>JASGCC010000080.1:0-1477500 GCA_030067915.1 Hydractinia echinata
TAGAAACACATATTACATATATATATTATATATATTATATATATTATATATATTATATATATTATATATCAATAATGGTAAAAAAAACATATCCTTCAGTTCACTATATTTTAAGGCAAATTTATCATAGTTAAAAAATGTTGTCGAGACATCTATATGAGATTATATTTACTTATCCACTTGAAAATGTGTAACCAATTCCAGGACCATAGCAAATAACAGAGAAGGGTAAGTTTGACCCCAGACCTAGCAAAATGCACCTTGAATAGAAAAGAGGTCTGTGGAAAAGGTTGAGAGTGAGTGATGAATATTACCTAAATGTTTTGGTAGTCATCAAAACTTTTTTCAATTTTTTTTGTTAACTACGTTATAGAATACGGAGTTTTCAAAATTTTAGTGAGCTCTACCTCTCCACTACCGCGCTCCCTACACTCTAAAAAATTTTATTTTTTTGGCTATGGTTTTAATTATATTTTGACTTAAGTTATTAAAACAATAATATGGATTATCGAGGCAACCTGCAGATATAGCGATGAAGAAATATGTTTTTGCCAGTTGGGAAAAAAAATAATGAAAAAACATTTAAAAATATTTAAAAAAAGCAGGAAAAAATATCACAATTCTATGCAAAAAAACAGTTCATTTTCCCTATTTTCAGCCTATGGCAAAATCAACTAATTTGATCATCGTTTTTTTACACAGAAATTGAATATTAGCAGAAAAAAAAATTCGTACATGGAATAAAAACTTCGCAATTTTAAATTAGCGGCAAGAAAAATCATGATCAACATATTATATTTAAACCGTTCCTGAACTTACTAAGATAAATTTTTACTAATCCTTGCTCGTATATATTGTTTTACTTAAAAAAGGTTTGCAACTTTACACAAATTCTGTACAAATATAATTACAAGTTCCAGTAATGCAGCTACCATTTTGATATTTAAAATATCAACCTAAGAATTAAATAAACTGCCTGGTTGCAGACCACCACGAACACATTTTCACGTTCATCCTCATTTCTTTTTTGTTTTCTTTTGTTTTCGTAAATTCGGCCATCTTGAATTTTTTTGTATTTTCGATCTAATTGATCTCCCATTTCAACCAGTCTTCTAGATGACATAACAATCATCGACTGCATGATATCTGTTTGCGTGTTCACACTCTCTAAGTTAACAGTAGCAACTTTGCGTTTAAATCTTTCTTCCAGTATGTGTGGTAAACACATTTTTGAAATTGACCTCATATAGTTATGAAGAGGTAAGCAATCCAGTGAAGACAAGTTTCCTTTCGTTTTCCTTGCTTTCATATACCTTTAGTAACAATGTAATATATTAGTACTACATGCTTTTAGTAAGTAAGTTCAAACTTTATTTGCCATCTATAAGGATTTGAAAATATTTTATTCCTTACACTTTCGAAGAGCGCTTTTTTTTTCTTTTTCAACTCGTGACTTGTTTACGTCACAGACATTAAAAAGAAAAAAAGAAATTGGTAACTAGTTTCCAGTTTCATTTAAAATCCCCCGGGGGTAACATGACACTGCAGTTTTCAAGCCCTTTTTAAATTATGGTTTTCGTAAAAGATCTTTCTCTTTACAAAAAAGAGGTCATTCTCTTTACATAAGTTTTTTATGTAAGTTATGCAAAAGGCATCTCCGCCTCCTTTAATAAATTCTTTTTTTCTGCAACTTTTTATTTTAATGAGTCTCGCGTTGCCATCAGCAACAAAGAAACAAAATGCTACCCCAACAGCGCAACAGAGCTCCTTTGTTATTTTATAGTGAAACAAGATTTTCGCTTACAAGGTGGTCCACTGCTTTTAAATTTCCCCGTTCACCTTCTAACCCAGACCCCCCATTACTACACAGTCACAACCAGTGACAGAAAAAGTTTAAGCCAATCACTAGAGAATTAGAAGGAGTACGTGTAAAAAAGTTCATGCATTTTTTCAGTAAATTTAGTATAGGTCGTTAATAGTGAAGATTTTTTTAAAAATTGCTCAAACTTGCCTTTTTCACAGAAGTAATTTAAAAAAATATTAGACATAGAAAGACATAATCAATCCTGAAGAAAGTAACACACAACAACGCACGGAAACAATAACAACAACAAACAGCTACTATCCTGTACCAGCAATAACATCAATAGGAATTACCAAACATCAAAAGTAAAACAATACTTATTCCCTTCTCTCTAAAGAAATAACAGAGCTTTCTCTAAACCAATAAGATTTCAATTCGCTCATGGCAACAGCAATAAACAAAACAGTTGTCATGACAATTAGAATACAATTTTTTCTTATGGATCGCCATATTGAATAGAACTTTTTATAATACATTGTATAACGCTTTACCAAATTTAGACATTTCCAAAACAGCTTTTAAGAAGGGTTTTTCCCGGCGAAAAATGGGGGAGTCACACATGTGAGATTCTTACTTAAGTTTTATTATGATGGTTGGTAGGGAGAAGGCGTTCGAATTTGTTTCAATGAATCCCATCACAAAAGCTAGCTAGCTTAATACGTCTCTCTACTCTCATTATAGTCTCATTTTGTTGTTAGTTAAGTTAGAAGGAGAGGACATGTATAAAACCATGCTTCATGTTAAAATATATCTGCTGTTCTCTCCATAAGATACTTTGCTGCACCACATTGCATGTCATTTCCATGGCCATAATGATAGCTGCAGATTTTCATCACTTCCTGTAACAAGTACGTTCTATACGGTACTATATGCCACTTTACATTATCTTTACATAACGTATCATCAATCAGCTTTATATTTGATGGAAATTAAATTGATTTAGTTGTTCGAAAGCTAAATTCACCACCTCCCCCCTCCCCCCTCCCCCTTGCACTTTTGTGATGTCGCTTCATAATTAACTACCTCCCCTATTCGCAAGAAAATTTTTCCTTTTCTAATTTTGATATGATAATATCTATCACTAAGCTTACGTTTATTTTGCATCAGTTTTTATAGCCAAATTTTTTTGGAATTTGAACCATATATTTTCTTATCTATTTTTTCTCATAGTTATTTCTTTAGTTGATATATATTTTATGTTAGATTATAACAGATAAATTTGAAAACATTACGCAACATTAACTGTTTTCTTACATACTGTGACTTGAGGATACAACAGACTAGCTGGGAAAACCACGCCTTCATACAACCTCATCTCCATGCCTCTTTTTTTACCTATGATAATCTGACTAAACTGCTCCCGTCAAGAGAATCATAGGAATACATGAGCTCTGGGGACGAGGTTGCTTTCATAGTAACTTATTATTTCAGTGGGGGTGGGGCTTAATTTGCTTCTGCAAGAAATTCCTTTGCAAGAAATTTTATGGATTTCATTGTGGGAGTTTTTTTTAAAAGAATTTTATTTTTTACTGAAAAAAAATTAAAAAGATTGCTTGCCTCAAAAATGTGCTGACTCTATATTGTTAAGATGCAGCAGGGAATATCTCTTTAAGGATAAACTTGTATGGAGCAATTAAAAAATGTGCTGACTCTGCAAGATTTTATAGTTTCATGATGCAGCAGGAAATATCTCTTTAACGACAAACTTGTACAGTGTATAATCAAAAAGTAGCAGTGTTTACATCATTAGTAAATAGCTATAAATAGACCAATAAGTTTCCTGCATGCGAGACGAACCAGAAAACGGATGATTTAAGATTGAGGGAGGGATGGATTCTGTTGTTTGCTCGATTATAAAATGCTTGTCAAAATTGCTTAGTAAAATTTTGACTTTTTGCTAGTAACATGAGCCTCAAATCTTTTAAGAAAATAAAGCAACGACAGTCCAGTTCCAATTTAGGAAATAACAAATAAAAAAGTACTAAAACGCAAATTATTATAAAAAATAAGCAATAATAGTCGCTGAGGCATATCTTTCCTTGAAGGTTATATTATAGGTATCATAGAAAAAAAAGTTAAACTTTAATTGGCTCATTAGTCTAAGTGTGAAAGAACAGTGTGAATTTGGAATTCCAAGTAAATAATCAACAAACAATAACTGAGTAATGGTTAAGCCAGTAAAAGAGAAAATACTAACCAAAATAAATCCTCAAAAATTTTATTGCTTATAAAAAAGGGTAGTTAAGGAAATATCTCCTTAACAGCAAATCTTAAATTACAGGACTATATCATCTATAAAAAGTGCATTTTGTCTTCGTTTAAAGCATAAGACTTATTTTCTTATAATAATCTGTAAGAAGAATGATGACATCAGCATAAAAATTGTACATTTAGGCTGTTTTCAACATTTAATGGACTTAGGCCACCATTAAATTTCAAATATAATACCATCTTTTAAATCCACTTCTCAAGCGTGATATCCAGCAATACTTTTAATAAAGTGACTTTTAGTTATTCTGTTTTGTAAAATGCGCAATAATAAATCACGTGCTCGTTCAAACCAATCAGGTGTCGAATACAATCCGACCCCGCTAAATAATACGTAGGTACATATTTCAAGAATAAACACATGTTACGGGAAAATATCACCAAAGCAAAGTTCTTCTCCTTTGTGACCCACTTGATTAATAGAAAAAGAATCCAAGAAACAGACAATTATTGGTGTAAATTTGAGCACTGTGTAGGAGAGTAGCTCATTAATTGTATTGTAATCGGTTTCATAGCATACACAAAAGAAATTTAGGGTAAATTTTTTTTATATATATTTATTAAAAATAAACACCATATGCTTATGAAAACAAAGAGAGCTAAAGTTAGTAAAAAGGGATCGTATTTATATTAAATTGAACATTGCCCCCGGCTACGTTGTTTATGCAAAGTTATGATCATCTAGACTAGTTGGTTTTAAAATTTAATAGGTTACTCGGATTTTTAAATCGGGTCAACTACAACTGCGTGCAGAAAGAAGCTGCAACCAAGTTCTGTTCCAAGCGAAAAAGTTGTTTTAAATTCAATCTATCATTCAATCAATCAATCCAATAATAATGTACTACTTAAAAAAAATATTTTCGTCCTGGAAACTGAAACAGATAGCCATTTTTCAATGCTAACATTTTCCGCCTAAAGCTATTATAGCTCTAACAACTTCGTTGCAGGCAGAAAAAAGAAGCATGCTGAAAAGAGATCTTTTTCGGCTGTTGTTTTTTTACAGAAAGGTTGTTGAGTGGTTAAACTGTAATGGTTTGTAGACGGATACCTTCTAACTCGTCTGTGTTTATTTAAAGTCCTAACCATATTTTTGTACAAAAAATCGACTGAAAATGACATTGCTTCACCTAGCGTCTGCATTTCCTTGCCAGTCACGCAATTGTCACAAAAAATGTAAACATTAAAAAAGTCTATCGCTTTCTTTTCCCATGCACTTTATCGGTGATCGTACTAAATATCATGTAGTTAATAAGAAAATCTACAAGGGGTGCTGGAAACAAAGTTCATATCCCTGTACTATCTCCTTCTAAAAGTAGCTAGGTGTAACCTTGTTCCCAGACCCCTCTTCAAACGGAAAATTTAAGTTTCTAACTGGAAACAAACTTCTATTGTGATGAATAAAATTCTAGCAAAAACAGTACTTATATTATAGTAATAGTTATAAATAGATCATAAAGTTTCCTGCATGCGAGACGAACCGGAGACGGATTTAAAGAGGGAGGGAGGGATTCTGTTGATTACTTACCTTATTTCAGGACAAAATTTCTCCGTGTTTGTAACAACATTTCCAGGGAAGATATATACATGAAAGTGAGTCAGCTAAGTTGAATAATAATAATAATAACATGGCATACACCTGTTTTTTTATAAGCAACCCAATGTTTTAGGCTGGGTTCTCAAGTTGTTCAGGCAGGTTGCTTAGCAACTAATTTTTACACCGCAAATGTATTGGAATTAGAATCTTCTGAAAGAAAACAACTGTTCAAACAGATATATTTTGCCTTTGGAAAGAATTTGTTTTTAGTCAACCACGAAAGATGGCGGGATCAAAGAAAAAGTGTTTTGATAAGACGGATGAGATCTAGACTCTTAGCAACTAGGTCGCTTATAAAAAATGTATAATTAAAAACAAAGATTGGACTCAAATGTTGCTAATTGGAATTTTTTTCTAGCAGTCTACATATTTCCTCGAATACCCTGTTTTCTTTTTTATAAGAACCTAGTTTTATAACAACGTTGAGTCTAAAATTTTAGTGACAATTTAAAATATGTTAAAAAATATACACATTCCTTGCTTAGATTATAAGAAAAAAAATAATTTGAGTCTAGAATTACTAAGAAACAATTCTATTTCCGAACAGTTTTTCGTTCTTTTAACATCATTCAACTTCAATATCAACTATTTCTTCCAATCCTAAAAATATCCATCGTTACCAATAAATCTGACTCAAAGAAGAACACAAAGACGAACAATTGAGAAAAGTGTTAAAGAATAAATATGCTACAACATAAACGTCTTGGTTTTACATATAATAATGACAGGATAACGACGATGATAGGTAAGGGTAAAGTTATTCTCAACAACATCAATTAACAGATAACGCAAGCAGAAGTTTTTAGGAACACTTTGATTAAAAATGGACTTCGTTTCTGTCATCCAAATACAATAGTTTAACTGTGTAACCCCTTAAACCAACTTTGGAAGATCAATGTTTAAGTCGCTTTTGATATTTCTAAATACGGTAAAAATTATTTGCATCCACTGTTCAATATCTATCACATCTTATTTACCGTCAATCGCAACAAACTGATTCTTTTTACCAGACTGATAAACAACGAAAATACCCGCTCGATAAACCTATCACAAAACTAGTAAACACAATTTAAGGAAACAGTTTAATATCCAAAATTCTTAGTTTGTGCGAGAGTCTCAAAGTCTATTCCTAGGAACTTCATGTATGCAGAAATAAAATAGTTTTTATCTTTTATGCAAGATAAATTACCGATTGACGTTCACAATACGCTCGCATTAGCAATTGACTACTAGCATATCAAAGAGGAAAGACAGAGTTTTAAAGCGTTGTTCCAAGAAAACGTTCCTGTGGTTTAGTTATTTCAGAAAGTTGACCTTGTATTTTGTTAACTGTGGGTGTTAAAATAGAAATTATCATTATTATACTGAAATTTCAACGTTCGTGTAGAAAACCCCCCGTCTTTCTCAAGTAAACGCCTAAATTAAACGCCCTTTTATGGGAAATAGAAGAAAAAGCGCTTATTTGGTATGGGGCAAAGAAACTATGGTATATATAAGGGAATTCATAAATTAGAACAAAACAGAATATATGGTTATTAAATGATTAAAAATAAATACTAAAAGTGAAGATTATATGCTATAAAACAAAAATTAAAACAAATAAAGCATAACAATAAAACTAAAAACATGGAGAAAACAAAAAACAAAAAACAAAAGTTATATAAAATTAACACCAGTCGATTGTTTTTTAAACTTCATTATAAGAATCTCCAAAGATCGACTCTCTTAAACTCCAACTTTAATTTCCAGCAACGATATAGTAAAAATCTTTGTAAAGTGAAAAAAAAATTCTCCTAATTCTTTCTATACTTATTAAAAATTCAAAGTGCAATGTATAATTTATGTTTTCGGACATTTTGTTTATGTCATTTTATTATGTAAGTTGTCTGTAGTTCCCAAGCTCTATCTTGTTTCGTTATTTGAAAAATAGCGCAAAAGAAAGAAAAACAAAAAAGACCTGGGAACGAAATCGTAATTAGTGACGGTCCTAAGATCCCAACCATTTGTTTATTTATTTATTTGTTTAGTCACTTATTTTATTTTATATTTAGAAGTACACAGAGATGGTATTGTCCATCGTCTTGCGTCAACTGAACTCACCCACAGAACTTCGTAACCCTTACTCGCTGTAAATCACCGTACAAAATAACAAGCTTTGAAGAGTAGCGGAGAAACGAGCAATTTATGTACAAGAAATATTTCCACGTTTCCACAAGATATATCTCAATTCATACTAAGATGTTTTGGAGGCGGAGTTATACATGAGAAGCTATATGCAGATTATTCCAAAGAATCTCGGAAACATATGGCGTGCTTATAAAAGCTTCAATAATACTTTATTTTCCATCCTCGTTCCCAAGCTTTCTTGCTTTGATCCGTTATCACAGGGTCGCCGTCAACCTCTTCAAAAAGGCAAGAGGCTCTGAGAACGAGCTTGTTCGTTTTAAAATCCTCTATATATATATTCTCTAAGTACAAAAAGTCAGAAAATCGGCTTCACTTGCTGGTTCTTTTACACTGGCCAGACTCAACCTCGTCCCAAGGGCTTTGTTTTCTTTCTGGCATTCTCAAATGGCGAGGAGATTGTCCAGAAAAAAGAAGCCCTGGGGACAAGTTTTGTCATACTAATTCACTTTGTTTATAGCTTTATCAAATTCGGCGTTTTTCTTTGGGTTGAAATTTATGCTGCAGAAACGTAACCACAAGTTTTCAGTGGGAGAGGCTGAACTGCAAATTTGAGGGCGTGTTTGTTAAAATGAATAAAAAAGTCCTGCCGCGGAGGCCAAATATTGTTGATGCGAGCAGGTGACGCTTTTTTATATAAGAATATGCGTTATAAGAATATCAGGCTGGGATTTCAAGTTAAAAACAATAGGTCTTTTGCTTAGAACAATAGAGAAAAAAGAATAATGACCAGCCTGGTTACAATTTTGATACTTCGATAAAAAATATATAAAAATAAATGTTTTTCAACAGACAAAAAAGGGGTGATGGAGAAAGCAAGGGGACAAATCTAGACAGTTATCATTATCATTCAATCATGGGACTAGCCATAGTTGGGACTGATGCCCCAGGAATATTTTTTAAGATTAGGTTATTGCTGTATCGGTATTTATATACTCCGATACTTTACTGATTGTGCTTTGTTAGGAAGTTTACACCAGTTGCTAACTAAAGGTTATTTTAATTACTTTAATAGACGGGCAGCAAAAACAACAACACATGCGCCGGATACTTAAGTTTACTTCTTCGTCCCCAGGGTCTCTTGGCCCCTAAACTATTACGGAGCGGCTATCAAACTCATCAAAAAGACCCAAACGCTCCAGAATAAGGTTGTTAAGTTTAGTACCACATATGTGTACCCATACTGGAACAAAAAGACATGCTTTTTAAGATTTTAGATATGATGTGCTTATGTTTAAAAAAACATTAGACCTGCCCATATTGCGATCGTTTAACCGTATTCACGTTAAAAGGGCGGGCGGGCGGCGGGAGGGAGGGAGGGAGGGAGGGAGGGAGGGAGGGAGGGAGGGATGCCAAGGGTTTCCAGACGATAATTACACCTTGTTTAAATGTGAATTAACTAAATCTTCTTGTCTATCGTGGTCACAATTTCTTGTCATACCATGTCTGCGAAAATTTTGTACTAACAGTTTCCCTACGTCACTTTTCCCGACGAATTTCCCCTGATAAGATAACTAAAACCATCTTTCAGCCCCCTGTCTCTATATTAATAATACCCGTATTTTGTATGTCTCTGTGCAAAATGGTACCATAAAAGCGATAGTTGTCTCCGCATTGTGCTACAGACATATGAAACGTGATGTGATCCATGAAATGGACTTTTCCACGTGCCACCGACTAGTCTACAATGTGGGCATACCGTACGTCTTATTTAATTTTTTCGTTCTCTGGTCTATTTTACGATTTTGCGAAGTCTGTACTTTTCATGTGTGCGTGCCCTCATATGAACCAAGAATAAACATATCTTAAAAGAGGTAACCTGAACTTGAATTGGGTTACGGCTCATTTTTCAGCTTTACATTTACATTTTATCGCTTTAGTGCCGACAATCGTGTAGGCCACTAAATTCAAAAATAAAGACACGGTTTCGTATTCTCTTTCACAGCTAATGCTCAACAGATCTATGAATGCAAACAAGGAATTCATCAGTACAAACCAATCTGAAAATTCTTCCATCTCCTTGTGACTGGTCCATGATCATATGACTTCAAAGAAAATGACAGCGAAAGATACGGAGTGCTAGATCTAGATATCAGCAATACCAGGCTGATGTTAGCAAGCAGAAAAAAGCAAGTGAAAAATATTTGAAAAGAAAAATCATTAACACTGAGTTGGACGATGTCAAAGGAAGCTACAACGTTTGCAAGAAAATATGGTTGAGCTCCTTATAGAGACTGACAAGCTGTCATTAGAAAACTGGCAATTTAAAGTGGGACGAGATTAAAGAACTGGATGAAATGGCTGTCTTTATATTATCGTTACTTTTATTTATTTTTGTTTGAAATAGCGCACCGACACTGTTTACACCGTCACTTATTGTGCCGGTTTTAATTGACGTTATTTTTCAAATGCTTATATCCTACTCTCCGATTACTGTTACGCTGCGTTACCAGAAATAACGCTAATTAAGGCGGTTTCATATACTATTAAAAATTACTCGGTTAAGAATGTAATAAAAACGATATCTGTCTTCATTCCTTAAAATCAACCAGAAAAATTTAAAAACTCCATAGATTTAAATTGTTCCTGATAACATAAAAATTGTTAAGCAACTTTTGTGCAACAGTCACCCTTGTGATTTTTTTAGAACACATGTTGGAGAACAATGCGCTACAATGATTCTGCGCCACTAGAGATAGAATCTGCCTCTGGAACAGTTGCACAACAATTACAGACGTTATTGGACAAAGTGCACGTTTCAAAAGGCATTAAATTCCAGCAAAATGTACCATATACTATTTTACTGTGAACCGTACTGTCTTACCATCAACCGTACTGTCATAGTCTCCAGGGTTCACAACCCTGAGCCGTTATTACGCCGCTATTAAATTAATCAAAATGCAAAAAATGTTCTGGAAACGGGGTTGCCGTACTGTTCCACCATAAACAATACTTTTTCACCGTAAACTTTACTGTTTTATCACTGTTCTGCCACTGTTCTGCCACTGTTCTGCCACTGTTCTGCCACTGTTCTGCCACTGTTCTACCATAACCCGTATTGTTCTACCGTAAACCGTGCTGTTCTACCGTAAACCGTACTGTTCTACCGTAAACAGTGCTTTTCTACCGCCAACTCTACTGTTCTAACCGTAAATCGTACTGTTCTACCGTAAACCGTGCTGTTTCACCGTAAACAGTGCTTTTCTACCGCCAAATGTACTGTTCTACCGTAAACCGTACTGTTCTATCGCAAACACCTCTTTTTTAAACACCCCCTTGAATATCTAAAGATTGAACAATTTTTAGCCCCCCGCGCGTTTATCAGAAGCATTGCGGTATACAGATTTTATAAAGAGAAGCTGAGGTATTGCCTTTAGTATGGGCCCCAACCATTATTTTCGGCGGAAAAGCGTGAAGCTTAGATTATGAAATTAACTTAAGCGCCTCATACTAATATATTAAGTAAATAAGTGCCATAAAAATGAACGCAATATATACCTGCGTAATTATATCTTGCAAAAGATAAACACTTGCATGCTTGTGAAGTTCAGAGAACGTTTCTGCTTTGACCAGATGTGAGTCTGTCTAGAAATATTGTTTAAGAATAGGATTTTAAAGCTATATATATTTTGTACTAATAAAAGAAAAAAATATTTAGCTGTTGTTTTGTGTTTATTTTTTCTTTCCTTTTATTTTAATTGATTATCCCTGCATCCCAACCGACAGGAGGTCTGATTTAAACGAGGAGGAGAATTTGCTCTCCTTTATTGCGCATTCTTCTTTTTATTATATTTTTACATTGTCTTTTTATTGCATGTTATTCCTTCTGTTAGTTCTTATATCCATCACATTTTCAGAATATTGTCGAAAGCAACATTTCGTGGATTTACGTTACTTATTCACGTGTCTATAAGCTGCTTTACTATTTCATAACCTGCTGCGTCTTATAATATGGAAGCGCAGTTAGTTACACGATTACAATGGACTTTTTCAAAATTCATTTCTTTGATATACCGCGGAAAGAAAATCGTGTTTAAAAATTGTATAGATGCTAAACAATTAAAAATCAAGCAAAATGCTACTTTTTCTGTTAATTTCATCATAATCAGCCTCATTATGAAAAAGAGGCTGGTATGGACAAGTTAAAATATCAGAAGTGTATACGAATTGTAACAACGATGCCATATATACAAACAGTTTGAATAATTCAACAGGCAGAACAAGGTGGAAAAAAATATTCCTCAAATAATTATTTTTTACATTTGCACAAACAGTTTGCAGCATTTAAAGATGGTAGCCTTCCGTTATGTGTGGTTAATAATTCATATCAAATGTTCAAAACAAGAACACGATCAACTTCAGAGTTTATTCTTTTAAATCCACCATCTGAGAAGGGCTATTGTAAAGGATACCACAACATATTCTCTGTGATTAAATTTAACTGCTGTGTCAATTGTTTGGAAAATTATGCACACGTGACCTTAAGATGGCTTAGGGAGGTCTATATTTTTATATGAAGTATTAGCTGGCTTAAACATCTGTGTACGCTTTTTTTATGTCTCGAATACACGTTGTAAATAAGTTCTAAGTATTCAGTGGTGGTAGATTATAAAACAGATGTTTACAAATTTTAACCCAGACCCTTTTGTTATGGATATTGTTAATATGTTTATATATTATATACTAGCCGGTGGCCCGTGGAGAAATCCACGGAATCGCCCGTTCTTTTAATACCTCATTGCGTGCGTCTCGCTACTTGCGGTACCACTTTGCGTGACAGACAGACAGACGTATACGGGTATTATAATATAGACTAGTCGGTGGCCTGTGGATAAACCCACGGGTTCGTCCGTCTTTTATTTGCCGCATTTCGTGTGTCTCGCTACTTGAAGGTACCATTTTGCGCAGAGACAGATATAATACGGCTATTATTATGGAGACTAGTCGTTGCCCGTGAAAAAATCCACGGGTTCGCCCGGCCTTTATATTTACCCGTCGCAACAAAGTGGATAAAAATATATTCGCATTTGATATTCGTGTTTCCGTAACATCATTTTCCAACTCAGCGGGGGGTCCGCGCAGAGACAGACAGACGACGGCTATTATTAAAAGACTAGTCGGTGGCCTGTGGATAAACCCACGAGTTCGCCCGTCCTTTATTTATTGCATTTCGTGTTTCCGTAACACGCCGTTTTTCTCGCGCACAAACAGACAGACGGAATACGGCTATTATTAAAGAGATAAAAAAAGTGTCTTTTTTAAGCGCAGTTGGGTCTGCTACCTATCTTTGACAATTTCGTTCTAGGATCCTGTATCTTGCGTAAATTTAATTAAAAGTTGTATTCTATTTTTCATATAGAATATGGAATAAAAAAGAAACGGTTTGGGAACCAGGTTGATAGTGAAGCCGTTATACGTAACTGGAAAACACATAATTGGAAATAAACTTGCTATCCAACCTCGTTCCCAGGGTCTCTTTGTTTTATATCAAAAACGGCGCGAATGAAAAATGTCCTGGAAACGAGGTTGCTCGCTATCACCTGTAAATTCTTATCAAGAAATGAGAAGAGTGGCCTTGGTATGAACTAGGAGGATTGGAAACGTTACTCCTAGGTACTAGGTTGTTTTCTTAGAAATCATAACCAGATTACTTTGGAAACCATTCTTTCGTTAGAAAGAATTTTTTCTAAAATAAAAATAATTAAAACCCATACTTGCAGTGTATTTATTTATTGATTTAAAGAAATGTAAACTTTTTTATAAGACAAACTTAAAAGGAGGAGCGCTTATTTAAAATCAGTCTGAGGAAAAATAAAAAAATATATTTGAAGTGCTAGGATTCAAACAATGCATACTATCATTAGACGTTTTTTGCACGAATCTTTATGGTCGTGTGTAAACATATCGAAATTAAAAGAATATTCTTTTTTTATGTGAGTGGGTTAAGAACAGCCCTTGGTACCACATTTTTTATTTACCTTGAATACACAAAAGACTTCGTTTTTAAGAGGTGGTTGTGCAAATAACCAAATCAAATATTTTTATTATTCGTCATTCCATGTTTGAACTCAGGCGTTGCTTTTAGAGATTACACAGATGTAGAGATAGAGGCATGGAAACAAAGTAGGGCTATTTGTTGATAACCAGAAGGCCGTATTGTGAAGCCTCTTTAACGTCGAAGTTAACCAAAGACAAATGAATACAACTTTATATATATATATTTTTACCAGCTATCTAAATCTATTAGCAAGATGGAATGAAATTTAGCATGTTTCGTTTGTTTTTATCAAGTCTGTAATTGCCATGGTAACAATAGCACAGCTAGTGTGAAGAAGGTCTGATTCTTTTTATCTTTTTATTTATATTCTTGTTTTATTATTATTATTATTATTATTGATTTTTATAGATGTTGTTGTTCATCGGATCCTCATGAAAAATGAGTGTTGATAAAACAAATACAATAAATATTAATAAAAATAGCAAATTCGTTCGTAAAATAGTTCTTTCGTTGTCCCAACCTCGTGCTTAGGCCTTAGTAGGTTTCATGGTAATATAAAAATATCTAACTAAAGCCCCGGGGACGAGATTGATGCAAACGTAAATCCAAATCGGGTTGAGGTTGTAGAGAGATATTAACCACGCTGGGCGAGGATGTAAAGGTTAAATGTTTGGGTTAACGAGAAAAAGTAAGGCGAATAGGAATAACCCTTCGTCGTGTGGCTTCCATTTTATAGGATATTTCAAGAACAACCAGATATTCTTGTTTTTGTGTTAGGGTATAAAGAAGATTGTTTAAAAAAGAATTTACTTCAAAAGTAGCGTTAAGTTTTCATGAAAGCTGTTAATTATTTTACATGTTTACTTCAATGAAATTAATGTATCACTGCCAAACTAAAACGGCTGTCACAGCTTAACAAGACACTGGTTTCTACATGCGGTATGTAAAAATAATTGAATTTATAAAGAAGAATTCAAGCAAACTTTTCTCTGAGGTGGTAAATGCTGTAAAAATAAAGCTCTGATTAGGTTATGTTCATATGGTTGCTTGTATTGCTTCTTCAATTAAACGCCCCCCTTTTTAATAGTTATTTTCAAACGCCTTACCAATAAACGCCCTTTTGAAACTCGAATGAATTTGCAAGCAGAGGAGGCAACCCAACATTTATAAAAAAAATAAAAAATAATGATCAGGGCGTCCCGTCAAAATACCATAGACGCAGAAGAGTCCTTGCGAAGAGGTTGAAAAATAAGAAGAAAATAGAAGCAATGACAAGGTTGCTATTTTACTAATGATCTTTCTTTGAAAAACGAAAAGAAAATAATCTGCAAATACATCTCTCAAGGCAGAAGTCAACCTCGATCCCAGGGCCTGTAGCGCTTTTGAAATCATCCTCATATCAAAAAACGCTACAGGCACTGGGATCGAGGTTGGGGCAGAAATTTCTGCAGAATTAATTTTCGAAATTCTGAAAAAGTTGTACTTACATTTTACAGCAGTATTTTTAATGTACTCTTAATTAATATATAATAAAAGAACAATTTAAGACTAAAAAAAATGAAAAAAATAAAAAATAAAAATAAATGGGAACACCTTCTGCTGTACTGTACATCTGATTGACAAAAAGCTGGATCAGAACTTTTGTGTAAAGCAATGCATTTGATCTAAAATGTCTAAAAGCCAATATCAGATAAGCTAAAAGAAGGAGCGCATAATGTGCTAACTTCTAGAAGACAGTAAAAACCAGGTTTATTAAAATTAAAAATCTGAAATAGACAATTTATTAAGTGTGCCACATAAAACGCTGCATTGAAATTGATCAAAAAAAAAAGAAAAAACGCTTGCAGATCCACTTTTTCGAAATAAGAAATTAAATATATTTAAACAGACATTAAAATATTATTTAAAGTAATCAATGTATTTGCTTACTATTTTAATTCATAGACAGATGTTTCCATTTCTTTGTATACTCGCCGTTCGAAAGTGTTAAAAACATCAGAAGGTGTGACATTTAAAGCCTAATATATCTAATATTTAAACCCTGGAAAATACATAAAAGGAAAATCAAAATTTCTAATTAAACTTTCGTTTATATATTGAGAAATAAATTGGAATCAGTCGATAGATTACTTACAAAGCCATGCGTTTAGTTGCAGTTTTTATTGTTATATGTTATATATAAGATATTATTCACAGATATTATTGGCATTTATGTAATGTATACAAATTTAAGACAGCAATTGAATAAAGAAGCAAAAATTCGAACTAGCGATGATGACGATGTTGAAAAAAAAATGGAAGAGAAAGGAGTTGAAAGGAGAGAAAATGAAGAACGTTGTTTAGAGGTACGTACTTAGTTCTTTTGTGACCAACTTTAACCATTATAAAACTCGAGAAACGCTTGGGACGTTTGTCCTGAAGAAAAATATAAAAAAATTCTGGATTTCTTATCAATATTTTCGATGTTTCCAACTTGACTCAGGTTGACTTTTAATGCCTCTATGTTCCTATAGAGTTTTTTCTTATTAAACAAATGAAAACTAAATTTCTAAAAACTGATGTGTGATAGTATTGTTTCGTCCATGTCGGTCTAACAAATTGTATTACATTATTAAGCTTACTCCAGTTGCCGGTTTAGCATTCATTTGGTTTTAAGCTTCGTCTCCAGATCCCCAGTTGGAACCTTTAGTGTTTCTCTATTGTTTTCCGCTAACTCATCGTTTTTAATACCTTAACTCTTCCTATCTTAAGAATGGTTAAATAGGTCAGGTACCTTACCACGATGTCATAACTTAATGGTTTGTCAATGTCTTTTAAACTCACTAATTTTTCCTGAAATTGTCCCAAGAATGTTTTACCAGCTAACATCCACAAAAAAACTTTTAATCTGAAATTATTCCCTTTATCCTATTCTAAATGCTTTGAATAACTTTATTTATGACTTAGTTTATTAGTTTCATTAGAAATTAAATTAAATTTATTAGTTACAGTCTCACTTGTGACTTTATAAGCCCCAAAATTGTCAGATATGTATTTTACAGACCAGAATTGTAAAATCAGGAATTATGGGTATGATTTTTATCATCTTAATGGCGAAAGACTGCTCTAATGTTTATAGTCTTGCTTATGTTGGTAAATTTTCTTCATGTGCTTGCTTGCATGTTTTTATAAGAGCTTGGTTTACAAAAACTTAGTAGCTCAAATTTAAAAAGAGATCTAACTACTTACTTAGACCAAGTCCAGCCTTACTTAGCTATCCAATACAAACTGCGTTGTAGGAGACCTGGTTGTTATATCTTCTCAAGAACTAGTCTTTAGGCCATCCTAAAAAGCGCGGGAATTTAGCCGTCGCAGCTACCATCTTAGGCCCACAGACGGGACGTTGGACATCCGGCTGAGGTTCCTAGGTTGTGTCGAAAAATCCACTTAGGTGGAATGCAGCGATGCAGCTTTTTATGTGTAATGTCTTTTTTGAAAAAAAATAACTTGCAATCTCGGCTGAAATAAAAACAAAAACTACAACGAACACAGTCATAACAAAAAACAGTCATCCACTAATTTCTATTTGAGGAATAAGTTATCGTGAAGTTTAGAAATTTGTCGTGAGCAAGAACGGTTTATCGCACCATCTTCAAACCTTAACACCCACAGTTTTCAAAATGGCTGTTGTCATCCTAACTATAATCGTTTCATGTTGCTTTGTCAGCAAAAAAGGCGATCACAACAATGGATTTAATTTTCAAAAAAGATTATCTTTGTAATTCAGTTAAAATATAAGTCATGTAAAAAAACCAACCCGGTGTTTTAGCCAAGCCACGAAGTTCCTAGACGCTGTGACGTAATCCGAAGGATTAAATATCCCTATTGTGTATCAAACTTGCCTTAGTTTAAATTAAATTTTTACAGAAAAAGTCAAATTCTTGACTCGTTTCTTTGTTTCTCGTGAAATCAAAAAGTTATTTCGCAGCTAAATCGCTGCCGAAATAAGCTATTTACAATTCGCTTTGTGAACTCCCCTGTAATGAAAACGCGTTTGTACATATTTCACAGTCATATCTTAATAGAGGTTTTATTTTTGTCGACAATGCGCAATTGGCTTGTGTTGCAGGCAAGCAAGTTAGAGTGGTGGTATACGCATCTCTAGCAGGTAATGTAACTTAGTTACCATCAGAGGAGAAGAAGAGCCAACCCACCCTCGTCCCCAGGGTGTTTTTGTCATCTCTCATGTCAAAAAGGCGAGGGTGAGGGCCAACCGTTAGGATGGAATCCCCAAAAGTCGTTAAAACTTCCCCTTTTAACTTCCCGTTACTTACTCTCCTCTCCGGCAGTGTTCAAGTTCACCAACGTTCAGGTATAAAGGCGCGTTCGAAGACGAAATATTGTTGGCGAAATAAAACGTAAATTTCGGATTCTTCGAAAAATATCGTTTTGAAACTGGTGTGCTAATTCATTTTTCGCTGTGAAAGAACTTTCGATTATAAGAAATTAAACATGATGATGTAATCCAAATTTTTGACTTCAAATACTATCTTAGGCCGAAATGAGTTCATAAATTTTGTTACCTAGTAAAAGATTTGGTCATTTACTCGACGGATCTGATAAGGTGTACCAATATTAAAAATTAAGGTGATATGCAGTAGCACACGTCGTGTTTCATGCTTGTTTGCGTCTATTTTTTGATTGTAATGGTCAGAAAATTATAGTTCCTGTAACTAACTGGAATATATACATATTTCATGGAGCGTGTGACAGGATAACAAAATACAGTGGAATCTCTCTACCTCGACTACTCTCTATCTCGAACTTCTCTCTATCTCGAACTGAAGTCTCGGTCCCTTTGTGGTCCGCCTAATGTATTTTCCTTTCTTTATCTCGAACTTTCTCTATCTCGAACAAATTTTTTGGTCCCTTGCGAGTTCGAGATAAAGGGATTCCACTGTGCAAATTTTATCCGCGATGTCTTGCGTTATCTATAGGCGAAAATCAAGCAATATAGCATGTGCTTAGATTTTGTGCATAAACTTTCAATACCTGCAGATGTGTGCTTTCCCAGGTAAATAGAATTAAACCGTAGCATCTCTCGTCATCGACTTAAAAGACTGGTTTGCTTGCTTATCCATACATGCAAAGGCATAGCGTCTGATGTTACAGGAAATTTCTCTGTGTGGTCAAACCACTTTTTGTATTTTTTTCGGCATTTTCCAAGTATCTCTGAAATGGTCAATTGGTAACACTTCACAACAAGCAAGTTAAAGTTTTGCAGATACGAATATTTATATATAATATATAATATATTTATATATAAGAATATCGCTCGAGTATTTTTTGTAGATTTTGCAAAACATGTGACGTAGTTGAAAGTTTTTCGAAGTAAATCGTCCAAAACCTTGTCAAAACTACGTCACCACAGAAGGACAAAGGAGTTCATATGCTGTATTGCTGGTGTAAACAAAGATATTACCTAAAACATAAAAAAATGTCTGAGCACCTAAAACAGAAAACCAGCAGGAAAAGAAGTAGAAACATCATACCGAATCTGACAGCTCGGAAATGATATAGGCGTTTTGAATATTTCTCTCGGTTTGTTGAAGCAAGGAGGTTTAAAGAGAGAAGGAGATACATCTCAGCAACGTCCATTTAAATTCTATTCAAATTTCTTTTGTTTACGTGCTCCTTTGAACTCATCCGTTGCGCCGATTTTGTTGTATTTTTACATGCCGAGTGTGAGACGAGTGTTTTAACCACAAAGCAGAACTTTCAAAAAACATATTAAAAGCTATACCGAACATAAATAAAACACATGGCTCTGTTGAGCTATAAGAATTAATGCTGGTGAAGTTTATTATCCCACTAGCAAAACGATTCAGCTGGTATTTGGAGCTTATTTTGTGTAAATTGTTGCCGTGAGATATGGTGTAATTTTATATCTTGTAGATATTTCTGTATGTTCCCTCCTAGCACAGCGTGAGTTAAAAGATTGATAAAACTTTTAAAAAATATTACTGCATGAGGGGTTGCATATTAGTACATATTTTTTTCTTCAAAGTTATTGAATTTTCGGTATAGAATCGGTGTTTGGTGACTATTGTTTCTTTCACAGAACAAAAGAAAACATTAATCATTCGTTACTATCTCTAATTATGCGTTTTTCGTTGGGCAATGATTTACTTTTATTTCTTCGCGTTTTTATTTTCTAATATTGTTTTTTTATCTTTATGTTACCATAATTTCCTTCATATTCGGCTGATTTTACTTATTTTCTGCATGTACCACCAGAAATGTTTAAAAACTGATTTTAAACGATCAAAATACAAAGCAAACGAGTTTTTACCGCTAGAAAAAATAATTTATAATTATGCAGAAATAACAACGATGAGACATGAGCAACGGTTACTTTTATAATTTACGCGCGAGATTTCAAAAAAATTTGTTTACAAAACTGAATTTGAAAACAATACAGCAACCTGCAAATCGGCAACGGATGGTTTCAATAGAAACTGCTGAGATGTATCTCCCTCTCTTTTTAAACCTCCTTGGTTGAAGTCAATACAATTTCTAATCCAGTAAAGTCATTTCGACTAGTCTTTTATAATAATACAGAGACTGTCTGTGTGTCTGTCTGTAACAGGCAAAGTGGATGAGTTCATTTTCCTTTGATGTCGCCGAAAAACTTATGGGTCAAATGTTATAATTCCTGACGTTACGGCGCGATGTCAATAACACTACTTTAACGTCAATATCTCATATTAAATTAATGAAGCCATTACAGTGCACCTAAAACTTTGAGGCCAAATAACTTGGAAACGTGGTGACGACGTCAATGTTTTTTCACCGCTTGGGTAACTAGGGACCACCTAGGACCAATTTGGGTAATTTTCCCAAACCTGGGTCCCCAAGTCCGTTTCGGAATGGACGGGTTGGTGATGTCATCCAAAAATTTTTAAACCCTTATCTCTGCAACCGTTTGTCAAAACTACATGATCCTATACATTTTCTTGATCAGCGTTTCAAGATTTATACAATGAATGCAGCGGGTATACAAATTTCTAAAAAAAATTTTTGTATTTTGGCAGGTCCTTGCCGACGTCAGCAAAATTAACTATACATTATTTTGATCAGCATTCTAACCTGTACACATCACAGGTAACGGATAAACTAAATTTCGCCAATTTTTTTTCTGTATATGCAATGCTGACGTCAGCAAAACATCTAAAACAACCTATTTTCCATTGTTCTTTCGCCTAAGCGAATTTTTCCACGGGCCTTATCGACTAGTTAACAAATAAACCTCAAACCCCCACCCCACCCTCCCCCACCCGCGCGCGCTTATTCCAACCCCCATTTATTAATTTATTGAGATGGAAAAAGTAATCAGCTTATTGCATGTTAAATTTAGCCTGTAATCAAGTTGAGACAGTATATCCGAATGAATGCACCAGTCTAAGATAAGGATAGAGAACAGTGATGTAGTAAAAAGTAAAAAGACTTTTCCGCGAAGTATCCATGTTTTTTATATTCCAACCCTCGATTGTTGCATTCTCCCAATTATTAATACATCCGCACATTAATCCTCTCCCCCTCTCTATCCAATACCCTAGATTAATCCAGGTGTGATTTATTTTTAAAAATGCGTTTTTCACGTTTCCTTAAATATCTCATCTACTCTAAAATGTCTAATAAATATCTTTTTTACTTGTGCTTTTTTTGAACGAGGCACGCAATTCTTTTCGGTCGCTTTGTACGCCCAGTACAGAGAAGGTAGATTTCCTGCAAACCAGCCTCCCTGATATATTTACTGCTAAAGCTTTTCCAGAAATTATAGTTTCCAGAATAAATATCAATGAAAGAGAACTGATTTTGTGTTTGAATATGACATAATGAAGGAAGCTTTTTTGTCCCTAGTGCTTTTTGAAAAATAATTATCTCAAAGAATTCTGGGGGGTCGAAAATGTGAAGGAAATGTTGCCTCTTCTTTATTATCTGGACGGTGAGTCTCGGTGTCAGAAAAGATACAAGGTGCTCTGGGGGCGAGGTTGCTAATACACCTTTCCCGAATTTCATAAATTATAATAATTATTACGTCATCCAAAATTTGTAATGATTCTATGCTCTTCAAATAAGGATATTCAGATAGAATATCAAATTATCATGACAAAACTGAAGTTTTTAGAGCAATATATAATATTCTGGTTGGATTTTATTTAGATTTGAAGAAAATAATTATTTTGAATTTGCAATTGAGGCACTTAACGAACAGAAATATTTACGAAATTAGGTAATTTGTTCTACCTTTTGCTAAGGAACTTAGGGATGATAAGAATTATTTTTAGTATCCATCTCTTTAATTGAGTTTGACATAATTAGGAAATTCGGGAAAGATCTCTTTGCAGTGGAGTACTTTTATTGGAAGAAAAATAGATCGATGAAATGCATTTTAGAATTTTAAATTCACGCGAAATTTTATCCACGTAAGGACAAAATATAGTGTTTATTAACCGTTACGTATATAGCCTTCTATATTCGAAGACATTTATTTCAAAATCATTATTACGACTTCGTCCCTAGGGCCTTAAAAAACTTTAGATATTAACTTGACCATAAAGGGTGGGTACAAAATTACAGCTAAACACAAAGCCATTTAATTGTTCGTGGATATTAATAATATAAATTATTTCTTTGTTGTTTCAGCTGTTTGTTCTCTCCCCCTTCATATAATTAACAATTCAATACTTTTGGTGCTTCTTTTTCAACTATAAAGAACTTAATGAAATAAGAAAGGGTACAACTAATTTTGACCAAAACAGTGATCCCTCCTCATCATATTTATCGCTTGGAATAATTCGCGATAGGTAAGGGTTTTC
Organism: Hydractinia echinata; assembly: GCA_030067915.1. Classification (NCBI taxonomy): domain Eukaryota; kingdom Metazoa; phylum Cnidaria; class Hydrozoa; order Anthoathecata; family Hydractiniidae; genus Hydractinia; species Hydractinia echinata. The sequence goes on from JASGCC010000080.1 coordinate 22,770, forward strand.
GGCATGGAGGAGAGTGGTCGTTAATGCGGCAAACGTTTACAACGGGCCGTGCTGTACGGAAGTCATAACAAATATGGCGGATGTCTGTGTTCCAAACAGTATGTTTCAAACGAACAACAGGGTAATGGAACCGTCAAACTGCAATACATTTTAAATCAGTTTTGTCATCTGTATGCTTTCATGTTTTTGGTAGTTTATCTTATGATTTTATTGGCAGCATTGCTTTATTTTTCCGTGAACGTTAGCTAGGTAGCTTTGATTTGTAATAGAAATACACATAGTTTTAGCTAGTTAAATGTTCGTAGTGAGATAATAACTTCCAAAAAAGACGTAGTCCTCTTTCTCTCAGTCGGGGGATGAATTTTTAACTTTTATCGCGGTCAGGAAAATTAAACTTTAACCCCCCTTTTTTTTTAGTAGTGAAGCCTACAAAAATTTACTAAAAAGGAGAGGCTCATTTGAGAATTTTTTCAGCTTTTCTTAAGATGTTTTTACTTTTGTTTATGTGTCAACATCATATTTTAAAGATCTCTGGTCTTTTTCCAAGACATACCAAATCCAAGGCAACCTTGAATTTAGCGAATCGTAATGTAATGCGAGTTCCAGGGGTCTAGGATTTAATACTGATAGCTACCTAAATGTAAACAAAAGCAAGATAATTCATAAATCTCTCAAAATAGCCTGTTATTTTTTGCACTTTTGTATGCTTCGCTACTGAGAACAGAGGGTTTAAAGTCTACCATTTATGGGCACCATTTTAAAGTTCACCTCCTGTGAAAAAAAGTTAGCTAATATGAAGGAGCTTTGAAGATTGCCTAGGATTCTTTTTTTGATAATTCTTTGTTAGTTCTTGAAATATAGGTCTTAAAAGTTTGCTAATTATACAAAATTTTGACATGGTCAATAATAGTAGTAACTAAATATTATTTTTTTTGTAAAACAACAAACGGAATGACCGAAAAACATTTTTACCCGATATGCTTCAGCAAAACTGGTAAAAATACAAACCTTACTCAGAGCAAGTTCATGATTTAATTCAATATTAGTGAAACTTCTAAGTTTAAAATCTTTTGAACCAATAAATAAATTTTTAAAAAATATACAAATTCCTTAATAAGGTATATAAGACTTAGTGATGGAAACGTTAAATATGTAACAAACAATGAGAAAAATAACAACATTATTTTCTTCACATATTCCATTGCGCTTTCGGCTCAGGTATATAAGCTTTTATATCCAATAATGCATTTGCAGGATCCTGCGTTTAGCATTTTTTCCTGATTGTTTTTGTGTATATATATATAGTTTTAGATTATGTAGCTTATTTTATGTTTATGTATAGCTTATTTTACCGCCAAAAAAAAATACTGAAGGAATTTTTTTTTTTTTTTAGAAAATTAAAATCAAAAAGTAGCAAATTCATCATAAGAAATTAATTATTTATAAACAGGTTCTAAAGTGTGTATAAATTTAATGCACCTTGACCTTTTGAATGGTCCGTTTATTACACGCCATCCGTCATAAATTGCAGGCATTGAGCTTATTGAATCTTTCAGACACTCAGTTCTCGTGTTTGTGGTTCATGAGTTTAACTGTCCACTACTTGTCTCCAACATTGATAAAAGATAATGACACAAAAGTAAAAATGCAAACAAACAAGATAAATTACAACTGCACACCACCGCATGTTATAAAATTTCTTGGCTTGTGAATATTGCATGCAAAAATATTGTGAAATTAGTTAGAAAATGTACATTGTTATAATTGTTTTAAACATTTAAAGTTCTGTTTTTGTAAAACTATCATTACGTCATATGTATACAGTTTGGCAAGGACATATAAATACATCAGAGTAAACCAAACTATGGGTATAGTGACTTTGTTCTGCTTTGCAGGCTAGAGAACTGTTCTTTTTGACAATCCAAGCTAACCTTTAAGTTAGGCGCTGTCAGAAAAGTAACATCCTACCGGTATGTGCTAATTCTTGCAAATTTGTTACTTTTTAAAACAAACATACTTTGATGTAAGGTGTATACATCAAAAGTGAACCCATGCTAAAAATTTAGGACAAAGAAGAACTTCATACTAATTAGCAGTCTATATCTATCCTAGCAATCTAATTTCATCAAAATAGTAAAAAAGATAGGCAAAGTTAAGTGATAACTTTTAGAGTTGAAAAAGTAATCAAAACAAATAAAATAATGGATATGTCCTATATCTAAAAGTCCAATATCTAAAATCATTCATTTGCTGAGTTTTGTTGTTTTGATAAAATTTTAATTAGATAATTTCCCATGTCCATGTGAGCAATTTCTGTAATTGGTTTTGATGGATCCTAATAGGCATTGTTTATTAAAGAAGTTCCTCTTTACCATCAGAGTATTAGCCTTGCATATAACTGTAGTAGTTTTGAATATCATGTTAATACAAAATTAGACTTAACAAATATTTCCTTCATTGTTCAAGTATCTCCATTTTTTAGAAAATTCAAATACCATCTACCTTGAACACTTCTCGCAAGCCACAAAAACCAAAGATGCAACGTAAATACAATATGGCACTGCAACATTTTTACCAAGCAGCCACGCACAGTACTACTGATGATGTTAAAGCCAGACTGAAAGATTTGTCAGACTCTGAAGAAGAATTATTTTCCATGGAAAAAGAAAAAGAGGAGTATTATGAAATGGATGAGAAAAATTTGGACATGAATGAGAACACATATTTTACATTCAAGAAAAACATGAGTGTGAAACGTGTTAAACCAGTTGGTGTATGCACATTGCGGGGATGTGGAATGTTGTTGCTATGGCTATTGTTGTTTTTATTGGGTGTTTTAAGTGCAACATACTTCTTACAGATAGCAATTGGAAAAATAAAACCAAGAAATGAACATAACAGTTACACAGTTTATGGCAGATATAACGAAAGTAAAAATAGGAAAATTAAATTGACTAATTATTCCAATGATAGTTTGAAAATGTGTTCAGATTTTCATGTAGAAAAAGTATGGCATCAAACATATGAGAAATTTCAAACTGAATCAGCTATACGCTTAGTTGATGTCAATGGAGATGGCGTGGATGACATCATATCTGGTTTTGTTACAAGTTTAGACGGTTACGGTAAGATTGGCGATCGTAAAGAAGTATGTGAAAAGTATTTTAATGGTATTTTTCCATGTTTTGGTGGTATTGTAGCAAGTGATGGAAAAACAGGTGACCAACTCTGGATTCATTACTCTTGGCATGATGTTTATGCCTTAAACTGCAATGGGGATATCGATAAAGATGGCGTAGCTGATTGTTTATGTGCTGGCCGGGGTGGCGTATTCGAAGCTGTTAGTGGTAAAGAGGGAAAAATGTTATGGGTCTTTCTTGGTAAGTTTTTTGTTAAACACTGGCATTCTTATGTGTAATATTTTTATCTGTAATGTTCATCTTATAACAAGATTGTGATACGTTTAGATTCACATTTTCGTGACGAAATGATGAATTTGTATACACCACAGTTTATTAATGATGTCGATCATGATGGCGTTATGGATGTTCTACAAATTCATGGTGGTGACCCTCAAGCGTAAGTAAATTTCTGCATACGTGTGTAAAAGTAATGTCTGACTGTAAATAATTAAAAATCACATAAGGGATTCCTGCATTGAAAATGATACTTTTATATGTTGTCGAAAATAAAAAGTTGTTTATCCAGTCCTTTGAAATTATTTGCTAATCTTATTTTCCTTCTTAAGATGTTCAAATATTATAATCCAGGAACTATGATGTCATAAATAAGCCTTGATGATACATTTCTATCTATGATTACAGATGAAATTATTCCTTATAACTACAAAACTTTACAAGACGTCAAGATATCACCAAGAGCATCAGTGCATACTGCTTAAATGTTTTGATATTATGTATATAAGTAAGGAAGATCAAGTATTAATTTATGCTTACTGCATTATTACATCATCAATGATGATGTCATAAGGTCAAACGGAAATCTTTGAGGAAGAAAAGATCTTAAAACATACAAAAAAATCATTTTCAATGCAGAAATCACTGCAGTCAGAATGATTTGTAGATGCATCTATAGTCTATTTACTTCCCATATTTCAATCCTTGTGTTTAAAGGATTTTTCTTTTTTTTGCATTTTTAAAAGTTTGATAGTTGTATAAATTCCAGCAAGGTACAAACATGGCATAATCAAGCATCCGCTCAAACAAAAAATTTAATTTTTAAAGATTGAGTTTAAATCTAAAAGTTAAGTATAAAATTTCATTCATATCTGCTTTTATTATGAAATACATTCTTATGATACATGACCTGTAATAGCTTATAAAATACAATCAAAGTTATAAATATATTAATCCAAATGTCTTTGATTTGCTTCATAACAGATTTTAATACCACGTTTTTTGCATTATTAAAGTTGATTGTCAGTAATAGTGTGGTAAATAGGTAGCTATTATAAAGCTATTTATGTCAAAGCAACTTTACTATACAATTGGACTATTTGATAGGATGGAATGTGTGCCCACACTACTGTGCACCCACACTAAATTAAAAAAAAGTTTTAACACTAAAAATACCTGCATTGTATCATTTCCTAATTACTCCAGGAAATTAACTAGGCACAAAACTAAGCAATACAAAATTAACATAAAGTAAATAACAACCAATCCCTCCATCAATTTACAAAGAATTTAATTAACACGATTCAGCTGAGCTGATTTACGAATAACAGGCCTCCTAATTTTTTGCTGCTGTCGGTCTGCAATCAAATTTAAAGAGTAAACATATAGGGCCTATACAAGCTTTTAGATAGGATATTAAACCATTAACAGTATAAACATAATTAGAATTTAAAATGTATAGCCTGTAACCGAGCGATCCTAGGAAATGTGTTTTATAAGATTCACGCTAAAGAAATAAGGTAAATTTTTGTCATTTTTTTTATTTACACAGGATAGGCACTTCAGTGTCAGAAACACTTTTATCAATGTGAGTCCTGTGTTCTGAATGTATATAATATATATGTACATGATTAAATGAATCAACCACCAATTTGGCAAACTGAAAAATGTGTTTTTTGAGAATAAATTTTAAATGAGTGATTTTTCAGTAATGGGAATTATATATATGGTTTATTACATTGGTACACATAACTTGGTTCAACAAAAAATTTATTTCTGTAAAGGAAAATAAGAAGAAATGAAAAAACAATGTTCATTTTTGACCTATATATTCCTTTTGTTAACGTAATGTAATGCAAAAAAAGTTTGTAAGGTTCCATACAGGTAAATTTTGGTTATAGAATAGTAACATGCAATGCTGAAATGTTGTAGATAAATTTATAACAGTTTATTTAAACAAGGGATATTCCTTCTATACACCCCTACGTGTGACATATTTAATAATTGGCACAAAGATGCTAATAAACTTGAAACTTAAGGACTTATCATTTTCAAGTAAAAACCTGTCGTTATTTCTTTCTGTCATAACACTTTTCTAATGGTTTTTGCTTTATCTTGTAATTTGATTTCAGAATGTGAAATATTTAGCATTCTTCTGAACCTGCATGCCAGCTCTTCTATATGTCTAATATTTAATATGATAAAATTTAACAAAGGTGTGATGCAACATTTCCTTAAAAATGTGCCAGTTTCTCTTGGTCATTTTGATACATTAGGTATATACATCAGCATTGCGTACCCAAGTTTCCTCACATGGTATGGATTGACCCGTAGATGCACAGACCTCGTGTTTACGGCGCAATATGTAATTCAACAAGACTCAAGGATGTGAAGCAGAATTTAAATTTCTTTTTTGCTGACTGCTATAAAAAATCTAAAATATTTAAGCTTGGAAGGGCTTTTTTAAAAAAACTTAAATGAAATATTATTTGTTCAATTTTCAATTTAGAGAGCCTTTCAGTAAAAAACGACGTGCTGGAAAAATACTGTTTCTATCTGGGAAAACTGGGATAGTTCTATCGTCACAAGAAATCCCAGACAACACCGAGTCATACTTTTCACCAGTTATATACAACCTGAGAAATGGCAGTGAAGTTGTGATATATGGTAATGGTGGGGAAACACATAAAGGGAGCTTGTTTGGAATTCTGCTCAAGGATTTATACAAAGGAGAGGTGGAAAAATCATGGAAAATACTTTCAAACAAAAAGAAAGGTATACAGACTTATCTTCTTTATTTACTTTTGTTTTATATTCTTCTATTATGGTACTCTCTACTTAAGCATCCCGGGCACTTTTATATAATGACCCAGAAGGGTCAATATACTTAACACTGTGCACTTATTGAATGACACTGCGCACTTCTTATCCAACACTGCGCACTTCTTATCCAACACTGCGCACTTCTTATACAACACTGCGCACTTCTTGTAACACTGTACTTCTTAAAAATGAAGAAATGCTCCGTTCCGAAAATTGTCGTTTGCCGAACATTCCACATAATATACACCAATGTCGTCCCCATGCTTTTCTTCAATGGTTCTAAATTGGTTTTAAAGGTCAGTAAATTGTAGTTATTTAAATCACATTATTTAACATGGCTGTCGAAGATAAAGACGGCCATAATACATCGATTTTAAAGTATTTCAATGAAGAATGTACAAATTTGGAGATTGTTGCCTATCTTAATCCAAGGCATTCTATCGTTATGAGTTTATCGACGGTTAAAAGAAGGTTGAGAGCACTTGGTCTTCGTCGCAATGTACCAATTGGACACGAGAGGAGAGACCTAGCGAGGAGCGAAAGTGGGCAAAATCTAAGTATTTTTGTACCGGGTGCGCGAAATACATGAAATATACGGACCATGCACCAATACACGTTTTTCTTATAAGAACAATTTTTATAAAAAAAATAAGCCTCAAAATCAAAAAACAACACAATAAAGTTTTTTTTCCAGTCAAATACGAAAGAAGTTTTTTTCTTCAATAAAAATAAAAGATGTCTCAAATAAAATACATATTTAAAAAAATATCAACCTATATTTAGCGATTTGCTAAGAAAAGGGTCAAAAAACGGTTTTCTTTTTATAAAAAGCAGTGTATTAGAAGTGCGCAGTGTTGGACAAGAAGTGCACAGTGTTTTATCAAAAGTGCTCAGTGTTGTATTAGAAGTGCGCAGTGTTGGACAAGAAAGGCGCAGTGTTGCATAAGAAGTGTATACTGACCCTTCTGGGCCATCGTACTTTTAAACTTCAAGTTCTGACGCTTGAGGGCGCTGTTTATTTTTTTATTATGTGGCAAGCTTGGTATTTTTGTTTTATATTCTTTCCGGACACTTTTTAAACGTCAAGTCGTGACACTGTATTAGAGGGCGGTGCCATTATTTTTATTATGTGGCAAGCAACAAGCAAATTTCAGCAACTTTATTTTTTGAAAAGAATTAATTTAAACATTAAGAACTATATTTATATTGAAAGGACTAACTGGAGCGTTTCTTACAAAAAGTGTTTAACATTACAAAAAATACCAAAAAAATGAATGATCCATTGCCGCTGCATGACCTATTATAATGTCGCACTAATAAAAGAGCTGGGAACTAGAGACAATATCTTATCTGTATTATTTGAAACAAGCTTCGAAAACAACATAGTATGATAGTGTGTTTTGATGTAAAATTTATGCTTAGGTTACATGAATCCGCCAATATTAGTCGACATCAACAAGGATGGCGTCGTAGACATAATCAGCGCGGGTTTTGGCGAGTTCATTCAAGCGGTGGACGGCGAGACGTTTCAAGTTCTGTGGACGTATTCAGCTCCTAACTCGGAAACTTATTCGTAAGTTGTTTATACATTGCAATCTTTTCTTTGATACCGAAATAATATAAAATTATGAAATTTTAAAAACATAAGTAACAATATTAAATGTTTTTATATTTTCAAAGTTGTGGCTAATTTTACTTGCGCAGACAATTCTATATTGCGGACATTTGCCAGGACATAATTTAGAAATTTTCGCCCTGTTTTATTTTGGTGTAGTTAGAGAAATCGTCCTGTCCGCACTTAATAATAATTTCCGCCGTGCTTATAGACAATCCTGGAAATAGGTTTAAAGTTAAGTAAGTACTCACTAAGCATTGTGTCTATCCACTTCATATCCTAAGGTAGTATTGTGCCTGAAGATTGACGTTTTAAGAGCTTGTTCTAATAATAACCGATGAGCGATTGAAGGGACGTTGAGACATGTTGTTTTTGTTCCTTTATGAATATTTAAATGTTTGGCAATCAGTTTTCTGTTTATCTATTAAAGGAAAGCCTGTAATTACATGACACCACTTTTGTGTCTGGAATGAAGCTTTATGTTAGCTGCAATCCTCTTTGCTGCGCTCTTCACACTTGTCGTCATTTGCAAGGGTTTAGACCGCACCCATGGTTATAAAAATGCCAAATTCAGCGATTTCTGTCCACCGAAAATATTGCCTCTCATCATGAAGTAAAAATAAAGATTAAATAAATAAAGAATTATTTCTACCTCCATGCCCTCATGTCCAGTTCTCGATCAGATCTTGTTAATAAAGTTTAATTTTTTTTCAGCATTCCTGGTGTGGGATATTACAATGAAGATGACGTAGTCGATTTTATCATTCGAATCAGTGTCGGCACCGGCTTTCCAGTATATTTCTACTCCAAAGTATGTGGGAGAACGTTTATAAATATACTTGATTTGTATTTTGTCTTTCCCAATTTTTGTTAGCAGTTGAATGTATTACGTTATTTTTTTAATCCTGCATTCATATTCTTGTAACATTTTGATGTCTTTTAAAAATGGAAGCTTTTGGATTATAGCTAGTACTTTTTCTTAGGTTGTTATTATTGATGGAAAGACTGGCCGTCCATTGACGAAACCATATAAAACATCTGCCCCAGCACACTCCTCCCCGTTGTCGGTGAGTATGGAAGGCACTGGTAATGATTTATTTGTATACTGGTCTGTTGACTGTAAAGAACACGAGCACGAAGGAGGAGCGTACAAATTCGTGAAGGGGACGAATGTGCATGAGGGCAGCCGCGCCGATAGCTGCATGCTACGATACAATACGACGAGTTTCAGCAAGCTGTATGTCATGAACAGAAAAACTGGATTTCCAGGAAAAGAGATATACTTTTCCGGTAAGAAAGTTTGTCATGGTGTTATGTTGTGCAATGTTTTAGGTCATAACACCGTTCCCTACGGCGTGTTTCTAGCCTACTCATGCTATCATCTCATTATACTCTTGTTTTATGCGTTGTTTTTTTCTCCTCGTCGGTTCTGATACTTGTCTGCTTTACAGTATTTTATTTACTGATGCAATGTACCTTGTAAAATGTTATTTAATACTAATAATAATAACTTGTGAAATTTTATAGTCAAAGGACGAGTTTTTGAATCTATTTGCTTCAGTAGTCCAAGTGAAGGTGATATGCGGTCGGTAGTTTGTTAGGAAGTAGTGCGGAATGCTTATATCTTACATATCACTTCTCGCAGCGGGGATGCCGGTCGAATAAAGCACACCGGTTAATGTGAACACACCGGTTATCTTGATTTCTCCTTAAGACGTACCGATTAAATATCGTTTATCCTGTTTTTCTTTAGACGACTACTTTAATATCGAGCACGGAATCTACAGAAGACATATCGGGATTCCCGATCACGGTGGTGTTCAGCGCGTACTACAAACCGGATCGATCGTCCCTTCTTTAAACGTGAATACTTCACACGAGTTGAGTGAGAGTTTTGACGTGGTGTTTGCAATGTATTTCATCACGCCGCCTGCTGTTCGAGCAATACTACCATCTGATGTCAAATGTATCAAAGATTTTCGCAGAAAAGCCAAAAAAGGTGAGCCATTATGTTACCAATGTCAGTGAGTCATCAAGTTTGGTACTGCTGTGTTTGCAAAGTGGATTTATTCTTATTTCACTGAATTTAAGTAAACACGCACTACCTTCTGTTTCTGAAAACCATGGAGTAAATATTGCTTAAATTTTTAATGATAATGCGAGCCAACATTTTTCTGATTATAAGTTAGCCAGATTAGAAGCAAAGATAACGTTCTTTTTTGTAAGTTACATTTGTTAGCAAACTGTTGTTAAAACTGGTCGCCACCACATTTTTGTGTATGCTTTCCAGTACTCTCCATTTGTCGAGTACTAGGGACTATAAAACATACATCTTGGTTATAACGAAATTGTCATCTAGCATATTTGAATGTTGAGAATTTAAAAATCTTCTGAAATGTTTAAATGCATGAAGCAGAATAAGATTCATACCTATATGTGGATATAATATAAAGATGTTCTTGATAAAGTGGTTATCCGTGTCTTCTTTATCGTCTGTGGTAAATGTCGATGTTATCAAACCAATTTTAACTTTTTTTCTACTCTTCATAAAGTTATAAAATGTCATTTTTAGGTCAAAAGACAAACTCGGTGGACATTGATGAAAACCTACGCTTGGGTATATACGATGAGGGCGACTCAGCTGTCAATTTCTGCTTAGGTAAGCGTTTAAACGGAACAAAATTCGACGATCAAGAAACAGCCAACAAAAAGAATTTTAACACGGGTAAACTAACATTTTATCGTTTCAAAGTTTCTTGCAAGTGTGAACACGGAGAAAAATGCGCAAAAGTCTTGCCGAAGAGTGAACAAGGTTGGACTGGATATATGGGCTCACTTGCTAACGGATATTTTAATCAAAGATCTAAAGGACGTTTTGAAGTAAAAACCAAAGCATAATCAATAATTATTTCCTGAATACACGTGGTTTTATGGCCACACATGACATTGTGTGATCTTATGTCCGCGAAGCTTTTTCAATGAGAGACTTAAGAGATCTTTAAACGTCTTGAAGTAGATTTGGTGTTCAATTAAAAAAAGAATGTTGTACCGCGGATGCGTCACAAATGCTTGGTATCACATGTAGCACACATATTCCATTAGACCGTTTTTGCTGGTCTGGACGTCATATGTAGAATCTTGAATCATTCACGCGTATATTTGATAAAGCTACTGTTACACTTGATATTCTTTCACCATATATCTTCACATATTATATATTTAATATATTTATTCATTAATTTGTACATATTAGCTAGTTTGGGAAATATTTGTAAGTTTATAAAAAGAAGAAGATTTTTGACATTTCTTTTTTTTCTTTTTCTGTAGCAAATGTTTTATATGCTCCTGATAACTCGAACCAAGAACAGATCTTGAGATATCAAACGTCCGAGTTACCGAGATATTCGATAACTCGAATTTTGGCGAAAAAATATTTTTTTAACTCAAACAAAGATATTATCGTACAACCTCGTCCCCAGGGCATCTTTTATCTTTTCTGACTTCGGGACCGCCGTCCTGATATAAAAAAGAGACAACAGGCGCTGGGAACGAGGTTGATTATCGTGGTCATCATCAAAGTTTGCACGTGTCCGGTACTTTGAATTTATTGAGGATGAATGTTGGTATCTCTCTTTGAATAAACAATATTCGTTTGAATAAAAAGTATAACTTTCAGATTTTGCTCAGCTTTTTCTCTCTTTTCAGAGAGTATTACTTTAGCCCTGGAGTAATTGTCCCTTTTAGTCAGGAGGAAAGAAATAGAGATCCTCAACCTCGTTCCCAGGGCATTTTGCCTTATTGATGAAGTTGAACGGCTCAGGGGCCACAAGACCCTGAGGACGAGGTTGAGAGATCCTCCTATCCTCCTAGCTGTTAGACAGCAAAGGGTTCAAGGGGAAATAAAAAAAAATTGGGTTATCGAGATTGTACTGCATACCTCAAGAGATTTAATTTTCGCGAAAAATAGCAAGTTCTAATATTTCGCGAATGTTAAATTTCGCGAATTGCGTGAAAAAATAAATGACAATATTTTCCTTAAGTTATTATATATGTATATATATAATAACTATATTATATATAAATATGAAAATAAAAATTGACTGGTCACCCTCTACTGAAATACATTTCAATACTAAAGCGTATAAAGTAATCGAGTGAAAACCATGGCAACCTGTATTTGTGCACAAAAATTTGTTTTATCGAGTTTACTGTGGAAAGCCTCTTGTTCAGTCATGCAATTTATAACTTCGCCTTTTCCTCTACGCTCTCCTTCATCGTTATTTCCTTTCTGTACCTTTTCATAAGTCGTAAGTAAACACTGTGTAGGAGAGTGTTCAAAGGCGGTTACTTTGAGCATGATTATTCTGCGAATTTTTAAAATTGTTCGAACGCTCGAAACATCGAGCCAAATCCAAATTAAACGACCATTTTACTGATATTCACACAATGCTTGCTAATTTATCTTGTTAAAAATAAAATAATTATATTTTCTATGCTTGAAACTTCACATTTAAAACATTACTTTCAAACATGGCGGATGTAAATACAGGCGATAAAGAAGAAGCAGATTCAGGTAAGTACTTTGATTTTATCAGATCTCACAACCCTCACTTGAAGGTATTGCTTTTAAAAACACCTAATCCACATTTAAGATCTCAAATGTGAGGAAAGGCTTTTTGTTTTCTGCCTTGCTCTTTAACGAGCAATCTGGCTCTTGTTATGCCCATATGTGTTTTTGATTAATCTTTTGGTTAGCAGCAAGATCCATATTAGCAGCATCCATTTGCCATAATCTTTTTCCCTAAAAAGAAACACGAAGAAAATTCATACTTTATTTTTGTCTAGTGTATTATGATTGATAATTCAACTCAATTTAATTTTTTTTTATTTTTCAGATGGACAATCATTTACCGTGGAGGAAGCCATCGAAACAATAGGTTTTGGAAAATTTCAGATTAAAGTATTAGCAATGATTGGGTTCGCATGGGTATGAATAATTTGTATAAAAATTACTTCAAAAATATTAGACACTGCTTCAATAGCTAACTACTTTCTTTTTCCACTTCAAAATATTTATATTTTAAGTTGCATTCTCCAAATTTAGTTTTTGTGTATTTTAATTTTTTAATTTTTTTTTGTGTTCATATTTTTTAGAGCGCTGACTCATTAGAAATGGCTCTTTTAGCAATATTGGCCCCTGCAATACGATGTTATTGGAATCTCACACATTGGCATGAGGCGTTTTTAACAACAGTAAGTTGTGAATCACGTGAATATGTGCCCAAGCATATGTGCCCAAACCTACGTTGAAATAAGACGCTTTAAAAATATAAAGGGTGATCTGGTAAATACCCTCTCTGAACAACCACGGATCAAAATATGATTTTTAAATTTGATTATACGTTTTTCTACAGCCCTCTAAAAATTTCAAAGGCTTAAATTTAGTGCTTCCGTTAAGGCAAATCATGACACGGGGGTGAAATTTAAAAAAATTAGAGCTTCTAGATTGCCGGAAAACATATTGAAATTCAAAAAATCAGTGCAGTGGATTACCTTTGGAGGGATGAGGAAACGATACCGTGATTTTTTTATTCTTTAGAGAGTTACCATATAGCAGCACTGTTTTATAAGAACACTAAGCTGCGAAGAAGCCATTATGATCTTTAACTCTCCCCCCTTTTCAAATGGATTGCTAAGTACGGTATTGATGTGGTTTGTTCTAAAAGAGATTATAGAGGGAGTAGTACGCGCGTCTTAAAAAACTCTGGATATTAAAGTTGCGATAATCCGAAAAAAACTGGCTTCGTCCTAAAATTCCTTTAAAAACGTGTATGGTAAGAAGGAATGAAAAAGAACACGGCAGACGACAATTGCTTGGCCACTCCGCCGGATAACTCCAACACAACAAAATAAACATATTTTTACATTTTTTTTAAGGTTGTGTTTGTCGGAATGTTTCTGGCAACCTATTTATGGGGATACGGAAGCGATAATTACGGTAGACGAAAGGTAATTTTTGTACCGTTTACTTTTTTGGGCGTATTATATGGATAATCAACCACGTGGCATACTGGCGATTTTAAGATATCTCGGAGACGAAGTTGAAAAGTTAGACTAAAAATTATATCTTCTGGAGAATTCATATTCATTTCTTTGTCTCTTTTAGGTTTTGATGGTTGCAACATTTGGCATCTTTGTGTTTGGCTTAACGAGCGCCTTTGCGCTTAATTATGCGATGATCTTAGTGTTCAGAGGTCTTGTTGGAACATGCATGGGTGGGGTCGTACAGGGGTAATATTTTAAATAATGCACTTGAATATATCATACGTTCAGAAATGTGTTTGTAGCTAAAGATGACAGAAAATGGGTTCGCTGAGTAGCCATTAATCAACTTGAACCTTCAAGGGAATAAACTTCGTTAAAAGATTGGGAGATGTAATAGAATGTTCTATAACTTGAAAGTTAGGCTTAACGATAGCTTCTTATCCTTGCTGAGCTATCTTTCAGAGTGAAAAAGTCCTGCAAGAGTGTTATCTTTTGATAGTCACACGCCACATAAAAGAGATATAGTAAAAAGAATTGTAACCCAAAGTTGTTGTTTTTAAAAAACTTTAATTGTTCAAGTTATCCTAAGGAATCGTCTTAGTAAGAGGAATAAAATAAGAAAAACTTAGAAAAGTTCTAAATAGCGAAATGTTCGAGTTGTCCGATATTCGAATAACTCGGTAGATTAATACCTCAAGTTTATCATTCGAGCAGAGCTTACTTTGTATTTATCCAACGTATTGATATACTCTGAAGAAACAATTTTGACGGAAGATAATTTTGCAACAGTAAAAACATTGACATTGTACGGACATGAGAATTCATTTTGTTTTCTTTTATTATAGCACAACATTAATAGTTGAATTTTTACCAAGTGCGACTAGAGGCTTAACCGTGAACATTGGTAGTGTAAGTCAGTTCATTTATAATTGATTGATGGTTTTTCTTGAGTCCATCGTATGTAATAAGCTGTAAAAAACCTTTTTCTTTTTATAGATATTTTGGTCGCTAGGCACGTCATTTGAAATTATATTAGCCATGTTTGTTATGCCTCGCTATGGATGGAGGGTGCTATTATTTGTATCAGCGTGGCCATGTTTGATATTCGTCATCATAGCCTTGATTATCAAGGTAATTTTTTTCTATTCTCCTGACTTCAATTTGATCTTCTCCTCTGTAAATAAAATGCATCTCAAATACATCTAGGTGGCAGTAGTAACCTTTACGTAAGCAAGTATTTAGGGAAAGCTTTAAGTTACCATTTTGACGTTTAATTCTATCGACTTGACTTTCCTATCCCACAATCCGGTATACATTGACTGAGTTTAGAATAAATGGAAAATAATGCATCTGGACTTGTGGTTTCCATGAATATGTCAACTAGTCGAGATAAAGTGTTTTGGACATTTTATCTATGGTTGTTTTTTAAAAAGATATTAAATCCTATTTTTTCAGTATCCTCCAGAAAGCGCAAGATTTCTTGTTTCAAAAGGAAGAATAGACGAAGCGTCCACCATCTTGAAACATGCTGCTAAAGATAATAAATCAACGCTACCGGAAGGTACCTTAAGAGATCAAAGTAGTGAAGTTGAGGTAATAACCTTTAGCTGTAATACTTTCCAAAAATATTGGTTAGCTCCCTGAGAAATGATAAAATAATTTATTTTTTCTAGTTTTGTTCTAAATACATATGTCGTTCGCTTCCACGTCCTTGTTCCCTCATAATCATTGACAATAAAAAATTTCTCCTTATTAAGCAGATCAACTGACGCCTTTTAACCTAACCAAATTAATTTTTGCGATTTATTATTTGCGCTAATGAGAGTTTTCGCGAATTTGCGAAGATTAATCTTGGCGATTAAGTATCACATGTCGTTTTTGCGAAGACTAATTTTTGCCAATGATTGTCACATGTCGTTTTTGCGAAGACTAATTTTTGCGAATGATTGTCACATGTCGTTTTTGCGAAGACTAATTTTTGCGAATGATTGTCACATGTCGTTTTTGCGAAGACTAATTTTCGCGAATGATTGTCACATGTCGTTTTTGCGAAGACTAATTTTCGCGAATGATTGTCACATGTCGTTTTTGCGAAGACTAATTTTCGCGAATGATTGTCACATGTCGTTTTTGCGAAGACTAATTTTTGCCAATGATTGTCACATGTTTTGTTTGCGAAGACTAATTTTCGCGAAAGAGTACCACATAGCTTTTTTACAAAGACTAATTTTCGCGAATGAGAATGACATAGCTTTTTTACGAAGACTAATTTTCGCGAATGAGAATGACATAGCTTTTGAGTACCACATAGGCTTTTTGCAAAGACTCATTTTCGCGAAACATAGGCAATAAGAGCAATGTTCATGAGAATCGCAGAAAAACAAATATTTGATGTATAGGAGTACAATATGAAAATATAACTTCCACGAGAAAATATGCTCAATTACTTCTTATTTTCACGAAATTCACAAATTGCGAAGTGTCAATTTTCGTATATTGTCACGAATAAGGCCTATTTTCATTTTTTCGCGAAGACTTTCGCAAAAGCGTCAAAATATCGCAAAATTCCTGCTTCTATAATATATAGACCTTTTTTTCACACGTTTGTTAATTCTATTTTTTCTGAAAATAAATATTACCAATCCTTCTCTGTATGATCTTAAAATCTACCTAGAAAATATTGTTTCTAGAAAAATGACCACGGTAACATTTTAGCAATGTTTAAGAATGGATATTGGAAAGTTACTATAGCGTTATGGATTATATGGTAAGTTAGTCCATGTTGGTGTCTTTAATCTATAGTGCGTCTGTCCATGGTACTGTAAGCATCAATTTTTAGTCACTTCCACGTTATCTTGCTCTCTGATAAACTTGTTATATATAGCAGTACCCAGCTTCAGGACTTCTTGCCTATTTTTGAGACCCCGCTTGGGTAATTCTGGTCAATAAGTTATAATCTACAACCCGGGACATAATATATTGGGAAAAAGGGCGGAATTTTAAAGATCGCGATTACAAGCAATTAGAACGCTGTTTCTATCTAAGCAACGCGCACTGTGATCTTGTCAAAGTTTACTTGTTAATCTTCACAGCGGACTTAGGAAATAGGACTTAGGTTATTTTGTAAGATCTAAAATGTTAAAGGGTGCTAATTATTGATGATGCTTAAATTCCAACGTATATCGGACCTTTTCGGGTGGTGGAGTGGATTGTTCAATAATACGGACACTGTGGAAAGTGCAGCTAGTGCATTTTCGACGTTATTTACTCGGTCTACACCTCTGCCGAAGTAGAACTTTTGCAGCCTACCGGATTCTAAGCAAAGCACTGGCCAAATGATGCTGTTTGCCTATTTCGACAAAGAGCTGAAAAAAGACAATATCCCAAATATTATTTTCAGGGTTGTAGCTTATTAGTAGTCCGTCTTCGTAATCCATGGGTGTTTTAATGTTACATATATTTTCAACGAATTATGTCTTTTTTTAGGTTCGCGTCTCATTTTAATATATACGGTTTAGCTTTGCTGACGACTGCATTATTTTCTAGTTCTTACACCTGTTATGGTAGGTTTGTAATATTTTGTTGGTACTAAGTCCTTTGCAGGGCCTATGGCTCTCAGCAGCAATAAGTTTAACGACTAAATCTATGCGGCTAAATCGGTAGATGAAAAGAGTTATTGATTGAATCCAAACTTGACCTTTTTCCGATCTTGCAGGGTAGACCCCTTCCAAAATCAAAAAAATAAATTTACGGCGTTCTTACAAACTTGGCACCAAAAATCGTAAATATATTCATGTAGGTCTTTTTTTATTTAAGAAACATGTGAAAGTAAGCAGGCTCAATGTTTCTCAAGTTTTCTCTCAATTCAGGCTCAAATGTTTCTTAAGTAATATTCTTGTTTGAAACTGTCAACATACACGTTCGCTGCCACTTTGTATTGAATTGAATAGAAAAAACACTTACGTGAGTGTTTTGTGCAAACACGAAATTGCAGGAGCACACAGCAGAATATATATTGTTTCCTGTTTCTAAGATTTTCTATAATGTTAATTAATGTTAATTAATCTTTTTAATTCCTCGTTTTCAGCCTGCCCATGTTTCTTAAATGTTTCTTAGCTGCTTTTTTTTCTCAGCCGTGTGTTTCTTATTTACGTGTTTCTTAAATAAAAAAAGACGTGTAGTAATACAACACAGTACAAAAGCTGCCGATTAGTTTGTTTTTTTCACATTGACAAAAAGTTATTTGTATGTTTTAGGTAGTGTGAACTCCACTGCAACAGCTGCTGCTAATTCGTGTAAAGTGCTGACTCAGGAAGATTATGTTAGTTTTTTCTATGTATTACTGGCTGATTTTCCAGGTAATTACTTAATTTTTTTTAGCTGACATCTTTTTTTTCCAGCTCTTTATAACAACGACAGGATATAGTGGGGAAGTGAAATGTTGGTTACATGTATTAAAATTTATAAATGCAGCGTGGTTCCCAAGGGTTTTTTGTGCCTTCTGATATCAGCGGGAGAGGTCAATGCCTGGGGAAGATTGGTAGAAATTCTTTCTTTAAAGGCCTCTTTCCTGCATTATTACATTGTAATAAAAAAAGCTACACTGAGGTTTGCAAAGAGAAAAATTATTTCTACATAACTTGTAACTACGAGTTAAATTGTTTAGCGTATACCTTGGCCTTACTTACTATTTTAGCTGTGTTGTTGACCGCATTTCTAGCAGCGTATACCATGGCCTCACTTACTTTTTTAGCTGTGTTGTTGACCGCATTTCTAGTAGCGTATACCATGGCCTCGATTACTATTTTAGCTGTGTTGTTGACCGCATTTCTAGCAGCGTATATCATGGCCTCACTTACTATTTTAGCTGTGTTGTTGACCGCATTTCTAGCGGATACAGTAGGAAGAAAATGGCTGCAAGCTATTGGTTTTTTTAATATGGGTATCTTCTTCTCGCTGCTTGCCATATGTACAGGAAGGTATGTGGCACATCATTACAAATATATCTGATGACTCAAATCAAAAAAGTGGGCGCTAAACGTCAATTTGACGTTAGGGAGGGGGGGGGGGCATTCTCGACCCCAGAGCTCTTTGAGATAAACTCGTTTATCTCAAAGAACTCTGGGGTCGAGAATGGGCGGGAAGGATAAATTATTTGACGTTTAGATAAACTGTCAGCATCAAGATTTTGGATAACGGGCAGTACTTGGAACTGATTCCACTTTTGCGTTGTTTTTTGTGTTAAACATTGTATCACTTTTTCATTTAGTCGAGCATGGACAACCGTCATTCTGTTCGGTGTTCGTTGTTTTGCTGCTGTAGCTGATATAGGTGGTTACATATACACTCCAGAGGTAAAAATCTGTTAGTGAAAAATAGTTCCAAACGGATTACTATAGCATATAATAATAATTTCACGATTAAAGATATCTTAATTCTACTTAGGTATATCCAACGCACATACGTGGTATGGCGTTGGGATCATGTTCTGGGATATCGAGACTTGGTTGCATGCTTACTCCGTTTGTTTCTCAAGTAAGTGGAAACTCAAACAAAGTATAAACTCACGGTGATACCAAACCGAAATCCGTGAAATATATATGGAAATACTTAACGTACTTCCCTCTGCAAGTTTTAAGGGTATTTGTCAAGACTAAGACCTTAAGTGTCCAAACTGCAGAAAGAAAATTTGGCGGTTTCCAGCATTTGCCCTTAAAGCATGGAATTAAAACCCGTAGAATCTATTTGAGCTAGAGATGGGGGAAGTCACCCCGGTTTTTACGCAAACTTCTAATAATATTGTTTTGTTCATTTGACAAATTTCATTTTAGGTTGTGACGCATTACTCAGTTCACTTGTCGCTAGCTATCTACGTCTCGCTGTCTTTGCTGGGAGGAATATGTTCTTTGCTTCTACCAATCGAGACAAAAGGAAAAGGTTTAGAGGAAATAAACAATGATTTAAAAAGCCTCAGTAAAGACTTTTCCGCCGTAGACGTTTCTTGTGCTGAGGAATGTGAAGATACAACTAGACTTATAAGCAAAGATTCTAAAACCCCTTACGGATGAGAATTTATAACAATGCGCATGCGCACAGTTACAATGAGCACCATCCATCTTAGATGTTCCTGCGTGACCGATAAAGGAGGTCCTGTAAAACGGAAAATGTCTTTTATCACACTTATACAGTATATTTATTTTTATTTTTACAATAAAATTTATATGAATGATATACATCAGCAGAAAGGATTACAATAACAAAAATTAAAAATAAAGATAAGTTAATAACTATTCAGTGTTATACTTCTGATTAATATCGTAGCTGCATGCTGCAAGCTGTGTCGTCAAACAAAAAAAAAGTTTTCCAAAAAGAGTTTTGAGAGAGTAGATATTTTGAAAGAAAGAAAAAAGGAATGCGAGCGGGAGTGGAGGCTTGACCGATCATGTTCGGCTACTTCAGCAGCAGGGGGGGGGGGGGGATATATTAAAGTCATATTGCATTATTGAGCGTTTGAGTTTGAGCGCTTAAAAGGGTATACTGGTATCAAAACCCCGCTGGGTACGTCGCTAGAACGTTTAAAAATTCAGGAAATAATTTTTTTTAAAAACTCAAAAAAGTTTCTTTCTTTTGTCTACATCCACTTTTCAAGCTCGTCTCTCAAATCCTGTTTCATCAAAAGTTCGTCGTGAATTTCTTGATACTCAAAACTTGGATTTACATATGCGCCACCACCTTGACGTGTCTCAGTTGCCCGACCAAAACCATCCTCTTCACACTGACCCTCCCAGATATCGTTTAATGAATCATCGAGCTGAGCAAACTTCATTTCAATTTCTTCGTCGATAAACTGGTAGTATTTCTTTCTCTTTGGAACAGAAACCTTTTTATCAAAGCGCTTCTTTTTTTTCTTCGCATTGAAATTACCTTCGCGCTGTTTTTGCTCTTCTTTGTCAAACCTTTCCATTATTGCTTTTCGGCCGCCGTCTCCTTTACCAATGATATGCTTAAATTTCGATATCATGAAATCTACTAGCTCGGATTCTTGACTTTGCATCGACAAATCGTCCTTCACCGCAGCGTAGGTTTCCATGATGATTGACAGAAATACATTCATAATATACATAACACCGAAAAGCATAATCAAAACAAACCAAATCCGACCGAAGATAGGCTTGGCGTTTTCAATTTCTCCAAACGAAAACCCGCCAAGCAGCAACGACATGACGGACTCGCTTGCCGTAAGGTAACTTTTATAGTCAGGTAGGTGAGGCACAAATAAAAGATAAGCGAGAGTTGTGAAAGCAATAAAGAAAATGAAAAAAACGACAAAGAAAGCTGCAAGAGGTTTTGCGCATCCCTTTAGAGTTGAAGCCAAAAGAGATATTGTTTTGTTGTACTGTAGCAATCGAATCGATTTGATACAAGAAAGAAGAACGATCACCGAAGTTAAGCCCGAAAACAACACATCCCATTGTGTGACTTTGTTGAAGCTAACAAAAGCCCCAGGATGTTTTTCGATTTTCCCAACGGCTCGATTAACCAACATCATACGCGAAAAGAACACACCGATTGTTGAAATGACTAAGACAATCGTCGCGAATTCCAGCAGATTCCAAAAACCCTTAAAATAGGCTTTCCTCTCTCTGTAGATCTTCTTTCCTTCTCTGTATACTGAGATCGCAAAAAACAGCATCACAAAAAACTGACAGGCGAGAGTAAAACTTTCTGTACTTCCCCCGAACGTGTACAGACGAGCAATCTTGATACTTGAAAACAACTCCACCCCGTTCGTGGGTAAGAACTCCACAACAAAATTCATAATGGCGAACAAGTTAACTTGCGCGTTGTACACGGTTACTTCCAGAAACACTGCGCGCGTTTGTTCATCGAGCCATTTGTTTTGATATAAATGACTAAGCAAGGCTTCAGATTTCTTTGGATCTTTACCCATGTCTCCAACGTACCCGCCACCGCGGTAAGCTGTGATGGAACCTAAAACGAGAGAATTTGTTTCGCGAATTTCTAAAAAAATTAAATTTGTGCTAGTGAAATAAATAAAATAAAATAAAATCTCAAATAATTTTCATAGTTGTTTACCAAATTTCCGAACATAGTTAAGTTGATAAAAGTACAAAAAAGAAATAAAAAGTTGTACAATCTACAGAAAAATTATCAATTCCGCCTTTTCACCTGCAAAAGGATATGTGTCCAATTGATCTGATGTCTGGTATTCCCACGATTTGTAATATTTGCTTGGTTCATGTTCAGATTCATTTTTGATTGGAAGCCAACTTGGTTCGTATCGTCCTTTATCCTCTTTACCCCACGAATACCAATCGTGACAACCCGGTATCATGTCTTTAAAATCCTCGTGAACTTTACATGTATCTATGAGCGCAACAAGAGAAATTTTAAAACAGGAACAAAAATCAGTAAATAAGCTCGTACTGATCAAAAACCATACCAAACTTAAAGTTTCGTTTTTACTGATTTTAAATTGAAAATCGATTTAATCGATTTCACGATTGAGGAAGATTTACTCTTTATGTTTAGGACTCAGATTCAACCGTTTTTGGAACATTTTCACAAAAGTCTTTGCGCCATCTTCAATAGTAATCGATGACAACGCAAGCAAAGCTTTCACTCGAGAAAAAGCAATTAATGCATGTCAAAAAACCAGGGTGATTGATACTGTAAATACTCGATTAAGTACAGGGGGTTTAGTTGTTAAAAGGAGACCTAAGCTTATTTAAAGGGAGTGGAGGGTTATGAAAGCTATAAATTGAATTCGCTTTTATTTCCCCCGGAACGCAAAGGAACGGAAATTTTTCCAATCACGTGATGTAAACATTTGGAGTACGCATGCTAAGAAACTGTTCTGTTCCTCGGAAAATTGAAGTGAAAAACAGCCTTAAGGCCTTGCCTCACAATTCTTTTTTTGGTTCGTTTAGTGATTTAAAGCTGTATTTAGAAAAAGAAAGACATATAAGTGTCATTGACAAATTTATAAAACGTGATTGAGGTGAAAACTTACTCTCTTTAATCCGAAGTTGTCGCAGTCTCGATCCACCAAACAAGTTACTGTAATGATCGCCAACAAAACCTGGTACATGTGAGTCGTTATTGTACCATCTAGAGGCATACAAACCACGTACAACTGTCTTTTGCAACCACGTCCAAATGTCATTCACATCTTGAATCTGAAAATTCGTAAGATTCATAAGATTTACTTATAAAACGAGTAAGGTTTTGCACAGAGCGAAGGAGATGAACAAAGAAACCCATTGCTGTTTTAATAATTAAAAGAGTCAGAATGTTTCTGCAGTATTGGAGCAATGAAATTTGAAAAGAAGTAAATCTATAAGCCACTTTCATGTTTGACGAATGACTCGAAACATTAACCTTCAGAATATGCACCCATTTCTTAAAAAAAACAACTTTTTGGTCAAAAAATAATTATTTTTTCAAAATTTGAGCTAATGAAAAAAAGACCGAGATACATGTTTGGTACCGTTGAAAATCCAATTCACCCTCTTTCATGGAACATTTTTCATTACAACACAGTCGTTAAGAGTTATGGTGGTCCAAATGTCGGACAGTTTTTGACTAGTTTTCCCTTGTATATCTGCGGTCTGTCTTGTAAAGGTTAACTTGACATAGCATAAATAGAACTATTGTAGACAATAGAATTGCAAATGGTAGAGATATATCCAAATTTTATCCAAACAGATACTAACAATAGTAGGAGAGGGAGCATTATTTCATTCACAATGAATTAGTAGGAGAGAAACCATCCCCTTCCCTCCCCACCCCCTAGAGTGAACAACTAATCCAAACAACAGAGTTAACTTACCTTTGTGAAGGGAAATTTCCCTTTCGCAGTATTATGCATGCCATAATCACCATGGATAAAAATATCTTCCATGCTTTTCCGCACATGGTAGGACTGCGGGTCAAGATGGGAGTATGTGACTTGACATAGTGCGACAACAAACACAAGATAGATGAACAAATCACGAAGTAAGCTGTACATTTTTAGTTCCTTCAATCTAAATGTTTTAAAATATAATTTGAAAAAATAAGGGGCGGTAACCTTAAATCTTAAACCTATAACCTAGCTAAAGTTTCTAGGGTGGATCATTAAAAAAAGCATTTATCTGACACTGATAGCATTGAGCAAAAAAAATAACTGTATTTTGTCTGTTCGTGTGTTATAACAAGTGGTGCTACAGATGCACGGAAGCACGAAGTATGCTAAAGATGCACGAAATATCGACGCAGGAAATGTTCACGACAGGCTAATGTCTAGTTAAGTGAAAATACCTGAACGATCTCAATGCTGCAATCTTTTCTTTTGAAGGAGGTTGGAACCTAATAATGTCTTTCTTCTCAGGTCTCTTTCTCTCAACATCTTGGTTATCTGAATATATTAATTACACATATTACCAAATCAGCCGTTATTCCACGAGAAGTTTTTTCTTGATGGAGGTCGCAAAATAATTTGTTGTCATGTTCAAAAAAATTGTGAAAAAAATGTAGATGCATAAAAATAAAGAGATAAGGACTTTAAGTGGGCAAATAAAATTTTAGGACATTTGGGACTTTTTTAAGAATACTTGTTTCTCACCACGCCCTACATATTCCTCATCAATCTGCTTTTTATTCGCTTCCCCTTCCTCCTCCTCATCATCTGCAGCAGGCTTCTTGACAATCAATGCAATAAACAACGCCAATCCCAAAATTTTGATTGGTTGAGACACGCACACATCTTGGAAAAACGAGACAAACAAAGCGGAAATCCACTGCGCCGACTTTTCTTTGCCAAACTCGAATCCATACAAAACAACAAAAAATGCCGAAGTGAATGACGTCAAGATGAGTAGAGTCCATGCAAAGTACTTCATCCAGTAAGGTAATTTCTTCTTCTGTTTCTTCATCTTCAGTTTTTTCTCTTCTCTTTGCTTTTCTTGAGCCGGTGTTTCCATCTTGAAGCCGATTTCATCTAGAAACACAATCATTAGATCTGCTAGATAAATTTTAACCAAAAAAATTATTGATAAATAAGCAAATAAAATCGTTGTGGGCGTTGGTGAAAGGCGTTGGTTACGGGCGTTACATATCATATGTAGTGTTCTTGGTATCTTATGTTGATAAATTTTCACAGTTTAATACATATATTTGCGAGAATATGTCTACGCGAAGATACGCTGTAATGTCAATTTACGAGAATAAATATTCGCAAAATTACTCTTTACTTTTCGGTAAATTAATCTTTGCAAAAAAAATTTAGAAAGACAGTTTTTTTGTTTTTCCTTCTCTTGTTTTTCTTATAAAAATAATGGTCTGTCTTTGTGATATGAACAAAGTTTTATTAAATGCTAACTTATCTCAATATATTAAAATTGCGAAAACGTAATACAGATTCGCAATAATTCTTCGCAAAAAAAATTTACAACGTTTCATTCGCGAAATATGTGTGCGTCGTAATTTTTTTGTTTACACGATAAAATATTTTATAAAAAATATAAAAACTAAAAACACAGTGTATTCTAAGCTCAAGCTAAGCTGTTTACTATTAGTTGTTCATACGCCCTTACCTACTGTATTCGATTGGTTTAATACGCCAAGCCTGCTCACAGGGCGTGATAAATTGTCATCTTTCTCCTTCATCGTACTGATGATGTCTATAAATTCGCTTTTCTGTTTTCTTGGACAACAAAAGAATAACTCATACACCCACCACCAATTGATGGCTTTCTTTTTCGCCATTTCTTCCCGTGTAGGTTTTGGTCCCAAACTTCTAAATACACCTGGGAAGAAAAGGCGTATGTTTATATGCAGTTCGTGCTAATCATGGCTTGGGTACAGTGCTACATATCTTGAGAGGCTTGATACTCCCAGCCTGGATAATGGTACAAGCTAACACTGCGAGCGTTATTTAAAAATAATAAGCATCAAAACTTGAAGATCAAAATATGAAGAAATCCTTTATCAACCGTGCATGACCGACCCTCAATGCTGGTCAGCTAACATCTACGTACCTACAATCAGGATGTTCACTGGAAAAATGATCAAACTTGTCATAATTCCAATTCCGATCTGCGACGGAGAGAATGCAAAAGGACCGATGTGTATTGTTGTTGACGGATCAGCCTCTCCTCCCACTCGATAAAACATGGCGTTTGTAACCATAGTACAGTATAACAATGTTAAACAACACGATAAACGTTGAACACGTGTAAACCTCGATTTCGGTGGTCGTATAAACACGCTAAACCATATGTGACTATCTGTTATATTCTTCTGTGTCGTAGAGAAAAACAAGTGGTTAAAACTTTTCATGTCTTCAGGACCAGCGATGGCGAGAAGGCGTTCCAAAGAGCCATCACCCTCCTCCACAGCTATAGCGTTATCGTTTAGGAAGAGAAACTTTCGGTCAGCGTTCAGATCGTGCACCATGACACGACTAAGGTACCATGATGGATTTTTGCCTGGAAATAAAAATTGTTTATTTTTATAAAATAAATCTTGATGGCCACAGGCTAAGGTTACCTTTAGCTAAAAGAATTAGGGCATTTTGGTCAAAGCATTACATTACGTACACCTGCACGTATTTACCTGTATTATCATGCCATATTCTTAAGTATTGCAGGTCCCCAACGGTGTCTGGAAAACTAGCGAGAAAAACGTCCTGTCCCCTCTTTTGAAATATTTTCCGATTCTCATCTTTAAGTCGCCTTACTTCCGTTTGATCCTCGTCACCAGAAAGTTGAAAGAAGACGTTAGCAGTGGTAGCAGCTGATGAAGTAAAGCCAGTGTACACGGTAATCTCGTAAAACTGCCGATCGGACGGATCATTTTCAACAAGTGGTGTAACTCCAGCCTAAAATATTTACATGTTGCCTGTACTTGTTGTTTTGACAGTTGAAAACCAGTTGAATTGATTAGTCAAATTTTTTTGTTAATCAAATTATTTAACTTATTTCCAACATGGAAGTAAATAAAAAGTACAAAGGATCACTTTTGAAAAAATATAACGCAAATAAATCCGGAATATTTAGCAAAGGCTACAGATAGCAAAAACAATGCTCTAACCATATCTGTTGAATAGTATCAAAACTTTAAATTCACAAAGTTAAACTTTAGCTACTTCGCTTTTTGTTTAATAAAGCACAATATAAAAGGTACAGACTAATATCAATTTCACACACACCCTCTCGATGTCTTTTCTATCTTCCCGTCTCGCCCAAAACAACAAGATCAAATACGCGCCAAGGATTGACAGTACGGTAGCGAATGCGACAGGATTTTCGGCAAGATTAGCGAAACCAGCGAAAGCTTTTGAGAAATCAATTGGATTCGGCATGACGAAAAAACCACCAGCAAACGTCGCTCTAGTTATTTTTTTCTTGCGTGACGTCCGTGCAGCCGCAGTTGTAGGAACTGCAGTAGTTGTGGTTGTGGAGGTGGTGTTGATGGTTGCGTTGGGTGAAAACATTGGGGTTTGGTATGGAGCTTCTTGGTCTTCTCCTCCCACCTTACAGATGCAATGTGTTTTATTAAAAGTAGTTTTCGGTCCAACCTGAAGCAGAAATAAAAAACATAGTTATGTTCAACTACTTTGCGCGATAACTGCATGAAAAAAAACATTACCCAATGTTCTTTTTACGGTTCCTTATCGGATTATCGAAATAACATCCAAAGGAGAAAACAAATAAATTAATAAATCGAAAGGCGAATAAACAAGAAAAATATGCTATGCAACAACAAAAACAACAACAACAACAACAACAACAACAACAACAACAACAACAAACAACAACAACAACAACTTCAAAAAGATCAGAACATTCAAACATTAAAGAAATGCAAAAAGTTTAAACTTACCCGACAACCACTAGTTGTAAAGACCTTTTCCTCTTCATCCCAAATCTTACATAAAGTTTCCCACGTTCTTAAAGTATACTCCATCGTTGGGTCATATTCATACTTAGCAAAGATGTCCTTTCGACTAGGCGTCATTTTTACACCAATGTAATACTCCCCAGTTCCGTTTAAATCATCTGTGGAGAAGAGCCATATAAATGGATCTGGCAAAGTTTGGTTGGCTGCTTTCAAAGTCACCTGTGTATAGTTTGTGACAGCATTTGATACGGTCGGTCTTCGTTCGTGACTTATATACACATGGATTACTGTATCCGGATCGATAGGGCGAATCTCAATAGCAGTGTAACTTATGTTTGATGTGAAATTGACACGGTGTACCTTCATAGCGCCTTGCTCAGTGTCGTACTTGTATTTGATTGGTGGAATATCATTGGTTAAGTCACGCTTCACAAACATTGTCATTTCTTGTCCGGACAAATCCATAGGGCTTCCATCAGGCCCGCTCAAAGCAAGTCCCATTACATCCGATTTCACGTCATCAGCACCAGCGGCGCCTTGGTAAGGATTGTTGCCCGTCGATGTCACCTAAAGTAGAAATAAAAGTTTCATTATCGAATATGTATCGTTGGGAAATAACAAAATCAGGAAAAAGAGATCAATTCTTTTATAATGGACTACATTATCCTCAAGTATTTCTTTCCTAACCTTTTTAGTCTTATTCCCCGATAAAAAAATTAAGGCAACAGACCTTGTTTAATCCCCTATCATGCTGCTAATTCTAACCCTAAATACAAGTGCTTGAAACCTTACCACTTACTAAGGGAAACATATACGGAATTTGCTTTGAAGCTCCCTTTAAAAAACAAAAAAATCGTCAATACCATAAAAATATTGTAAACAACCTCAAAATTTAAGATTTGTGTGATGACCATCTTTAAAGTCATCCCTAACATAAAAAAGCGAAAAAGGTTCCTGGGGACGAGGTTGCCTGATACTCACTACAAAAGACGATGAAATAAACAAGAACTTTTTTTACCATTGCTCCAATGGAAGGGCGTTTCCCAGTCACTTCAATAAGACTTTGATTTCCAAGAATATATTTAATTTCCGGTATTTGGAAACCTGTTTCGTCGTCATCGGCGTTGTCTCCCACTTGTGCCATCTCAATGTCCATGTTGCCAGCTCGAATGGTTTTGGGCGTATCTCCTGCAACTAGCTGGCGCATCAGAGCACCGCCCACTTTATTGATGGTATCCATAGCTTTGTCTGCGTTGTTCTTACTGGTGGTGTTACTGACATTCTAAATGCATCAAAACAAATCATTGATTTGTTTATTTTCTTTGTTTTTTTCTTTGTTCCCAGTTTATTATTAAAAGAGGCTACAGCTAAAGCTAAAAGTTATTTTAAAAATCCGCAGAAAAATAATTTTCTTCGGATGTTTGAAATACAAGAAACCTTTTCGAATCCCACAAAACAAAGCAAAAATACAAAACGAAAAAGATTATTTTTTTTAATTTCATTTCATTTAGAGTATAAAAACGGTTTCAATTTCTGTAATTACTTTGAGTGACACGTGGTTGTAAAAGATTGTACAAAGTTTTCTCGAAGTGACGAAAATTTTACCGGATGAGAAATTCTCTCCAAATATGAATTTTAAAAATTACCCCATCTTTACACGCCAATTTCGTACTGTTCCAAGCAAACAGTCGTTAACCTTTAAAAAAACGCTGATACGCAAATAGGCAAAATTATTCGTGACACAAATATTCATTCCGGCGACGAAATTACTTTTCCCCATATTAGTTCCCACCTTTTTATTAGCCGTTTCAGCGTTCAATACATTAGACGAAGCTAAAAACATGGTTTCTGCAGTACTGCTCATCTCTGGGTCGACTCCATTCGCTTGTAGCATACAGTCAGACATGGCATCTAAAGCGTTGCTTGATTCTTTCTATAAAACACAGCAAAATATCAGAAATCCTTTAGAATAAATGAAAAAGGTTTCTCACGTTTCCATAAACACTTCAAAATAGAAATATTGTGCGCATGTGTGAGACTAAATCACAAAAATTTTTATAAGACACTAGCTAGGTGGAGAATCGATTATCTTCCTGACATATAGCGAAGAAATTGCTGAGATCGCCGACATATCACACATGTTGATAATATTCCTGTCATTTCCTGACATTTTGATAATGTTCGGGAAATTCCTGAAAATTCCAGACTTTCCTGACAAAGTGGACACTGAATTATTTTTTTCATGTAGTGGAAATTAACCTGAAGAACAAGAAGCCCAGGGGCTTGAAGATTTCCGCCATTAGCCTAAAAGATTTTAAAATTTGAAGTTGATCTTGAAAACGGAGAATTATGGGGTAAACAAATCATTGAGTATTCTCAATTATTATTGTAAAGGGCCTGATACACTTGTACAATATCACTGAAATATAACTTATAATATCAATATAATTTCTTAAAATATGTTTAAAATAGAGTTATAATTTCTTATAATCTCTATAATAATACGCTAAGTGTGTCTGTGTGTCTGTAACAGGCAAAGTGGATTATATATTTTACAATTTTCTTTAAAAGCGTCTATAATATATCCCTATAAGAACGTTCCGTATTTTAAAAACGTTTTGTTTACAATTGTAATTGGCTAGAACAAATCATGTGATAAAACAAAACGATTTCATTAGTTAAGAATTTCATTGCATGCTAATATAAATTTACCGTGACAAGTGCTTTGTTATAAATTATTGTGCAGATAAGTCACAGGCAATTAACGTTGTTATTATTGTTAAATTCTTTAATTCATTGTTCGTACTTTTTATTGAAATTGACAACAAATCACTTTGTGATATAAAACATAAATAATTTTTAAATGTTCTTGAGTGGATTCCTCCAGGGTTTTCTTTTAAAACGTTTTTTCAGCCTTCTTAATGAAAATGCTAACAAACATTTTTGTGATAAGAAGCACAATAAATTTTAAAAAGACAATTATTGGATTATTCCACGGGTGGTTCAAATAACTAGTCTATATAATAATACGCCAGTTCCGTGTGTCTGTAACAGGCAAAGTGGATGTGTTGTTTTTTCTAAAGAAACAGCCGCGATAACATGTCACTTTTGCTAAACTTTTATTTTTATTCTGTCTTTTGTGTGCAAAATTTTTGTTTTAAAAAAGTCACGGTTAATTTATTTTATTGTTCTCATAAAAACCTTTGTTGTAATTATGTAAACTTTATTACACAAAAGTCACGGGTAATTAATTTTTATTATTCCTTTAAGCACGTGTCTATTGTCTACTGTTATATGAAAAACATATTGCTTTGATTTATTCCCGCGTGAATGGAATTAACAACTAAACGTTTTGACGAAAAGAACAATGAATTTTATGGTTAATTTCGCTCACTATTTCGCTGTTTTTAATTCGGTATCTATAGTGGATTTTGCCACGGGACTAAATACTAGTCTCTTATAATATAGCTATAATATGTATAATTTCAACACCTGACATGTGCGTCATAACCTCATAATTTGCTGCATGGCTATAATATTTGAATAAAATCAAACGAGTTTGATTTTAATAATATTGTTGGTGATCTGGTTTCGAATGCCTTTTGTTTGTGTGACAATAGATCTATTATCTGCTAGCGTTGTTGTGGCAACGATGTTATGAAATTAAATGAAATTATAACGATATTTTAACAAATTATAAGTATATTTTAGAAAAATTATAACTGTATTATAGAATATATTTAATGATATTATACAAGTGTATCCTGGCCTTAACTAACCTGAAATGTTAAAATACAACTCAATAAATAAAAAATAAAATTCATGAATAATTAATTAGTTCTGCTGAATATAGCTTTAGTCTACGTGCTTGAAAAATTGTACGGAAAGAAATGACGTAACATCAAAGATGGCGCATTATAAGACGATCTTCATTATGCTACACTGCACGAGCTTTAACTTTCGATAGCATATAAACTTTAAAATAAAGTATTGTTCATTGGATAATAAAACAATCTGTTGCACTGTTAGGATTCTTATTGGCTTAAAACTTATTTTAGCCTCGTTCTCAGAAAAAAATCTTTAGCCTGGATAAGTTTCGGGCATCCAGCCTAGCTGCGCTGTCTCTATCTATCTCTCTATCTCTCTATCTCTCTATCTCCTCAGGCGATTTTAAAGATTCCGCCTTCGCTGGCGGAAATCAATAAATTAGACAAATAAAGGTTTATTAGCTGCCATTTTGGTTTCTTCATGTGTATAACTGATGACGTACTTGTAAACACCAACTTAAAAAAGAACAGCGATTTGATTGGTTATTCTACTAATTATTCTTTTGTTTATTCCACTAAATATTCTTTTGTTTATTCCACTAAATATTCTTTTGTTTATTCTACTAAATATTCTTTTGTTTATTCTACTAAATATTCTTTTGTTTATTCCACTAAATATTCTTTTGTTTATTCCACTAAATATTCTTTTGTTTATTCTACTAAATATTCTTTTGTTTATTCTACTAATTATTCTTTTGTTTTTTAAAAAAAATTCCGCTGCTGTTCATAAGAAAAGTCGGAAATGACTTCAACTTTCATTTCAGATCAGAACAGAATTTAGAAATTACGGTTTTCGTTTAGGCCCAGGATGCTTAATATGGACAAGTAGTAAATTGCACTCCGCTATGCTTCGTTGATCTCATTACAAAGTTGCGCTGCTGATGCTACTTGTTCGCACCATCAAATTAAAACAAATATAGATTTCCATAAAAATTATATCAAATATATGTTCTTCGGGAGTTTGAGCACTTTTTTTTAAAAAAATGCGCTCGTACCCCCAAGTACTATACTACTGAACAAGACCTACCAAGTATGGTCTCAGGGAAAATGTAGCTTTTGTATCAAGAAAATAAAATAGCAAGAAGCGAGTTTTAGCTCCTGGTCAAAGATTTCATCAATTGCGTATGTTTGTGTTATAGACAAAGAAGTGACTAGCCAATGAGAATATAGCAGGTGATAGAGACAAATAATATTATAAATTTCGATCGTACCAAAACTTGCTCTCTTTAACAGTGGAAATAGATGAAGAGAGATGCTATCGCCGTTTTTTATTGGACAAATATTTGCTCGGGTGAAAAATTAACGATTGACTAAAATGGTGTTTAGTGTATAGTGTTTAGATGAAAACAATATATTCTCACTAACCAGACTTTGTTAGTTATCCTGTCGAGCAAAATGTCCGCTTATTAGCAAATACCTTTTTTTATCATAACACCTCATCAAAAAAATATCCAAACTACCTGCGCCTCTTCTGAAACTTCGTCTGTACTTTTGGTGAGCTCCGCCTGCACCCCGCCCATTTGTTTGATCTCACTCAAGCTACATGCTTTTGCTTTGTTCATTGAACGAATCAACTTCTCACGAGTCTAAACACAAAAAAGAAGAATATCTTTTGTTGTTTTTTAGAGAAGTAATTTTATCCATTAATTCATTTATTCATTGAAAAAACATTCATTCAGTAGTCCATTGATACATTCTCCCGTTAATACATTCATTCGTTCGCCTGTTAATACATTCATTCATCCATTCATTCATCCATTCATTCATTCATCCATTCATTCATTCATTTATTCAATAATTTATTTATTTATTAATTCATTCATTCAACAGCAAAGTAAAGTTAGTAGCTATCACGAGCCTCTTTTTCTAGTGCTGTACAATTTAGTTTAGTTATATTTTTCAGGTTGACTGCCAACTTTGGTGCAGTTTGCATTAAAAAAATAGGCTAAATTATTGATGTTAATATTAGTGAAGTACACTAGCTAACATCAAACAAACAAAAAAGGGGATGAATAAAAATCTTACCTGCTTTGCATCATCCGGGGTTGTTTTTGACTTTCGATTTTTTTTATTCATCAACGAACCAGCAGCAAACGCCAGACGAGACAATACTTGCAAATTTCCTTCTGCAGCCAAAGATTCAAGATCATTGGAAACGCCATCAAAATCCACACTATCTGGCTCTGTAACCTGTTGAGATAAAATCATAGTCTCTATAATAATAGCCGTATTCTGTTCAATATGGTTGTAGCGCAGCTTATTTTAAACCCACAAAAAGCGTAATTCAATTACTCCATGCTAACAGGCAGACAAAAATGCAAAAACTATCGACGCGGAAAATATATGTATGACGGGCGAAAATCCTTTCCGCGGGTTTATGACTAGGCTACAATATAATGCTCGCGGTCTGCCTGTTTTATGAAGCAAAGATGGCAGTTGCGAGTAACGATAAGCGAATTTCCGTGTGTTCTTCTAAAGTTGTTCTTTAGAATCGCCTAAAAGACTATTTCACACATCTATTACTATGCTCACCTTGACTTTAAAATTCTTGGAAACTCCAAACGCAAAATGATCTTCCACTGTAACGATAAGCTCGTATTCATAATTGTCCTCTTCCTGACCGATTGGAAGTATCATTGAAACTTCACGCTCGAAGCCAGTGTACATATTCTGTCGTTCGCCACCTCGAAGGGTGTCTAAGAGAAGTGAAATAATATTTTTCTAGTTATTCATAGAATTTCCACACAGATAAAATCTATTTTTATGTTATATTTGTAACAGAAGATATGAAAACGGTCTGCAAACGAACAAAACAAACAAAAAATATTCACCAATTTTGTATTTTATCGGAGTATCTTCATCAAACCATGCATCGCATTTTATTGCAAAGATGGTAGACAAAGTAACACCTTCACGTGGTGAAACTTCACAAAATCCACCAGAAGGAGGTCGGTTAACGGTAAATCGAAAATCGCTAAACCCACCTGTTTCTAAACCAAAAAAGAAAAAAAAATGTGGCTTAAAAATCACTCTTTCTCAAATACACAGATTAGTGAGAGAAATAATGTAATGTAGAAAAGCATACAAGAAATGCAAATGCAAATCCTAAAGTAAATAAAATGCCTTTCCAGGCTTTAATATTTCGGATTCGTAGATACTAATTGCAAGTTAGGAATTGTAATTTATCATTCAGTTTGGATGAAAAGAGGACTGCGTAGAAATGTACAATATTTTATTTTGTCGTGTTTAGCATGCGTTTCTGTGCACTGGCAACTTCTGGTCGAGACCCTTTTTGAATGTGGAGTCCATTGCGACCAAATTTTTATTAGTCCTAAAAAAAAAAACTTTTTATATTTTGCTAATTATATATTAACATATTACCATTACGTTCAGAATGCTCTGTTTGGACACAATTAAAAATTTAAATTTTTAGACCAATTTTAGCCTATAGTTGAAAACATTTAGATGACAATCAACGTTATGATGTCACCGTCATGTACACCAGCATGCTATTTTTGTCCACTTGCTGTCACAAATGTTGAAGCAAACTAGTCGAAACCAGTAACGAAATTCAGCCACAACCACGAATTACATGGCACAAGTAGACAGCGCTTGAAAAGTAAAACAAGAAATGACCTTATAATAATTGTGTGAGCCTTTTTTAATAAATCATCCACCTATGGACTACTGATTTACTGACTAAACAAGTTTCATTGTCTCGATTACATTCATCAATTAAAAAAAATGCTATTTTCTCTTTAAAAAACGTTTTGTATTCTCGGAAGTACCCATGGACCAACATTCCAATTTTGCTTCACTTTACACATTTAGAATTTTTCTATCAGTGACCAAGGTCCTGGTTTTATTGGCATGTATATATCACATATGTGATGGCCAAATAAGGCAAAAGAAAGTAAAATATTTGCATAAAAAAACAAACAAACAAACACACAAACAAAAGTAAATACAAAATTTAAAACAAATCAAGCTTTACCAGGATCACTTCCCATCATCCGAGCCATGACACGTAAGATATAATTGCTGCTAAACTCCAACACATTCCCCTTCAAAGCGATATTCGCATTGGTTAAGGATGTTGTAGTTTTCGATTCAAGATCTTTAATTTCAATCTCTTCATCAAAACGTGCGCCATTTGCATCTGTGCTTTCATTTAATAGATACATTCGCCAGCGATAGAACACGGCTGTGGTTGAGTTGCAGTTTGAACACAGACTTTGAATTTTCAGTGGATCTGTTGGACTTAGTTTTTCATAACAATTGAATGAGCATCTATTGGCGAATTGGTAAACATTTTAATCAACAAATGAGTATATCAAAAAATACACACATACTTTCTACAAGAAAACATGATTGCTTGTTCCTTCTTTTTCCTTTGTTTTCACTAGGCTGGGAATGCTTTATACAAGTTTTTAGTTCTGTTACACTTGGAAAAATGAAAATGAGAAAATTTTTATTTTTTTTTGACTTTTCAGGGACATATTTAAATGTTATAGAACTTTTGGCATTGGCACTGCATATGTAAATAGATTTACTAGGCGGGAAGACAGATGCAGGAGGGTGTGTAAAAAGGACAGCAAAACTAAATTGTTTCCGGTTTTTTTCTAAAAGTAGCTAAATGGAGCATAACTTACTGAATTTCAAGTGATGGTGGAACACCGTTGAGAATTTTAAATTCTTGATCAAATATTCCTCTTCTTTCACCTTTCTTTACATAAACTCGCATCACATACATCGCTCCTTTGATCAAACTGGTTTTGATCTAAAAAGAGATTTCTACTTGCTACTTGCTACTTGACATATTTAATTCCTTATCTTGTGATTTGTTAATTTAGTGAAAAAAGAAAAATGGTAATTAGTTCCTCCGATAATAAAACAGAACGCTTCTTAAGAGAAGAAAGCGATGATAAAACTTACCGAGATTTGACTACCATCAGCCTTCAGATGTCTCAAGTTTGCAACGCCTTCATGTAATCGAAATTTTCCATTTTTGAAACACCCTGCAGTATCATTATCAGGTTGCACTGTATCGAAACTTTCTGGAAATTCCTCATCGTGCCGTCTGCAGTACCACTCGTATTCAAAGGGAATGCTCCTGTTTGCTTGTATGTTGT
Source organism: Hydractinia echinata (assembly GCA_030067915.1). NCBI lineage: Eukaryota > Metazoa > Cnidaria > Hydrozoa > Anthoathecata > Hydractiniidae > Hydractinia > Hydractinia echinata. The sequence continues at coordinate 59,533 of JASGCC010000080.1, forward strand.
CAGGGTCGTAACTTCTTGATGCATCAAATGGAACATTGACATCAAATCCTACAGCTCGTCGCACTCCACCTTAAATGATAAAAACACTGATAACAACCTTGCATATAACAACTCAAGGTGCAGAAACGTGAAGAAGAGTTGTGCTTGATGTCAAATTCTCTTATTTAACAATACTAAAACTTTGTTTGTGAAAAAAGCAAAAAACTGAAAAATCATTAAATGCAAAATTAGGGCTGTGAGATTGATATCGATGCAAATATAAATTTTCTCTTCTTTTACAAATAAAAATTTCAAGAGCATAAAGTGGCATGAAAAAAATTGAGCAAACACATCAGCTAAAACAACTTTAACCTTTCGTATAAAAATTGCATTTCCGTACCTATAATAGAAGCCTTCAAGTTTGATGGAGTTATTTCAAACCAAGCTGTATCTGTTGAATTAATACCTTCCAAATTCTCCCTGTCACTTTCATAAGCAACATTCAGTTCAATGCGCAGCAAGCCATACGGCAAAGTATTTTCTGGTAATTCTAACACAGTCGGATCTAATGTTCCTGGCTTCCTAGTAAATGGCATTTTCAGTTTATGAAAGCCATAGTTGTTCGGCAAAGCTATTGGAGTGTCATTACCAACTGTGAATACCTTCCACCATAAGGTGACGTTATCAGCTTTGTTGCAGTTTAGCGTGACGTTTGATTGTAACACAAACCCAAAACTTCTCATCAAACGCTTTGGAAAAGTCTGGTTGCTATTGTCTGATATTGTCGCTACAGGATTTGGACATGGTATGTAATTCACGTAAAGTTGAGAAATTGCAAAATAAACACTGACTTCGTTTGAAACATGGACAGATACATTATGCCATCCCTTGGATGAGTTGTAAAAATGTTCGAGTTGAATTGGGCTATCACTTTTTGCTTGAATGAAAGTGAAGTTCTTTTTCTGATTAAATTCAACAAGCCTGCAGTTATTTCGGTTTACGATGTAAACGCAGTTGTCACCAAAGTCAATCTTTGCACAGGTGTCCGTTCCATATGTCTCCGCAGTTATATTTACTTGAACAGAGCTGCCGAATAAAGCAATTGGTGTGATATTGAACTTCATATCTTGAATACTTTCCTGAATATACACTTCTGTGTGACTTTCAAACACACCAAGAAGATTGGCAACACGGACACTGACATTGAATTTTCCTGGAGTTTTATATTTACGCTCGTATGAATTACTTATACTTGATTTAGGTTCAGTGCCATCACCAAAATCAAAGGTATAAAGCTTGTCTTTCTTCTGAATGGTTACATTAAACTTTATGCTGTCCTCCAATGGGAAATACATGCGATTGGAACCAAAACCAGGGACAAATACACTGCTGTTTTTATGGAAGCCTGTGATTTTTATGGGAATAATTTTTTGTATGTCTATTGTAAATGGGAAATTTTTTGAGCTTACGTTGTTGTAGATTGTTACCGAGCCAGCATATATTCCAGGGATATCATATTTATATTTTCGGATTATTCCGTCAGTCTTCGGTGTCACAAGAGGAACAGTGTATGTATGTCCATTTCCAAAATCCCATTTTAATAATGCATTAGTCGGTAAAGGTACATCATTATGTGTTACTAGGTAAAAAAGCACCTCTCCTGGTTCAAATCTTAGTGGGCTGTTAGTTGAAATAAAGATATCCTTCACTGGATACTCTGCAACCATCAAATCATCACAGTGGTCTTTCTTTTTGTCAATTAAATTCCATGCATATGCTGTAACATTGTAGTGTCCTGGATTTTTGTATTGATGTTTTACTATGGTAGCTTCTAAAAGCATTGAGTTTGCGAATGTTTGATTATTACCATCACCAAAATGTACAGCGTATGTTAATTTTGAACCTTCTGATGTGTAAATGGAGAAATTGTGTTCTTTGTTGACAGTGAGAAAGTGTGGGTTTGGACACTGTATGGCGAAACCACTGATTGGTTTTTCCACAGCTTGCACAGATGAGGCATTGGCAATACCATTTGGATTTTTACAGGTAATGGAAACTTTGTAATCGCCAACCATACTGTAACTATGATTCAATACATCACTAAATTGTGATTTGTCAACTGTAATCCTTGTCCCGTCACCTAGATCCCATTCACAAATAAAAAGCGTTCCTTTTTCCATCCTTGCTGAAATAAAAGACTTCTTCCCGAACACAGTTCCTTGCGTTATCACCTTTAGGCCTGTTATGCTTTCTTTTTCTTCAACTACAATTGTACCATTTGCAATAGTTTGTGCTTGTGATATCGAGTTAAAGCATGTAACAGATGTTCGGAATGTTCCAAGTTTCTTGTAGAAATACTTCAATGTTGTGTTTTTCGTTTCAACAACAATTTCACTATCATTAAAATTATAATGACAGAGTATATTAGAACCTTGAGTGTAAAGTACACTTAATTCAATGGGATCATTTAGCCAAATATAAACATTACCAGTCAGATGGAAGTGGTTTGTAAATGCAGCCAGACTAGTGATTGGAATTTCAACTAAAGCTTTGGCAGACGTAGTTTTAACACTACCTATATTATTTGTAGCATTAATGGTAATGGAATAATATCCTTCCCTATCATATTTTTGTTTGATGTTATTACAATACTGAAATGTAGGATTGATCATATAATTTGGTGATCCATCACCGAAATTAATATGATAGCTAACATTGGTTCCTTTCGTCACACACCATTTAATGTGACTTTCGCTTCCCACAGCTACTGGTTTTATTGCCTCAGTCACAGCAAGTCCTTCTATATCATCATAAATCTTCACGGAACACAGATCAGATATTTTTGAAACTGAATTGTATGCAGTAACTTTAATTTTGTATATTCCAGGAACATGATATGTGTGAGTTACAGGATAGTATTTGACATTAATTAAAAAACCGTTCCCAAAATCAAAAAGGTATGTAATATTGGTCCCAATGTGTGTATCAAAATTGATGGTAAACTCCTGACTGCTAAATTTATAGGGTGGGCATTGGATATTTATTTTGTCAATGGGGATGTCAACATATACAAGCTGAGGCGTGGTGTGGTTCGATGTGATATAATATGCACCATGCGAAGTATAGTTATGACGCAACAAAAACTGAGATGGATTGATAAAATGGGCACTGATCATGTGATACCAATTCTTTGGTTCAGAGTTTGAATAAAGGTAATCTTCCTTTCCAGAGTCATACATAAACTCGTTATTGTTGTTGTCTTCTGTGAAACTTATTTCTCCCCCTTTTGAAGTCCAACCTATTACATCACCTTTCTTTGCAATCATTGGTTCCTGAAGCTTGAGAAATTGATGACCAAGTGATTTAATTGTGTATTTTGTCTGCTTTATTAATGAAAAATCGACATTAAAATTAGTTTGAGCCTTTTTCGAAGGACATGTTCCAGATAACGGGATACACCTTTCAGATTTGAAACAATAAAACTCATCAGCTTGACATCTCCATTCATGTAGTGTGTTACATGCAGCACTTTCACTGGCACACATTTGTTTCTGTTCACAATAAACTTTTTCACTATCACATTTTGGACGGAAGATCTATATTAAAGAAAATTATATATACAGAGAAGAAACAAAGAATGAACCATATATAACACTGTAAAACTATGTAATGCAGTAAAACTCAATGAAATTTACTTTTACATTGCATAGGTATTTACCACAGCCTGTGGGACAAAAAATAAAATAAATTTCTGATAAAAGAAAATTTACGTTGAAGCTTACCTCCCTCGAAGAACAAGTTGGATTCATATGGAATAGTTGTCTATGAATCTTTTTATTTATTTTTAGAAAAATCTTGATCGGTTCTAAGATTTTTATTTTAGAAATTTTGATAACTATGCTAATTAAAGCATGACATCATATCTTTTAAAAATTGAGGTGCTGTTTTAAGGGTTTATCAAGGCGGTAATGTAAATATGTTTCAACGTATCCAGTTTGAGATTTTGAACATATTTATATGAATTTTAAAACTAAGTTATCCTGATTATCATTCATACCAGAATTTGTTTCTCAGCATCTCACATATGATGTCATAATTCCACATAATTAGCTAAATTTTCAAGCCCTATATCTCAGAGATCAATAAAGATTTTACCAAAAGGTGAAAAGATTCATAGACAAATTTTTAAAGCTCTTTGTATGAAACAAACTGTTTTTTTCACAGGAGGTAAGCTTTAAATAACATAATAAACATTTCTTATTTATTTTCTTTCTCTCAGATTATTATTGTATATATAGCAATGGATATGTGATGCAGTATAAGTTTACAAAAGTAAAATTACAAAAGAATCTTCATCCTGCATATCTTACCTGCAAATATATATCTCCTTGCAAAATGGTCTCAAATTCCCATGCATATACTTCACTGTCATATTTAAAGTAAGCATGTGGCATTATTATTGTTGATCTTTTGTTCATTGGTGAATGTGTTCCACGAGCAGTTCTTTTATTGCCAACAGAACCATAAATCACATCTAAATGGTGTTATTAAGAACAGCTATGTACCCACCCATTTTTTATTTTACATGCGGATTTAGTTTTACATATCCTGTGAATTTTTTGTCTTTGGTATTTAATTTCTCAAATTAGGTACAGTGGACTCTCCATAAGTCGAACCGGTCCTTAACTCGAACGAATCCGTAGGCACTGTGAAAATTTCCTAATAAACTCTCATAATCAATTCTCTACTACTCGAATCTCCATAACTCGAAAATCTCCTTAAGTCGAACAATATTTGAAAGCATATTAGGCTATTTTCGCTCTTCATAACTCGAACAATCTGAAAATTGAAGAATTTCAGAGTTTTTTTCTGATTAGAATATTTTCTACATGTGAATTTGACCAGTAAACAAACTGTAATTACCGATTTTTTCATTACAGAATAGATTTAGTCAACTGAAATAAACTGTTTACGACTTACTTCTCACCCGTAAGGTAGATAATTACTCAAATACATCGTTTTCTTTCAAGGGGCTTATGTATAAAGGATAAACTTAGCGAAATTTCCAAACTCTCCATTACTCGAACCACTCCATAACTCGAACGATTTCTGATTCCCCGTGAGAGTTCGAGTTATGGAGAGTCCACTGTGTTACAAAAAGGGAAACTTTGTTAAATTTTTGGTACAAATTCGTTTCTACAGAAATAAATAGGGCCAATTTCAAATATTTCTCACTTCATAGTTCATGCTTTTAAAATTTGAAGAATTGAATAGAACATTTAATTTTAATTTACAACTTAGACGTAAACGATGGGTAGTGCCAAATACAAATAGATGAGTAGTAAAAAACTTACTTGCAATGACTTCTTCAGATATTCCATCTCCAAATTTAAATACCGTCATTAATGGTGACCCTCTTTTAAACGAACCAGTACATTCTAAATCCTTTCCAAACACTTGCGATGATGAGCATGAAATAGTTGCATCCGATACAAGTGGATCAGTCACTTCAACGATTTCTTCTGCAATATGTGGTTCAGATATGTTATTATGTGCTTCAACACTAACCTAATAAAAATAATATTTTTTTAAATATTTAAAAAAATATATTCTTGAAGGAATGATTGGACATTATCACTGAAAATCCAGCATACTAATTTTGACAAGCATGTATATCAAAGAAAAATTGATGCAATTTATAAATTTGATAAAAAGAATAAAAGGAGAATAAAAATAGCTTTCCTCCACTCCCTACGACACGATATACATATACATACCTTGAAGCTTCCTGGTTGACTGTAAACATAAGTAACAGCAGGGCTTGTGGAACTTTCTGGATAAACTGTTGCACCATCCCCTGTTTTAAACTGAAATGCTGCACCTTCTCCGTGAAACACCTCAGCATTAATTTCAGTATCTTCGTATACTGTCACATCGTTTTGTTTGTGTAATTTCAAGTCGAAAATTCTTTTACGAACATCATAAACACTTATTCGATTAACTCCTCCACAAGATGAGTGTGTTCGGTTACCTGTTCCAGGACATGGTGAGGAGCATTCTGCATCATTCAAGTATTTTGCAGGCTGCCTACTTGTACAAAGACACAACTTGCCATGTTTGATGCCAGCAAAGAGCCAATTCTTCCCACATGCTATCATGCATGATATAGGACTCAACTCACTGGGGATGTAATCTCCAGGTGTGTAAATAAATAAACTGTCATCTTCTCCTTCCTGGTAGCAACCAATGTACTCTGAAACAGGAATATTTAGATATTGTACTTGAAAATCACATAATATATTACGAAATTATTTCTTAAATGGAACCCAAGGTATAAAATGATGTTTAACTTATATTATAGAGCATTTTTTTTTAATTTTTAGAAAAGCTCTTTTTGTTCTCAAAATATTCACATTTAAAGAATTGCAGATTTAATTATGCTGCACAAATTATGACGTCATATTTAAGTAATAGCAAGTTTTGACATTCTCTGTCATCAGTAATTGTAGACCTAATAAGAGATGTGCATTCAAACTTGTGGTTGTGAGTTAAGGACTTTACCCACCGAGTTACCAATTTTCAAAGGAGGCAGCAATCCATACATGAATTGCTAAAAAATATATTTTAAACATGCTTTCCAGTTTAGTACACCTTTAGCATAGTTATCAACATTGATAAACTTTTATATAATTGTTGTTGTAAAATTCAAATTTGCCACCCATTTTCCTCAAAAGTTTCTTGTTTACTTTTTAAAATTTGATGTTAACACCAGGATTCGAGAAAAGCTATGGTCTAAAGGATAATGTACCTGGCTAGGTTTCTATAAAGATTATGAAAACAAGACAAAATAAGCATCGCATCAGAGAGAAATTGTAAAGCCAAACTCCGTTCTCTTGCTAAAACAGTTGATTTCGATAGCGAAAGTGCTATGTTACTTTCACACTTATCTAGAACCACGTGACCCAACTTCTACGAAATCAAAAGAAACTCTCCAATCGCCACAAAAACTTTACCCGCAGTCCCTTCCCCATCCCCCCCCCCCCTAATAAAAAAAAGAAGAAATGTTAGATAAACGTTCATGGGTCGCGGCAACAGGGACTTGGGTTCTTTCTTAGATAATGATTTGAGGGGTAGATTATATTTTAAAGTAAAGATAAAAGCCTTTTTAGAACCTTGTTTGAAGCTAAAAGTTTTCTTTATTGCCCAACACGGTGAGCGACAAGACGAAGATGGATCGACAGAAAACGGCAGTTTTTACTTAGTGCACATGTGTAGTTCATCGGTAAAAAAAGTTTTGGCCATCTTTCTTTTTTTTTTAGCAAATTCTAATTTTTTAATTTAGTATCTATGAAATCATAACGGAAATGAAAGAGAACACGAAAATCAGCAATGTATTAGTCTGCACTAATTTTCTTAGGAAAAAAGAGAGTCAATAAGAAAAGAACGAATCAGACGTTGAGGATCCAAGTAGAGAAAAATATTTAAATAAAAAAAAAGAAAAAGAAAAAATAATCATAGTTTTCATTGTCCTCTTGTTAAAGTATTTATTGATAGAAAAAAGGCTGAAAAATTTAACCTTTTGTAGTCATTATTGATCTGAAAATAAATCGGTAAAAAGTGACGTAAGTTATTAAATTTTTTGCCGATTTTTTTTTGCTGACTTTTTTTTTACCGATAATGTATTGCAGGCGAAACACATGTTAAACGCTTTCTTGGTGATATGTCACATAAAATTAAGTTGTGATGAAAACATTAGTGATTTGTGCTGTTATTTAAAGATTTCTTTGTAAAAATTTTTGAAATGCATGCTTTAAGAAGGTAAAAGAAGTGTTTCCTTAAAAAAAGAAAAAAAAAATCTTCGGATATATACTTTTCAGCATTTTGTGCTCTTTTGTTAAAAAATATATTTCTTCAAGTATTTTAGTTTCAGTTTTTGATCTATTTAAATTCTTTATCACTTATCTCATTATTCGCATGAGCAAAAAAAGAGCATCTCTTACTTGTGTGAGAAAAGGCATGCCGCTTCATTTGTAGTATACTTAAAAAGTTTATTGTCTGCGTAAGGTCATACTTTAAAACGACAGCTGCCGTTATCGTACCACTTTAATTGGCGCCGCAATCTTAACTGTCCCTGATAAGATGCTTCTTGTTTTAATAACTCCGCTTCCCGTAATGAAAAATTTATAAGTTTCCTTGATGCTCGATGACTGTCTAACGCTATGCGCCTTTGATTTTTTATTAAAATTACAAAAAAAAAGAGATTCCAGAATTTCAAAAATTTGAGACTTAGGGTTTAAGGTTTTGTCTATCCCAGGACACCTTGCGAATACCCGTTATCACAAGGTGTAAGTCCTGGGAATTAGATTGGGTTTAATGTGTTCTAAGGGCGGTGCGACAACCCTGAAAAACACGCCCTTGCGTAAATAAATAAGTGATAATAATAAACGGCTAGTAAAGAAGCAAAACTACAACCTCGTTTCCAGAGCATTTTGCCTTTTTGATTATTGTTGGTCGCTCGTAATAACGACGCAGGGTGCAAAAGACCCTGGGGACGAGGATGGTAATGCTAATTAAATACAGCAAAAGTAAACAAACCTGCAGGCGTGTTTTTGATTGGTTCACCAAAACAATGGATCGTCTGTAAGAAAAACAATAAGTCATTAAATTAATAGTATCTTAGTATAGTTATTAAAGCCAGGTTACTTTAACTTCGATCTCAAGGCTTGTTAGTTTTGACGGTTCTAATACAAACCCTGGAGATGAAGTCGTGGTTTCGTTTGTTTTATATGGTTTTTTAAGAAGACGTGAAATTAAATTTTTATAACAATTTCTGTCTTATTTTGACCTCGTTAGAACTTTTACCGCGACGATAAGAACATAAATTTTACATTAATAAGAAAATTAATCCAAGCAAATATCACTCGCGAAAGTATCTCACATTATAGTAACATATCGCCCAAATTTTAATGGTCCAAAATTTTTCCAGCAAAATTCTTTGACCTCTTTAAAAGAAAAAGCTCCGTGAAATTTTTTTGCCATTTATGCCACCCGCGAAAAATATTGAAAAGGCTTCAAAAAGTATTGAAGTTAAATCTTGGGAATTTTTTTTTTTAATTATGAAATTTCTTTTATGAGATCGAGAAAACTTCCTTTAAGGTTTCGTGTAATAATTGTCAATCAAGTCTTTGACTAATCTTTCACGCTATTTCATGACCACCTTAAATATAAAATAATCAACACCATGTTTATTGGAAGAGTTAATTCTCGCAAAAAATCATTGAAGTGATAATTCGCGGAAGTTAATTCTCACGAAAAATTTTAAAAGAGCGCATTTGCGGAAGTTATTTTCCTTGATTTCGCGATTTTTTTTGACTCGCAAAAATTTCTTCCTTTAATGTATTTTATAGTTATAAATGGGGGAAAATATTTGTCCCTTCTGACATCGGAACACATTTTGCTTCGATTAATTGTTATGAGCAGTACGTAGCTTCACTTACGCAAACAAACGTCAACGGAATTGTTGCTCTTTTGCGGAAGTGAAATGTGACCACACTTGCAGACAAAAATCACTAATATAACGGTCTCAAAAGTTTAGATAGTTGCTAACTTCGAATGCAGTTCAAAGAAAAAGCAAAGGTTACTTGTTTGTTTGTTTGTTTGTTTGTTTACTTAATAACAATAAACAAAATAATAAATTTCTCACCAAGGTTGAAAATAAAATGCAAGCCAATAAAAATTTTGTCATTTTTTTGAAGGAAAATTAACTAAAATGTCATATGAAATGTTCAACTGTCACTAACGCTCTTTTCTTCGTTCGCGCTTTTTTCTGCCATGTCAAAACTCTCTTGTGTTTTTTTATTTATTTTATTTTTAGGAGTGATTGATTTCGTTTGAGTGAAGAGTCCGTTTTTATTGACTAAACGAAATAATGGTTTGCTAACTGCGGGTTGAATTTTCTTTCTCTACTTAAAATTCTATTGCATAGATATTAAAAAAAAATTATATTTCTATATTGAAGATTGACAATTTTAAAAAGCCATCTCAAGCCGAGCACATAAATTATTAATTTATTTATTTGCAGCATTAAAAATGGCAGCTGTCTCTTGTCAATTTCATGTGCGTTTTATAAACAATCTCTTTGAGACATGAGATTCAACCTCCAAACTTATATAACTATTAATTATTTAAAATAGATAAACATCAAATCTCAATTTTTTTTATTTTCCTTTTTCGTTTTATTTGAACTTTATTTAAAATTCTTTATTACTGTTTTGCATTTTTACGGCGGCATACATTCTCTAAATACGTATTTTTTTAATAAAAAAGGGTTAATTAAAAACAACTCGCTTAACATACCAAATTTAGCGCCCAATTGTTAAAAAGATGTTTCACCTTTTCCTTCGGTTCACAACGCGTAGCTCCACGATATTTAAATTTTACATAATAATTTGCAGACCAGATATCTTCGCAAAACTGAGCCGCTGTGTAAAGTTGATCACGAAAAGATGGCGAAGGTTGTACGGTGCGGCTCCTATATGATGGTTCTCACATGTATAATGCAACCATTTTTTCATAGCTATGAACGTTGTACGTGGTTTGTGGCGTAGTGAAACCCTTAGGCTTGGTTCTCACCTGGCACTAAAGAGCACTAAAGAACGATAGAAAGTGAGCACTAAAGAGCACTGGAAAATAAATGAGCGTCTGTTTTAAAGTGATTCACACTATAAGAGAAAAATACTTAATATAAGATCTCGTTTGAGCATGGAACGTTGAAGAAGAACTCTATTTCGTCATTTGGAAATCATGTTCTGTACAAAATACTTCTGCACGAATGTCGGCACCCTTGATCTCAGAAGAAAACAATGAAACGAGCACTAGAATCTTACTGCTGTTATCAAAAAATTTTGATAACAGCACTAAGCCTTAGTGCTCGTTAGTGCTCGAAAAACAGCACTAATGAGCGACAATGAGCACTAAGGAGCGTTGAAACTGATTCTCACTTACGAAAAAAACACGAGATATCGCTCGTTAGTGCTCTTTAGTGCCAGGTGAGAACCAAGCTTTACAAAGCTACAGCCTCGTTTCCATGTTATTTGATTATTGTATAGACAACTTTATAAGGAGAAAATCTGATAAAAGAACCTTGTCGGGGGAAGCCTCCTTTCCAAGTTATTCACATTCGGAAATAATTGCCAGCCTTGTTTCCATGTTATTTGGTCACTGACAAGAGAACATCATAACCAGAAGATTTGCTGTAAGAACCTTGCATTTTTCAAGTTATTTACATTTGAAATTATCGCTAATAGAAACCATTCTGTCCGAATTTAATAAGATGGTTTCAATCTGCAAAACTGGTCAGCGGCAAAGGACATCACATAATTATCTAGTCTGTAGAATAAACTACCACTCCAAACAATACCCCAATTGGGCTACCCATGTTTTTAATTAACCCATATAAAAAACACCAACATTTTAGAAATTCTTAACTTAGTTGTTTTTAACTTGTTTTTTTCTTATTTTTAAGATGTTTTTGCAAAAAACAAAGAAATTTATGTAAAAGAAATAATTTATAAAAATCGCGGGACATTAAAGGCGTATCTCCACTTGACGATCTACACGGCGATCGTTAAATATTTCGTGAAGGCACATGCGCAAAGAGAGAAAAATGTCATATCGGCTGCCGAAAAGTAGAAATGGTCTCCACTTTTCGTCAAACGGTCAGCGATCGTCATGTTTTAAACTGATCAAAGAAGCAGAAAAACAATAATTAGAAAGACAAGTGCTTTGAGAATAATTAAAGATGGCATCCAAAGATGGTACCCAAAGAGCATGATCATGTGTTATGTTGTCCAGAAATAGTTCAGCTACTTAGCGCAAATCAAACAAATATTAATATTAATTATAAAAAAATATTAATAATATAATAGAAGTCTTCGAAATCAAAACAAGTAAAGCATGTTAACATCAGCCATTTTGAATTTGTAAAAATCGTCTGGAAATAAATTTAATTTGCTGTATGCTTCTCCATTATACTTCTTGAATTTTCCTTCGACGGTAATAATAATTGTTGTGAAAATCGTCTCGTGGAGATTCGCCTTAAAAGGGTTTGCGTGAACTTGAGAGAGAGAGAAAAAAGTCAGTTGCCTTTACCGCAAGTGTCTTTCCAAATTTTATTTTAAATTAATTGAGATATGACGACCAAATCATTCCTTATAAAGAGAGCAGTTGCTTCGTATCACTGCTATCTTTCTCAATCCAGCAGGCGCAGAGCGCCTTTTTTTCTATGTACAATTGCCTTACACTGGGGACGAAATTGTAACATTTACAAGGGACTTCCAACCTCCGTTACAGCTGGTTTTTCCACAATTATTGTTCTTGTCCATAAACTGTCAATAAGCACCTGGAATAAGTTTGCATGATTTGATGGTTATTCATTATCTTGTGGAATACCGATGAGGAACAATCCGACCTGGGGACGAGGTTGGATAACCATTTAAAAATATTTATTAAAGTCGGTGCTTTTTTGAACAAATTGATTACAATTTAGTTGCAATTATTAAGTGTTTTTTTTCATATATACAAAGTATTAAAATTTACAATATATAAACATAAAATTCCATTTGCATAAAACAAACAAACAAACAAACAAACAAACAAATATACCTCACAACTTTCGCAGAAAAAGCAGGGAATTAGTATTAGGAAAATTTAAAGACCTTTTACGAAAATTTTGATTCGTGTAATTCTTTAGCATACAATCATCAAAATTTGTTGCAAATTTTTTACAAAATTCTAAACATGGCTTGTAATAAGGAAATACAATTATAGTACAAGTTAATTCTTCTTAACTTTAATAATATTGAAGGCTTAAAATAAGAGGTGTTTTTTTATATGGGTTAATTAAAAATATGGGTACCTAAAATACTACCTCCTGTTTTGTAGCAATACTTTCCCTACTGTCTCATTAGATTTTGAGAGTTTTCTATATACTTGTGATTTGTCCAGTTCGTTTTGATATGAAGTGAGCTTAACTTCTAATGCATCGCTTCGTTTCAACAACTTCTCTGTTTTACTTGTAACAGAAACCTTTCTGCGAGGAACCGATGTATTTTCACCGCTCACACCCTTTGTACGTCCATGCTTTGAAATATTTTTTTTCTTTTCATCGGATAAAATACTGCCATGTAATTCAGTGGATGCGTCTGTGTGCACACCGCTATCACTGTCACTTACATTCGATTCATTTTCATCTTCAGTAATTTTTTCCATCGAACAATGGGATTGACCGCTATTGGTTAATGTTCCTGATTTGGATGTTGTGATTGGTGGAAGAAAATATCGACGCGGAGATTCTTTCTGACGTAACGATAGCCTTTTCTCAGAATCCGCAGGCGTACTCGAATTCCCTCGCATGTCTCTCATTACCGCCTCCATAGCGGCAGACATTGCTGGTAAATCGTCAGTATTCCTTGAAAACATTTTTTTATATTCCGACTGTTCTCCTTCCATGACCATACTGAGTAAACTTTTCTCTGTCGGTAGTAAATAAGGACGTTCCTGATTTTGAAACCTGGAAAGTGCGATCACTGCTAAGCTAGCATTTTTGAACCTCTTTTTGTTGGACTGCATAGTACACTCAGCCAATAGGCTAAATAAAAATTAAGATTATCAATTACCAAAACAAATGGAAATACATGCTTTTTCATAAACAACATTTTATAGACAACTTGAGGCAAGCAAACGCATAAATTTGATCTTTCTAAGTAGGCCAGAATGCAATGACAATCCGTCCCAAAAATGTTGGCACAAGACTTTAAATTTAGAAGCCCGTCCCTACAGATACATTAGACTCTTTCTATATTAGATTCATATAGTTTAAACTTGTTAAAGTTTACTTATTATTGTTTACAACATGACCCTTTTCCCGATATTTCAGCTTTTCTTGGGCCCTGGCGTTGATTATCCGTACCTCCAGTACATTAGAAAGGGCGACAAGCACATACGTTTCTTAGCAAAGCTACGTATATACAAAGTTGCACTTTCACAGCCTCTTAGCTGCAGTGTATTGACGAGTCGTGCCAGCTTTAAAAAGGACCAAACTGCCGTTGTGCCAATATTTTTGAAAGGATTAAATTGAAGTTTACCTCCCACTTTGAAGCAAGACGACTTAGCATGAAAGAGCTTGAAAAGTTGGATAACTTGTATATCTTTTTGAAAAAATAATCGGTTCTTAAGTTTCATTAATGACATCATCAAGTAGCTCTGAGTCTGGTGTTGTGTCTTACAGTTTTACTAATGCTTCAATTCAGCGTTTTAAACATTTTTGATGACTTTTTATAATTAGTAATTATAATTATGATTGAGGACAGCAATTAGTTTTAAAGCTACTTGATGACGTCATAATTTTGCATAATCAGTGAAACTTTAAAGCCCTTTATCCTCAAAACCAATAAAGATTTTTCAAAAGAAGTAAAAAGATTTTTAGACATCAACTTGCTTTTGAAGTGGGAGATAAGCTTTAATCAACAGTAAAACCTATAAGAGAGGAGAGAGAAACTTAGGCAGCATGTAGCCGCACCCAAAATTTTGTGTTGCACCCAAAAAAGCGTTAATTGTAAAAGTAAATTCTGACATCTAGAATTTACGACACCATCGCTATTTTTTAGCGTCTATCCCTCACAAATGTCACGTCGCAGTGAAACTCAGGGAAACGAGGTTGGTTTTCTGTCATAGTTCTAATGCGCGCATTAGAACTATGACAGAAACATTTTCACTGAGTCAATAAAATTCAAGAAATAATTATCTCAGAGTGAAAAGAATGCAATATTTCATTCGCACAGAGAAAAAAAAAAGCTTTTTTATTATAAGTTTTGTGAACCTGGTAACCCTAACGAAATCAAATGGCCGCGAAAATTAGTACAGTACTGTACAAACAAACAAAAACAAACAAAAAAACAGCGAGTATAAAATACTTACAATTAATTATGGATAATCTTTAAAAAATCTGCATTTTTTTCAACATTTGCACATGCTTATACGAGATTCATCTCTCACCGCTTACAACAATTTAAGATGAACATTTTTTGATCTCTCTGGTGCTTTCATCAATTTTTTAACACATCAAAAACTGTAGTTTGTTGCTAGGCAACCTCGTATATATTGGGACGGTATATTTCAATACGTTTAAGGCTAAAATATGTTATGGAAATTATACAAAATTGTTCTGGGGAAACTCTCCATAGACTCCTCACTTCGTCAATTTATTCTCTTTTCTATACAGCATTAGTGAGAATAATTTACACGTTTGTGTTTCATTCTCACTTACGCTATATTGCGAGTGTACCCGGCTTTTCCTCATAGAGACATTGGAGCCAGCCAGAATGTTTTCTAACTTTTGGACGTTTTTTTTGCAAATTTATAGAGTTCAACCCTTTTTATACCTAAATACTTGTCGGCAGGAGACACAAACTTATAATAAATTTACTCTTAATTTTCTCAATTTCTTGCAAATCAGCTGTGAAAGAACATTTGTTTTTCTTTAAAGTTGTGTTTTTCTATAAAAAGTGTATTATGGAACAGACTACGCTAAATTTAAGAGCGTTTTGTACGATTTTATGAGTTCACACGGCAATAATAGTCGTCTACTTCCAAATCGTATACGACAAAACGTACCGTGTATTCGCCCCATGTGATGAGCCGTACGCGCGTTAAAAAGTAAGTAAATACAAACATTGGGTTGAAGAAGAATTAACACCAATTCTCTTATTTTACATACATTCGCAATGTTTAAACGACATGAAAACTATAAAGTGTGAATCGCACCTGTCAATTTAGAGCGTTCAACATAAGAATACAATTGGTACCATTTAATTTTAGCAAAAATTATTTTCGCGAACCTATCAATTTCTAAATTTCGCGAGAATTAAGTTTCACAAAGGAATTTAACGACGTCTTTAATGGAGAAAATGAGGACTGCTGAAGTTCAAAATTTATGTAGCATTATATATAGTTAGGTAAATCAGAGGGGGCAAATTGTATAAAATATTTTTTTTAAAGAAGAAACCCCAAATTTCGCAAGAATTAATTTTCACGAATATTTAGTCGTACGCCAATAATTAAAAGCGATTCGCTTTCCACAAAAATTTAGCATGATAAACAAAAAACAATATACGTTTTCAAACACAATTTAAATTATTTCCAAGTACTCTCTGTTTCAGCAGAAGCTGGTGCGGCGAGGGAAAATATGATAGTGAAATAACATTTTTGATGTTTTGGCGCCTGATGTCATTCTTTCATTATATTGTACTACAAGAATCCGAAATTGTTCGAGTATACCATTCATTTTAACTGAAAGCTTTTGAGTCACTTTGATAATGGATAAAGGTCGCTCATTGATTAAACAGATTAAATTTTCGTGATGTTTCAAAACATGTTATTTCCCACAGTAAGTGTTAGAGGTGGTTTATCAAAAATAAAAAAATAGAGAAGAAGGACGACCAACAAGTAAATTATATTTCCGCAGATATATTTTCCGCTTAAGGATCCTCGATGTTAAAGAAAAATTAAGTTCCACTTTTTACTTATATTCTTAAATGTTTACAGTAAAACATATAAATATAAATATCAAAATAATATTCCTGGTATTATGGTGCATATAAAAATTCATGTTGTAAGATTTAATTTTTTTTTATCCGCCAGTAGAAGAGCAATGAGCTTTCTTATTTTAGCCTGAACTCACGTGACCATATCTGTGGACGCAAAATTCACCACAAAGAGGAAATTCTCCGAAACAGGTAAATTTTAAAAAGCGAGTATATGGGTACTTTAACATTTGGTTACTTCTTCTGCACAAATCACAAGCTGGCCCGTTTTTAATGGGTACCTATGCAAAGATAGATAAATTGTTGATGTAGACAAAGCTGTATAAAGACAAAGAAGCTGGAAAGTGAGATAAATCGAAGTTTCAAAGTTTAGGAAAAAGTACTAAAGTAACACGTGTAAATAATTTTTATAATAAAATGATGCTGTCAAAAATTATTTCGGTGCACACGACTGCTATATTATCTATGTTATCAAGAATAAATAATAACTCTAAATATTATCAACTTAAAATAAAAATAGGCTGCTTCTGTGTTTTTTTTGTCATCAACGAATTACAACATTATTTGTCATGCTGCAGTGAGAAACTCTAAAAGCATAAAAAAAATTGAAGTAAAAAATTGACATGACAAAAAAGACGAGTGAGAAAACTCGAATACTTAGAAATCCCACACAATAAATTACTTTCGATTAATATTTAATTTCAAATTGACTCGCGTTGAAAGATCAAATATATACTATTTTTTTAATCCCAAACTTAAATTGACCAACTGCAATGTTTCAGCCACATAAGAAATACATTTTTTCTACCAGTACTTCTGAAGCAGCAAGCAGTCTCAATATAATTTTTCGTTGACTAAATTTTGCAAGTTTTGCGAACATTATTTAAATACTGGAAATTAAACCCACACTGATAGACACCAGGCAATCCTCGCCAAATGCGCTGGAAATTAGACTCAAACATTGATCGGAATAAGGTAAGACGCATTTTTAAAAAAAAACTTAAGAACTCAAACATCATACAGAAAAATGACACAAAATCCTCACCCTTATCCAACCATTCAAAAAATACATTTTATTTCTTTGTCTTTTCCTTCGTTTTCTTTTCACTTGCTTGCTTAGGCACCTTTAAAACTGAGAAATTGCCTCCTGCTTTCTGTGCCAATTCAATTTCAATTGTATGATTAATCGATTTTTGCAAGTGCTATATAAAAAAAGATAATTTTAAGACAACCTCTAACTTTCATTATATTTTAACAATGTCATATAGACTCAGATTCAGTACACACAAAATCGTAGGTACACAACTGCGAACAAACAAGATAATAAACAAACAAACAAGGAATGAGTCATGGACGCAAGTAAAAAAGCAAGCAAGTAAGTAAGAAAGCAATAATAAAAAACACACAAACAACTACACAAGGAAGCAGACAAGCACGCAAGCAGAGTAACTAGCAAAGAAGCAAAGAAGCAACCAAATGAACAAGCAATCACGCAAGTAACTAAATAAACAAGCAAGTAAGGAAAGAAACAAAGGCGCAAGCAAGCAAGCAAGTACGTAAGCAACGAACCGAACAAACAAGCAAATAAACAAGTAAATAAACAAGTAAATAAACAAGTAAAAAAACAAGCAAATAAACAAGTAAATAAACAAGTAAACAAGCAAGTAAATAAACAAGCGAACAAGCAAGTAAACAAACAGGCAAATAAACAAGTAAACAAGCAAGTAAATAAACAAGTAAACAAGCAAGCAAATAAACAAGTAAACAAACAAGCAAATAAACAAGTAAATAAACAAGTAAATAAACAAGTAAATAAACAAGTAAACAAACAAGCAAATAAACAAGTAAATAAACAAGTAAATAAACAAGCGAACAAGCAAGTAAACAAGCAAGTAAACAAGCAAACGAACAAGCAAGTAAACAAGCAAGTAAACAAACAAGTAAATAAACAAGTAAACAAGCAAGTAAACAAACAAGTAAATAAACAAGTAAACAAGCAAGTAAATAAACAAGCGAACAAGCAAGTAAACAAACAAGCGAACAAGCAAGTAAACAAGCAAGCGAACAAGAAAGCGAACAAGCAAGTAAACAAACAAATAAACAAGCAAGTAAACAAGCAAGTAAATAAACAAGTAAACAAACAAGCAAATAAACAAGTAAATAAACAAGTAAACAAACAAGTAAACAAGCAAGTAATTAAACAAGCGAACAAGCAAGTAAACAAGCAAACGAACAAGCAAGTAAACAAGCAAGTAAACAAACAAGTAAATAAACAAGTAAATAAGCAAGTAAACAAGCAAGTAAACAAACAAGTAAATAAACAAGCGAACAAGCAAGTAAACAAGCAAGCGAACAAGAAAGCGAACAAGCAAGTAAACAAACAAGTAAACAAGCAAGTAAACAAGCAAGTAAATAAACAAGTAAACAAACAAGCAAATAAACAAGTAAATAAACAAGTAAACAAACAAGTAAACAAGCAAGTAATTAAACAAGCGAACAAGCAAGTAAACAAGCAAACGAACAAGCAAGTAAACAAGCAAGTAAACAAACAAGTAAATAAACAAGTAAATAAGCAAGTAAACAAGCAAGTAAACAAACAAGTAAATAAACAAGCGAACAAGCAAGTAAACAAGCAAACGAACAAGCAAGTAAACAAACAAGCGAACAAGCAAGTAAACAAGAAAGCGAACAAGCAAGTAAACAAGCAAGCGAACAAGCAAGTAAACAAGCAAGTAAGCAAGCGAACAAGCAAGTAAACAAGCAAGCGAACAAGCAAGTAAACAAGCAAGTAAACAAGCAAACAAGCAAACAAGCAAACAAGCAAGTAAACAAGCAAGCGAACAAGCAAGTAAACAAGCAAGTAAACAAGCAAGTAAACAAGCAAGTAAACAAGCGAACAAGCAAGTAAACAAGCGAACAAGCAAGTAAACAAGCACGTAAACAAGCAAGTAATTAAACAACCGAAAAGCAAGTAAACAAGCAAGTAAATAAACAAGTAAACAAGCAAGAAAACAAGCAAGTAAACAAGCAAGTAAACAAGTAAACAAGCAAGTAAACAAGCAAGTAAACAAACAAGTAAATAAACAAGTAAATAAAACAAGTAAACAAACAAGCGAACAAGCAAGTAAACAAGCAAGCGAACAAGCAAGTAAACAAGCAAGTAAACAAACAAGTAAATAAACAAGTAAACAAGCAAGTAAATAAACAAGCGAACAAGCAAGTAAACAAGCAAACGAACAAGCAAAAAAACAAGCAAGTAAACAAACAAGTAAACAAGCAAGTAAATAAACAAGCGAACAAGCAAGTAAACAAACAAGCGAACAAGCAAGTAAACAAGCGAACAAGCAAGTAAACAAGCGAACAAGCAAGTAAACAAGCACGTAAACAAGCAAGTAATAAAACAACCGAAAAGCAAGTAAACAAGCAAGTAAATAAACAAGTAAACAAGCAAGTAAACAAGCAAGTAAACAAGTAAACAAGCAAGTAAACAAGCAAGTAAACAAACAAGTAAATAAACAAGTAAATAAACAAGCGAACAAGCAAGTAAACAAGCAAGTAAACAAGCAAGCGAACAAGCAAGTAAACAAGCAAGTAAACAAACAAGTAAATAAACAAGTAAACAAGCAAGTAAATAAACAAGCGAACAAGCAAGTAAACAAACAAGCGAACAAGCAAGTAAACAAGCAAACGAACAAGCAAGTAAACAAGCAAGTAAACAAACAAGTAAATAAACAAGTAAACAAGCAAGTAAATAAACAAGCGAACAAGCAAGTAAACAAGCAAACGAACAAGCAAGTAAACAATCAAGCGAACAAGCAAGTAAACAAGCAAGTAAACAAACAAGTAAATAAACAAGTAAACAAGCAAGTAAATAAACAAGCGAACAAGCAAGTAAACAAACAAGCGAACAAGCAAGTAAACAAGCAAACGAACAAGCAAGTAAACAAGCAAGTAAACAAACAAGTAAATAAACAAGTAAACAAGCAAGGAAATAAACAAGCGAACAAGCAAGTAAACAAACAAGCGAACAAGCAAGTAAACAAGAAAGCGAACAAGCAAGTAAACAAGCAAGCGAACAAGCAAGTAAACAAGCAAGTAAACAAGCAAGCGAACAAGCAAGTAAACAAGCAAGCTAACAAGCAAGTAAACAAGCAAGTAAACAAGCAACCGAGTAAACAAGCAAGCGAGTAAACAAGCAAGTAAACAAGCAAGTAAACAAGCAAGTAAACAAGCAAGTAAACAAGCAAGTAAAGAAACAAGTAAACAAGCAAGTAAACAAGCAAGTAAATAAACAAGTAAATAAACAAGTAAATAAACAAGTAAATAAACAAGTAAATAAACAAGTAAACAAGCAAGTAAACAAGCAAGTAAACAAGCAAGCAAGTAAACAAGCAAGTAAACAAGCAAGCAAGTAAACGAGCAAGCAAGTAAACAAGCAAGCAAGTAAACAAGCAAGTAAACAAGCAAGTAAATAAACAAGTAAACAAGCAAGTAAATAAACAAGCGAACAAGCAAGTAAACAAACAAGCGAACAAGCAAGTAAACAAGCGAACAAGCAAGTAAACAAGCACGTAAACAAGCAAGTAATAAAACAACCGAAAAGCAAGTAAACAAGCAAGTAAATAAACAAGTAAACAAGCAAGTAAACAAGCAAGTAAATCAACATACGAACAAGCAAGTAAATAAACAAGCGAACAAGCAAGTAAACAAGCAAGTATACAAACAAGTAAACAAGCAAGTAAACAAACAAGTAAATAAACAAGTAAACAAGCAAGTAAATAAACAAGCGAACAAGCAAGTAAACAAACAAGCCAACAAGCAAGTAAACAAGCAAACGAACAAGCAAGTAAACAAGCAAACGAACAAGCAAGTAAACAAGCAAGTAAACAAACAAGTAAATAAACAAGTAAACAAGCAAGTAAATAAACAAGCGAACAAGCAAGTAAACAAACAAGCGAACAAGCAAGTAAACAAGCGAACAAGCAAGTAAACAAGCACGTAAACAAGCAAGTAATAAAACAACCGAAAAGCAAGTAAACAAGCAAGTAAATAAACAAGTAAACAAGCAAGTAAACAAGCAAGTAAACAAGTAAACAAGCAAGTAAACAAGCAAGTAAACAAACAAGTAAATAAACAAGTAAATAAACAAGTAAACAAACAAGCGAACAAGCAAGTAAACAAGCAAGTAAACAAACAAGTAAATAAACAAGTAAACAAGCAAGTAAAAAAACAAGCGAACAAGCAAGTAAACAAGCAAACGAACAAGCAAGTAAACAAGCAAGTAAACAAACAAGTAAATAAACAAGTAAACAAGCAAGTAAACAAGCAAGCGAACAAGCAAGTAAACAAGCAAGCGAACAAGCAAGTAAACAAGCAAGCGAACAAGCAAGTAAACAAGCAAGTAAACAAGCAAGTAACAAGCAACGAGTAAACAAGCAAGCGAGTAAACAAGCAAATAAACAAGCAAGTAAACAAGCAAGTAAACAAGCAAGTAAACAAGCAAGTAAACAAGCAAGTAAAGAAACAAGTAAACAAGCAAGTAAATAAACAAGTAAATAAACAAGTAAATAAACAAGTAAATAAACAAGTAAATAAACAAGTAAATAAACAAGTAAATAAACAAGTAAACAAACAAGTAAATAAACAAGTAAACAAGCAAGTAAATAAACAAGCGAACAAGCAAGTAAACAAGCAAACGAACAAGCAAGTAAACAATCAAGCGAACAAGCAAGTAAACAAGCAAGTAAACAAACAAGTAAATAAACAAGTAAACAAGCAAGTAAATAAACAAGCGAACAAGCAAGCGAACAAGCAAGTAAACAAACAAGCGAACAAGCAAGTAAACAAGCAAGTAAACAAGCAAGTAAACAAACAAGTAAATAAACAAGTAAACAAGCAAGTAAATAAACAAGCGAACAAGCAAGTAAACAAACAAGCGAACAAGCAAGTAAACAAGAAAGCGAACAAGCAAGTAAACAAGCAAGCGAACAAGCAAGTAAACAAGCAAGTAAACAAGCAAGCGAACAAGCAAGTAAACAAGCAAGCGAACAAGCAAGTAAACAAGCAAGCGAACAAGCAAGTAAACAAGCAAGTAAACAAGCAAGTAAACAAGCAACCGAGTAAACAAGCAAGCGAGTAAACAAGCAAATAAACAAGCAAGTAAACAAGCAAGTAAACAAGCAAGTAAACAAGCAAGTAAACAAGCAAGTAAAGAAACAAGTAAACAAGCAAGTAAATAAACAAGTAAATAAACAAGTAAATAAACAAGTAAATAAACAAGTAAATAAACAAGTTAATAAACAAGTAAATAAACAAGTAAACAAGCAAGTAAACAAGCAACCAAGTAAACAAGCAAGTAAACAAGCAAGCAAGTAAACAAGCAAGTAAACAAGCAAGCAAGTAAACAAGCAAGCAAGTAAACAAGCAAGTAAACAAGCAAGTAAATAAACAAGTAAACAAGCAAGTAAATAAACAAGTAAATAAACAAGTAAACAAACAAGTAAACAAGCAAGTAAACAAGCAAGTAAATAAACAAGCGAGCATACCAATTTTAGTTTCTGTTCTTTGACTTTTACTGTTTTCTTGGGTGCTATTTTTCTCTTTCCTACAAAAAAGCAAGAACCACTAAACAAAAACGTCACACAGGATGTGAAACCGTTCCCGATTTATTATATCTGATCAATTTACTATTTTCCGTAAACAGAATACAACAGAATCCTTGAATATTCCTGAATTTCTCCTCGACATATCTCGACTATTGGGTAACAATTTCACAATCTTGCCATAATTTCTATTTATTTGCCTGACTGAAAGAAAACCCTGTAATGACTAAACCATTTGACACACTGAGAAGCAAACCATATTTATTGTTGATTGCGTTTAATTGCTCTTCTTGTTATTTTTTCTAACACTTTCGTCGTTTTTATCCCTAGCTATTTACCGAGGTATTTCTAAATGACCTAACCTAATGACCTAATGTTTTTTTTACATTTTGAATAGTTGCTTCAATAATGTTCATAATTTCTGATTGAATCTTAGTCTATCTGCTTTATGCATGTAAAGTTTGGTAAAAATTTCTATATTCGCTCCAGTGTAGGTGATAATTTTGTTAATGATATGCTTAATCCATTTTCATTTTTTCATGCGAATATCAGCTTTAGCGATAATATACTTTAAAGGAAAGCCAATTGAATTTCTTAACTTTCTTCATTTGAGCTATTCGTTTAGAATGCGTTTCGAATCTTTTATTTCAAAAATTTCGTTATGTTTTATTTTGAAATATTTACAGATTTTGGTGGTGGTTCCAGAGTAGTTGGTAAAAAACACAGTAATTTCATTTCCTAAGATTGAAGGAAGGCCAGATATATACAAAATTTTTTCGTTTGAGAAAAAAAGCTTTGGAAGATGAAATATTACGTGAAATATCAAGTCCATTCTGAATAGGATTGATATGCGAATTGAAATTTGTATAAAAATATTTTAATTCAAAAGAAAAAGGTTTTACAAGAAATAACATGAACTATTACCATTTTTTAAGAAGAGTTGAAGATAATTTGCAATTGTCTTTTTTAAGGAGAATTTAGGATTTTCAATATGTAGGCAATTACGGGCTTAAGTGTAAACTAAGCTTTGCAGATTTCTATTGCAACGTGAAAATTTTTACAGATCCTTAACTGTCACCGGATGTTTTAGTAAAAGTAATATGGACGGAATAAAGAAATAGTTCGTACCTCCTTTTTTAGGTCCTAAAACTTTTTTCGAGTGTTTTGCTTTCTTCTGGATGTTAGCATTCTTCACCTTCATCTTCCCTTGGGCCATGCTGGTTTTTCTTTTATTATATTTACTTTCTATCAAGCATAAAAGAATTAATTAAAAACAAACTGTCAACAAAGCTGAAATATTTTCTAAAGATTTGAACAGTTCCCTGGATGTTTTCATTACCGGTCAAGCCTGAATAAGAGTCAAAATGAAAACTTAGCCGAGGCATGATACGTCCGTTTGGCTTCTCTCAGATTGAGTATTTGATAAGCTATTTCAAGATCAACAGATGACAAATTTATAAAAATTCAGTTTTGGCAAAACAAAATAAACAAACAACTACTGCACTCGATCAAGGCATCGGCTTATGCAAAATATGGCAAGACGGAACCAACACAGCAAATATATAACACAACATAAAAGTGTAACAGAGGGTAAAAAAACTCTAGCTTTTTATATAAAACTTGGAAATTACATTTCTACATATTATACATTATACTGCGAAACCTTAACTTTTGCAGATACACAGGCGAAGTAAACAGCATTTTAAAAAGCTTAGCTTTTAATTGAACTTACTGCAGAAGTTGCTCATTACTTCTATCAACAATAACAACTTAAAAAAGAAAAAGATGCCGAATAAAACAGAAGAAAAAACAAAAAATCCATTTATTTTAGTGAATAAGTCATTTGTAGTAACTTGGCAAAGATTTATTTTCGCGAATTGATTTTTTGGGGTATTTTCGCGCATACTAAAATTTTTGATGAATATGTACAAAATTTGGGAAATTGCGAAAAATAATCACCAAAGGCATGACAAAATGAAGTCCTACTGACTCGCAATAAGTCAATTAAAAAAGGTCTTTCGAAGCCACTGCATATATCTGTAAGCATCATTAATGTACTTTACCAATATTCATAAACAATCGCTATAAAACATTGTATATGACTTTAATCTCGGAATGCATGTTAAACAACACTTCGCCTTCGCAAAATTTTAAACTCTAAAAGATGGAGAGTCTTATAAAAAGCAACTTTCTTCAATAACGCCCTCATTATATGTCGACAGTGTGGCGTTAAGTACTCTGATCAAGGTATCACTTTCTTGATTCTGCTTTAGTTTTTTTCTGGATCTAAAAAGAAAGTATGTGACCACTTATTTTGACAAGTGTTAGGTTTTCTTTATTTAGAACACCTTGACATTCATGTGATACTTGGTATACAAAATCCTAGTCCAGCTTTCTAAGCAAAACGCTGAAATTTGTTATGGGGAAGTTAGTAAGCTTCAAATATAAATGTAAGTCAACACGTTTTGACCTATATCGTCTCTGGTTTGGTAGAAACAATGCCAAACAGCTTCTACTTTTTTAAGTCCTGTAACATTGCCTTATTTGTTTTAGGAAAGGTAACGAAAAACAAAATTTCTTTGTATAGTAAACCAGCTTTGCGAAAATGATAGATCCAGTTTGACGTAAATCCACAACTTATTTTGCCAGGATTCGTATTGCCACAAAGTCAGCCCTTATATTGTTTTATTTTATACAATATAAATATATGAAACTACTGGCTAAATATGAATTGTCATAACTTAGAGTCAAAATGCACTAAAATTTTACATATTCTGAATTCCTCAACAATTTGTTTTCGAAGATTTTACATGCACGTGATAATCAGCTATGATTGAGGATTGCGGATATAAGGACACTGAATTTGAGTTATAAAAAGTCTATTTCCAGTTTGAACTTATTTTTTAATTCGACCTACTTTCCTACCTACAGACCAAAGCTACTTTATGTTCATACACAACACAGCTGTGAAGAGAAACTCAATTAATTGTACTTACATCTATGCATGGGAATATCTGACGCGTAACCCATATGATAATTATTTCTTTTGCATGTTATAATCGACCAAAGTTTTGAATAATTAAAAAGTAGGTCTTTATTGTATTCCCTCTTTCCGCGGCGACCTAATAATAATAATAATAATAAATAATAAATAATAAATAATAAATAATAAATAATAAATAATAAATAATAAATAATAAATAATAAATAATAAATAATAATAATAATAATAATAATAATAATAATAATAATAAAAAACATATTTTACCGACTGACATACCAATAGTCTGATGGATTGACTAATCAATTAACGATCGACCTGATCCGACCGCCGACTAACCATGGAGCGACCAACCGAGTGACCAGTAAAATAAGTTTCTCATTTTATATAGTTATAGGGCTTTTATGCAGGGGCATAAAATATAAACTGCTGAAGTTGAAATGCACATATAAATTATATATAGTTCTAAGTAAATCAGAAGAAAAAAATTAGTATAAATCGTTTTTTATAAAGGAAAAAATATCTAAATTTTACGGAAATCAATTTTCGCGAATTTTGCAAATAGTTAGTTTCCCAATAATTTTCGCGGGGTCTAATTGCGACAATGACCAAAAATTCGCGAAAATAACTCCTCCGAAAATTAATTCCCTTAAGCTAAAAATCAAAATCAAATCAAGCCACACCAATCAACCAATGAAAAACTACACCTAAAATAACAAGGCTATTTTTACACGTACGTACCAAACACAAGGCTAAAAACACAACCAAAAACAAACGATACACACAAACCAATTCCAGCATACCACAAATAAGAGACACTGTAGAACGAAGCGAAGGTATTCCTAAAACAAATTTCAAACACAAAATGGTTTATCTCATAATACACGTAGTAAAAGCACTGCTGGAGGTGTTTTCAGGTTAGGGATAATTGCAGAATAGCACATCTTTCAACATTTGCAAACAACTACAGTTCAACCCTGATTTTTCGAACAACGGATTATTCGAATTATTTCCTTGGTCCCTTGGTTTTGCCTTAAGAAACTCTTTCCATTTACCCTCTTTCGAACTTCGGTTTTTCGAATTCCCCGATTTTTTTAATCTCTTTTAGGGTCCCTTCGAATGAATACCCTCGATATTTCTGGCTCTTTTTGGTACTGTAAGACGTCTCCAACGATAGGAGTCCATGTCTCGCGATACACAATTGGCAATTCTCCTTGAAATAAGGAATAATCCATGTCGATCTCTCAAACGTATTGTCTATAATATGTTTCAAGCCTCGGAAACTCTTCAGTCCAATGAAAGAAAAAATTCGAAATTGCCAATATGTAGGGAACAAAGTACGATTCCCAGTTATTAGTGTAACTGCAGAATAATTTTATTGAAACAAAGGTGCAACACGTATTTAATGCTTTTTTTAGCTAATTCGACCTTTTATCTGAATACTTCGATTTTTCATGGGTCCCTTGGAAGTTTGAAAAATCAGGGTTGAAATGTACTAAGTTTTTAAATTTTAGTCAATAGGTCCTGAAAAATACTCTTCACTTGCCAGCACTAGCTTATTAATAAATGCACGTTTAAATAGCAGAAAGTGTTTATTTGTAATTACATCGATGAAGACTATGAACGCGAGAAAATATGTGAGAAAATACACCTACGCATAACCATGGTGTGGAAATGAGATTACACCAGTACTGTTGGTCAGTGTAGTATTAAAGCTTGGACATTGCTCTATGGACACATCCAAAATGTTTTTGTCTGGTGGGTATATGAACGCACCCACAGATAACCATAATGTTACTGAGAAGCCAAGCAAACAGCCCAAACAGACGCCCTGTATAAAAATTAAAAAATATTTGGTTTTAACTAAAACAAGATGTTACGGCAGGGTAGCAGTAAATGATTTCATAGCAGAAAGTTTATTTATTAAAATTATTGTAATCATAATTATGGTACTTTGGGGAATAAGTGTTTTTAACTTTACCTTGAGGGATTGCGTATATAGTCCTGAATGTAATCTTTTAATTTATACTGGTGGTTATTGTTGATTTTTTCAAAAATAAAATTTGTTGGCATTTTTTGAATATACTGTTAAAAATTCTGATTAACATGAGTGGTCCCAAAATGCTTAATTTCGCGGAATATATTTTTAAGGTTAATTACATTTTACCAAAATCAGTAGCTTCCAAGATTAAATGTATTTTTAAATAAGCAACAAGAACTCAAAGGCTTAAGTCCTACAAATATAAGGAATTGAACAATTTTGCGGTAGAAATTTTTGCAGATACCAGAAATTCGAAAATTCTGCGGAACGTATTTTTGCGAAATGGAAAAAAATCCAGAAAAATAAAGTGCAAAACAAAAAAACAAAA
Source organism: Hydractinia echinata (assembly GCA_030067915.1). Lineage (NCBI taxonomy): Eukaryota > Metazoa > Cnidaria > Hydrozoa > Anthoathecata > Hydractiniidae > Hydractinia > Hydractinia echinata. The sequence continues at coordinate 88,085 of JASGCC010000080.1, forward strand.
CAAAAAGAGCAAAAAATAACTAAATAAATATTAAATAGAAGAGTCGACTTAAAAATCTGCAAACTTGAAACGACTTGATGGTACCGTGTCATTTTTGCATTTATAAAACGAAATCTTTTCAATTCGAAAAAAATTTAGCAGGTACTTCAGACAGCAACAAGACATACTATACTGTTTCCCCATGGAAATAACATGCCAACAGCGAACATGCCCATGTAAGGCGCTCCTATAATGCCATGAATACTGTATGCAACCTAGTAAATACGGAATAGAAGTAATATAAACCCTGAAAGTGAAAATTTCTATTTTTCCCCTTTAAGGAGCGAAAACCAACACTCGCAAAACACGTTTATATTGCTAGTGTGGGAAAATTAATACACGCGCAATTAGTTCGAATAAAGCATACAATACTCAAAGAAACAATAGCTAACAAAAAACGACTGCTTCAGGCTCTAAAAACAAGCCTGTCTAAATTAGTACAAGTTTGCATGCATGGCGCTTAATCGTTTGCTCATGGTATACAAAATTCACGCATCTTCAAAAGTAAAATAAAAAATGCAGCCGCAAATGGCATAAGTTTGATGCCTTTAAATGATTTGCCTAAAATTTCACGCCATAAAAAATGTATCAAATTTAATAGAACCGAAAAAAAATTTCATTTTAAAGTCGCACCTGTAAAACCATGGTTCCTACATATGACACAAGAAATGCACAACCAAGTACCAACAAACCATACAAAAATGCTAAACAGAAGTCAAGACGAGAAACGAATATAATATTAGTAATCTACTATTGTTAAATAATATAGGTGGAACTTTACACAAACAACGAAATCTGTCAATCGTTTTTATCTTCATGTAGTAACTAAACTAAAGCCAAAAAAGTCTAGGCTGGAGGTAAGAACTCACCATCATAACAAAAGGAACAAAGAACCCTATCTTAAACCGTGTAAAATACAAAATTGTATTCGACCATCGCGTTAACATTTTATTCACAAGACATCATCATAAAGTTTCGCATACAACGTATACTGTAGAGATGTGAAAACAAAAAGATTGTCTCAAAGTGATAGGACGATAGAATACAATGACTCTGGTGAAAATGCAAAAAGAGAATCTACAATGCAGTGATTGTGATATCCTTTGCACGAAACAGGCTAAGATTAAAATAGCATCATAGATATCAGATAAAAATAAAGAAAACAAGAAACAGGGGTTATGTAACCGCAAATTATAAAACACTGAAGTACATAAACGCAAGTAAATAAACTCACCAATCAGTTTTGATATTTGAGTTGCCCTTTGCTGTGAAAGATTTGGATGGAATGTTTTCACAAAATCTTCATACGTCACAGCTGCCAAAGAGTTCAATCCTGAAGATGCTGTGCTATGAATTTAATAAAAATACATACAATATTTTCTCTCTCTTTTCAATAAAAGCATTTAGCTTGTCACAGTTTGAATGTAATTACCTTAGAGCGCCACTGAAGAGACTTGCCATAAAGATTCCAGGTACTCCCTTCAAATGGTCAAGTTTATTCACAAGAAAAAAAGCTAATATCTAAAAACAAACAAAAAACAGCAAACCAGTTATACACAAAATGGAAAAGGGAAGGTTGGAGGTTAAAGAAATTGACAAAATCACTATGATTACCTGATCGTTACTTTTAATTTGGTTATTTTCTTTTACATCGCATTTCTCATACACAGCAAACATAACCAACCCAGCTAGTGCACACAAACCAACAATAAACATCAGACCAGGTATATTCATCAATAAAGAACTACGAAATAGTCACAATATATAAATAAGTAATAATAAGTAATACATAAAATGATATATATACATAAGGCATAACAATAATACAGCAATGAAATCAGTTGCGCATTAAAATATGTTTACCGCAGACGTTTTCTTGGCTCAGTAGTGTTTGAAAAATTATTCCTCGTCATGGTAAGAAATTTCGAAACACATTCATATTCAGAACAGTTTTTCTGTACTTGTAACAAAGTTAAATTATGCCTTCACAACCAAAATAAACATAAAACTATTAGCCTTTCCATACGAGCAGATTTTACAAAGACGCTTTCCTTGACCTTTCTTTTACTACACACATTTACTCGCACCAATTATCATTTTCACTAAACAATACATTCAAGGTACTATTTCATTAGCCCCGAGTTGATAGCGGAGTTTAGGTTGTGAAATTCCCCGACTTTTATAGGTTTCACAAATCGCTGTCCAACCTAATTAAGTTACATAGCCTCGGTCACAAACGTTTTTCTTCTGCCCAAATAAAATTTTGACAGAATGTAAATTCCTGATAATGACATCAAATATTATTGCAGAAAACAAGGGTAGGGTAGTGTATATTTTGTTTTATACAAAGGCAGTGATATACTCTCTTAAAAAGGGAAGGCAAAAACAAGAACAGTAAAAATTCCACAGAACAGATAAATCATCTCACATGTTAACAGCGCGTTGTGATTTTCCTGCTAAAACACGTTGAACCATCATTTGGCTGACACAATACACTGGAATACCGCTAAACATTCCTCCAAATACCAACGTGACGAACGTGTGCCGAATTCTTGGATCAGGATTAAAGCTGTTTGAAAGAGAAAGTAAACAGTACAAAAGAATTGTGAAACAAATACTTACAAGCCTTGATCGCATCCATATCAAGGCAAGAAAAAACAACAAAAAACAAAAACAAACTACTTTTTTTCAACAATTTGATGTGTCTCGATACATGCATACATGAAACAAAGTTTTTAAAGCAGCCATTTTTAGTAACAAATTCATTTTCCAAAATTTGAGTTGTACTTAGTGGCTAGAAAAAGACCTAAATGGGTCATGTTTGCTACCGGCGGGTAGCTCAGTTTATCTTCTTTCCAAAACATGCATTTTTCATAACAAATAAGTCCTTAGGGTTATAGCAGTCAAGCAATGCGCCGAATCTTGACTGCAGACCTATGTGATTCACAGTGTTGGGGTTAATATATAATGCCTATTTTATACACACAAGACGTAGTGAAAAGTCGCCACTAAAAAGGACTTACTTAAAAAAGTTGAGTCTACCTCCTTGATTGGATATTTCAAATACCTTTCTCATTCCACCAACGTCATTCGCACCAATCGATATTACAACAATAAGACCAACTACCATAATAAATGTCTGAAAGACATCAGTCCAAATCACGCCCTTCATGCCACCCTAACAAGGTAAATTGTCATTCTTTAACTTCTTTGCTGCAATTGATTTGTTGGGAAATGTGGTAGGAAAAGAAAGCAGACGGGCAAAATCTAGCATTACACTAGTTTTGCTTTTTACAGTAGCTTCCCTTTGATGCTGCCATGAAAGTAACACAACAACACAATTCAAATATCATAATTAATTTGAAACTACTCACAATTGAGGTGTATAAAGTACAAACTAGGCCAGTTGTTATCAAGGATATTTCCATGGGTAAATCTGCCACTACACGAATTCAATATAAACAACTTTAATAAATATGTAGGTTAAAATGAATGAGCATTTTTGAATGATGACGTATACATGATTTTACTCTTCTTACCTGCTTGCAAAGCCAAACTTGGAGCATACAAAACGACTGCAAGATACAGCACCTAAATAGGCAAACTTGGAGCATACAAAACGACTGCAAGATACAGCACCTAAAAAGCCAAACTTGGAACATGCAAAACGACTGCAAGATACAGCACCTAAAAAGCCAAACGATGGAAACTCTTATGAACGCACAAGATTAATTCCCTTATCGAATAAAATCCTCAATTGCCTAAGGCATAAGTGAATGTTATAACCTAGTCTTGCATTGAACGAACCAATGCTCAAAGAAGCAGCAGTTCTTTTCAGATAAACTTGACTGACTTTACAAGATACACTTTTGCAAATGAAGAAATTAAAAGATTTTCCGAGACGGACTCACGCAAATTTTTATTTTGGAATTTTTTAATAAAGAATCCTAAGCAGTTACAACTTTCCTGGCAGACCCAATTTTGATATTTGTTATACACTGGTGTATGGAAGAAACAGGTGTGTTGATAAAACAAGAATCAATACATACGTATTCTAGGATAAACATGAGCGAGCCAAGTAATCGAACAAATTTTGAAAATCGTAATTCCAGATACTATAAAAAATAATAATAAATGAAAAATAAAATTATTCACCTCAATAAATGATAAAGGGTTTACCTGGATACACTATCGGGATAAGTATGGTTATTTTATTGCACTAGAGCAGAGTGATGTATACCCTGCCCTAATGCGCTTTAGATATGTGACATTAAAAAAGCTACTTCTATGAAAAATTGCACGAGCTAAGTATTTCCTAACTTTATCCAAGGTCTAGTAGCTCAGAGACCAAATTCAAAAAATTTACTTAAAAAGAGACTAAATATACCTCATTTGCACTTGTAATATGGTTGCGTCGAAAAATAGGTCCATATATAAAAACACACTGTGCTATGATGAGTGGATATGAAAACATAATGACCACATACTGTATACCATAAGTATAAACTTCACTTGGCATTCCCAACAAAGCGATTGCAGAAAGATAAGATGCTACAAGTGATACAAACAAAGGGAACCAGCCAATGCTTCTGCCAGCCAACAAATAATCATCAGTGGACGCCCGTTTCTTTGAACTTTTGTAACCATGATACAATCCGATAGAACTGGAGATGACCAACATCAAAGCGAAGACGACGTAATCCCATGCACTTAAAGCACCCATCTTAAAGCTAGAAAGTTTAATACAAAAATAAATTCTTCTAAAGAAGTAAGAATTGACGGTTTTATTAGTAGTATTTTTATATCATTGCCCAACCTCAGAAATCTAAATAAGTCAGGATAATTTAACCACGTTTAAGTGTTGCAACACAGCACCTCTTTGTGAATCTATCAAGAATTAATTAAAAATAAAAAAGACACACCTTGATAATAAAAACAACAGAAAGAAATTATCTACCCGATAAATGAAATTAAAACTTTTTTTAAAAAGTCTCAATTCTGTTATTTCTTCACTACTAAAGTCTTATTAAGGAAAAAAAGAATTGTTTTTAATAAAAACAACATGCAAATATTATTATATCATCAAAACAAATTTTATTTACACTGACAACATTGGTGGATTGTTTGTATTAGAACTAAAAATACGGTAGAATAAACAATACCTGACTTCGACGAAATGTAAACAATGCTTTTTACTTGCCTTGTAAATGTCGCTTCTCCAAATCTAAGGGAAACTTATAACCACATAAAATTTTATCCAGATTCTTTTCGAAAAAATTCTTTACGTTTGGTTTTCACAGATATATCGTTTCCAGGTGTGGAGAGGGTTTTTGTGAAAGTAACACACGCTTAGTACAGTACATTTTTTTATCTATCAATCATCGCAATATTCACTAGATATTTTCTTGTTGCTGGTACAAGGTTTTGTCTTGTAAGAAAGTAACTTAGACACTCTTACATGAATTTTCATTTCGAAGGAGAAATGAAAATTTCATTTTGGTCTCTTACCTAGTCTTTATAAATGTTTACATGATCTTAGGCAAAACGAAACTCATTTCGCCCTCGAAATATTCATGTCAACACGATTTACCCGAAATGAAACTAGTGCATGTTTAAAAAGTTATTGCGCATTTGTGCCAAGTTATGGCCCATGTACAGTCAAACAACCCTGAAATCTTATGTAAAGGACACCGTACGCAAGAAACATAGAGAATAATCATAAAAACGTAGAGAATTATCATAAAAACATGGAGAATAATCATAAAATGTAATCTGAAGCAAGATGACCAAGCGTATTATTGTAATAATTATATCTCTCAAACATTTTCAAAACTTCTGTTTACAAGCACTACATTTCAAATTCAACTTTAAAGTTACACATTAATAGATAACTAGCCATAAAATATATTGTTGTAAATCACACAAGTGGAAAGCTGATATGATAAACGTGATAAATACAATTTAGAAATTTCAGATATTTATATTTTTACATTTAACTAAAGGCTATACAATTACTCACACTATATTGCTCATAACAAGATTCTTTTCGGACAACGATCACCCCACTGACAATATTGAAATTAGAGAACTCAACAAGTCATCACACTTTTCCGTCAAATTGATGTTCCCATTTCATTTAATACAACTGATTCGAATTAATGTACCACATGGAAATAAGCTGTGTGCGTATTTAAGACACACTTGTAAGCAATGCACTTTGTTAATAGTACCTTTAATTTTTATGGCAATTTAAAAACATGCTGTTTATTGATAATAAAATCTTAAGAAGCAAGATCAAATGTAAATTTATTCAGAATTTATATAATGGTTTCAAATAAAGCTACATGTTATTCTTAGTCTGAATCAGGTTCAATCACTTCAATACTTTGATGTTGGGAAGAAGTATCGACACTTAATGCTAAGCAGACCACTCGAATCTTCATCTACGTTCATTTTTTTTTTGAAATTCTTTTGTTATATATACCAAAATAAATTGTTGCGGCTTAATACGTCTTACTGTTATCAAGGTATGTAAAAACAAGGTGATCAAACAAAGCTATTATACTTTTCAAACAATTATAATTTTTAATTCAACAAGACTAATAATAAATACTACAAAGTACATATAATATAAAGAGTGTCTTATGAATCTTTAATAGGAAAAAGTTAAAACAATAATAAAACTAAAATGTTCTTACTAATCAGAAGAGAACTGTTCAAAATTAATTTATGTTCATATCTACCGACATTCTAGGTATTTCCATTGTTTACTCTCAAGGCATTCAAGCTGGGTCACAAGCATTTAAGGCATGCACCATAGGGTCACAAATAAGCAACTACTTGACTGGCTTGTCATTATCAGGACCCGTGCCTCTTAGTCTTTTAAAAGCATGTTCTAAATTGGCTGGTTCAATACCACGTCCCATCAGCTCCTGTTTCGGATCTTAAGAGAAACAAAAAACACACTAAATAGCAAAATGAGGTTTACTAAAGAAAGACAATGTACTGATGGAGGATGGTACATTTATTCATGGAGGTATATTTATACCTCCATGATTTAGCAAATTAAAAACATTAAGATTAGGTACTGTATAAACATCAGGTGAACAACAAAGCATAGATTTGAAATAATTGCATTTTATACCAAAATAGTTTTTAAAAATTAAAATAATTTTCATCATCATAAAAAATATAAGATTTTCACTAAAGGAGTATTTTTTAAAAAAGGTAATGTTGGCTCTGTGTATGTACATTGAATCAATAACATCAGTAACAACTTTCATACCTGACTCCGATGAAGAGGAGGCGCCAGAAGTACCTCCCTGTTCGTTTAACTTCTCATTTGACGAAGACTTTCCAGCTTTTAAAAGTTTACCGAACAACAATTTCTTGGCAGATTTCTTTTGAGTTGTTGGCTAAAAATGTATACATTTTTATTTTCCAAAGCTTTGAGTTATTTATTTTATGCTGAAGTCATCAACAATTATACTACTCAAGTAGGACTAAGGAGTCCTAATTCCGTTGTGAACGTTCTCAAGGTTAAACTGTGGTCATTCAGTACAGATAGAGCATATATAATTAATTGCGGGGGCGAACTTCAGAATTTTCTGCCTGGTCTTAACATATTTTGTGAAAGGATTGTAGCATTTTTTCGAAAACAGGGAAACTTTGTTAAATAAGTACAATTTTGGGGAATCTTGTTATTTCAAAAAAAGTATAAAAAACATGCAATCAAAAGTAACGTTTGAGTACGTGGTAACTCGTCATAGTGGATTTACCTTTTCACCAAATAATAACTTTGCCTTGTTGTTATCACTGTAAATAATAATAAAAAATAACACACTAATACCATAACAGTGGAAATGCAGTTGAACAGGTAATACCTATTGGGTGATGCAGAAGGCAACCTTGTTTTTATGGCTATTGCTTTTAGCATCTGCAGAATAACAAAACACAGCTTCCTACAGAAGCACTTGATAAGTTCTTATATATTCAAAAAATTCAATATCTAATATCAGCTACAGCATTTACTATTGTGCCACTGGCTGCACTAGACGATGTGTGTTGTGAATTTGCAATGAAAAAACGTAAGAACAGCAAAGCAAGAAGCTGTATTTCAAACTAAGAACAGAAAAATTACTTACTCTACTTGAGCAATGCTTGGTTTCGTATCCGCACCAGCACTTTTTAGATGGAGCTTTTCTTTCAGAATCTAAAAAAATAGAACACAACAGCAGTGACTCATCAATAAAACACATCTTCTTTTACTTCTTCTGAAACATAATACAAGAAATTAGTGTAGTGCAGACGAGTTTTTACCTGTGGAACAAGTGTTTGAGTATAGTCCTTTTTCAGTGCTTGAAATAAATCCTGCCACGTCCACGTACGACTGTGATATTCCAGTGTTGGCAAGCATAAATTAAAATCGTGTGCATCTTCTATATTTCGCTCTTTTTCACCCTAGCATAATCACATAAAAGCAATTGGAACATGATGGGGAATAAATTATACCCAAAAAATGTTTCCTAGCTGTACTTCTTGTAAACTATTTATTTGCCCTCGCTAAATTATGACTTAAGTACATCATCAGAACGTCAATATAAGCTTTATGATGTTTGCTTGTACATCTACATATAAATAAAAAAACCTTAAATACCTTATAGCTGAAACAAACAGGAACTTCTGGTATTTTTACGTAAATAAAGGTGTGATTCTTTGAAGCTCTCTCCTTCATTGTGTTCACATCACGATCAGCTGAGGACACTGATGCAGACAATGACACCTCTTTAAATGAAGTTCGTTTAAAACTTGTTCCCTAGTTAAAACAATTTTCTACAATGAATTCATCATGGTTATAACGTAGCTGAACCAGATTTGAAGGTAAAATTAACCTTTGAAAACAATAAGTTGAAAACAGAAACCCGAATTTTTGACAATAATTTAACAAAGATGCGTGTAAAATTACCATACCCGTGATAGAGTAGGTGGCGCAGAGGGAGACAACAGTGGTGGACTGATCGCCTGGTCTGGAAGTTCTAAATTGGGAACGTTCTTTTTCACTTTGGTGTTTGAAGCAGCCTCACCTTCCACAATCATTGATGTTGCTGATGTTTTTCGTCTTATTGAGCCACGCATAACAGGAGGAGCTGGTCTTGGTGGAGGCAGTCTGGGCGGTGGAGGACGTGCAGGAGGGATTTTAAATGGTGCAATCTAACATAAATGTTTTGTGTTACTAGTATATTTATAGTGCTAGGTTAGTTTGGATTCTTTCTCTAAGGTTTTGGTTCAGGTAATGTGAGCCAAACTGAAACAGTTCAGTGAGTTTCCTGTTCGGGACATGATATTTCAACCTGACATATCCCTAATTGAATTCTCACAGCACTTCCATGTTGTATTCAGTTATGCCTAGATAACTTTTGTGATGTCAAAATAATTTTTTTGACTTTAAGATCCCTCTGTCATTAAATTCAAATAAAGTCAACATAAAACCGGTAAGTTTATATAATGTTTTTTGATCACTATTATTTAAACAATTAATTCTAAAACTAACTCAGTTTTAAATAAAAACGTCTAATCAGTTCATGGTAAGACAAAGAATGGACAACAAGCCCAATATGTTTACTACAATGAAATCAGAAAACTTAGGAGTTGTTAAAACATAAATATACAGGGATATAAATTTTAATGTAAGGAATTACTTACACTCTGTTCACTGCTATCGGTATCTTTCTTATAATCCATTGTACTGCTTTGGACTAAAATAACAGTGATTGATAATTACTTTTACTACTCTAAGATTTGCGATAAAAAAAAAAACGATGACAAATTTTAAGTTCACACTAATGACACTGTAGGTGAGAAAAGCTCCTAAATACTGTGTGATGCATTTTAGAATTACAAATGAAGATCTACACACGATGCATGAAATACTGCAGCAAACAGAATTTGCTGATGGAGAATTAGGTACTTGGGTTAAAAAATTGAAATTTGCGTTTTTTGTCTCAATATTTGTGATGCTTCATGAAATCAATTGAACGGGAAATTTCAACGAATTAATTTTCAAGCAGCATTATCTAATCATTGATATTTAGTTTCTTCTTTGAAAAAACAGTACTTAAAGCACAAAATCTGCTGCAGTTAGTAGACCTTTCTATGGAAATTAAAACTTGTTAGACCTAGAACTGGGGAAACTCACCCTGCATTCCAGGTTGAAATTCATGTTCAGCAGTTTCATTTTGCTGTGGCTTCGGAAACAAAAAGCTTTCCATATTTACAAACAATTTATACGTCAGACGCACTGCAATTGGACATACATTGACTTCAAAATGTTCCTTAACCTCAATCCCAGCCACTGGCGGGGACACTCTACAAAATATTCTCAACATAACACTTTTATCTAAATGGCGACGAATGTTAACTTCATGTGGGATAAGAGCTTCTCTATATGTTTCATTAGGTAGTAGATTTTTGACTGCAAAATGACCAACTTCAAAACAATGTTCAATACTGTTGTCAGTGTATGCAAATTGATTATACCTACAAAAGAAGAAACAAACAAACTTAATGCTGAATAATCTTCATTTTGAACATTTAGTTGTAAATTCAAGCAATAACAGCAACTAGTAGCCAGCACCAATACAAGATAAGATAGATTTTATTTCTTAACACCTACTTATACAATGACTACCCCTAGGACTAAAATATTCTACAAGGTGTTTTAAATATCATTATCACCTTAAGGCACAAAGTATAAATATAAACACAAATTTTTCTTAGGGTTTCCACTCCGTTTTCGATTCAAAATTATTGGAGAATTAAGACATGAGGCTTTCTACATTTGGTAAATTGAGGAGATTTAAGGCGTATTTCATAGACACTAAAGAGCAAGTAACTTTGTTACCAGGGGAACATACAACAAACAAGTGCATAATCAATTTATATACATGTTAATATGATCTATTGGAAATTATGCATATTTCGCTGGATATTATGTATAAGGGTTAGGTTAAAGTTACATTGTGGACGAATTGTCAATGTCGATTTTTGAAGGCCAATTTGATAACGCAGTGGTGAAACTCACAAGCTGACCTTGCAAAGAGACAAGCTGATCACTCAATCTGACCAGACAAACGTAAAACAGATAAGCCAAACTGATAAGTCAAACCTACAGACAGAACTAACTTTTAGAAAAGAATTTGTCTGAAATTTAAATTCATAAAATTATTATGATTTGCATAATGGAAAAATCTGTGCTTTGAGGAAAGCAAGACTGTTTAAGTCTTTCAGCAGGGCTAACTTGTGTAGCATCAACCATGTTTTAGCAAAAAATAAGCTTTCCACAAGTTTTTTTACTTAACATTAAATAACAGACCCTGTTTTTTCAATATTTTAACTATCATTCAACTTGGAGTTTGACTTGCCAGTTTGTCTTGTAAGTTTGACTACTATGCTTGGTATATCGAGTGGGTGGCTCGATTGGCATTGGTCTATTCGCCAGACTGTATGGTCCATTTGTCAGTTTTACCACTGCGTTATTAAATTGGCAATAAAAATTGAAAATATGTCCACAATATAACTTCATAGTTAGGGTTAGGGCTATTGTATAATAGCCAGTTAATATGCATGCATAATTCCTGAATTCATCACAATCACCATAAAATACATATGAAACATGCCAAAGCCAGTGGAAAAAACCACACGAGACAATTTTTATTTCAACCGCATCATTTGTGTAAAACAATTGTGTCCCCTAAATACATTATTGGAAATATAGGAAAATTTCAAATTTTTGTCTTTTTGGGGAAGAATTTTGAAAGATTTTTAATTTTGACGAGGGGTGGAATATCGAGTAATATTTGTATGCACAAACAACCAGAAATAGCGCATAAAACCAAATAACATACTTAAATTTTTTGATGAATACATTTGCTATACCAAGTTGTCCATCCTGTTTTACAATCAACCATTGCATGTCATCGAAAAGTACATCGATTTGTTTTCGTAGAGAGGAGACCCCTGAAGATGATTATAAAGATGACAATAACACAGAATGCAATTCTAAAATAATTTCATAACTGGATGAAGGTTAAAGCTTACAGGAAAAAACTGAAGTTTATACTTTATTACTAGAAAAAGGCGTGTCAACATAACACCAACATTAAGTCACTAGATGCTTGGTGTAATCATATAGTTAACTCTGATTCCTACTTATGGGAATTATGAGATCATAGCTATTTACCTCTGTTTTTATGAGGGCATTAATATCATTTAAAGGATACAGTTTCCAAAAGTGTTTTTTACTTGCCTTTCTGAGAAGATGGAGTAAGAGAAGTTATTTGTTCCACATCTTTGTACACGCTAAAAAAAAGCAGGCAATGGAAATTGTTACTACTGATAACAAAAAACAGCATGGACCATCCAGAGGAGGCAGGCAATGGAAATTGTTACTACTGAGAACAAAAAACAGCATGGACCATCCAGAGGAGGCAGGCAATGGAAATTGTTACTACTGATAACAAAAAACAGCATGGACCATCCAGAGGGGGTTGCTCACTTACTTTATCAGTATTTTTAATTCTTCCACATCTTCAAACAACTGTTCTTTTGTAACTTCAATCTGATCTTGCAAATCAAAAATTATCTCTTGAATTTCCAACAGTAAGTCAGCACTATCAAGGAAAAATGTGTTAAAAATGACTAAATAATTATTCTGCAATATAATGCAATAATTAGTCTAAAAAAATAAATACTTTACTTTTCTTCAGAATCTTTAATTTCTTCCACTTTTCTTTTATAATCGAAAAAATTTCTTTCATATCTTCTCAATTTCAACAAGGTCTGCCTAAATAAAAATATTGTTATTGCCTATTTCATTACCCTCTATATCTCCTGATTGCAAAAATATGTTCACAGCATAAATTTAACATGCTATCATTTATCTAACTGTAAATAAATAAAAATAATAATAACATAATAACAACAACAATAACTTTTTGATGTAATTAATGATGTAATTCAACTAGATCAGTGGCCCGTGGATAAATCCACAGTTTTTCCCATCCATTGTTTACCACCATTCGTGTGTTTACCACCATTCGTGTGTTTCGCTACTGCGATTACAAATTTGCGTGACAGTTCGACATATATGGGTATTATAATATAGATGTAAAAAGAATCGAACATCTTAATACTGTTAACATACTGTGAGAGTAAGTTTTGAAAAAATGATGGCAGAAAAGCATTAAATACTTAACACATGTTTTTGTTTCAGATGTGCAGAAATTATACATAAGACTACTTAGCAAGAACAGAAATAACATCAAGTTTGAGAACAAGTAACTAACCTAACTCTATTTTGCAACTGGAGAATATTTCCTTTTAAATCCTGTTCAGTGGAAAGTTGTAATTTAAATTTCATTTTCTCCAGTTTTTCTTGGCCCTTTTTCTTCTTTGGCTCGGTATAAAAGATTAAGTTTTGACAGATATCAGCAATTACTTCATACTGTGCCTAGATACAGATGTAAGATACAACTTATAAAAATACATGGACTGCAGTTGGCCGAGTCAGTCTTTCTAACATTATCTATTTAGTGTTGACAAAATAATTGCTGACGTGAAATGCCATGACTTCAGGTAAGCAAAAGTGTAATTTCACTTTGGCAAACTTGTGTTTAACGTCGCAGAATATATATTTTGCTTTGCATTCACATGCTTTCATACGCCAACAATAAATTGTTGCCAATAAATAGAAAATGAGAGTAAATCTTGTCAGTTGAATCCAATTTAAAGAAAAATCTTTTTATCAAAAAAGTTAAGCAGGAATTTTTGTAAACATGTCGACATTCACCTGTGCAATTCCAAGTAGTCAAAAGAATTAGCAAGGCTGCGATTGACTTATGTTTATTGTATATACTCCAGACAAGAAGCACCACTTACAGTACTTGTAGACATTTCCAACTTTCCATGTTTTAAATACAGCGTGCTTGCAAATTCAGCTTTGTTTGTAAGAGCTTCAGATGATGGCTGGATATAAAATAAAAAAAATTATATCATGCACAATACAAACAATAAAATTTATATTAATTTTGGTGTCTAACACAGACAGAAAAACTACAGGAACTACTTTCAGGCATTAATTTTTAAGCATATAATTTTAGTGAAACCATAAGCACATAAAAATAGAAAAAATAATTGTTTAATAAAAAATTACAACTAGAAAAATATCTAAATTGATCACAAACAAACTAAAATTAAATCTGCATGAAATAAAACAACTTCCAGGATTTACCTTGTGTGAAAAATTTAAAATTCATCATCTCGAAAATTAGTTTGTAGTTTAGTTACATAATACAAAGCGTAATTTGTGACTAATTTTAATAAGCAGTTTAGGCAAAAATTTGGCAAAACATTTTCCTACTTAACAATTGACAGTTGAGAACTTCTGTTACTTAGGTGATATGTTGGGCAGTGAAGGGGGTGTTGGAAGAAGTGTTACTTGCAGGATAGGTTCTGCTTGGAAAAAGTTCAGAGAGTTACTTCCTTTGTTGACTAGCAGAGTCTTGTCAATTGAGGTAAAAGGTAGGTTATATGAGGCCTGTGTAAGAAGTGTTATGTTGTACGGTAGTGAGACATGGGCAGTGAAGCAGGAAGATCTTGACCGTTTAGAAAGGAATGATATGAGAATGGTTAGGTGGATGTGTAACGCCAGTCTGAGAGACAGAAAGAGTTCAGATGAGCTAAGAAGCAGGCTAAGTATCCGTAGAATTAAAGATGTTATCCAGATAAGAAGATTGAATTGGCTGGGGCACTTGGAAAGAATGGAGGAGGATAATTGGGTAAGAAAGTGTAGAGACTTGATAGTTCCTGGGGCAAAGCCCAGAGGCAGACCGAGAAAGACTTGGCAGGAGGTTATAAGGACAAATGTATTGGCAGTATACTTAAGTACACTTAAGAAAAACAAAAATAAATAAATACAAATACAAATACCAAACTTACTTGTGGAGTTGAGGGACCATATTCCTCTGCAACAGGATCTAACTCATCATCCAAACTAACGTATCTAAACTCACATCCACAACGGGAAATAACACGTTGTAATTGACACGTTTCACCAAGGACATTCACATCAACAAATGCACCAACTGCATCACTGGTTTTCATATACGAAGAAATATTATGAGGGTCATCTTTTTCCTCTGTGGATTCACCAACAATAACATTTTCAGTTAACCATGGAATGTTATCAACTGTGATGTCCTTAAAATTTGTTACCGTGGAGAAGTGCTACAAAAAAAGCATAATGGATAAACACTATATAAAAAAAGGAAAATTAGACAAGTGTTGTGATAGTAAAACTGTATCATTGCAAAATGAGTTTGTTTACAATTAATGCTTCACTGATAAGGCATGGCAACACGTGAGATTGCACAAGCAAACAAATCACTTTTAAACTATCCTGTTTTATTAGTGGACGAGAAAGAAGAAATGAGAAAGGTAAAAGATTTTTTTAATGAGGGGAAAGGATATAGGAAAAAACAAGAACAAAACAAGAAAGGAAACAGCAATGAAACAAAACTAAAACAACATGGCAACATGAAAAATTAGATCAGTAGTTACAATAACAAACCTGCAAATTCCGAAACTTTCCACACCATGTAACTTTATTGAGTTTTGTAAGCACTTCAGTGGCAGCACATATAGGAAGATGCAATCTCTTTAATATTGTGGCATTTGCAGATGTAACAATGATTGCACCCTTGGTATTTTTCCCGTGCAGCAAGACTTGTGAATTCACAAGTTCAACTATGAAAAAGCAAGACATTTTTGACTACCAGAGAACTAATAAAAAAGTGAGTGAAGTAGCATGGTTCCAGTTTAAATATAACACCATCAACCTCCTGTAAGTCAAGAAAACTTATAAAAAAGCAGAATAATCTTAAAAGTTTTTACTTCCTGCAACATAAATGTAAAAGATTAAAATAAAAAAGGTCAAGCCCTTTTCTTTTCCAACCCCAGCAAAAACGCTCCTCAATACACTTAAGTAGAAAAGTAAGAAGTACTATATACAAACAACAACAAAATTCAAACATGAATTACATACTGTGCCAATTTTTCTGTATAATATCAACATCCTCATCATCAGTTGTTTTCTCAAAGTCATAGTCCGAACTTTCACCCTAGCATTTCAGAAAGATTACAGTAATCAAATAGGTACTATTCAGGTAAGGCATTGATTTTAAAAGAAAAGTATGAATAGTTTCCAACCTCCTCTGACTGAGCAATAAACTTTGATGATTGTTCTGATACGAGCTTCTCTAGTAGCAAGATTCCATTACCAGATTGAAGTCTTGTCAAAGGACTTTTCGTTGCAGATGTATCCAGCAAAGATGAATTTGCTGGTTTGTCTCTTTTGGAATCAGCATTTATTTCACTTGTTGATTTTAAGGCTTCGGCGGACAAGACTTTTTTCAAACGCTGTATGAATGAATGTAAAAAGAAGTAATGAAATATCACAATAGCCTGAAGGAAGTATCAAAATGTCAACAAAGTTAAAATGTCGACAAATCATTGATACCGCATTAAGTTGTAGACACTATTGTTGCAGATGTAACGAGATTTCATAGGTCAATGGAACGTTTTATGAGAACATTAGGAGATTAAAAATACATCAGAAATCAGAAAACAAACTGCGAAATATTATTTTTTATTAAACCAACAGTATTGTAATGTTAATGGTATGTACCTGCATTTTAGAATACGCAGCAAACAAACCAACAGCTAGTTCCCTATTGATAACTGTCCATGCACCTTTAAAACAGTGTAGCAAGATCTTGTGTGTAAAAGCTTCCTCTAAGATAGCTGATTGTCTTTGATATTCAACTCTAAAGAAAAGAGAACAAAACTGAAAACCAAGAAACGAATTAAGAAGTTCAGGCAGGAAACAACCAGAGGAGGAAAAAAACTGGGAAAATGTCTAACTACACGTTCCTCTGGTACTCTGGTATGTAGTGATAAAAAAACTTAGACAAAAAAAAAACTTAGACAAAAAAAAAATTTGGATTCTAAATTTGTCAATAAAACAAAAAGTTATATCCTTATTGACAATATATCAATCAAAATTAAAATAAAATTAACTTTAAAAATGCCACTTTCACTGAAGCAGGAACAATATGGTAATATGAGTGGTCACTAATAAAAATTGGTGCACAGATTTATGCCACATACTGAAACAATACTGAACTCTGAAACAAAATCCTTCTTACTTACTTTGATCACTTACTTACTTAATGCTACTTACTTTGATACGCTGAACAAGTAATGTTTCTTCACAGCACTCTCATCTTCTTCACATAATAATT
This sequence comes from Hydractinia echinata, assembly GCA_030067915.1. NCBI lineage: Eukaryota > Metazoa > Cnidaria > Hydrozoa > Anthoathecata > Hydractiniidae > Hydractinia > Hydractinia echinata. Next base: position 105,481 of record JASGCC010000080.1, read on the forward strand.
CATCTTCAGTGAATTCAGCATCAAGTTTCTTTTCAGTTGACTGAAGAAGTGAAACTCGTGTTTTCTCCAAAATGCTGTTCAACCCCCTGATTATCCAATTGGCAACTGGCCTACGAATCAAATCCATGCCTTCAGGTGGACTGATAAACACCTAGAGAGGACAAGTAGAAATTTCAGACACAATGACATCTATTCTCAGAAATTAATCAACTTAAACAAAAGCTAATCATATCTGAAAATAGCAAGGTTTAAAAACAAAAAAATATTTATGTACATCAGTTAAATATGTCCGTCAAAGTTACCTGGTAAGCAACTGATAAAAGTCCAGAACAGATGGTGATTTCAAAACCAACTTCTTGTTCAAATGATCCCCAATACGTCACATTTAAAGATGGAAATTTAAAATCAACACCAACTAATCTAGAAAATAAATAACGGTGAGTAAAAGATGCCATATCTTTTAATCAAAACTATGCATTGTTGGTATTTATATTCCAGATGCACTCCATCCTTTTTGGTTAATACCTATATTTCATGGAGGTTTCGTTTTTTGCCTTGTATGAAAAAAGAATTTCAAACTCTTAATGGTACTGCTTTGATTAAGAGTTTTGTTAATTCATCATTGTGGCAAACATTTTTATAATGATTAGCGAAACATAAGACCACAGAACAAATTAGGAGAGAATATATGCAACTCCTTTGTAAAAAAAATACGAATTTTAGCATACTTGAAATGTCTTCCCAATGTTAGTTTCCGCGGTTTCACATTGTTAAACAAGGGACCACGTTTTATTGGTCTTGAAACTCTGCTAATCACAACAGCTTGATAATTTTGAAACCAGCGAAAGGTACTTGCATACAAAAACACATGAGGAGGGTCATCTCCTAACTGCGTCTGAATTAAAGAAAAGTGATATTTACTAGTTAGTTTCCAAACATATAAAATCTTAAAAAATTAAGAAACTTTTACTACGATATTGTTGACTAAAAATATTTGAAAAATAAAGGTAAAAAAGTAAATTTGTTTATAAAGTCATTGTGGTGCAAATGAAATACTTAACTTTCAAACATTTATTTAATGCGTTAAAAAGTTTATTTTGACAATTGTCTGTGCAGTTTATAAAAAATAATTTTACGATCGAGAATGAAACCTTGAACTTCAGAAACTTTTCGAGCTACCTTTGGAATTAATATATGAAACAATCCTTCAATAAAAAATAAATAAAAAGAAACTAAATTAAAAACACTTGGAACTAAAATTATGGTATTTCAGAATAATAAAGAACTCTTAGAACTAGGCCCTTCCCTAAGTTTCCTATAAAAAAACATGCTTAATTATGCAACAATAGGAACAGCTAACTGAAAAAAGATACACAAACAACAGCTAAGGAAGATAACACATTACCTGGGAATGGTCAGTGGACACTTCCATGGAAACATTCATATTTAAATTAGAAGACCGAAACATAGCATATGAATCATGCTCCTAAAATAAATATTTCACACACATGAAATGTTCACAGTTCAGTGACAGCAAATAGACCTTATTATTTTTGGTTTTAGGTTGAAGAAATCTGGCCCAAAGTGGTCTATTAGTAAAAGATACAAATAAGAAATGACATTACTTTAAAAGACAAGAAATATTTTCCAACTTCTTCATCACAACTAGGTCTAAATGTTTATCAACTTTACAGAAAGCAATAGCCCATGGTAAGAGCACTAGTAAATACACGAACCATCTTATCACTTCCAACTATCTTTTACTTATTTTATCGTTATAAAAGTTTTTTCCCTACATTAATTCTTAATTTTCCTGAATATGAAAATTTCATACTTCTTCATCAGTGTACTTTGGATTGGTTGGATAAACATTATGGTGGTCATTACAGTCTCCAGCACATAACCACTCCAACTGGAACCTAAACAAACACGATAAATAAACACTGTTCCTTCTTTCTATAAACCTTATTTATCACAAAAATACATGTCAAGACTTTTAACAGGTGATAACAATATAAAATATATTAATTTCTTAATTGGATTACCCTAATTTAAAATCAGGAAAATGTATAACTTTACTGTCATCATATTTTGATGCTGTACGAGTAAACAAATCAAAGTCTCCATCAATGGAAATGTTTCCTACAAAAATAAATCATTTTATTATAAGTTATGATGTAAACAAAAACAGTACGAACAAATGTAAGGTTATACAATTTGCGCTACCCCAAGCTACATATCACATTTGCAGGATTTATGTTGTAATTGAAGAACCTTTAATCACATTTTTCTACAGCATAGAAAAATTAGAATTTCTGATAAAACAATGGTATAATAGAACTTAAATTTAGTTAACGTTTCGGAGGTAGCACACATCAATAGATAAAAAAAAATTATCTTTTTCTTTAATTGTATGAAATTGAAAGATATTCCTATAAAACTGTTGAAACACTATTGTAAGATTCATATATCGCTACATTGAGCTATAAATGACTTTGTTAAAATACTGTTGAGAAGTCATCACAGCAAACCTAAACTTTTGTTACAAAACCATCACAATGCAATTGTATGAGGTGTAAACATTGCTGTACTACGTAGAAAGGCTTTTGCATAAAGCCTAAACATCATCATCGTCCTTAGAAAACTGTCAAAATGTTATTAGGCTTTATTGAAAGTTTTGATAGTTAAAAAATACCACAACATGCATTGGAACTTTTAAAATATTTTTCGAACTATAACAACGAGGGCCTTATGGAACTTGTGTAATATGAAGTCAGAAAAACTCCTTCAAATCACAAAATGTATGTATCACAAAGCACTGTAACAAACCTCACACACTTTACACAAATTTGTAACATCAACAAGACACCCCTTATATTATCACAACAATTTTTGAAAAAAGTGAACTTCGTAGTTTGTTGTTTAAATAAATAAAAGATGCTCATGTTCTAGTTCACGTAAAATAGGCCTTTATAAAAACACATATTTTTTTCTCCAACAAACTGCAGTTTTTCCATTTCACTAATAACAGATCAACACAAAGCACTAGCAACACAAAGCACTAGCAATTAATTTACCATTGGTCCATTCCAACGTAACAGCACTCCACTCAATCTCTAATGTCTCTGTAGTATTGTATGGATCAGTGGAGGCACTTAACAAAACATTAAAGTCTGCAATATCAGCCTTTAATTTACCATGAAATAATAGACGCATCTAAAAAAGCAACAAAAAGGATACCATTATTTTCTAATAACTTTTTACAATGCTTCCGTACAATTTGCAACCGGAATTGCAATTTTTGCACTGTAATTTTAGCACCGTAATATCTTGTATTATGAGTCTCTTTTTTCATAACACCGCAAAAATTTTAAGTACAGACTAACACACTCCACTCCAATTATAAAATAATATTAAACCTTATCCCAGAATGGAAGGGGCGGACTTGGATCAATACTGGCGTTTGAGAGAATATCTACGAAAATAAAAAAATATCCTTATATAGTATTAACAACACAATAGTTATTTGATTTAAGTACATGACTATATAACAGCAACTATTATTATTATTACTATTATTGCTTAGACATCCAGAAACACATAAAACGGTGAAACAAAGACTTTAAACAGCAAATGACATTATTTACAAGTAGTAGGTTAAAAGCTATAAATATTGCTTTCTTATTTACACACAGGTAAGTGAAATTTAAAATTTTACCAAACGCTTGGGCCACCATTGCAAATGTGGGTTCAAAGTGAGCACCCCATGACACTTGACAACTTGACATATCTAAAAATGTAAAACAATAAAATCATATTTTTACACTTAAACCTGCTGGCTGTCAACCGATAGTCTTTCTTCCAGAACAGATTGTGAACTATAAAGTCAACCAAACATCTTTTACAGTATTAACTTAGCACTATGTATAAGCAGTTAGAATATGAACCCTAAAATCGCGTTTTTTAAACTTGTTTACGAAACCTTTATTCTAGGCAAACAGAAACAAATAAAAAATATAGGTTAATGGAAAAAAATTATTGAAATTCACTTAAATAGGTCTTGTTATTATCCATATAATTGAAACAATAAACATACCCCATTTTAAATCATAGTAAAACTTCAATGGTGGCATATTCTTCACAATGGTTAGTTCTTTCCAAGGCTGACCAATTTCAATGTTTAATTCTCTCGTAGCTACAAAAAAGTAAGTGCAGGTTTTAAGAAACGTTTTACAATGTTCTACTTTCTCTGAAAAGCAAATTTTGCATGCTTGAAAAACCTTCTTACCTAACTTTCGAAATGATATCATGTAAAGGTTTACCTAGTGCAAGACATTTAAGTACAGCCAAACAAAAAACATAATTTAATGTGAAGAAAATTGCAACAAAATCATTGATGTAAACATTGTCTGGAGAAGTCACTTAAGTTACTATAAATCAAACTCAATAAAAAACCATTGGTTGTGATCTTGCCTACTAAACGCTATTTTCCACTTCAAGAAAATTTTCTGCGGAGCGGAAGAGAAAGGAACAGAAAAGCTTTTGGGCATGTGTACTTAAAAATTTTCCGTTCACATGATATAAAGATATCATGTGAACGGAAAATTTTCTTGTCCGTTCTGTCCGAGCAAAGTAGAATCAAGTTCAACTTTTTCTTTGGGTTGTGTACTGAAATGACAGGTAGAAAATTATTTAGCCAATCAGATTATTTTATTTCGTAAGAATTGTGCACAGTGTGTTTACTTTCTGTATTGAAATGTGCGCAATATTATGGAAGTTGAAATTACTACCAGAAAATCTTCTATTTTGTTCTGTTCTGTTCCCGTCTTTTCTGTTCTGCAGAAAGTTTTCTTGAAATGGAAAATAGCCCTAAAATTGTTTTTACAGAAATCAGTACAACTTTCGTTTATTTCTTTTGTGAAGGTTACCTGATTCAACTCCACAAACTTCAGATCCAATAATCATTCCACGTGTTGTGAACGATTCAATAGATAATAATGGTTGAGGATAATCTCGAATCAACATCTAATAAGCAAAACCACAAAACAAAAGTTATGCCATGCTGCAAATGTAAAGAACCATCGAAACAATGAAACATGCAAAGTGAATATGCTTATGCATGCATAAGCATATTAAATTTCATGATATACGAAGAAGTAAGCTATTGAACACACTGTGTAAGGGGAATTTGGGGTACTAAATTTTCAAAAAGATGCTAGTTTACTTATACCAAGCTTGTTATTGTTAACTGTTCTGTAATATGGCTTAGGATTATACTGACAAGGTTTTACCTCAAACTGACAAAAATCGAAAACTGACTAACAAGTTAACCGAACTGGGCTTCCAGAGTTTCAAACAACCGATGCAAGCTGAGCAAATTTTCTTTTTTGACGATCAAATAGAGTATAACCTACCTTTAAAAAGTTGAATTTTCCACTGATCATTCTACCCCACAGCGTAGTAAATTCCAGGTTTTGGGGATAAGGACTAAAAATTTTAGAAAAGAAAACATTTATTTCTTAGTAACAAACATAAGAACTAAGCTTTAAGGATGTCGACTGACAAAAATCATCTGCAAGATGGAAAAGCAAACAAAGTAAACAAAAAAACTTTCCCCATACCTATCAGGGTCCACTGTTGTCATATGAGAAATGATATTTTCCTGCCCATGCAGCGAATCATCAGCAAGTACTGACAATTCAATTTGTTTGAAAAAAATCAAAAACAATGTTTTTCGTGGTGGACGGTCTTCGTACATTTCCTAGTAGGAGAGAAGCTCAAGTCAAAGCATTGTTCACTAAAAACGATGTGGCTTGTTATACATTGCTAGATATTTCACCATATCACTCATAACTGTGTGACATTCGATTCAATTTCAATTCAAATTCTGTAGCAAACTTTGTCAAGTAAAAAACATTATCAAGTAAAATCTCCTAATTACTTTTGAACGATCGATATATATCTGTGCATTCTTTTCTTTTAAATTTCGTTTGAGCTCATCCAACTTCTTTCCTATAAAAAAAAAAAACTACCAGTATAATCTAACGAACTAGTTGTTTTGATATCTGATCAAAGGATGGAGAGTGCAGGTAAAAAAAATGATGCAAAATACTACTTGTACCTGAAATGAGTGCTCCCTTTTCTGATTTGATCTGATTTAACTTTGCTTCCAGTTTTTGCTCTCTTTCGATAGCTTGCTCAATTTCATCACTCAACAACTACAAAAATATATGTCACAGCACTTTATGGATTTTTTTTTACATCTATTACTCAGGCTGACATATATGCTGTTATGCAAAAGTTAGAAATTTCAGATTCAATAACAAACCATGCAGACAAATCAATAAATTTGGTGATATAAGCTAAGCATCTAAATTCTTGTTCTATTGTTTTTCTCATTGTCCTTTATGATAATCAATAATAGCCTTGATTTCAGTGCTCTATTATTATCACGTATTTGATTTTAAAATTATTAGATAAGAGCCGTTGCGTAATATAACTTATAGTGAAAAATTTAGACAACTTACCAAAAAGTTATCGCCGAGACGCACTTCAAATGGATCGTCATCAAACTCAACTGTGACATTCTAAATTGATCGTCAAAAAATTTGGCATCAAATAATTCGATGGAATATACATAGCTGTAATTAATTATACAGAACAGAGTGCAATTTTAGATTAATTTTAAGTAAGTATGAGTCCATAGGACAAGAGAAATTTTGCTTATGTAACATCAGGGTTTGAACAAGCCTTTATTTTGTCCATTAGACAGTCAATTGAAAATACTAGTTGACTTTTCCAATCAAGCGTCTATTTTTTTCTAACGAGTTACTTTTCTTTTTTTTACTAGCCAGTACTAACCATGATGGGGTTTCGTTACAATGATACACTATGCGATTGATTACACCATTTTAAAATCATGTATGTAAGGCTAGATCATTTGTTTCTAATTTTATTTGCCATCAGCCAGGTCAGATATAGTTCCGCACAAGGACTTAAAATGGTAGCAATCAAGTTATAAAACACAGTGATGACTTAAATCTTTGATTGATGTTACGAAACATTACTGTCTTAAGAGCTGCATTTGAAACCATAAAATTCTAAATTTTCCCTCTGGATGCCACCATAGGCCATCGTCTCTCTCGAAAATTTGCAATTGGGGCCTAACTGCCGCAATTGTAAATTTCTTGCTAACAACCTCACCACATTGTTACAAGTTAATAGAATTAATTAAAAAATATGCTGTAAAAAAAAGGAGAAATATTTGAGATTTTTGGGTATTTTTTACACAATCACCAACCAATAAACTAAAGAAAAACACAACATTTATAATAATAATTTATATTTTATGTTTTTTATTTTTGTTTCTGTTTTTTTTTTGACAGTTTATGTCAATTTCAGTTGCACGTAAAAAAGAGGCAGAAAAGATTAGTTGTAACAGTCATTATTAGCCATTTGTTTTATTTGATGGTGCATTGAAGAATAATAACCTTAATTAAATTTTTAAGATTGAGTGCATAAAAGAATTGTCCAAGGTACACAATCGAGACTGATTTTGCCCAAACTAGACCCAAAAACTAGGCTCTTGGCTGAAACATTTTCTATCTGTAACGGCTTCTAATCTTGGACTTTCGGCCTTGAAATAACATTTAATCTTTTAATTTTTTTTCTATACCATTGCATTAATTTTCTAAATATCTTATATGCATGACAAGCATGCTCCTTCAAGCCATGTTACTTATTGTTTTTAATTTCAGCGAAACCACTAAGTTAAATTAATCTACCTCCAATTTGATATGCAAGTCAGGGAGTAATGTCTCAACATAATCATCAGGTTTTGGTTTCTTGTGGAAAAGCTTTAGCATCTTTACTATAGCTTGAAACTAAAGAAAATACATCAAATTATGTAACACTATGATAATTGACAACAACAGTTATTTTAATTAACGTCTCTTATTCTGAGAAGATGTTTTTAAAATCTACTCTGATGGATCAGTCGCACAGCTAATAACTTTATTTATAATAAAGATCAACACATTACAAAAAAATGTATTGAAAAAAACTGTACCTTTTCCAATGATTCACCGAAATCAAACTTATACGGAAAGTTTGCACATACATTATAAGCAGAAACACTCCTGTATTTAGAAAAGAAATCATAAAACCAAATGTAGTATCAAAATCTTTATCAGAGACAACTTATTTAGATTAAAATATTTTTTACCCAAAGTACCAAAGGCGCAATATGCATATTATTGAAATTTTCTCTGTTAAAAAATATCTTATCGTAAAGAAACATTTAAATAACTTACTGTAAATTGTTAATTAGCTAATGTATTGAAGACAACGATAACATAACCTACCAAAATTTATTCTCCACTTGTAGAGATTGAAAGTCTTGCCTTACATGGTGCAATGTTTTATCTTGAAGCTGTTTTGCTTGAACATTCTAAAAAATGTTTTATGCATAACACTTACCAAAATTAACAATGTCTTGCTTTAGAAAGGCAAAAAAAGTTTATTTAATTGATCTTCTATATATTTAAAAAACATAGAAATGTGTACCTCAAATCGAAAAATCTCAACACCATCAAACAAAAGTCCAATATTTGAATTTTCAATATTTATATCTCTACCACATATATCAACTGCAAAGCCTGCAGATTGTAAAGCAAAACTAAAAATAAAAAAATAATAAAAAATGTTGTGGAGACAAATCAAAACAGTTATGTCTACATTGAATATTCTAAGACACTAAGCTATGCAAAAAGGCGTTGAAATAGTTCAGATCAAACCGAAAACTTTTTTCACCAGTTAGCTTATATTAGTTTATAATTGAAAAAAGATCATGGAAATTAAAATGGCGGTTAAAAGTTTATGAGCATTTACGAAAAATTTTAAAATCAATTTATAAGATTGGATAACCTCTAGGTGGTCCGTTCATTACACACTGTTGTTGAGAATGTGCAAGTATGTGCAGGAAAAGAAGTAACATCAATGATGAAGATTTTACGTGATCAATTTCAACAAATATGCGTGTGTCAGTCATGCAAAATGGTACCGCAAGTAGCAAGACGCATGTAATGCGGTATAAAAAGGACTGGTGAACCCGTGGACATTTCCACGGGCCACCGACTAGTTTAAAAAATCTCCCTTTCAACAAATTTAGATTATTTCTATTTGTATTTCTATTTGTTTTCTTGTCCAGCTTTAAATCAGGTTTAAACACCTTGTGTATTTCAAGCTTTTGACTAATTTAGAAGATGCTGCATATCATTGAATAACGTCTTGTTTAGTGCATATTAATTTTCTTACGTATGGTCTTTTGCTGTTGCCATGTTGAGAGCAAAAGATGCAATGCTGAATTTCACCTCAAACACATTTGAACTGTTTGGATTTTTATCCTTTACTTTCTTTGGCAAAAGATCTAATTCTAAAATGTAAAACAACAGTAAATGTTTTCCCTAATAAATTAAATTGAAAGGAATATTGAATTGAAAAAGAATATTGCATTAAAATATATTTCTTTGAAAAACATTGGTTGAAAAGTAGGTGTCCCTAAAATCTCAATGTAAAACAAATGTTTCCTTCCACCACTTTGAATGTGCATATATTCTATATTTTTACTTTATTTTCTCAAATTCCTTGAGTAAGCAACGCAAAAATCCTACCGTTAATCGATTGGATACATGTCTCTACTTCAGTAATTTGTTCGTATAGAGCCATGTGTAAATTTGGTGTCCAGTCGATGTTTACAACACCAATACTCACATTAAAAGTCTGTAACATAAAAAGTAATTGTTTTAGTAAAGTTGAAAATGAAAACAAGGAAAATCTCATCTTTAAAGTACAAAACTTTTTTGGAAATTCACAATCTTAAAATGGCAAGCATGAAATAACTTACAATTTTTAACACATCACTTCCGTTATTTTACCACAAATAAAAATATAATTGTTTAAGAGTCTTTTTTACCAAGCACTTAACATACGAATAATTGAAAACAATCAGAGCTGTTTCATTATTTGCTGTTACTACACTACGACCTATAATCAAAAGCAAACTAGTAAACCTACCACAAGGTTTGTAAAATTTTTTGTGCAAGCAGAAACTGATGGGATGACCAATAAGTTGTTTCTATACGTTTCTGATTTACTGCAGAAAAAGACGTCACCCTAAAAAAAAGTGATTACATTATATAAATGAAAAATGTAGAATATTACAAGAGAAAAATGCAATGTTATTGTTTTTTAGAAATCCTTGAGTGCGGAGCTAAGATAAGAAAACTAAGATACCAACTCCTTCACTCTAACTCTTTAATATTAATACTGATGATACACAATAAATTTGTTAACAAGACTAGCAAAAAAACGAAAAAAAGCAGTGGAATAAAGAAAGAGATTTTAGGAGCATGACATTAAACAGATGATAGCGTACATCAAGTGATTATTTATACCGTTTTGAGTTGCGTCAACTCGGTGAGCTGGGTAAACACAACTCCATTCGCTTCCATCATCATTGGTTCTGTTTTATCACCTGTTGCAACATTGAATGTGTCAAGTTTGAACAGTAGTGAGTTGTAACCTCCTAAATATAAATAAACAAATACATATTTCAAGATTTCTTTTTTCTGACTTGAATAACATACTAGTTTTTAACTTGCAGAAAAACCAACAGGAATTTACATTTTGCTACTTGTAGCAACCATTTTAGCTCCCAGACAAACCGACAGATGTACAGAGAGCATTATATTATAGATACAAGTACAAAATTTGGGTGGGAATGGGTAGAAATTAAAACGGGTAAAAAAAAAATGTTATCTCCCACATGAGTAAGTAGGGTTCATTTGGGACCAAAATTAAGCCAATTCCTCAAATGTGGTACAACCTACACGAAAGGCTTGGAACAATAATATCTCCTTAACCAAATTTGGTGTGGGCTTTTTTGGGCCTTGAAAGAATCAGGGGGGGGGGGGGGGAGAAAATGCCCGCAGTCCATAACTTCCAACAGAGTTATAGTTACGACATGAAACATAGCATAATTGTAGTATGAGACTGTAGGAATAAATTAGCATATTTATTTTTTACTGACGTCATCAGCAATTTTAAAATTAGAAAAAAATACCATTACCTATGAAAATCGCGTTTTAGAACGTTTAATTACTTTTACATTCTATTTTGATTTACTGTTAGTAGTATAAATGCTTCATAACATATCTTCCAATTTTTGCACAAAAAATTGTATAGTATTGGCAAAATCCTGAAAAATCTTACATTGGATTAGAATCGTGAAACTGAAAGAAAATTGGATTCGAAAGATGGGAAAACTTAGCCAAAAGGTTTGAATTAGTAACATAAACACTTTGTGTAGCATTTTTTTGCTTCAGAGAGTTTACTACGGTGTTTTTGAGATGTCTCATCATCAACAAGTGGTATCAAATTTTTTGGGAAAGGTGCCTATCACAAAAATATTTAATAAGCACAAAGTTTCATAAAAATTAACAATATATTTAAATTCAGAAGATATTAAAATTTAAATGTGCTGCAGTGTTAAACATTTGATCAGTATTTTCAAACTCTGCACACTAGAGGTAACAGATTAACAAATTTCATACTTGTTTTTATGTCAGGACCTAAATAATATCTCCAGAACTATTTCCTTCCCTAATCTTTTTCCAAAGTATGTAGATTTTTTTACATATTCAGCTGGTCAACATAATAATAATAATATTGTATAACAATAGAAATAGGCCTTTCAGAGTAAACATATCACCTTCTTTATCACCAATCATAAACAAGTTGATATTTTCCACCTCAACTTCTGCATCAACTAAAACAATGAAAAACTTTTTTTAATGTGTGAAGTTCTGCTTAAAAAAACGGTTTCTTTTATCATAATTTGGCACTTCTTTGTAGAAATATGTACCACCAAAAACTGACTTTAGTTTAGATCATCACATTATATTCTATATAACTAGATTCTGTTATGTCTAAACTCATACTTAAATAGCAGGGTCAAGGGTCGATTGACATCATTGTTTAGATAAAAATTTAGATGTTGCAGCAATTAAAAGAACTTATATTATTTTAAAAATATTACCTTTATCTGTTCAGTCATTGTCATTGAGTAATATAGATATTGTCATGTCATGAACAAGTGAGTTTATTCTAGCTTACCTACAGATGTCATTGACGGGCAACAATCAATTATTTATTAATCAACTAATATATAGCCAAATATGATTTTGATCATTGCCCGTCTATGACAGATGTAGCTGTTGAAACGTAGCCTAGCATAAATTCGCTTTTTCATAAAATGATATTATTGTTATTTAATGACTATTTTTATAAGAAGTAAAGGAAATGATTTGAATCACCTTCAAAGGACCTTGCATTATGTTCTTCGTTTTTTCCTTCTTTCGTGTTTTGTCCAAATGACTTGATTTTCATTCTTCTTAACAAATTAATAAGAGAGGTACCCATAGCCAGTGACCATTCAAGTGAGATAAAGGTAACTTTTGATTTACAATTTATAAGACCTGGTTGCACATCAAGCTAAGAAATATAAAGAATGGTTAGTACAAAACTATCCCCTTCTATTATTAACCTTCTACCCTAGGCCTAGAACACTGGATGGTTAGGAAGCTGAAAAAACATAAAACAAATACACCACAATGTGAAGAATATGTCTAAGTTCCACAATATCTGACTTCTCTCTGTTTCCCTGACTAATTCATGTCTCAATTCAATCAATTTTTGTGCACTAATATGGTTATTGCAAAGCAAATGCTTGAAGAAAATGTTTTTTGCGCACTTAACACCAAATCTTAATGAATATAATAAACGTGTGAAAGTTCGACACATTAAATTAACCAGTAGTAACAACACTTAGGATCAAAAAAGCCACAATGCCAACATGTCATGTGTTGAAAAGGTGATTAGCCAGAATTCAGGTCCAATACAAAAAAAAAGATAGCTACAAAGATGGCTATTTTCAAATGTTCAGGAAAAAAGCTTGCACAAAATAAAGGTGAATTAAGGTATCGTTTTTTTCAGACCAATACAAGCAAAAAAAGTGAAATTGTAATCCTTAATTGACACATCTAAAAACACTAGAAAACAATATAATACAAAGATATAGCTTTCCACATGTCAAAATTTCTCAAGATAAAAATTACATACAGAGAGTTTATCAGATGTATTGAATATTCCTAAATTTCTCCTAACAAATTCCCACATTTTTGAAAATTTAGAACTTATGAAAAAGCTAGCATATTTTGCATACAATTGCATACAACAAAAACAATAGGTCACATACTTGTAAAGAGATTTTTCCAAGCTCAAATATTCTACCCCATGCATGTCTTTCAGAAGAAGGCAAACACGTAGGTTCATCATCCTCCAGTTGACATGGAAATGTACATGCGTTCTCAGGAAGAATATTCTCTACGTTCATGTAACAGTAAACATCATTTAGTGATATACCACAGCTACATAAATATAGATCAATAAAAAAAACAGTAGACAGGAAAAATTTACTTACTGGTAGAATAGATTAGTAAAAAATAACAATTTTATAATACCTGTGCATGCAGTAAATACAGGACGGGCAACCCCATGGATTTATCCACGGGTCACCGACTAGTCATATCAATTGCTTTGATAGCTTATTACAACGAATTAAAAAAAAACATTCATTTATTTCTGATGTTTTGCAGTAATAAAGTAGTGTAAGGGCACAGCTAATTGTTATGTCAAATAATTTTTTTTTAGTAATAGTGTACTTATCTTTCTACAATACCACTCTAAAGGTTTGTTTAAAACATCTAAAGTAGTTGTTTTTTATCTTATTTTTACCCACAGCATAAGACCAGTAAAACTTATTAATTATTTTTTGGCATGATCACATGCTATTTTTTAACACATTTATTGACAGCACGTTTTTGTTATTTTCATTATTTTCATTATGTTCTATTTCATGTTTAAAAAAAGAATTTACTGTCTACAATCTCTCCATAATGAATCTCTTATAATAATACAAGTCTGTAATGCCAAAAGTGGATAATATGTTTAACAACCTCTATAAAACATTGGCCATAAAACTGTTCTGTCATTTACAAAACTTTAACGTTAGTATGCATTTGACATCAATAAAGTAATTAAGATTGGTGAAGCCATTGTATTGTACTTTTAAGCTTGAGGCCAAACAACTTATAATTGGGTTTAAATAACTGATGTCATCTACTGCAAGAGTAACTACGGAACACCAGTACAAAATTGGGTAGTTCTTCAAGCTGGGTTATATACCACACGTTTTGGAAAAAACGGGTGGATGACGTCAAAAAGCAGATACCTTTGATATCTTTAGTTCATAAAATGCTGGCAGATTTGCATGAATAAAACACATTTCACAGTATGTTTTTGAGGCTAGCACGCAAAACAGATATGAGATTTCTTGGCTTAAAAACGGCGAGCCAAAGATGAAGCAGTCTACCTCTATTGGTTTTTAAACATATCCTAACACTTCACACAATGTTTCCTTATGTGAATCAACAAAAAAAGTACAAATGTAGATAACACTGGCTTACCATAGTGTTTTCTTGCCAATAATTCCTGAAAAATTAAAATTAAAATATTGTCACAACAGGTTTAAGTTTAAATTTCAAGTTCAACAAACACACAAAGAATAACTAGTCTAGAGACTTTAAATTGCTCAGAGCACAGCGAACAAAGATATTATTTAATGTAAAAACAAAGCGTAAGGGTATGTACAGCATTGATGCTCCCTTTTTACCCTACAACTTTAAAACAACCATATCTTCTGTGCATTGTTTATACTGACTAGTGTAAATATATAAATTAGCATCTGACCCATCTCTCTAGATTAAGCATCTGTCGCAAAAGGGGTGCTTATGTTACCTAAGAGGGAAAGAGGGCATAATGGAAACTACCGTTAGTTCATGGAGAGAAAATATGGAAAGTCATTTTTTTCATTAGGTACCCCTTTTTTATTAAGTACCACTCTCTAATAAGTGCCCCCAACTGCAAGGAGCGAACTTAAAATAAGCAGTCCGTCCACATGCTTAATCAAGCATTTACAGTATTTTTGATCAAAAACAGGAATTGTAATTCAATAATGCTAGGCAGTCAAAAAATAAATAACTTACCATCCTTTATATTGAGCGTCACATTTCCAAAGTACAAGGTTGATAAAGATGAACCTAGTGATTCTCCTAGTGTCGTGTACAAATCACATGAGCAATTTTCAAGTGAAACGTCAGCATTAAATACAAAGTTAGACAGCCATGTTGATTTCCTTTTCTTTGTCACAATAGCATTTCTAGAAAAGGTTAAAAAGATTTGGTTAGTCAAATAGAAACATCATCACAATCGAACACGCCAGGTGCAAGCTACCTGGATGTAATTTATTGAAAAGTGAATTTTCAAGATTGTAAACAATATTATTCGAAAATGCCATTTCTATATCAGTAACACCCACTTTAAACTTGTCAATGTTTAATTATCAATGGCCACACCTGATTTATGATCTTATAGGTTATTTGTTAACTAAAATCACAAACCGTACTAATTTTTACTGACGGTAGCACACCCAAATTTCTTAATTTCTCAGGACTTTTGAGGACGTAGAGCAGATTGTTCCATAATGCGGACATGATAAAAAGTGAAATAATAAACCACTTGATTATTCAATATTACATTCAATGATTGCTTCAAAATAAGAAATAAAAATGAGTTTATAAAACACAAGGGACATATGCTTTAAGAGTATTTTATGCTACAATAAAAGCAACATCTCAATGTGCAGTTTTCCACAGGAGTTGAAATTTTTTTAAATCAGGTACATACTATTTCTCTCCCACCAAAAAAATAACAAACTAGTAAATTGGTTAAGAAATTTTAGTCTGCATACAAAGCCTGTTTTGGGTAATTTGAAAAGACAAGAGATGCGAGGTAAAGTTTTGACTATGACACAAAAACAGTATTTTTATGCAGCAACACTCTCCCCTATGCCTTGTTGAAATGCGAAGTACATATTACCTGGGATTGGAATCAATTAAAAGTTCTAATGCTTAATACTGTAATTATTATTTATATTTACAGTTTTTAAGGAGTTTTTTTTATGAAATGCAGCAATGTAAAAGGTTAAGGTGTGAGTAAGGGAAAGAAGTGCTATGTATTAAAAATCGTGAAACTAAAATTGAATGGTGATCAATGCATTGACATAGTTATATTCCAAAAACATATAAAATTATCTAGACAATGATCTAAATATTTTTTGAAAAAAAATAATCTTAGATCATAAAAAAACGCTTTAAAAAAATGACCTCTTGTTTAGAAAATTTGTTCCATTTACAAAACTAGAAGATTTTCATACATTTTGTTTACACTTTTGTATTCGCTATACATTTATCTCGGGAGCATTTTTGAATTATGCTTTGAATGTTTTTATTTTTAGAGATATTTCCCATCAAAGTTTAGAGCGAAATTATTCACGGCCTTTCATCACAAAAAGTATCATAACTCGAGTTAGGTTTACATTCACACCTTAATTCAAAAAAGCACCCGAGATGTATCATTCCTTTACAAAAAAAATCACCCTCCTCCTCAAAGCTTTTATTGTTTTGTAAATGGAGTTTAAAACGTATGCTATACTCTCTGAAAAAATGAACTCTGTGAATAAGAGTTTCAAAGATTTTTTAAAAGTTCATTATTTTCTGTATAATTCATTTGTCGCTATAGTAACGAATGTATTTTTAACACTTTCTGTATGATGTGCACATGTCTACTTACTTCCATACTTTGATCATAATGAAACAACATGGGTAAGATAACAAATAACAAGAAGAAAGGACAAAGATAAAAGGAAAAAGAAATAAAAAAAAATATAACAAAGTTCCACATAAAATAACGATTGCTTTTTTTATAATCTTTTGTGACGGTAATTACATTATCATAAAAGTTCGCTCGTATGAAAGTGAGTAAAAATTATTCCTAAGATGATGAATTTATGAACATTCAGAAATGTGTTTTTGTGAGTATAATAAGTTATGTGTGCTACAAATGTAAAGTAGGTTTTTTGGAATAAAGACATTCTTTCGTATTGTTTTATAATTTTTTTTCTTTTCTATCAAAAAGCTCATATTCGATTCTATACGAATGTGTAAAAAAAATTTATTTGAAAAAAAAGAGATTTTTTCCCTTACTCACACCTTAAGGTAAGTATTACTGTGTCTGATGATTTTATATGATTTTTTGTCTTGTTGGTTTCAGCATTATTTCAGAAATACTATTGGGTCTAAATTTTAAAAGAATTAAAAGAAAAAAAAGAAACTTTGGCCGGACTTTTTAGAAACATGTTGCAACAGACTAATAATTAGTTTTTTATTATTTTATTTTATTGATCAGACATTCTTTAAGCTTTCGTCATTACTTTCATAACTACTAAATACTTCAGACTTCGCTCATATGGCATATTGAAGTCAAATTGTTTTGAGTTGAAATACTTGTATTATAACGTATGTGCCTTAACAACATTTTTTATTGCTCATTTTATTATCTTCATATTTGATGCAAAGCTACCTCTCAAAACCTTGGCAAACTTTTGGCAAAGAACTTTAAACAATAAGTAGTTGTTCACAGAAACATGTCTAGAAAATTTGCATCAAAATCAAAGTCCATGCATAAATTAGAATAGTTGTATCCTGTGGAAAAAATAACTTATTACATATTAATTAATCTCTTATATCAACTCTTCTACATCCATTGAATTCATAAATAATGCTCAAACTTGTTCATTAAGAACGAATCTAAAACACATTGAGAAGATATATGTAGCTATACAGACAAAAGTAAATTAATTAAAAGTTTGCTATAAAACATTGAAGATATACAAATTTAAAAGAGCAGCAAAAAATACTTTATGAATTCAACAAACATAAAAGCATAAACACTACAAAAGCAACATGGACATCAGTGCTAAGCTGTTGAAGTTTTACCTTGAGAATGATAATAATATTATGCTGGAAGGACAGGATTTTAATGTAGCAATAAAATTATCAGTGATTAAATGTTTTGTACCTGTTATGAAAGCATCGTTGGAAACAAAAATAAACGAGAGTCAGAACAAAACACATATAACGTTGTCTCACGAATGGGACAAAGAAACGGTGAATGTGTTTGTGAGAATATTACAAGATAAAACATTTCACAATAACATTTCATGGAGTTTACTTGTCAAGCTGCTACGATTTAGCCATTTCTATCAAGCTGAAGAAGTTGTAAAGTTTTGTTATAAAAAGGGGGAAAACCGAATTCCATGGAACACTCTTATTGAAGCAGTCCAACTGACGGATGTTTACATGTTTGAAGAGTGGGACGATCAAATTGTGTACTTAATAAAAACATATCCCGGTATACGAAAAGACGCAAACTGGAAGAAACTTTTTGTTGAACATCCAATTACAATGTCTCGTATCGTGTCCAAAATGTTTGAAAAGTAAAACTAGAATTGCATTAAACTGAACTTGTATATTTAAAAAAAGTAAAATTGCAGTTGCCTTTTTAAAAAGGGCAACCATCGATATTTCTTAAAAAATACCTTTTTAAGGAAACGATATTAAATATGTGATTTTTGTTTATATTAAGAATATCAAAATTCAAACTGGGCTGGTCATTATTTTATTTCTCTATTATTTTTTATTTATCTCTATTTTTCCAAATACCAGCAAACAAACCAAATTCTCTTAAAAAAGCATGATACATTTTAGCCAAAATAAATAAAGGGGTGGCAGGATGGATGAGTGTTAAGGGTTAATGGTTGCTAAAAAAAGCAAAACAAGGAAAAAGGTGCAATTGGGTAGAAAATCTTTAAAAAAAAGTGAGAATAGTGTATATGAGAATATGCTTTATAAAAATATCAGGCTGGGATTTTGGGTTCAAAACAAAAGTCTATTGTTTAAACAATCATGACCAGTCTGGTTAGAATTTTGATATTCTTATAGATGAAATTGTGTAATAAATTTCAAAATAATATATTCTGCAAGTTGATTTACTTCCTCTATGCCTTCACGTTGGGTGGTATAAAGATGGGAAGATAGGAAATTTAAGACTTTAATGCACCTGGTCAATGACCTGGATGTTGTGTTAAGTAATTTGAAGAAAAAATTAACACTTTCTGCACCAGCGAAGCGGTAATCCACATGCAAAAGAATTGTTTGCTCTTACACACCGCAAACATTTATTAATGTGAAAATAAATTCACGTCGTTAAGGTTTATTTTTAATGTGTACCTTCAGAAGCTTGTAATATTCACGGAAACTTTTGCACCACATGCAATAATATTCATTAAATCGATACGTTTTAAAATAAGTTCTGTACATAGTACAATTGTCTTTTCGCTAGTATCCACAGATCGGCTATATTTTATAAAAAAAATTGTGTGAGTTTTGCTTCGCTAAAAAATTCACAGACAGAGGAAAATTCCCTGAATCCCCCCAGTGTATTTTTAATCTTTTTTCATATGTCTTCCCTCTTTGAAGTTTACCGTGTTGTGATTAAAAAAATTATGCAACAAGGATCGAAATTATTTTGCTCAAATATAGCAATTTCGTCTAAATCTATATTATAATACCTGTATACGTCTGTCCGTCCGTCTGTCTGTCACGCAAAATGGTAGCTTAGCTGCGCAAGTAGGGAGACGCACGCAATGCGGTATAAAAAGGTCGGGCGAACTCGTGGATTTTTCCAAGGGCTAACGACTAGTATTAAATATTTACACATTAGTTTTGTTGCGATAGCCTGGTTGGTTCGCATAATGTACTATGATGCAATGGTCTGCTGCAGTGCTAGTTCTAATTCCCTAGAAACTGTTTTTCTAAAATAAAACGTTGAAAACAAAACCTCTTTGATGAACTTTCTACTGCAATTTGGGGAATTGATAGTTAGTCAGTTTGTTAGTTAGTTAGTTACGAGTTGGAAACCAATAGTATCCTCGCTGGCAAGATAGTAAAAAATAAATTGGTTTATAATAAAGGGTTTGTTGAAGAGCAACATTATACTAAATAACTTGAAAACTTGAGGTGGTGATGTCAGTCAATTTTCACCGCGTGGGTAACTGGGGACCACCTCAATTTGGTTCAGTTTCGGTTTTAAACCCCAATATCTCTGCAGCCCTTTGTCAAAGATACATGTTCTTATACATTTTCTTGATCAGCTTTTCAAGATCTATACAATGAAGGCAACAGGTATACAAATTTCTAAAAAAAATGTTTTGTCTTTTGGGTCAGCAAATTTTTATACCATTATATCTCCTTAGGCATTTGTCGAAAACATATGATCCCATACATTATTTTGACCAGCGTTTCAACCTCTACACATTACAGGCAAATAATAAACTAAATTTCGCCATTTTTTTTTGGATCTGCACTGCTGACGTCAGCAAAACATCTAAAACAACCTATTTTCCATTGTCCTTCTACCTAAGTGGATTTATTTCTCCATGGGCCTTATCGACTAGTCTATATAATATTTAAATTTCAAAATCAGTTTATTCTGACAAAAAAGTTTATTCTGACAAAAAAGTATGTGAACTAATGTTTTTTTGTTAACAAAAAATAAATTTGACATGTAGATGTTGAAAAATATATATTAATAATTATTAATACGAAATACTTTTCATAAAAAAAATATTTGCCAACTTTTTTAAAAAAATAAAAAGTTTTGAACTAATTCTTGGAATGCAATTAGGCAATGATTTAATTAAAATTCTCAGAATTTTCATTCAATATAAAAAACTAAACAAGTTTTTAATAGCAAATATAAAATCTTTTTTAATATTTAATTAATATACATTTAAAATGATGAAAGACTTTTTTGACATCTAGACTGAAGTCTTCTTTTTCAAATATTCTTTAGGTGGTTGCATAGTAGATTGATAGTGGCAGACTAGATAGCAAATGATGTCTCAAAAACTGCTTAATTGATGTTAATTTTTTAACTTTACTGCATCAGCAAAATGATATCTTAACCATTTATTTTTCAGCAAGCAATTTTTAACAGCTTGGAAAGTAAGGTAAAGTTTTTTGTTGAAGTGGATGCTGAACTCTTAGCAATATTACATGCATCATAAGTTAAGAAACAAATCTCCTGTCAATGCTAAATTTATTATTTGATTTTGATTCTTTCAACATGACAAAAAGGTCTGTACAACTCTTGAAATTTAATATTATTTACAAATTTTTACACAGGATAAACATTTAGTATTTCTACATTGTTATTAACATGTCATACTGAATGCTAAAGCAATATCAAAACAACAACATGTAAAGTAGTTTTTTTTTATAAATAGGAATCAGCTGATCATTAAAATCACCAGGACAACAACTATCATCGATAAGGAATCAATAGCTAGGTATATTAAAAACATATTAGCCTTGCATATTAGAACTGTTGATATACTTACAGACAAGTAAAAAGATCAAGCTTATCAACAAGGACAGAGGAAAAGAACAAGGAAGAAGCAATTCACCTAACAACAATGTTTAGCATCAACAATAAACTGCTAAATTACTACAAAGAACATGATGAAAATGTCACACTAGTAGGAAATGACTTTGAAGTACTGATTAAGTTATTCGTAGTAAGGTGCTTTGTGCCGGTCATGAAGACTGCTTTAGAAACGAAAATAAATGACGCCGATGAGAAGAAACGAAAACACATTGTGTTACGTGATGATTTTGATAAGTTTACAGTCCAGCTGTTTGTAAAGATTTTACAAGATACTGAAGTGAATGTTTCTTTATCATGGTCTGATATAGTAGCTTTGATTAACTTCTGCCATTATTACCATGCTGATGAAGTAATCAAGATTTGCTACGTTAAGGGAGCAAATAGAATAAATAAAGAAAACATATATGAAGCAATACGGCTGGTGGAAACTTACAGCTTTCACCAATGGGACGAATCTATATGTTATACCATCCAGCAAAATCGCAGTATAAGGAAGAACACAGAATGGAAATATTTATTTTCAGAGTGTCCAAATACAATGTGTTATATTTTAAACAAAGTCCTTGACGAGTACATATAACTTTAAATTAAAAGTTGCTGCATTCTCTAAGAAAGGATTTTATTGTATTTTACTACACTAAAAACTAAATTACTGTTAAAAACAAAGTACTAGTTATTGAATAGTACCGGATAAAAATGGCAGATATTTTTGAGTTTTTGAATTACTGTCGTTGAGTCGTTAGGCAAGAGAGTTGTTAAATACCCGAAAAAACATTAGGCGAAATAAAACTAGAAAGACACAACTAATTTTCACACCAGTGTTGTAGCCACAAAAAGTTACCACAATTAAATCACATCTACAAAGAATTCAACTTTCAATAAAGATTAGAAAAACAGTATTAGTAGACTTGCTAAGAACCGACGTTACATACCTGTTAGTAAAATCTCCTACGCTGTGCTTTTTATGTAAGGACAAGAAGTGTGCTTTCCAATTTAAAAGTTCTTCGTATATAAAATCAAAATGACACGAATCCACTTTGGTATTCAGTTGTAATTTATGTTCACGACTGTCTGTATATATCTAAAAAAGAGCATCACAGCACACGGATTGAGTTAAATGTCAAAAGGCTGATACTTCAAAAATTTAAATTCAACTTACATCTAATTTTAAAGTGACTTGTTTAAACAGTAGTAATTTGCAGTGATTTGTTCCATTAATTATAAAACCTAAACAAAAGAAAAAATATATTACAACAACAATGAACTAAATATACCTTCAAGGCACATTCTTAGATTTTTAAATATTTTTATCGTGCTCTCCTGGTAATGTTCCAGGTACCACCTTTTTGGTTTTTAAGGTCCAAGTACTTATATAACTTGAATCTGGATGGTTTTTGAGCTTACTAGGTGGTAATGTGGTATTTTGTAGATCAGAATAGATGAAAATTAGCTCTATGTACTTTTCCCTGTAAAAATAAGATTTTGACAGTCACGCTTTTAAAAAACTAATTCCATCATTGGACAGAACTTGAAGAGAGGATGAAAAAATAGTATTTATGTCAAATTTAGTTCTTAAAGTTAAAGAAAAAGGAAAATAGTAATACCCTCCACCCTCCAAAAAAAATCAAGCTATGGTTACCACATTTAAATTTTGCTAATCGTAGCACAACAATGATTATCAAAACATCGGCAGCATTACGTGAATTACCCCCAATCGTGACAACTAAACAAGGAAATAAAAAAATACATGCATACCTAATATATCTAAAGCTGCTTGATATTGGTCATGTTCAAGCCTTTGCCAGGATAAAACACAATTCCAATCCATACGTAATTCTCTGCGAAAAAATCATAGCATAACAGAAATAAATACTCATACCTCTGAAATTAAAAATGACTAATAATGCCCCGCGATTTTACACAATTTGGCAATCATGCCAGTAAAATTTTAGGGGTTGCTTGAATTGGGGTTGAGTTTCATGAGTAAAATAACCTGCATAACTCAAAAAAAGCTCAAAAGACTGTTTTAGTAGATAACTTTGGAAGGGAAAAAATAGTCTAACCCCATAAGCAAATTTTTTTTTTGCACTGAAATTGTTTTTCGTGAATAGCTACGCATGTTCCTACACCAATTCAGTAGTTATCAAAGTAGTTTCAGTGGTCTATTATTCCTAAAGGACTGCAACATACAAGTGTACTTAAAAAACTCTCCAGCAAAGAATCACAACAAAAATTCCATGTATTGCTTGAATTATCGTTTGTCAGTGAAAATTTAACATAGAAATAAAAGGAGACACATTTAGAAAAATATTTCATACCTATGGTCATTTAATTTATAAACAATTTGAAAATTTTCAATTGAACATTTCATTGCCTAAATTAGATAAAGCATATTTTGTTACAATTGTTATGTTGAAAGATCAAGACTCAGAAGGAAAACCCACTTTGTAGAAACAGAACTACTATATTAATGAATTAGTTTGTCAAGTTAAAAGAAAAACAGTTGATGTAACAGAATAGTTTGTTTGTGTGTGCGTGCGTGCTCCATTCTTATGCAGGGGTTGTATCAATAAAACAGCATAAGTCCATTTTAATACTCCAGGTTAAAATAATGATTCAAGGTTGCCACTCCTTTTATAAAGTCAAATTTGAGGAGATTTAAGAAATTTTGATGAGAATTTCTAACCTGTATTAAGAAGATGAATGTTTTTACATAAAAAAATTGATATTTTTCCAAAAAAATTGAGAATATTTGAGGAAGTTTTAGACAAACAACAAATGACGTTTAACAATTTAAAAGCACACAATGTGTAGAGATTTAAGAGAGAGTAAATAATGAACAAAATAAAATGTACCTGAGGTAATATATTCAACATTGATATAAATTTATCTATGTCATCGTTACCAGCTTCTTCAATTATAAACTCATCTATAAGTTGGAAAAGGAAAAAATTTTCACCTGTTAAGAAGGTAAAAGTTTAAACACAAAACAAAACAGAAAAATAAATTTTTATGGTGCTTACCAGAAACTGCTTCTACAGGTTGCGTATATTTGGACCTTTTTTTTGAAGCTAGTAGGAAATCCACTAGATCTGAAAATGAAAAGAAAACAATTTAAACAGTAAAACCAGGTAACCTATGCCATTAGCAGTATGCACAAAAATGGCATCGTAATTTATATTATATTATTATTATTAGTAAGCTACCATATTTGTTATTTACTTTGCTGATCGTTTTTGTTCCTAAATCACTTGCGTCAAGAACTCGTTATTGTAGTTTCTTGATACAAGAAATTCGAAACTAGTTGTCTTATTTCCTAAGAGTTACTTACTCTGTTTTACACTTAAAATAGCATTTTTGTTCCACAAAAGAAGAGTAATCATCAAAATGTTGGGGAGTAAGAAGGACGTTATGATAAACATACTTTTTTTGCATTTATTTGTATTAGACGGTAATCACGATAAAACATACCTTCACTAACATCGACATGCAACTTCTTTATATTCAACTTGTGTCTCTAAAGATGCAAAAAACAAAATCAACACTTGATGTCCTTTTTATAAAAAGTTACATTATTTAAGATTTTATTATAAAATCCTTATACCATAGCACTGACATTCAGCCCTGGAGTGATGAACGTTTGTATTTTCAACTCATGAGAGATGAACAAAAATGGCATCTCATCATGGAGTGTCGTTAATTTGGAATTTGATAAATCTACTTCAACGCAGAGACTAAAATACAAAAAGATTTTCATTAATAAGTCAAACGACAATCAGTTATATATTTTTCGTATCAGCAATGCAGAGTATTCAGTGAGATAACTATATAATTAAACAAAAGATTTTTAATTAAACAATTCGTGCTTAGCTCTCGTTGAAGTCGGACGTATCTAAAACGCTCCGGTCTTGGCGCGCTAAGTCGAAGAAAGAAAAAAGAAGACTAAAGCTTGAAGAGCTTCTGCTTTGACAGCTAAGTCCTTTTTGATTTATTATATATTGTACTGCCTTCTTTACTTCATTTATATCTTTTCATTTCCTTAATTTGTTGTTTTGTTAGTTTTTAAATTATTGTTTTTGATAATAAATTGTTTTTATCCCAGTCAGTTTTTTATCCATCTATCATCTAATATGGTAGCTTTGCTGTGTTGTGGGTTCCTGCTGCTCCTTCTGTGTAACATCCTAAGGAAATGGGCTTGCCTCAGATCCTTCAAACATAGTTTTGGAAGAGCACATAACCGTAGAATGATCTCCCTACGACTTAAAAATAACTTTACTCAGGTAGGAAACCCCACATTTACGCTAAAACTGATATTTGTGTTCGTTGTATTTTTGAGCAATACAAAACCTTCGTTCAAAAGTAGCTCACCCAACAACAACGAAATGAGTCGACTAGATAGGAGTTTCTTTTCTATCTCTTCACTTGATGCCTGCAATAGAGTTTCTGAAAGCCAGCTCACTCTCCAATTAAAATTAATGGCTTTATCAAAACTTAAGCCAAGCAGGCACAAGTATTTCTATTTTTTAATCCTCTTGTCAGGGGACATCTGCCTCAACCCAGGTCCTGTTAAGTATCCCTGTTCTTCATGCTTAAAACCTGTGGCAAAAACACACAAAGCACTTTCTTGTGACAAGTGTGGATTATGGGCTCATAAAAAATGTGAGCGCATTTCTGATAAAAAATATCAACAATTTATGAAGACTCCTGAAGATAAACTGTTTTTCGTTTGCAGTCCCTGTCTTTCTCGTAATTTGCCCTTTGCTAATGAGGAGTCATTTGGTGACGAAATTCCGGACAACATCAATATTACTATTGATGAAAACTTTGATTTTGAGGCAATCAGAAATGGGAAGGGCTTAAAAATGGCCCATCTCAACATTAATGGTCTGTCATCCAAACTAGACTATGTTAAACTTCTGCTACATCAAACAAAACTTGATGTATTCTCCATCTGTGAAACCAAAATTGATGACACCATCACTGACAATGACGTTAAAATTGATGGCTATGTTTGTTATAGGAATGATCGGAATAGACGAGGTGGGGGTGTTCTGATTTTTGTTAATGAAAACTTGGATAGCCACCTTTTGAAACACCTTTACTTCGAAAATGTTGAATCACTATGGGTGAAAGTGTGCCTGAAAAAAACTAAACCTATTTACGTGTGTGGGGTTTACAGGCCACCTGGAGGTAGTGATTTGCAGAGTACTGAAAACCTGTGTACTCATTTTAAACAGTGTTTTAACAAGCTCCCAAAAGAAAAAGAAGTTTTTATCTTGGGAGATTTTAACTGTAACATGCTTTCAAAATATGCTCTTTCCTCCAAAATAAAGGAATTATGCTCCACTCTTTTCCTAAAACAACATATTACGGAGCCAACTCGTGTTACTGAAAATAGTAGCACTCTTATAGACTTGATACTTTCTAACAGTTCTTGTATTTCTAAAACTGGTGTCATGGATTTAGGCATCAGTGATCACAATTTAGTTTATGTGATCAGAAAATTCAAAAGGCCAAAATTTGAACCTAAAACATGCAAGGTTCGTAGCTACAAGGACTTCAGTGAAGAGGCTTTTCTGAAGGACCTCAGGAATTTAGACTGGTCATATTTTAATAATTATGATGACCTTGATGAAGCATGTGAGAAACTGAATAAAAATGTTAAAACAGTGGCTGACAAACATGCCCCTTTCAAAACACATAGATTTTCTGGCCGTGTTGAGGCATGGGTCACTGATGAATTAATAATAGCCATCAAAGAAAGAGACTTCTTGAAACGGAAAGCATCAAAAACAAAATCCATCATAGACTGGGAAGCTTTCAAACAAAAAAGGAACCAGGTAATAGGTCTCAAAAATCGACTCAAAAACGAGTACTATAATGACGTTTTGCAGGACTTTCAAAAACGGCCAAAACAACTTTGGAAAACCCTAAAAAAACTGGTTCCTGATAAATCAGGCAATACTACCTCGATAAAACGAGTAGTCCAAAACGATGGTACAGAAACTTCTCACCCAAAAGAAATTTCCAACACATTCAATTCATTTTTTGTCAGTGTTGGTGCCAAACTAGCCTCTAAATTTTCTTCTGACACTACTAATGTTAATCCACCTGTTAGCAGACACGATTTTCGGTGGGCTCGTATTGAGACCAAAAGTGTCGAGAAAATAATTAGTTCACTAAAACTTAATAAAGCTACAGGCTTGGACGGAATTGGTTCACGACTGCTAAAAGCAGGTTCGTCAGTTTTAAGTATTTATTTATCAAGTCTTTTCAACAAATCTTTATTTACTGGTTATGTACCTAAATGTTGGAAGACTAAAAGGGTCTCGCCTATTTTTAAAAGTGGCAATAAAACAGATCCTACTAATTATCGGCCTATCTCCATTTTGCCAATTCCTATGAAAATTTTTGAAAAGTTAGTGCATGAGCAAATGTCTCATTTTATTTCTGAGCACAACTTCCTGAATGACAGACAGTCCGGATTTCGAAAACTCTTTTCCACAGAAACTGCAGTAGTCGATGTCTCTGATTTTATTCTTACTGAGCTCGACCAACATAACTTTGTTTGTGCTGTGCTCATTGACCTTAAAAAAGCTTTTGACACTGTTGATCATAAAATTTTGTTAAAAAAACTATGGTGTTTTGGCATCAGAGATGCTGCCTTTGACTGGTTCGAGTCCTACTTAACGGGCCGAATGCAGCTGACTCTTGTAAACGACACAGGATCAGATCTGCTTCATGAAGACGCTTTTGGGGTGCCGCAGGGATCTGTGTTGGGGCCCCTGCTCTTTCTTTTGTATATTGATGACTTAAAATCTGTCATCAATTCAAACTACCACCATCTATATGCAGATGATACAATAATTATTTCGTCTCATAAAAACTTGGATACCCTTGTCTCCCAGGTCGAGTTAGAACTTTCGCAAGTCGACCTCTGGCTGAATAATAACAAAATGACTATTAATACGGACAAAACTGAAACAATCTTTTTCGGCAACCACAGCCAGTTAAAAAAAGTTGAGAACAAAACTATCAACTATATGGGTATTCCTTTGAAGAGGAGCGAAAAAGTTAAATATCTTGGGGTAACATTTGATCAAAAAATGCAATGGGAAAAGCACATTAATGACATAAATAGAAAAATACTAATTAAATATTCTAAAATTAGAACCATTGCATCCTGTTTAACACCTCACACAAAAAACCTTTTAATTAATGCACTTGTCATGCCATATTTCAACTACTGCTCCTCGGCATGGGCTTGTGCCACCCAAGGTAGATTGGGAAAACTAGAAAAACGATTAAAATGTGTCCGTACCTTTCTTGGGAAAGAGAGGGAATATTCAATGAATAATTTACTCATCAAAAACGATGCCATATTAGTTTTCGAAGCCATGAATCACATTGCTCCTGATTACATGCGCTCAAAATTACTTTTGACAAAAAACTGTCATAATCATCAAACAAGAGGAGCTTCAAAAAACAGGTTCACACTTCCCTTGGTCAACACGGAATTTGGCAAAAAAGCCTTCCCATTTAGAGCTGCGAAAGTGTGGAATAATCTTCCAGACCAAGTGACCTGTGATGGAAGTCTGCTTTCGTTCAAGACTTCCATCTCTAATGTATTTGGCAAATTCTAATGGAGATCACTTTTTAACTTTTTAATTTTTGTTTTTTATTCTTTTTCTTTTCAATTTTCACAGATTATAAATGTTACTATGTTTGATTGAGCTGAGGCAGTCTAAGGTTTATCATTTTTTGTTTCTTTTTTGTTCTAGTGGCCCCCAGTGGAAACAATCCACTAACTATAGGTTTTTGTGATTTTCTGGGCTAGCCACTTTAAATATTTGTGGTGCTCTCTAGGAAAATCGACCACTTCTCTTTTCGTATTAAAAAATACGAAATACGGAAATTTCGTATTAAAAAATACGGATTTCGTATTTTAAAATACGCGTATTTTTAAAAATACGAAATACGAATTTTCGTATTTTTAAAAATACGCAATTCTATTTTTAAAAATACGAAATTCGTATTTCGTATTTTTAAAAAATACGAAATACGAATTTCGTATTTTAAAAATAGAAAATACGAAATTCTATTTTTAAAGATAGAACCTACGAAATTCTATTTTTAAAAATAGAATTTCGTATTTTTAAAACTATTAGTGTATCAAGTGAGTGGTTGAATAAACTGAATAGAAAAATTACTCAATTTTACAATACAAGTTTGTTTTTAATAGGTTTTAAATTGGCTCAATGATTTTACAGGGACGTTTTCTCGTCATTTTAGAATGATATACGGCAACTTTAAAGCTTCACAGGAAAGTTTTCTCGACATTTTAGAATGAAATACGGCAACTTTAGAGCTTCGCAGGGACGTTTTCTCGTTATTTTATAACGAAATACGGCAACTTTAAAGCTTTGCAGGGACGTTTTCTCGTCATTTTAGAATGAAATACGGCAACTTTATAGCTTAGCAGAGACGTTTTCTCGTCATTTTAGAACGAAATACGGCAACTGTAAAGCTTCGCAGGCACATTTTTTCGTCATTTTAGAACGAAATACGGCAACTGTAGAGCTTCGCAGAGACGTTTTCTCGTTATTTAATAACGAAATACGGCAACCGTAAAGCTTCGCAGGCACATTTTCTCGTCATTTTAGAACGAAATACGGCAACTTTAAAGTTTCGCAGGGACGTTTTCTCCTCATTTTAGAATGAAATACGGCAACTTTAGAGCTTCGCAGGGACGTTTTCTCGTTATTTTATAACGAAAAACGGCAACTTTAAAGCTTTGCAGGGACGTTTTCTCGTCATTTTAGAATGAAATACGGCAACTTTATAGCTTAGCAGAGACGTTTTCTCGTCATTTTAGAACGAAATACGGCAACTGTAAAGCTTCGCAGGCACATTTTTTCGTCATTTTAGAACGAAATACGGCAACTGTAGAGCTTCGCAGAGACGTTTTCTCGTTATTTAATAACGAAATACGGCAACCGTAAAGCTTCGCAGGCACATTTTCTCGTCATTTTAGAACGAAATACGGCAACTTTAAAGTTTCGCAGGGACGTTTTCTCCTCATTTTAGAATGAAATACGGCAACTTTAGAGCTTCGCAGGGACGTTTTCTCGTTATTTTATAACGAAAAACGGCAACTTTAAAGCTTTGCAGGGACGTTTTCTCGTCATTTTAGAATGAAATACGGCAACTTTATAGCTTAGCAGAGACGTTTTCTTGTCATTTTAGAACGAAATACGGCAACTGTAGAGCTTCGCAGGCACATTTTTTCGTCATTTTAGAACGAAATACGGCAACTGTAGAGCTTCGCAGAGACGTTTTCTCGTCATTTTAGAACGAAATACGGCAACTGTAGAGCTTCGCAGAGACGTTTTCTCGTTATTTAATAACGAAATACGGCAACCTTAAAGCTTCGCAGGCACATTTTCTCGTCATTTTAGAACGAAATACGGCAACTTTAAAGTTTCGCAGGGACGTTTTCTCCTCATTTTAGAATGAAATACGGCAACTTTAGAGCTTCGCAGGGACGTTTTCTCGTTATTTTATAACGAAATACGGCAACTTTAAAGCTTTGCAGGGACGTTTTCTCGTCATTTTAGAATGAAATACGGCAACTTTATAGCTTAGCAGAGACGTTTTCTTGTCATTTTAGAAGGAAATACGGCAACTGTAGAGCTTCGCAGAGACGTTTTCTCGTTATTTAATAACGAAATACGGCAACCTTAAAGCTTCGCAGGCACATTTTCTCATCATTTTAGAACGAAATACGGCAACCTTAGAGCTTCGCAGGGACGTTTTCTCGTCATTTTAGAACGAAATACGGCAACTTTAAAGCTTCGCAGGGACGTTTTCTCCTCATTTAGAATGAAATACCGCAACTTTAGAGCTTCGCAGGGACGTTTTCTCGTTATTTTATAACGAAATACGGCAACTTTAAAGCTTAGCAGGGACGTTTTCTCGTCATTTTAGAATGAAATACGGCAACTTTAGAGCTTCGCAGGGACGTTTTCTCGTCATTTTAGAAATAAATACGGCAACTTTAGAGCTTCGCAGGGACGTTTTCTCGTCATTTTAGAATGAAATACGGCAACTTTAGAGTTTCGCAGAGATGTTTTCTCGTCATTTTAGAATGAAATACGGCAACTTTGAAGCTTCGCAGGAACGTTTTCTCGTCATTTTAAAATGAAATACGGCAACTTTAAAGCTTTGCAGAGATGTTTTTTCGTTATTTTAGAATGAAATACGGCAACTTTGAAGCCTCGCAGGGACGTTTTCTCGTCATTTAAGAATGAAATAAGGCAACTTAAGACCTTCGCAGGGACGTTTTCTCGTCATTTTAGAACGAAATACGGCAACTTTAGAGCTTCGCAGGGACGTTTTCTCGTTATTTTATAACGAAATACGGCAACTTTAAAGCTTCGCAGGGACGTTTTCTCGTCATTTTAGAATGAAATACGGCAACTTTATAGCTTTGCAGGGACGTTTTCTCGTTATTTTATAACGAAATACGGCAACTTTAAAGCTTCGCAGGGACGTTTTCTCGTCATTTTAGAATGAAATACGGCAACTTTATAGCTTTGCAGAGGCGTTTTCTCGTCATTTTAGAACGAAATACGGCAACTGTAGAGCTTCGCAGGCACATTTTCTCGTTATTTAATAACGAAATACGGCAACTTTAGGGCTTTGCAGGGACGTTTTCTCGTCATTTTAGAATGAAATACGGCAACTTTAGAGCTTCGCAGAGATGTTTTCTCGTTTCATTTTTCGTATTAAATTATATAATCGTTTCGTGAAAAAAAATTAAAACATTTAATACTCCTTTTCATAAAAAAAGTCGCTTGCATGAAAACGAGGCGATGGATGTTTTGAATTTCATTGATCTCTCCGGAGTTGCGTTTACTAATTACGGTAGTCATTCAATAAAAGAGATAAAACAATTCCATTGATATTTTTCATTATCTACATAATAAAAACGCACAAGATATAGTTATCTCCATTTTAGTTAGTTCGCGTTCGCGTTCGCGTTGTGTGTAAACATTGAAATTTTGAAACTTCAAAGCTAGCTAGAAGAAGGATTCAATAAAGATGTCTCTTAACAATGATTTATCTCTTGCACTTTTGGATAATATTGACAAAGAAATTCCATTGATGATATATGAAAATATTGGTAAGTAGAAACACTCCTTTCCTTAGTCTGAGCTAGCTAGCTAGGTATGGTCAAAGTACATCCTGATATAACTCAACACTAAACTTTTTGTTTATAGACCCAAGTGATGTTGTTCTTGAAGAAGAAGACATTGCAGATCCTGCAGTTCATGTAGATGTTGACCGTATTAAAAACTACGATAAGACTGGTTTAAATTTCGTGAAAATCGTTTTACTGCGTCATTAGTTAACAGACTTGGAAGTAATGGACCAAAAACTGAGAAAGGTTTTAAAACCCTTGCCCATAACATGATATTTGGAAACAAAAAGGATGCCAAAAACAAAATTTTACAATATAAACTTTCATATGGTAAATATTACGAGCCTATTGCCATTCGCAATTATGAGAAATTTATGAAGTTACAGGGCCACTCTATTAATATTGAGTCCTGTGGTTTGGTCATTGATCCTGTAAATTTCATTTTCGGTGCAACTCCAGATGGGAAAGTGATTTGCAATGGGGAATATGGAATTTTAGAAGTAAAATGCAGTGAAGAATACAAAAATTTAGATCCACAAGACATATGTATTCTATCTAAAAACCCATCCATAATTTCCACTGAAGGACAACTGAAAATAAATATTAACCACACTTATTACGATCAGGTTCAAATGCAGCTTGCACTTACGACTCAAACATGGTGTGATTTCGTGTTGTATACTGCAAAAGGAATGGTTATAGATCGCGTTCAGTTTGATGAAAAACACTGGGACTCACTTAGAACAAAAGTAAAACGCTTTTATTTTGACTATTTGTTGAATGAGATAGAAGCAAAAACTGAAGCAAACAAGGAATAGTTTTTAAGGTATAGCTGAAGTGTTGTCAGCTGTTTTGTGTGCAGACTAATAGTTATGTATATATCACCTTGTATACAAGTATATAATATAATACATATATTTTGTTTATAAGCTTTTTTTAATATATAAAGTTTTTTTATGAAATATTTTTCAAAATAGGTTCTTGAAAATTTGATAGCAACGCACAAACTGTTATAATCTGATTCAAACTGCCTAGCATGTTTAAGGGGACAACTCTGTCAAAGATGTGATAACATTTGAGCCGTTGAATCATTCGTTCAACATGAATTCTTTCGTTTGCAATTTGCTGGCTTTTAACAACTTCTGCTTCTGTTAACTGTTCTCGTCCTTTTAAAAATGATGGTATAACAAGGTCAACACCTAATGGGGTCAAATATTCTTGAATCGTAAAACCTCTATCCGCCATAATACCATCACCGTACTCCCATAACTCTTTGTTTAATAATCCACTTTTTAGCACCATGTCTTTATCGGACACACTTCCCGGGTATATTTGAGAAATGAAATTGAACCCTCCACCTGGGGCTATACCAACCAGTGCTTTTACTGTGGTATGGGATTTATAGTCAGAGTACATCATTTTGTGAAGAAAGAGTGAATTAGGAACTGCTATTTTGAATTCAACACAATCGATTATACATTTTACGTGTGGATATTTTTGTGACATAGATTCTGGCATGTATTTTTGTATTTGTTCTTTGCTGGGCCATATGTTGATGGTTCCTAATTTTAAATATAAAAAGTTTATCCATGTATTTATTGTATTGCATATTGCATTGAAAAGATAAGCCAAATGTTTCACATCAAAATTTCGTCGTAGCCTCACTAGTGTTACTATGAAAGATTCCAGTGGTGAAAAAATTCGCTTTCTGCCTCTTGTATCGTCCCCTTTGGTTTCACGACTATTATATAAAATAATATTTGCACCATCGATTCCGGGATCAATAAAATCCAACAAAGCAGTTAATATCTCAGTACTTGGCATGCCTGTGTAATGATTGCAGTTTTTGTCTGAAGACATCACATGTTCCTTAAAAGAAGGGGGTTCACAATGTAAATTTTCCAACTGTTGGAGTTTAGTAATGAGTTCTTCTTTCTCTTTCATAAGGTCTTCTACTCTTTTATTATTGTCCTTACTATTACTACTTTGGCCATCCACAATGTCAAAATCAATTTCAGAAACATTGCTAGCAATGTTTTCAGATTCAAGAGACAGTCTACATTTTTTTCTTGGAGATAAACGCTGCATTGGAGCTTTTCTTGGGACTTTCTCAACTTGAAAATTGTTCCAAGAATGTAATAAAGGCTTCGCATTGTTTATGATCCTCGATTTAGTTCCTCCAGGTGGTCTATATATGTCTTTGGCTAGGAAGTGCTTGGAACATATCCTAGTAGCATTAGTAACTTTGAAACCGTCTCTCCCATGCTGACGTTTTATTA
Organism: Hydractinia echinata; assembly: GCA_030067915.1. NCBI lineage: Eukaryota > Metazoa > Cnidaria > Hydrozoa > Anthoathecata > Hydractiniidae > Hydractinia > Hydractinia echinata. Next base: position 140,488 of record JASGCC010000080.1, read on the forward strand.
AACTACACCAGACCTTTATTTCGGCTTCAGATTTAGGAAAGCTAAAAAAATTATTCCCAGTGTGCACTCTTATTCCATTTTCTAGCTTATACAGTCTTTCTGAACATCCATAAGCAGCACATTCTCTCCCCAATGACATACTTCCCCCATTCACTGTCGCCATTTTCTTTCGCGAAAATAAACCTTTTGCATCCATTGCCTCGTTTTCATGTGATTACGTAATTTTTTTATGAAAAGGAGTATTCGTTTCATAATAATTATTATGAGACGATGTAAAAAAAATAATGAATCGATTCCTATATAATGAAAATCGTTTCAATTCAAAAATGAAAAGATCTCGGAGACGATCACTTCCTTTTTTATGTTTTCGAATTTTAAATCACAGCGTATTTTTAGAAATGCGTATTTTTAGAAATACGTATTTTTTTATACGAATTTCGTATTTCGTATTTTCAAAAATACGAAATCCGTATTAAAAAATACGCGTATTTTTAAATACGAATTCCGTATTTTTTGAAAATACGAAATACGGTTTTTAAAAAAATACACGTATTTTTAAATACGCAATTCGTATTTTTAAAAATATGAAATACGGAATTCTATTGTTTTAAAAATACGAATTAAAAATAGAAGCGGTCGATTTTCCTAGAGAGCATCACATTTATTATTATTATTATTATTATTTATAGAGAGAGGATAAGCCAAGATCATCGGCACAAGATGCTTTTATTATTCTTAAAAGAGGAATAATACAAACATACCTGTCTGATAAAGTTTCAATCTTTAAGGTCATGTCAGTTGACCAGTTTGTTGTAAGGTCACAAAATTGTGACGTTATTGACAAATTATGAAACTCTGCTCCAACATGCTATAAAATATAAATTACAACACAGGTTACACAACTGCATACTGTGGCAGAAGCTTAAAGCACAGGGAATTCCATGAGTCGCGTGAGATCGCACGAGCACGCGCGCGCCCACACACACCCACACACCCACACACCCACTACAGCTATCCAGACGTGCGATTCATCGCATATGGTAAATATGCTCTTTATTCGCGTAAAAAGCTGAAAAAATAACGAAGAAATTATAAGAAGTTGATTTTCTAGAGTGTAGTTAAGTTGCCGCTTACGGCAATGCATAATAAAGCATTTAACTATTAAAAACTGTATTTGAAAACTCAATCGTCTAATATCGTGAGCTTCAACTGTATCATTAAAAACAGTTTATAACCACTTGTGGTTAAATTAAATTATTTTAAAAACGGTTTAACACTTTTAAAAAGCTTTTTACGAAGTTTGAACATCACTGTATTGTAAAATGTCAAAAAGCTTTGTCACAAAACACAAACATCACGGTACTGTACTTAAACATTGCCATGTTTTGAAATTGTTAAATGTTTTTCACAAACATCACCGTACTGTACTTAAACATTGCCATGTTTTGAAATTGTTAAATGTTTTTCACCTTTATTTTATTATCCCATTACTGCTTAATAAAAATTTTCTATGCTTCTGAAACACATATATATCTCAAATTGCAAAACATGTCACTATACTAAAACAAAAAAAGTTTTAAAATTAAAAATATATACTAGAGTGAAATGTACCTGAAAGCAAAATCTGATCATATTAGCAGCCAACATATTTACCAAGACTGGATCTGTAATGAAATAATAATTTTACCCCTTCTCTCAAAACACATTAAAAATAATATTACAAACCAATTTTACCTTTCAGTTTTGCTTGTTTCTTTCCCTTTTGCTTTTCATCAGACGAACAATTCAGCATTAAAGTAACTGTTGTTGGCCCAACAAATAAAGTCAATGGTTTGCTAAATATAACAAGATATTGCACTACTACCTTTCACACAAGAGACAGAAAAGTGTAATTAAGAATTGAATTATCAAAAACAACTAGGAAATGTCACTTTTAAAGATGATTGGACCGGACAGAATATTACAATCCACCAGCCCTAAGCCCATGGAATTTCACGGGTTTATCATGGAGTTACACAGGATGTTTTGTAGCAAATTGCTTTGTTTTATAGAGTTGTCATTAAATAATTTTTTTTTAAATCAGGAAACATAATTTGTGGAAAGAAAACACAGAGCTAAATTTTAAGCACAATTACCCTTGCATCTTAATTTAAATAAGTACATGACACACAAATAAACAACCTTTTTTACAATATATTTCTTTGACCTTAAATCCTATTTAAAAGTTATTTAAAGGGGAATTAAGCCCAAATATTTTTTCTTCGGAAATATCTTTTACAAACCCTACATATTTTGATGGTATATAAAAAAAATTGAAATCTTTTGAATTTACATCACTTTTCTAGCATAAAAGTTGACAACAGTAATCACCATGTTAAAATCAAAACAATATCTGCGATGGAGATCTATGACGTATTTTACGCTCATTTCAATTTTTTGATCTCTTCGTCTTTTTAAAGTTGTTTACACAATGTGAACAAACGTAACGATTCAAAAAATAACTCTGGTCCGTTGTACTTTATTTCGCTTTTTCGTTGTTGTTATTGTTTGTTAAAAAATGCTAGTCCCGTTATATGTCAACAAATTCTTTTTTGAAACCAGTATATTTTCCATTTGGATCAGAAAATTCCCTACAGCGAAATCAAAGTTTATGTTATAGTGTAAACCAGGATAAAAGATAAAATATTCAAAAGAAATTATTCATTCATCAAAACTTCTTTGAAACAAATTGTTACTTGAGGCACATGGCCTCTCCTCCTTTTTTAATTGATATTTAAGGAATGTTATTATTTTTAATTTAATTAAATAATCTGCGATGGTGTGTATTTTCATAGCTCGTGGACCTGCTGTAAGATTATAAAGCGAAAAGTGAGAAAATAAGAAGATAGAAAGAATGTTTTATTTTTGTGTGGCTATGAGAAATATGGTCTTTGAAATATTTACGAGAAACATATTTTTTGAAGAAAGACTTACTTATTAGTATATAAGGAGAGTTCGCAACATACACCAATGCAAATTTTCAAGTCTGCTTAAATTTAATTCGTCTTCTTCTTCGCTATCACTAGATTCATAAGTCACTTTTTCAAGTTCTGCTTTAGAGTATTCAGGCTTATTCATGTAACATCCTGTTACTGACGTTTCACTAGAGTCACTTGAAAATTCTAGAAATAGGAGAGAGTCAGAGCAGGATCTTAAATTTTCCATATCTCGCTGCTTGCCTCAGCGCAAGCTATGATTCTTCAGCGTAAGATACGTCACGGTATAACAGTCTCCAGAATCAGCCGTGGCCTCAGAAAATTTAAATGGCGCTTACCGTTCGCTTATAGATGGGGTGAGTTTTATATTAAAATCAATCCAAATAATATTTATTTTTCAAAATTTTGACCAGAATTTGGGAAACGAACATAATGTTAACCGAAATAATGCTATTTAAGTTTGAGGCTTAATTCCCCTTTAAGCAATGAAAAGAAATTATAGGCTCAATTCTAAATGTTAATGAAACAGTAAAAACGTTTTAAATATTCCATACTTGCATAAGGGATTCAACCATTTCGAACTTAAACCAATGCGTTCAATATGCTAAAAATAAAAATAGAAACATAATTCAATTTGTCTAAACGTGCCATGCTAGGTTTCTTCAAACAAACAAAAAAATAGGCTAAGAAATATCAGTCAACCTGTAAAATGCAGCTCACTACTAGTTTTGCAGATTAAAGCAAAATTATTTTTGTTCGAAAGGTCTGTTAAAGAAGCAAGGTAGCTTAACAAATTAAAAGAGGGTTGGCAAAAGGGGTAATGATTCTTAAAAATTATCTGTTTTTTATCCTATTTTTTATCCTATCCTATTTATTCATCAACTCCTGAAACATTTAAACTGACCCCTAGCTTTCAGAGCAAAAAACACAAATGCACGAATTCATACTTTGCAAAAACGTTTGGTTCGCTCCTCTAACAAAATTAGAAAAATACTTAGTTTTCAAGTTTAATATTTGTTGTTTTTGAAACTACTATAATCCTATACCGCAGGGATCAACTAAAACAAAACCTTTGGAGCTAATTCCATCATAAACTATGTTTCAAAATATAGGAAAAGGGTAGTAAAAAATGTCAATAAAAATCACATTTCCTTGCTCATGTCTCAACAAATGTTAGCTCAGCTGCAATAAATTTAAAAGTAGAATATTACATATAGCAAGAAACTTTATGATAGCATTTTTTCGCTTATTTACTTTTGAATACCAGTACAAAACAAATACAAATGTGACATGTAATCTTACAATTTTGAACAGTCCCTCTTTCCGTAAGAGAATTCCTTCAAGGTAAGTGAAGTGAATTTTGTTCACTGTCAATGTGATCTTGAACTTTTCCTTCACTTTCGCAGACACCCATTTGAACAGCAACCTGCAACAAAGAAGAGACACAAATGAAACACAGAAACAACATTAGAAAAAAACAACAAGAATGCTCGACATTGCTGTATCAAAACTTCATCACTCTCGGTCTGATCTTTTTCAATCTATTTTTAAATTTATCACAAGTATTTTTAGAATAAAGTTGAAAAAGCTAATTGTGTCTTTATTATTCTGTTATTTCAAACAAGTTAAAAAGAGAAGGAGATACATCTCTGCAGTTTCTATTGAAACCATCCGTTGCCGATTTGCAGGTTGCTGTATTGTTTTCAAATTCAGTTTTGTAAACAAAATTTTTTGAAATCTCGCGCGTAAATTATAAAAGTAACCGTTGCTCATTGTTATTTCTGCATAAGTATAAATTATTTTTTCTAGCAGTAAAAACTCGTTTGCTTTGTATTTTGATCGTTTAAAATCAGTTTTTAAACATTTCTGGTGGTACATGCAGAAAATAAGTAAAATCAGTCGAATATGAGGGAAATTATGGTAACATAAAGATAAAAAAACAATATTAGAAAATAAAAACGCGAAGAAATAAAAGTAAATCATTGCCCAACGAAATACGCATAATTAGAGATAGTAACGAATGATTAATATTTTCTTTTGTTCTATGAAAGAAACAATAGTCACTGAACACCGATTCTATACCGAAAATTCAATAACTTTGAAGAAAAAAATATGTACTAATATGCAACCCCTCCTGCAGTAATATTTTTTAAAAGTTTTATCGATCTTTTAACTGACGCTGTACTAGGAGGGAACATACAGAAACATCTACAAGATATAAAATTACACCATATCTCAGGGCAACAATTTACACAATATAAGCTCCAAATGCCAGCTGAATCGTTTTGCAAGTGGGGATAATAAACTTCACCAGCATTAATTCTTATAGCTCAACAGAGCCATGTGTTTTATTTATGTACGGTATAGCTTTTAATATGTTTTTTGAAAGTTCTGCTTTGTCGTCAAAACACTCGTCTCACAATCGGCATGTAAAAATACAGCAAAATCGGCGCACCGGATGGGTTCAAAGGAGCACGTAAACAAAAGAAATTTGAATAGAATTTAAATGGACGTTGCTGAGATGTATCTCCTTCTCTTTTTAAACCTCCTTGTTTCAAAGCACATGTGTGAAGTATGAGAAAGTAGTTCCAAAAGCAGAATAAAAATAGACAGTGTGTAAGATCGATTATGTTATTACAACCGTATACACAGTTAAAATAATTATATTACCGCAATCCCAGCCATTTTGTGAATGCCAGTACGACAAACAACACCAAAATATACACAGCATACGCCAACATGCTATTTAGTCTTCCCCTTTAACATTATTTGTTTGTCTAATAAAGTAACAGAATGTCAGTATGATCTTACTTTGAGCTAGCAATCTCATACCAAGCTTCAATAATTATCACGATACGGAGTTCAGGTAATTTTCATCTTAAATTTGACATGAATGCTACATTTACAGGGTTCCCCATCATTTTGCAACTAATTATTTAGGATATTTAAGAGAATTTTTGGGGATCTGATTACTGACAATTAGTATCACAAGAATAAGTTATTTTAGTTTCTGTTTACCAATTGATATTTAAACAACAAAACGTACTTTAGGAGATTGACATATATACCGAACTCGTTTAATTTTAAAAACGGATGGAAAAATGTGCACTGATTTGAGTGTAAAATTAACAAACATGCTAAAAATATATAAAGTGTGTGTAGATAGCAAAACAGATATCAACTTAGCACAATCAGTCTTAACAGCATGCAGCTCAAAGTTGATTGTGCTAGTCGTCATAAATTTAATAGTAAAAAATAAGATAAATCAGTTCTAGTTGGTAAGGCTTTCTTTTAAATTTTTGTTTTTTTTATAAATATAATGCATTAAAAAATAACATTTTTAATAGCCATACATAACACAAGGTATCCTAGGCAATCTTAGAGACCAATTTTAGGCACATGGGCTTGGTGTAGCATTTGAAGATTTGATTTTCCTTGCATTTTTTTGTCTTACATTATATTTTGTCACTTTCCAGAATTAATTTTTATATAAAGCAATTTTTAGCTAAATTTCAACATTAAAGTCTAAAAACATCAGAATGCAAAGGAAAAAATAGAAAACGTTGGCATTTTCTGATAACTTTAATCCAGGTCTCAAATTGTGCCATAAGACTAAAAACTGACATAATAGGAACTTTCTCTCTAATATTATAATATAAAAAGTTTTTTAAAGAAGTAACAGAAACCCAAAAATATATTTTTCTTACAAAACTGACAAAGTTATTGATCGGCTTTTGGGTTTTTTTTCCAATTAATTAGAAAAAGATGGAGTTTTATACCACATAAAAAATGCTAACAGTTCTTAAATTAAGGAAGGGTGAAGGGAAATAAAAACGCACAAAAAAAAAGGTTTCAATAAACCATATGAGAGTTAAAGAGAAATAATGCTGTGTAAGGGCTTTTAAAAAACGTGTAAAAGGCGTAATGAGGGATGTGTCACACAACAACAAAGGGATTTAATAAAGCTTTTATAAAGGTCAAGAGGGTGGGAATGGAATAAGGTCTTTTGATATATATTTTTCTATAACTTCAAATAATGAAGCATTTTTATTAAAGACATTTTTTAAGGCTTTCCTGATGTAAATAGATGTACAAAAAGCATATTAAATAATAAAAAAACGTATCATAACGCATAAAACAAAAGAACAATAAACTTTTTCCAGAATATATTTTTAAACATTTTTTCTTTTTTAACAAAAAAGTTCTGCTATGAAACACAACAAACAATAACCAAAGTATTAAACAATAGCAAAGTCAAATAACAGCGAGTCATCACGTCTCACAAACTGAGTGACATCGAAACAGTCCTCATGCTTGTATGCAATGTTTTGCTCCAACACAGGCTTACAGGTATGAACAAAATTCATGTTGTCAGTTCTAACGGTTAAAACTGTTTCCCGCTGATTTGGTTTGCTTGGATCTGTATTGACATTTAAGCATATGGTTTTATTGAATGGCCAATTTAAGACATTATCATAGATACCATGCCGTAGTCTAAAATAAAACTTTAGCATGTTTTTGTATAAAACAACACGGAATTGACAATGATAACCAGGTGTACAAGTGTAAAAAGGCTTCGATTCAACTGAGTAATCTTTGCAATTGCGTGTTGATTCTACCATAATGTCGTGAACTTTATCTATCTGAAAACAAATTGTGTTTTTGACATCCCCAGTTGCAGCATGATTGTGACTGATGACAGAGGGGAACTGTGGCCTTCCTTTTAGTCTACATAACTCAGACTCAGAATCTTTCAATGAATCTTCTAGCGTTTGATATTTTACCATGGCCCGGCTATAGTGGTTTAAAAAATTCTTAATAGTGGTTTGCAAATTTGATATGACTTTTCTTGTTTCTGTAGTTTGTGTTTCAGACTTCTCCAACAATTTTATAGTTTGTCGATACTTCTTATTAGTTTCACGCAGTTGCTTAATGTCATTAGACATACTAGTCATTTCCACCTTGATCGATTTATCAACGACAGGTGTACGTTGCGATGATTTTGTATCACTTTCTGTGTAAAATGAGACAGAATTGCCAGTCAGAATTTGTGACTTATCTTTAGAACCACGACACACATTTTTTCCAGTTTCACTCTCATAATTTATCTGAGCATTTAGCTTTGTAATCCTGTTTTTTAATTGAATAATTTCCAAAGTTTTTTTCTCAACTGCTGTTTTTACTGACGCTAGCTCCTTTCGAAGGTCAGAAAGTACAACTCCTTGTATGCTTTCGCTAACAACAATTTTTGATCTCAAAAGTGCTTCGTTATTCAAAGCTACTTGTAATTTTTTTGCAATAATAGTTACTTCTTCTTTATGCTGTTCTTCTTTATGCTGAAAAGATAACAAAGCTGCTTCTTTCTCTGTTAGCATGGACCTTAACGAATTGTGTTCTTCCTTCAACTTACTGTTCTCTGCAATTATCGAAATTGGATGTGAATGCTTCTGTTGCATACGCGCAACATACAATTTCAAATTAGAGATTTTTCCTACCAAATCATTTTCATTGTTATTAGTTTCCATGCATTCCCCTGTTGATTGCTCATTTTTCACAGAATTTGAACTACAAAAATCAGATTCGTTTTTCATAGATGTATCCATAGATTTAATATGTTCATCACATTGCAAAGTTAATAGTTCGATTTCTTTTAAAGATTGTAAACATCTTCCATTAATGATCGTATTTTCTCTTTTTAATTCTTGTATTTGTTCACTATGTTGAGTGTATAAGTTACAAGCCAATTTCAAATGAACCTCAGTGTTCCTTTTACAATGAATCTCAAGTTCAATAGCAGTACCCTAAAATAGGAAGAAAACCTTTGTCATGTATTATCACTACAGTTTCTAGTTTGGCTAAATTTTGACTTAAAATGTGACGATTCCAGGGAATTTGATAACACGCTATAATTATCGATAGCTATTTAGCGATAATTCATGAAAAAAAGAACAGAATTATCGATAAATAAAATGGATTAGCAATAAGGTCATTAGCTATAATTATCCCTAACTTGATTTGTTTTGTCAGCAGATTATCGATAATAGATCAATACGGCTGACGCATGCATTTTATAGCTAAATATGTGGAAAGCATTCTTTTAATGTTTGTTGATTAAATAACTTACAAAATAGCAAAAACGCTTTACTTGATGTTTTTATAAATTGGATTAATATTCTTTTTAGAATTGTGAATATAAATTGTTTGATCGCTGTAAAGAATAAAAAAATAATTTAGTTAGTCTCTTTTAATTTTTTTGTTCTACAAAATACCACACGCTGTAAAAATGTCCAGACCCCTTTTATTCTTCTTTATATTCTTCTTTTGGACGCAAATTTGGAGCAATGGCTGCGCTAGAACAAAATCTTATTAAATTAACTTACTATTGATAATTATAGCTTGCTATCAAATTCCCTGGAATCGTCACAAATGTAAATAAAGAAAAAATATTTTGAAACTACAGTGCTATTTATGAAAGACACCTGTGCATTACTACAATGCTCATAATATTTACTTTTTCCATATCACTGATGTCGCAAGTAAAAATATACTATCCTTAATAAAAAACAATTTTTCACGCGCCTATTAAAATAATCCAGTAGACGATACAAAAAGTAGTATAGCAGTGTATTTGGCTTGTAATCAGTGAGTCCCCACTCAAAAAAGACACACTTTAAATACTATGTTGTCAGTCCATTTGCAGCCACCTACTGACTATGAAACAGCTCTCTGAATCTTTCTATAACTTTTATTTAATAAAAAAATATGATATTTATTATAAGTAAAATATGATATTCTAGAGAATAACAAAACATCCTACCGTTATACTGCAACCCAGGTAGGAAAATGGACACTTTTCATATCCCTTTATAAGTCTCTTATCTTCTACATCACATCTTCCACCAAGCATGCTATCAACACTGCATAGATTTTCAACACTTCGCCAGTTATGATGAAGCTTTGATTCAGAATCTGAATGATGGTCAAAAGATCGGCTTCGAGTCCTCCCAACTGCTGTAACATTCCGAGTTAAGCGCCGTCCAAACCTTTCAGCACTGCTTACTTTTTGTCTAAACTGTTCACTGCTACTCAATCTTGGAACCTCGACTTCATTCCTCGACACTGCTGTGTCACTCTCCACCTGATTCGCGTTGTCATTTTTTTTTGTTAAGAAATATTCGTCAACAAGCGATGATTTTAATTTTAGTCTCATTCTAAAAGTGATAATTACAAATGTAAGATAAATAGACTCCAACTTTGGCAAGCTATACATGCCAGGCCTATCAATAAGGGGAGAGCAATTGCTCTTGCTCACGCAAAGGCTCACCCAATTCTGAGAAATGAGAAACTAGCTGAGCCATTAATTGCTCCCCCAATTCCAAAAAACGTTTTTCTGGCTGAGCAATATCAATTCATCTCACATGGAAATCAATGTCCTCTTTATTATTATTTATAGTAAAGAAGAACCAAAATAGATAAAAATAGATAAAATAAAATAGATAAAGAGACTTGGGGACTTAAGAGATAATATATGCGTTTATAAACTTATTCTATTTATTAAGATTGCTCGCCCAGTTTAAATTATTGTAACCTTGGGGGAGCGATTTATTGCTCGGGTGATATTTTCTTATTGATAGGCCTGACATGCCAAACTAATTTTCAACAATAAATCCTAAAGTAAATGGTACCATTGACACACTGCCTTCAACTTTCAAAAGAAGACAAAGTATTGCTAAAACAGCACCAATAGCAGTGACAAAAAATATTTTTCCCTAATGGCGCATGAAATACAGCTGAATGGATTATTTCAAAGGGACACCATTTATAATTTTGTGCCAAAAATACAGTAATTTTTAGGTTTTTGCATGGCATGTATAACTTCATGAGTATTTAAAATTTCCATTTTGCTAAACATTCTGGAATTCATAGTCTGTCACAAAGCAAGTGAAATCTTAATTATGCTTTAATAACAATCCTACAAAAACAAACTGTTTCATGAAATAATAATTCTTGGCAGCATAAATAGTAATAATATAAAAACTATTCTTTGATGCTGTAAAACACAATGCAAAACAAAAGATATATCTTTATTAATACTAAATATACATCTAATTAACAACTTCAAAAATATCTATGTAAATATAAATATTAATACTGTATAAACAAACACAAAATCTGAAATAAACAGAAACAACAAAGTTTAAAAACTTTTAAACACAAGACACTTTGTCAGGCAGGAATGAAACATGACAACCCAGGGCCAGAATAACACAAGGTATTTACAGTTTTTTAGTTCTATAAATTTTCTATGGAAAAGTCAGCTACGAAATTGTGTCAGGTCTGAAATTGTGTCAGCTACGAAATTGTGTCAGGTCTGAAATTGTGTCAGCTACGAAATTGTGTCAGGTCTGAAATTGTGTCAGCTACGAAATTGTGTCAGGTCTGAAATTGTGTCAGCTACGAAATTGTGTCAGGTCTGAAATTAAATTTGTGTTCTCTTTGTTTAATTCAACGATAGTGGCTTCTTTGGAAATGATAGAGACAGTTTGTTTAAAATTCATCTCTTTTGCTTTTCTCAACTCCTCTTCTTTTTGACTTAGAAGGTATTGTGTCGCCATCAAACTTTGCTTTACACTTTCCAATTCTTTCCCATGAAAGTGCATGCTGTTGTGTAGTTGTACCCGTAGTTCAGAGTTCTGAATCTTTAGTTGATTATGCTCAAAAAAAAGTTTTTGCAACCATCCACTTGATTCTATTACAAGATTTCTTCCACTTGCCATAGCAGTATGGCCATTGTTTTGAAAAATACTTAAGCCGGCTTGTTTCAACCAAGTCTCAGACTCATTCTCTAACCTAACACGGTCCATGGCATTTCTTTTTAGCTCTTTTTCCAAGTCTTGGATTTATCTTGCATTTCATTTCTCTCAGTAGCCAAAACACTATTAGATGCTATTGAATTCTGTAATTTGTTTTTGAAGAACTCAAGGTCTTTCTCCAAACTTTGAATGCGCTGTTGCTTAAGACTTATCTGGCGCGATCTCAGCTCCAATTGTTCCTGCAAATCTTTTACCTCAGTCTGAATTTGTTCACTTGCTTCTAATTTTCTTTTCATCGCAGTCAAATCTCCTGATAACTTGCTGTTTGTTTCCTCTAGGGCTTGAAGTTGCTTATTTATCTTTTTATTTTCTGCAGCTTGGTTATAAACATGTTCCAGTGCTAGCTGAAGATGAAAACCTTGACGCTGGTCGTAATGTGTTTGGATTTCCATGCTAGTGCCCTAAAATAAATTTACAAAAAAATTTGTTAACAAGCCAATGTTAGTAAACTCGTAGCAAAAATTTCAATTAATGAAAACTAACAGAGGCATTTTCTTGCTCTATGTTCTAAAACAAAAAATAAGTTTGGTATTTGTATGTACGAAATCATTAGACTGATGTTTTTTTTTGGCATATAACATTTTTCTACGTTGATTTTAGTACTTAGCTGTAAATTTCAAGAAAGGGTATACCATTTCCATGACAAGTAAATTCAATTTTATTTCTGTTGGTGCACAATAACCTGAAACCATTCTCATTGAAGAGAATGTTTTGTACTGCTTCAAGCCTATTTTGAATTTTGTTAGACGAAAAACTAAAGCAATACACTACAATAAACGGACATGTGGTAATAGTTTCGATAACATATATATATACCTATATTTATGAAATTTTGGTATAGAATCATTGCAAAAGCAGTTGTGTGAAGGCATCTCACTGGATTTACATGAGGAATTGTAAAAAGTTTGTGATATTTTAATGGTAAAATAAACTGCACTAAAAAGAAATCCCTTAATTACAAAAGTTACTATATTTTATAACTTTTAATTTTAAAAGATGTGGAATATTTTGATGTGTTCATGAAGATTCTTATTTATATATTATGTGAATACTGTCAGGGGTACACAAAAATTAAATTTTCCGTCAATATGCAGTCTTTGTATTTCGGAAGGCTAAACATCAGCAAATATATTGTTGTTGCAACTTATTAGTTGCATCAACTTATTGAATCAAAATCAACAAGATTCACACAGTGTTGTTGTATTTTATACAAAGAAGGGAACTACCACAAAAATTTCCTACAGGCTGAAAAAATTATTTTCCATTGTTAGTGTTTTAATTTAAATTTTTGTTACAATAATGCACCATGCTTGGGAAGTCAAACAAATTACAAAAACATATTTAAAAAGTGGTGGCTTTACTTAAAAATGTTTATGGTAGAACAAACACTTGCAACTAAGAAAGGGATTGTATGAAAACACTAATTTGTATTACCATAAATCGACATCCAACTTCTTGAAACATACAAAATTCTTTGTGCAGCACATTTGAGGAGGTTGAACTGGATATTGGATCAACTGATATAAACTCATTGTCATCAAAAATACTTCCACTCTTTAACTTAATCTTCATATTCTATTGACTTTTTACACTATATATACATAAAATGTTTTTATATACAGGATCTGTTTATTTCTAAGCTAAAATACTTTGAAGGGAGAAACTTTAGGGGGTTGTCAAAATTTCCAAATCAAGGGAAATAACTTTTGTAAGTGGTATATATATATATGTAAAATATTTAGCTTTGATAAATATACAACAAAATTGAAACCTGAGCAATAGTATCCAAACAGTCCTCGAAAATGCTGTATCCATTCTATCACTTCTTTTTGGCATGACAGAAAGAAGTTACGTATGAGGTTCATGAAAAAATATGAAACAAAAGTCTCAACACTGTACTTCCTCACATAAACAACAACCATTAGCAATCTATACCTATACATATGTGCACATGTGACACAAATATAAAGTTCAACCTTGCTCAGGGATTTTACCTTCTCTTGTATATATATTGATGGCATCTTCAAAATCCTGTGGATTGAGTTGCCTAGTCAGGAATTGTACCTATTTTAAAAAAATCTGCAGTTAGTTTGTTTTTTCTTAACATCTTTTTTATTTTATATCAGTGCATATGTGAATGTGTAGCAAGATGCTTATATAATGTATAAACATAATATAATGTATAAACAATTAACAGCTTAAGAGATATAACAAAACAGGCAACCAATACTTGACTGCAAAATACAGGGAAATAGTTTCCTATAATTGGGAAACCACTGAAATAAAAAAGAAAGTTTTCCCCGCAAAAGTTTACCAATGGAAGAAAAAAATCATTTCAGCCTCTCTGCAATTCGGTAAAATAGTATTAGGGACTGAAAATTTTCTTGTAAATTGCTAAGTAGTATAAAACTATTAGTTCATGATAAAAGTTCAGGTACTAAAAATTATCCCCTTGCTTTTTTAATTTATAAGCTCCTCAAAGCAACCCTAACATTCTTTCTATTGATTATATTTTATTACTTTATATTGCGTGGTGGCATTACCAACATATTTATTACACACTTTCACTTGTGAAGGTTTTTGGAACTTGATAATTACCTAAAGACAGCTTAAAGAAGGCACCCTCCTTTCAGGGACCTTCAAGGGAAGTGATATACTTTTAACCCACTATAAACAATGTTTACATTTTTACTTCATTACAGACACTTTAAGGTGTTCACACAACTACTAATCCAGAGCACTCCTAACATATATACAGCAGCAAAAGTAGAGAAAGTGCGTTGTCCAACCATCTCTTACGTTAGGTCTACTGAAGCATAGTCATACTTCGTCACACACTAGAATGATTATAAAGATGCAACTAAGGGCTGAGACTTAACTCTTAGAATGCTGTGACGTAGAATTGAGGAAGGACTTGACCTACTTAGATGGGAGGAGACTTACAACTAAATCAGAAGAGGATGTATTACTTACAGCCTATGGCCTGTGTCACGACATCTCTTATAATATAATCTGCATAGCTGGTCTCTTTGTGACATGGACACTCCAGGGTATATTGTCAGACTCCAGCCTGACCCCTTATGCGAGCTCCAAAAGAAGGTCAGGTTGGCTATGAATAGTATTTATTCAAAATTGCCGACGCTTCACTCTCTCGCGTCGGCAAATTATTGCTGAGGGATTGCCGCTGTAAACGACTATGTCTTTATTGCCGACGGGTTTTTGGGCTAATTTCGTGGGCTGAACCATCAGTAAATATTGCGAACTCTTTAAAATAAAAAAATATAATCTTCTTTGTTTGTGTTTTTGTTTTGTGATGCCACATTTGCTGTATTTTTTTAACATCGCAAATATGTCAAGCGTAAAGGTAAGGGGACACAAGGGACATTTTCATGCACGCGCCAGGGCTTGAAATCCGACCCTATTTCGGGCGAGTCTTTTTAGACTCGCGTCAGTTATGCTGCGCGAGTCTGCCGAGTCTACAAAAACTTGCGTAAAAATAAGTTACGCGAGTTTAATTTTATATCCCTGTGGTCTAAGAGCTAGACCGTTACATCAGGGAAATTCCATGAGACGAGTGCGATCACACACGTACTCGCCCACAGAATCAACTGCTAACAAGGCGTGTGATACATCGCACATGCTAAAATGTGCTTAAATAGCCGAAAATTTAACGAATAAATTTTAAAAAGTTGATTATCTAGAGCGTAGTTAAGTTGCCATCTACGGCAATGCAAGAAGCATTTAACTATTAAAAGCTCTATTTGAAAAATCAATCGTCGAACAACTTCAGCTTCAACTGTATCATTAAATACAGTTTATAACCACTTGTGGGTATATTAAACTATTTTTAAAAACGCTAAAATGTATTTAATTAAATGCCGTGTTTTGCCGTGGTTAAATTAAATGTTTGTTGAACGTTTTAATAATTATTTACGCATTTGAACTAATGTTTTTTTATTGCATATTATTTTATATATTTCTTATAAGTATAATAATTTTATTATAATCATATTCAATTTTATTTAGTAAAGGAACCATTGACAGTTAACAACACTATTAAACCAATTTTAAAAAAGCTAGTTCACTTTCCTGTTTTTGTTCTAAAATTAGGGGGTAGCTAGAACATAAAAAACGAAGATATCTGCAAACATTATTTTTACGGGGTTTATCCGACCTGCGATCGCATGTGTCTATGGACATTGGCTTATGCTTGGTTTAAATGAAAGCTCCTTATTGCTTAAAATATACAACGAAAAGTAAGTAAAAAATGTACAATAGAATATCCTTGAAAATTCTAAATATTTAAGCTCAATTTTCTAAACTTTTAGCGCGAGTCCAAATGGACTCGCGTAGCCATGACTAACGCGAGTCTCGGCGCGAGTCGGACTCGCGGACTCGCGTCGGATTTCAAGCCCTGTGCACTATGCAACATGTCCCATAGCATGCGCATATGACGCCACTTCTCATTTGCTGCAGAATGGTCTTATTAAAAACTTTGATTTAAATGTTCCAACTTGCCGAAGCATGGATGTGGAGAAAGTGGAAAGTTTTTTTGAGGTTATCAGAGCTGTATCAGGTCATTTCTGGAATAAAACTATGCCAGAGCTACAAAAAGCACCCGCTAAAAAAATTACGAGTGCTATGGTGTGTGAAAAATCGCACTCGTAAACAAAATTTACAAGTGCGATGTGAATATTTGCAAGAGTGAATCACACTTAATTATTTTTTGTTTACCGCAACGTTATATGTTATTTAAGCTGTATAGAAATGAATTTTGTAAAACGTATTAACCACAAGTGCAAGATTGAAACAACGTTGAATGCGATGATGTGTTGGCAGATTCACTATATGTTTTTGGCATTAAATATATTTCTAGACATTTTTGATTTCTCTTTCCCCTTTTAAAAAGATTTTTTAAACTTTATTCAACATGTTTTTTCTTTAGTATTATATCACGAAAACATTCGTCCGAAAGCTGTATTAAGGTACAGGACACCTAACCTCTCCCACGTTCTGGTTATATTTAACTTGCAAGGGTGCGCACTCTTCTCGCAGTATTCTCTGTGACGATGAAGGTCGGACTGACTTGTGGCATGGTTCCAAATGGTCTTCCGCCTTTCGTTCGAGTCTCAGTGTAATGCACCAGCCGAGCATAAGAGTGTCAGCATGAAGGAAAGGGGCCGACTTTAATGTTCTCTATACTTTTTAAACAAATCAATCACGAAGAAATGAATGTTATGTAACCAGCGTAATAGCCTTTTTCATCGCTCTATAATATTTTAGAAAAAGAAAAAATTCACAAGTGCGATAAAAAGCACTCGTAAATCTTTTTACGAGTGTGCGGGCGAGTGCGCGTGTGATCGCACTCGTCTCAAGGAATGGCCTGTTGCATGCACCGTTGAGTTTACTAACCAGATCTTGCTTTATGACTTCTTTTTTGTTTTTATTTTTGTAATATACATCACTACTATTCCATTACGCAGGATCTGATTTATAAAAGTTGATTGAATTTGTCTTCAGATATATAGCTTTTTTTTTTGTCCAACATTTTTGCTTTTTCTCCTATTTTTTCTCTCCATTTGATGTTCGACATTGCAGTAAAAAGTAGAGATGGGACACAAGCAAATTTTGTCATGCGCGTGCACTGGAGCAATGTTGCATAGCACACGCATGAAAATGTCCCTCATGCCTTCTTAGCTTAAATACATTTGTTATGAAAAAAATGTTTGCTTTAAAAAATTAAAAAGATATAATCCACCACACTGGCACATAGTTTTGTTCCACATCTAGCTAGGAGACCCAGCATTATTTTCTCTTACCACCAGGAAATTGGAATAGTTAATGTGGGAAAAATTAAAACAAGAGGGTAAGATGTGATTGATTTAATTTGGGGTTTGCTCTGCGAAATTATTTTGTGTTAATTGGTGGATATAAATTTTAGGGATTTGCTCTGACTTCTTTTGCGCAAGCTTTTGTATGAGAGAAACTGAATTTTGATATCCTCGAAGAAACTTAGTTAACTAGGCTAACACTGGAGTGTTGAAAATATTAAAAATATATATATTGTTCAATTATGGAAAGCAAGTGAGTAAACTTGCAAATAAAATAATCAGTCTTTCCAACTGGAGAGAATAGGAGATCGTAATGGCTTCTACAGACAAAATTATGTCAGTAAAACTTTGGAAAATATATTTCTGCTACCAAGTAAGTTAAGATTGAGAGAGTCCCTACTAGCTGAGACAATTGGTTCATGTCTTGTGATATACATGCTTAGATATAGATAGATGTGCATATTTTACATGGCTAGCCTCAAAAATATGGAGGGATATACCCTGTCTATTATTTCCAGGAGGGGCCATGGCTTAGATGGAGAGTCCCAGAGTATTCAATGCTCGTTTTGAGCTACGCAGACCCAATTAGGGCCCGCGCTCTACTAGACAACTCCCGGCAACATCCAACGGTCCACACAGTGTGCCATCTCCCCAATTTCCCTCACATGGCTTGGGTTAACCCAGGGCAACATACACTCGCCCATGTTGAATCGACGTCAAGAGGAATCAAACCCCGGTCTCTCGCACAGAGTATGAGAGCTATAACCACTAATCTACGGCGCCACAATATGTTTGTTTATCTGTTTGTTTAGAAAGAATAAACAATTTTGACACAACACAATTGCAAGCTGGTGTACCTAATTTTTACCATATTCACTAATATCTAAATTTGGTAACGTTGGAGACTATTAAATGCCTAGCTAGCTTACACAAACAAATAATTTACTGACCTCTTTTTTCAGAAAGCTTAGAATCCAGGTTGCTTTCTATCTTTTGTTGGTTTGTGTTCATTAATTTTTTTTACAAATCAATCGGTGTCCTAAACTTGGGCAGAAATTATAGATAGACACCACTAAAGTACAGCTAGTCAAGCGTGGTAAACGTAAGTGACCCTACTCAGATTATTAGAATAATCCAAAGTATTCATGTGACAATGTGAACGCACCCTTCTTTCTTTATAGCTAGCTAGGTAGTTAGATAACTATATGTAGGACTTTTAGTACACAGTTGTAAAACTTAGGGAGAAGCCTTTGAAGCATGGAAAAAGATCCAACAGTGACCCAGAGGAGGGCAGGAGTGATTTGACCCAGCTGACCTTGATAAGCAGTGCACAGGCAGTGGATTCGTGTAGCGCAGACACGTTGTTCAGTACGGTGCGCGAATAACCACAAAAATAAGACCGAGTGTGCACGCACCCCATCACACTGGTTTCCATTAAGCACTTTTAGGTGGCACAAGGACCCTCGTGGGCGACCGCCCCCCTGAACTTCTATATCAAAATCAATATTAAAAAATCCGCCGTAAATAAACAGTGAGGCTTGGCGTCATTTAGGGGACCGTGAATATGTACAGGGCTGTAACAATGATAATTTTGACAAAGATAACATGAAAGTTTAGCTGCGTGCAAGACATGAACTTCGCTGCAATTTTTCGCACGTAAACAACTGAAAAGCGTGAAACGCACCAAAAATATCATTCTGAAAAATCATTTAAATAAAACAACAGCTGTAGAAATTCTCCAATCTTCTTACTTCCAAGTACAGGTGAGAGTTGTATGTCAACGTAAGAATTCGACAGACGGAGATCGGCATTTTTATGTTTAATCGCGTTGTTTTCAATGTTTAATCGTTCTTTCGTAGGCACTGCATCTAAGTAACGCTAACAGCCTTCTGTCGAATCCTCGAAACAGAACTGGCCTTTTCCACTCATTGTATAAAGTCGTCCTAAGCCGTCAGGACGGCTTGTGAGACGTGATTTTAATAGTTGCAAAAATGCAAAATAATTCAGATTCTATCACACTCTTTGCGTTTTCATGTTTGTTAAGACATGAAAAAGGGTTTAAGAGAGGTATACAGTGTAAAAAACATTTATTTTAACGCTACCTACAGTGGCTTTACTTCTGCTACAACCGCGAAGAAAGGTAAGGTGTTTATAAGGAAGAAAAGGAAGAAAAGGAAAGAGTGGTAATAGTGAGTTTGTCATTATAAAACGTTAAGAAGCTAAGTGCAAAATAACCTGCAATTTCTAAAGAAACAGTAACATGTTTTTTTTCAATATTTTGATCAAAACACCTGTGAAGAAGAGTGTTGTCTTGTGAGAAATCTGATCCCAGTCTCCTATTTGATCCACCCACCGTATCCAGACATCATGGTATGCGAAAGCTATACCATCATAACGTAACTTTTCAATGAGCTTTGATTACCTATTATGTTCGAATATAATTAGTCAAGTTCATTTAATAAACCTATTTAAAGAATAATAGTAATGAATAATGCAGAAAACCTATTTAGTGAAATAAATAATAGGGAATGAAAGAAAAGAAATAAAGAAAAATAATTATAGGTATTTAAAACATTGACTTCGAGATTATCATTTATATAAGTGGCAGAGATAAGACAAGGAAATAGGTGAAATATTTTGACTGTTAACAGTGAAGCGATTTATGCATCTTTCTCACACAAGTTGAGGTCGGATCCCAAGCTTAAAGACAGTCGAGAAAGTAAGTGAATATTCTTTGTGATGTTTCTACACTAAAAAAATGTCCACAACAGTTTAAAAATGAGTCATCTCTATATCTACAATACACTTTTTTTTAATATGCAACTAAGGACCTGCAAACAAAGTTGCTTATTTTCAACAATTTCAGCACTAAGAATTGATGAACAGTAGTTGCTTACATTAGAGTTTTTTTTGTAGTAAACCAAAAGTTCTTAGGTGTCATAACTTGGTTTTGAAAAATTTTACACTTTTTTAATAATTTAATTTTTTAAACTCTAAAAGTTACTTATAATCCCAACATTAGTTGATTATTAGTTGGTTGCTTATTAAACAAAGTTCACAGCTTATCATGAGATCAAAGTTGATCTTTATATCAAATATAATATACTATATCTTAAACAGATCTTTCTACTGCACTCAATAGAACAGTAATTACATGCTTTTTGTTTTATAAGAAAATGAGTGCTAAAAAAAGGAACAAAATAAGAACAACTTCTTTCTAGGCTCAATCAGCGGTTTCAATACTGGGAGCAACCTGAGTCTAAATCTTTTCCAACCTCGATCCCAGGGCTCTTTGTTCCTTTCTTATAACACGGGACGGCGAGACGCCCGTCCCGTTATAAAAAGAGACAAAGAGCCCTGGGATCGAGGTTGAATCTTTTCAAACAATAACATTATATGAACATACTGATAATTATTTTTACTAGCGTTCGTTTCTTTTCCCGCCTACAATAATAATATTTATATTAACGCGATGTTCACGAACACAATTTCAAAGCTGAATCAACAACAAAAAAACATCCAACTTTCTAACATAAACACAGAGATTCCAAATTCCATTAATTAGGACAAAACGAGGCTGAATTCTGAAGTTATGTTCTCACTATTAAAAACAAAATAAGAACAAATAATGCTGAAAAAGCTCAAAGATAAGAAGGCAGCCTCAGATCAGATTTTGTTGGTTCTTTCAAAAAAACGTGTACTTATTATGTGATCAATAAAGCTTGTTAAAATTGGTAGGTTTTTTATAAAAACTTAGTTTATAAGAACTTTGAGGCTGAAAATTAAGAACATATTAAAAACGCAATCAGCTTAAATTTCCTCACTGATCAAGAAAAAAAGTTATTTCCGAACAATTCCTTTTCTTTTTACTGATACATGTATGTTTTTGCAAAAACTTTAACATTATTTTAATATATTTCTTTCAATGCAAAAAAATTATCATCATTCATGACAATACATTCCCCTATTTTTCGAAAAACACACACCAGTAAGAACATGTGAAGCCTTAATAGTGTGTAAATAAGAACATCCAGCCTCAGCTGAAATTCAGACATTCTTATAAAAACAACTTGTATAAACATATCGAGTTTGGACATTTCAAAGCTCGGTTTTTATATGCTTATAACAACAATTAAACTCAACCGTGAGTACAATTATTCAGTTTGCCCCATCTTCTTTTTCTTCTCAGCGGTGGTATTAAAGCGCGGGAAAAAAAACGATTCGTAATTTCAATATCATATTTATGTTGAACAAAACAACCAGACATTCCTGGTTTTCGTTGAACACTAAATTAACGTGTTCAAACATGCTAAACAAAACCTTTCTCTTTTATGCAAACAAGATTTTTTGTTTAATAAACTGGAAAAAAAAAGTATATCAAAAGAAAAGATAATTTTTATTATTAGAGACTTAAGGGGTTAGAACGACTCTCTTTATCTCCTCCTTGTTTGAGGAGAAAAATATTTTATATTATATTCAGAAGAGTAAATAATTAACGTTTTTTCTTTACCAAATTATGCTCGTGTGGGATACCTAAAGAACGTCTTGTTCTATGAAAGACGTGGTTTCAAAGTCAAATTCGTAGGAACAGCTGTTCAATCAAGGGCAAGCAAGCGAAGTTTTTTATTCGTCAGCCTTACGACGGAAAAAGAAGTGAGAGAACATTTGTCTATTATAAAAAGCAATACACTATAATAAAACATATATTGCATGGCCCTAATTGTTGAATATTATATTATATTTATATTTATTACTTTTGGTGAGATTATAATCCACTCGGCTGCGTTTCGTCAAATATTGTTTTACCTCAAATATATGTGTAATATTAAAACCTTTTTATAATTTAGCTCGTTGCTTTACAAGGGCAAATATTTCTCCCCAAAAAACAAGGACAAATCCAAAGGTGTGAAATATCGTTTGGTTTTATCTTAACTTTTCTTGCGAGATTTTGTACAAAAAAAATACAAGAAAAGTTGTTACATGAGATTTTGATTGTTTATTTAGTTACCATGGCAACAGTGGACGAGCAGTCGAAACAACAAAAGAAGAAAAAGTTGAGCGGTATAAGAACATTCTTTAACAACAGAATGACGTCACGGCAACAGAAGAAAATGTCGCGAACCACATCAATGCCCGTCGGATTAGAGCTGATTAGCAATGAGACCACCGATGGTTGGAATGTTATATCTCACGCGAAAAGAAATTCAGCTATAGATTCAAGAGACCTACTGAATATCAAACCGCTATTTCATCGTCCTAAAAGCGAATATCTGGACTTTATCTCTGAAAAAAGCGACTTCGCCATGCCGCACGATAGAAAGATATCCGACCAATCCGAAGATCTTCAAACCAATTCCGTCGAACGATCGGATGATCTGTCGTCTTTACCAAGTTCGTCAGTTGCGGACGATGACGAATGGAATAATTTATCGCCTAGCGGGTACCAATTTGATTTGCGTAAGGCATATTCTGATATCAATCTGACAAAGGAATATGATAATGACTTTATTCATGGTAATCTTTTAACAACTAATACAAAACAGGTTTATGCTCGAGAAAAGATACCCTTGCTGACAAATAGAAATCGAGCGCCAAAATTGCCATCTGTTGATCAGAATAAAAGCAAATATAAACAAAAAAATCACAAGCATCCGAATGCTATTAGACAGAAGCGCTATCGAAAATACAAAGCGCCAATTCCATCGACGAAAGCAAACGTAAATGGCGTGCCGAATGTACAAGAAATTACCGATAAAATTGATATATCAAAAGTCGTTCGAAGCGATTCTCAAACTTCCTTGCATAGAACTCGTAGTTTCATGCGAGATCGCAGGCGAAGTACGATGGATAAAAAACGACGATTGTCGGCTGAAAGCAAAGACATCTTCGAGAACGCAAACTTAGCTGAAAATATAAACCAGTTGAAATATCTAGTTGAGCTCGAAATAGAAAGTGTTCTCCTGAACAAAACGTACGACCAAGCTTTATGCACAATGTGGTGCAAGGAAATTTCAACCAAAGTGCGCGACAAGGTACGACACAAAACCGAGAAAAACTATAAAGTCGTAGCAAATACGTATATCGGTGCAAACTGTCGGTCTAGCGAAGGAGAAGATTCGACACACGTGTCTGTGCAAGGTATTACAAATCCAAGTACTGATAAATTTCTAACAGTTGCTTTTGAAGGCAACAATTTTTTCGTGTGGGTCACCCTTTGTTTATTTGAATATTAGAACTTCGTGTCCAGCTTTTTTAACTTGTGACACGATCGATTTTCAAAAAACTTAAGTGGAGTTCATAACTAATTTGTTTGTTCATATGTTGAAAGTGAAGCACTTCGCTTATTTGAATATTAGTCAAATTTTCGTCTACCGGTAAATAGATGGCTGTGTATTTACGCCCCCAACAAAATTTTGTTCCCACCCATCCATAAATTTTTACGCAAAAGCAAAAGATGCCATTCTTGCAGAAATAAGGATAAAAGAAGTCGCTCAATCCAAAGTAGGGTAGCTGCCTAAGATTGAAAACCTCATCCCCACGGCATCTTGTATCTTTTCTGACATCGGGACAGCAAGACAAACAGGCGCTGGGAACGAAGTTGCAAAGTTAGGGATTTATAAATCCTACCCGAATAAAGGCAATACTATCTAAAGCAAAACGATAATTCTAATCAGGTTAAACTACATTCTTATTGAAGTGGAGCTAATTTTCGAATCGTGTCGATGAGCAGGATTCGTATCACGGTTGCTTGAACTGTCAGCCGAAGACGAACTCACTACACTACATGCAGGAATATGTCAATAACGCACGCAGATAACTTATCCGCATGGCGTGGAAGGTAGTTAGCTTCAGAGAACAGGAGCGGAAAGCCGCGTGTATTCAAATCTGCATTTAACTAACTTATTTTAAAAGAATTGAAACAAAGCTAGTACTTCTGAGCTGTGGTGTTGCCTTACTACATGTTTCGATTTTCTTGAACATACGATGGAATGATCGTACGTTTCTTGCATACACTTGTGTATAAAGTTAAAGCGCGGAGTCTAATACTTGATAAAGATATCACGTGCTGCTTTGAAACGAACTTCTTGAAAGTAGAGTTAAACATTGTATAAGGCTTAGCATTAGACTTTACACTTAGCGAACACTCGATTTGATAATCGGGTGTCAAGATTCGATAAATTGAGGCCAATATAAGCAACTGTTATTTGTTAACCCGGGCTGGAAATTCAGCTGTAAAGTACGCTAAAAATAAGAAAAAAAAAGAATAAAATGTTGAGGATATGCGACAAAGAAAATATCTATTTACTGCAAAATTCTGATGAAATCTTAGCCAGCTTATGAGTTGTAACCACATATCGAAAATTAACAACAGACAAAGTTACGTACAGCCTTGGCCTCAATTTGAGCTATGAGCCCCTCATTGCGAATAAAATTTGCTAAAGATGTTTCAAATAACGTTGTTTTTCTTAAAATTATCCTCAAACACATGACGTGTTAAACATAAATTACTTTCGCAGGGACGGATTTAGACTTCATGTGAAAATCATGTGTATTTACATCGCCCAAAGTTTCTTTCCGCATTCCCGGCACCCGGCCGCGTTAATAATTTAATTAATAACCTAATAACCTTAATAACCTCTACGCAGGAGTGCTTGCCGAGGTTACCCTTCCTTTAATATGTTTTTCCAAAGTACTATGGTTTTTACAGTAATCGAACTGCATATCTGTTCTTATCAATATTTTTGTTGATCCCGATTCCTTCGCTTTCCTGGCTCGAATTCAGTTAACCCTGGCATCAGCTGCTGAAGTGTGAACTTTTGAACTCATGACGTCAAGTTTACATATGGTTTAAGCATGTAAAAAAATAAAGTACAATATAGTCAAAACAAGATAGCTGTACAGCTATGAAGCTGTGGAACCAATGTTAAAACGGAGCTGGGTTTTTTTTGTTACTCTAGGATACACAAAGCCTATTTCTAATCATCGACGTATCGCAAGCCAATAAAAAACTTAAGCCCGCTTGCCTAGCATTTGCAACAGGTGATGCTAGACTAATTACTAAATATCGTTTTTTAAACCTTTTCACAAACGCAAGACTGAAATATAATGAAATAAAGTTACATCATTTTTTGAGTAAATAAGGTTTCTAATAAAAGTTGTACCAGTAAAAGCATGTTTTAATAAAACAAAATCCCTGCATAGGAGGGATGTCAATAATTTATATGCAGCACCAAGAAAACACTAAGCATGGAAGATAAGAAATTCATTAAAGCAACAAAAGGTTAGCATTGCAATTTAGGTTGACCACATAGTCCAGTTAAACCATTTCGCACAACCAGTGTGGAGTGCTTCCAGTAAAACTCTTACGGAGGTCTGCTATAGCAAAAACTGTCAGACAACATATTTTATTTCACTTAATCTGTTTCCCTATAAAGGTTGCAAAACTAATGTTAAACAATGACCGGTCAAGCAGTCAATACAATAAACCACATTGACCATCAGGATACAGGTATATGTGTTACACATCCAATGAGAAGCCCTTTTAGAAATGCTGTTTCAAAAAAAAAACACCCATGTAACTTCAGATCAAATAAAATAATAAACAGGCTACAGTCTGTCGTATACCATGCCAATTAATTACCTCTCACAGACAAGATTGAATATATATACTGTACACGCTGTTTTTTTTATAAGAAACCAGTTTTGGCTACTGAGGCTCAAGTTTCTTATTTTTTTCTGATTTTGAGGCTAAAAGTTTCTTAACAGTTCTTAATTTTGACGACATGGAAGTAGATGAGCTTTACCAACGATGGAAACATTTTTGACCTATTTCTTTACAGTTCAAATGATTTTGTTTGTACATAAGTGATATATACTAGTGCTGTGTTAGTAGTATGAGTATTGCTTTCTGATAATTCATATCGCTTTTGGAAATGAAGGGTTGTTTCTTTCTTAATATATAGTTCTAGTTTTGTCTGCTATTTGACCAATTAAAAAAAGTGCTAAGAGCTCACTGTAATATTTTCTGTAATAGTTTATGGTCTGGAGGAGCTTGAGGTACTGAGCCAAGCTAAGTTTCTTAATATTTTTAAATTTTGAGCCTCAGGTTTCTTAAGCGTGTTTCTTATAAAAAAAAAGTGTGTATCACAAAAAACAGGCTCTATTTGAGCTTACATTGAAAATACTTTATTCATAGCATAACTAATAAAAAATGAGCTTTTGGTGCTTGTTTTACAGAAGAAAAATTAAACAGGCTGGCAAAATTGTAGAACCCCTCCTGTTTAGTCACTGAGCAGCAAGCTCAATAAACTGGTATATAGCTGAATTGTCATTTTGTACTGAGGACGCCCGAAAAAGGGATGGCAAGTCTAAAAATATCCGAGCCAACCCTTGTTTCATGGGTTGAAGGCTAAGTCCAATAGAACGCCCTTTCAGACATGGTCTGCAGAAAATTTCTACAAATCTGAGCAATTTCAGACTAGTTTCATATATTCCCAAGATCTTTTGTGCAAATCGACAGGCAAAATAAACATGCAATAATCCGTAGACCAACCAGCCTATTACAAACTTTAATTTTGAGTGGAGGCATTTCTTGATCTTGAAATTAAAATCTAGTTTTTGCATGCAGATTAATTTACAACATACATCAGTGAAAAAATGCTACTAGCCTAACAATTTTTTTAATCATAACTTAACCAGTCGGGAAGAACTGATAATTAGCCTGTAAAGGACAGTTAGCCAATACAGGAAATTATACGGTACACAGTAAAATTAGCTGCTTGTGTGGCTAATTATACGGTAGAGATCTTATTTCTTCGATATCGATCTTCCAATAGTCATCTACCTAGTTTCATAGCATGTTATGCTCCAATAAAAAACAAAATAAGAACAAGAAACGACTGTGCATGAAAGATATTCATTTTCAAACTAATACCGGCTAATTAACCTTATAAATACGGACTTTCCTGGTACTGCATGGCCTCAGTTCCATATTTATAGTGTATATTATATAATTAGCTGATTCAATTTATGAGTGTTCTTGAAACGACAACGCTGAGTTTATGGAAAAACATTGAAAAGACGTAGTCAGGCGTGAAAAATATGGGGAAGGCATACCCTACAATATCGACATATTGAAGAAAATTGTGGAAATTTAGGCAAAAAAGATCTCCACCGTATTATAGCCGTATAAGCATCGACTAACTATCCTGTTACAAGCTAATTATCAGTTCTCCCCGACTGTTAATTTTCTTCTTCTATATAGTCTGCATTTTATTATCCCGTCAAAACGTAAACATTGAAACTCTATTGAAACTTTATACCACTGGGATAAAATATTTTATTCTGTTGCTGTGAAGCTAACACTATAAACTATGATGTATGGAAAGATACTTTGTTAAGCAGAGTATTGCAGCTAAAATTTGCAGGGTTATTATTACAAGATTTATAGCTGACCTGAGCTGAAGCTAGCCACAAAACCTGAAGCTAGCCACAAAAGTAAGGAGGCATTCCTTACTTTTGTGGCTAGCTTCAGGTTGGTAAAAGATAACACAAGAAGTAATAACGATGGATAGCACAAAATGCACTTATACCAAACTAAATGAAAAACTTTGGAGAAAAGCACAAAATAGCTATAGCTAGCTGTCTGTATTGCTATCTACTGACACTGACCACGTTAGCTGGCCTGCTATATATATACGCCAGTCATAGCCAAGATAATAAAAATGATTTTACTAAGATTTACATGGATGTGATGGTATCTTTATTAGCATATAGAAGCATAGAAAACATAGACAAAAAGAGATCTTTTCCAAACCTGAGCTATGCAACTTTTAAAATCGCAGATTAAACGTCAATTTTACTAACCGCGTCCGAGATACGCATATCTTCACTTAAATCTCAGAAGATCAGGATTTTGTTCGAGCTTTCAGCCGAAACTAGAAGCTGTGTGTTCCACAGCTAACTATGGGTTCCACCTTTTCCTTGTCTGTACAAATGTTTTTTTCAGTCTATAGATGTTTGTGGTATTTAGTTTAATAAATACGGCCAGCACCACTATTTTTATTTTTACATTATAACGTTTTAAATGAACTAATCGAGCAAAGCATAGTTGGTGGTGGTAATTTGAAAAACGTAGTATTGTTTTTTTAATCTTCAATATTTTTGAGGAGCAATCGCCCCCTCCCTCCCCTTAGCTATGGGCATGCATGACAACGCTGAAAATTGAGCTATTCCATCGTCAACACATTGGCAATAATGTCCAGGTCAGTATGCAGTCTTCATTGTAGGTACTTTAAGGACAGAAACTTTCGCAAAATGATCGTATGTTCATTATCTGCGAAACTTTGCGATATATTTTTATTTATGTCTGCGAAATACTTTATATTTTTCAGTTTGTTAAGATTTTGGATAGCGAACTAATGTTGGCAAGAAAGTGTCATTTAACGAACACCCCACTGTACAAAAATAATCTTTAAATAGAATCGGGAAATCGGATGCGTAGTTTGTAAAATTAGGATCTTATGGGAATTATTCGTGAGGACGAAAAAATAATTAACTAAATAACTAAGTCTATTAATAAACGAGACGAGTGCTGTCACATATTATCCTGTTTACAATGACGTCAAATGCAACATCTGACGTCAAATTTAAACTTTTGTACACAACAACAAAAATCGGCAAACAACATACCAAGCAACTTCCGGTGCAAGTAATACCATAACAAATCTGCAATATCATCTGCAGCATCCAGTGATAAATCAACCAAAAGTGCGATGGACGTGCTTCTACTGACGCCGAACGCGATGACAATCTTGCTAGAAATGAAAGAAAATGAGAAATAAACAAAGATATCACTGCCAAAGGTTATGAATAACCATGCGAAGCCGCCCTCTCAGGTGAAAAGAAAGATCTTGTTCAAGGATAAAAGTGAAATAGTATCTCCAGTAATAGGAGATAGTAATTGGAAAGAAAATGCAAGAGCATACGAACCAGGCTTCTCGGCTGGTAGGAAATGTCTGAGTACAGAAAGAGGATATCTATGGAAAAAATAATTAAAGAGCATCCGACGATGAACGCTACGACGCCAAGGAAGGTCTTCTTTAAGGAAGAAAAACGAAATAAGATCTCGACCACAGAAAGTTAATATTGATAGGAAAGATTACGAGAAAACTCATAGGGTAAAAAAGTGAAACATCTCGAGCACAGAAAGGAGACATCAATGGGAAAAGTCATGTAGGACTATCCAGAACCACCTCCTGAGATACTAAGAAAGAACCTGTACGTTGAGGGGTGAAACAACAACAACATCTTGCAGACAGAAAGAAGATATCAGTGATAAAGTTATCTACTATCTTTCGCAGCCACACTCTTGATGCTTCGCAAGAACATGTACAATGTTGAAGAGTGAAATTCTCTTGGAGAGAGAAAAAAGATATCAGTAGAAAAAGTTATGGAAAAACATCCAAAGCAGCCCTCTCAGATACTAAGACAAAATTCGTACAAGAAAGAGAAGAAAAATAACATCGGGAAGATAGAAAGAAGATATCAATGATCAAAGTTATGAAAGCGCATCCAAAGTCGCCCTCTCGGATGCTAAGACAGAATTTGTGGAAGAACGAAAAGATAAGAGGGAGATAGAAAGAAGATATCAATGATCAAAGTTTTGAAAGGTCATCCGAAATCGCCATTTGGGTAATAAGGCAGAATTTGTACAAGAACGAAAAGAGAAATAACATCGGAGAGATAGAAAGAAGATATCAATGATCAAAGAATTGAAAGAGCATCCGAAGCTGCCCTCTCGGATGCTAGGCAAAATTTGTACAAGAACGAAAAGAGAAATAACATCTTGGAGAGTGAAAGAAGATATCTGTGTGATAATGGTTATGTGGGAGCTTCCGAAGCAGCCCACTCTGATAACTTGAAAGAAATTGTACAAATTTGAAGACTGAAACAACATCTCGTAGAAAGAAAGAAGATCAACGATAAGAGCTATGAAAGGTCATCCGAAGACGCCCTCTCGGATGCTAAGACAGAATTTGTACAATAAAGAAAAGAGAAATAACATCGGGAAGATAGAAAGAAGATATCAATGATCAAAGAATTGAAAGAGCATCCAAACCGCTCTCTCGAATGCTAAAGGAGAATATGTACAAAAACGAAAAGAGATATAACATCGGAAAGATAGAAAGAAGATATCAATGATCAAAGAATTGAAAGAGCATCCGAACCGCTCTCTCGAATGCTAAGGGAGAATTTGTACAAAAACGTAAAGAGATATAACATCGGGAAGATAGAAAGAAGATATCAATGATCAAAGTTTTGAAAGGTCATCCGAAATCGCCATTTGGGTAATAAGGCAGAATTTGTACAAGAACGAAAAGAGAAATAACATCGGAGAGATAGAAAGAAGATATCAATGATCAAAGAATTGAAAGAGCATCCGAAGCTGCCCTCTCGGATGCTAGGCAAAATTTGTACAAGAACGAAAAGAGAAATAACATCTTGGAGAGTGAAAGAAGATATCTGTGTGATAATGGTTATGTGGGAGCTTCCGAAGCAGCCCACTCTGATAACTTGAAAGAAATTGTACAAATTTGAAGACTGAAACAACATCTCGTAGAAAGAAAGAAGATCAACGATAAGAGCTATGAAAGGTCATCCGAAGCCGCCCTCTCGGATGCTAAGACAGAATTTGTACAATAAAGAAAAGAGAAATAACATCGGGAAGAAGGAAAGAAGATATCAATGATTAAGAATATGAAAGAGCATCCAAACCGCCCTCTCGAATGCTAAAGGAGAATATGTACAAAAACGTAAAGAGATATAACATCGGAAAGATGGAAAGAAGATATCAATGATTAAGAATATGAAAGAGCATCCGAAGCCGCCCTCTCGGATGCTAAGATAGAATTTGTACAAGAACGAAAAGAGATATAACATCGGGATGATAGAAAGAAGATATCAATGATCAAAGAATTGAAAGAGCATCCGAAGCCGCCCTCTAGGATGCTAAGACAGAATTTGTACAATAAAGAAAAGAGAAATAACATCGCTAAGATGGAAAGAAGATATCAATGATCAAATTTATGAAAGAGGATCCGAACAGCCCTCTCGGATGCTAAGACAAAATTTGTACAAAAGCGGAAATAGATATAAAACCGGAGAGATAGAAAGAAGATATCAATGATTAATGAAAGAGCATCCGAAGCCGCCCTCTCGGATGCTAAGAGAGAATTTGTGCAAAAACAGAAAGAGAAATAACATCTTGGAGAGTGAAATCAATGATTGAGACAATGAAGGAGCATCCGAAGCCGCCATTTTAGATGACGAGACAAAATTTGTACGAGAACGAAAAGAGAAGTAACATCTTGGAGAGTGAAAGAAGATATTTGTGTGTTAATGGTTATGTGGGAGCTTCCGGAGCAGCCCAATGTGATAAATTGAAAGAAATTGGCCAAAGCTATTGAGTGATTTAACAAATGTGAAGGAGAAAGTAGATATCAGTGGTAAAGGTTATGAAAGAGCATGCAAGGCCGCCCTTTCGGCTTTTAAGAGAGAATTTGTAAAATAATGATAAGACAGAATTTGTCTTAGAGGAAAATAACATCGGGAAGATAGAAAGAAGATATCAGTGATCAAATTGATAAAAGATCATTCGAAACAGCCCTTTTGGATGAGGGTTTAAATAATATCTGAAGCATCAATAGGGATATCAATAAGAAAAACAATGAAAAAGTATCTGAAACCGCCATCGTCGATCATAAAAAAGAATTTTATCTATGATGCAAAATGAAATTCAATCTTGAGCTCTGACAGAGGATGTCAGTGGGAAGTATAATGGGAAAGAGCATCCAAAACTAAGAAAGAACTTGGAGAAGGGTTAAAATATCTAAATAGTATGTCAGTGGAAAAGAAAATGACAGAGCATCCCAAGACGCACTCTCGGATGCTGAGAAAGATCTTGCTCAAGGATAAAAAAGTCAAATATCTTCTTGAATACAAAAGACTATATTAATGGTAAGTCTGATGGAATGTCTTTCAGAGTTTCAACTTGGATAGGGTTTTGTTTTGAACAGAATGAAAAACTAAAATATTTTCGGCAACGGTAGTCTCAGTAATCTTCATGTTTTTAGAAACCCTCAAGGAAAGGTTTGCATGGAAGCAACTGACATTGTGTTTGGGTGATGAATTGTGAATAAATATGGAAGTAAATAAGACATAATGACGCATATGTGGAGAAAATAGTTGTGCCGCAAAGAGGAAATTGCTAAGATCTTGTGGAGTTGACTTCTTTTTCTACTACAACCATACGAGAAATAAAGAACTTTAATGTCTTGTTAAACGTAGCATGTCAAATGAAGTATGACGCCACAAATTCCTCCCTCCCTCCCCGACTCTTTTTAAAACTAAATTTTAATATTTTCTAAAATATCACCGATTGACTTGTTGACTGCGGAGTTACGACTGTAACACCAATTGCTTAGTGGCAAAGCAGGACACCTTCAAATGTCTCAACGTAGGTTCGAATCCTACTTGGTTTACAGTTGAAATTTTGCATACCAGCCAGTTATGACGTAATGTTGAGAGGCATATTTTCCTCCTTGTATTCTGATAGATTCCCTCTGTCATGTGGCGTGACACTTTATTAGATGTGTTTTATTTGCGTTGTAAAAAATGAGAAAGAAAAAAACTGCACATTGAATGAATGGTACTTTCTTATTTTGAGCCTTTAATTTAAAATAAAATAAATGGACTAAGTAATTACGTAAATTCCTTAAAGTTTGTTAACTGATTCCATTTGTTTTTGTATTTTTTAAAACAAGGGTCATCTTATCTCAAAAAATAGACCTGCGAACTAATGTTAAAAGATGCGTGGACTCGATACATACCCGGCATCCCAAACCCAAGCAGACAGGTAGCTAGTTTAGGAGCCAGGTAGCTAGTTTAGCAAAAAAGTAGCGCCATAAGTAAAATAATATTCTATTCAAATAAAAAAGGACGTAAAAATATTGAGCAGATTTTGCATGCCGATTCGATATATGTCTGCTCGAGTTTACCTACCGAGTTTAACATTTGGCGAGGCGCAGTCGAATGAAATATTGTCTTACCGAGCCCGTAGATAAATTTAATACTCAACTAAGAATTGGCATGCAAAATCTGTTTTATTATTGGGTATCATTTGATGTTTGTTTACCTTTTAAATTAATTCTCTATGATTTCGGAAGTTAAAAATCCATTTGTTGATGTTCATAAAGTTCCCGCCTAAATCATTTTATTAACCAATCAGGCAAAAGAAATTAATTCTTGAACGATTCGAATGATTAAAATGAAAATGAAAATGATTACTTCCATTAATTAATAGGGGCGGAATATCATGAATTATTCGATAGGCCATTTTACTCACAGGTATATAGTTTTAAAAATTTTAAAGTAGCCCATTGAAAAAACGCAGACGCTGTAGCTGTAACCCGAGCTATTTTGGAGTAAATTGTGAGATTTTAAAATGCATTAAGTTTTAGAATGGTATTATAGCAATATCTTCGCGGCTTTGCGTTTAATGTTTTAACCCTGATCATGTTCTACCACTGGCAGAAATCAGAAGAGAAAAGAAACGAAAATTTATAATGCTATTTATTTATACCGAAAAAAGATATAAATTATTTTTATAAATATTATATATTATTATAATTAAATAAACAAAAATGGTAGTTGTTTCATATTTCCCTACTTTGAGGCAGTTATACTTGCGCGATATTAAAAAATGTTTTTTTGTGTATCATGGTTTGGAAATATTTTGAAACTAATAATCGGTGGCCCGTGGATAAATCACGTCCTTTATACACCACACTTCTTTTGCCTCACTACTGCGGTAACCATTTTAAATGACAGACATATTTCCTCACCTATTTCAAGAAACCTAATAAGCCTTTGTACTATTTTATTTCAGTCTTTATTTTAATCTTGCTTACGTAGCTTTGGACGAAATAAAACCCATTCCCGAGGCCCTCCTGTACCGTGGATTTATTGAACATGTGTGCAACAAATATAAAAAACTTCATGGAAGCAGTAAGCAATTTGATTGCGGTGGGAATTGCATGTTCATGGGATCTTAACGAGAAAAAATGAATTGGGAAAGACTGTGTTGTATAAAAATGCTCTAAGTTTTTTGTATGTTTTTTTTGTTTTTTTCGTGGTTGTAAATCCATGTCATTGACACAATATGTGCGAATACAAATAAAAAATTCTAGTAAATATTAACCTCATCCCCAGGACTTGTTAGATGTTTTTGTATTTAAGCTTCCCGTCTCAATAGAAAAGCTTAACATGCCCTGGGGACGAAGGGTAAACTTTGAGAGTCGTGTCATAAATAATATAAAATAGGAAACCTTGTATGCTGCTAAGAATAAATAAATAATATCGCTTATATACAGTGTAAAAAAAACATTGAAAATTTAAAATATATTACGTTGCGACGTCATATAAAAAAATGTTACGTTGCGACGTCAAAATCATTTGATGATCGTTTTCTTTTTCGTTCCAACTTTTCATCTGAATTACTTTGAAGAAGCTGAAACAAAATTAAATCGTTTATGCTTGAGTTATTCTGGTGCTTGATTTGAAGTCTAAACTTAGGCCGAGACGTTATTGGTGAAGTGGTTGCTACGTTACTGGTATGCTTAAAAGAATTCTAGAACACTTGTGTTGGCTAAATTTGTGACCTCACCAATTTTTAACAGACAAGTTTAAAAGGCTAGTCCCAGACTCGTAGCTATTTGAAAAGGGTGTTAGAAATTATCACGTACGTAAAATGCAGCAAGAAAGGGAGCTGCATTTTCGAAAACCATACTCATCATTTGTCTTGTCCTCGTAGAACTTGTTCAAAGCTATTGCAAACTGACAAATTCATGAAGTCCTTTGTCTTGGATGTTAGTCTAAATTCCTAGCAGTCTTCAACTTTATCCACAGGACTGTTTAGGTTTTTTTACATAAGAATTTAAAAATTCCTAGGAACGAGGTTGGCCTGTAATTTTCTATAAAACAACAAATGTCTTACCTCATCATACTTTCGTTTTAACGTGAGATATTTTTCTTCCAATTCGGCTTTTTCTGTCGTTAGTTTTGTAACGGTGACTTCACAACTATGACATGTTGTCGATGAAACCTAAAATATTATTTTTTTAAAATAATTTACAACTTGCCATCCTATCATAAAGCAAAGAACAAAAATTATTCGAATATAAACTTAAACCAAATCAAGGGGTTTTACTCATAGAGCCTTTTTCTGTTGTCCTTAAACTTGGAGTCTTCACACCAAGCTTTAAATAACTTGAAAATTAGTTTCATAAACCATGCAAGACTTTTTATTTAGTTTTAGTTCCTCAAGTTAAACTCCACTAACCTGTTGCGTCTTTGTACAGTTGTTCTGCTTTTGCTAAAAGATAAAAATGTTAAAGTTTATTAAAGAACACTGTAAAAACTAAAAACTTAATAAGATAAAAAATGTTCGTATAAGTTGTTTTTTCTTATTCCTGAGTAAAATATACTTGGTGAAATGCAAAATATTATTGAAGTAAAATTATTTTAACTATTGTATTAGAATAAGTAACTTTTACTTACAATCTGGTTCAAGTAAAAGTGTAAGAAAAATTTACTTAATAGAAGCCATATTTATGACAACTTATAACAATTTTTCATCAGCGAATTTACAGAAAATAAAAAAAAAATGTGATAAATCGGAGGAACATGTCAGAGGATATTTGGGGGGCCGGGCCGATCTCATATGGATTCTTGCCAGGGTGCCGGAACCGAGTGGGGAAAATAATTAAAACTGCTTATCGTTGCAAGTGTTAGTAACATATGCACAAACGAGCGGACTCGGTATTCAAAAAACTAAACAACTTGGCAACGGATTTATCGTTCAAGGACTACTATGGATACTTTTGTGGCTAAATCAATTATAAGTGCGTATTGGAACATAAAATTTTAGCCTCTTGGCAATTACGGCAAGCGCGGTTTAAAAACATATCGTTTGACCAGAGGAAGAATAATTAACCTAAAATTAGTTCATCGTAATTCACATTTTACTGGACAATCCCTTAACCCTATCCATACCGGCCTTTTTGAGGCCACCTAAAACCGGCAGTGTGCACATAGGACACAGGGTCGGCGCCGGCTAAATAGATTGGGTCTGCTAAAGCTGAGATTTTTGTGCAATACACTGATATGCTCATGAAGCTTCTTTTTTTATATATTACCTGTAAACAGTGCATAAAAATTAAATGGGCGCTAAATCTAGGTGCACAAAAAAAAATGCGCGAAGTTTGTATTTTAGGTATAGACTATTCTCTTGCGAAAAATAAGCACTTATTTGTCAAGGACCTCAAAATATTTGCCAATGCGTACAAAAAAATTACAACTTCTCACAAGTGATATTTACTTTAACTTACTAAGATATTTTTTCTTATTAAGTTCATTTTTCTCAGTAAACGGAATAGATATTTTAACTTTTAACGGGATGTATTTACTCGCAACAATTTTTTTTACTTATCATAGCATTTGTATTTTTTTACAGTGAATAATATGAAAATAAACCTGTTCTTTTTATCAGGATCAGACACTACGACGTGGTTTTCAAAGTGGGGATGGGGAGAAGGAGCTAAAGACTCTATTTGGGCTATTTTAGTCATTTACGAACGTACTATTTACTACTTAGCAAAAAAGTGATGGAATAGCTCCACCCCTGCTGTCGTAGGGTGGTAGCATTCCATACAAAATTACTGTTATTGTTATTATTTATTTTTGGGGGGAGGGAGGGGGAGAAGGAGGATGGTGGTTGCATGTTGTGGCTCCGAATTAAATAAAACTTACTTTTACAAATTCTTTGGGAGATATTTGTCCTTTTTCCAATAGACATAATAACCTGTATCTTTCTTCTTCTGTCCTGCCATACAAGAAGTTGAAATAACTCTGGTTAACTTCCTTTTCGCGAGAACCTTCAAGCAGGCCGAGGGTAACTTTTTTGTGGATTCTTTCAACGAGGTCAAAACATCTGTTGCTTAAACTGGCCACATAAAAGTAATGCTGCAGAGACTAAAGGAAATCAATCAATCAATCAATCAATTAATCCACGAATCAATCAGTCAATTAATTAATCAATCATGAATCAATCAATCAATCAGTCAATTAATTAATCAATCAATCAATCAATCATGAATCAGTCAATCAATCAATCATGAATGAATGAATCAATCAGTCAATTAATTAATCAATCATGAATCAATCATGAATCAATCAATCAATCAATTAAATAATCAATCATAAATCAATCAATCAATCAATCAATCAATCAATCAATCAATCAATCAATCAATCAATCAATCAATCAATCAATCAATCAATCAATCAATCAATCAATCAATCAATCAATCAATCAATCAATCAATCAATCAATCAATCAATCAATCAATCAATCAATCAATCAATCAATCAATCAATCAATCAATCATTCAATCAATCAATCAATCAATCAATCAATTAATCAATCAATCAATTAATCAATCAAGCAATCAATTTGTTGCAGAACTAGCTTCTAAACTTTTTACGCAAGTACAAAGTTGCAATAGATATCAACTCACGTAATTAACTTTGTGTTTTTCCATTGCCCTCCATAATTTATGAACATTTCGATCCGTTGGTGGTTCCTCCGTAGAGAAATCTTTACCCCCTAAATAGTAAAGTCTCTTTCGAAGAGCAAGCACAGTTTCAAAAAACGGAGGAGGACGAAACCTTCCAGTTGGAGAACTTCTTTTTTCCGCCGTTTGTTGTTTCTTGACTGTTTCATCTGGAGATTTTCGTGACCATGTCACACAGGATTCTTTTTTAATTGGAGAAATTGGATCCGTGAGTCTTTGATACGAATTTGTCCAATTAGGTTCCGCGTGCATCGTTCCAAATTCTCTATTTAAATATGGAGGCTGATCATGGTAGGAATAATTTCGTAATGACGCAGCATGTCTGATAACAGGTAGCGGAAGAGGTCCTTCACAACTTTCCTCGTTTCTTCTGATAACTCGACTGTAGTATGGTCCACTGGATGTTGTGAAATTACAACACGGGTCTTCAGATGTTGTGTAGGCTGAACTTTTATCCCGCGTATTTTCATTCTCCTTTTCTTTCTTAGAACGATTTGTTGATAAAATCCCACTGATAGAGAACGTGATTGAAGAGTTTTCTAGAGAAATAAGAATCATAGAACACTCAGTAAAAATATATGAACCGAGTTGAACGAATTATTCAACACATTACAGGGCATGAAACGAGAAACTTGTTCGAACTATGAATGATGACGTAATACAGGTCGCGCTTTCATTGCATTGAGAAAGAACAAGTGAGACATTTAAATAACCCTGAGATAATTCACAACCTTTTTTGTCTAAGTCATTAAAAATTCGCGTGGGTAACCATAGAAACAAACGCATAAATGACGTTTATAATATCCAGCAAAGTAAGGTATGTATAATAGTTAGCCTAGGAACTATATATAACATTTAGCCTGGAAATCTAATAGTCGTATTCTATTTAAAATGGTTGCATCGTAGCTTCTCTTCTGACCAAAATCTGTACGAGGGACAAAACCGTAGAACTTTATAGGGGCCTAACGACTAGTCTATATTATGATACTCATAATCTGTCTGCTTGTGGGGGAGAAAACAAGCGGGCTACGAAAATACGGAATAGCAAATGCGATATATTTTTATCCACTTTTTCTGCGACGGGCGGGTTCTTGTGGCATTTTCCACGGGATAACGTCTAGTCTGTATTATAGCACCTGAGTTTCCATATGCAAGTTAAATTCGAGAATATGCGAGTAGCGGCAGGTATATTCTCGTAAATTTTTCCACAGGCTAAGGACTAGTAACTTACAACACTTAGCCTTCGAAGCTATGCACAATATTCGCCCTGGTTATCTATCCTCTAATTAGAAATTTCGCTTGAATTACTTACCCATATCAGATGTTTTTCTTTACCTAAAAATGATTCTTCAGGATGTCTGAGATACTGATAAAAACTCCACCGAAATTTCATTTTTAAACTCAAAACGCTTTCCGACATTGTGAAATGTTCGTGCAATACTAACACAGGTAAGCGCAAACAAGACATAGGACGAAATGCACCTGCTCTCCTTCGCAGGTTTTTTTTATTATAGTATAACGGATGTATCTTTAAATATAAGCGCGGCGGGAAAGTAGTAACATTTTTGTCCACACCTTTGTGTGTTGTAATGTCAATAATACGTATTGACACTTCAAGGGTTTCATACATGTGAGTTACAATGCGTCGTCCCTGGAAAAGTTTTTCAAACTCAGACCGTCCATCAAACCTATTATAACGCGTACCCTTGTTCCACATCAATGGCACGGTTTGCATTAACATTAAGAACTGATTGGACGTTGGATTACAACATTAAGATCTGATTGGATGTTGGATTACAACATTAAGATCTAATTGGATGAAGTTTGGATTACCAAAGTTGCATAATTGGCGTGAATTTCCTTAAAACCAATGCGCAAAAATCGTTTCCATCGACAAAATTGTTTTTGGACAGCCGTTACATGTAAATACTTTAAAATTTGACCTGTTTTCCATCACTTCATCTTTCAGCCTTATTTTTAAATAAAAATTGAAAAAAAAATGCTGTTTTGATTACAGCAGAAGGCTAAGTACAGTTAAGTTGTACCGTAGGCTAATCAAACTTTCAATTATTAGCAACAGCGAAGAAGGGTGCATAAAAAGGGCTGGGTACGATTTACTCGGAAGTTTATACTGTATGTACTTGCGAAGTTATCGGCTAACTCGTCTATTTTGTCACGCTGAATGTAAAAAAAAACATTACAATTACAACATTAATTTTCCCTTCTTACAAATAATTACTGCTGACACTTGACACAAGTGTCGATTTGAAAGAAAGCTATTGGAAATAAAATTAGAAACTAAATTAGAAATAAAAACAGACAAATTAATTATAAACAAAAATCTAAAATATTTCACGCTTCGTAGCTGAATATTTGCCTTCACGAGGGTTTTGTTCAATACGTATTTAGTAAAACTAGTCACCAGATCTCTTACCAAGGAGAACAGGGAACAAAGTAAATACCGGATGAAAATGGTTTAAAGACGAATGCATAATTTTCTTTAATTTTTTTAATTTTTCTAACCCCTTCGAAATGCATGCAGTTTACCTAATTCTACAAGAACATTCGACCGGCATTTAGCTAAAAGTATGATTTCAACCTTGTTTCCAGGGCTTGCTAGCTTCCTTATATTGGGACGGCTTCCTTAAGAACATGGTTGTACAAAATAGTATATTATAGGTTTACAAATTCGTTACTAGGTCCTTAAAAAAGGTGATATAGTTTCATGAGAAAATGATAACATGGGAACAAGCTTGCATCTTAAGGACGATCTTTTTGTTTACTTCATAAGAAATAAAACAACATTTCTACAAACGAATATTTATACGGTATCTATACATCTTTTACATACAGAAAAAAGTTTGATAGGTGAGAAAGACCTTGGGAATAAGATTGCCATAGTCGGAAGAGTGCCGACAAATACACGTAATGTTTACATAACATACGTCACATTTTTTCGCTCTTGCAATAACTCTTATATCGGTATCTGATCCAACATTTTTATGTTTATTTTGTAGTAAAGTACGAAATAGCGTCCCGTCTATATATAGAGCCGAAAAATGCCGAATGTGGTATTAATCCGACGATTTAATTAAATAAATGCATCTACAGACAATAACTGCACGAATATCAAGAAATATAACACTATATTTCTAGCGCTTACAAATTCTTGTATATAAAAAATGCGCTTCAGGAAAGAAAAATAATATTGCACCAGCGTTAGGAATAGTATTCCTTAAACGGCCCGAATCGGCTTGAGCGTTTTCTTTCAATGCTAAAAGCGGTCCCAGGTCTCCATTCAAACCTAACCAGGTCCTCTATAGCGGCCAGGCATGCG
Organism: Hydractinia echinata; assembly: GCA_030067915.1. Classification (NCBI taxonomy): domain Eukaryota; kingdom Metazoa; phylum Cnidaria; class Hydrozoa; order Anthoathecata; family Hydractiniidae; genus Hydractinia; species Hydractinia echinata. Next base: position 182,197 of record JASGCC010000080.1, read on the forward strand.
AAACACTTCTTACGAATTGCAGTGCGAGCACACGTTCTCAGTTGTGGCAGAACCAGATCCCACACATAGGTTCGACATGTAAAACACTTCTCAGTTATAATTTGCCACTTGTTTTACAACGTCTTGCAGAAATTCAACGCTCGTGTTATTGGCCATTTTTCAAAGCTTTGCAGCCAGAAGGCACTTTAGATCAACTTCTGTATACTTAGATCTGGTAAGTAGAGTGTAGAATACGCTAGTCGAATCTTTTTATCATGCTGGATTTACGAAATAAACCTCGTCAAGCTTAAGAAGTGCTAAATATAACAAAAATACCCAAGTTTAAAATTAAGGTCATATATGTCTGAGAATGTTGATTAGCTATTTTGACAATTGGACGTTGTACACTGTTATGTCGGTACATTTTGTAAATCTTGTAAATAAAAATTAATCAGAATAAAATTAATTTTAAAATGAACTTCAGTTTCGTATTAGTGTGCGTGTGACCAACGTCAACAAAAGAAAACAACAAACATGGCGACGCTGAAAAAAAATTATTCTAAAATTATTCATTAGGAAGCTAATTTTTGCTGTTGCCTTCAATATGTTGCTACTGTAACAAAGAATTTTATAGATGTTTACATACTTTATATTTTTAAGGCTGTGTGGGCCGTTGGATGTTGTAGGGAGTTGTCTGGTAGAGCGCGGACCCTAATAAGATTTGCGTAGCTCCAAAATAAGCATTAAATACTGCAGGACTCCCCATCTAAGCCATGGCAGGGTATTATATCCCTCGATATTTGCGAGGCTAGCGATGTAAAATATGCACGTCTATCTATCGAGATTGATGTGAAAACATTTATATTTTACTGTTTGCTGGCAAATTTAGAACCAAAATTTAATGTATAGTTTACTAACGCCTAGTTTAAAAATAAAATAAATAAAACTAGATAGCCAGCTAGCTATAGCTAGCTACATGCAAGACAGCAAGTAGCTATCCAGCTAAGCTACAACCCTGGAAAAAATATATTGAGAGTTTCATTTTGAGCTCTCCCTTAATAGGTTAGGAGAACAGGTTACAAGAATAGTTAACTACAAAAAAGTAGCTTTTATAGTACGTTTCTCTTTCAACAAATAACAAAACCAAATATATTTTAAAAAATTTAACTAACAATACAAAGTTTTATTCACAAGCTTCATTAAAAATAAAATAAACAATGTATACAACATAACACTTCTGTGGAAAGGAAGATCCAAGAAAAAATAAAAAAAGATAGTGAAAATAAAATCTAAATTCCAGGAGTTCTAGTACACTTTTCTGACTTTTGCAGGACAATATTATAGGATCCAAGCAAAAAATTCTGGTGTGTGAGTACTTTTCCAGGAAAGTTTTGCCGTAAGGAAAAAAAAATGCCTCGATCCTCAAAAATTACTTTTTAGCACAACTTTTTTGGACATCTTTATACATTCCACTTCAAGAAAATTGAGGTGTACTTTAGCTAATAATTAGCGAAAGATCCGTATTTTCTACATTTTCGCGATTAAAATGTTTATGTGTTGTAAATATTAGGGTAATTTAGGGTCAGCAACGAAAGGTTCAACAAGGCATTTCCTTTATTACGTTCATCGTAAAAAAATATGAACAGTTGTTAACAAAAGGACCCGAACGTCAACAATTCCCTTTCCTTAATTACAATTTAATACAACAACTCGACTAAATAAGTTTTATTCTCCACTACGAAGATTAACCTGAACTATTACACATGTAGATAAAGAAGTAACAATTCTAAAGTTAACAATAATGGAGTTAAATATGGTCGATCAAACAAACTAAAAAAGTAACTTAAGCAAAGAAAGAACACAAAAATAAATAGGCTAGCAATGGTTTTACCATTTTTTCCTGTCCTAAGTGGATTTCTGCGCTACAAATGTTTTAACGGTAAATTTAACTGATCAGTAAGGTTAAATGAGATTGGAGACATTACATTTGATTCGCGTTTTAAGAAGCACATAAAATTTTTTAAAAATTAATTTTTATTTTATTTTAATTGTTTTAAACCATAAAATGATCGCTGAATTTAAGAAGGTAATAAAGATTTAGTGCATACTCTATTCCCTCTTTTAGGCCATTCATTTTTTTATATACATGGGCCACTGTATCAAGATCAGAATTTTAGTATGATGCCCAAGAAATCCTAGTGCCGTAAATTTGTAAACACACTTTAACTTTGAAGGCTAGTGAAGACATGTGATAAGTTTAACTTGGTTGGTATTTTTAATTTCACTGATTGTATTTTGATTATTTTTACAGTTATTATTTTGATGTAAGTGTTTATCCTGGGTAAACAATTTCAATAATAATAATAATAATAATAATAAAGTTCTGACTCACTTTAAAAAAGTGACTAGAGATGTTTTTGATCTGTTACAAAAGGTGGTGCATATTTCCCGAAAAATATTTTTTGGAGATACGGAAAAAAACTTTTTTCCCCATTTTGCTGAACCCTTGGACATTCTAATTTTGTTAGATCACTTTGCATAGAAATTATTTTTATCAAGAAAACAGATATGGTCAACAGGTAGTTGAAAAAGTTTTTATGTCGGACAGACAGTTGCTTTTGTTTCTATAATTGAAAATATCTTACAGTAAATAGATTTATTTATTATAAATTACATTATAAATCATATAGGGTTTCTCATCTTTAGATACCCTTACTTCAAGTCAAAACGTGAGTGCCTTGATATTACCTTCCCGCTCAATATGTCCGTCCAACATAATAAAACGAAACTTATTTTTTTAGTAGTGGGCTTTGTCAAATAAAAACGGGAAATTAAAATACGTGAGCTATCAATTAAAATTCATCATTACAAGTTTCCCTATCCAAGTCTGAGATATAGGAAGCCATTTAGTTATCATGGTTAAAAAAAAAAATTGTCCGTCCGACATAAAAATTTATGGGGACCTGTATTGAGTTTTTAAAGTCTTAATTTTGCTTTTAACTGCTCGTCAATCATACAATTCGACTTCTAGATCAAATATATTAATATTTTACGTGTAGATCTAGTTGTTGCTAAATTTAGGCGTTTTGATCGAACATTCTGAGTCTTCGAATGTTTATATTTGGGAAATAAAAACGTTCACAGGTCGTACCGTTGGGATTTTCAGTTGTTTTATTCGTTAAAAAATAAAATGGGAAGGCCAACAAAAGCAAACAAAACAATGCCAAGCGTTGTAAGGCATATCGAGACAAAAACAAAGAAGCTCACAAGGTTAATGATGCGCTTAGGAAGAGGGTTGCAAGAGAAAGGATTAAGCTCAATCCAGCGGAAAATCGTTTACGATTAAAAAGAGAAGCTGCTGCCAAAAAAGCATGAAGGCAACAAAAGAGAAACGCTGCTCAAACTGGTAATATTCCATAATATTTCATGCACGTATACCTTTCTTAATTCAGAGTGTGATTTGGGTATTCTAAAAAATGTATGCAACCAAAATTATTCATTATTCCTTAGATCTACGAGCTATGGAGGATGATGTTACTCAAGAAGCGCAGCAGCCAACATCATCTGAATCGCCTTCGTCCAGCTCGCCTTCTTCTTTTACTTCTTCCTCAGCATTCAAGCACCGCAGCACCAAGTATAGATCTTTGGCACAAGCCGTGAAAAGTCTTCCCCACAGTCCGCGTATAAGGAGCGACATTGTTAAGCTAATTGCTTCCAAGCACTTCAAAATTCAATTCAAAAGTAAAGGCGGAAGAACTAAGCAAACACTTTCAAACACGGAAGAAGAATGGCTTTTTTCCTTTCGTCAAACACCGGGGCGCAAAGATCATGTTTACATCGGTAAGGTCGATGGGGAAAGGAAATACATGCAAAAGCGTTACCTACAGTGGACCATTCGAGAACTGTTCGGAATAATCAATGGCAAGGTCCCAATGGAAGAATGTCAAACATTTCCTAATTCCTTTAAAAGAGAACTGACGTTCAGACAATTGTATGATTTTCTAAAGAAGCATAAACAGTACAAGTATTCTAGTCAAACACCTCACGAATCATGTACCTGTGAAATTTGTGAGAACATTACTCTAATCACTAGCGCTGTAAACCGGAAGTTAAAGAATATCGACGCAAAACTTCCTGTCAACGTGAAAGAGTTGGTTGGTGAATACTCGTGCGATGTCAGCAATGCAGATTGTATGAAAAGTATATGTCTAAATTGCCCGGCACTTACCATAGAAGATTCTGACTTTAAAGATTCGTCATCTACAGCTTCATCTGATTCTGAGGAAAGTTCATCCAACGATAACAGTGATAAAGAGGATGAATGTGACGAAATTAAATACTATCAATGGTTATCGATTGAAGGCAAAGCAAACAAAGTGTGCACCTGCACAGGAGTCGACGATGTGAAACAAATACTTTTAGACAAGATCAGAGAACTTAAACTTCATGTTTACGTGAAAAACGAACAATACGATTTATATAATCAATTAAAAAACGAAATGCCAGCTAATGCTATGTTCGTCCACGTCGACTATGCAGAAAGCTACGAAAATAAACAGCAAGATGAATGCCAGTCCGCATATTTTGGCCACTCGACGTTTAGCATTTTTACAGCAGCTGTATATATTCGCCATAACGCTTTTTTATTAAATGAAAGTATTGTCATTGTTTCTGAAGCAAAGGACCATTCAAGGAGTGCTGCACATTCATGTATATCACAAGTTGTTAATATCATGATGGAAAAGCACAATCATCTAAAGTCATTTGCGTCTATTGATTTGCATGCGGTACTGTTAAAAATGTCGTATTCCGTCACGTCAAGTCTGGTCAAGTTATTAATAATTCAGCCGAAGATTTCTCTCGTGCAGCAAACAGGTTCTGCCCCTCTATCACCACATTATTCCAACCATCGGATTCAGTCTTAAGCGAACCCAGTGATATAGAAAGTGCACCAGTGATACCTTCGACTTCATAAATTTGTTCGTGGTACAAATATTGAAAATGGTGAAAGTGAAGTAATATTTTTCTTCCTGTCAAACGAAGATGAACCATGCTACACCAAAACCCATTCAACGAAAATTGGATGTGGACATATCGATCGCGATTTTGATTCCCTCGCACAATTTAGAAGCACTTGTGCTTATTGCTTGGGCAGACATATGGAAGTAGACGAGACGGAGGATTGGTTGCGGTGCCCTATGTGCATGCAATGGTTCCATGAAGACTGTTTTGAACAGTAATCGGTGCATTAGAATAATCTGTCGGACGGATTTAATTTTCTAAATTCTGTGATTATTTTATAAATATATGATGTGTTTTAATTTTTTTTTAGTTTTATTTTATGTTCCTACAAATTTTGTAACTATTTCACAATGAACTCATTGTGAAATAGTTACAAAATTTTATGTATTTTGGTTAATAATTCACTATTTTCCAAGAAATCTGTCGGACGGACGCTAAGTTTAAAATATCGATTTGAAGTTTCGGTATCATAACAAGGAAAGTTTAATTTTGAAAACCTGAAGCAGCTTCGTATCCAATCTTTAAAAAGGTCACATATAAAACGTTTTGAAAAAGTTGATATTTTCTTATCAAAAACGTCCGTCCAACAGATCCGTTCGACAGATATATCCACTGGTAGACTTTTACCAATAATTTTTTGTTAGTAAATAAATTTTATTTTTTTATTTTTTCAATGATTTCCATTATAGTTCCTGCATGAAATAAATGTGTTTTCCTTTAGCAAATCTCCTTTTTTTCGATAATATAGAACTATAAATCTGAAATCTTCGGAATGAAAATTTTATCGAATCCGTCCGACAGATTAGGTTTTTTGCAGATTTCTCCTTAACGAAAATGCCAACCAAGCTTATCTTAATGTTTCTTAAGTAATTTAAATGTGTACTTATCAAAATGCAAAACAGAAAAATTGAAGTCAGATGTATGAATGAACTTTATGTGGTCTGACTGAAACATACAAAGACTGAAAACATTTATATCTTTTTTTTCAGAGCACAAGCGACTGTGGCAATACTATTTGGCGAGCTGCAAGAAATAGTGCAAAGTCAAACAATAAGTTAGAAGTAACAGGACTTAGCTATTGTGCATGTAGACATTGTGTGTCTCAGAAGGGACTGAATATGAAACAAGAGAGATATTTGCTTATTCGTATCACTTACAAACAACGTTCATGCGAGAAAATAATGTCAAATATTTCTGGTGTGATGTAGCTTGCAAATATTTCCCATGGTTGGAGAAAGTTGACCTCAGTAAACTCATGGTACCATCCCTATCAGTGATGCATGCTAAAGTTCACTCTCCATCCTGTCAGGTTGGTATTTTGTGAATAAAATTTTTGGAACAGTACTTGTACCACTGATTCTCAATAAGTTTGCTTTTAAATTTGAATTTTCAGGTCATATGGGATGGTCGCTTGATTTTGGGAATTGGCCTGATAACTGCCGAGGAAGTTGAACAAGTAAACAGTTATTTATCACGTCTTGGTAATTCAACCAAACATCAACTCCCAGAAGGTATGTTTTAAATATTAAAAGTTTTTGAAAAAAAAATTGTTTTAAGAGGATAAATTTGCTCGTTGAAAAGTGCTCATTGCTCGTTACTTCTCTGCTCGAGAAGAATATAACAGTTTGTATTTAAGGAAAGTGACAAATACAAAATGCCCTTTCTATAGTTCAGTTTTTAATTTGAGAGCGCAATCATTATTCTCTTGATAATCTTGGTCCTATTTTAGTTCGTAATGACACAATAACATCTATGATCTTGTTCTGGAATCAAAATTTTTTTTGAAACTTGCAAAAACCCTGAAGGCCCGGTTTACAAAGGTAATAATCTTGATATCATATAATTTTTTCCGAAATACAATGGAGTAAAAGAATATTGATTCCTTTTCAATAGTCTCTACCAGACAAAGAAATTGATGGCTACAACACAATCAAGTCTGAGTTCTAAATTAGCTGATAAAGACTTGGTTATGCAAACCCAGTTATTGTTCAACTGGAGACAGGAACTTGTACAATGGGCTAAAGGTATGCCGTAAACTTGTTTTTGGTATGGATATGTATGTAAAAGGATTATAAATTATAAAAATTCGAAGTACTACAAAATTTGTATCTATTTTATTTCTATTTCTCTCACTGTTTTGACTTCAAGGTTCTTATATTGGAAAAGAATTCACTGTTGTTGAAGAATATATTATCCTGGCTAACCATCTAGAAACTAACAGCGCCATAGAATTCTTGTCGAAAGACATAACTGCTTTGCTTGTTCATCTACCAGAAGTGCGAAAGTCATATAACGAAAATTTCGCCAGACTGACACACCTGAAAAGTGCTGTGTCTGCAAGCTATTCGTCCACTGTTACGTAAACAAAACAATCAAATCAAAAATGCTATCATTTTTTCGAAATGCAATTGAGAATATTTATTCTGGAATCGCTCAAAGTAATATTCAAATCTCGAAACTAGCAAGTTGGTATTTTTTTATTTTATTCTTTCTTCACTTAATGGATATAATTTGGCGGAAACTTAATTTCGCGATTGGAGAAATTAGCATATTTGATGAGAAGTTGATTGGCGATCAACAGCTTTTGTTAAATCTGGAGAGAATTTAATTTGTCCATCGATGAATTTAAACACATAACTTACTAAAATAAAACACTATTCGAAATGCTTGTCGAACACCCTTGTATTTACTGAGCAGTGATATATATAGCCGTGATTTTTCATTCAGACTCTTGTAAAATGCGGAGACGAATTAGGATGAAAACCTCCGGCGAAAAGAGAAAACTGTGTGACTTCATGAAATGTTATAACACCATTGCAGAGGACATTGGTGTAGATAGTGACTTCGATTTCCCATGGATGGAAAATACAGGAATTGATGGTAAGTAGAATTGTTGTTACATTTCTTGACACTTCATACATCATGATTTTACACTTATTGTGGAAACATTCGGATAGAGGTACTGTAGGGTTTAAAAAATAGTGGCAACAACGAAAATATTGTTATACGAAAATATTGTTATACAAAAATATCTCCTAATATATACTACATCGTATTTTTTTCAAGGATTGTCGATGAAATTTAAAAGAGCTGTTGTGATCGAATCAGAGTTGTTGAAAAGATGCGAAGAAGAAGTTGGCATACTCCAAAAAGAAATGTCTAGCTACTTGCTTTTTTACAAAGATGTTTGGAAAAGTTGAAAAATGACATAGATGTCAATAGCTCCAACTTTTATGCGAATGAGGTATGGTAAATGCTTCCTTTGCCTAATTGTGCTAGTATATATTTATTTTTTTGATTTTGTCAAATGTACAGGATTCTTCTTTATTGTGTGCTTCTGATTGGGATATCTTGACAACAGCTGTTGTACTTTTAAAACTTAGGCTTAGATATGGTTCTCAAATGCTTCGCTATGACATTTTTTTATATTTCAGCGCTTATCAATGGCGAAAAAGTTAATCTTGAAGAGAGGCATGGACTTCGCGGAAAGGCAACTGTTGGAAGGGTGTCAGGAATTTGCGGGTGTTATTACCATTGATCAAAACATATCTGCTATAGACGATGAAGATGATTTGAGCGACAAAGACAGTGACAGTGAAAGCGATTTTTCCCTGCCCGGCTCAGACAGTGACCCGGAATAAAGTAGCTTTTATCGTCTGTATTTATTATTTGAACAATCATAGCTCTTTTCCGGGAATACATATTTTTTAAGATTTCGTATCGCATCCGAAATTTGTTTAAACGGTCTTTTACCTCCTTCGTCTTCTCCTTCTCACTCACTCCACACAGTATGTTCTATTGTTTGTAATCAATTTATATTATCAACTTTGTGACAATACCTTAGATTCACCTTCGTTTCGAAATATTTTTTTCCGAACGTTTTTTCTTCAGGCCTTAATTCATCGAAACAAGACAAGTAGAGTTCGTATATGTGACAATACCTTAGACACGCGTTCGTTCCGAAAGATCTTGTTCCGAATGTTTTTTCTTCAGGCCTTAATTCATCGAAACAAGACAAGTAGAGTTTGTATATGTGACAATACCTTAGACAATACCTTCGTTCCGAAAGATTTTGTTCCGAATGTTTTTTCTTCAGGCCTTAATTCATCGAAACAAGACAAGTAGAGTTTGCATATGTGACAATACCTTAGACAATACCTTCGTTCCGAAAGAGTTTGTTCCGAATTTATTATCTTCAGGCATTAATTTTTTTCATTGGGACGTTGTTGTCAAAGAAAGTTGTTCTTCCCCAACAACGTAAATGAAAAAAAAGGCAAGAAGCGCGCTGGGTACGAGGTTGAACTTTGACCGATTTTTTATGTTTATTTTTTATCGATAAAGTATGTTGTTTTGGTTTTCAGAAGGTTTTCGAAAAAATCTACTGTGTGTTGTGTGTTGTGTAATGCCCTATTTCATCTTTTCAATAAAGTCGCACAACACTGTTGTGCAACACTGCTTTTTTTCTTCTTTTATACAGGAAACTTTTGCGATATTGGATTCTAATCTCTTGCAACAGTTGTTGTGCAACACTGTCACCGACGTATTTGGACACCACCAATGTACCCCCTCTCCCGCCTTTCAAAATCTCTTTCGATCTTCCGGCGTGTTCCCTTTTGCTGTAAAAAACAAAACAAATCGAAACTTCATCGATACCGACGACAAAGCATCAGGGACCCAATCGACACCGTAGTCATTTGCGAATCTTATCGATTTTCAACATCTGGACCATTTTTTTTTCGAACAGAAAGAGGATACACGACCAAATTTCGTTGCTTTTGCACGAGTTCTAAACATGCTCAACCGAGACAACAACTGCAACAAATACAACAGCAAGTACTACAAAGCGACCATTTGGTAGCAAAGTAAAACATATTATTTCCACTTTTCCTTTCTCACTACAAACAATGTGTGAGACCATGTTCCCAGGATGATGCTTAAACTCAAACTGAACACATGATTGCTAAAACCAATAGTTTTTAAATACAAAGTGTTTAGCCTGATCCCTGTTGTTTTTATTCACACAAGCATAGCTTGTTTTTGTCTGCACGAAAAGTGCCACATCCAACGTATGTTTTCCCCGCTTGAGTTTGGACATGGCGTTTTCCAATCCCTGTAAAAAGGTGTATATTTTACCAATTTTGACATGTTCATTTCAGAAATGTACATCCTGTTCAGCCCTAAATGTTGCAGCAAAAGGTCATTGCCATCAATGTGGAATGATATTTGAGAAGAAGCGGAGAAGAGTGACGAAAAACATTCCTAAAAACGTGCACAATCAAATTCAGCTTCTTGAAAAAAGGGTATTTTTTTCTAGCATTTTGTCTATTGTTCTGTATTTTATGGTGCAGATGCAAAAATGATATATTATCATGGTATCATTTGTTTATTTCTGTTTTTTTTTTCATTTGCAGGCAAATATTTTGAATACTCAACATGGCCTACACGTGATGGTGTTATATGCAAAAATAAACCCTTCTGAAAGATTGACATTGTCCTCCTTTGCCACAGATGGTGTAGCCTCCACACTTAATGATGGGTATTCTGGTAGGCTGATCAGGAAAATGTACAGTGAATCAATAAAAGGTATACATGATTGACATTTGTTTCATTTATTGTTTTTGCTGTTGTTCACTTTGACCCACTGAAGACAAATCTTGGCAGCCTATAAAAACATTTTTTTATCTTTATCTTTTAGAAATATGGACAAAACAACGCCCTGCTGACGGTAAGGATATCGTCAACATCCTTCGTTAATTACTGTTTACTAACCACACAAGAGTTTTGATCCTTGTTAATCACCACACATAAGTTCACTTCAGCAAGTCCACATTGAATTCTGGCACGCTAAATACATACCCGCGATAATACTGTGTAACAAGGTAGTTGATTTTCAATTTGCGCAGGTTATGATGCAAACGTTGAAAACCATACACTGCAAATCACACAACCTGATGCTAATGGTGCACAACAAGGTAATTTTCATATACCATGGTTCTTCTACCATTCAATCAATAGGGTTCAAATTAGAGGACATTATTATTTAGTGAACAATGCTCGAACAGTTATGCAACAACCACTAACAGAAATACAAGACACCTCTGTGAATTCTGGAATACCTGTTTTGTCAGATGGTAAGGAAATCCTCATTATAAAACTGAACAATTACTTCAATGCTGAGGTTGTTTGATGCACTGGGTGTGTAGCTTTAAATAATTTAGTGTTTTGACCTTGATGTACTTCAAAATCGTAACTTGATGCATACAGTTCCTTGAATGAAGATATATTTATATCCGCAGATATAACCTTCTCAGGTCTCATCAGTGCGGCTCGGGTAAACTAATGGTTTGATCGACCAGAGTGCTCAAGGCACAATGCCGAGCTTATATGTAATGCTTGTGGTACGATTAATATTTTCCAGAGTGCTCAACAGAAAACCGGGGCATATATATTTAGTATATTCTGTTTTAGAAACTAACCCACCTACAATGCAAGGTGATGTTTCAGAAAAAGGTAAGAATTTTTAAGTATTTCTGTGCGTTTCTCATGCAAAGTTTATACCTTGGGTAATTGATTTTTTTGTTAATCTAGACTGGACTTGGTCACTTTGTAGCCATAAATAATAATTAATGATCATATTTAGAGATTGATTCATTGCAAGAATTGCTAGTGCATGAGGCTGATACTAATGACATGGGAACAGGTGAGTGCTTGGTTATATGTGTAGCATGTTTAGTTAACTTGATTTTGATTGACATTCTTTACCCCTTCCAACTTACCTTTTTAAAATTCAATACTTGAAATTCGATTGTAATTGTTAGTCTCTCCCATTCTAGTAACTAATAATGAACTGATGGAAGATTATACGATGGAACAACCAACCTCAAAGGGGAATAGCAGTGGTTAGTGTTCACAAACTTCTACTATTTACACCCTATATCTAATGGTTGCTTTGAAGAAAAAATTCATGATGTTTGTCTTGTTTTTAGTGTTCTGTTGCCATGTATGAGCATTTTTGATGTAAAGGAAGGTAAGAACACTAAAAGCAACTTTTCCTGCAGTATTCATATTGCTTCCTATTCTCATTTTCATTTTACTCTTTTTCAGCTGCTACGAAAAAAGATATCATAGAGAATGATATATTAGCAGTTTACGCTCCAGAGCAGGATGTTTTTGGCTGATGACAGTTATAGTTCGAGTTAGTCCAAGTCCTCTTTCATACATGGACATTGGTTCAATAAAGTTGATGATGGGTACGAAATTGGTGATAGGTGTAAAATCATGTTCAAGAACGTTATTCGGAGAGAGAAAAAACTGTCTAACTTTTTTTTGATTGACAGGAATTATGATGGCAATATTTATAAATTAAATTTAAGTTTTTCGCATGATAAAACCGAGTTTTATTCAACATATTTGGTTTATTTTTTGGAGAATCTAGACTTGACTCAGTGGCTTCGCAAAAATTACTTCTCGCAACTATTGATTCCCTTAAGGTACTTTTTTCTGAAAAAATCCAGTTTAGGCTTACACTTTTTTATAACAAACAGGAAAATTTTGTTGAGCCTGGAGTGTTCTTATTTTTTTTATAATTCGAAGCTCAAATATTTATTTTGTTTTTATTTTTGTAATCTGGCAGGATTCTTTTCCAGAATTATTAGGATTCTGTATGAATGGAAAAGCAAGTCCAAGACTTTTCTATCTAAGACTTTGATGAAAATAGTATCTAATTTTAGAAATTTCCAAAATAGCCCAAGCGTAATGATCAGTAAAAATTAAATTAGGTATGCATTTTCAGCCTCCGCATTGTTTATATTTTTTGCCAATTTTCAACCTCATTCTTCTTACAAAAAAGTGTTATGTTTATGCATATAGTTGACTCAGTTCTATGGGACTTCATCTGAAGTTCTAGTTTGGATGAATCTTTTTCTTGAATTACATGAGATTTTTAACAACTCTAAATCGCACTCACAGTGTTAAGTTTAATCACATTGTTTTTTCGCACAACGTGGTTTCATCCGAAACTAAGGCTAAATTGAGACCATCAACACCTCGGGATCAAAACATTTCGAACTTGAGATCATTCACAATTTTGTAGTTGAAATACGGCTAATCGGGTCCCTTCCCGAAAAAAATATGCTGTGAATTCTGCCATCATAGACTTTCTTAAGTTGATGTAAATTCGACAATGGCGTGAACAGAATTATCATGGATAATATGGTCGAGTGAGCAATAGATCATTCTACCAGAAAAGCGTCGGGTATCAAATGTTGCTCTATGTTGTTGATAGTAAGTGTTTAGCGACATGAGAAAAGTCGCGGCTGTATATATATCCCAGTTCAAAAGCTCGCATCCTGGCCTATTCAAATTTCTGATAGTCTGAAAGGATTGATGATGATGGTACAAATATTGCGACATCATGCCGAAGTGCACAGTAGCGCAGCGGGTTTACGACGTGTAGGTTGCGATTAGTGAACACAACAATGAGAGCGGCTGTAGTGTAGACATGAAGCAAATTTAAAATGTGGCATATCAGGAAAGAAAATTTAATATTTTGTGACAACTTTACCGTGCTAAACAACTCTTCAAATGCGTTATTTGCATTGCTAGATCATCGCATATGCGTTTTAACGCCATGGCCTCATGGCCTATTTCCTTGAGTACACCGCGATTTCTGTTCACCTGTTCGAGTTTGTTACCTTTTGCCACAAAACGGGAATGGAATAATAAATGCAGGTTCACGTTATCGGATATCTTTATTCTTTTGAGATTAGGTACTTACAGTTGAAATTCAATCATCAGAATATACAATTTGTGAAGGTTAAGCAGAAAACTTGAAATTTACAAGCAATTTAAGTACTCACTCTGTTTACAGATGATTATTCGCAAAATATGGAATAATACACCTTTTCAAAGTTGAGTAAAAACAACATACCCTTATTTTATCCAACTCAAGTTATCTGTACAACTAGTTGTACCGTACTAATCATCTTAAAACCAATTTAGAAGACATAACTTCAATATTAAAACTAAAAACGACCTTTCCTTTTTACCAAAAATACCCACTGCTGTGGGCTGGCAAACGTGTTTATTTATTTTCTCATAGCCACGTGGCATCGTCTTTTGAAATGACTACTATGTGTATTATTACTACATGACATAATAACTGTGAACATGTGTATTATGTCATGTGATGCACAAAATAGTAATAAAGTTAACTAGCTATTCCTGAAGGCATCCGTTGCATAAAACAAAATATAAACATTACCAGATCATTTTTTTAACATTAATTTTTGGCAAGAACAACACTAAGTTTCACGTACAGTAGTTCAAAATTATATTCAAACTAAATGCAAAAATCCATACATAACTTTTCATACACAATTCACTTGTCAAAATCACGTATCTGTACTGTGCTCTGCTTCCTACTTCCTACTTATCGGGGTTTTCACATATATTATATGATGATTGATGATTGATGATGTAAATAAAATCTATTTCATCGCGAAAAAAGAGAGCGACAAAATTATAAGAAGACCTAAAAAAGTTTCTCAACGCTGGAAAAAACTCGTTGGCATTCGATTTTCATAATGACCATTTCACAATCAATATTTGCTGAAAGGCTTTTGGTCAGCAATATATAAAAATATCTGTTGTTGACAATGCAGTATTGGCACCCTTTTATTTGTTTATCATCCTGCAGCCAGCCACTGCTCTCTTATCATACATCATATATCATACATAACACAGTGAGTGAGGTGAGTGCGTACGTGTTACCGTACCACACCGCACCACACCACCAGTCAAGTAAGACGAATTGGAAATTCAAATATTCACCAAACTGTAGGTGCTAATTTTCATGTAACGACTTTTTTATATTAATATTGGCTCGTTTAGGCAACAGCAACACCACACCTACAGCACAGCGGGCACACCACCACCCATCATAAAACCACCACCCATGAGCTAATTTCATCATTATGTAAGCGACGAATGAACCATTTTTCTCTCCATATCTTGAACAACTATACAAAGAGCAGAGTCGTTTAAAACAATCTTGTTGAACAGCAGTCTGTTGCTTCCATGCCACCAGCAGGTACTGCATATCCATCACAGTATGAACCATCGCAGTGACACACGCCATTTTTGTTTGTTTACAAACAAGATAAAAGTTTCAGTGAGCAAAGACGATGTATGTCTGACGTCATTGTCTCATCCACAACGCAGGGAGGACACCTTGCTCGCGGACCTTAATGGCTAATATATCCATTTTACATATATATGGTCAATATATCCATTTTCAGAAGCCCGTAGATTCCTGTACATATGAACATAATATCCATTCTACATTATCGATATATTGTCCATTTTTTTATAGTGAGTATGTTGTTATATTCCTATCTTTATTTATTCTTCACAAGTGATACTTGAAAAATCAGCAAAGAAACAGGGCAGAAACTCTTATGATATAAACAGGAGGTTGATTTTGACGTTTCATAAAATTGGACAAGGTCAATTGGACAATTTCTTGTACAAGTTGTCTACGACAATGGGTGGTTCCAGGCGAAGTGTCGAATAAAGCTCCTGTTATGGATACAGTTATTCAAAGTCAGACTACTTCACCAGGAATATCATCGACTCTATACGGTCCTAGGAGAGATAAAAATACACACCGCAAGATAGTTTGAATTTAATGCAAGCTAAGTTGCAGAAAAGGGACAAAAAAAGTAGATTTGTTTGTTGTGTGGATTGAACCAAGAAACAATAAACCCAAATTTGGTCAATTTGTTGTTGGTTTACCTCTTTCTTTTCACCTGAATCCAGTTGTTTTTACAACGAAAGTTGAAACAAACATAAATAAAATACAAAATCCGTTATATGGCGAGACAAATTACACTGAACTACCCGAGCTAGCATCAAAAGATTGGGTTAATATCCATACAGAACAAAACTATTTAAATTCCATCAAAATATCTGGAGAAAAGTGCAGATTGTTAGAAACAGATACAGTTTCACAAAGTAAGAATGAGCTGTGGAAATTGTCAAGAAAATGAAAGATTGGTTCAAGCGAAGCTCATAAGGTATTTATTTAAAAAAAATATTTTGGAAAGCCTTGTTGACTTTTTTTATCACGAAAAGAAGAACAAGATCTTCCATACGCTGTACGTGAGAATTTTAGACATGGGAAACTGCATGAACCTATAGCTCGAGAAAAATTATGCAATTTTATTTAAACCGCGATGTGGAAGAAAGAAAAACTGTATGTGTAATTCAACCAAACCTTTTTTGCCTTGTCGCAAGTCCTGATGGACTTGCCAGTGATCGACAAGTTGATAATAACAATATTTTAGGACTTGTTAAAATTAAATGCCCCAAAAGAAATCACAATATACCCCAAAAGAAATCACAATATACCCGATCCAATTTCCGACAGCTCGTTCTATGTCAATAAAATTGATGGCAAACTTGCTTTAAAGAAAGATCATCCCAGTGTATATTACACTCAAATTCAGATGGCAATGGGCTTGTCAGGAGCTATGTTTTGTGACTTTGTTGTTTTTGTGTTTGATGGATTGATTACTGTTAAAACTCCTTTTGATGTAAATTATTTCTATGGGTTAATTCCCAAGCTTAACGATTTTTATAAAAAGGTACATTTTTAAAGGATTTAACAGGTACGCACATTTACGCTCAGGTGTTAAAAATTGATTTCGCCTACTTTGTTTACATTTTACCATTCCAAGCCTCGTCTCTGTGTATAGCCAAGTATTGCGCAAACGAATACGAGAAACCCGTACTACAACTTATCTTTGCGTTTTACAACAGCTAAAAAAAGTATTAATAAACAATCCAGGGAAATTTCCATATCAAGTTATCTATTGGTCTTTAATTTTGCAATGATAGTAATTGGAAAGGGGGCATGCAGCTTTGTCAACATTTTGTGGCCTTACGAACATGTCCCAATCAATAAACACCAAGGTGTTTAATGAAATGCAGAGGGTGGCAAAAAAAATTGTATGCAGAGTGCTGCTGACCAGTTTCATTTGATGAGGATGATGAGGATGATGAAATAATATAAATAATATGAAATAAAAAAAAGACATTACAGTTTCTTGTGATGGAACTTGGCAAAAAAGGGGTTATGCTTCCATAAATGGAGTTGTAACAGTTATTGCTAGTTACTCGGGAAAATGTATTGACTACCGAGTAATGTGAAAAACATGCAGTGCGTGTACCTCATGGGAGCCTTGTAAACACAAAGAGTCAATATTATATACTAACTTTTTGGCATCTCATGAATGCTTGATTAACCATAAAGGATCTGCTGGATCCATGGAAACAGCGGGTAAGAGAAAATTGGGGCATACCCACTATATAGATGACGGCAAATCTCATGCAGATGTTGTGAAGGATGAACCATATCCTGATATTGTTGTTGAAAAGTTAGACTGTGTCGGTCATATTAAAAAAACATTTTGGCGGTCTACTGCGAAAATAACAATCGACCAACAAATCTAAATTAGAAGATGGAAAAACATCTAACCGAAAAAGTCAACAATAACTACAAAATTACTTTGGTACCGCTGTGCGACAACATACTGGTTCGACTGTTTACCAACTATAAGAAGCAATTGGTGTCATTTTATTTCATTGCTCTGATGCAAGAGAAACAAGGCACCACATGTGTCTGCGTACTAAAGATAGGTGGTGGAAGTACCAAGCTAAAAAATTGAATAATACAACAACTTAAGTGCAGTTTGTGAAAAAATCAAACCCATTTTTATTGATCTTAGTGTTGGCAAGTTATTAAGCAAATGTTTGCATGGGAAAATACAAAAGAACGAGATGATTAACGGTATGATTTGGAAATGGTGTCCCAAAGACGTTTTTGTAGGACGTAATACGTTAGAATTAGGTGTTTCATCTGCAGTTATATCCTTTAATGGTGGTGCTACTGGCATACTATAAGTGTTTAGACAAACATATATTTGCCTTAGTGTTTCACAGAGGATGACCAAGCGACTTTATCTTGATAACATGGTTAACAATTATACAGTCCTGGCCAAGCAGTTAAGGTGTTGAGCTTGCATCATTAGGTTCCCCTATCGATAAGGATGTCACAATCAACCATTTAGTATGAGCGGTTGATTCTGCAGCAGACAAAAGCTTTAAAATACAATTTTCAACAAGGGGAAATGAAAAAACTGTACTATGTCCACAAGTACCCAAACAACAACCAGAAGTTCAGTAGAAAACTTATCTGAAAGATTAGGTAAATTATAATTTGGTAAAGTAAATAAAGGGGGAAATTCTTTATGGCATGCTATTTAGTAGGAAGTTATTGATTATAATACTATCAATTCTAGTTCAAGTCAACTTTTATTTTGTGTCGCCTGCTGAAAGTGAAATCAACCAATCGAAATTCTAGTTTTATTGAAAGTGCAGCAGTATCTTGGTAAAGTTAAAATAAAAATGGCGCCCGGAAATTCGTGCAACATCACGGAAAGCGAAAAAGGTTTTTTGCAATTATTTGAGCTGTTGAAAGCAGCTTTCCGACAGCAGCTACAGTTACAGTTACCGCTACAGTAACCAACTCCGCTTCACCAACAAGAACATGTTGATAATCAATCCCAGAACTCCTTGTTTTTGCAGTCAGATGACACTGAATATGTGGAAACAAATACCAACGAAACTGAAAATGCAGAAAGTCCTGAATTATCTGCTGATTTAACTACTGAAGAGTTATAAGCTATCTCAATGAAGAAGTTAGAAAGTATCTATGGGGATATTTCATCAAAACAGCATAAGAACATGAAAGCATGGAGGAGAATAGCAGCAGTTTTAAAACAACCTGGTAAGTTTTTAAGATGGTATAGCTACCATAGCATTGTTTAGTAAACAATGTGTAAAGCTTTTTACTGAATTTAAAGTATGATTGGTACACAATTTGTGGCTAGCTAGACTAACACTGTCAATGTAAATATTTACATTTTGCGGTATTGTTGGTTTTTTGTACCAGTATGTCCATGGCTATTTTTTAGAAACGGAACTGCAAAATTGTTTAAATGATTACGAGATTAAAGAAAATGTTTACGTAGAAGAGAAAAGCTACACCATCTGGATCTGGTTCTAAAAACTTTCAACCTGTAATTTCTTAACGCTCTTCATTTTACATCATGTCACGCCTGGAAAGCTAACAATTACTAACAACTTACTATATCACCCATTCCACTGTATCTGGATAACCAAACTGTCAATGCTGAGAAAACATTGATTAACGAGGATGAAGAGACAGGAAATATTCCAAAGCCTACTTGTGTTAAGCATGGAGAAAGCATCAAATATTAAGCAGTAGAAGAAATTGCAAAATATATTGATGGTTTGTTTCGGTCTCTAGAATGTAAACGAAATTGATTTGAAATGATTTTTTATTTTGTAAAAGTGTGGTAAGTCATTTCAAAGGACTTACTAAAAAGCAAAACAAAGAGTAATAAAAATCATGACAGTTTTCTTGGACTTTGAGGAATAACATATTTTTTTGGTTGTGTAGTTTTGTGTATATTATATGCACTGCAAATACACAAATATAATATAGCGTTGAAAAGTGTCATATAGAAACTAGTGATTTAAACCTGTGAGAGAATCCACTTGAAAAATTTTTTTTTTGAAATTTATTGTGCTTATCACAAAACGGTTTGTTGTTAATTTCATCTAATAAAACGCAAATAAAACAATTTTAACGAAATTGACAACAACAGTAACAATGTTTATTGCCGTGACTTTAAATTACCATACAATTTTCTAGCTAATTAATTCGTTTTATTTATCAAATGATTTGTTCTATCCTATTAAAAATCTAAACAAAAGTTTTATTTAAAAAAATAAAAAATAAAAAATAATTGACTCTGCTTGACACAGTTTCCGTATAATTAGATTTTTTTAATTAGATTTTCATACAAAATTTGACAAGCGATTGTCCCCACAGCTATCTTCCTTCTAAAAATACCAAGTGTCAAAAATGCCAAAAAACTGAAGGGACTTTAAATCCTTTTAAGTTGTTGCTACTATATTTTTTTATTAACTAGAACAACTCGAGTTGAAATTTTGACCTAATTAATTTAGGGAGCTATAATTTTTTTTCGAATGTTGGAAAAAATGTAATAAAAAACACACAAAGGTTAAATAAAATTGTTGTTAAAACATTGTCATTACGAAAGCCAGAGGCTGTTTCATTGAATAGAGTGTTCGGACTAAACAAAACCTCCATCGACCGATATTTTGAAAACCTTAAAACAGTCTTAGAGAAATTTAACATCAGGCCACACCGAATATTTAATGTGGATGAATCTGGTTTAACGTGTGTTCATAAATTGATAAAGATCTTAGCACCACGGGGCAAGCGTGTTGTAGCTACCGCAACAAGTGGCGAGAGAGGTGTAGAGCCAACTGCAGTGCTACGGGCAGTTACGTTCCACCAATGATGATTTTTAAACGTAAAAGAGAAAGGCAAGATCTCACAGAAGGTACTCCAGTTGGAACACGTAATGAAGTTTGTGATAGCGGGTGGATAAATATCGAATTGGTTATGGCCTATGTACCTTAAGCATTTTACTGATCATACCAAACAAACCGAGGATGATCATGTCATTTTAATTTTAGATGGGCACATAATCCAAACGAAAAATATTGAACTCATAAACTTTGCACGAGATAATGGCATTGAGATTGTCTCCCTTCCATCACATACCTCACATAAATTGCAGCCTTTTGATGGAACATTTTTTAAACCACTTAAATTTGCTTCCAATACAGCTTGTACTTCTTGGATGTGACTACGTCCTGCCTGAAGAATCATTATCGACAAAATTAGTGCCTTGTTTAACACCGCATTTCTTAAGGCTGCCACAATTGAGAATGTAATATCTGGTCTTCGATGCGCTGGATTTGTTCCGTACGATGCATCAATTTTGCTGGAAATAAAATTTTTGTCAGATATGAAAGAACCACTTGCTACTCCAGATGATAGCACCATGACAGAAGAACCAACACCTATCACATCTTCATCGCATACTGGATCCAGCATTGATTCGATTGACATGACTATTCATTCAGCACCAGTAAGTTTTAGGGAAATTTTTAAAAGTTGCTGATAGAAAAAAACAAAACAAAGCGAAGCGAAGAATCTGAAATTATTACCGGATCACCATACAAGTTATCTTTGGAGAAATCTGAGAATGAGACAAAGAAACCATCAAATTAAAAAAAAACAACCAAAGGCAAAAAAAGAAACATTAAAAAAGAAAAAAAACGACACCAATTGTAGAAGATTGCGAGTGTTTAGTTTGCGGCAATTGGTGGCACGAGTCTTTGCCTGCAGAAAACTGGATACAGTGTAATAAGTGTTCAGAGCATGGCATCATCAACTATGTTGTTCTTCAGATAATGTTTTTGTGACCTCTGTGGCTAACTTTATTTTTTTATTTTATTTTAATTATTTTATACGGGGTTTATTTAGGATTTTTATGGCTATATTTTAGTACTTTTGAACTTTATTTTCATTTAACCTGCTAACTTGTTGCTACCAAATAGTGGTACTAAATTTTACTTATCAGATCTAATTTTCCCCTTTGTTACTGTATTTCTATAGTGACCCATCTTGCCTCACCTGTTGGGGTAAGATGAGCCAGCACACTATTGCGGTATAACTAATAAAATGGCAGCTATATTGCTTTTTTCTGTTAAATTTTTTTTGTCAATTTTAAGGTTTTGTATCGTTGCTTTAAGTCTGTAATAAAGTTTTTTTAAATAATGTCTTCTTAGTTTTTTTATTTTGTTTCCTTAAGGAAGGTTAAAAAAAGGTTCAAATCCTGTATTATTTAAAACCAACCAGCAGAATGAACAGTAACACAACAGCAGAATTGACAGACCTTCCTTGCCAAAAACATTCGAATTTTATAACAGAAGTGGACAAAAATCGAAGCCATATTTGATAACACAGAATTTTCTGTTGGTTTAAGTACAAAAACTGAAGGTGATTACATTGCATTGCACGAATCAGTTACAGTATTGATAAAAGAAAATAAGTTAAAATCCAGCATTTTTTAAAAAAAGCATTTCAACAAAATGTACATTTGTTAAGCATGTACATGATGAAAGGTGCAATCACTACATTGGTTTGACAACTGTCGATATTTTTAAAGCAATTTTGATATTTTTAAATCCTGGTGACATTGGTAAAAATATACTTTTATAGAATCAACATATTGCAGGGGATTATAGGCGGACATCGTTCATTTTCACCATTAGTAAGCTATTTATTGACACTAGTGGGATTATGAAGAAACTTTGATATTGCTCACCTATCATAGTTACTTCAATCTTTGGAAGCTACAATATTATCCTGGATAAATTTCATGTATATAAAATTTGGATCCATTCGTATACGTATACTTAAGAACAAGTTAACGCTCTCATGCCTAAATCAACGGAAGAAAAACTACCTAATGTACGTTGTACAATCGATTGTTTGGAATTAAAATTGCAGTGGCAGCTTCACTTGTTATGCATAAGCTTATGTATTCTGATTACAAAAGCCACACAACAATTAAGGTTTTGGTTGGAATCGCACTAGGCGGTGGCTTTACTTTTATATCTTCAGCTTATCCTGAAAGTATATCAGACTAAAACATTTTCATTCAAAGTGGGTTTCCATATCCATAATTATGGAAGCCTGGAGATGCAATTATGCCCGATTATGGATTCTTAATAGCAGATTATGTTGTGTGTGTACCATGCCAAACTACCTGACAGGAGGTAAAGTTAAGAATTCCACTTCTATCAAATAATTTAAAACATTGCAACAATTATCAAGTAGATGGTCAGTGGGTATCAGCCTGCTGTTGATGAAGATTTTGTGCGTGAAGCAAATAAACAATTACAGCTATGGACTAAAAGTACTTATAGCAGAACAGGATTACAGCACAAATTAGAAAGAAGAGAATTTTAGGAATGATTAACGAATGTAAAATTTGATGTATATGAAAATTTGGTCACATCGATCCTTTTCTTTATATTTTGTTGTCCCTTTTTTGCATTCTTGATAAGGTATTGGGCTGTTTTAAAAAAATAGAAAAAATATCTTCCACTACAGAAATTTTCAATTTTCTGCAAGTGGACAAGAATGAAAAAAAAAACAATTTTTTTTAATCACCAAGGTTAAAGAAACGTGTTGAAACTTATCAATGTACTGCTTTCTCCATGGAGATTAACAACAGTACGTTTGGTAAACAACGGAAAGGCTTAAGAATGGCAGAGAAGGAAATATGGTCAACACTGAAGTAATGTTAAAGAAGTTATTAGTAAAGTTAACCTTCAATCTTTTTCAAATATTGCATGAAAATTAACAGCTGTTATGCATGCAGAGTAATTATGTTATAATAATAGATGATTTAGATTTTCTCTGCTGGATTTGAGCAAAACAATAATGTACAATCTCAATGACATTATTATCAACAAGAAATTTAAGGACACTAAATTGCAAGTAGATGGCTAACATTATTTTGTGTTTTACATGCAGTTCTACCACTTTTGTTGGTACGGGTTAATGCATGTACAAACAGGAGGATATAACCCTGATAACCTTAACCCGTTTGTTTCAAAGTAAATAATGCTAAAGCCGAGTTGTGCTTGTTGGTTATTATTTAATTAACATCATATCTTAATACGATGTGTATTATGACCAAAATAAATTTGATTTGAGGAGCAGAAATCCACTGTGAGCACTCCTTCAGTTCCTATCTATTCCATAAATCTCACATACCAAATCAACTACGTATATAATAACCATAAAAATAATTTTATATATAGTATAATAAAGTTTGTCATATTAAATTAACCTGAGCTGTACTTCAGCTTTCTATTTTCATTCGCTTCGGGGGTTTGTTTTCCGGAACCTGCTGTATTTTACTATCATCCAATGATGTAACAGACTTGTTAATAGTCTCATCAGCTGTGTGAACGTCTCGAATACCTTCCTTCTAAAATGTACCACAACACATAATTAAACAAACAGGCACTTTGTCTCCAAAACTGTATGTGATGTATACGGGCGAACTCACCACTATGTCAAAGGGAATGGTAGCTTCTTCTTGGCAAGGTGATTTAAATAACTGTGCATATCTAAAATAAATAATAGCTTTATATATTATAAATTTACACAAGCAGGGAAATAATGAAATTTTCCATGTTTTAACAAAATTTGCTAATTTCGCCACATTTTTTTCACTTCAAAATTATAATACCTACTAATAACATTAACATAATTATAACAGAAGAAAAAAGTTTTTAAGTGCATATAATTAAAAAGTTAAAACCAGGCTACATCGCTTACTGGAATGATTCGAAAATATTTAAACATTTCAATATGTAGCATTTAAAAATAAAATGCTAAATCTTCACAATGCTGTACGACAATACAAAAAATTTGATTATTCATACACACACACAAATTAGAGTAACATTCCAACACTCAGGTGAACCGCTATTTTGCAAAGGAAATTAGCTTTTTTATAATGATTTTGTTTAGTAATTCAAATATTCAAAATTTTATGGATCAAAACAATGAAGCATTTAATTCTATCTGTTGTTGCATGATTTTATAATCGTGCTAGACACATGAAATAGCAAATGCGATATACAAAGGATACAACCAGTCTTAAAAATGTTAAACTATAAACAGTAGAGTGCATTGTTATATTTCACACAAAACTCTTAACAAACTGCTGGTCCTGTTGAGCAGGTGGAAGACTTGCACAGTATCATGTAGTTAAACATTAAGGGGAGAATCAGTATTGGGTGTGTAGAGGCGTGTTCATCCTATAGAGGTAACTAAGAGTTTAACTGTAATTCTCAAAAGTAACATGTAAAATAAAAAACATTCGCTTTAGCATGCTATTATATTCTTGGATTTCTATAGCTACTTCAGACTAAAAGATGTGTACACTATAAAAATTTTACTGGTGCTACTTACCTTTGACCATTTCTACTATTAAGAATAATTCGCACTGTGCATGCATGTCCCCAGCTTTGACCTGCAGAAGAAAAGCAAGTTTTCTGATCAATGTAGAAATCATTTTTCTTATAACTGCTACAGTGACTTGTTGGTAGTCGTTAGTTTTGAATATCATTAGTAAATTAAATCTATTACTTAATCGATCTAAGTAGTTTTAATATGAGGTAAAATCCTTCTCTTTTTTACCCAATAGTCACAAAATGGAACTAAGTAACTATTGATTTAACAATTCTGTGGTTATTACGCTTATTGCTATGCAAAATGTAAGGTCAAATATAAACCAAATGTTGTAAAAAAAAGACATCTTTAAGTCGAAACATTCTATAAAACAGAGAGAGCTTTTAAGTGGTAAGTGAAATTATTAAATATCAGTGATTTTCACTTGTCGTATAAATGAAAGCTTTCAGAATTATATTTTAAAAGGATTTGATAACCGAATGTGAGACTTGAATTCCAAGTACTACCAACACTTTAATAGCTGGTTTTTCAGCCTCTCACTCTCTTTGTGAGGTTCTCAGCTATAAAAGTTTTAGTAGCAATGTACCTAAAGCTGGTATAAGCCTTGATTCTTCAGTTGGAGAGATTTTTGTTGTCATCTGGTTCATGAAGACTACCTAGAAATGTTAATGAAGCTTTTAATAGTTAAAAACAAAATAAATAAAAAAAACAACAGTTTTTTAATAAAAATGTGCACACATAAAATTCTTTATTAGCTACTAAGGATCTTAAATCATGGAAAGCTGGCATATACATTCCAGTGGCAGTCATAACCAAGCACATTCGTTGGAAAGAAGTACAACAGTAACATATAACAGAAAAACATTGCTGCCGGAATGAAATATAGTGGTAACAATGATTTTTAGGTTAAAGGTGGTATATCTATATTACAAAATATTAACTGAGCGATGTACATGATTTACAGGAGCTGAATGAAAGTGTATGGCTGAACCATTTTTCATACTAACTAACATATAGGTGAATGAAGTTCACCTGTCAAACATGCCTGTGCTGTAGACTGAATAAAAAAACCTTTTGATTATGATTAACCTTAACCATCAGTATGCTGGTAATATGTAGATAAATGACTGTTATACTAGTTAAGTGACTTTCTCTTATGAATGTATGAGAATACAGTGACAAATATCTGCTGAAAAATATACATACAGCTAACTTATGTTCATGGGCGATTTTCATGAAACTTTGAACAAGACCATGCAACAATCTTGTTCTTAACCCTAGATCTTCAAAATCATGTCTAAAGTGAAATGCAATGCTGTCCAAAATGATAATTTTGACCTAAATGAAGGAAATGAGTGTCTGCAAAACTATTACAAAACAAGAGTACAAATCCATAGAAAAGGAAAAAAATAAAAAGAAAGTAGTTAGTTACCTTTGAATGTTTTATTATAAATTCAGGCAGAAGGTGAGACAGTGCAATTAACTGTACGTAATCATGACAGCGATATGTGTGTATACCCTTCAAAACAGACTCAAAGTTAAATCTTCTTGCTGCCTCTAGAAACAACACATAGGATCCATATTGATAATGAGAATAAAGTAAACTCAAACGCAGTCTTGGCTGTCAGAGAATGCACCTTAATACAACCCTACCGAAAGATAGGCATGTATCATGCAACAAGTATGACTGAACAGCCCAAAATCATGTAAATCATCAAAATTTGTCCAATAAATGCAATATTTTACGGTTAGGTACTCCTTGTTTAAAAATACGCTGCAAAATTTAGTCAATCAAATTGTTTGATTATGCCTTCAAAATTATATATTTTTCACTATAAGTTATCGTGTTTCATAATTTCTCTAGCATGGTTGATAATAAGGCAATGTGTATGCTTCGTAAGTAAACCTTAGTTTCGTCTTAACAATACACAGCAATGCCCAAAGCTTGTATAAAAAAGCTGTCTCAATGATTTATAACAAATTACAGCATTGTTAAGCAATGCAAGTAACTTTTTAACAGTTTTTTTTAAAACAGACTGATATTTGTGAAATATGGCATGATAATGCTGAAATTGTGTAAGAAAATTCTTAAAATATTTCGTAACAATTTATGGCTATGTTTTAGATTTGTAATAAATTTTTTGGACAGTTTGAGATACATGGGAAATCTTCTATTGACATATTGTGGATTTTAATTATGCTGCAGAACTGCTACTTTAAGGTTTTGTAACATGCCAGTAGCGTATTTACTCAATCATATCTGTAGTCCAGACAGCCTTTAGTTTAACGCAGCGATTTAAAGCCAGTTCCAAAATTATACAATTAGTTGTTAGCCTATGGAACAATCTATGGGGAGCCGCCTGTCCCAAATATTTTCCACATTCATATTTCGCGGATCTTTGTTTGCCTGTCATGAAATTACTATTGTCAAATGGAAACTGAAAAAATCCACGTTTTTTCTTTTTATTAGAACCTAGTTTATCATAAAATGTAATATTACATTTGGCAAAACTGAAGAACTTTAGAACCATACCAAGCATCAACCGAGTTTTTGAACTTAAAAAAATTTATGAATAAGATCAGCTTTGTTCACCCCTTTGTCATAAAATATATAATATATATATAATAATAATAATAGTGCATTTTTGTCGCGGGATCTACATTAAGAAAAAGAAGCTGCAAATAACTTTTAAAATGCTAAATTTGACATTTTTTATATACTATTTTAATGATTGTTCATAATAATAAATATATATAATATATGACAGGAAAATAATAATAACAACAGTCAAAATGCAGTTAAAATATAGTCGTTCTTTTAAAATTTATTGTTCTTCTCATCATCAGTTGTTTTTTTGTTAATGTCTTTAAAAAGGTGCGAAGATCAAAGAGTTTAAGCTGTGCACAGCCATTTTGAACAGCCAGACATAATAATATAGACTTAAACCCTTTCCATGAACATTAGGTCTACAGAAACTAGACTTTATCTCCAAATTTGAGCCCATTTTAACCCTCAAAATATACAAGTGCAATGTCCCAAGCACCTTAGAAAAAATGCCTTGTCTTCAGCATAAAAAAATACAAATTTAAAAACCACAAATTTAAACAGGACTTATAAAAGATGCGATTGCATTTAGGCCTCTTAAATACAGAGGTAGCATGCTATATTTGTATTTACAGCATAAATTAAACGTGTTCACTTAACTATGTCAGATAAGTGTCTTTCAAAAAATTCCTAGGAAATTTCTTTCAAAAATTCAAAATAATTTCAAGATTATTCAAGGCATCTGCTGAACCTGATTTCATACATTTTTCCCCTCCCCGAAGAAACTAGGAAAGAGGCTTTCAAATAAAGATTATTTAGAAATATCAGACCTATCAATAAGGGACGAGCGATCGCACCCAATTCTAAGAAATGGGATAACAGGTGAGCCATTAACTACTACCTCAGTTCCACAAGATTTTGCCTAGCTAAGCAATTTTGATTTCCCAACTTAGCACTTTGAATTTTTTTTTTAATTATTTGTTTTTATCATTCAGATTAACATGAAAAAAATAATTTTAGTTTCAAACTTAAAAAATAATTTTAAATAGAATAATGCCAACGATATTGCCTGTTCCACTTGTAAGTGCTATTATGCAGACTTGTTTCATCCGTGTCTCATCAGTGTTCACCTCTGCACCAGTAAAGGATCTCATGGCTAGGTATCAGCTGTAATTCGCGGTTACCAACTACAAAGTTGTGTTGATAATATCTTAGTCTACGTAATTCTTTATCTGGGTCAGGAGTCAGAGGATAAGCTAGGATGTAAAGGTTGGCTTTGAATAGGCTTTCGCTGGTAACTTCTTCACAATAGAAGAAAAATGAAGAAAAATGAAGAAATATTCCTGGGGTACATGATCATTACGTTTCCTGGGAACGTATAATCGCTGGGATTTTGAAAGTAACAAACTTACAATCATAAGGTTTGAAACCGTTATTTGAAGTGCTGGTATGGTCGTCTTTTAGAGACAAATAAAATAAGTAAAACATAAAAAGAATCTTTGACAATAATGGAATATTATTTTAAGTAATTATTATTTTCATGGTCCATTATTAGTGTTGCCATTATTAGCGACCGTTCAACTTTCCGTAATTTTTTTTTACATATAAATGTTGTTTGTTCCACAAGTAGTTATATAAATATTGTTTGTTCAAGTAGTCACAAAGTATAATTAATGACTTGACTTACAACTTTTTGATAACTAGGTTAAAATTTCTGACTGTAAACATTGCTGAAACTTGCACTACGCTTGTTCCCCTCTCCAAAACATCAACCCTTATGTGGTGTACAGGGGCAAAGGAATTTTGTTACTTCAGATCTTCAATTTTATTTCACAATTTTTATATTTCAGGATTGCACGCATAAAAAAAATTTAAGGCGTCTAATTTTTTTATTAATAGGCCTGCAATATACCTACCAACTTCTTTGTCAGTCTCTGCAACATTGTTTATATGTTTACATGCAGCATCAGCTATTTCAACAACCCTTTCACAAACAAAACTTCCTTCACAGTCTAAATCACAGATAAAAAATAAGATAAAAAAGCTTCTAAAAAACATTCTACACAATTTTGAATATAAGGTGGCAAATATTTACGTTGACTTATTGTTTGCATTTTATAAGTTTAAAAATATCCCCCTTGTCTGCTATAAAATATTTCTTTGCATGACCAAAATATAAATCGCAATTAGGCCAACAGCCCTCAAAATAATTTTTGGAGACTCGTCAGACAAAATGTGCACCACATTTCCAGTTTGGTAAGACATATCTGTAGCTCGTTTTGAACTTTTGTCGGACAAAACGTCCAATAGTCTTGGTCGGACACTTCCATTTGTTAGATCTCAGAATTATTGAATAGTCCTGGTCCTTGCAAGCCGCCAAGGAAAGTTGATTATCTATTATGCGTGATCATGCGCATTCAACTCTTTTGATCATGTTTGGGGATTTTATACTCAAAACACATATTTTTCATCATTTATCATTCCATCTTTAAAAAAATAATTCACATATAAATTTGCATATATTTAAATTGTTTGTTTGAATTTGTTATTCCTTATTTTTATGGTTTTATTTTTATTACATGTTAGAATCTGTGAACACTGTGTGAACATGCACTATCGATTACAGATTTTAGTCCAATCTCGTACAAATAAAAAACCCCGATAAAATCATGATAAAACCATTTTCTAGACAACACTTTTCTGTGAAGTTATATTATAAAAAATCAATTACATATTAAACAAAGTTTTCGTCATTTATATTTAACATATAAAGTGTAATTCTGCAAAAGTACATTATTATGTATATAAATAAGCATTTTATCCTTTTAAAAAAACAATCTTTACTATAGAGAATTTTTTCGTATTTCATATAAAATACCTACTTCGCAATTTAGGAATGTGAAATTTCCATACTGTGTTTTTTTTTCTGATTTAAATGTGTGAAAGAAAATCCACCTAATACACTCTAAGAAAGGCAACCTTTTTCATTGTTTTGTTCAGATTTGTTTTCACAAAGTAATAATCACATTTTAAAATGTTATGTGGATATGTAATAGCACATCTTCCCATGAATAGAAAACTATATTGCTCATTACTTATTTACCTGATCAAAATGATATGCAAAATAAATATTTTTAAATAAATATTCGGCAGAATACCCTAATCATATACGCCCTTTTTTATTTCTCTTTAAATTTTGTAGCCTAGCTACTAAGCTTTCTTCGAGGATATAAAATTCAATTTCTCACAAATGAAAGCTGAGATGCAAATCCACAAGATTCAAATCTGCCTCATAGGAAACCCCGAATTACAATCAACCAATAAGTACAAAGTCGGCATGGTCACATCTTACCCTCTTAAATAATACAAAAATTAGTTATATTTATTAGAGTGAGTGAGGCCATTCACACTCAAAACTAAGGGTTTTCCAATATTGACCACGTGAGCAAAGAACAATAGAATTAACCAATCAAAATCAGGATATAATTAGTTGCAAATGGCTTTAAATTTTTGCTACTGCTTAACACAAGTATGTTGCGGCTCAGTTAAAAAGTTAGCTCAATCTCACCAATGTAACATGCTTCTCCTTCTACTCCACCAAAAAGTTCGGGAATTTGTGCATCTACAGAAAGTTGAATGCTACAAAACGAAAAAAGAAGTAAAGCTAAATAAAGTATTTTTGTTTTTGTCTTTGGCAAGCCGAATTACTGAAATAGTCACACATTCAAAACTAAATGATTTTTAATTAAAAAATCCTCACTGAACTTCCATATAGTCCCCAAAATATTTAACTGTCAGTGTAAATCTTCTGAATGCAACAACTGCGCAAAGTGTATTTGATGCATAATGAAGATACAGTGATTATTGAAACCATAATTTTCAGTAATAGCAAAATAAAATTTATTATGTTAGATAATTATCATCAGCAGCACGTTTTTGCAGACACCATTTTGATTATAAATAGTTTTTGATTATAGAATAATTTGACAACGAATAATTAATATTTTTTCTGTGACAAAGTTGTACCCAGAGCGCGCTTTTTATGTGTCATTCATGATACAAACCATCTTTAAATGAAGTCACATTGCATAGTCAGTGTTGAATTATTTTTCTTCAAATTCAAAGGGGCAGCGGTAATGAATGTTAGAAACAATGTATTTACAAGGAAAATGTTTTACAATAATAAATCAACTGTCTTTTTGACACTCTTTGTTGATTTGCCTTGGTTCCGTATCCCTGTGATTAAAAATAATTCTGCCAGTGGAGGAATTTTGAGTACGTTTCTTCGACCACCATCCGTTTTTTTTTAATACTGTAAAACAAAAAATGGAAGACGCTAGATTGTGTTAGACAAAACATACACATCATTTGAATGTTTGTTATTCTAGTTTTATCCATTATTTAACATTTCAATGTTTAAATTGAATCAAATAAGAGTTTTTTAGCTCATTTCTTTTATTTCATAAGATTGAGTTTTTACTA
This sequence comes from Hydractinia echinata, assembly GCA_030067915.1. Lineage (NCBI taxonomy): Eukaryota > Metazoa > Cnidaria > Hydrozoa > Anthoathecata > Hydractiniidae > Hydractinia > Hydractinia echinata. The sequence continues at coordinate 214,248 of JASGCC010000080.1, forward strand.
CTGTTTAATGGTAGCAAGAAACCGCTGAAAATAATTGCTGCACAGGAATATTTTTGAAACCCTATGCCTATCAAAATTAACCAATGATAGTGACAATAATTTAACAAAACTATTTTTACAGCTTATTCGTAAGATTCGTAAGATTCTTAACCAAATCATAATTTTTAATAATGACAATTTTCCAAATTCAACCTGACAGAGAGAAACTAGAGCTTCACCTTAATGGTTTTTAGGAAAGCTGGTTTGTTAATCCAGCACTTGCCTAGTTTAGTAAATACCAATTTCCGCTCTTACATGAAAATTCTGCTTAATGTGAGTTCTTATTAAAAAATACAATAACAAGAAAACTGATTTTAAAACTGATTTTATCTTCCTTATTCATTATTTCCTTCTGAATAGAAAGAGCCAGAAAAATGTTATATGTTATAAAAATGTTATAAATAAATAAATAAATAAATAAATAAATAAATAAATAAATAAATAAATATATAGAAAATAAATAAATATGAAGAAATTCTAATAATTTGAGCACGTTCTGGCCAAACAGTACCAACATCTGGGTTCACTTTAAACACAAAGCAAAATAATAGTCTTACCCAAATTGGGTCTTTCCCATTCCTGGTGCACCACAAAACTCAGTAATCTTTCCAATAGGTATTCCTCCACCAATTATTTCATCAAGAGCAGCACAAAATGTAACTATTGGAGTATTTTTTTCCTCCTCTTTCATTAACTCATATGCAGATTTATTATAAGAATTGATTCCTATATCACCCTTGATGGCATTCCTAATGTCTAATGCTTCGGTTGAGGTGATTTGCAATTCTAAAAGAAGATAAAAACAATGCGTACATATCATGCTCAAAATACTTTAATGTCAGGATTTTCACGAATAAGCAAAAAATAAATTCTTTATTGGCTGATTCGCGAAATTAATTTAAGCTGAAAAAACCTAGCAATACCCATATACAGTACTGGAAAAAGGTTGTTTAACATCGCGCTTCGTGTATCGTGACGGTATTCTTGATCCGCGATAGACGTTTTTTTACTTTCAAATTGTATCGGGAGGGCTTCGCGATGCATCCGTCTCGATATCATTCTCGAAGCTATCGAGGCCATTAACACTTTTTCATAATAGAACTATTTTAAAAATAAGAGTGTATTCAACAATGATCGCGGATGTTTAAATATAATTATACTTCCTTTGTGTTATATTTTATTAACTTATGCATAACAATCTAGGGTATACAGCTAGCGTTAATCTTTCTTTTTTAGATCACATTTTAAAAATTTAAGAACTAAGAACGGCGATAGAAAAGCTTCGTTAGATCGCATTTTAAAAATTTAAGAACAAAGAACAACGATAGAAAATTTTTTTTAGATCGCATTTTAAAAGCTTAAGAACGAAATGCAGCGATAGAAATGTTTTTTTAGATCGAATTTTAAAAGTTTTTATAAACGAAAAGCGACGATAGAAATGTTTTTTTAGATCGAATTTTAAAAGTTTAAGAACGAAATGCGGCGATAGAAATGCTTTTTTAGATCGAAGTTAAAAAGTTTAAGAACGAAAAGCGGCGATAGAAATGTTTTTTTAGATCGCATTTTAAAAGTTTAAGAACGAAAAGCGGCGATAGAAATGTTTTTTAAGATGGAATTTTAAAAGTTTATAAACGAAAAGCAGCGATAGAAATGCTTTCTTAGATCGCGTTTTAAAAGTTTAAGAACAAAAAGCGGCGATAGAAATGCTGTTTTGGATCGCGTTTTAAAAGTTTAAGAACGAAGAACGGCGATAGAAAAGCTTCGTTAGATCACATTTTAAAAGTTTAAGAACGAAGAACGGCGATAGAAAAGCTTCGTTAGATCGCATTTTAAAAATTTAAGAACGAAGAACGGCAATAGAAAAAGTAATGCGCTATAATTACTTTAATAAATACAAAAATTAAAAATTTTCTTATAATATAAACCTATTTAAAATAAAAAAAAAGATAAAGCAGAGATGTGTTTGAAATAAAAAAAACTTTCTCTCTATTCTCATTAAAAAAACTTTCTCTTTATTCTCATTATCACCTACCATCGCGACACATCGAGACGGATTTTGTCACGATACTAGATTCTCGATAGATCGCGACAATTTATTTTAATTGTTTCTTATTATTATAAACGCGGTACATCGCGTATCGAGGGAGTCCGCGCACGTTGCGCGCTCGATATGTTAAACAACCTTTTTCCAGTACTGTATATATTCATATAAGCCTGATATCAGAAGTCAGTTTGATGGAATTGATCAGATTATTAGCCCTGTAACTTCCAGAAATGCTTATTCAAGCAGAAAAATTTAAAGAACGTATATCAACCTTTGCTGAGTTCAGTTGCTGTGAGCTCCAACACATCTTTTGAGTTAACAAAACCATTAGCATGCAGTTTACTTAGTTGGTTGGCAGACAGTGGATATGATGATAAATCAGCTGGCATTATGTATATAATATTGCACAAGTAATTTAGAAATTACACCTAAAAATTCAAAGAAAATTACAATTAGGATTTCAGTATCAACCTTTAGCAATTACTGATGTGGTAACAAAAATTCATGTTATTGTTATTGACCATTTTATTAATGTGACAACTGTTTTACTCCCATTTTCTCATAAAATTTAACTGTTGCCCACGTATGGGAACGTGTAACTTTTAAAAGATATTGCCAGTTTGCTAAAGTGAAGCAGGCATTTGTACCATCTAGGAAAACTGACCACTTCATTATTCATAATTTTTAAAATACGAAATACAGAAATTTCACATTTTTCAAAATACGAAATACAAACTTATAGTATTTGATATTTCTAAGAATACGAAATTCCTATTTCTAAAAATGAGAAAATTCTATTTCCTATTTTTAACAATAGAAATTTCATATTTCAAAACAACAAGTTTACAAGCTTCCTTTTTTGTGATTCATTTCTGTTTTAATAGAACTTAAATTTCAAATTTTTATTTCCATTACCTTGCAAAATTTTACTGTTTGTAACAGAAGTTTTTCAAAATATATATCAGTATGCTTTTAGTCTCAAATCTAAATACTATAATGTCGAAACAAAAAAATAGCATTTTAAAAAAAAGGCGTGTAATTTCGTTGTAAAGTTACAAAAGTGCGTAGGTAACACCAGGCCTATCAATAAAGGGAGAGCTATCGCGCTTGCTCACACAAAGACTCGTCCAATTCTGAGAAATGACAAACTAGCTGAGTCATTAATTGCACCCCCAATTCCACAAAAAGTTTGTCTGGGAGCAATATCAATTCATCTCACATGGAAAAAGTTATCTTTCTTATTTGCAGTAAAAAAATAACCAAAATATATAAAAAAAGATGAGATAAAATAGATAAAAAAAGATTTTGTAATAAAATATGCATTATATATACACTTATTCTATTTATTCAGATTGCTCGCCCAGTCTAAATTAATGTAACCTTGGACGAGTGATTTATTGCTTGGGTGTTATTTTCTTATTGATAGGCTTGTAATACATTGCAAGCAATTCAACAATTGCCATATTATGTTCTGAAAGGATAGAAATACAGGCATACAAAGCTTAGAAATCATTAAATTTTGTTTGCAAATGATGAAAACACAGTAAAGCTTACAAATCGCCATATTTTGCTGCTCAATTAGCTTTAAAAAAGTATAAAATGATGTTGGACTTATATTATAGAGCTTAAAAAGTTGGTTAATAAGTTCTTTTAAATTCTTTAAAAAGCTCTTTTCGTTCTTAAGATATTCAAATTTAAAGAAAAAGTAATAGCAAATGTTGACATTTCCTGCCATCAGTAATTTGAGATGTGTTAAGGAATGTGCATTCAAACTTTATCAATGCATAGATATTATAAAGGTTAATTGATTAACATAAAAGGTTTTGCCAACATGACACTCGTCTCAGGCCTCTTAAATTTTTTCCAATGAACAAGTAACTCTGAATCTGCAACTTGGTTTGCAATAAAAATTTTTGGGTAAGCTTGTATAGGCCCTATATGTTTACTCCCAGATTTTGATTGCAAACTGACATGCGGATCATAATTCCTTTTCAATCAGAGAAAAAAGTTAGTTGTATATTTGGATAAATCTCTTTTATTACGATGAGTGTTGTTATACTTTTCAAGTGTGTCCATAACAGGCAAAGTGTATGTGTTCAATTTTCTTTAAAGTAGCCTTTACATGTTAAATAACTTGGACACAAGCTGGTGACGCAGTCATTTTTTCACCGCAAAGATAACTAGGGACAACATCGGATCAAACTGGGTAGTTTCCAAAACCTTGGTCTCTGAATGGACGAGTTGACGATGTCATAAAAAACTTTCAAATTGCAACATCTTTGTAACCGTTCCTAAAAAGTACATGATCTTACACATTTTCTTGATCAGCGTTTCAAGCTCTATACAATGGAGGCAATGTTTTGTATTTTGGCAGGTCTTTGCTGACGTCAGCAAAATTTTTAAACCCTTATATCTCCTTATACGTTGGTCGAAAGTACCTAAACCTATCCATTTTTTAATCAGTGTTTCAAGCTCAACACATTATCTTAGATAAACGAATTTCACTGTCATTTTTGTATATACACTGCTGATGTCAGCAATCCACGTGGCAACAGCCTATTTTTTTCTTTGTTTTTCTACCCAAGCGGATTTCTCCACAGGCCTTATTGGCAAATTAATGGTAAATTAATAGTTTCCTCATTCAAAAGTTCATTGTTTTAATATATAAATGGCTAATAAACAAATTCCATTTTTGATACCAAAAAATGTTATACATATATAAAGTATCCTAAAAGGTTGGTAAGTGCATAAATTATCTCAAAAAGCCCTGGGAGCTAGGTGCCCTTTTATTTATCATATTTGGTAGTTTTAAGATCATGAATTGTTGTGCATGAAATCACAACACCTTAGGATGCCATTGCTTCTTTATCAATAATTAACTGCTGGTTCTTTGATGTTTATTTAAGAAAACTGCTGGTTCTCTGGTGGTTACTTAAAAATATTGCTGGTTCTCTGGTTGTTACTTTGCAATACTGTTGGCTACTGCTAATTCCTACTTCTAGTATCTACAAATTTATTTTTCTAGTTTCTTGTTCTGCAGTTTGTCAGAAATTTCACACTTTCTATAGGCACCCTTATTAATTCCAATAAGGTTTGTCGCATTTCCCAGGTTCAGTGGCAACTCTGCCTGAAAATGCTCATAATACAGGCTATTTTAGAAAGGTCCAAATTTTGAAAGTATCTTTCATTACCAAACCATAGTGGGTGACATTATTAAAGGCGTGTAATCACCCTTATCGAAAAAAATAACATATACATTTTTTAGATTTATTTCAAAGTTCAGAGTTATGACTTTCCTGAAAATTTGAGGATATAAAACCTACTAGAAATGGAAATAATGGTACTTCAATATCTTGAATTTATTGGGGTTTTTTTCCAGCCGCCATATTTAACGGTCTTGTTGATCTCTTATTCTCGTCTAATAAGCGGGCCGTCGCAAAATGTTCGTGTGAAACCGTAGGTAAACAAACGGCCTATCTTTAAATGAGCACTGAGATGGAGTTCGATAAAATCGCCATTATGGTCGGCTCCGTTCACGCTGTTCTTTTTGGCTTGTTTTTCTTTGTAAAACATGGCATCAAAAAGTGGAAAGAAATTTTGGTTCTGTTTAAAAAAGCGGCCAAGCGTAAAAACATCCGCATCACTTTCTCCACTTAGATTTAATTTTCTTCTATTCTATTCGCCATTGTTTTTGGAGACCAGACAAAACAAAACAGAAAGAAGAAATCACAGCATTGCCTCGTGGTTATTAATTATGATAATTAATGCTTCTCACGCTCTTATTAGCATGACCGGGATTATTGCATATTATAAGCCAAAAAACCCAACGGAGGAGAATGCTCATTGTGATAGTTGAAGATAGTTGAAGCACTATGGAGATAATTAAATTTAGAGCATGAAAGGGGAAATTCTGAAAATTTAGGTATTCTAATTGTGTGGATTTGATACTGTCTCCATAAGGAAACGACTAACTGTTTGAACAAAGGAAAATAATCAAAAAGTAACACAGCTAGCGAGGCGAAGCTGTCTTCAGAAACAACAACAAGAAGTGCTCATTGTTGCAAAGAAGTCTGATTTCAGTAAGTTAAAACGTTTAAATAATAAAGAATAACACAGAAACTTCAATTGATTTATCTGATTTATCATGTTCGGAACTTTGTTGATACATTTATAAAAGCATTACGATGGAAACACAGCTACGGATACTCTCCCTCATTCATTATTTTTTCTGTAATGGCATGAATCCAGCAACCGTGTGATCGATTTTGCTGTGCGTTTATTATCGCATGATTCGTGCAATGAAATGCAATGGCGGTTCTGTAGGCGAAGAGAAATTGGGGTGAGTTTGTTATTTCTATGAAAAATTTGAACATGTTCTGGTTGTCAGTTTTCAATAAAATTTTCAGGATAATGTTTTCTTATGTATATCTTTCAATTTTTACAATAAAATAGGCACCTCTAAAAAAAGTTGCCTACAGGGTGATTACGCGCCTTTAAGCAATTTTGATCACAGAATCTAAACCCAAAATCTTTGACAAAAGAAATATCGAGACAAAGGTCGTTTTATTCATCATTTTTTAGATGCACAACAGCATCAATTGCTTTGCTAGTGGAAGGCTGCAAAATGGTTAATTTTACACATACTAAGGCCAATAAAAAATCCACCTCAGACACACAAGGCCCCAAAATTCATAGAAAATCTTTATGTTGACATATAAGTTGTCAGTAACAATTTCAAGAGTTTGTATTTAACCAAAACATATATACAGTACCACTCAAATGTAACTTTACATGTACAAAATAGTTATCACTTTTGCACAAGCTTTTGGTAACGTCAGAACTTTCATTTTCGCTGTTAACCTATCGTTAAATACATGAGCTATATTTACATGTTGAAAACAAAATATCAAGAAAGCATCCCATAGCAGCTTAAAAATCGCCGTATTTTGTTCTAAAACAACAAGAAAACAACTTCATAATCACAATATTTTTTTCAGACTAGGTACGCATGGCCCTGATTATGTCGTGGTGACCGGATTATGAACGCTAATATAATGGCAGGCCAGGCAGGCTGCGATTGGCATTTTTTTTTTAACTTTTGTGAATGAAACATTGACTATAGGCATGGTGAAAGAAAAAAGGTTTTGACATAATTTTTCTCTGCAAACTAGACATAGCGAAAAAAATTTTGAACATAATTATTAGTATATATAAACTACTCTTGTGAGTACATTTCAACATAATATACTTTGAAGTAACTAAATTTCATGGAACTAGATTTTGCTGATGGGTGGACTTATTTTTATTTTTCGCAGGAATTAAATTTTGGGGATGACCTAAATTATTCGTTTCGTGGCTGTTTGATGAAAAGTTATTAAACTTGTGAATCCCAAAATTTAGTTTCCACGAAATTTCGTTTCATTTCATCATCATCATCATCATTCTCGGCTTAACGTCCGTTTTCCATGCTATAGCATGGGTTGGACGGGGTATATTAATGACCCTCTTCCAATCTGATCTAGACAGTGTTAGACCTAAACTCAACTTCCTCTGTATTAAGTCTGTCCTTAGGGATCGTCTCCGAGATCGTTTCAAAAAAAATCGTTTCAAATCGTTTCATTTTTTAATTAGCATAGCATGTGATACGAATTTGAAACGATTTTAAAGTAATGTTTAATTTTTTGAAATCGTTTCATATCGTATGGAAATCGTTTCACTATTTTGTAAATCGTTTCATTAAAAAATAAAATCGTTTCATAATCGTTTCATAATCGTTTCAAGATTGTTTTATTATATTTACTTGAAATCGTTTCACATACCATAATTTGTTTCAAAATCATATCATTATGATCGTTTCAGTATATTTATTTTAGATCGTTTCAAAATCGTTTCAAGGTGTTTCTTTTACATTCTTTTAATATAAAAGAATAAAAGAAATTATTAATCTAATAAAGGTCTCTCAATGAAACCTACGCGCTGTCACATAGGTTTTTCTATCGCTGCTTTTCGTTCTTAAACTTTTAAAATGGGATCTCAAAAAGCTTTTCTATCGCCGTTCTTCGTTCTTAAATTTTTAAAATGCGATCTAAAAAAGCATTTCTATCACCGCATTTCGTTCTTAAATTTTTAAAATGCGAACTAACGAAACTTTTCTATCGCCGTTCTTCGTTCTTAAATTTTTAAAATGCGATCTAAAAAAGCATTTCTATCGCCGCATTTCGTTCTTAAATTTTTAAAATGCGAACTAACGAAGCTTTTCTATCGCCGTTCTTCGTTCTTAAATTTTTAAAATGCGATCTAAAAAAGCATTTTTATCGCCGCATTTCGTTCTTAAATTTTTAAAATGCGATCTAACGAAGCTTTTCTATCGCCGTTCTTCGTTCTTAAATTTTTTTTCATCGCAATATTTTCCATTTTAAAGGAAATTGTTAGTTTTAAGAAAAACTGTTTATTTTTAGTTTGAAAAACTGTTTTACGATATTTACGATAAAAGATGTTGTTGATGATGTCAATGTTGTGTTGAATAAAAGAAAGAGAAACAATAATTTTACATTTATATATAAGTTTAATTGGTTTTTAATTAGTTCAACATCGTTTCAAAATTCGTTTCAATAACTTCAAAGACTTTTACATCGTATCACAAATAATATTTTGACAATCGTATCAAATCGTTTCAGAACTTTTTCTAATCGTTTCAAAATCGTTTCACAATCGTTTCATTTTTACGTAGTTTATACAAAATCGTTTCGCAAATAAAATATGAAACATTTAATTCGTTTCATGATACGATTATGAAACGATGTGAAAAAAATATTGAAACGATTTCCATACGATGAAAATCGTTTCAATTCGTATCAAAACTGAAACGATCTTGGAGACGATCCCTTATAACCTCCTGCCAAGTCTTTCTCGGTCTGCCTCTGGGCTTTGCCCCAGGAACTATCAAGTCTCTACACTTTCTTACCCAATTATCCCCCTCCATTCTTTCCAAGTGTCCCAGCCAATTCAATCTTCTTATCTGGATAACATCTTTAATTCTACGGATACTTAGCCTGCTTCTTAGCTCATCTGAACTCTTTCTGTCTCTCAGACTGGCGTTACACATCCACCTAACCATTCTCATATCATTCCTTTCTAAATGGTCAAGATCTTCCTGCTTCACTAACCATGTTTCACTACTGAACAACATAACACTTCTTACACAGGCCTCATACAACCTACCCTTTTACCTCAATTGACAAGACTCTGCTAGTCAACAAAAGAAGTAACTCTCTGAACTTTTTCCAAGCAGAACCTATCCTGCAAGTAACACTTCCAACACCCCCTTCACTGCCCAACATATCACCTAAGTAACAGAAGTTCTCAACTATCTCTAACGAGCCACTGTTGTACATCATTAAAGCTGGAAATACTTCATTCTCTATAATCTCACCTTTGCAACGCTTGTATACAAACTGAATGTCAGCTCTTAACCTTCCACCAATACTACTGCACTTCTTATGTACCCAATGCTTGCAAGTTTGACAAAAAATTGAGTTACTACCAACCCCTTTCCTGCAAACTCCACAAGGCCACTTTCCAACTACAAGGTCACACTTGGCTGCAATGCTACTAATCGTGACTTTAGACTTTGCTGTGTTCACCCTTAGCCCTTTCTCTTCTAGTCCTTTCTTCCACTTCTCAAACTTTTCAACTAATTCTTCCATCGACTCTGCTATGAGAACCAAATCATTTGAGAACAATAACAACTTTGCCACCAGGGCTATTTTCTTGTCAGCAGTGATGACGAATGATATAAAAGCCAGTCGGCCCCGATTATGTTCGTTCTATAATAAGTGACAAATAATATAAAAACATAAGCTGGCCTCCCCCCGATTATGTTCGTTCTATAAGTGAGAAATAATATAAAAATGTTGTACATAAGCCGGTCTGCCCCGATTATGTTGCCCTGATTATGTATTTTCTGCCCTGTTGTTAACTGGGGCAAACTGCCGTACATAATCAGGGCAGCGTTTATTATCCGGGCAGAACAGTCCTTCTTTGTAAACATGCACAAATCATCTATATATTATACCTATTGTTTAGTTTCATTTGAGTTTTTGCTAGCTAACTATTCTAGTTAGCTTTGAGATACTTATATTTCTTGTTTAATCAAAGCTGAGAGTTTGACCTTGAAATACCTGTGTTTTCCCTCAACACATCACAGCTGTATAGCTAACATGCCAACCAGGAGAATTGACAAGTTCAAAACAAAATGCGTGAATCCGTCTATGCAATTACTGGAAACGAACTTCGAAATTAGCCGTCTTGTTTCAATGTCTTTGACCAAAAAAAAAAAAAAAAAAGATTTTACCTAACTGCAGGTTGATGGCTGTTGCCTTGTGACTGAAATGGGAACCAATGCGATACCTTGTATTGTATTGCACGTGCGTTCCATGCTGTATTTTACCCACGTCTCCGTGATCCACACAAAGTCGGGTCTTATACAAAGTCTGGCAATAACATTTGTCTGGTTTTAGTCGCCTGACTTTGAAAGTTTTTGTCGTACGTGGTGCATGTGTGAAAATTTACAGCGTTGATTGAAGTGTTTTATTGCCTAGAAATAAAGAAATTATTTACGATAAAATAAAGAGAAACTTTTTATCATAAGTATAAGAAAACCACTGTATTGCAAAAAATGCCTTTTAGTCAGCTTTGTGCAATTAAAACAAAAAGTAGGCTCAGTTAAAGAGGGAATCTTTTTATCACGATATCAGGAAAATAATATACGTTGAAAAATAATTTAAAAAAAACAACCTTATTTTAAACAAGAACCTTAGCCTAAAACTTAAAAAGGACAAACTCTTGTTATTCTAGTAACCTTTATTCGCAATGCTCTAGAGCCAATTAAAGATGTGCGTTTTCATCATTCTTCTTATCTATTCTCATCAATCTTTCTTTTTCAAGTGGTGTCTTTCCATCCCAGCTTAAAATTGCGAAGGTGATACCTGTTCATAAAAAATGTCCCAAAACAAATTGCACCAATTATCGCCCTATTTCTCTATTATCTAACATTGATAAAATTTTTGAGAAGCTAATATACAAACGTGTATATCAGTTTCTAACTCGGCATAAAATTATCTTTACGCAACAGTTTGGTTTCAGGAAAGAATACTCCACTGCACAGACCCTTCAAAATATCTGTCAACAATTAATGGATGCATTAGATTCTGGTAATTTTGCCTGTGCTCTTTTCATTGACCTTCAGAAGGCTTTCGACACTGTTGATCATGAAATTCTCCTTAAAAAACTTTTCCATTACGGCATCAGGGGCAAACCACTTAATTTGTTGCGATCGTATCTTTCAAAATTTTAAAAGGCAACAATTTGTATCAATAAATGGATATAACTCAACGCACAAATTTGTCCGTCATGGTATCCCTCAAGGTTCTGTGCTTGGTCCTCTTCTATTCCTTATCTACATAAATGATCTGCATCATGCTATGAAGTACTCTCTTGTCCATCACTTTGCCGATGACACTAATCTGATATGCTTCAACAAGACGTTAAAGTCACTTTCCAAGAGAATCAACATTGTTCTCAAGCTCTTGACGCAATGCTCAATGCCAACAAAATTTCCTTAAATGCAAGTAAAACTGAATATACCTTGTTTAGGCACAAACTTAAACAGTTAAACTATGACTTTAGGATCAAAATGAACGGCAAAAGAATTTTCCCTAGTGACGCTATTAAATATCTAGGCATTTTCTTGGACTCTAACCTGAGTTGGAAATCTCAGATCAGTGCTGCTGCAATAAAACTCAAAAGGGCAAATGGAGCACTTTCTATCCTTCGGCATTATGTTCCCCGGAGTATACTCATATCTGTTTACTACGCAATCTTTGGCAGTTATATTCAATACTGCAGTGAAATCTGGGGTCCGCCTATTAGCTCTCTCATTAATCGTATTTATATCCTCCAACGACGCGCAGTCAGAATTATGACCTTTGGACAATTTGTTGCACCAACTAACCCTCTCTTCAACAGTCTTGGCATACTTAAATTCTCTGATATGGTACTCCTTACAAATGTAACCTTCAAGGTTGACTTCACTCATACTTATAGTACACGTGGGTCCACCCTTGGCCTTATAAACATTCCCTTGCAGCATACAAAAGCTTTTGGTTCTGATTCAATACGGTACCAGTGCATCTCTTCATGGAATATCCTTCAACTCTCCTCTCCCGATAGCCTATTCATCACCCTCAATTGTTCTGAGCTCAAAAAGTATTTGACTAAATTTTTTTTCACATTGTACACATGATTTTTGATTTGTTTTTTGTTTATTTTGTGTTCGCATGCCTCTGGTATTGCATCTCCTTGTATTATTTTTGTACTGACGGGTGGTCACCATCTTTGTCATAGCTTTTAGCTAATAATGGCGGTCTCCCAACAGTAGGATCACTTGACATCTGTGTGATTACTACTGTTAAATAAAATAAATATCTCTCTCGTCCTCTGAGGTCTTCGAGATTAAAACCTCGAAACTTGCTCTGGACTTGTCTGGTCACGTGATGACAAATACCCCTATTTTATATGTGGGATATTTTTCCAAGGGCGGCGCCACTAGGAGGGTTGTGGGGGCTTCAGCCCTCCCCCCCCACACTTTTTTGCTAAGTAATAATTTTTTATTTTTTGCCAATAAACAAAGCTTTTCTGAAGTCCAAGGTATAGCCGTTTTACGTGTTTTAGGACTCTAAAAATGCGTTGGTCCCACCTGGACCCCCAGCTGTTTTGGCAACTTGCTTCGCTCGTTGATTGTCAATAAAATCTCCAAATCTCCCACTATGCCTAAGCCCCCCCCCATTTTTGAAATTGTGGCACCGCCCCTGCTTGTAAACGAGCTGTTTTTAATTTGACTTATCGTTTGTGGGGACCTAATTGTATTCGTGATTTAGTACAACTTAACAAAGCCGACCTTACAGTACAGTAATGACTCCTAAGCACTTATTTAAATTTATAAAAATCTTTTTAATGTTTAAGCTACATGTATATCTGAAACTTAGTTACGTAGCCAATATGGTCTTGTGGTCCTTTTCTGTCCAGATTGCAAAAACAGCCTGTTTATAAACAGGATTACCGGCTGGTTTTAGCTAGTTTCACACTATACATTGCTACAAATTTAGCACACTCTATTTATCCATTATATTACCGTTTCATGTACATAGACATAGCTAGATATTTCTGTGAGAGCTGTTTTGTTGAACCAGCCTAGAGCCTGACTATATAAGATGGATTGAATTAATTGTAGCTTGCCACATGCTCAGCATAATTATATTAATCAGCTTAGCATAATGGTAGTAGACCGCTATTAAAAATTTCTTTTACGTCATATGAAGCGAGTATATGAAGCAAACCATCCTAAGGCAAGTCTGCTCGTTTCCTGTTTCCAGCTCAGAAAGGTGCGTTGACTCGATTTATATAATATCGCTTTGGGGAGCCAGTGCCAGGTTGGAATTATTCGCATAAAATAAAATTTGCGACTCAAAATACTTGAAACTTGCAAAAGCTTATGCTCTTAAAGTTGGGTGAAATATGGTAAATCACTGAAACTAATCAGAATCCATCACGTGACCAGACGGGTCCAGAGCTACTTTAAAGTTTACCTCAAAGAGCTCTGGGGTCGAAAATCCATTTTAATCTCGACTTACTTTGAGCATAGTTGATTCGTGCACCGAAAATCCTGGCTAGCCAAAATCTGTTTTTACTTCCCTGCCCAATTTTAAAACTAGTACCGAGATATATTCTTACTTTGGGTAGTTTTGATTTCTGTCCTAAGTCGGTTAAAAGTCGTCAATATTAAAATGCCGTACTGTGGGTGCTTTATATTACAATCAAAGTCGGGCCAAAAGATAAGCCTTACTTTGGGTATCTATGTAAGCTATATTTTGGGCATGCTTTTGCTGAGAAAAGTTGTCGATTAAATGTGTAAATTTTGGTTAAATATGTGTTCATAAGAGCGATTAAATTAAGTTCAGGCATCTTTCGTTAAAAATAGTAAAGCTTAAAGTAATTTATAGAGTTTTTTACGAAGCAAGTATGCAGTTTTAACTAAAAAAAGAATGTGTTTTACTTTGTATAGGTTTGCCCTACTTAGGGTATCATTTAAAAATGACCGACCTTAGGCAGCCGCCCCACTTTGGGTGGAACATCTGTTTCGGAGACCCTACATACGATGGCCACTATGGCTCACTTCTCTTCTTAATAAAAACACTTCTCTTCTTAGTCAAAACAATTCTCTTCTTTCCTCTGAAATCTTCTCTTCCGTTCGAAACACTTCTCTTCCAAAGTGAGAAACACTTCTCTTCCATGAACTCAAAAAATTCCCAGACCCAATTCTATGGTTGTTTATTTGTAGCAAAATTCAACGGTTCAATATTCAACGAATTATTTGGGTATGCAACGAACTATTTGGCTATTCAACAATATATTCAACGAAAAATATAGTTGTTTATTTGTAGCAAAATCCAACGACTCAATATTCAACGAAATTATTTCGGTACTCAACGACTTATTTAGGTGTTCAACGATATATTCAATGAAACTACTATTTTGGTATTCAACGACTTCAGTATTCAACGATTTATTTGGGCATTCAACGAACTTTGTTCACCGCAAATTTCAATGTTCAATGACTAATTTGCCGAATGCTAATTTATTTATTTATTTATTTATTTATTTATTTATTTATTTATTTATTTATTTATTTATTTATTTATTTATTTATTTATTTATTTATTTATTTATTTATTTATTTATTTATTTATTTATTTATTTATTTATTTATTTATTTATTTATTTATTTATTTATTTATTTATTTATTTATTTATTTATTTATTTATTTATTTATTTATTTATTTATTTATTTATTTTATTTATTTATTTATTTATTTATTTATTTATTTATTTATTATTTATTTATTTATTTATTTATTATTTATTTATTTATTTATTATTTATTTATTTATTTATTTATTTATTTATTTATTTATTTATTTATTTATTTATTTATTTATTTATTTATTTATTCAATTTAATTTGGCGCGTATTTCAGGCGTGTGTTCTTTCTCAGAGAAATAGCTCTGTGTTTCTCTATTTGGTTTGTGGTCCATGTTTAGAACTGCCAAACACGTACACCTGCTACAGTGAACTGTCTGAAGAATTTACGAACATATTGGGCAGTCATAAAGCAGTTTTTTCTTTTGATATTGTTTAACCTGTTTTGTTTATTTACATTTTCATAGTTACTTTTAAAACTTTTGATCTTTTACTGACATACTGAGTAACCTTAGATACATTTACTGCTTGTCAATGTTGCAAGTCTTGAATTTTGTGAAGTTTTTATAGACATTAAGTAGCCTCCAGCCACTGTATATTCTTTTGTTTGATTGTTTGTTTATTTGTTTTATGTTCATATTTTACTTTTTATTACAGATGTTGTAGATATCGTTTTTTGTGAAAATATTTTTTTAAAAGCAAACTGCTCTGATTCATTCTTACTCCTTCGTTGCCCCTTGGTGTAAAATACTTATTCTGAACCTAATTAATTAAATCTTTAATTTCGCTGAAATCAGTTATCGCAAAAGGACTTGCCAACTTCCCGAAAAGTAGTTCTTGGGGGTAGCTTCGAAGCGATCTCTTATTTGCCGGGTTTTTTTGCCGGGTTTTTTTCTAGCGCCCAGGGGTAAAAAGGATGACCTGGGAAGACGCGGTTGTTCACTTATTTGAAATTGATAATCTCGTTTAGTATTACTGTTAAATCCCGTAAACAAGTCGTTGAATATCAAAATAATTTCGTTGCATATACCGTTGAATAGCCAAATAAGTCGTTGAATACCGATATAATCTCGTTGAATAGCCAAATAGTTTGTTGCATACCCAAATAATTCGTTGAATATTGAACCGTTGAATTTTGCTACAAATAAACAACCATACAATTCCGGTCCGAAATATTGATTGAGCTAGATTTTGCTTACTCACGTTTTTAAATAAATGACCGACCCGTCACCTCCAGGTTTTTTGCGCTTTTGATATACAAGGGAGACGAGAGTGAATAAATAACGTATCCGTTTAAGGCATTCGTTTATCTTTTTTAATACGCACGTTTTTATAAGAATACCAAAATTTTAACCAGGCTGGCCATTATTTCTTTATTGCTCTAAACAAAATACGTATTGTTTTAATCTAAAATCCTAGCCTGATACTTTTTAAGGAAAATCCATTATAATAAAGAAAAAGCATGTGCTTTTCTTGGTTGACACCACCATGATTTTGAGGACTCTATGTTGCCATTTATTTTGCCATTTATTATGTCTATTGATAAGTAAAATTAATTACTCTGCCACTGATCTGGATTTATCGTGATATTATTTTATTCATGCACATGCTTCGGGACCTGCTACAATATTTTAATAATAATATTTATATTCGTAAATTGAGCACGTGTTAGCCAAGTATACTTCTTGCGAAAAGTGAAAAAAATTATACAGACCATGGGTGTAAAATTGCAGACCAGATTTTTAAAAATACTTGTGAAGAGAAAGTTTGGGGCCACATGCAGAAAAGTGTTAAGTGCAGAAGAGAAGTGTCAAAATGCAGAAGAGAAGTGTAAGAATACAGAAGAGAACTGTTTGGATCATAGAAGAGAAGTGTTTTTAAATTGGAAGAAACGTGAGCCATAGGGGCCATCGTACCTACATTTCTTTAAAACTTCCCGCCGTCACCGGTTGCGGATCTTCACTAATCATAATAAATCCAAAAATAATTTATGCGGAAAGAATATCGTGCAATTTCCACACGAGTTGTAAACAAGCCGAAAACCAAAACTGAAAGCAAAACACGTATTTGCTCCGGAACCAATCTCGTCCACAGGACTTCTTTTTCGTTTTCTGATATATGAGCAGCGCGAAAGAAGTAATACATTCGTCCGCTCGGTTACAAATCTATGTAGAAACACGCCGTCAATACGAATCTGCACGTATTCAAAGAAAAATAAAGATGATATGCAGCAGAAGATTATTTTGGTTTAAGTTTCGATAATTTTCAGATTTAATTTTAATTTTTTATTTTTCTGCTCACCTTAAACGATAAATTTATTATTTCAGTTACGGCTGAACCACAATTCGAACGTGTATGCTAAACGCCAATCTGACGATAGAAAGGGAGGGGTTAAGTTAAAATGTTACTGTATAAAAAGTCCGTCAAGAAAAGGAGATAGCTATCAAATAAACTTTCTTTCCAAAGCAGGCCCTGGGATCGATGAATTATTCGGATTTTACTATTTTTTAGTAAGCTAGCTTTGAACTACCTCCATGCTTTCAACAAATAAAATCAGAACATAGTCGTCTTTTCCTCTTATCAACAGACACTTATTAGAAATCGGCCGTGCGTTATCTACCTCGTTCCAGGGCTTCCTCGGTTTTTGTTTTGTAGAACTTGAAAATAAACAATATTAAAGGCCCTGAGAACGAAGTTGTGCGCTTATTGAGACATAACTAACAGTGCTACAAGTTTTTTTATAAGAATAAACTATCCAAGAGTTTCAGAGGTCTAAAATTTAGAACACGTTAAGAATACTTAAGGCTTTTTCAATAAACTAAGTATTGAAATGCCTCTTTAAACTTTAAACATGACAAAATTAGAGAAAAGTTAAGAAGAATTTACGAACATTTTGAGGCTTCAAATTAAAAAGTTAAAAACATTTGAAGGCTTCCTTCAAGGTTGGGTACTGTTCTAAAAAACAAATATATCAGAAATATACCAAAAACGTGCCAGAATATCTTTGGAATCGACCATCATGTAGCCATAAAACAGTTATCATTAACTTCCATTTTTTTTATCTACGTGGCACCCAACCTCGATCCCATGGCACTCTCTCTTTCTTTATATCTTCGCCTTTCCGATGTCAAAAGGCGAAAAAAGCCCTGGGGTCAAAGTTGAGTGCCGTCATCATGAAAGATAAAGGAATCTTTTCGATAACGATACTCAAATACGCGTGAATTCTACGACGTTAACTTTGGAACTAACGATAAATTGCGGCACAGCGACTGCTTGAATTGAAACCAAACATGTTCACTTGCAATCGCTTCTTTGCACATCTTCAATAATGCGATAGAAAAGTTAGTAAGTAGCGTTGAAATGCGGGGAATTTGTCAACAATTATGATCCTTTCTTTTAATGATTATTTCAGGCAAAGAAGTTGATCAGTAAATAATATTGATGTTATCGCGTCATGAACAAGCCAGTTTATTCTAGGCTACGTTTCGACAGCTCCAGCTGTCATCGACGGGCAATGACCGTAATCATTTCTTCTAACCTATTTTTTTTTCAAATTTTATTTCATAGAAACACCGCGAAAATGAAACAAAATGCCCTTTTGTTCCTTTTAAATTTAAAGGCGTGTGTCATCAACATTTTCCGTTTTTTAAAATTGAATGTTGAGATATGATTATTATTAGTACGATTTCTACGTGATATTCGCGACTTATTTGCCACTTAAGAAATAAGTAGCGAACATATCGACTTCGAAATACAGTTGACTCCCTCTAATTCGAATCTCTATAATTCGAATATTTCTATAATTCGAACAGTCTCCCGAATTTTAGAGTGTAAACAGGGCTTTGACAAATTCAATTTGTCGACCTGAGAAACTCGTATTGTCGAAAGAGATCGTCTCTCCAATGTAAAGCAATCATGGGTGGGGTATTCTGATGGGAGTTATCCAGTGGGTAATTACCCAGGGTGAATAACCGGGAGGTGGGTGGGGGTAATTATCCAGGGGTAGGTTGGATTCAACATGGTGCCACCGGTTTCGGATGCCTTTTTAAATCACATCGCAGATGTCGTTGAAAAGTAAGATTAGTAACGGCCCAATGGTGAAATCTTGCGGTACTCCACAATTCAAAATCTTTTCTTTAGAATACATTCTTAAAAGCTGCTGACATTTGAATACACCGTCAATTAATTCCATATGTTGATGGCTTAGTTATTGGGAATGGCTAATCATAGAAGGCTTTACTAAAATTGATGAAGATCATATCAGTAAGACAGCCTACGTTTATGTTTCATCTCTAAAAAAAATAAAAACTTTGTCCAAAGTTTCATCAACAAATAACCTTGCAACTAGCTTAGTATTTCCTTTAGATCTAAAATCAAATGGCTGCTCAGGGAGCAATTTATTCCTTCCACTTACTTGATTGTTTGTTTGTAAATAAAGATTTTAAAAATACACGAAGGGACATTGATTGATACAGCAAAATATAAATGTTTTTCAAAATAATTTTTTTATTACAAGCCCCAGTCGCAAAATTTCAGCATTCAATTACAGAGCAACAGTTATGACCAGTCAAAGAGAGCGTGGACACTTTATCCCCCCGTGCTAAGGGTTAAAGCAGATTCGAGCAAAGTTGATGATAATATATCGTATATTTTATCCGCTGTTCGAAGATTTTGTACGTGGTTAACACCGCTTGTGGCCAACAGACAAAATACGTCTATTATTATAGAGATAGCCGGTAGAGCCGGCGTTGAAACGCCTGGTTAAACCACCATTATTCCAGGGTAACCTAGCGGTAAACGCCAGACCGAGCGTTTAAGTGCAGGAAAACCGAGGCGGACATCAGGCTGGAGGCTTAGTAAATGTATACTTTACGTCATGCATCTGCTTACTGAAAAAATAAATTTCCTGCAGCAACGGTTCAAATACAAACAAAGAATAAAGGTTATGGAAAAACTTGTCATATGAACAACAAGACACCCTGTTGTTATCTTGCAGAACAAGTTCTTGTGAAAGTTCCAAAATGAAAGGTAACTCTGGTTTAAATAAAAGCAAAAAATATAACTAACTGGCTAAAGTCCTGATCATGTCATATAATAAGTGTGTTTAAGAATTGTATGTGGCTAAAAAAGTAATGATATATTCACCTTAACATATGAAAACATACCAGAAAGAAATATTCCCATAAATAAAAAGTATTCAGAAGAGAAAAATGTGAAAATAACGTCACTTGGAAACCAAAATGGCCTTCGTCCATGTAGCCCAATCGTTTCATTTTCTTCTGTCAGCATGTCAAGGTTTATTGAGACTGTTGTCTCCTTGAAACAATAAACTTTAGACTTTTTTGCTTATTAGTTTACATTACAGTAATATAATGCATTGAACATAAGAATTTTGTTGTAGCCAAACTGCATTGAACTAATGTTAGTCTTTTTAGCCAGAGGTAGCTTAAGAGCTAGCTAGATAGCCACAACTGCAACATTTAAACAAATACTGTTGGCAAGGATAAAAAGTAAGTAAAAGTGAATGAAAATGAATAAAAAATAGCTATCTAGCTGGCTTTTAAGGTGCTGCCTCGAAATCTAGGTTTGTAGTCAAAGTCTGGTTTGGTTAAGACTGGCTACAAAACATGGCAATATATTTATCTTAACATTTAAAAACGTATAAAAAGTAAATATTAAAACAAATATAGAGCTTTCAGAAGACAAAAAGACAAACAAACTTCCCTCAAAATAGCCACCATTACATTAGATCGCCCACCAAACATGTCGTCATCGCTAAAACTTCACCTCATTAACCCTATTCGGTCCGGGGTTTTTCGAACATACTATGACCGGCCCCCCTCAATAACTTTTCATAGGGTTGTTTAAATTGAATCAAACTTGGCATACTTATAGTACGTCAAAAAAGGAACAAAATGGTTGCAATAAATTTTTGCTTGCGTCAGCACATTTTCTGTGACGTCATCAGAAGCTTGAAATTTGTTAAAAACGCCACTATGTGCTTAAAATTTAATTACTTTTGTTCCAGAGCGAATTTTTGCATTCTGTTTGAAGTTTCAGAAAGCTAAATAAAAGTTATTTAACATATTTTTTCGGTTTTTACGTGGATCGCATAAAAAATTGCCAAAAATTGACCGAAAATCCGTTTTTTTCCGATTTTTGGGTAAAATCCGACAAAATCGGGAAATCGGATTAATCACGTGTCCCGTGTCCAAATTATGCAAAATGATTTCTCTTAATTAAACAAAGTTATGTTGCAAGTTTCAAGTTCTAAGGATAATCCTAACAGGAGTTATTAAATTTTCCCCATTATAAGGATTTCATAGAGATTTTTAGGGGTAGTTTCGAGTATTGGCCAATATCAAAGCCTCTGAAAGGTATGGGACCTAAAAATTTGGCATGCAGGTGTCTAATAGATATATATTAAAAATCAGTAAGTTTCATAGCCATATAACATAGCAATAAGGAGTTATTAAAAAAAAACGTCAGACCGAGTAGGGTTAATGGAACAGATCACAAAGCGTACGAAGGTTTATACAGTATACTCTCGATAAGTGATACACCGGATAACTAGGACGCCCGCTATGTAGTACACTTTTTCTCGGTCCCTTGAACTTGCTTACCCTATTCAAGCAAAAAAACTTCGCATAACTGGGACCCCGGATAACTAGGACGCCCGCTATGTAGTACACTTTTTCTCGGTCCCTTGAGGCAAAAACTTCGGATAAGTGGGACATGCAATGGAATGACTTCATATTTTTTTCTTGAAACAGAAGACATTGCATTGATTTTAATCAAAAACTTGTCAACAAATCTATTCTACACATTGGTTGTTTCTTCACGTTTAATGTAGTGTAATCTTATGTTATATTGAATGGAAGTAAATGCAATTATCACCATTTCTTATTTATGAATTTAGCCTCAAAGTCCTCTTGTTCGCTAAGTTTTACAAAAAATCTCTCGATAACTAGGACAAATTAAGCCTTTGTATGAAAACCCTACTTACAAGGAAATTCGGATAAGTAGGACGCCCGCTAAGTAGTACACTTTTGTTCGGTCCCTTGAGTGTCCCACTTATCGAGAGTATACTGTATTTAAAATGGCATGGTCGAATTTCTTTTAATCTTTGTTTTTGGTTTTTTAATAGATATTAATTGTTTTTAAAAAATTTGATTATGATTATTGTGTTAAGTATTAAATAAAATACAATAAAATAATAAAATATAATGAATTAACCTCCGCTTTTTCAAGATCATTGAAGCTAACGCAGCTCTGGTACCATAATGCCGACAAACAGACAAAATAGGGCTTTTATTATAGAGACTAGTCGTTAACCCGTGGAAAAATCCACGGGGTCGCACCTCTTTCAATTACACGCTATTTCGTGTGCCCGTTGCACGACACTTTTTTTGCGAACAGACAGACAAAATACGGCTATTATTATAGAGTCGTTAGCCCGTGGAAAAATCCACGGGTTCGCCCGTCCTTTAAATTTACCCGTCGCAACAAAGTGATTAAAAATATATCGCATTTGACATTTGTGTTTCCGTAACAAGATTTCCTAACTCAGCGGGGGATCCGCGCAGAGACAGACAAAATACGGCTATTGTTAAAGAGACTAGCCGGTAGCGCGTAGAAAAATCCACGGCGTCACTCGTCTTTTATATATCGCATATTTCGTGTTTCCGTAGCACAATGTTTTTTTCGCGTACAAACAGACAGACGGAATACGGCTATTATTACCTAGTGTCGAAACGTCGGTTTAAAACATCAGTAAATGGTTGACCCAGCATTGAAGGCAAGGTTAAGCGCATATGTGCAGGTATACAGTGTGTCGCAAATACAGTGAAGTACTTACAGTCATGAAGACTATCCAACGTTAAACGTCAGTGCGACG
This sequence comes from Hydractinia echinata, assembly GCA_030067915.1. NCBI lineage: Eukaryota > Metazoa > Cnidaria > Hydrozoa > Anthoathecata > Hydractiniidae > Hydractinia > Hydractinia echinata. The sequence goes on from JASGCC010000080.1 coordinate 237,045, forward strand.
TAAGAGGAGGTGATGGAATAAACGGGCGGGCGTTGGAGAATCTGTTATTACCTGTATACGTGTTTCTGTCACGCAAAATGATAACCGCTTTAGCAAGACATACGAAATGCGGTAAATAAAGGACGGGCGAATCCGTGGGGTTATCCACGGGCCACCAACTAGTGTATTGTAAATTAATGATTGGGGTGGGGGAAGGGATGGAAATAGAACGCATGAGTATTTCATGGGCTGGCTGTTATGGTTATTTTTTCTTTTGAAATGTCCCTATCAATGCAACATTTTTCTATTTCTCTTTGTTCGGGCTAAATACGCTTTCATATACGATTTCAATTTATTTAAAGGTAAAAATAAAATAGTAGAAAATTTTAATAGTTAAATAATCTGCTTATTACCTGAATAAAATAATAAAAGATAAATGGTGAAGTGGGGTGGATGTGGAGTAGGGTATGTGGGAAAAACGTTAACAGTGTGTCCCCAAGGTTGCATAAGTTTTAGAAACGTTCCGCCAATTACCACATTCAAGCTCTCATGTTTCTTTAAGTAGATTTCAAGCCAATATATCAAAACAAAACAAAATAAAATTGATAAATTTTCTTTGTAAAAACATCGCCAGATCTCAATAAAAATTTGTTAGAACGTAGCTAATGACACAGTTAAAAACTCAACTACTTTACTCTCTTGACAGTTTATTAAAGAATAGTTTAAATATAGAACACTAAAAACAGTATCTACAAACAATGATCTACAATAAACCTTCTCACAACTTTGACAACTTTTTAATTTTTTTCTTTTCCTTCATTGGCGATCCATTGTTTCTTTTTAATGCTGAGAGCACTTTTAACTTTCTAAATGTAAGAAAATAGATAATAGATGATCTCTTAATGGTTTTCTTTACACGCCTTTAGAATTGACATTATGTTTTGTATTGTCGTGTTGTGGAAGCACTGGGCATTATTATGTTTTTATCTCCATCTCTTTTATGTTATTTTATTCTATTTTTTATTGTCCAACTCCAGCTTCGTGTTTTCGTTTTTTGTTTTATTTTGTTATTAACAAGATCTTTTAGCAAATTGATTTTTGTGTGTACTGACTTTACATTAAATAGCTTACTTTGTCTGGAACTAAGATTTTTATAAACATTTATGACCACAACTTCAAGAAAGATATTGCCATTGCTACGTTCAATAAGACGGTAAATATCCACTTTGCTTAAAGCTAAAGCGACAATCAAATGGTAGAAACAGGAGATATGCAACGGTAAGGAAAGGTATATTGTCAACAGGATTGAAAGTGAAAATTTAAGTTCGATGTAAAGCGAAAATTTAGAAAATCGGTAATTCCAACGGTACATATAAATTAAAAACTTGCGTCAACAAAATGGCCTACTGTTTGAACTATCCATTTAAACTTCTGATCTAGCTATTTTCGCAGGTATTGCTGTCGTTCAGTGTTATTGTTCTTGATATTCTTTAAAAGCTACTTTGAAATCACTCGAAGGCGATGCTTTGCCTTATTGCACAACAGGTTAAACCTGAGTTTTAAACTGCACAACTTTTAAAAGACAACGTTTCTGAAATTAAGTAAATACAATACAGAAGCACATGCATGACTAAAAGATAAAATCTTATATAAGTAGCAGTTATCGCGGGGTACAAAGTACAATACCGCATGTATTTTTACAGTTCTGGTATTTTTGTTTGGTTGTTTCTTTTGAAAATTAAGTTTTATAAGTACAGAATATTTTTAAAAAGCTGTTTAACAGCCATCGTCGTAGAAAATCGTGGACAATAAAAGCACATTTGCATGCGCAGACAGATCTCAGTATACATATGAGAGTTTTGTTTCCAAAAGTGTTGCTTAGATATCAATCAAATTTACGTTTGAAATTTAAATCTTTTTTGATTACCCTTGTAGTTTTTTCTCTCACTATTCAGACTCCTGAAAATTTCTTGCCAATCACAATGAAGATATTCTGCGTGCTAATATTAAACTTAAACTAACACCACAGCCAACATCGTACTATAAGAAAGCGCCTATCAAATTAATTATAAATAATAAAAGACACGAAAATGATGAAAAATGAGTAAAAGAAGGAAGAACGTAATAAAGAAGAGGTTGCTACGTGCATAATTAAACAGTTTCCAAGTTTTAATTTTAAACGAGAACTGGGAAACGTACTAAACTGTAACTTCATGCTTTTTTTTCCTGTGAACATTCCTTTTTCTATTGTATGTGATAGATAAAGAGTAGGCTATTAAGAAGTATATAGAAGAACAAAAGAACGAGTTGGGAACTGTGGATGGCATATATAGCTAGCTCGCCACAAAATGTGTTTGCGTTTTCAAAGTTTGGATGTAGGTAGATGTATAAGCTGGTTATTTTAGTGAATATTTTTTGCAGTTAAAAAAGTTTTTGATGTTTGGACACTTTGCTGTTTGTGTAAGTTTTATTTGTACATGACATTAACCTTGTTTGAATACACGCTCGTCATATGATGCAATGCCTATTCCCTCTTTAAAAATATCCGTGATAGAGTAATACTATTTGAGGTTTAACTATCGTAGTCTTTTCAACTCGATCTGTAAGCCAGCCAATCATATGCATACGAATACTGGAAAGGCCATGTTGAGTAAGCCCCTGAGACTTATCAAAACAAAAGGGCAAGTGTATGCACACAACATAAAGGATCAGAGTTATCAGTTTAGACTATGTGTTACATACTAAATATCAACTTCTAATAATTATTTTGTGAGAGACACTGCATGGGAGGGACACGGTATGTCAAATAAAGCAGTTTATCAACTTGAAATTACTTTTTCCCTGATAGCTTTAATACACCACGGCAATTATCAGTTAATTGATTTCTGTGTCGTGTTGTATTTTTTTTACTTGACATTCTGAGCCAATTAGTTTAGTGCATGCCAGAAGAACTGTCGATAACAGCTTCAATGATTCGTTCGAATTAACATAAATAAATAAAAAATAGTTACAGGGTTTCTTCTTTTTTTTCTTTAAAGTTACAAAATGTTGTTCTTTTAGAATGGATAGCTACGACAATTTAAATGCGACATTACCAAACGATACAACTATTTTTGCATGTTTTGAGGGGGTAACCGATGCCGTTAATGGCCCAAAGAAGATGGATAAAATTATACTGATGTTCCTATATGGCATAACAGCGTGTTTTATCACCGTTTTAAATGCTTACATGTTTAATATTTTGAGAAAGAAGGACGGAAAGCGTGCAAATATGCAATTTATGATTTTAACCTTCTCTGATATGATGAATGGAATGATATCGCTACCTATTGTGATGCTGAAGTTTGTGAATTTTGGCGAAAGTCTGAATTGCAAGATACGAGTGCTTGTGCAGTTTGCTTACCTTTTCCCTGTCACATACTCATGGCTAATCACAGTTGGAATTTTCTTCGACCGATTGATCATGATATCAATACCAATTTTCCGTGAAGTTTTAATGAATCGAATAAACTTATTATACCGTATTCTTTCCTTAATTTTGTGTTTCTTAATCTCAATAAAGAGCACACATTCGGCTTGGAAAGGAAACGAAGTGCAATACACGTTTACCGAAGCAAGTAACAAAAAGTCAAATGCCAGTAGTGCGTTTCAATTATACGGTGAAATATGCGTCATTATCTTGGTCTGTGTTTTACAATTGGTGCTTGCTGTCAAGGTGAACAGAAAAGAACGCGAAATCGAACAAAGTCGAGGTGCAAACAGCTATAATCGCAGAGTAACAAACACGATTATTTTGTTGATGCTTTTCACTGTCCTCTCCACCATCCCGAGGATAATTATATTTTCGTTGGAAATACACAAGAATGCATTGGCGGATAATAGAATGCGATCAGGATATTATTGGGTGAATATTGGAGTGTTGGGCGTGCATTTTAATTCTTTGTTCAGCGCAGTAATTTTAATACGAAGAACATCAACATTTAAAGTTGCAAAAATAAACAAAAACAATACGGTCATGATGACATTGAATGATGACTGATTGGAAGATGGAAAAAAAGGAATATATTTCAGACTAACGATGGCACGGGATTATTTTAAAAGACAATGATACTGATGAGTTGCTTTCGACAAGAATGGAACGAAAATGAACATGTTACCAGAATTACACACGCAAGTGATGCCTTGTCCTACGTAATAAAGTTCTTAATAGTAAAATTGATATGGTTAATGCTACGGTTCTTATTTTGGCGAGTGAAGGAAGGATGAAAAATGCGACAAGGCTTAGTCTGCAACGACATCATTGCAGCTTGAACGGAAGTTTCCTTTCAAAGACGAGTGTTAATTGTGTTGCTTTCTTTGTGAACTTATTAATCTTGTGAATATAACTGTGAGGGTAAAAAACAACAAAGAAAGATATATGTATGGGTTCATTCTATTAACATACGCAAATATTTAACATTAACAAATGTTTTTTCAGACCATTCTCACTTCCGATAATAGTATGCTCGAAAACATCTTGATTGAACGTACTTAAAATAAAAATTTAGTTACAATAAATGATATTTTGATAGAAACCAAACCAGATAACAAAATAGATTCTGCAATGTGCCTAATAAACACAAGCAGCGTCTAACATGGCTAGATTTTCCTCCGTTACATTTGCTTTGAATTTTTTATTTGTGTTTGCATAAGGAGCAACCCCGTTCTTGTTATGATGCATCTAACGCTAATGAATTTTCACACAAACTTTACTAAATCCCTCCAGGCTTTTGCAGATATCTGGTGATCCTGTTTACACAGGTTGGTATCTAATTTTTAACTTTTATTACAAAATGTATTTTACTGTGTAAAGTTTATTTTTTAATACACTACTCACTGAAATGTGCACATGCAACAGATGTGTTTTACAATAAGAGAAAAAAAAGTTATTTATACTGGATTCCATTTTTCAAAACTGGGTATTTCTAACGCATTAGGTTAAACCATCGCTTTTACAAGATTCCCAAAATAAACTGCTGCAAAAAGCATGCTTTTAGGCATAAACAGCACCTTTTTCTTTTCCAGTCATTATTTTTGAACCTGGGCAGCAAGCTCCGGTTTATTTTTCAATTACGTGTTTCACAGGTAGATAAGCAGCAGTGCCTGGATTCCAATTGGCTATCCACATATGTATCATTCTTATTACGTTTTACTCTAAAGTTATGTCTTTTACACAAAATTCTCTGCCAATTTCCTGACAATAAAAAGATTTGGTGAATAAATCTTTGCAATAGATTTGAATTTGTGGCAAGGGTAATCTTTAGCACATGTCTTGCGTTATTAAACACTCTAAAACTGATGATTCTTCGTTCTTTTAGTGGGCTGCCAGACCGATATATAATTTTATGTTGTTATGTGCAACACTACTGCAACACGTTTGTTATTAAATGCATGAGTATGTTCATAGCAACAAAGAAGCAACATGTGCTTGTTTACCGTTTCTAAATGTTGGTTTAGGCACCAAAATTTCGCTGATTGCTTTAGACAATCAACTATTCCGCTCCACGCCCTATCCAACCATTTCAACTAAAAGTGACGTCTTCAAAGTGGCATTATGCTTATTGTATCTCTGGCTTCCTTGCTGTAAATAAAGTCACTTTAGAATTTTGTGGCTCCAACTTTCTTGTAACCTATATCACTTCATATGACCCTAGTGAAATTAAAATTTTTAAATGTCTGTGATTTGACAGGGTAAAAAAGATGGGCGGCTTAGCTACTTAATGAAATGTTCTCTTAACAATTTTAATAGGCTATGACTGCTTAATGGTACATCTATATTTTTGTGACAATAAAGAAGTTAAAAATTTTACAGGAACATATTTAGTTCAAAAAAAATCCCGGGTGACTGTTTTAGCAATAATGGAGTATTGCCAAGCTTTGTCCTCTCTTTTTCTAATCAAACGGAAGTTGCGGGACTGTTATTTTTAAAATAACATCTTACGCCTTACTGGATGTGCGATAAAGTTTCCTGTACTAAAGAACTCCAATGATTAAGAATAGAGTTGAAAGATCTTTTACAATATTTTCATATCATTCTGAGTTTCAAGTCATTATTTCAATTTCAAGTTATTGAACTTTTAACTTAACCGAAAGGTAGCTATGCTATTTTATGCCAACGAAATGATGACAGGGACCGATCTGTTCGGAGTTTTTTTGAAAGAATTTGATATGTTAACCGCCTTGTAATGATATTAAAAGTTTTGGATGATATATCACTGAAGCTCTTCAGTGTATCTGTAGACATTTAATTTTAATCTTCGACCCTACATATCTTTTAAAATGATATTCCCGATACGCAACTTACACGTGGTTTACCATTACTAGACACCCTAGCCGTTGCCTGACGCAACTTTAGTGCACGTTTTAACATAGCATTGACAGTCTGTGTCTTCTATTTGAACTGATCTTGTTAAGGAATTTTAGAAGTGAAATTATAAGCACTCCACTTGATGTTTGACACAGTTCACCTGTACCAATTGCTCAAACTAAGGCGCTACGCCGGATGTTATGGCAAAAGACGGGCGCCAATTTAAAGTAGAGAGTGTTTTTCCCACTTTTTTGCTGCTTTTTTCGTTTATTTAGTTTTTTGCTATAATTTGTCGTATTTTGGTGATAGCTTGGCTCACACCTGTGAGCATAATTTATTTACACATGTTTTCATGTCAGGATATAAGTGTCACCAATTTTCTTTTTAGGGTTTTCACGGTTTGGCAAGCATGCTAAACAAGTCAGCAACATATCGCTCTACTGAACACACACCGTGCTTTTTTAATAGATCATGGTAATCTATAAATGGTATCTCAGTTAATTAACTACCCAGTTATCTTGTTAGGCTATATAAGCAATAATAGTAGAAACACAATGGAACGTCTTACAATCAAAGTAAGAATCCAATTTAACGATAATAAAAAGATGGAAATTTATAATTTAGTAGTAAATAGTAAATAGTTCTTTAAGACGATAATAAACCAATGCTTAGAAACAAATGTGTGTTGTGATAGTCTATACGAAGTATAAGGTTTTATATGGTACGAAAAATCTCGCTGTTGTATTATTAGAAGAAATTAACCGACATGCAGTACTACGAGGTTTTATTTCTCATATTTGTTGTCAACTTGTCGCTATTAAGTAAGTTCTATTTTATTTAATGAATAAGGAAATGTTGAGAAGAAATGTATTTTTTTTTATTTTAAACTTATCATTTCAAATTCATTCCTTCTTCTTGACATTTTCTTATTTAAGCAACACTAACGTTTAACTGTCGTTCAATGTTACTTAAGCTTTGTATTTTACAAGCTCAACGATTAAGCCTAGTTCCCTCAAACACATTTATTATTAAACATATGTTTACTACTAGACTCATGTATGAGTTTATTTTTATCTAATTGATTATGAAGTTAAGAATTGTAACTTTTAAGTATGGATGCGGACAGTGAGGAAATCTGAAGTTTTTCACAAGAGAACGCTTGAAGAGAGATAGATGAAAAACTAGGGTATGACCAAGGTTTAGTGTTTATTTATTTTTTAAAAATGTAGTTTTTATCATACTTAAAAAAGATAAGCTAATTCTAAAATTTTCTGGCTGTCCACATTCATACTTACAAGTCACAAATCTTAACTTTCGTTCAAAAATTAAGTTCAGTGCGAACGCATAATCTTACTGCATAATTACCAAGATACAGTAATATAAAGTAATATATAGTAAGTATTAGCAGATTTTAGGAGAATTTATACACGATCAGAAGCCTATTAACTACGAAATATTGAGAGTTTAAAGGTCTGTTGTGAATTTTCTCAAATTCTGGTCTGCAAAATATACCAAATAAATATAAAATATAAATACAAGATAGTGAGAAAAAAAATCTACATAATTGACAACGCATTCGATTTAAATAGCTGATCTGTAATTTCTCAAATCCCTGTCTGTTAAAAACCTGATTTTTCCTGCCTAATCAGAAAAAAACATTCAGATGATTTACTCCTTAAAATAAATGATTTATCGCCATGATTATGATTTGGAACAATTCAAAAGAAGTTTTATTCCCATAATGTCGCATAATTCATTTTTCTTGCTTTTACGATTAGTATTGTTTAGCTGTTGTTATGGTAAAACAGAAACAAAACAGAATAAAGATTTAGCTTGATAACTACATTAAATAATAAGGACGAAAAAAGGACTTTTTGTGTGTATTGCTGCTTATTCTGGTGTCAATAAATATTTTTAATTAATTATGTTTAATTTCCTTTAAAGTACTTTTTATATAAGCCTCCATTTTATTTGGTAAAATGTATTGTATAATCTAATGATTTTGTACTTCTTTCACTAAATCCAGTTTGTAAAAATTCTTAGCCTCAGAATTAGTGAAAAATTAGAAACATCTTTGAATTACACCAAGGCTATTGTTTTTAATAAGTGATTTGCACAAATCTAGTCTGTAGGGGTCCTTGTCATTACGTTTTATGATATGAACATTACTCTCACGTACAGTGGACTCTCCATAACTCGAAACCCTTTACACTCGAACCGGTCCTTAACTCGAACGAATTCGTAGGCACCGTGAAAATTTCCTAATAAACTCTCATAATCAACTCTCTACTAATCGAATCTCCATAACTCGAAAATCTCCTTAAGTCGAACAATATTTTTTGACCCTTGAAGGCATATTAGGCTATTTTCGCTCTTCATAACTCGAACAATCTGAAAATTGAAGAATCTCAGAGTTTTTTTCTGATTCGAATATTTTCTACGTGTGTTCGGCTCCTTAGATCATTCGAACGAAGTCATTTGAACGCGTCATTTTCTCATTACAGAATAGATTTAGTCAACTGAAATAAACTGCTTACGACTTACTTCTCACCCGTATGGTAGATAATTACTCAAATACATTGTTTTCTTTCAAGGGGCTAATGTATAAAGGATAAACTTAGCAAAATTTCCAAACTCTCCATTACTCGAAGCGCTCCATAACTCGAACGATTTCTGATTCCCCGTGAGAGTTCGAGTTATGGAGAGTCCACTGTATATGCTGAAACTTTGCGAGAATATTCATCATGGCCTTTAACAAGAGACAATTGGTACTTTTGTCCGCCTTAAACGCAATTCCCATGCGTTAGAATTACTCAATAGTTTGTAAGCGAAGGAAGCTTGATAATTTGAGATACGAAGCTATCAAGGAGATAGACACAGCGCTAGCAAAACGCAAACGAGCAAGATTTCCGTATAGATATATTTGTTAATTTTCTTGCTTTTTATTAATTATATTATCAATGAGAAATTACTGGTCAACTTTTATTTTTGATGTTCCAGAAACAAAAAAAGTGCTCTGTGAAACCTGAAGGAACTGAAAATGGTGTGACAATTTTTAAATCAGCGCTTTGAATGAAGAGGCTTAGCTATGAAATTTTATAATAACTGAACCAAATTTTTTAGAACTAGTGGTACGGATAAAACTTTACGACAATGAAAGAGCTTCATAAGTCGTAACAATATTATTTCGCTTGAAAAACAAATCGCAATAACATTATGTCATTTAGAAGATCAAGGATCTCTTCTGATGAGAGGGAATACATTTGATCGCTAAAAGTACTACAAGTGTGATAATTCATGAAACGTGTTAATAAAATTTTCAGCAGAAAAAAGAAATGAAGTTAAGAAACTATCTTCCGATTTTTTGAAGCGATTTTGATTCCCTTAAGTTATTGTTTGCGTTAATGGAAACCCTATGAAGCAACCATCGGAAAACGCACATGATCATTTTTGATACCAGATGTTTCTTTTGATTAATTATCAAACAATATGTGATGCTTACGACTTGTTCACAAATGTTGATATTCATTGGTCCAGCAGCGTCCATGATGGAAGAGACTTTGCAAATTGCGTTGCCTAAAAGAACTATCCGAGTATCATTCATTTTCTTCTGTGACTTTTTATTATTTTTCGTAGATAAGTTTCGAAGACAGATAATAAATTATGTATGTTATGTTGATTTTTTAGGTTGATTTTGCACCGTAGTGAAATGATATTTGTGTTTACGGGTGTTTTCGAACATAATGTTACCGAACTTATGTTCAAACACACCCAGCGAGAAATTTCAACTCCGTCTTCAAGACAGAAGTGAAATAAGGCCGGCAGGAAGTTATACTTCGGGTGTTTCATGTAAACAGACATAGGCTTTTCTTAGGAGTCCGAAGTTCACGCCGGCGTGAAAAATACCTATAAACGACCCCTACACGGTACTATATGGCACGTGATGCCCGATACTTAAAGCGCTAAAAAAACCGCTCCTGAATAGGTTAGGTTGCCTAGTCACTTCAGAAAAGGTATCTTGTATACCATTTCAAAGTCATCTATGCAATGAAATGTTTAATAAAACAATTGACTATTTCTATATCTAATGGGATATCCTCTTCTTATCCTTGTCCTTTCAGGGCATGATTGATTTGTTAAGAAGAATGACAACGAACGTTGAGATAAAGTCAATTGTACTGAATACCAAAGGTTTTCCTTAAGCGACTCTTGCTTACGTTGTTAGAGTTTTTATCGTATCGCATTGTGGATTTTTGTAGGTTAAAAATGTGTGTTTTACAGTGTTTTACTCTCGTTAATTATGTTTTTCAACTCTTTTTAGAATGTGACAAAAACTTGACTGCCAGAAAGTAAGCATTTTCTTTTAAAATAAAATTACCATTTATCTATTCAATCATTGTCTTTGAATAATATAAAATATTATCATGCACCTCAGGCGGCAGCGTCTGCTGAATATTTTTGGATATTCCTGCAGTGGTTAGACGAGAGTCAAATATCTCAGCAGATATCCGATATCAAATATCTACTCGAGATATTCGATAGTTCCTCCGGCACTTATATTTCGTTTATATATGTAGTTCCTTTTTAAAATCACATGCAAGTCAATCAGATGAAGAGTTAAAACTAATTAAAGATAAAAAAGGTATCAAACAGGAAGATGTATTATATCGCACTCCTATTTTTATTGTTCTCGATAGTAGTGCACAAAAGATAAGCAATCAGATGGAGAGCTGAAAATAACTGAAGGGCGAATGTCTTAGAACAACAAGAAACAAGAACGGCATAGATACCCTGATTATTTTTTTTATTATTTTTTTTGGCGATGTTTTATTTTAATGTAAATCCTAATCTTTTCTCATTATTTTCTTGTTTTTTCAACATAAGATATCAGAGATGATATGTTGGTTTATTTGAAGCAAGGCGTACGTTCAATCGAATGAAATTTGCTTTCGGTTTAAAAGTGTCGGAACATGTGCGCATACTGTTTGCATAGCACTCGAGTTGAATGTGGTCAAACCTTTTTTGAAGCAATGCAAAAAAAGAGACCTAATATCAGAAACTTAGTAAACTTTTTAACGAGAGAAACGAGGGCTAAAAGAAAACGAATACCAATTACAAATTTAATCGATCCATCAGCTAATGCACGAACGAAAACACCATCTACACTACCGTTATCGCAGCCTACTATTGTTTCAACTACTTAACAGACACATACTTCATATATAATGCTACCAATTGTATCATCTGCGCCTTTAATACAAACATCTCCAATACTACCATCAACGCAATCTATTCCACCTTCAACAACAGTGAATAAACCAGCAACACCTGTACCCACAAATAATGGTTATGTCTTGTTCCTTCTCAACTACGCCCGCAAAAATGTATCAACTTGCTACTGTTGTGGAGGAAAATTTTAGTCAAATATTCCATCGGACAATATACAAAATTTAACCGTGGTTTCGAAAACCAAAAAAAGTTATTTCGACCCTACAGCGAAAAAACAAACATTCTCATTCATGTTTGAGCAGACAAACTAATTTGTTTGTTGCTAGTTTTATTGTAGTTCCTGGCGATATAAAACCATTGCACTGCATCAAATTAGATGTTATCTGTCGCAGACTTCATCAGGATTTTATGATCAAACATCAAGTTGTCTTGATGTTTCAGATAAAATCCTTATAGGACAAATGTCGAGGTTATCTGAAGTTATCATTCATATTAGTACACAAAGTCTGGAAGAAGATTTCTTCAGAAAAACATGATATTTCGCGGCAACAGATTTCTTCTGGAAACCTGACATTTTCAACGCAGATTACTTGTGCAACATGGCACAGTTGCGCTTTTGTTTTGCGACTAAAATTTAGTTGGTTGATGATGTGTGCACTAGTCTAGCTTGACGCGTTTGTGGATGGAGCTAGCTAATAGGCGGTACGCGTTCGTGTACATGCCTAGCACACTGAACATCCTCATGCGGCACAGTTGCGTTTTTGTTTTGCGACTAAAATTTAGTTGGTTGATGATGTGTGCACTAGTCTAGCTTGACGCGTTTGTGGATGGAGCTAGCTAATAGGCGGTACGCGTTCGTGTACATGCCTAGCATACTGATCATCCTCATGCGGCACAGTTGCGTTTTTGCTTTGCGACTCAAATTTAGTTGGTTGATGATGTGTGCACTAGTCTAGCTTGACGCGTTTGTGGATGGAGCTAGCTAATAGGCGGTACGCGTTCGTGTACATGCCTAGCATACTGATCCTCCTCATGCGGTGCAGTTGCGTTTTTGCTTTGCGACTCAAATTTAGTTGGTTGATGATGTGTGTGCTAGTCTAGCTTGACGCGTTTGTGGATGGAGCTATAGCTAATAGGCGGTACGCGTTCGTGTACATGCCTAGTACACTGATCATCCTCATGCGGCACAGTTGCGCTTTTGTTTTGCGACTAAAATTTAGTTAGTTGATGATGTGTGCACTAGTCTAGCTTGACGCGTTTGTGTGGATGGAGCTAGCTAATAGGCGGTACGCGTTCGTGTACATGCCTAACTCACTGATCATCCTCATGCGGCGCAGTTGCGTTTTTGTTTTGCGACTGAAATTTAGTTCGTTGATGATGTGTGCATTAGTCTAGCTTGACGCGTTTGTGGATGGAGCTAGCAAATAGGCAGTACGCGTTCGTTTACATGCCTAGTACACTGATCATCCTCATGCGGCACAGTTGCGTTTTTGTTTTGTGACTAAAATTTAGTTGGTTTATGATGTGTGCACTAGTCTAGCTTGACGCGTTTGTGTGGATGGAGCTAGCTAATAGGCGGTACGCGTTCGTGTACATGCCTAGCACACTGATCATCCTCATGCGGCGCAGTTGCGTTTTTGTTTTGCGACTGAAATTTAGTTGGTTGATGATGTGTGCATTAGTCTAGCTTGACGCGTTTGTGGATGGAGCTAGCTAATAGGCGGTACGCGTTCGTGTACATGCCTAGTACACTGATCATCCTCATGCGGCACAGTTGCGTTTTGTTTTGCGACTAAAATTTAGTTGGTTGATGATGTGTGCACTAGTCTAGCTTGACGCGTTTGTGGATGGAGCTAGCTAATAGGCGGTACGCGTTCGTGTACATGCCTAGCATACTGATCATCCTCATGCGGCGCAGTTGCGTTTTTGCTTTGCGACTCAAATTTAGTTGGTTGATGATGTGTGCACTAGTCTAGCTTGACGCGTTTGTGGATGGAGCTAGCTAATAGGCGGTACGCGTTCGTGTACATGCCTAGCATACTGATCCTCCTCATGCGGTGCAGTTGCGTTTTTGCTTTGCGACTCAAATTTAGTTGGTTGATGATGTGTGTGCTAGTCTAGCTTGACGCGTTTGTGGATGGAGCTATAGCTAATAGGCGGTACGCGTTCGTGTACATGCCTAGTACACTGATCATCCTCATGCGGCACAGTTGCGCTTTTGTTTTGCGACTAAAATTTAGTTAGTTGATGATGTGTGCACTAGTCTAGCTTGACGCGTTTGTGTGGATGGAGCTAGCTAATAGGCGGTACGCGTTCGTGTACATGCCTAACTCACTGATCATCCTCATGCGGCGCAGTTGCGTTTTTGTTTTGCGACTGAAATTTAGTTCGTTGATGATGTGTGCATTAGTCTAGCTTGACGCGTTTGTGGATGGAGCTAGCAAATAGGCAGTACGCGTTCGTTTACATGCCTAGTACACTGATCATCCTCATGCGGCACAGTTGCGTTTTTGTTTTGTGACTAAAATTTAGTTGGTTTATGATGTGTGCACTAGTCTAGCTTGACGCGTTTGTGTGGATGGAGCTAGCTAATAGGCGGTACGCGTTCGTGTACATGCCTAGCACACTGATCATCCTCATGCGGCGCAGTTGCGTTTTTGTTTTGCGACTGAAATTTAGTTGGTTGATGATGTGTGCATTAGTCTAGCTTGACGCGTTTGTGGATGGAGCTAGCTAATAGGCGGTACGCGTTCGTGTACATGCCTAGTACACTGATCATCCTCATGCGGCACAGTTGCGTTTTGTTTTGCGACTAAAATTTAGTTGGTTGATGATGTGTGCACTAGTCTAGCTTGACGCGTTTGTGGATGGAGCTAGCTAATAGGCGGTACGCGTTCGTGTACATGCCTAGCACACTGATCATCCTCATGCGGGATGTTCTCGTTTAATTTGCGTTTTAGAGTTTATATTTTGAGCTGAAATGTTATATAAAAATTAATAACTTTGTAAATTCCTTTGCGTATTTTATTGTTTGTTATAATTTATTATTTTAAATGGTGTTTGTTCTGATTCTGAAGAAAAAAATAATTTCCATTAATATTTCCTTAAGTGACTTTTAGTTGGTGAAATTTACTAAAGGTGACTAATATTTTTTCCGAGCAAAAAAATATTGCCGACTTACGGCTAAGGTAATTGCAGCGACCTTTTTCGCTGTGAAAAAGTCGAATACTGCCAAAACTTGGGCCACTTATTTAGAAATAATTCGGTAGAAGTGCGCAATTTTAAAAGTAGGTTTTCAACAGAAAAACGTCATGTACGATTTGAGATAACTTGCAACACATCAGGTTTGTTATTCGGACAACTCCAGAACATCTTATTTAAATCCCGACTATTTGCAAACAAGAAGTTTTTCGTCAGCTAACATGCAAACGTCTTGTTGGATTTCAGATAACATGCCAACATCTTGTTTGTTATCGGATAACACGTAAACATCGTGTTTGAAGTTGTCAAAACTGAAAAACATCAAGTTACGCCGTCTCGGATTTCAGATGACATCAAATTTGGTGCAGCGTTGTTGAACCAGCAGCAAACATTTCCGTATAACGAAGAAATATAGATATGAAAATGTGTTTTTATTATCGTTCATGTTAAAAAATAAAAATAAAAAAATAATAAAAAAAATCAGGGCATCGGGTCTGAAGTATCGGTATCAGGGTATTGGGTCTCGGGTTTGAAGTATCGGTATCAGGGTCTGAAGTATCGGGTCTCGGGTCTCGAGTCTCGAGTCTCGGGCCTCGAGTCTCGGGCCTCGAGTCTCGGGTCTCGGGTCTCGGGTATCACATAGGGTATCGAGTATCACTTTTCTTATATGCCAACCAGAACAACGAAAAAGACAAAAACAAAACAAGTGTGTTAAAAATTGCTGAAAATTGTGGAAGTGTTATTCTGTTATAGTTTGAAAAATTTATGATTGCGTGAACTGTTTTTATCATCTCATTCGCTTTCAATGGTGCATTATAAAACAGATATTTCAGCGCAGTAAAATCGGATATCGTGATTATTCAGTCTCGCTTTGTTGATATTTGACTCCGCTGCGCATCGTCGTATATCACAAGCTCGGCTGAATAATCACGGATATCCGATTTTACTTTGCTGAATATCTCTTTAATATGACATGATAATATATGTATTATTCGATAAAGTGAGTATTTGTAACTTATTTGCATCTTTCACGTGCGCGTATTACATAGTCGAAGTGCATTTAGTTATCGTGCTTAAGTTTGATATACAACTGGATTAAATAACTTCTGAGCGAAAATGTGTAAAGTATTTTGACATGGCACTGATTATATGTTACCTCTGCTTTGTTTCTTCATGCGATATAACAATTGTGTCATGTTCAATTAGCTTTAGAAAATACTGCCTTTGACTGTATCAATAAATTTTATGCTGACTCTTGGAAATACAGTTTGCCCTTTATGAAAAACATTTTTGCATAAACTAGATCTATTGTTCAACTAAATTAATGAGAGAAAATTTATATTTATTAGAAAATTCAATAAGAAAACTTAACTTGCAAAATTTGAATTAGTTATTACACCTATACGCATATGCGAGACGGTTTACCGTATTAAGTGCCGACTGTGGTGTTAACAATGGATTGTTTTCCCATGTTCTTACTTAAACCGAAGCTGCGATAAAGTTTTTTGAAAAGGGTACTACGTCTATACGGATGTGTACCGTACTTCTTGAACTTTCGCGGAAACTTGTATTAAAAATAAAACAATGTTAGTTGATTGTTTTTTGCTATGAAGGGGTTCAAAAAACAGGTGGTAAACTGTTTTTATTTCAGCTGCAGTTGCAGGAAAGTTTTTTCTTGGTAAATGTATTACACCCGAACCAGTATAATGCTGTGTGCGCTTCAACCATTCAAGACATAGGGCATGCCTGTACTGTACTATACAAAATACCTGTCAAATTTTCTATCCATTTTTTCCCAAGTTTTAGTTTCGTTAATTAAGCCAATAAGAAATAAAATAACAAAATTTAATATAATAGCCTCACCCTTATTTTTATTTTCATGCAACAAGATTGTAAGCTTTTATTAAAGGAGTAACAACTACATGTGCTATTATTGTCTGATTTTTTTTTAGTTGCATTCCCTACAAAGATATGTTACCGCATGGGCAATGTTTTCATGCTTTGTCTAAGTATAATATCTACAATTATAACATGGAGGAGCTGAAAAGCACTGATAAAATTTTGAGCATAGTCTTCTCGCTCGTTTCTGGGTGGAAGAATGCCGATAACCATACAAAGATGATAGCGATTAATAAAGAATTGCGAGAACACCTGGGTAAGTCTGATTAATTCTATAACAATAGCGGTTGACTGTTTTTGTAGTGAAATCCATAATAATAAGAAAACTGTAGTAAGCGGTCCAATCAGATGTGAGACACGACTTACATTCACTAAATGCGTAATCGGGTGTGCGACGCGGCATCTCCTGGCTTTATGTCTATTGCATTTAGTTGTTCTAATTTAGATGTATGCAATCATTTGCCCGAATTTAAAACAAATTTGGAAAATATCACTGAAGTATACAAGGAGAAGATCTCGTTATTCTTTAGTTGCTTCTCTTATGATATCAAGTGGATTCTTTGCCATCTAACACATTCAGTGTGCTTACAATCAAATGTTGATGCTTCAGTAATACTATCCCCACCTTGTAAATCAACCTGCGTCAATGACAAGTGTTTTGTTTTGTTCAAATATGTTTACAATCTGATGAAAGATTTACGTAGTATCTGCCGTGTATCAATACCTCGCTTGAATGACAGCAGATTTAATCTAAATTGCCAAGCTTTACCTGAAGCGAATGTTACTTATTTTGAACGTTGTCAAAACAAAGGTATAATTTTAATTAAATTTATGTAACTGGTTTATTTCCTTTCCCCTTTAGCTAAGGCAACTATAGAAATCCAGTTTTTCTAATTGTTAGTTTAGTCTATTTGCTAAGTTTATAGCTTTTATGATGAAAGAATTCGGTTTTTAATACCATAAGGAGTTTGTTTTGCTCTTTTTTATACAGCTATAGGCAGTCTTAAACACCTGTAATGATGAATCTTTACGAGGCGGAAAATGTTGAAGGGAAGCACTTTTTTCGCTGCTACATTTCTCGCCTCGTGGAGATGGCTACTAGTAGTAGCTCGCATTAAATTCACATTATTAGTAAGAATTATATCAGTGCCCAATATTGTACTGCCTTTTTTAGAATCGGCTCGACTGAATTTAAGTTGTATGCATGTCGACATTTATATTCATGATGTTATTGAAAAGTTACTATACCTTTTGACATCAGTCAAGTTAAGTTTAATCAGGGGCTTGTTGCGTGAGGCGAGCCAATTTAGTCAAGCCTGCAGCTTCGTGTTGCCGAGACTTCGCGTTTATTAATAGACATTTTCGTTTGCGTCCAAATTCTCGTATGAAAAAAACACATTAAAATATCTTCGAAGAAGGCTTAATTGACTAGTTAACTTATTTCACTAGGCTATTGTATAAAAGGTCCCCAGATAAAGTAAAAGGCGATCATATGGTAAATGAGCCAGTCTAGTTTTGCGAAATCGCTTTCATATAACGTGATCTGCGTTAGGCAGACTAAAAATTTCTCGTGTAATAACGGCTTGAATTTTATATTTTTGTGCATGATTATTTTAATTGCAGGTGTTTTCTTGGAGAATATTAAGGATATGGGAAACACCTATACAGTCTATGTTAAAAATATATAAAAGTATATATATTTTCTAAGAGCTAAATGAATTTCCTATATAATAGTCTTTTTCTTGTAATAAAATAACAAACGGGAAAAACGTAAGAAATCAGACGCCCTTTTCGAGTTGCCGACTTTCAAGTCTGATGCTTTCGTCATAAAAAAAAGTCGAGCTTATAGCAGGAAAGTTGAGCTTATAGCGAGAGCAAAGTTCATCAGGAAATAAGGACAAAAACAACATCAATTCTGTCTTGGCAAAATTTAGTAGTAAATATTTTATACGATTTTTAACCTACTATAGTTGCAAAACTAACTCATCATAACTTGCGTTCTGCTTGCTCATAAAATTAAGAAAAGGGTTTTTAGACCAAAAATTCCTCTCCACTTTATGGTTTTGTGAAAGAGGTTTAAAAAGTAAGAAGTACTGTCCTAAAAATTGGGTCACAAAGGTAACGACCATTACCTAACAGTTTTTTTACATCTTCTTATGCTGCACGTGTTGGCTCACATAAATGATTAGTAAAAATTGATCAAATACATTTCCAAAAACTGTTTTGCACCGTCCAGATCTTTTTCTATCTAATCACTCAAAAAAATTTTTTTAACAAAAATTGATTTTTTTTCTACACTTATGCCTTAAATCCTCTTTGATGCCCTTTGACACCCAAATATAAATAAAAACGACAGAAAAGAACCTTACAAAAAGTTTATATCCATAACGTATTTACTGATAGCTATTTTCAATCGATTTATGCGGGAAATCCGCTGCGATGATTGGCTAAGAACCTTTACTACGGCTCTATACAGCACGGTATAACTTTTAACCCTCGGTCGGCGTATAGGCCTCGCAAGCTTGGTCTGCACTTTCGACCTGGCGTTATATTTTTCAGCATAAATAGACAAAACAGTTTATATTGTATTAATACTCTGTATAACCGCTCATCTTGCTGTAAAATTAAGTTTTCTGGCAAAACATTTTTCGTTTATTAATATCCTTGCCTTTGCCCATCGCTTTGCAGAAGTTGAGTTTGTCGATATTTATATTTGATTTAAATGTGTCAGGGGTTTTACGCACGTGTTAGATTAGGTTTCTAAAAGTCGAGAAGATATAGAGAAAGTTAGTCTACCTTTTATGTGTCCATTGTTTAGTATTAACAGATGGGTTAACTTACCCACTTTACCTGGTTTACCTCGGGCTGCAAAAAAGGGCAATAATCTCCAGAGTTACAAGTTGTTAAAAACATGTATTTTATGCCTACTTTGCATAAAGCGTGAACGTATTTACACATGGATGTATTGGATATTTTTTTAAAAAAAGTTTAATTAAAATTCACTTAATGACAGTGTGTAATACTCAGAAAGTCTCGTGTATGCTTTTTAGCCTGCCCAACAGGACTAGCTCGCCCTATGTGATCGTATAGAAAACGTTAGTGAGCTCATATGATCAGTCCCATATCATCCTTTTCAAATACCGGTTCTCCAATGAATTTAAATTATGTGCGAAATGTTCAATTTTTTACAACGACACATTTCTCAAGATGTTTATTTTTCCAAATAACAGAAAATCGGAACATCCTGTACACGCGATACTGTTACAACTATACCCGAAGAGACGACAGCTTTGTTGGAGAAATCGCCGAGGGATGCGTATTTTGGAGTGAAGCAAACCCGTACGTGTCAGCGAGCGTATATCCAACTTTGTATATGGAATATTGTAGAAATCCACAGGGATTTGCCACCACACCATGGTGTTATACTGATATGCGAAGCCGTGCCTGGAAAACGTGTGGAAACATAACGAAATGTTTGACACCTGAAGAAGAAAGTAAGTACATAGATTTCCTTCGATTCTACTTATCATTATTGTTGTTTTAAATGTGCACTAATTGAAGAAGGAGCTCAAAGGTGCGGACTGATTTTTGCTCCTACAAACAACAAAGAAAATTTCAACAAATTGAGAAACGACTTTTATAGAACTTGCATTTCTATATTAAGTTGTCTCAAAATTATTAAAAGTCTAAAATCATATCACATAGCTTCATATAAACAGTATGGTTATCATCAGTTCGAATTACTTAGGCACAAAGAGTCCTTTACAAAGCGTTTCATTATAACAGTCTAGCCATATGATCTGTAGGAAAATCCACTTATTACAGATTAAATATATTTCACGAAATCAGTATTAAGGTTCGTAGATATATTTTTAATTAATTCAAAGGCAAGATTAAAAACGCCACTTTTTCTAAAAGTCTTCTTTACAATACTCCATAACAGTAATACTTTCTTTTTTGATATTTATGTACTGGACACCTGCCTACCAAATATTTGAATCCTATGCATTAAAATTTATTTCTTTAATTATGAATCCCATGATTAAAGAAATAAGTTTTTAATGCAGTACTTGTTCACACCTTAACCAGGTTTTATCCAGCGAGTACATACACAAACCCCAAACCCTTTTTAAGTTTGAGTTGCCAATTAGTATCGTTTTTATCTATAATAAGCTCCGAGCCATTTAAGGCTCAATAAGACTGAAGACATTTCCTCTCGGGAGACCGTAAAATAGTAAGTATATAATGTGATTTCCTTTGCCTATAAGCTATAATCACAGCTGTAATATTGCTTGCCCAATAATATTTTTAGATGAACAACTTCGGACAAGGAAGTAAGCATATTTATTGTCTATATTATAAAACTCGTATACGTCTGTTTGTCACGCAAAATGGTACCGCGAATAGTGAGAGGCGGGAAATGCGATATAAAAAGGACGGGCGAACCCTTTGATTCTTCCACGAGCCACCGACTAGTTAACTCTATCTACTTTAAAATCTCAGTCATTGAATGTCGCTGATGTGAATTAAAAAATATTTAAATGATGATGACATGAATTTGTTTTCCGGTCAACTAGAACAGTAAAAAGACAGAAAGAGAACTACATTATCTGTATTGTAACACTAGAGTGAGCGAGGCTCGTGGTCTTTTTAAATAAAAAACCTTTCTCTTCTACCTTATTGAGGTACCAGCTACACAAATAGTCTGAAACACTTTGATTTGCTTTTTTAATCAGGTACAGCATTTATTTGCTGCATTTTATGTTCAAAAGATACCTTCTTATCGATTTAGCGTAGCTGTCACTGTCATCAGCTTTTCCTGATTGAATACAAAAAGCGTTTCGGCAATAATTGCAGAAATATATTAGAGGAATTGTTTTTATGAAAGAATTACAATTTGTGATAGTTTTGTGATTAAAAAATGTGACAAAATTGTGTTACAAAGTGCGATGGATTACAAAGTGATAAACTACATTTAATGGTTCCAATGTTTTAAAATCAAATATGTCAAGTAGGTTATTTTGCCTTTAAATTAAAATGTTCTTTGTTTTAGGCAATGTGTCGAATACAAGAATATTGTACCAGATCAGTTAGGGCTTTGCACAAAATATCTAAAGAATAAAAAAGTTTATCAGAGTTTACGGGGTGCTGAAAGGGATAACAAGATCCTCGGACCTAATTTCTCTCTATTATACATGCTTAAAAGGCTGTTCAAAGAAAATGCTTATGTAGCAATACTGAGATATATGAAGATAAAGTTACGTAAGTGTTTTATTTACTCTTCTTCTTATTTTTATCACACATATAAATATAATAAAAATAATCACTCAAATCTAAAAGGACACGATATGATACTACAATCTTTTCCCTCTAGTGGCAACCAAAACAACAGCAGATATTTAGTTTCCGTGGAAAGGTTACAACCAGCAATTATTACTTTTTTATAAAATAAGTTTACACGACCATGTAGTAGTTATCACACAGTGTCGAGAAATACGTTTTGAGTTTTTTATGTTCTCATTTGCATATAGAAAACAACAACACAAAAGACTATATTTTTCCTGAATATGTAGAATAAAAAGTTTATCTTATCAATCGGACTCAAGTCGTTGTATTTGATAGCTATACTCGGTAAATTTTTGTTCGATTTCAGACATCGTTTATTAAGTTCTTTGGTTAACAGCATATAGTCTAGGAACCCACAATGAATTTTATGTGGTCACACAATTAAACTTCCGTATTTGTATATAATCGAAATAAACACAAATCATAACAATTTATCTGAAGTTTGAGGTAAACTAAAAATACTGAGCGGTCGATAGCACCTTGTTCTTAATGCCTGTATGGGAATAATTGTACCGTGAATATTTATTTGTGTCATAAAATTATGTTATATTTGAAAAGAAGACTTGAAACAATCAACAAGTTCTCCTTTTAAAAGTAAGCAATAACTTTACTCAACCAATCAGGAATATCATATAAGGTTTTTTTGCCTGCTATTTCAGCTAAAAAGAGAAAAAATTAATGCATTTTGCACTGTAAAATTAAAACATAAGTAAAGATTGAACTCGTTCCTCGGTAGAGAAAAAAGACAGCATGTAACTTGTGTAGACTTTAGCCAATTAAAACTTCGTAATGGAAAATCTTTGACCCCATGATGATAAATTTAAAAAACATAGATTTTCTTTAGAGCCATACACCAATTTTGGGTTGAATAAAATTCTATCAAATTTGACAAGAAGTGTTCAAACTGTTGCTAAAGCATTTAGCCAACACCCAATCCTATTCGAAAAGATTGTTTGTATGGCACGATTTAGAGTTTGCTTGACTTCGTCGAAAGAAAAGTCTTTCATTATATCCTGGCCATGCCGCAGCTTATGCGAAAAACATTTACCAGTTTCGCAAGAAATATATCATATTCTTCATCAACTGAAAAGACTACCTTCAGAAGAATTCCTAAACGTGCCCGATTTGGGAAATAAATCTATCTGTACAATATTTCCGGAACAGGATATAACGCACTTAGAACGATGTCAATTAATTGGTGAGTACCTAATGTAGTAAATAATGTAGTAAATTTCAGAATGGTGTTAGTGGTGCAAATGTTTATAAACATACATATCTCGGTTCATTTGTATTGTAATGGTCTTGTCAGAAAACTTAAACTAGGTATTCAAAAAAGGTTGCGAAGCATTTCGTAAGTTGTATCAAAAATTGAAAACATGTTTCTCCCTACTGAGTATTGCTTCTCTTTGATATATTACGGTGAGGTGCCCAAATCTTGCGGGAATACATCAAAACTGCATGGCTTAGAGTCTCTATATTGCTTTTACGCCTTAAAAATTCAAATTTGCTTACGTCGGCGAGTTGCTACTGATGTGTTAATTTATTTATGCCTGTCTTATTAAGACACTAGTCTATAAAGCCCGTGGAGAAATCCACTTAGGCAAAAGGTCAATAAAAATAAAGTTGTTTTTAGATGTTTTGCTGACGTCAGCAGTGCAGTGCAGATAAAAAAATTTGCGAAATTTGTTTATTCTTTGTCTGTAATGTGTAGAGGTTGAAATGCTGCTAAAATAATGTACGGGATCATATGTTCTCGACGAACGCCTAAGGAGATATCAGGGATTAAAAATTTTGCTGACTTCAGCAAAGACCCGTCAAAACCTTTTTTAGAAATTTGTATACCTGTGGCCTTCATCGTATAGATCTTGAAACGCTGATCAAGAAAATGTATAGGATCATGCATCTTTGACAAATGGTTGCAGAGATATTAGGGCTTGAAGGTTTTTTGATGACATAATCAAGTCTTCATTCCGAAACGGATTCGGGGACCCAGGTTCGGGAAACTTACCCAAATTGGTCCCAGGTGGTCCCTAGTTACCCACGCGGTGAAAAATCATTGACGTCACCACCTCGTTTCCAAGTTATTTGGCCTCAAAGTTTTAGGTGCATAGTAATGGCTTCATTAATTTAATATAAGATATTGACGTCGCGCCGTAACGTCAGAAAATTTACCATATTAGACATGCATTTTTCGGCAATATCAAAGGAAAATGAACACATCCACTTTGCCTGTTACGGACAGACACAGTCTCTGTATTATTATAAGAGACTAGTAGATTAGGCCCGTGGAAAAATCCACTTAGGCGGAAAAACAATTGAAAAGTTCTGTCATTTGAATTTTGATGACATCAGCAAATGTTTCAGTATATTGAATACTGCCTTTTACCAAAAAAAATAATCTGAAAATGCATAAAAAGAAAGTAAGTCATAATTTAACAAAAACGTTCTTAAAATCTAACACAAAATATCAAATGTCAAATCGCATGAAATCCTCCCAACAAAACTTCAGACAAAATATATAAAAAAAAACGTCGTGCAAGGTGTAAAATCTAGTTGGTAGAAAGTGACAACATTGACAGTCACAACCCAGACAGTTACGACAACAATAATAATAATGTCAGAAATAACACATCTCAAATATGTATACATCTTATTATGTGATTATGTTGAAAACTTTCAATATTTTAATCCGAAGTGTCGAAAAGAAAGGCGACAACAGTAAGTATAGATCTATGAAAATAAGTTGTTTACGCATTTTAAACATTGTCTTTTCCCTAAATGCTTATACTACAACAATACAACCTGAACAATATCAAAAAGCAAAACTTAAACAAACACAAAACACTAAAGAACAAAATGTTAAACTTTGAAAAATCATTTATTCGGTTGCATACCATCCTCTCCCGCAAAAATATGCACAAAATGTAAAAATTAATTGGTTAAAAAAACAATTTTTTTGTCTAATGATCCATACTGACTTTACCAAACATTTTAAACTGAAATGTCGAAAAAGCAATGAGCAAGGAGTAAATTTCAAGTCAACAAAAATTATTATTTTGAAAACAATTTTATTCTGAAATGTCAAAAAGTTGGCCTGCAAAAGTTAGCACAAATCAACAAAAAGAAGTTCTTTACACATTTTAAATATTGTCTTTCCCTAAAAGCTTATACAAAAATATGAAAAAGCCATAGTTTAGAAAACATTAAATGTAAATCTACAAAAACCAGTCATTTCAGTTGCATACCATTCTCTCCCACAAGAATTTATATACACAAAATGTAAAAATCAACCAGTTAAGAACACAATTTTTTTTCTTTTTTAGTATGATGATCCGTACTGCCCTTTACCAACAATTCTGAACCTAAATGTCAAAAAATCAATAAGCAAAGAATAAACTTAAATCAACAAAGATCATTATTTTGGAAACATTGTATACGATTCGTAAACAAAAGTTTACACAAAATGTAAAACAGATCGGTTTTTGAGAAACACATCTAAATCAACAAAAATAATTTCATTCAGCATGTCGTATATTGCCATTACCCATCAATCTTCCACAAAAAGGTTATGAAACACATCAAAATTTAGAAAAATCAGTCATTTCAGTGCATACAGTCTTCGCCCATTAGATTACAAAATCAGAAACAAAACAATAATAAAAAACTTAACACACACACTTTAAATTCTATAAAATAATATCATCAAAACTAAAAAAAACATAAACAAACCTTTGAAACCTTGCTATACTTCATTTACATACCATGCCCTTTTTCAAATGTTTTTGTAGATTTATTTTGAAGGCAAGAGAAGACAAATGCTTAAAAAGGACAGCCATCTTTTTTGCAAACACAATTTCCGTTACTTTGTGCTAGAACTTCATTTAACAAACCACACAAAACTTGCAGCTTTTCACGACAAAGAAGACATATATTTTACGGCAACATCAAAGATTTTTTTCGGCAACATCAAAGGAAAATGAACTCATCCACTTTGCCTGTTACGGACAGACACAGTCTCTGTATTATTATAAGAGATTATAATTCACGTCAACACTTCAGACTGTTTTTGCGGAACGAAAAATTTTGTTGATACTTGATAAAAAATTTTTAGAATCAAGGTTTCATCTATGTTAGCTAATGATAGCTAACTATTTCAGCTGATAATTTGGTATTTTAAAATCTACTTATTAATGAAGCGACAAGTACAACACGTGTTTGCGCGGTATAAGCGTTCAAATTAATACAGCGTGTCTCCAAGGAAAAGGTACAAATTTTTCAAATGAAAAATTGGAGAGAAAAGCATAGCAACAAAAAAAGCGGGAAGACTTAAACACTCCCAGATTGATTACTAACATGACTTGGTATAAACAATATAAAAAAATCAAGAAATAAACTTATTATAATCAATTTGTACGCAATTAAAATCCAACATAATGAGACTAACATAACTACAGGAAAATCAATAAGATATGTGTTTTTAAATAGCTAAAGGGTTTGCGATGGACGTTTTCTCATTGCTTGATTTTACTAATAAGACTGGTCTGAAGACTCTTTGGGTCAAATCGTAGAAATTACACCCTCTAAAGATCGAAACACAGTGTATGATATCCCTTATCGCAAGGATTGTCTTCAGATTTAAGGTAGTTCAACCACATGCTCCTCAATACACAATACAATGCATAAAACTAACGATCGTTAAACAATAACAATCAATATAAAAAACAGCAGCCAACCATTACATACATATACACCAAAGAAATTAGTAATAAAATTAAATAAATATAAAAAGTGTAAAAAGAGCACCTATGGCCAGGACTTGTGAAATTAGCTGTACCTTTCCACATGTGTTACAGCATCCCAATAATCATTCGTACACGGGTAGGTGTTTCTTTGGACCAGCGGTAGGTCAGCGGTAGACCAGCCTGTCACTGTGGCGATCCCTGTGGCAGGAAAATAAGCCGCGGTATCTTAAGCCGGTATTAGGTCAGAAAGACAGAATGAAAATATATATTAATCCATGAACAAGTATATGAGCGAATTCAAGTGCTCATAGTGACGAAAAATAAATTATCATTATCAAACGTTTTTACAGTGGGACACTCAATTAAACCATATAAATCGTGTTTAATTATTTTAATAGTATTCCTTTTTAATTATTTAATCCTAATATTTAATCCTAATAGCGAGCCTGAGAAAAGCTTCATTATTTACAATTAAGAAAATAAGAAAAAAACAATTTATTATCGTATGCAGTATGCGTGTTACGCCTTATTGCATAAGAAACTTGAGTAAAGCAAAAGCTTAGATAAGTAAATTTTTTTTTCTTAACTATCACTTTAGAAGATTCAAATCAGAACTTCACAAAAGTGTGTTACGAAGGAAATGGAAGTGGTTACATTGGAGTCATTAATGTTACGTCTTCTGGAAAAACATGTCAACCTTGGTCTATAAATCCTTATTTAAACCCTGGCTACTACCCAACATTAAAAGAAAACTTTTGCAGAAATCCACAGGGTCATTTGGATAAACCTTGGTGTTACATTGACAAGTCAATGCAACGTTGGGAATACTGTGACGTCAAGGAATGCAGCAGTAATATGATTCATGGTAGGCGATTTACATGAGTTTTGGCCAATAAACAACATGGCATAAGTGTATCTAATGAAAGAAATCACAAACTGCTAGCTGGTATTTGTATACATTTGCTAGAGAAAAGTCAAACTTCGAATATCTACGTCATTTATTTTATCACTTTTTCTCTTTACAATATCATAAAAGAAATGGCTAACTTATATTTTTTCAATTTTCTTAACACTTTTTATTATAAAGAAGTATAAAACGTCATTTTAAAACTTGTTTCGTTACAGACAAGGAATTATGGATGAAAAATGTTTGGATGATTTTGATATCGCTTGGAGTCATTATCGTTTTGTTAGTAGTGGCTTATTTCATCAAAAGGCACCGAAGACAACGTAGAAAAAAGAAAGGTTTGTAATTGGTTGCACAAAAGCATCAATAATTTACTCCTTTAAAATTATTGGTGACAAAAAAATCTTACCTAGCGAAGCATGCACAAAAATACTTGGATGTTCTTTAACACGTCCCAAACGAATTTTTGTTTCAATTATCTGAACACATGAATACGTACATCCATAATATCACTTCTGTACTTCTTCTTTTCTCGCGAGAACTTTAAGCCGATGTTGCGTGACTGTACTAAATAATTCATATTTGAATGATGACAGGTACTTTTTTGCCTGTTAACACGATCATTTTTAAATGATCTTTTAAAAAATGACTAGGTAAAGTGATCGTGTATTTCTGCCTTTAATATGTCAGATATTTCCTTAAATTCGTTTTGTACAGCAGAAATAATTAATACGCAGAAGTGGGAACGAATAGAACGGGAAAACATGCCCTAATATTAGCATCGTTAACCCAATGAGCCTGGAACTTTCGTAGTTGAGTTTTTTGTACCATTTTAGAATAAAAAGATAAAAAAAGACCGGCACGTCTATTGTATATGCTCTATCTCGTATCTTTTTAATGTTTTAAAATATTAGTTTTCGAAAAATGTGTGTCCCAAACTTTAATTATCCGAATTTTTATCCGTTTTTTAAATGACCGAATTGTTTAATAGCTCCGAAAATCTCGAAATTTTCGTAATTTTGTGTCTTTTAGACTTTATTTTTTATAAAAATAAAGAAAAAAAATACACAAGTATTTCATAACGTGCTTTGTTCTTGAACGATATATTTATTATCATCGTCATTAAGAAATGCAATGAAGTCTTCTTTCGTCTTCAGCATAAGATGCAGGCAGATTCTTTATAAGTATGGGTATTTCGTTTATAAAACTCAATTTGTTGAAGCATTAAGCTTGCCCGAAGTCGTTGAGATAGTATCCGAAAAGATAAATGTCCGAATCTTTTTGTCTGAACCTTTTTTAAAGTTAATGTACCGTATATTTTAACTTTAGAACCAATGACATCTCCTTGTCTTGATTACAAATGCAACGACGAGACGTTATCAAATCTACTGTCACCTCCACAAATTGAGACCAAGATGTAAAAGGTTACTTTGTCGTGCAATACGGCAAAATGTCACCTGTTTGTGGTTGTAGTAAATGGTTGTAATGGAACTGCCACGTACTTACCCTTCCCGGCAAGATAGACAATAATCAAACTCACAAACTTATTCGTAATGTACAAAACATACTTTTTGCTTGTCAGTTTTTACTAATCGTTTTTCCAAGGTCCTGTCTTATTAAATACAATTACCGTTATATTTTGCAGTTATTAATGAGCCTGTAACTGACTGAAGTGAAGGCTACTACAGTGGTCGATATTCTACCGTAATGCCTGAATGAACAGTTAGTTTATGGATTATAACCTGATAATTTAAATGGAATTTTATTTCACTTTTTTTTCCGACAAGAGTTTATAACTTAATATGCACCTTAATATGCGTAATCAAGCAAATCTTCGTCGTTTGGGAAGAGTGTTTTGCGGAGACATTGTTGTCTTGTTATGGTGATCCACACTGTTGATGTTTTATAACCACTGAATTCCAGTATGTGGAGAAGGTTAATGCATACGCAAGGAAGTGTACTTTAGATGTTTTACTATTTAGTAATACTGAAAATTTCCACTATTTTTTTATAAAATTTCCGAAGCTTTTCATAATACCAACTTCTAAGTCCATGTTTTGCTCAACTTGACAACATGTAACGAATCTTCCTGGTGCATAGCAAGTGGGATGTTAGAGAACAGACCTCTCTTCTAGTGGCAAAAGAATTTCGATTAAATAACAATTTGTGTCCAAGCGGGTTTTCGTCATTTTATTTCCCCCTTTGGCCCAAACGAGATACTCTTTGTCCGACTACTATTCGTTTGCTGCATATCTCTTTTGTTCCGTTGTACTTGGCAGTGAAATGTTGCGTTATGCACTTTGAAATAGTTCGTGAACACTTACTTAATCTTGTGTGACGAAATATAACACACCGAAGAAGCAATGGCACTACTTTTTACGGCTTATTATCACGGGTAATAAATGGCTTATAAATCGTTTATTGGGTTCCTACAAGAAATTAGTAAGTGAGTGTGATGTCTTCTCTATATCTGACGTGTTTATTGGCTTATATCGATTACGTGATCGGGCGCTATTACCTGTAAAGACCGGCTAAAATGTACACCCAAAACAGTAAAACTGTCGTTGAATTTAAACGCCGCCAAACGTTCAAATAAGATCTAAGTTTTGAACTAATTGATTTAAGCTTCTCGCAGTATGATGAAATAAATCAATTTATACTGGACGTGTGTAATAGCAACAAGATATATTCCCGTTGTTACGATCATAAAGCCAAAAACAAAATGCCAACGTTCACTTAAAAAGGCATAGTAAACAAGAACGAGAGCTAAATACAAGAAAGAACGAAGAAAAAGTATAATGACATATAAAATGTAAAATAAAAACTTACTTTACCTATGCATCTGTGCACTTCACATCACTAACATCAACTGAACAGAAGTTAATAATGGAAAATTAAACAAACAATTAAAATGTAACATAATAGAACAATACACTTTGACATCACAACATTAATACACAAATGGATACTGACTGAACACAGTTAATTAACAATACGAAAACTGTGTCCATCTGTAACCGTCAAAGTCGATTATAAAATCGACATTGACGGCATAGTTTTCAGATATGTTTTATAGACGCTTTCAAAGAAGATTTGTAGAAAATATATATTTTCTACAATCATTTTTGAATGCGTCTATAAAACATATCACAAAACTAACTTTTTTAGTTAGATGAAACAAATCATGTAATAAATAAAATAATTTCATCAGCCAATAAGTTTGCTATTGTGTTCTAATTTGCAGTAACGAGTTTCAAAACCACAGGAAAAGTAATTGCTTTGTTGTCAATTAACGTACCGGCAAAGTCACGGGTAATTAAACACTGTTATTACTGTGATCTATTTCGTTTAAAAAGTTTTTTTTTTCATTTTATTTAGTGAAATTTTCAACAAACCTTTTTGTGATAGGAATGACTTTAAACGTTAAAGAAAAATGAAGGAGATGAGACACAAGTTTAAATAACTAACGTCTTTTTTATTTTAGAAACACGTAAATAAGAAACACGATGCTCAGGAAAGAAATCGGCTAAAAAGCATTTAGGAAACTTGGCCAGGCTAAAAACGGAAAATCAAGAAGAAACATCTTAGGATTAAATCTTAGGAACAGGAAACAATACATAGTCTGCTGTGCGCTCTTGCAATTTCGCGTTTGCACAACACACTGACGCAACATGTTGTTTATATAAGTTTTGAACAAGAATATTACTTAACAAACATTTGAGTCTGGAATAGGACAAAACTTAAGAAACATTCAGCCTGCTTACTTTCAATGTTTCTTAAATAAAGAAAGACGTATAGTCTCTTATATTAATAGGAAAACTGTTCGTCTGTGATCAGCAAAATCGATTATATTTTTTACTTTTTCTGCAACAGTGTTTATAAAACATCCTATATAAAAATGTTCTTTATTTTATAGAAGTTTTATTTACGTTTTAAATTGGCTAGAGGAAACAAGATAAAATTAAGCAATTTCATTAGCTGGGAATTTTATTGTACGTTAGCAGACAAAACAAAGTCTGACAAAAGTTACTGTGTTTTAGAGATGTGAATAAAATTAAATCCGACTAATGCTTTTTCTGGACTAAAATTTTATCCGAACAATAATTTTGTTTTAAGAATAATGTGGTAGGGCTGTATGCATGTTGCAGGTTATTGTACAAGTAGCTATGCTGTAAATGCAAAAATAAACTCTACTCCTTTGATAATATTGATCTGTTCTGCAAGAAGACAACAACAGTAGAATCGTCACAAGCGAGGAGATATCTTGCATTTGATGATTATCATGACATAGAATTGAGAAACAAGAATCTTGATTATTTTTTATTTAACATTGTTATCTGTATCCCGCATAGTCCCATATACTTGTAATTAAATAAGTAACGACAATACACCTTTTCCGAATTAGTATTCTTTAATGTACCGCTGCTATTTCTAAACTTTTTCAAACAAAATAAGTGTGATTTTTGAAATCCTCACCTAAAAACCTTTAGATTCATACAGCAAACAAATAACCTGTGAAAACAGTTTTTTAATTTTGTACTAATTGACCGCTGCCTAAAAAAGAAGCTTATTAGTACAATAAAAAATTAGAAGACTTTGACCGTAACATTAACACCACCAAAACAGCATTTTCACATGTCAGATTGAGTTGACAGTTTACACACACACCAATTCAATGATGCTGAATATGATCTTAAAGGTAAAACATCAAAATTCTAAAATTTTAAAAAACATGGAATTCGCGAAACGTGTATTCAAAAATAGACAAAAATTAAGGTCGGACAAAAATTTTGATCGCACAAAAGTAAACAGATTTTTTAGAAGTGACTAAAATTATGTGCGACTAAAGTTTTGTCTAAGTTTGTCATATCCGATAAGGTTTGCTAATTTAAATTTACCCTGACGGGTGCTTTGTTAAATGGATTCTTCCGCGAGTTTCCATTTACAACGTTCTATTTGCAACATTAATGAAGTTAACAACCAAACGCTTTGTGATAAGAAAATCACAAAAAGTTTTTAAAAAAAGGGTTTAAATGACTAGTAGAACAATAATGGAAGTGCAAGCGTATAGACAAAAGCTAACGTAGTACACACATAAACATATAACTAATAAAATTAAATTAAATCTAAAATTCTTATAAATCCAACCACAGTCAAAAGATAGATGAAAGGCATTAAAATGTCCCATCAAAATCTTGCATATTATCATATTCCTGTATCTTGTTTAAACAATCTGGAGTATCGCTGAAAGCAAAAGAAAGTAGCGCAAATGGTATAGAAGTTTAATTTTTGATTTCCGCCAGCACTAATATGCGGGGCGAGAATCAAAACCAGCGACCATTTGGTTAGCGTCCCACTGCTCTGTCCACTGAGATATCGGTCCGATAGTGAGACGATTTTGCAATTGCCTTTTTCTCTCACTACAGCATCGAGCCTCGTTAGTGATTCCAGCCCACCAGGACGAGCCATAACTTCTGCCAATCACGGCCACCTACCAAGCCGCGGCTTGGTAGGTGGCTTTAAAGCTGTTGGTTACAAGCCGCTCACGAATTGAGTGTATTCTTCGTGCGGCCATAATGGTCGGTGGCCAAATCACCATAACTCCAGGGTGAAACATGCTAACACTCACTGATGGTTGGTGTATAACCTAGGCAGGATAGGTGTGGATCTTAAATGTACCTAGCTGATAGAACTTGGTATATTTGTTTAAAACATCATGTAGTTTATCAGGAAACATCGCGTAGAATCTAAAGCCATGTTTTACTACTATTTTAAAAATAAAATGAAAATAAAGGGTCTGAAACGCTATAATTTCTTCCCCACATAAAAATATGGCGTTTTGTACCAAAACAACATATTTCCATTATCTTCGTTTTCATTTTCTTCCAAATCAAAATAAACAAGACGTATGGTATACGTAAACAATCTCGCGAATTAAGTTTACAAAAAACTGTCTATCAAATTGTGATTTCAGTTACGAAGTTAGACACGACACATTTTGCTATTCAGATAGGCAATAATATTTGTTATGCACTTCGTAGTTATTTTTTAAAATTGATTTGTAACAGACAGTGATATTAAAGCTATGAGTTGCTTCTTACAAGGATAGAACAAAAATTTATATGTTACCAGAATTACACACGCAAGTGATGCCTTGTCCTATAAAATAAAAATTTTAATAGTAAAATTTATGTGGCAGATGATACGGTTCTTATTTTGGCGAGTAAAGGAAAGATGAAAAAATGCGACAAGTCTTTGTCTACAATGAGCTGATTGCAGCTTCAACGGAAATTCTCTTTAAAGGGGAATGTTGGTTGTTTTGATTTCCTTGTGAACTTATTAACCTTGTGAATATAACTGTGGACTGTGTGACTTTTATATATATATAGTTACAATACATGATATTTTGACGGAAACAAAACCAGTTGACAAACTGGATTCTGCAACGTACCTAATAAAAGAAACAGTGTCTAACATGGCTAGATTTTCCTCCGTTACAAAGTTCCTGGCCGTGTATTACGATAAGGTAATTGTTTCTTTGTACGCCAATGCGTGTGGCACAAGTTTTTGGGTGAGACATATGACAAGGACTATACATTTCGGATGGAATTAGACTATTTTTTGCGAAAGATCTATGTCTCTATTCTAAATACATTATTTGTGTTTGCATATGGAGCAACCTCGTTCTTGTTATAATGCATCTAACGCTAATGAATTTGTAACACAAACTTTACTAAATTCCTCCAGACTTTTCCAGATATCTGGTGATCCTATTTAGACAGATTGGTATCTAACTTTTAACTTTTATTAAAAAATGTATTTTACTGTGTTTATTTTTTAATACACTACTCACTGAAATGTGCACATGCAACAGATCTGTTTTACATTAAGAGAAAATATAGTTATTCATACTGGATTCCATTTCTCAAGACTGAGAATTTCAAACGCAATAGGTTAAAGACCATCGTTTTTACAAGATTCCCAAAATAAACTACTGCGAAAAACATGCTCTTAGGCATAAACAGCACTTTTTCATTTTCCAGTCATTATTTTCGAATCTGGGCATCAAGCTCCGGCTTATTTTTCGCTTACATCTCTCGCAGGTAGATAAGCAGCAGTGCTTGGATTCCAATTGGCTATCAACATAAGTATTATTCTTTTTACTTTTTACTCAGAAGGTGTATCATTTTACACAAAATCCTCTGTCATTTTCCTAAAGGAAAAAAAATTGGAGAACAAATCTTTGCAATAGATTTTAAATTGGGGCATGGTAAACCTCTAACACATGCATTGCACACTCTAAAACGGAAAATTCTTCGTTATATTGCCGAGCTTATAGACGGATTTATCATCTGGCTAGAGTTTTTCTCGCACTGTGATTGGCTAATCTATACGAAGTATATGCTATAGTTTTGATTTTTACTGAGGAACGAATGCATTTCAATTCTATAGTGCATAAAGCTGATATTTTTTCTCCGATTGACTCAAATAGCGTGCACAAGCTGATATTTTTTGCCTGATCGGTTAATAACGAGTAATTTAAACAAAAATTATTTTTACGAAACAAACTAACAATTAATCATAAATATTCACAGTTTAATTATTCTTTTGTTTCAACATAGTCATTAAACAGAAGTGCGCTCTCCACTGTAAAGGTTTTTAGTTTAACTGTGACTTTAGGTTATATCTACAGCACGTTGAATGATTTGAGTGTTTAATTCGATTGTTTAACTTCACTTCAACTAATTTGTATTGATTTAATATGAATATATTACGAGTATATCAAATTGCAGTGATTTATCCTGGTTTATATGACAAACTAGTTATCGCACTTGTTCTCAAAGTATTTGTTGTTTAGTTCTCGTATATTTCACTCGCCTAAAGCCTCGTGAAATATGTAAACGAGAACATAAAAACTTAAAAATAATATTTCCGATATTTTTCTCGGCACTGTGCGATAACTACTACATATAAGTTTATGTTGTTACGTGCAACACTATTGCAACACGTTTGTTATTAAATGCATGAGAATCTCCATAGCAACACAGAAGTAACGTGTGCATGTCTACCATTTCTAAATGTTGGTTTAGGTACCAAATTTTTCGACGATTGCTTTAGACAATAAACTATTCCGCCCCACGCACTATCCGAACATTGCAACTAAAATTGACGTCCACGAATTTGTAAATTAGAATCCACAACACTATGCTAATTGTATTTCTGGGTTCATTGCAGTCAATAGAGCCAATTCAGAATTTTACGACTCCAACTTACTACACCTCTTTTTTTCTTATGATTAGTTCTTGGGAAATTTCTAGTCACCTTATTCATTTCACATGGCACTAGTGAGATTAAAAATTATGGATGTCTGTGATTTAATGGGTTGGAAGGACGGAATATTTAGCTAACTTAATGAAATGTTTTTTTAACAATTTTCATAGGTTATGACTGCTAGATGTACCATAGATCTATATGTTTGGTCACAATATCACAGAAACATAATTTAGTTAAAGAAATTCCCGGGTGATTGTTTTAGCAATTATGGGGTAGCGGCCGGAGTTTTTTTACTACTTCGTGGGTAATAAAGTTAAAAACATATTTTACCCTATTTTCACTGGCATAAATTTAGTTTGAATATTCTGGCGCAACACCCAAGTTGAAATTTTTTTAAACTGGTTAAAACATAGGACATGTTTTGTGTAGACCTTAACTAACGTATTTCAACCATGAAACAGATCATATCATCCCAACATGTCATCCCGAGTTTCAAGTCATTATTTCAATTTCTACTTAAGTTATAGGACTTTTAGCTTAAACGAAAGGTATGGTTTTTTTGTACGAACTTGATATGCTAACCGCCTTGTACTGATATTAAATTTTTTAGATGATATATCACTAAGGCTGTTCAGTTTATCTATATATATTCAATCTTAATCGCTTTTAAAGCCTTAAATATCATTTAAAAGATGTTCCATATATGCGACGTAACTTAGACATGGTTTACTATTACTAGACGCCCAAACAGATGTCTTAAACAAGTTTGGTGTCCGCTTAAATATAACATTGACAACCTGTGTTTTCTATTTGTACTAATCTTGTATAGAAATTATAGAAGTGAAATGGTAAGCACTCCACTT
The DNA here is from genome assembly GCA_030067915.1 of Hydractinia echinata. NCBI lineage: Eukaryota > Metazoa > Cnidaria > Hydrozoa > Anthoathecata > Hydractiniidae > Hydractinia > Hydractinia echinata. The sequence goes on from JASGCC010000080.1 coordinate 273,831, forward strand.
GATGTTTGGCGCAGTTCACCTGCATCAATTGCTCAAACTAAGGCGCTACGCCGGATGTTATGGCAAAAGACAGGCGCCAATTTAAAGCAGAGAGTCTCTTTTTCCCTCTTTTTGCTCGTTCTTTCGTTTTTTGCTATAATTTGCCGTATTTTGTGGTGGCTTGGCTTTAATTTATTTACCCATGTTTTCATTGAATAATATAAATATTATCATGTCATGAACAAGCGAGTTTATTCTAGGATACGTTTCGACAGCTACAGCTGTCATCGACGGGCAATGATCGTAATCATCTTTGGCTATTTATTATTTGAAGAGATAATTAGAGGATCGAAATTAACCAATCAGATCACAGCAATTAAAGTAATTAACTTTTTTCACGGACCCAGATGGAAGCAATAGATTGATTAAAATCTTTTCTTTCCTTTTCTTTCATGTTTTCATGTCAGGATATAAATGTCACCAATTTTCTTTTTAGAGTTTTCACACTTTGGCAAAGCTAAACAATTCAGTAACATATCGCTCTACTGAACACACACCGGGTTTTTTAATAGGGCATGGTACTTTATAAATTGTATCTCAGTTAATTAACTACCAAGTTATCTTGTTAGGCTATATAAACAATTATAGTATTGTAGAAACACAATTGAACGTCTTACAATCAAAGTAAGAATCCAATTTAACGACAATAAAAAGATGAAAATTTATAATTTAATAGTAAATAGTTCTTTAAGACGATAATAAACCAATGCTTAGAAACATATTTGTGTTGTGATAGTCTATACGAAGTATAAGGTTTTATATGGTACGAAAAATCTCGCTGTTAAATTATTAGAAGAAATTAACCGACATGCAGTACTACGAGGTTTTATTTCTCATATTTGTCGTCAACTTGTCGCTATTAATAAGTAAGTTATATTTTATTTAATGAATAAGGAAATTATATTATTTTAAACTTATCATTTCAAATTCATTCCTTCTTCTTGACATTTTCTTATATAAGCAACACTAACGTTTAACTGTCGTTCAGTGTTACTTAAGCTATTGTATTTTACAAGCTCAACTGTTAGGCCTAGTTCCCACCAACACATTTATTATTAAACATATGTTTACTACTAGACTCATGTATGAGTTTATTTTTATCTAATTGATTATGAAGTTAAGAATTGTAACTTTTAAGTATGGATGCGGACAATGAGGAAATCTGAAGTTTTTCACAAGAGAACGCTTGGAGAGAGATAGATAAAAAACTAGGGTATGAACAGGGTTTAGTGTTTATTTGTTTTTAAAAAATGTAGTTTTTATCATACTTAAAAAAAGATAAGCTAATTCTAAAATTTCCTAGCTGTGCACATCCATACTTACAAGTCACAAATCTTAAATTTCGTTCGAAAATTAAGTTCAGTGCGAACGCATAATCTTACTGCATAATTATCAAGATATACAGTAATATAAAGTAATGTATAGTAAGTATTAGCATATTTTAGAAGAATTTATACACGATCAGAAGCCTAATAATCACAAAATATTGAGAGTTTAAAGGTCTGTTGTGAATTTTCTCAAATTCTGGTCTGCAAAATATACCTAATGTTTTCTTCCACAACAATAAATACAACAGTCTATATTAATTGATATGATTTAAATGTTTACTCCTTGAAATAAATGATTTATCGCAAAGATTATGATTTGGAAAATTTCATCAAAAATGTTTTATTCCCATAATACCGAATAATTCAGTCTCTTATTTTTACGACTAGTATAGTTTACCTTTCGTTATGGTAAGACAGAAACAAAACAGAATAAATAACTAAATAGAATAATAAGGACTAAAAAAAAGTTTAATCAGTATAATAATACGGTAACTTTATGTTCTTGTTCGATATAAATTTTATGCTTTTGCTGCTTTTTCTGGTGTCAATGAATTATATATTTTCCAATTTTCCTTCCAAGTACTTTTATATTAGCCTCCTTCTCATACTGTAAAATGTATTGCATAATTTAATACTGGAATCTATGGTTCAAATTTTTACACCACTACGTCATGGACCGAACGCAGTGAGGTCCATGCGAGTGACAGAGGTCCCACTGGCTTAGAAGGCTTAGAAGGGCTGTGCACGTAGTTAGAAGCGTTCTAAGGGCCTGGTGCTCAGGAAAACGACTTAATACATCGTAGTCCATTGAGACTGAAAGGACTAGACCGATGACCACCTGTCTGGTCACGTGGAACCACGTGATTTACGTGTAGGCTCTCTACACGGGTGATTCAAACGGCCGTACAATGGAATTTAAGCGCATTTGCCGGGAGTCTGGGGCGAGCTTCCAAAATTTTGTAACAAAGTTGCTGATAAAGGCACAACTTCTAATGTCGATAACAGAAATTTTACTCTCGCGTGGCCTTATGTAAATCTATTTAACTAGCATCTAAGGTCTTCAGATGCTGTGGAAAAAAACAAAAAACAATTTTGTTGTCGTTTCCAAGCGCAACAAACGTAAATAAGACGAGACGGTAAATGTCGAGTCAAAAAGTGACCTAGCTAACAGGTCGGCTATAACGTTATATAGAGTTTTTCACCTAATCAAACTTATATGTTACGAAAGCCCAAGGATTATACTTTCTATTTTTTAAAGTTCCATACTGCTTTCAGTTTTTTTCTGAAAAATATTTGTCATCAAAGTTGAACAAAATTCAAATTTTTAAAATGGTGGCACAGACAGGAAAAAAAGCTTATGGTCATGAAATGTGAAACTTTATGTTTCCAAAAAGCTTTTGACTAAGTTAAAAAATATAATTGGAAAGGCAACGATTAAACTGGTTACATCATATTTTTTTTTAGAATAATTATAGCTATAGAATGGCAGAACATACAGATCTAACCAAACTTTGTCGCATATGTGGAAATATTTTGAATGGAAGAGTTTCCTATCTTGTAAAGGAAAACCTTTCTGGCCTTCAGTCAGCATTTCAGGAGGACTTTGAGCAAGATGTAAACAAAATACATCAACCAAAATTTTGTAATAAATGTTACTGCACAATGCAAAATTGTAATTTGCGGGGCACAAAAACATCAAAATGCCCAGTAAAATGGAAAGAAGGCAGTGCATCAAATTTCTCGAAAATTAAATCTAAAGGGGGACGGCCTATAAAATCTAAAAAAGGTGGAAGGCCGAAAAAAACCATTGAGCCAGAATTGATGACACCCAACGACATTTTAAAGCTAAGTCCGTCTAAGCCTGTACCGACAATTATTGAAAAATGCATGACACATTTGGTTGGTATCAAAATTAAACAGTCAACACTACCGAATCAAACAATTCAATTTGCTACAAAAGGACCACAGGTATATAAATAAACATTTTGAATATACATATATTTCCGCATTTACCTGAAAATTATTCATATTTCTACTATATATATATATATTATATACCTAACAAAGACTAAAAATAAAAAACATTTCTTTATTTTAGCCAATAACGGTTACACCGATCAGCATGCCAAGAAAGTTATCAACTGAAAGCAGTAAAAGAAGCTTATCTGATCGGAGCAAAACAGCTAAAAATATAATCAACATGATTTCAGGAAATTCAAATGATGCATTTGTGAAACAAACAGCTGCGATCATGAAAAAATGCGACAAGGAGCAGCGAAAACAAATAATCGCAGAAATCCATCATGTCTCCATTCCAGCTGAGACTGCTGCCGCCATGAAAGCCACCTTGAATTTGCCATGGAACCTTATGCGAAATAGTTTCTAGCAAATTTATAACACAGTAATGCCACATTGGCTTAGTTAAACGATATTGAAGCTTTCATACGTATTTGATAGTTATCGTGAAACTGTGAAAAATATACCTACTTCAAAAGTCATTTTCTGATTAAAAAAAACTGAAAGCACTTCAAAGTTGTATTTTTCTTTTAGGGCCATGTGTCCTTGATTTAAAATAACTACAGCCCTAGAAAACTCTGAATAACAAGTTAATTACCTTGACGTTAGCAACGTAACGCAAATAAGCAAAAATCTTGATTTTTTCTTTCATCTACTTGAGTAGTCTTGTTCCTCGTACCTAGCTCCACTACAACAAAAATGTTTCGCTGAGCCTCTTCGTTGACTTATCACATGTTCGTTTACGGCTAAATTAGATCCATTGGAATATTACATGGGAGGATAACAATAGATTTAAACTTGCTCTTGGTTTGTTTTGACTACGTGGTTTGATGCCGGCCGCCATTATTCCTCCACGGATGACGTTAAAAACCCGCGCATGCGCTAACTCTTAGATTCCGCTTTGAAACAGCCGTGTCTATTAGGCTGTAAAAGGCCATTTTTTACCCCACTGATTATTTCATAACCATTAATGAAAAAGAAGGTTTCAGAGTCCAGGGGGTCTTTACCAAAAGAAAGGCTTAGGTGGAAACCATGTAACTTTCTTTATATTTCGAACGCACACAGACATTCGATCCACAACTCGTTCAAAAATAAACAATACAATATAACTTTTAAAAATAGAATATTTTAAAACTGTTTTGAAATTCTTTGTCGTTTCGCTGGTGGAGTGTTCGTATTAAAATTAAATGTGCAATTGTTAAAATTTCCTCCGGAAAAAAATGAAGAGAAGGTTGCTTGGAACTGGAAGTATTAAGAGCTGTCGATTGGTTATGTACGTCAAGTTGGTTATTATTTGAGCTCAAGATGTTTGACATTTTGTAACGGTGAGAGGTACTAGCTGATTTGTAATTTCTTAACGAATCAATATTTTTGTGACCACTGTGTTGGGCTACATAAACATAAGCCATTAAAGGAGTTTGCTGCAAACGTATTACAATATTTTGTAGCTTTTGACTGTTGTCCTGCTATAAATTCGTCTATTTCATTTAAATCGTCAAATAAACTATCGTCGAAAACAAGGAGTAATTGACATTTTTCTACCACTTTAAATTAACTTTCTTGTTTTGTTTTTGTTTTGATGTTGGTTAATACGGCGTCATATAGACTGGTCACGTGGAAAAAAAAAAACAATCAAATTTTCCGAGAACGTTCGAATAAACGTAAACATTCGAAAATACTCAACAGTGGGGTAATAAAATTCACTAGCACTACTTTTGTTAACACTCGAGGTCAAAATTCGAAACAGTCCTGTCTAAAAAAAAAATTCTATTTAGAATTGGAGAGTCCCTATAGAATAAAACCTTGTAAACAAAACATTACGATGTTCGACACGTACAGAATAATGTGTAAAGTTGAATGCGCAGCTAAAATATAGTTACAACCAATATTGAGGTAATTTTTTTAACTAGCTAGCTAGCCAAGAATAACATGGGATTCAACGAGTTTTATATTGACTCGGTAACCACAAAGCTGAAGGAACGAATCTGAAAATACAAAGAGACGTATTGTTATGATTTCGTCGCCCTGTATTTAGTATTTTTGATAAGACTGGATCTCAGATCATCGTTTTTTATGGACAATGTAGCTAGTTAACTAGCCATGTTGGAGAAGCATCCAGATAGAATGTTGCTGAATCTGGTTATTTTAACTGTTAAACTTGACATTGTTGTTTCTATCCTATGAAAATGTTTTTATCGATAAATGTATTGTATTGTTTCCAATGCTTCTTAAAACTTGTTTTTCGTGCTTGTTTACATTTTAAGCTACCATTATTTTGACGACGGGCAATATCGCAAAATATCGGCCCGTCGTCAAGAGCGCTAAGCCAATCAGAATGCCTAAAAACCCGTATTGCCCGCTTGAAAATCCAGACGGTTAACAAATTGAGATTTGAAGCTATCATGGAGATAGATACAGCGGTAGCAAAAACAGGAAGCAAGATTAAACAAACCCTAACAACTAAACCAAAATTTTATGGAACTAGTGAAATTGATAAAACGTTACGCCAAAGGAAGATCTGTATAAGTCGTAAATATATTTTTACGCTTAAAAAGCGAATCGCAGTCACACTATGTTATTTAAAATATCAAGAACCTCTGATGATAAGAGGAAATACATTTAGCATTGCAAAAAGTACTACCAGGGTGAAATGTGTAGCATATTAGCTAAATATATTGGTATCGTATTGATAAAATTTCCAGCAGAAGAAACGGAAGTTGAGAAACTAACTTATGATATTTTCAAGCGATTTGGATTTACTGAAGTAATTGGTCGCGTTAATAGAAACCATATTACCATCAAGCTACCATCGGAAAACGCACAAGGTTATTTTTGCTACCAGATTTGATTAATTGCCAAACAATATGTGATGCTTACGGCTTGTTCACAGACGATGATATTCATTGGCCTGGCAGCGTCCATGATGCAAAGGACTTTGCAAATCGCGCTATCTCAGTGGTATCATTCAATTTCGTTTTTGATTTTTTATGAATTTTCGTGGATAAATTCGTAGACAGATAATAAATTATGTTTGTTATTTATTCTTCCCAAAATTTTAGGTCGATTTTTTGACGTAGTGACATGATTTTTGTGTTTACTGGTGTTTGCGAACATAATGTTACCGACATTATGCTTAAAATCACTATACCATTTTAAAGTCATCTATGCAATGACGCAATTCATTATTATTACACCTAATTGGTTATCTTCTTCTTATCCTTAGTGAAGTTCTGTTGTCCTAAATACCAAAGTTTTTCCTTGAGTAACTCTCGCTTAGTTTCAGAGTTTTTTATTGTTTTTCAACTCATTTTAGAATGTGACGAAAACTTGACTGCAAGAAAGTAAGTATTTTTCTTTTTTTTTAAATCACCATATATCTGTTCAATCATTGTCATGGAATAATATAACATAATATGACATGATAAAACTTATATTATTCCATAAAGAAAGTATTTGCAACCTATTTGCATCTTCTACATGGGGGTTTTCCCACATGCGAAGTGGATGTAGTTATCGCGCTGAAATTAGATATACTATTAAACTTAATAATTTCTGGGCGAAAATTTGTAAAGTATTGTGACATGGCACTGATTATATGTTACCTCTCCTTTGTTTCTTCATGCAATATAACAATTGTGTCGGCTTCAATTAGCTTTAAAAAATGCTGTCCTTGACTGTATTAATAAATTTTATGCTGACTTTTGGAAATACAGTTTGCCCTTTTTTGAAACACATTTTTGCACAAACTAGATCTATTGTTCAATAAAATTAAGGAGAGCAAATTCATATTTATTAGAAAATTTGCTTAAAAAAAAACTTAATTTGAAAAATTGAAATTAGGTATTACACCTAAAGGAATATGCGAGACGGTTTATCGTATTAAGTGCTGAGTCCGGTGTTAACAACGGATTGTTTCCTATGTTCTTATTTAAACCGAAGCTGCGATCATTAAAGGAGTAACTACATATGCTATTATTTCCTTGCTTTTATTTAATATTAGTTGCATTCCCTACAAAGATGTGTTACCGCATGGGCAATGTTTTGATGCTTTGTCTAAGTACAATATCTACAATTATAACATGGAGGAGCTGAAAAGCACTGATCGATTTTTGAGCATAGTCTTGTCGCTCGTCTCTGGGTGGAAGAATGCCGATAACCATACAAAGATGATAGCGATTAATAAAGAATTGCGAGAACACCTGGGTAAGTCTGATTAATTCTATAACAATAGCGGTTGACTGTTTTTGTAGTGAAATCCATAATAAAAAGAAAACTGTACTAAGCGGTCCAATCGGATGTGAGACACGACTTACACTCACTAAACGCGTAATCGGGTGTGGGACGCGGCATCTCTTGGCTTTATGTCTATTGCATTTAGTTGTTCTAATTTAGATGTATGCAATCATTTGCCCGAATTTAAAACAAATTTGGAAAATATCACTGAAGTATACAAGGAGAAGATCTCATTATTCTTTAGTTGCTTCTCTTATGATATCAAGTGGATTCTTTGCCATCTAACACATTCAGTGTGCTTACACTCAAATGCTGATGCTTCAGTAATACTATCCCCACCTTGTAAATCAACCTGCGTCAATGACAAGTGTTTTGCTTTGTTCAAATATGTTTACAATCTGATGAAAGATTTACGTAGTATCTGCCGTGTATCAATACCTCGCTTGAATGACAGCAGATTTAATCTAAATTGCCAAGCTTTACCTGAAACGAATGTTACTTATTTTGAACGTTGTCAAAACAAAGGTATAATTTTAATTAAATTTATGTAACTGGTTTATTTCCTTTCCCCTTTAGCTAAGGCAACTATACAAATCCAGTTTTTCTAATTATTAGTTTAGTCTATTTGCTAAGTTTATAGCTTTTATGATGAAAGAATTCGGTTTTTAATACCATAAGGAGTTTGTTTTGCTCTTTTTTATACAGCTATAGGCAGTCTTAAACACCTGTAATGATGAATCTTTACGAGGCGGAAAATGTCGAAGGGAAGCACTTTTTTCGCTGCTACATTTCTCGCCTCTTGGAGATGGCTACTAGTAGTAGCTCGCATTAAATTCACATTATTAGTAAGAATTATATCAGTGCCCAATATTGTACTGCCTTTTTTAGAATCGGCGCGACTGAATTTAAGTTGTATGCATGTCGACATTTATAATCATGATGTTATTGAAAAGTTACTATACCTTTTGACATCAGTCAAGTTAAGTTTAATAAGGGGCTTGTTGCGTGAGGCGAGCCAATTTAGTCAAGCCTGCAGCTTCGCGTTGCCGAGACTTCGCGTTTATTAATAGACATTTTTGTTTGCGTCCAAATTCTCGTATGAAAAAACACATTAAAATGTCTTCGAAGAAGGCTTAATTGACTAGTTAACTTATTTCACTAGGCTATTGTATAAAAGGTCCCCAGATAAAGTAAAAGGCGATCATATGGAAAATGAGCCAGTCTAGTTTGGCGAGATCGCTTTCATATAACGTGATCTGCGTTAGGCAGACTAAAAATTTCTCGTGTAATAACGGGTTGAATGTTATATTTTTGTGCATGATTATTTTAATTGCAGGTGTTTTCTTGGAGAATATTAAGGATATGGGAAACACCTATACAGTCTATGTTAAAAATATATAAAAATATATATATTTTCTAAGAGCTAAATGAATTTCCTATATAATAGTCTTTTTCTTGTAATAAAATAACAAACGGGAAAAACGTAAGAAATCAGACGCCCTTTTCGAGTTGCCGACTTTCAAGTCTGATGCTTTCGTCATAAAAAAAGTCGAGCTTATAGCAGGAAAGTCGAGCTTATACCGAGAGCAAAGTTCATCAGGAAATAAGGACAAAAACAACATTGCTAAAAGGTGTGATATTTTAAAATGCTTTTAACACACTAATACATTTATTTTGAAACATTATTGTATATATGTTATGAAAGGTTATATTGTTTCCTAAATAATGATATAAAAACTAAAAAGTTTGAAGGTTTAGTAAACAAAAAATGAGATCTCTTATACAAAACTACTAGGTTCTCATGTCTGCCGTTTGCTTTTCTGTGATCATAAAACTATGATCTAAAAACCACCTTTAAATTTTTCTTTCAATTCTGTCTTGGAAAAATTTAGTAGTAAATATTTTATACGATTTTTAACCTACTATAGTTGCAAAACTAACTCATCATAACTTGCGTTCTGCTTGCTCATAAAATTAAGAAAAGGGTTTTTAGACCAAACATTCCTCTCCACTTTATGGTTTTGTGAAAGAGGTTTAAAAAGTAAGAAGTACTGTCCTAAAAATTGGGTCACAAAGGTTACCTAACAGTTTTTTTACATCTTCTTATGCTGCACGTGTTGGCTCACATAAATGATTAGTAAAAATTGATTTCTAAAAACATTATGTGCGAGAGAATATTTGATCTTTATCACAAAGCAAAAACGTCAAATACATTTTCAAAAACTGTTTTTGCACATTGCAGATCTTTTTCTACACTTATGCCTTAAATCCTCTTTGATGCCCTTTGACACCCAAATATAACTAAAAACGACAGAAAAGAACCTATATCCATAACGTATTTACTGATAGCTATTTTCAATCGATTTATGCGGGAAATCCGCTGCGATGATTGGCTAAGAACCTTTACTACGGCTCTATACAGCACGGTATAACTTTTAACCCTCGGTCAGCGTATAGGCCTCGCAAGCTTGTTCTGCACTTTCGACCTGGCGTTATATTTTTCAGCATAAATAGACAAAACAGTTTATATTGTATTAATACTCTGTATAACCGCTCATCTTGCTGCAAAATTAAGTTTTCTGGCAAAACATTTTTCGTTTATTAATGTCCTTGCCTTTGCCCATCGCTTTGCAGAAGTTTAGTTTGTGGATATTTATATTTGATTTAAATGTGTCAGGTGTTTTACGCACGTGTTAGATTAGGTTTCTAAAAGTTGAGAAGATATAGAGAAAGTTAGTCTACCTTTTATGTGTCCATTGTTTAGTATCAACAGATGGGTTAACTTACCCACTTTCCCTGGTTTACCTCGGGCTGCAAAAAGAGCAATAATCTGAAGAGTTACAAGTTGTTAAAAACATGTATTTTATGCCTACTTTGCATAAAGCGTGAACGTATTTACACATGGATGTATCGGATATTTTTTAAAAAAAAGTTTAATTAAAATTCACTTAATGACAGTGTGTATATATTCAGAAAGTCTCGTGTATGCTTTTTAGCCTGCCCAACAGGACTAGCTCGCCCTATGTGATCGTATAGAAAACGTTAGCCAGCTCATATGATCAGCACCATATTATCCTTATCCAATAAAAATTCTCCAGTACATCTAAATTATGTGTGAGATGTTAAATTATTTACTAAGACACATTTCTCAAGATGTTTATTTTACCAAATAACAGAAAACCGGAACATCCTGTACACGCGATACTGTTACAACTATACCCGAAGAGACGACAGCTTTGTTGGAGAAATCGCCGATGGATGCGTATTTTGGAGTGAAGCAAACCCGTACGTATCAGCGAGTGTATATCCAACTTTGTATAATCAATATTGTAGAAATCCACAGGGATTTGCCACCACACCATGGTGTTATACTGATATGCGAAGCCGTGCCTGGAAAACGTGTGGATACATAGAGAAATGTTTGACACCTGAAGAAAAAAGTAAGTACATATATTTCCTTCGATCCTACTTGTTTTTAAATGTACACTAATTGAAGAGGGAGCACAAAGCTGCGGACAAAGTTTTGCTCCTACAAGCCACAAAAGAAAATTTCAACAAATCGAAAAACGACTTTCATAGAACTTGCATTTTTATATTAAGTTGTCTCAAAATTATTAAAAGTGTAAAATCAGATCACATGGCTTTATATAAACAGTATGGATAGCATCAGTATGTTAATTGGGCACAAAGCGTCCTTAACAAAACATTTCATTATAACAGGCTAGCCATATGATCTGTAAGAAAATCCACTTATTACATAGAAAATATATTTCACGAAATCAGTTTTAAAGTTCGTAGATATATTTTTAATTCATCGAAAGGCAAGAATAAAAATGCCACTGTGTCTAAAAGTCTTCTTCACAATACTCCATAACAGTAATACTTCCTTTTTTTATATTTATGTACTGGACACCTGCCTGCCAAATCTTTGAATCCTATGCATTAAAACTTATTTCTTAAATTATGAATCCCATAATTACAGAAATAAGTTTTTAATGCAGTACTTGTTCAGACCTTAACCTGGTTTTAACCAGCAAGACATACACAAATCCCAAACCCTTTTTAAGTTTGAGTTGCCAATCAGTATCGCTTTTATCTATAATAAGTTCCGAGACAAGTAAGATTCAATAATACTGAAGACACTTCTTCTCGAGACGCCGTGAAATAGTAAGCATATAATGTGATTTCATTTGCCTATAAGCTATACTCACAGCTGTAATATTGCTTGTCCAATAATATTTTTAGATGAACAACTCTGGACAAAGAAGTAAGCATATTAATTGCCTATATTATAATACCCGTATACGTCTGTTTGTCACGCAAAATGGTACCGCGAATAGCGAGACGCGCGCAATGCGATATAGAAAGGACGGGCGAACCCTTTGCTTCCATGAGTCACTGACTAGTTAACACTATTTACTTTAAAATCTCAGTCATTGGATGTCGCTGAAGTGATGTAAAAAATATTTAAATGATGCTGACATGAATTTGTATTTCGGTCAAATAGATCAGAAAAAGGACAGAAAGAGAACTACACTATCTGTATTGTAACACTAGAGTGAGCGAGGCTCGTGGTCTTTTTAAATAAAAAACCTTTCTCTTTTACCTTATTGAGGTACCAGCTACACAAATAGTCTGAAACACTTTGATTTGCTTTTTTAATTAGGTACAGCATTTATTTGCTGTATTTTAGATAAAGATACATTCTTACCAATTTAGCGTAGCTGTCACTGTCATCAGCTTTTCCTTATTGATTACAAAAAGCGTTTCGTCAATAATTGCAGAAATATATCAGAGGAATTTGATTCTGTCGCAAAAATATCGGGGATTACGAAGCGTGACAAGGTTGAATTACAAAGTGCTTCATGAAAGAATTACAATTTCCGATAGGTTTGTGATTGCAAAGTGTGACAAAATTGTGATACAAAGTGCGATGGGATTACAAAGTGATACAATACATTTGATGGTTCTAATGTTATAAAATAAAAAATGTCAAGTAGGTTATTTGCCTCCAAATTAAAATGTTCTTTCTTTTAGGCAATGTGTCGAATACAAGAGTATTGTGCCAGATCAGTTAGGGTTTTGCACAAAATATCTAAATAATAAGAAAGTTTATCAGAGTTTACGGGGTGCTGAAAGGGATAACAGGATCCTTGGACCCAATTTGTCTCTTTTGCACATGCTTAGACGGCTTTACAAACAAAATGCTTATCAAGCAATACTGAGATATATGAAGATAAAGTTAGGTAAGTGTTTTATTTGCGTTTATTATTATTTTTATCAAACATATAAGTATATCAAATATAATTACTCAAATGTAAAAGAACAAGATATGACAACACAATCTTTTCCCTCTGGTGCCAACCAAAAAAAAGCAAAGCCTTAATTATTTCTTTCTTTTATGAAATCATTTGCATATAAAAAACACCAGAAAAAAATTTTTTTCGAGAACATGTACAATAAAAAGTTTATCACATGAACCGAACACAAATCATTGTATTTGATAGCTATATTCGGTAAACTTTTGTCCAATTTCAGATATTGCTTATTAAGATCTTTGGTTAACAGCATATAGTCTAGGAACCCACAATGAATTTTATGTGATCGCACATTTAAATTTCCTTATTTGTATATAATCGAAATAAAGACAAATCATAACTATTTATCTGAAGTTTGAGGTAAACTAAGAATTCTCAGCGGTTGATAGCACCTTGCTCCTAATGCCTATATGCGAACAAGAGAATAATTGGATCGTGAATATTTATTTGTGTCATAAAAATTATGTTATATTCGAAAAAAGACTTGAAACAACCAACAAGTTCTCCTTTCTAAAGTAAACAATAACTTCACTCAACCAATCAGGAATATCATATAAGGTCTTTTTGCCTGATATTTCAGCTAAAAAGAGAAATAATATATGCTTTTTGCACTGTAAAATTAAAAGATAAGTAAAGATTGAACTCGTTCCTCGGTCAAAAAAAGACAGGATGTAACTTGTGTAGACTTTAGCCAATTAAAGCGTCGTAATGCAAAATTAGACAAACTTTGACCCCATGATGATAAATTTAAAAACATAGATTTTCTTTAGAGCCATACACCAATTTTGGGTTGGATAAAATTCTATTAAATTTGACAAGAAGTCTTCAAATTGTTATTGAAGAACTTAGCCAGCACGCAATTCTATTCAAAAGAATTTTCTGTATGGCACGATTTAGAGCTTGCTTAACTTCGTCGAAAGATAAATCATTCATTATATCCTGGCCATGCCGCAGCTTATGCGAAAAATATTTACCAGTTTGGCAAGAAATATATCATATTCTTCATCAACTGAAAAAACTATCTTCAGAAGAATTCATAATCGTGCCCGATTTGGGAAATAAATCTATCTGTACAATTTTTCCGGAACAGGATATAACACACTTAGAACGATGTCAATTAATTGGTGAGTACCTAATGTAGTTATAAATTTCAGAATGCTGTTAGTGGTGCAAATGTTATATACACATACATATCTGGGGCGGATACAGGATTTTTTTCTCGTTAGGCGGATTTGCGAAGCGTGTTAAATCAGATGGGGGTCTTGGGGGGCGCTGTAAGCCCCCCTAAGTGGGGTCTGGGGCGAAGCCCCCGAAGCTTTAGCTTATTTACCTATTTCAGCACTCCAAAATGCAGCAGACAGGACCTTTACAAGCCCATTTCTTACATGTTATTTGAAAAAAAAAACAATCATAAAATTCTTAATGAAAGCCAAATAATGTTTTCAGAAGAATTAAGGCTAAAATTAGCTAGCCAGCAAAACTTCTTCTTTCTTCCACATCCAGAAAAAAATATTTACAGGCTTGTTTTTGCAAGTTATGAATGTAATAGCTTTTGGCTAATATTGAGGCAATAAATTTTTGGAAACTAGGTTCAGTAAAAAAGACATACATAATTCTTATAATTCGGTAATGCAAAACGGTATATATTACTATTAAAAACTTTTCATATTTAATCTATTCAAAAATTTAATAACATGAAAAAGGAGGCCTAAAAGAAAAATAAGCAAAAAACAACAACACAAAAATGCATATGTAAATAGGCTTTATTTGTATTATTAGATCATAGTAACAACAACATAAACAACAAGAGATAAATACAATACAATAAAATAAAAATGGCAAGAATATATCAAGATTTTGTACAGGTAAAAGCAGCTACTTAAAATTTGGATTTTTAAGCAGCAATAGCTAATTAAAAAAACAAACTTACAACACAACAACACAACATTCAGACAAAAAATATTTAGCCCTATTAGCCTAATAGCAAGAAAAACACTGTTTTTATTTTTCGGTAACCATTTCTGGCTCAGACTTTAAAAATGTTGAATCAAACTTGAAAATACCTTTTAGCTGTTATGCGATAATTACTATAAATAGCTGAAATTTTTAACAAAACAAAATCATTCAAGAACAGATATCGTTAACTACATTATTACACATTTTTGTGTCCATCTGGATAGGGTTGTAATAAGTATATATGCTAAGTCATTTTCGCCATGTTGGTAGAACCACAAACATTTTCCATGTCTATCAGCATGACAACTTCTTTAGTAAAAATGTGAAAAACTTTTGTCATTTCACCCATTAAATAAAACTATGCCTTTTTCTTATTCGAATTGTATATACATAATTAGCACCATTTCCAGGAATTATTTCGATATGAGGATAGAGATTTTAAACCGAAACATCATCAAGTCTTGTCAAAGTCTTCCTCTCAAAACCAGTGTTCTCTTCCTTGGCCTTGTGGCATGTTAAAAAATCGTTTGGAAAGTGTTTATTGCCAGAAGCTTTGAATCTACAAAAGTAAACATATAAAGTTGTTATGAAGTCAACAAATTGTTATACATTACACCTTTACTAGCTACAAAAAGTAACCAGCTGGCTAGCTATTCGATTTATTGTGTTGTTATAAAATGTCTTGTTACTTAAATAAAAAAGAAACCCAAGATAACACAAAGCTCTTTTGAATATGACACAAGGCTTTTTCAAATTTGTTGAAAGTGAAACTATAAACAGTTTCATGTTCACACTTGCTAGCACAGCAATAGAAAGCAATTGTGTATCTTACTCTAAGATTAATGGAATTAAAAGTAAACAGATGTACCTGAAAGCGTAGTCAGTGAGTTAAAGCTATTATTTTTGTTAAGTCAAAGCCTGCTTTTCTGTCAAACAGCTTTTTTGCAATCACAGGCGACACAGAGAATAAACGTTTTCCAGTAATGTTTCTTCTTAGCAACATTGCTCAACTTCATTCCGTGATCATATATTAAAAACTTCCATTTACTTGCTGCAAGTCAATACAAAAAAATTCCTTTAGCCTTCTTTCAGTAGTTGTATTGGAAGCAAACTTCGGAATTGCAGCTCGCCGAAGTTGGCCGAACCTATCAAACAGACCGGCTACCGCGAGGCAATAACAATAGGAAGAGTAAATTATTCCTACGCACCCATCCCCTAATATCAATCTTTCTTTCACCGTAAATTTCGACGACTTCTTGTTAAAGAGAGTCCAAAAGTCCACACCTCGGCGAGATTCTTCTTGACGTCACAAATTCTTTTGTTTTAAAGAAAGTCCAAAAGTCCACACCTCGGCGAGATTTTTCTTGACGTCATAATTCTTTTGTTTTTCTTTTGTTTAAGAGAGTCCAAAAGTCCACACCTCGGCGGCCGCCGAAGTCGACTGTTTTTACGGCAGAAAACAAAGGAATCGAGAGAAACAAAGTCAGCGAAATGCGGCAAAATGTAGTTCGACTACCGTAAGAACCATAGTACTTCGGCAAAGCACATCGAAGGAGAGTCGAGCCTCGGCAAACACTCCTGAGTGGAGATAAGAATATTACCTCGGATCCTGGGCGCTTATAATAAAAATTATGCGCTGCTTTAAATCAATTTCTACATTTAGATACACATGATTTTCTCATTGGCAAAATTTCTCCTTAGGCGAGTGCCGAAGTGGCCGAAGTCTAAATCCGCCCCTGCATATCTCAGTTCATTTGTATTGTAATGGTCTTCTCAGAAAAATAAAACTAGAAATTCAAAAAAAGTTTGCGAAGCATTTCGTAAGTTGTAACAAAAATTGAAGACATGTTTCTCCGTACTGATTATTGCTTCTCTTTGATATATTACGGTGAGGTGGGGAATACAGCAAAACTTCATGGCTTAGAGTCTCTATATTGCTTTTGCGCCTTGAAAATTCAAATTTGCTTACGTCGGCGAGTTGTCACTGATGTGTTACATTATTTATGCCTGCCTTCTTAAGTCATCAGTCTGTTTTTGTGGAACGAAAAATTTTGTTGATACTTGATCAAAATTATTTTCCAGTTTTTTTAGAACCAAGGTTTTATCTATTTTAACCAATGATAGCTACCAATTTCAGCTGGTAATTAGGTATTTTAAAATCTTCTTATTAATGAAGCGACAAGTACAACCCGTTTTTGCGCGTTATAAGCGTTCAAATTAATATAGCGTGTCTTCAAGGAAAAGGTACAAAGTTTTCAAATTAAAAATTTGAGAGAAAAGCATTGCAAAAAAAAAGCGGAAAGACTTAAACACTCACAGATTGGTTATTAACAGGACTTGGTATAAACAATATAAAAAAAGCAAGAAAAATAACTTATTATAATCAATTTTTGTAAAATATGTTTCATGTTGGTCGATGGCTGTTTTCTGATTGCTTAATTGTACTGATACGACTGGTTTAATGACCCTTTGGGTCAGATCGTAGAGGTTACACCCTCTAAAGATCAAACACAGTTCAAGATCTCCCTTATTGCAAGTTTAGTCTGCATATTCAAGGTAATTGAACCACATGCCGTCCAATACACAGTACAATGCATACAACTAACGATCGTTAAACATTAACAGACAATGTAAAAAACAGCAGACAACCATTATATCCACATTACACCAAGAAATTAGGAATAAATAAATAAATAAATAAATAAACATTTTGCGAATTTTTGCTGGCATCTTTCTTACCTTATTCAATGGACTTTGGGTGCAACTGTCTTGGCTCCACTCCTTTGAATTTCTTGCGAACCAAATGCAAAATGATGCTTTCATACAAACATTCCCGAACGAGTTGAAAAGTTTCTCTGTTTCAGTAACGCAATCTCTTTAAACAAATGACAACTGAGTGACAGCAATAGCCTCGGGTTTTACATCACATTAATTATACAGGATTTAGAACATATACGCCAGCGCCTTAAATTGCTTAGAGATGGAAGAACATCGTAGGTGGAGCTTAAACAGAAAGAAAGCAGTTTTGGTGGCATGGCAAGCAGAGGTTCCCAGGAGAGTTCGTTCCGTCTGGTCCAACATCCCCACACCTGCAGTTTTAAAGCTTTCCTCATATCTTTTTTTCCATCAATTTATTTTGCGGTCACTGATATTAACGTCCTGTAAGAATGACACTGTCTAACAAAAGGTACCTTAAGTTTGGAAAACAGACCTAAACCGCCATTACCATTTTAGGGTGACCCTATCATTTCTTTTAGCTTCAATTCTGCTTCCACTATTCTAACGGATTTTAGCACGCCCCACATACCGACCTACAATGTTGGTACGGTTGCTGAAACTGGTTAATCATTGGAATTTCTTAGCAAAAAGTATGCGCTGGTCTTAGCGGACGTGAGTATGGAATAGGCTTTTATAGGTAAATCGCAAAGCGAGTTAGAAACACAAACACAAAAAATAGTAGTAGAATTGTAAAGATTTAGTCACAAGATATTGTGGTATAATCACAAGACATCGAGACTTCGTATATCAGCAATGGCTACTGAGTTAATAAATGCTGTAAATTCCACAACTTCTAAGAACCTTTATAAAATAACTTGTCAACACTTCGGAGACCTGCAGGTAACTTTTCATTATGTTCGTCAATAGCCTTTCTATCTGAGGTAGACCCACCAATAATAAGACGTAGGAATTGCACAGGCATGGAGTGGATAGAAGAAAAGAAGGAACAGAAGTATGTAAAGTCTGAAGGCTTTTCAACAGCAAAAGGAGTTGAATTGAGGGACTTACCCTTTCTGATCACGAAGCCACCTGATTTGTGGACACGGAAATCTATGGCAGCTGATTTTAGTGCTACAGAACACCTGGAAAACAGCGTTTAGGTAACAGACATTGATAAAGACATCATGTTGATATCGTCTATAAAGGCCCTTATTAAAGGGAGTGACACTTTGTTTTATATAAGCGGGAGCCAGTAGTGTGTACCCATGAATAATATTGATGACTACAAGAAAAAGAATAATTGACAGTGTACAACCCGCAAAAATTCCCCGCATATGTCTATGCCAATTGCTTGGTGCATATAGAGAGACAGATTTGCTATAGACATTGATGTAATATTTTATTATAACACCATAGCGTTTCAGGGCAAAAAAGATAAGTCGGTGAAGAAATGACGGATAGGCATTTGCTATAGCTAGCCAGATGGTACCTAGATCTGACTTAGAAGAACGGTCATCTTTTAGTGCTGACCAAACCATTGACATGTGTTCCTAGCAGAGAGGAACTCTTTCCATGCATCCCTTCTGAACAGATACAAGGCTGGACAGAAGCTTACTTACGACATAGCTGGGTCCGGGAATCCGTTGTGGAATTACCTGGTTGGTGACGTCATTAAAAAACCTTTAAACAACAACATCTTTTCAACCGTTTGTTAAGAGAACATACAAGGTCTGGTAACGGAATACAAATTTTGTAAAAGAAACCTTAAAATTTTTTAAACTCTCATATCTCCTTAGCCGCAGGGAAAACCACGCGATCTAATACATTATTATCATCAGCGTTTAAGCTCTAAGGAAAACAGGTAACGGCTAAAATAATTTATTTGTGCATCAACGGACCATTACTTTCGTCACCAAAATTCAAATGAAAGATCTTTTTTGTTTCCTTCTGGCCTGAGTTGAACTTTTCATCGATTATTTCGGATATTAATCCAGTCTTTCTCACTAGAACTAGCTAAGCTTTACTTCCGTTTTACATTGCCACTTACTATTGTTTGGCACTATCTGATATATCATTATACCTCTTAGGCTCAACCCACAAGCCAAACTGGGCATAAAACAAAGCTGTGTGAAAGTCTCTTAGTTGCATCCTCTTTTTGCCATGTATACATTTGCAGCATTTAGTTCTTCGTAATATTTTTAATTAGAAAAGTTGCCCTGCTTCCTAGGTCTTGGTACGTACCCGCTTGGGTTCAGGGTTCCGGATCTCAATTTTATCGCATGGGCATTCCTAGAAATAACTTGGAATCATTAATTCCATGCACGAAATCTTTAGCATCTTGAACAATTCAACCTCACATGCTTGGCTGAATACGGAATAAGGAACAAATGAAGTAATACAATCGCTTTTATACAATTAGTTTTCTATAGAACATCATGATTATATTTAGCATTCAATGGTCGTCGGAATATGCAAAAGCTTTATACCAATGCTACTTTATACCAATGCTTGTTTTGAAAATTTGTTTGTAAACAAGCTGTGTTTCTTACTTACGATGGTGATTTTGACGACAGTATATGGTTTGCCAAATTTGCAGATTCAATTGTCCAATATCTCAATGGCGACTGGAACTTTATTAACACTTGTACAAGGAATCGCGATATATGCATCCATCGTTTTTTCCTCAAAAAACCTTCTCATGCTCAAACGTTGTGTTTCCAGTGAAGATGGTTAACTTATTGTGGTTCAACTGCTTTGACAGTGTTTTCTTTCTGTAGGTTTTTATTAATGCATTTACTGTGGAGTTAAGCAGAGACTCTTTCTATTTCTTTAAGATTTCCATTATATATTCACGCAGCTGGTATTCTTGTTGCTGTAATGACATAACTTTTATATTTTCATTAAATGGGCTACAAAACAACTCTATAAATACAATCCCGGCAATTTCCGAAGAATGGCGTGTAATAAACGGACCACTCAAAAGGTCAATGTGCAAGAAATTATACACACTTTAGAACCACATAGAGGTTTAGACAACTTGTTAAGGAATAATTAATATTTTATGATGAATGTGTAATTTTTTTATTTTTATATTTTTAAAAAGGAATCTTCTAGAATCAATTTCGTTCTCGTCGTATTTCATCATCAGCGGCTAGAATTTCGAGAATTAAATCTATTGCTTCTTTCACCGGTACTGATGGATATAGGTTTACAACATCATACAAAACTTAAACTTCGTCTGGCGTGATCGTCCAATCTTTTGAAGTTTCGACAAACGTTCTCAAATTCTTCAACCTTGTTTCGTTTTTATTCAGAGTTGGTTGTATGATCTTGACAAGATGTTCTGATGTCCTATAGCTTGGTGTTGATACCAAAACTCTCATTGGGTAGCTTGTGAGCCTTTACTGTACCATACATCCTTAGCGGAATGGGGTCGTACGGGTAGAGATATTCGTACTCTTTTTTGGTGAACTTGTTTTGTTTCTTAAGTTTTAAGAGAGTAGAACAAAATTTTCGAGCAAGGGATGGCGTCGGATCATTTGTTATGATTTTGGTTTCGCCGATTTGCTCTTCTATTTTCTTGATCGCTTCATTTTTCTCAATTCGCACTATTCCAGCTCCTTTATCGTACGGGTAAATACAAATATTTTCGTCCGATAGCAATTCTTTTAACGCCTTCCTTTGGTCTGATTATTAATCATTAATTAATTGATTATAAATATCAGTAATTCGAAAGTTTGTTTTGACAAAACAACAGAGGCAACACGAAGAGCTGTAATTGTGAAGAAATGCTATGTTGCTAGCATAAGAAGGTAATTAATACCTCTTAAAAGACTTTAAGTCATTGTTGTTGGTCAGACTGGTTTATGTACAATAAACTTATGTTTCTATTCAAAATTTTGAAGGATATACCTAGCTAGCCACTTAAAAAGGTTTAAAGTTTATTTTATTAGAAAGTTTAAGTTAAAAACTTATTATGAAACTGAAGTAGTCTGATGTAGTCTCACATTTGACATGTTAAACAAGATTAGATAAGGCCACCTAGCTTTAAATTTCCCTTTCTGATGCAAAGCAACATTGAAAAAGTATGTTTTACGTTATATTGTAACACCATATTTTTTTTCAATTAGATATAATGTGCATTTAAATGAAAACGCTGGCTTTTAACTTTACATCCCCAGATTTACTGGGTTACTAATGAGTTATTTTTTGAAAACAAGCCTCACCATTAACTCTATCGTTCTAAAATCTTGATAAATTAGTTTTCAAAGCACTAAAGTGCGTAAAAAAATATGACATAGTAGGAATTGCGTATTTACTGTGTTGTCGAATAATCTCGAAAATCTCATAAAATGCGTCATAGTGAATAATGCCATATACTTTGTTTAAAGGTTTTTATATTTATTCTCGGTTAACTTCTGAATGCACACTTTCAACTAAGACTTTAACAAGGAGTTCTTCAATCTTACATGCTTAATCTACTCTTCTTATAAACGTCTTAAATATTTAAGGGTAAACTCTGTAAAAATATTATAAGTCTATAGAAAAAAGAGCAGCTAGCTAGCAAACTGGGCTAGTGCAATTCCTTACAAAAGTTTTATCGCTATTTGAAAGAATAGTAACCCACAATCTGACAACACACACGCTTTTAGCGGGCGTAAAGATCATGGAGGAAAGGCTACGTAGTTTCAGTTTTTTAGACCCTAAAAGCTATAAGTGTAGTTAAATCAAAGTGGCGAAGGTGCCAGAAGCAGCTATATATTATAATCCATGAACAAGTAAAAGGAGCGAATTCGAGTCCTCATAGTGACGAAAAATATAAATAACTTTCCCAAACAATTTTACAGTGGACCATATAAATCTTTTTAAGTGTTTAAGTAGCCTAACAGCAGAAGCGAAAACGATCCTGAAAAAAGCTTGATTAAAGCAAAAAGCTTAAATAAATAAACATGTTTTTTTTTCTTCATTATTACTTTAGAAGATTCAAATCAGAACGTCACAAAAGTGTGTTACGAAGGAAATGGAAGTGGTTACCTTGGGATCATTAATGTAACATCTTCTGGAAAAACCTGTCAACCTTGGTCTATAAATCCTTATTTAGACCCTGGCTCTTACCCAACATTAAAGGAAAACTTTTGCAGAAATCCACAGGGTCATTTGGATAAACCTTGGTGTTACATAGAAAAGTCGATGCAACGTTGGGAATACTGTGACGTCAAAGAATGCAGCAATAATATTGTTGATGATAGGTATATAAATGATTATTGCTTTGTAAACATTTGACATAAGTGTGTGTAATAAAAAAAATCAGAAACTGAAATCTGATATTTGTATACATTTGCTAGAGAGCTTTCAAACTTTGACTATCTATGTCTGTTATTTTTTCAGTTTTTCTCTTTACAATATCATAAAAGAAATGGCTAATTTATATTTTTCCAATTTTTTTCACACTTTTTATTTTAAAGAAGTATAAAACGTCATTTTGAAACTTGTTTTGTTACAGACAAGGAATTGTGGGGAAAAATGTTTGGATGATTTTATCATCGCTTGGAGTAATTATCGTTTTGTTAGTAATGGTTTATTTCATCAAAAAGCACCGGAAACAACGCAGGAGTGAACAAGGTTTGTTATTGGTTATACAAAAGCATCAATATTTTACCAGTTTATGATTATTAGTGACAGAAAAATCTAACCTAGCGAAACATACACAAGAATACTTGGATGTTGTTTAACACGTAGCTTGATACTACTTATCTACCTATCAACCTACCTACCAAGCGAATTGTTGTTTAAATTGTCTGAACACACGACTACGTAATTCCATAATATTAGTTCTGTACTTCGTCTTTTCTCGCGATAATTTTTCGCCGGTCTTGCGTGACTGTACCAAAATAATACATTTTTGAATGGTGACAGGTACCTTTCCTCATTTTTCCTGTGAACACGATCATTTTTAAATGATGTTTTAAAACATTATTATTTAAGGTGATGGTGTATTTCTGCCTTTAAAATATCAGATATTTCTTCAAAGTCGTTTAGTACAGCAGAAACAATTGATGCCGGGGTAGGGGGGACGGAGAGAGGAGAGAAAACATGCCCTACCTGGGACACTTTCATTAATAACATTAGAACCATTAACCTATTGAGCCTGAAACTTGTCGTAGGTGATTTTTATAATATTTTGGAATGAAAAGACAAAAAAAGACAAAATGCTGGTTTGGCACGCCCATTTTATAAACTCTATCTCATACTTTTTTATTGTTTTGAAATGTTAGTTTTATATTAGAAGAATAAATATCCCAAAATTTAATTGTCCGAGTTTTTAATAGTCCGAATTTTAAATTGCCCTGACAATCTAGAAATTTTCCTAATGTTGTATCTCTCTGGGTTTTTTTAAAAAAAAAATAAAGAAAGGAAGTAATTGATACGTTCTTTGTTTTTGATAATGCGATATATTCAATTTCATAGTCTTTAAGAAATACAATGAAATCTTTTTCTATTCCTTTTTTCGCTTTCATCATATGATACAGATAGATTCTTTGTAAATACGAGTAATTTGTTCGATCATAAAACAAATTTTGTTCAAACTTATTTTTATAGTTAATATACCGTATGTTTTAAATTTAGAACCAAT
Source organism: Hydractinia echinata (assembly GCA_030067915.1). Classification (NCBI taxonomy): domain Eukaryota; kingdom Metazoa; phylum Cnidaria; class Hydrozoa; order Anthoathecata; family Hydractiniidae; genus Hydractinia; species Hydractinia echinata. Next base: position 298,073 of record JASGCC010000080.1, read on the forward strand.
GTTATCTCCTTATGTTGAATACAACTGCAACGACGACAAAACGTTATTAAATCTTCTGCTACCTCCACAAAGTGAGACCAAAATGTAAAACTAGACTTTGCCGTGCAATACATCAAAATTGCACATGTATGTGTTGATGCAATATTTGCCAATATTTTACCGATGTGGTTAATGGTTGTGGTTAATGGTTGTAATGGCACTGCATACCGCATGGCTGCAAAGAACATATTTACCCTTCCCGGCAAGTTAGACGAAAATAATAATCACTGTAAATTTTAAGAAATATCTTATCAAACTTATTCGTAATGTACAAAACTTACTTTTTGCTTGTCGGTTTTTACTAATCGTATTTCCAAGATTCTTTCTTATTAAATACAATTACCCTTTGCTTATTTTGCAGTTATTCATAACCCTGAAACTGACTGAAGCGAAAGCGACCACAGTGGTCGATATTCTCCAGTAATGCCTGAATAAAAAGTAAGTTTATGGATTATAAACTGATTATAACTTGATAACTTAAATGGAATTTTGTTTCATTTATTTCATTTTTTTTCTTTTCCGACAGGAGAAATCAGATACTTAAGTATTTAAATTTGATGTTTGAAATAATGATGAAAGATTTTTTCAAAAAAAGGAACAATGGGGAAACACGCAAAGTTTACAACTTTACTATGCGTTATCAATCACAAATCATCGTCGTTTTGGATGAGGGTTCGGACAATTTAATGATTTTGTAGACGCAATTACGTTTATGTTGAAAAACAAATTAAATGTCTCGTCCTTCAAATATTAGTTTTAAATCTTGTGGTATAGTTGGAATAACTGAAAGTGCTCTGCGACAGGAAAAGCGCGCAGGTGGAAAATAAAATTTTTGTTTGTATTGATACGGGCAGAAATCACATATGAAATATTTTTTGCGGGGAAATAGTTGTCTTGTTGTGGTGATTCCATCTTGTTGTTTTATAACCATTGACTTTCTTAATGTGGAGAGGGTTAATGTATACGCCATGAAGTTTAGTTATGATGAAAATTGAACTGAATTACTTTTTACCATTACTTTTTTATAAAATTTTCAAAGCTTTTCACAATACCAAATTCTAACAACTTTAGAATAGATGTTTTGCCGACTTTGAAAAAATGTGACAAATCTTCCTCATGCATAGCAAGTGGGGACCATTTGTGTCCGATTGGTCTTACGTTATTTTATTTTCCCCTTTGGCCCAAATCAAATACTCTTTGTCCGACTACTATTCGTTTGCTATCTTCGTATCTCTTTTGTTGCGTTGCACTTGGCAGTAAAATGTTGCGTTATGCACTATGAAATAGTTCGTGGAAACTCACTTAATCTTGTGTGACGAAATATAACACAGCGAAGAAGTAATGTCACTACTTTTTGCAGGTTATTCGTGGGTCGAAAAAATTATATTTCGCTTGTACTACTAATATTAACAAAAATCCTTCTCTTAATAAAACACTCGCACAAATAAAATTTAATAATTCTTTGTTATGATCTTGGCGTCATCGTTATGTTCTCTTTGTGTGTGATAGAAACTGCCCTCTTTTTCTGACGAGATAAATTCATGTTCATTAAGCTCGAAAAGTTTGTAGTCATCGGTGACTTTGTGTTTCGATGTTTTCGATAAGCATCTATATTTAGCATCGTTCTTCCTTATCTGAGAAAACAGTCGCAAAGTATATTGTTATGTTCTTTATACTTTTTACATCGATCTTACTCATTACTGATTTTTTTCCATTACTCTTGTTCATACAAAAAGTTACTATTCCTTTTTTTAGGGTTCGCATGATGCCTTTGTGGACGTTACCAGCCATTATTTACCAGATTGCGCAATAGTCAGATGCCTCCTAACTAACCAGATTGCATGCCATGATTATAACCTTTTTATCACGGGTTCTAACTAAATGGCTTATAAACCGTTTATCAGATTGCTACGAAAAATTAGCCCCTGGCGGTTTAATGTCTTCTTTATATCTGACGTCCATATTTCCCTATATCGATTAGCGAGCGGCTAAAATGAAGAAGTAAACAATCTTTCGTTAAATTCGAAAGCCGTCAAACGTCCAAATAAGATATACCGTAAATCCTCGATTTACCGCCGCGGCGCGACTTTTTTGATGAGGCGCTTAATCGAGGGCGGCGCATTTAAGAAACTAAAGATTTCAGACAGATCCATTTTTTTTTCTTTTATTAAAAAAATAGACTGACAATCGATGCAAGTAGCAAACGTCTACATTCTCATCTTCATTCCCTTTGTCATCAGGATCAATGACCTGGACTGGCTCATACTCATCTTTAACATCAGATTCAGTGTTATGGAAGGCGTTACTTTGAGGTTCTTCGAGGGTCGAGGGTTGTGTTCGTAATAGTTCTGCTTTGAAGGTCTTTTTCCAAGACATATCTGGCGCTTGTATGTATTTAGTACATACACCTGGCATAATATCAACATCAATTTTCTTATGGTTTAACGACTTTTTTAAAGTGTCTTCAATGTGGCATTCCTATTAATCCCATGCTAAAAACTTTCGTTGAAAGGAAAAAGTCCGGGGTACATTTTCAACCCAGACATGGGTTAACTCAGTGTTCATCCAAGCATTGGAGGATGTTGCAACAACAGCTTGACTCTTGCATTCTTGAGAGAGGACTTTTGTTTCTCAACAGCCCCCTTTCATTGTGATTGTTTTTTGCCAGACGCATGCAACGGTTGTTTGTGAAACCATGTCACTCCATACGGAAGTCTCATTCATTGCAATTATTTTGGAAACTTGGTAGTTATGTGCTCTTTGCATTCGACGTATTTGGACAACGTAAGATACAAGTTTAGCAATAAGCTTTTCAGGATCCTTCTGAGCTAAGGAAGTCTTTCTTCTTAGTGACAAGTTATTACGGCGAAGTGCTCATTTCTTGATGCAGTGATTTTGCTTTTTTCATTACAAGCTTTCTCGATATTCAATACTCCTGATTCTTGCCGAATTGTTATCCAGTCCATGATGCGCTGTTCAAGGTTGGTACTTAAAGGCTTTGCACCACCACCATCTAATCGTCTTCTTGTTTTACTGTTTTTCAAAGAAACAAGGGTGGATATCTTCGCCTCTAATTTTTTTTTCGTCTACTCCATACTTTCGTCCAGCTGGTCTGTTACCACGAATCTCAGCATAATATACAGCTTCTATTTTCATTTTTACAGGACAAGAATGAACATTTTTTCCCTAATGAGACATCTCTAATTCGTTTGAATCTGCCATTTTGATGTGGAGATTTTCGACTTGAACGTGTTTTGGTAAAAGAGAAGGACAACAAAACATTCTATTTTCGAATGACAATTCGATCGAACGTGTACAATAACAAAACAGAAAAAATCAAACAAAGTACAGTAGAGTCAAGAAAAAAAACATGGCAAGGTTACAGCTTGTTAGTTTTGTAACAATGTACAGAATAGAATTCCATACAAGCATTCATGGACATTATGTCTACAAAGCAAGCTGGACGCTTGAAATCGGGGAAAAATTGATCTGTTTTTGAGACAACTGCAGTGAAGCTCTTGAGTACGACAAGCAATCAATTGGGGTTTACAAAAAAGTTGATAAACCAAAGGCAAAAATAAAACTTGTTGTACTTTTCCCAATCGAATGTTCGTCCTTATTGGAATATTTTCTAAATGGAAACAGTTCAAACAAAATGACTGTAACGTGGAAGGAAAAGGAAAGTGCGAGTTCGGGTTATTTGTCCAGGAAAGTTCATCTGCTTTACCAAACAACTACGTGATGCTAACATTCTACATCATAAACTGATAAAGAAGAAATATAGTCATTTTGAAATTGATAAGATATCTTTTGACAAGAAAAAATGGCCAAGAATTGGTCCACTATAAAATATAACGTTTTAAACTTATCCAACTTCTTTTATCAATTAACGCTTCGAATAGCCGCCGCATTTACAGCCTAAGATGCGGTGCTTACTCGAGGGCGGCGCTTATTAGAAAAGAAGCCTAAAAAGTGCGGCGCTTAATCGCGGGCGGCGCTTAATCGAGGATTTACGTTAAGTTTTGTAATAATTGATTTAAGCTTTTAACAGTACGATGAAATTGATCAATTTATACTGGATTAACAGTCTCTGAAAAAGAAGTATTCTCCAAAACATGTAAGCAATAACGTTTTTTTAAAGCAACATAATGGCCATAAAATACTACGTGGGAAAATCTACGTGGAAAAACAGCAACTTCGATTGTTTGCATGGACGTGACTGCTCTATTTAAGCCATTTATGATAAAAAAAATCGTAATTTGAGGAATTGAAAATGTTCAATCTGATATTTTTCTAATCGCTCACATTACACAAGCCTCGACAATTTTCTTTTGTTTTATTGTCCTGCATTTCGTTATGGGAGACGCTATTACATCAGGATCATTTAAATTGTATAAATCAAACAAGTATGTATTGTAAAATCGAGCATCCCTCAAAAAGCTTGTACTGAAAATATCATTGTATTAATTGCACAACAGGTTAAACATGAGCTTTAAACTGCACATGCCGAAAAGGCAGCGTTTCTAAAACTAAGTAAATACAATAAAAACCCCATACATGACTGAAAGATAAAATCTTATATAAGTAGTATAGTTATAGTACAGTACAGAATAGATGGCATATAATTTAAGAGTTCTGACATTTTTTTTGGGGGGGGGGGGGGGGGGGGGGGGGGGGGGGGGGGGGGGGGGGTGGGGGAACATTAAGGCAAGGAAACTAAAAAAAAGTTTGTTGTAAATTTTAATTGAAGGTGCAAATAATAACTTTTCTTGATAAAATTGGCAACATTCGAGTAAAAGTAAAAAGATAACAAATAAGAAAACTTACTTTAACTTAAACTGGTTGCAATTGAAACTTGGTTTTTATATGTACCATTTAAACCTAAAGATCAAAAAAAAAAAATTCCACGATCAAAAATGAAATTTATTATGCACCAATATTCTGCCTGAAGAACGTTCAAAGGGAGTTAAAATTATCTCCGGTCAGAACCATAAAAAAAGGTTTCGAAGAATCTTAGCTAGTTTACATCACAATACTGTTTCTTAAAAATTTATTTGAACTAAAGTTGGCAAGCAGATCACAACAAAAAGCGTCTAAAACTTCGCCTTTATGTTATATACCAAATTGTGTTTATATAACCTAATGTGTACTCCGCATATTGGTTTTAGCAATCCTTCTTTAACATGGATATGTAGCTACTGCTCCTTATTAAGTTTATACAGCACAACTATTATAACAAGAGCATCAGAATAACAACAACGAGTTTTCTTCTAAATCACAACTTAATTCATTATATCTTTGGATATCTTTCTCGTGTTTAGCACGCCAGAGATTCGCCATTTTTGTTATTTTGTTATATGTTTTCTTATGATAAAACACAAATAAAACTTCGACACTTTGCTTTATTAAAGAACTAGGTTTATTAAAACTTGCGTCATTAAAACAGATTTTACTGTTGTATGAACAGGTATATATAAGACATGGTTGTATAAAGCCACAAATAATACAACTTTTATTCGGGGCATTGGGTAAAATCAAATTTGCATGTCACAGACAGACAAACAACATAAAGAAAAAAATCTTACTTTACATATGAGAGCTTTGTTTCAAAAAGTTTTGCATTGATAAGATTTGAAATTAATTTCGAGCTTTAAATCTTTTCTGTTATACACTTGTTGTTGTTTTCTCACTACAGTCGACGCTCATTATCTCGAACCTCCGTTATCTCGAACTTTCTCTATCTCGAACTTTTTCTTCGGTCCCTTGAGTTCGAACTTTTCATGAAATACGCTCGTTATCTCGAACTTTCGCTATCTCGAACTTTTCTTTCGGTCCCTTGGGAGTTCGAGATAACGAGCGTCGACTGTATTTAGACTCCTGAAAGTTTCCCGAATTTATATTTCACATGTGAAATATAAGATATTTATGACTCTCCTCTAAGCCAATCACAATGAAGATATTTTTTACGCTAATGACAAGTATTATGAACAAAAAACAATACCACAGTCAACATCCTACGATAAGAAAGCGCCTATCAAATTAATTATAAATAATAAAAGACACGAAAATAATAATAAATGAGTAAAATACGAAAGAATGTAATAAAGAAAAGGTTGCTATGCAGATAATAAAATTAGTTGCCATGTTTTAATTTTAAACAAGAACCAGAAAACGTGATAACTGTAACTTCATGCTTTTTGTTTTATCTGTGAACATTCCTCTGGTTATTGTATGTAATAGAGAAAGAGTAGGCTATTAAGAAGTATATATAAGAACAAAAGAACGAGTTAGTGCTTTTTTATTATATTTGACTGTAGATGGTATGTATAGCTAGCTCGCCACAAAATGTGTTTGTGTTTTCCTAAGATTTTTTTGTATATCACATTAACGTTGTTTGAATACACGCTCGTCGTTTGATGCAATGGCTATTTCCTCTTTAAAAATATCCGTGATGAAATAATACTGAAAGCACTATTTGAGGTTTAATTGTCATTTCAACTCGATCTGTAAGCCAGCCTATCACATGCATACTAATACTCAGGGAAAAGCCACGGTGAGTAAGCTCCTGAGATGTTGTGTGTCTCCTGAGACACACAACATAAAGGATCAGAGTTATCAGTTTAGACTATGTGTTACATATAAGAGATCGACTTCTAATAAACCTTTTGTGGGAGACACAGCATGGAAGGGACACGGTATGTAAAATATAGCAATTTAGCAACTTCAAATTTTAAATACTTTTTTCCTGAGAAAGAAGGACAGAAAGCGTGGACATGTGGAATTTATGATTCCAACTTTCTCTGATATGATGAATGGAATGATATCGTTACCAATTGTGATGCTGAAGTTTGTGAATTTTGGTGAAACTCTGAATTGCAAGATACGAGTGCTTGTGCAATTTACTTACCTTTTCCCCGTCACATAGTCATGGCTAATCACAGTTGGAATTTTCTTTGACCGATTGGTATCGATACCAATTTTCTGTGAAATGTTAATGAATCGAAAAAACTTATTATACCATATTTCCTGAATTTTGTGTTTCTTAATCTCAATAAAGAGCACACATTCGGCCTGGAAAGAAAGCGAACTGCAATTCACGTTTACCGAAGCAAGTAACAAAAAGTGAAAAGCGAGTAGTGCGTTTCAATTATACGGTGAAATATGCGTCATTATCTTGGTCTGCGTTTTACAATTGGTGCTTGCTGTTAAAGTGAATAGAAAAGAACGCGAAATCGAACAAAGTCGAGGTGCAAACAGCTATAATCGCAGACTAACAAACACGATTATTTTATTGATGATTTTCACTGACCCCTCCACCATCCCGAGGATAATTATATTTTTGTTGGAAGTACACAAGAATCCATTGGCGGATAAAAGAATGCGATGATGATATTATTGGGTGAATATTGGATTGTTTGGCGTGCATTTTAATTCTTTGTTCAGCGCAGTAATTTTAATACGAAGAACGTCCACATTTAAAGTTGCAAAGATAAAGAAGAACAATACGGTCATGGTGACATTAAATGATGATTGATTGGAACATGGAAGAAAGGAATATATATCAGACCCGACGCCTTGTCCTACTTAATAAAATAAAATAAACAATTTTCAGATGAGACATATGACAAGGACCATGCATTTCGGATAAAATTAGACTATTTTTTGTAAAAGATCTATGCCTATGTTTCGAATTTTTTATTTGTGTTTGCGACCCCGTTCTTGTTATGATGCATCTAACACTTATAAATTTTCACACAGACTTTACTAAATTCCACCAGGCTTTTCCAGATATCTGGTGGTCCTGTTTAGACAGATTGGTATCTAATTTTTTACTTTTATTAAAAAATTACCGTGTAAAGTTTATTTTTTACTACACTAATCACTGAAATGTGCACATGCAACAGATGTGTTTCGCATTTGGAGAAAAAAAAGTTATTTGTACTGGATTCCATTTGTCAAAACTGAGAATTTCAAACGCAATAGGTTAAACACCATCGCTTTTACAAGATTCTTAAAATAAATTACTGCAAAAACATGCCTTTAAGCATAAATAGCACCTTTTTCTTTTTTAGACTATATTTTTGAGTCTTGGCAACAAGATCAGGCCTATTTTTTGCTTTCGTGTTTCGCAGGTAAGCGAACACGAGTGCTTGAATTCCAATTGCTGGTCCATATAAGTATCATTCTCCTGTCAATTGCCTGAGGACAAGAAGATTTGGAGAATAAATCTTTGCAATAGATTTTAAATTGTGGCAAGGGGAATCTTTAACACTTGGCTTTCATTGACACTCTAAAACTGAAGATTCTTCGTTATATTAGTGAGCTTCGAGACGGATATGTAACTTTATGTTGTTACGTGCAACACTACTGCAACACGTTTGTTATTAAGTGTATGAGTATCTCCATAGCAACACAGAAGTAACATGTCCTTGTCTACCATTTCTAAATGTTGGTTTAGGTACCAAATTTTCGCCAATTACTTGAGACAATCAACTATACTGCTACACACACCATCCAACCATTGCAACGAAAAGTGACGTCAATGAATTTATAAATTACCATCCACAACACTATGCTAATTGTATTTCCGGCTTCCTTGCAGTCAATAGAGCCAATTTAGAAATTTGCGACTCCAACTTACTACACCCCTTTTTTCTAACGATTAGCTTTTTGGAAATTTCTTGTAACCTTATTCACTTCATATGTCACTAGTAAAATAAAAAATTCTGAGTGTCTGTAATTTAACAGGGTAACAAAGATGGATTGCTTACCTACTTAATAAAATGTTGTCTCAAAAATTTTACTAAGCTATGACTGCTTGATGGTACATCCATTTTCTTTTTTTGACAATTAAGAAGTTAGAAATTTCACAGCATAATTTATTTGCACATGTTTTTAAGTGAGAATATCAATTAAGATTTTAAATTTCACCAATTTTCATTTTAAGGCTTTTACGGTTCGCCAAACAGACTAATCAAGTCAGTAAAAACAACTTTCAGTTTGTTTTACCTTTAAATTTTATATTACTTTATTGAACACACACCGTGCGTTTTTAATAGTTCATGGTACTTTATTAATTGTGTCTGAGTTAATTAACTACCCAGTTATCTTGTTAGGCTATATAATATAAACAATAATAGTATTTAAAAGGACAATGGCACGTCTTACAATCAAAGTAAGAAATCAATTTAATAAGAATAAAAAAAACTGAGATGTAAAATATTAAAACTTAATAGTAAACTCTTCTATTGGAAGTATAAGGTTTTATATGCTAGGAGAGAATATCCAGCTATATCTCGCTCTTGAGTTATTCGAAGAAATTGACTGACATGCAGCAATACGAGGTTTTATTTCTGATATTTGTGGTTAACTTGTCGCTATTAATAAGTAAGTTCTATTTTATTTAATGAATAGGAAAATGTTGAGGAAAAACGTATTTTTTTTTGTTATTCGACGATATTATTTTAAACTTATCATTTCAAAGTCATATTTTCAATGATTCTTCTGCTTGACTACATTTTCCTATATAAGCAACACAAACGTTTGACTGACGTTCAATGTTACTTAAGCTATTGCATTTTACAAGCTCAACCGTTAAGCCTACAATCCCTCACAAAAATTCTGAGACTGCCTCCCCTCCCCCCTAAATTCAAAGTTGACGTCTCTGAAGTGCAGGTTTGGCTTCGCTATACACGTTCTGCTAGTTTCACATTCAACATTGAGGTAGGGGGAGGGGGAAGCTATCATACAAACCAAGGCACATCTTATTAATTGCAGTCTCAATAATTTTTGTGAGGGATTGTCTTGAAAAAAGGCAAGACTTAGCCAAATTTCAATATTTTTCGAAAAGGGTTTTGTGCCAGATAGTGTAGAGTGCTAATAAGAACTAGGGGAAGTGTGAGAGTTACTTTTTATTATTTTAAAGACCTAACATGTTGCTCATCATAGTGTTTTTAACGCGTTACCATGCGTTACCCACGCGTTACTCACGCGTTACTCCTCAAGGTCTATAGACTTTCACCAGAATTGAACGCGTTACCACGCGTTACTGCAAAATTTTATAAAAAATATATAGTTACTTTTTAACTTTGTTAAATGCAGTAACGCGTGGTAACGCGTTGTATTTCATAAAAAACAGTAGATCTGTGGCATTCCATAAGAAGTAACGCGTAGGTAACGCGTGGGTAACGCGTGGTAACGCGTTAGGTAATATGACAGCAGTCTGTAATAGGTTTAAGCTTTCCTAAACTGTCTCACACACACATACACACACACACTAGTGTTTCAAATTTGAATTTCCCTCCAAAACTTTGTTTTGATTCCATGTAAGGATATCACGAATGACACATGTGCAAAATTTTCAAGATGGCTGCCCATGTGGCACCGTTTTTGATTGTTGGCTGTGTACGTGTAATGAGACTTTGGTTTTTATGACCAAAATCTTTCATTTTTGAATTTTTGGGACTATATGTGCCTTTCTCTAACATTTGTACATATTTTTCGTACTCGTACAAGACCTTATAAGCAGTATCAACACATCTGTAGGTAGGCTGGCTAGTGGGCCAAATGTTTCTGTTCTTTTGACTATATTTGCAGAGAGTATTTTATTTTGTTATGATTTCTTTGATAACCTATAGGTTGTATTATGTACTTGTTCTTGCACAATGTACTGTCCATTTTATTCCAAGTTGCCTATGTTGAACCTGTTCCTGCCTTGTCGAAATGGCTTTAAAGGACTTATTTTTGTTTTGTTTATCTACGTTTAGCTTGTATTTGATGAACCTAAGGCGCTCTGGTCCCTACCTTTCCTTTCATTTTTTTCACAATTTTCAAGACAATCCCTCACAAAAATTCTGAGACTGCCTCCCCTCCCCCCTAAATTCAAAGTTGACGTCTCTGAAGTGCAGGTTTGGCTTCGCTACACACGTTCTGCTAGTTTCACATTCAACATTGAGGTAGGGGGAGGGGGAAGCTATCATACAAACCAAGGCACATCTTATTAATTGCAGTCTCAATAATTTTTGTGAGGGATTGTAGTTTCCACCAACGCGTATATAATTAAACATATGTTTCTTACTAAACTCATGTATGAGTTTATTTGCATCTAATTGATTATGCAGTAAGATTACGTGTTCACACTGAACTTAATTTTTGAATGAAAGTTAAGAATTGTGACTTGTAAGTACGGATGTAGACAGCAAGGAAATCTGAAGATTTTCACAAACAAATTTAAAAATAAAAAAAATAAACACCAAACCTTGTTTATACCCCACTTTTCCATCTATTTATCTCCAAGATTTGCCCTTTCTATCTTTTTACTTATATCCATCGTAGAGACAGGGATAGAGTCTCACCAGCTCAGACAGAGGAGCTTCCTCTGCTACTATTCCTATTTAAGAAAAGTGAAGTGTTTATTTTTCCAAAAAAAAAAGTTTTTATCATACTTAAAAAAAGATGACGTAGGCTTTTCTTAAGAGTCCGAAGTGAGTTTACGCCGGCATGAAAAATACGTGTAACCGACCCCTACACGGTATGACACTTATGCCCCGTACCTTAAGCGCTCAAAAAGCCGACCCTGAATAGGTCGAGTTGTCTAGCTTCTTCAGAAAAAGTATCTTGTATACCATTTTATAGTCATTGTTTAATAACACAATTCGTTATTATTACACATACTTGGTTATCCTCTTCGTATCCTTACTGAAGTAGAGTTGTCCTAAATGCCAATGTTTTACCTTGAGCAGCTCTTGCTTAGTTGTAGAGTTTTTATTGTTTCTCAACTCATTTTAGAATGTGACGAAAACTTGACTGCAAGAAAGTAAGTATTTTCTCTTTTTAAAAAATTACCATTTATCTGTTTAATCATTGTCATTGAATAATATAACATAATATGACATGATAATACTTTCCACATGCGCATGCACTTTTGTAAATACAGTTTGCTCTTTATGAAACACATTTTTGCGCAAACTAAATCTATTGTTCAACTAATGAGAGCGAATTCATATTTATTGGAAAATTCATTACGAAAACTTAATTTGAAAAATTGGAATTAGGTATTACACCTATACGCATATGCGAGACGGTTTACCGTATTAAGTGCTGAGCCCGGTGTTAACAACGGATTGTTTCCTAAGTTCTTATTTAAGTGAAGCTGCGATAAAGTTTTTTCAAAAGGGTATTACGCCTATACGGATGTGTACTGTACTTTTTGAACTTTCGCGGAAACTTGTACTGTAAAATAAAAGAAATGTTGGGTGATCGTGTTTCGTATGAAGGGGTAACAACAACACGTGGTAACCTGTTTAATTTCTGCTACAGTTGCAGGAAAGTTAATATTTGGAAAATGTATTACACCCGAACCACTATAATGCTGTGTGCGCTTCAACCATTCAAGACATTGGGCATGCCTGTACTGTACTATACTAAATACCTGTCAAATTTTCTATCCATTTTTGCTGAAGTTTTGACTTCGTTAATTAAGCCAACAAGAAATAAAATAAAATAAGAAATTATTCTTTTTAATAACAGAATTAGCCGCGCCCTTATTTTTATTTTCCTGCAACAAAATTATAAGCAGTCATTAAAGGAGTAACTACATGTGCTATTACTTCCCTGATTTTATTTCTTTTTAGTTGCATTCCCTACAAAGATGTGTTACCGCATGGGAAATGTTTTGATGCTATGTCTAAGTACAATATCTACAATTATAACATGGAGGAGCTGAAAAGCACTGATAGAATTTTGAGTATTGTCTTCTCACTAGTTTCTGGGTGGAAGAACGCCAACAATCACACCAAGATGATAGCGATTAATAGACAATTGCGAGAACAACTAGGTATGACTGATTAAATCTCAATAAATCATAATAAAAAGGAAATAGTAAGGGAGAAAATTCTTAATTCAAATCCCCGTCTGACGTGGCACGCTCTATTATGCAACTTTCACAGCGCGGGAATGGTGTAGACTTGATGTATATTTTCAGAACACAGGACTTACATTGATAACAGTGTTTCCAATAATAAAGTGGTTATATCCTGTTTAAATATTTGGAATAATAATGCTATTAAACAAACCAATTTTACGATTTCGGCTACAAAGGTTGATCCGTCAGAAATTTGCTAACTATTTCTGTTTTTTTTTGCTCGTGTGTTCTGCTAAACAGTGAATGAATTCCAACACAGAACAAGTTTTGTGCTGAACAGTGTCAATTACACAATTAGGCAAAAACAGCTGTTTCCACAAATATTATTCCTAGGTACGTAGGTTTAGATAGTCACTACAGGACAGTGATTCTCGCAATACTTTAATGAACTAGCTGTACTTTCCTATTCTTGTTTTAAAAGCCCTATAGCTAAGCGACTCATTCTATCGCTGTTTTATTGCTACAGTTTGTTTTATGAATGCATGACCATAGTTAAAGTAAACACAGACATAAAGTGCTACCTACCTAGCTTGATTCATCTGGATGATATTCAAATTATATCATCTGCTATGGCGGATGTGCCATACAGGATGCCTGTATTAGGCGCCCCATCGGATGGAGTGTTAACCAGGTGAGCAACGCTGCGTCTCCTGGCTTTATGTCTATTGCATTTAGTTGTTCTAATTTAGATGTGTGCAGTCATTTGCCTGAATTTAAAACAAATTTGGAAAATATCACTGAAGTATACAAGGAGAAGATCTCATTATTCTTTAGTTGCTTCTCTTATGATATCAAGTGGATTCTTTGCCATCTAACACATTCAGTGTGCTTACAATCAAATGTTGATGCTTCAGTAATACTATCTCCACCTTGTAAATCAACCTGTATCAATGACAATTGTTTTGCTTTATTCAAATATGTTTACAATCTGATGAAAGATTTACGTAGTATCTGCCGTGTATCAATACCTCGCTTAAATAACGGCAGATTTAATCTAAATTGTCAATCTTTACCTGAAGCGAATATTACTTATTTTGAACGTTGCCAAAACAAAGGTATAATTTTTATTAAGTTTACGTAACTGGTTTATATCCTTCCCGCTTTAGCTAAGGCAACTGTACAAATCCAGTTATTTCTAATTGTTAGTTTAGTCTATTTGCTAAGTTTATAGCTTTTATGATGGAAGACTTTGGTTTTTAATACCATAAGGAGTTTGTGTTGCTGTTTTTTATACAGCTATAGGCAGTCTTAAACACCTGTAAAGCCGGATCTTTGCGAGGTGGAAAATGTCGAAGGGGAATACTTTTTTCGCTGCTACATTTTCCGCCTCGGGGAGATAGCTACTACTGGCTTGCAATTGTTGTTGTTGGTCGTTTACTGATAAATTCATATTATAGAATTATATCAGTGCGCAATATTGTACTGCGTTTTTTAGAATCGGTGCGACTGAATTTAAGTTGTATGCATGTCGACATTTATAATCATGATGTTATTGAAAAGTTACTATACCTTTTGACATCAGTCAAGTTAGGTTAATAAGGCGCTTGTTGCGTGAGGCTAGCCAATTTGGTTAAGCGTGCAGCTTCGCTTTGCCGGGACTTCGGTTTTATTAATAGACATTTTCGTTTGCATCCAAATTCTCGTATAAAAAAAAAACACATAATATTTTCGAAGAAGGCTTAATTAACTAGTTAACTTATTTCACTAGGCTATTGTATAAAAGATTCCTCACATAAAGTAAAATACGATCATATGGAAAATGAGCCAGTCCAGTTTGGCGAGATCGCTTTCATATACCGTGATCTGAGTTAGGCAGACTAAAAATTTCTCGTGTAATAACGGGTTGAATTTTATATTTTTGTGCATGATTATTTTAATTGCAGGTGTTTTCTTGGAGAATATTAAGGATATGGGAAACACCCACACAGCCTATGTCAAAAATATATATAAGTATATATATTTTCTGAAAGCTAAATGAATTTCCTATGTAATTTTTTTTTTTTTGTATTAAAATAACAAACGGGAAAAACGTAAGAAATCAGACGCCCTTTTTGAGTAGCCATCTTTCAAGCCTAATGCTTTTGTCATAGAAGAAGTTGAGCTTACGACAGGAAAGTTGAGCTTATTGCGAGAGGAAAGTTCAGCCGGAAGTAAGGACAAAAAAACATTGCTAAAAGGTGTGATATTTTAAAATGCTTTTAACACACTAATACATTTATTTTGAAACATTATTGTATATATGTTATGAAAGGTTATATTGTTTCCTAAATATTGGTATAAAAACTTAAAAGTTTGAAGGTTTAGTAAACAAAAAAAGAGATCTCTTATACAAAACTACTAGGTTCTCATGTCTGCCGTTTGCTTTTCTGTGATCGCAAAACTATGATCTAAAAATCACCTTTAAATTTTTCTTAGCATTCTTTAATTATGGAGATATCGTTGCAAAACGAACTCATCATAACTTGCGTTCTGCTTACTCAAAAAATTAAGAAAAGGGTTTTTAGATCAAACATTCCTCTCCACATTATGGTTTTGTAAAAGAGGTTTAAAAATAAGAAGTACTGTCCTACAAATTTGGTCACAAAAATAACGAGCATTACCTCACAGGTTTCTTTACATCTTCTAATGCTGCATGTGTTTGCTTACATAAATAATTGGTAAAAATTGATATCTAAAAAGACTATGTGCGAGAGAATATTTGATCTTTACCACAAAGCAAAAACGGTAAATACATTTTCAAAAACTACTTTGCACCGTCCAGATCTTTGTCTATCTAATCACTAAAAAAAATGTTAACAAAAATTGATTGTTTTTTGCACTATGTCTTAAATCTTCTTTAATACCCTTTGCCACCCAAATATAGCTCAAAACGGCAGAAAAGTACCTTACAAAAAGTTTATATCCATAACTTATTAACTGATAGCTATTTTTAAATGATTTATAAGGGAAATCCGCTGCGATAATTGGCTAAGAACCTTCACTACGGGATCTATTCAGCGCGATATAACTTTTAACCCTCTGTCAGCGTATCGACCTCGCCAGTTTTGTCTGTACCATCGACCTCAGGTTAAATTTCTCGGTATATATAAACAAAACAGTTTTTACTGTATTAACCCTATTTGGTATGGGCTTTTTTGACCCTTGTAAGTATGGGGAAGGGCATAAAGTGCCCGCGGGCTGTAACTTTTGTTCAGCTTGGTTTTAAGTGACGAAACTTGGCACAAAGAAGCCTCAATATGGTGTGACTTAATTAGTGACAAAATATTTGGGTTGACATGTCATCACAGGAAGTGATGACTTCATAATGAGACAATGGTTGAAGAAAATGCCTTTCTTGGAAATTCTCGTTTTTTTACCTTTTTTAAAACTATTTACAGTACTAGTAATTAAAAAGAATAATATAAGAATGAAAGATATTATTAGAAACATTTAGGTGTTATGAAGACAAAGGATTGCTCTAAGGAGAAAATGGAAATCGATCAGAATTCCAATCTTCAATAAATTTTTTTGAAAAATCGATATTTGAGAACTTTAGTGTTAGTAGCTGTCATGGGTGAAAACTTGGTATATCTATTAGCAATTATGTCAGTAACTACTCAATTAAGACAATTTGGATTGACATGTGACAAAATGACCTATTAGGTCATCATATGACAATGGAAATAGAGAAATAGAAAATTATAAATATTCCGGTCTGTAAATTACCAATATTCCGTTCTGCACATTGCACAGTATGCATGTCATTATTGTATGATGACTTTTTGTCACTATCACATACATAATCACATATTTATACAACTGGTTAGTTTGGAAAACATTTATTTTTGGCACTACAGCTAAAGTTAATATGACCACCTGTCAATAAAGGACAAAGTGACATTGACAGGACAATATTTGGAAATATTTTTTTTATTTTCTGAAATTCCATTAAAAGTTAGGAAAAGTCACAAAACTTGAAGGAATTTAATCCAGTATTTAAAAAGTTATGAGGCTTTGAAAATGCCGCGGGCACTTTAAGCACCCACCCCCCCATACCAAATAGGGTTAATACTCTGTATAACTGCTTATCTTGCTGTAAGGTTAAGTTTTCTTGGAAACATTTTTGTTTATCAATGTACTCGCAACTCCTTGCCCAGCGCTTTGTACTAATTGAGTTTTTAAAATTTTTTATTTGAATTAAATGTGCCAGGTGTTTTACGCCCGTGTTAGATTGGGTTTCTAAAATTTGAAAAGATATAGAGAGAAAATAAGTCTACCATTTATGTGTCCATTGCTTAGTATCAACAGATGGGACAACTAGCTAGTTGTTAAAAACAGGTACTTTATGTCTACTTTGCACAAAGCATGCACGGATATTTTCTTAAAAAAGTTTAATTAAAATTTCCTTAAGGACAGTGTGTAATACTCAGAAACTCTCGTGTATGCTTTTTTAGCCTGCCCAACAGGACTAGCTCGCCCTATGTGATCGTATAGAAAACGTTAGCCAGCTCATATGACCAGTCCCATGTCATCCTTATCCAATAACGGTTCTCCAATAAATTTAAATTATGTGTGAGATGTTTAATTATTTAAGAAAACTAAATTCTCAAAATGTTTATTTTACCAATTCACAGAAAACCGGAACATCCTGTACACGCGATACTGTTACAATTATACCCGAAGAGACGACAGCTTTGTTGGAAAAGTCGGTAAGGGATGCGTATTTTGGAGTGAAGCAAACCCGTATGTATCAGCGAGGGTATATCCAACTTTGATAAAGCAATATTGTAGAAATCCACAGGGATTTGCCCCCACACCATGGTGTTATACTGATATGCAAAGCCGTGCCTGGAAAACGTGCGGATACATAAATAAATGTTTGACACCTGCAGAAGAAAGTAAGTACATAGATTTCCTTCGATCCTACTTATCATTATTGTTGTTTTTAAATGTACACTGGTTGAAGAAGGAGCACAAACTGCGGACAGATTTTCGTTCCTACAAAAAACAAGGGAAATTTCAACAAATCGAAAAACGACTTCCCTAAAACTTGCCTTTCTATACAAAGTTGTTTCAAATTTATTAAAAGTGTAAAATCATATCACATGGCTTCATATAAACAGTATGGATATCATCAGCTCGAATTACTTGGGTACAAAACATTTCAAAAAAGTTCATTATAACAGACTAGCCATATAATCGGTAGGAAAATCCATTTATTACAGATTAAATATATTTTACGAAAGCAGTTTTAAAGTTCGTAAATATATTTTTAATTCTTCGAAAGGCGAGAATAAAAATGCTACTTTTTTGAAACTCTTCTTTACTATACTCTATAACAGTAATACTTACTTTATTTTTATATTTATGTACAGGACACCTGCCTGCTAAGTCGTAAGATCCCATGCATTAAAAACTTATTTCTTTGCGGAGATGGTGTAGTGGTACAACATTCGGCTAGTAGTCATAAGTTTTCAGGTTCGAGTCCCCAATCCGGCGCACTTTAAATGTAGTGTTGTCAGCCCATGTGGGTGCCATCTACTGACCGCCAACCGGCTTGTGTGGCAGGCAAGCAAGTTAGAGCAATGCTGTACGTATCTCTGGCGGTAATGTAACAAAGTTACAGTCGGAGGGGAGGAAGCGCCAGCCATCAGGATGGAATCCCCAAGGACATTAAACTTCCCGTTACTTACCTACTCACCTACTTACTTTAATTATGAATCCCATAATTTAAGAAATAAGTTTTTAGTGCAGTACTTAACTTGCATGTTCAGACTTTAACTAGGTTTTAAGCAGAAAGTACATACACGAACCCTTTAAGTTTGAGTTACCAATCAGTATCGGTTTGATCTATAATAAGTCCTGAGTCAAGTAAGGTCCAATAAGGCTGAAGACATTTCCTCTCGAGACACCGAAAATAGTAAGTATACAATGTGATTTCATTTGCCTATAAGCTATCATCACAGCTGTGATATTGCTTGTACAATTTTTTTTTAGATGAACAAGTGTGGACAAAGAAGTAAGCATATTAAGTTTTAACTCTATTTACTTTATCATGTAAAAAAGATTTAGGTGATGCTGACATGAATGTGTATTTCGGTCATCTAGAACAAAACAAAGACAGAAATAGAACTGTATTATCTCTGTTGTAACACTATAGTGAGCGATGCTCGTGGTTTCTGAATAATTGTAGTGGAATTTTAAATAAATTTCAATTTTTTTCTTACCTTATTGAGATACCAGTTACACAAACAGTCTAAAACTTTTGATTTGCTTTTTTAATGAGGTACAGCATTTATTTGGTGCATTTTATGTTGGAAAGATACCTTCTTTACGGTTTAGGGTTGAAATAAATATATTTGCAGTGCTCCAAACCAACAGACAGCGCCATTAACAAAACAAAAATTTGTAGCGCGTAAATAGGCGTAATGCAGAGAAAACATTAACGTACTGAGGGCGTTAATGTTAATTATTTGAACATAAACCTACAATATAAAACTTCAATGAAAAAATTAGTAAATTTGAAAAATATGAGATATTTGTTTTCAGTTTTTGTATTTTAAAATGATGAAAATATTAGTAACCAAAAGTTTCAGGGTCACAGCATTTAACTAGGGCGGCACGATTGGCTTTTCACATGCACATGCAATGCAACATATTGCATTGCACGCGGATGTAAAAGTTTCATTGTGTCACAAAATTAAAATTTGTTGCAACACAATGAAAAAGTCCCTGAAAACAAAAAATTGTTGCCGCTACACGGGACAAAATACATTTATCTATTTTGTTGCAGGGAGAATTGTTGTTGCAGGGACATATTTGTGCGGGCAACAACTTTATGTCACCTTTGTCTGCAGGTTTTTGCAACCAATTAAATCATCCATATCAAAATTTAATGTTTTTAATGTAAAGAGGATTTAAAACTGTGACCGTATAATGGTAGCTTAATTGTTTGGTCTGTTACCTGCCAGAAAGATATAGGTAGATAAACAAATCTAAAGTTGTATTTCTAATTTCTTATGAACCGGAAATAAACTGGATCATGCATGGTTTCTTCGTGCTAAGGTCGTTTATTCATTGATAGTTATCATCTTGTGATTAAATTTGCGACAGTATTGCGATTACTAAAAGAAACTTTATAGTATCAATGATGTGACACAGCTATTTATACAGTTGAGGACGATAAAGAGCAAGGTGTTGGGATAAATTTCCCCCAATGACGTTAACCCTATTCTAACCGGGTCGCAGAATGCCAAAATATTCCGGGTCGCGCTCCATCAACACGAAGCTTGTAAAAACTGAACGACAAGTACTTTTAATCTGAAATTTTATATGAAAGTAATTTGTTTTAATGAAACACTTCTAACAAAAAAATCAAACACTTAATGTTTTCATCACTTCTGGACCGACTGACAATGTTTTATAACACGCGAAAATCACGAAAATTGCCCGCTGAATGAAAAATTTCAAAAAAAGAAATACAATTAACATATAGAGTGTTATTTCATAGAGATATTATTAAAAGAGAAAGAGACACAACGACTTTTCAGGCTATCGTAGTAGGCGCGTCCGTGAAGCAGGTGATGCATTCATGAAAATTTAAAGTTCCCGAAGCTGGATTGTTTCCTCTGATCCAATCATGTCAAAGAAAATGTTTCTTGTCAAAGAAAATGTTGTTATTTCGCCCAATCAGGGTTGATAAACTTAATATTTTGTAATAATTAACTGCACGTGTTAGCATAATTTAGACTCGTTAAAACGATTTTGCAATTTGCTCGGAAAATTACACCAACGTTTGTTTTTTCTATACATACGACAACAAGAAATATGGCTACTTGACCTTCGAGCTTCTTCCCCAACTGATTCTCTTGAAAATTGTACAGGTAAATTATTTCGGAGGCGAGGGTAAACTCTTGGGAGCTTCTTAACCAATTAACTTTGGCGGAATTCAGTGGAAAACCTGATTATTTTCCTAATCTTTTAAGTAAAATTGTCGGGATTCTATACTGAAAGAATCGGTAATTAGTTGTTTTGCGAGTAACGCACAAAATAAGCTGGAACCTAGTGACGCGCCTTCTCCGCATTGTTTGTCTTAACAATAGGAATTTGAATAGAGAATTATCGCGTTGTGTCTCTTTCTCTTTTAATAATATATCTATGGTCATTTATACACTAAAACATCATTATTTGTATTTGAGAACTAATAAAACCCGCAAATCATAACAGTTTGTAAAAAATCTATGAGTTCGCTCTATACAAAGTAGGATATAAATGTCACTGCAATCTACACATTTCTAAACGGTCTGTTTCGGGCACACATGATTTCCACACCAACGTAATTTTATTTTTTATGATGGAAGATAACCTCAATTGATTCCTTTCTTGAATAAGCGGCTTTAAAAGACTAAATACAACATCCATGTCATATTCAAAAGCATCTTGTTTCAATGGGCTAATTTGTTTGTTCAATGCGAGCAAGGTTGATAAATTTACACGGGCCATATCTAGGATGTAGGAAAATTCAACCAATGACCATCGCCGAGATTTCATCTTGCAGGTGTAAAATCCCATTCGCTGATAACTATGTCAGTACCCCCTTTTGTAAAGTCGTATAACTTATACATTGCAGGTTTGTTTTTGTTGTCGTCACTCGTTGTGCCAAGAATCGGATTTAGCGTAGAAAGCATTAGGACAATCTTCTTTTTTTTGTCGACGAACTTACAACATATGAGAGTAAAACCAAATTTGCTTCTTTTTCCCACTACAATTCGGTGGATAAAATTTCTCCGTGCTCAACTTTCTTTACATCGGCTGTTATACCTTTTCTGTTGGCCATCAACGTACCAATGCATGTTACATATTTTTCGTTAACCATTTTGCCAGAGTAAATGACGTGTATAGGCGATCAAAAAAAAAAAGTTTCTTCCTTGGACCATACTTTGTAGGTTTATTCGGATTGAATTGTGTAAATGCAACTTGTGTCTGCATGGGGTACAAGGTTTCATCAAAGGAGAGGTAATCACATGCCCTCAGACAGGTCAAACACTGTTTATTGAACATTTCAAGCAACTCACGAACAGCTGCAAAGCGGCCTTGCTTCCATCGGTTGGTGCGATTTTCTTCGTCATCGAACGTGACCATAGCAAGTAAAAAATAAAATTGGTTCCGGGACATTGTAGCGCTAAATATTGGAGGCTCATATTTATCCGAAAATAATCTCATAGCTGCAAATGCATTCAGTTGGTAAAGTCCACGATACAATAACAAGCCAATAAATGCGCGGAATTCAAATGACGATGTATTTTTTATAAAAGGATTTTTGCGAATCGATTTTCTGACATATTTGAAGTAAGATTATCTACTTTTTCATTCGTGTGCTTTACTATAAGCTCTGTCATCTCATTTGTGAAATACATGTCAAAAGCATCAATGGGTTTATCTGTGTGTTTAGCTTTAGTTTTTGGTTCAGGTTTCCCGATCAAAACGTCAGCTCTTCTTTGACGTCCTGGTAAAGCTTTTTGTGGGCGGTTATGAAATTTATATCGCTTGTCAGGAACGTTCTTATCAACACTTTTTACAATTGACTCCATAATATCTGATATCTCTGGAATCTCAATTGGAGTATAATTAGCTGCATCACGGGCAGAATTAATAAAGTGAACCTTTCGTTGATACGTCAAAACTCTTTTTGGATAACGGTTGTCGTCACGTCCTGCGTCATCCTCCTCGTCGGCAGCATGTTCAGTTATAATTACATATTCTTCGCCAACACCCTGGTTGTGAATGATCATATCAATGTTGCTTTCATCTACATGACTGATGCTAACTTCTTTATCTAAAATAACCAAACAAAATACATTTACATATAACTATATACATAATTTGCTTTCCAGTAAAAAAGACAACGAAACCGCTTCTTTTGCATCCAAGCCGCGTTTTGTCACACTTTCCGTTTGAGAATGCACATTTTTTTATTCATTGTCAGATGTTACCTATATTTCCATTTAGATCATCAAGTCATAATCATCTTCACCGTCATCTCCATCTTCGGAATCCTCATAAACAAACCGCAAAATATTTTGAATAGTCAGCTGTTATCTTTTGTCGCTTCATTATTATAATAATTATTAGTCTATATATATATACAATTTGACAGTATATAATATCCAAAAAGTCTCTTTGAATTAGTAGAAAGTACAATAAGTAGAAAAATATCATTTAAAGATGCTTATGTATAAGGAATATGTTTGATCGCTAAATCGCGGAAATTATTAAAATTCAGAATTTTCCATCCAATGATGACAGGGCGGCCATAATGGTGGCACCGATCACCAATTTTGTGAAACTTGTTTGGTAACAGGTGCGGTATACCTAAGAAATAAAAGTCAAACAGTCAAACAGTCAAACAGTCTCGGTTGCCATTTTGAAATTTTCTTAATACGGCGGGCGTTTAAATTCCTTTCGTGCAGAAAGAGCGCAACCCGGTCAGAATAGGGTTAAACTTTTGGTTACTTTATGTTACGCACTTAAATTATCGTTGTTTAAAAACCTAATAAGCAGTGGAAATGTCATGACATGGGAGAATATATTTTAACGTGTAATGTAAAGTGAAGAGATTTGCAGCTGTAACTGTCATCAGTTATTTCTTTATTGAATACAAAAAACCTTTCGGAAACAACTGCAAAAATTATACTAGAGGAATTTAATTCTGTCGCACAAATGTTGGGGATTACGAAGTGTGGCAAGGTGGAATTACAAAGTGCTTCATGAAAGAATTACAATTTGCGATAGGTTTGTGATTACACATTGTGTAAAAATTGAATTACAAAGTTCGATAGGATTACAAAGTGCGACGGGTTTGCTAAGTGCGATGGCATGGCAAAGTGATACACTACATTTGCTGGTTCTAATGTTATATAATAACAAATGTCAAGTAGGGTATTTTGCCTTCAAATTAAAATGTTCTTTGTTTTAGGCAATGTGTCCAATACCAGAGTATTGTACCAGATCAGTTAGGATATTGCACAAAATATCTAAATAACAAAAAAGTTTATCAGAGTTTACGGGGTGCTGAAAGGGATAATAGGATCCTTGGACCTATGTTGTCTTTTTTGCACATGATTAGAAGGCACTTCAAACAAAAAGCTTATGTAGCAATAATGAGATATATAAAGATATGGTCACGTAAGTATTTTATTTGCGTTTCTTATTATTTTTATCAAACATATAAATATATTAAATATATTCACTCTAATCTGAAAGGACACGATACGATATCACAATCATTTCCCATATTTAATTTTTGTGAAAAGATTGCAAACCCCCTAATTATTTATTTTCTATGAAATAAGTTAACATGACCATGTAGTAGTTATCATTTTTTGGCTTTTTTATGTTCTCGTTTGCATATGATCGACTATAAAAAACCACTTGAACATGTACAATAAGTAAAGATTGCACTCATTTCTCGGTAGAAAAAAAATACAGCATGGGACTTGTGTAGACTTTAAAAAATTTAAACGTCGTACTGCAAAATTGAACAACCTTTAACCCCATGACAATAAATTTAGAAACATACATTTTCTTTAGAGCCATACATCAATTTTGGGGTGAATGAAATTCTATCAAATTTGACAAGAAGTATTCAATTTCTTCTTGAAGAATTTAGCCAGCACACAATTCTATGCGAAAAGATTTTTTGTATGGTACGATTTAGAGTTTGCTTGACCTCGTCGAAAGATAAATCATTCATTATTTCCTGGCCATGCCGCAGCTTATGCAAAAAACATGCACCAGTTATGCAAGAAATATATAATATTTATCATCAAATATCTACAAAACTATCTACAAAAGAGTTCAAAAACGTTTTAATTCTTGATTTGGGAAATAAATCTATCTGTACTATACTTCCGGAACAGGATATAACACACCTAGAACGTTGTCAACTAATTGGTAAGTATCTAATGTAGTTATAAATCTCGGAATACTGTTCGTGGTGCAAATATTTATAAATATTACCTATCTCGGTTCATTTGTATTGCAATGGTCCTCTCATAAAAAACAAACTAGAAATTCAAAAAAGGCTGCGAAGCATATCGTAAGTTGCGAGAAATATTGAAGCCAGACATTTTTGTCCCTACTTCTCCTCGATATATTATGGTGAGGTGCCAAAATCTTGCGGGAATACATCAAAACTGCATGGCTTAGAGATATTGCTTTTGAGCCTTGGCAGTTTCAAATTTGTTTAAGCGGCGAGTTCCTACCGATGTGTTATTATATTTATGCCTGCTTTATTAACATATTAGCATTCGCCTCAGGATTTTGCGCAGTGCTAATGTGAAATACAATGACTGTTTTTGGTAGATTTGAAGAAGTTTAGCTTCAATTCTATTTAGTTACCATTGAAAATATGTCATGTTTGCGTCCCAAAGCCCATGCAAAAAGGAATTAGCTGGACGAATTTTCACCTTGTACTTTTCGGATTGGCAAAAAAAACTACCTTCATTTCTAAAATAGGAAAGATTTAAAAATAGTAGTTTTGTTGATACTTGATAAAAAATTTTCAGTTTTTTAAGAACCAGGTTTCCTTTTAGTTAAGCTAAAGATAGCTGCTAATTTCAGCTGATAATTTGGTATTTTAAAATTTTCTTTCAAAATCTTAGTAACACTCACAGTTTGATTATTATCAGGGCTTGGTATAAACTATATAAGAAATTAGGAAGAATAACTTACAATCACTGTGTAGGCAAAGACAATTTCTATATATATCAGAGACAAGTAACATACTTCGTCGGGTATTGAAAGATCATAAAATAAAGCCAGTGTTTCAATCTAAAAACACACTACGTAGTATACTGTCGCATCCGGAAGACAAAATATGTCTAGAGAGTCAATGTTATATTATCTACGAAATCCCATGTAAGGATTGTGATGCATGTCGGTGAAACGAAACGAATGTTTAAACAACGTGTGCAAGGGCACAAAAGAGCCGTACGCAACGCAGATACAGACAATAATGAGACTGCGGACCATAGCTGGAAGAATAATTATGTTATTGACTGGGACAATAAAAAGATCATAGACCGAGAGTCTGGTTGGACAGCAAGAAAAGTGAAAGAAACCATAAATAGTATAGACAGAAATATTCATATCAATAGTATTTTCTATCAACTTCCAGAAATATGGTTACCCGCATTCGGAAAGCAAATATCTAGGAAAAAGTGCAAAAATGGTTCGGGAAAAACGTAACATAAAGCGAGCTTTTAGAAAAAGGAAAGGTTTTAATCAACCTATTGCTTCCATCTTGGTCCGTGAAAAAGTTAATTACTTTAATTGCTGTGATCTGATTGGTTAATTTCGATCCTCTAATTATCTCTTCAAATAATAAATAGCCAAAGATGATTACGATCATTGCCCGTCGATGACAGCTGTAGCTGTCGAAACGTAGCCTAGAGTAAACTCGTTTGTTCATGACATGATAATATCTATATTATTCAAAGTCAACTTAGTGGCATTTCCGGCTTACTTTTACTTCAGCTTCTCGGTCATGATAAGACGTGTCTATTGACCCTTTGCGTCAAATTGTAGAGGTTACACCCTCTAAAGATCGAAACACAGTGCAAGATCTCCCTTATTGCAAGGACAATCTGCAGATTCAGGGTAACCACATGGCCCTTAATACACAATACAAGACGTACGACTAACGATTGTTAAAGAATAACAGACAATATAAAAACAGCAGATAACCATTAAATCCACATTACACAAAAGTAATTGGTAATAAAAAATAAATAATTAAATATAAAAACTATAAAAAGCGAACAACCACCTATGGCCAGCGCTTGAAAACCTGCTTGTAGCTTTTCACATGTGTTACGGGATCCCAACAATTATTTTTTCACAGGTAGGTGTCACTTTGGACCAGCTGTTTTCTTTGGACCAGCCTGTCACTAAGGCGATTTCTGTGGGTGCAAAACCATTAAACCAGTATAATTAAAATAACGGCCCCTTGTCAATGCTTCGTTCCAAAATGAGGTGCAGGATCGTTAAACCCTGTAGACTAAGTGAGCTAACTTAGGCTCCTTACATAACTTGGGTTAAAAGTGGGATCATCACGCCCATAGACCAGGATAATTCTAAGCCCCCTTGCTAAGTTTCTTACTATTACTTTCTAGAAAAGTGATGAGTGAGCAAACTCGAAATTCACGGCAAACTGTCTCTGAAAGAAACAGCAGGGATATTAAAAATTGCTAGGGAAAAGAGATCCCTTCCCCTTATAAACTTTAGATGGGCGACAATGCAGGTGTTACGATTTTGCAAAGAACAACACATATACAGAGGAATTATTTAGGTCAGGTGACGTAACCTTGACATCCGATTAGTCGTCACATTCAAACCAAGAACCGGAAGTAGGATCCTTAATAAAAGCCCAAAAATGACCTGAAACCATTGTTACAGAATAGTTGCTAGTGGCTGTTAAAACATAGTGGTTTAAAAATAAGATATCTGAAGGGTGGGATGGTAATCTTTGTGTGTGTTGACTCTGGTGGAAGGCAATTCACATACTTATAGTTTTGGAAGTATATTTCGTGGAGGACAGACAAACCTCTTCAGATGTAAAAACAATTGATCTCCACACTGAGTAACAACAGACTCCTGTGTTTTGAAGACTGGAGAATTGTGGGCAAAACCACTGGTCGTTTCCTGACAGCTGTTGTGGTTGTAAAAAACAGAGAGTTTGTAATGGAGTCTAACATGGGCACTGAAAAAATTAACAGGCGTTCCTCCCTGCTTGATAGCAAAAAAAAGGTGTTACACGACGTTATTGATGTTATGATATTAGCAAGGTCCTATTAAATAGTGCATTTCCAATGATGATAAATTTGCGTTCCAGTGTTCTGAAAAAGTTAAACGGCTCAACAGCAGAAGAAGACCAGGCAGCTTGGTTATGTTAAGAGGTGAAACGAAGGAGGACTTCGATACATATTGTGACCAGAGTTCAGGCTTTGCAGTTGATGCTTGTAGCATGGCATTGACATAGCAAGTATTACCCTTGTTTATTAGACCACCACAGGTAGTTTTTGTTTGCACATTCGAGAGAGGAATTAAACTGTTTAAAAATTGTTCTCGGGAGTTAAGTTTTCCTGTTCGGTCAAGACGAGTTATTTTTGGTCCCTGACATAAGACGAATTGTTGCTGGGATCTTCTTTACCTTAATCGATGGACTTTGGGTGGAACTGTTTTGATTCCACTACTTTGAATTTCTTGTGATCCAAATGCAAAATGATGCTTTGATACAAACGCCAACAGGTTTTCATGATTTCCTCACATCGACAATTCGGTTGTATTAAAGTAGCTCTTTAACACAGGACCCGATCTGGTGTGACGATGTTGTGATAATAATTCCAGGAAATATTAGTTCACTGTTAAATCTGAAAGAAATAACCATATGATGGCGAGATGTAAAAGACCTGTTTTTTCGCAAGAAGGGTGACTACGTCCTTCAACATATTTTATATTACTTAAGGGCTTTACATGAGAGGAGATCGAATCAGAAAACGTAGTAAGTAACTGTAAAAATTCACCCAAGACAGAACCATGACGAAACGTGAACCTCCCCTACGTTAGTGCTGTATTGCAGGCCCTTGAAATGAAGGCAGTAGTGCAGACGTTTGGCCACACACGAAACCGCAGGAGTTAGAACGTATACGCCAACACCTTAAATTGCCTGGAGATGGAATAACATCGTAGGTGAAGTTTAAAAAGTACGACAGCAGGTTTGGTAACATGGCAAGCAAAGATTTCCAGGAAAGTTCGTTCCATCTGGTTTAACATCTTCGCACCTGCAGTTGTAAAGCTCTCCTCGTATCATTTTTTTCCATCAATCACTTTTGCAGTAACTAATATTAATTTTCTGTAAAGATGACACTGTCTAAAAGAAAGTACATTAGGTTTAGAAATCAGACCTAAACCGCCATTACCATTTTGGGGTGACCCCATCATTTGTTTTATCTTCAATTTTGCTTCAGCCATTCCAACGGATTTTAGCACGCCACATTTACCGACCTTCAATGTTGGTACGGTTGCGGAGCTAGTTGGTCTTTGGAATTTTTTAGCAGCGTCCGCTGATCTTAAAGGACTCGAGTATGGAAGTTAGGTTTTTCTAAATAGAGCGCAAGGTAACCCAAATGCACAAACACAAAAATTAGTAGTGGAATGGTAAAGATTGAGCCACAAGACATTGTGGCTCAATAAACCACACATTAAGACTTCGTATAACAGCAATGATCACTGTTTGCGCGAGATTAATAAATGCTGCAAAATCCACAACATCTGATAACCATTATAAAATGACGTGTCAACAATGGAGAGGCCCACAGATAACTTTTCATCATGTTCTTTAATAGCCTTTCTATCTGAGGTAGACCCATCCATAATATGGCGTAGGAATTGCACAGACATGGAGTGGAGACAAGAAAAAAGGTATGTAAAATCTGAAGGCTTTTGAACATCAAAAGGAGTTGAATTGAGGGACTTACTTTTTCTAATCACGATGATACGTAATTTGTGAGGACAGAAATCCATGGTAGTCCATTTAAGTGCCAAGACGACATCAGGTTGATATCATTCATAAAGGCTCTTAATAAAGACAGTTACACTTTGATTGATGTGATATACCTAGAAGCGGAAGCCAGTGGTGTGCACTCAGGAATAATATTGATGCCTGCAAAAGGAGTTGATTGATAGGCAGTTGCTTTAGTCCGATGATAGCTAGATCTGACTTAGAAGAACGTGCATCTTTAAGTGCTAACCGAGCCATTGACATATGTTTCGACCACCGCGGAACCCATTCCATACTTCCTTTCTGCACAGATACAGGGCCGAACAAAAGCTTACCTTCGATATACCTGGATCCCGGAATCAGTTTCGAAATTAACGGGTTGATGACGTCATCAAAAAACCTTTAAACAACAATATTTTGTCAGAAGTAAATGATCTTATACATTTTCCTGATAAGCGTTTTATGATCTGTACAATAGAGATAATGGTACACAAATTGTTTCTCATATCTGCTGGGGTAAACCACACGATCTTATACTTTATTATCACCAGCATTCCAAGCTCTAAGCAAAACAGGCAACGGATAAAAAGAATTGTGAAAAGAATTGATTTGTGCATCAACGGGCCATTAAATTTAAATGAAAGATCTTTTTTTGTTTCTTTTAAGGCTGCTTTCCACTTAGTCGGATCGGACCGGATCGGATCGGACTGGATTGCGGTCCGTTTCGTTTCTGAATTTCCACTCACGAAACAGGATCTTGGCGCGCATACTTTTTTATCCAATGTACACAAATATGGCTGCCGTGAATATTCGTACATTGTTTCTTACTTTACCGATTAAAAAATACATACAG
This sequence comes from Hydractinia echinata, assembly GCA_030067915.1. Classification (NCBI taxonomy): domain Eukaryota; kingdom Metazoa; phylum Cnidaria; class Hydrozoa; order Anthoathecata; family Hydractiniidae; genus Hydractinia; species Hydractinia echinata. The sequence continues at coordinate 328,427 of JASGCC010000080.1, forward strand.
AAAAGACGAAGAAATCTAAAATATAAAATTTTTTTTTGGGTACGTCAACTTTTGAAATGAGCGTAAACAAAAAGGAGAATACCATTTACTTGTTCAAGACATGAGATTGTTTGATCACGAGTACTTTTTCAAACAATTTCGAATGTTGCAACAAAAGTACGAGAAACTTTTATCATACGTTGCTCCACTCATAACAAAGTCATCATTACGAAGAGAGAGTATATCAGCAGATCAACGCTTATGTATTACACTAAGGTATCTAGTGACTGGTGATGCTAAAGCTACCATTGCCAGTAGTTATCGTGTTGGCCTTTCTACAGTTGGTAGAATAGTCAGCGAGACATGTGGAGCAATTTGGGAAAAACCTTTGGAAGCAGGCTATTTAAAATGTCCAACAACACAGAAACAGTGGACAGAAATCGCTCGTAGGTTTGAAAAATTGTGGCAATTTACAAACTGTTGTCATGCAAGCCTCTGCCCGGGCTGGTTCTTCCTTTTTCAACTACAAGAAAACCCACAGCCTTGTTTTAATGGCAATTTGTGATGCTGATTACAAATTTTTGCCTGTTGATATTGGTGACAGTGGGCGTCAAAGTGACGGAGGAGTCTTTTCGAATGGAAATATAGGACATGCAATCAACGAACAACTGTTAAATCTTCCTGAAGCAACACATCTACCTGGTGATACTACGACACGATACCCCTTTGTATTTCGAGGAGACGAAGCCTTCCCTCTGAAAACTGACCTACTAAAGCCATATTCACGGAACGTTTTGACAGATCAAAAACGTATTTTCAATTATCGTTTATCACGAGCTCAAAGAGTCATTGAGAATACATTTGGAATTTGTGCTTCCAGGTTTCGCATACTTCGTAGGTCAATGGTTGGGAAGGTCGACAATATCACTGAAGTAACCAAGGCAGTGGTAGCTCTGCACAACTATTTAATGGACGATAGAAAATTGTACTGCCCACGTGGGTTTGCTGATGATACAAGAAATGGCTTTCTTAGGGAAGGTAGCTGGAAGAATGATGTGAGAAGCTCTGAGGGTACATTACTTGACATTGGCAGAGTCGGTTCTAATAACTTCTCACTTGAAGCAAAAGAAGTCCGTGATAACTTTTGTACTTATTTTACGACCACCAAAGGGTCTGTACCTTGGCAGCAAAAAGTTGTACATTCTACTTTGGATGTGTTTGATAGATAGTAAACATAATACATTTTACAAGTTTTATTACGGTTGTAAGTATCTATGGTGTATACAATAGTAAAACATATGTAAAATAACTAAAAGTCAATCCTGGAATTGAATGTGAAATAAAACTTGTTGGATTTTTATTTTAGCCAAACCTTTTTTTTCGCGTAAAGTCCTTTTAATGTCTTAACTAAACTTAAAGAAAATAACCTGTCATCATCCTCTTCGGCAATTGATAGCTGATTTGGTGGAACACTTGATAAATGTTTATCTAAAGTCTGAATTAAAAGCATATCTGTTTCATCAGTGTTTGAAGGTCTTCTCTTTTTTGATTCAGTGTGTGCACTTCGAATTTCGCTTGCACTACTACTCATATATTTGTATGGTGGTGATGCAAATGAAGAATCGTCTGAAATCTCATCGTCTGCAACCAAGGACAAACTAGGAGTTGGCGAGAGGTGGGCTGATGGAATGTTTGTAGTTCATAATCTATTAGAAACGCTGTCGTGTAAAAATGATAATTCTGCAGAAAAGTTACATGTTGGGAGCTTTTTGTTCCCAGCACCAGAACGTGTAGCTTTATCTCGTTTGCTTAATGTTTTTCTGTAGTTATCTTTCAACTTTCCCCATTCTTTCTTTAACACGTCGCCTAAAAAAGAAAAAATACATTAATTGTTAATTTTCCATCTGCACATACAGTATGCTAAATTTACACACACTTGAGTACTATTGCAAAAAAGAGAGTGTGAGAAGTTAGCTAGCTAAGTGAAAAATAACACTCACTTGAAATTTTCAGTTTGTTACTAATCAATCTCCTTCCATGCTGCCTCTTTTTTATTGATATCTTTAAAACACCTCAGGCTTGTGTTCCATAAGACTGGATTACCTGAATAATGTCAACAAGTTGTTCTCTAACTTCTGCATCATTTAAAGCTACTTCCTCTTGTTGCTGCTCTTGAATAGCAGTTTGTACAGGCTGTTTAAATTGGGAAGCTGAATATTCGATGAGACTGTTGTCACGTCCATTTAAAATTCTGTTCAAAATTTCTTCGTGGTTATCCATTACTTAACAAATAAATTTCCTTCTCTCAATATAGACGTTTTTTCGAATAAGCGCTATAGTGGCTGCCCTTATTAATTCAAAGTCACATTACCAGAAAAATACTCGTTCTTAATTGGCTTAAACATCGATCCAGCCGGATCGATCCAGATCGAACTGGGAAAAGTTGAATGTTTTTCAACTTTTTTCAGATCCATTTTGGATGGTTCTGGACCCAAAATGTGCGCAATTTACGCATACGTGGATCAAAAATCCAGTCCGATCCAGTCCAATCCGGTCCGATCCAACTAAGTGGAAAGCAGCCTTTAGGCAGCAGTTAATTTGTCTACGGGCCTTATCAATTACCTTGGATATTACCCAGCCTTTTTCACCAAACCCAGCTAGGCTTTACTTCCGTTTTACAGTGCCATTTACTATTGTTTGTTTCTTAGTGAATTTGGAAGAAGCCTTTCTCCATTTTTACCTTTATATAATTTTTATGGCATAAGCGATCTATCACCATACCTTTTAGGAACAACTCACAACCCCAACATTGTACAAAACGAAGCTTTGTGAAAGTCTCTAAGTTGCATATTCTTTTTGTCATATATACGTTTGCAGTATTTCGTTTTTTGTAATATTTTAAATTTGTCCTGCGTCTCAAATTCCGGGACCCAGCTGCTTGAGTTCCGAATTCCGGATTCTGCATGTCGCTTTTCTTGTATGCCCATTGCTAGTAACTTGGATTCATTAATTTTATGCAAAAAACCTTTAACATCTTGAACGATTCCAGTATCAACCTTACATGCTTTGCTGAATACTGAATAAGGAGCAAATGAACAGTAATACAATGGCTATTATTTAATTTGTTTTCTCTAGAAAGTCATGATTATATTTAATATTCAATGTTCGTTGGAATATGCAAAAGTTTTGGACTAGCTCTCTACAACTATTATCGACAAAATGTTTATAAATGCTAATTTTGAAAATTTGATTGTAAACAAGCTGTGTTTCTTACTAACGATGGTGATTTTGAAGGCAGTATATAGTCTGCTAGGTTTGAAGATTTAATTGTCCAAAATCCCAATTGCGGCTGAAACTTTATTAAAACTTATACAAAGAATCGAAATATATGCATCCATCGTTTTTTCCTCAAAAAATCTTCTCATGCTCATTTGTTGTGTTTTAAATGAAGATGGTTCACACTTTCATAATTTTTATTGTGGTCCAACTGCTTCGCAACTAGTATAAATAAAATGAGCGAATTCGAGTGCTCATAGTGACGAAATATAAAATATCATTATCAAACAGTTTTACAGTGGACCACTCAAATAAACCATACAAATCTAGTTCAAGTATTTTAACAGTTTCCCTTTTTTAATTGTTTAAGTAGCCTAACAGCGAGCATAATTAAGAAAATAACGGAAATCAATTTATTATCGTATGCTGTATGCGAGGTACGCCTCATTGCATAAAAGAAAAGCAAAAGCTTAGATAAATAAACATTTTTTTTCTTCATTATCACTTTAGAAGATTCAAATCAAAACTTCACAAAGTATTGTTACGAAGGAAACGGAAGTGGTTACATTGGGATTATTAACGTAACGTCTTCTGGAAAAACCTGTCAACCTTGGTCTATAAATCCTTATTTAGACCCTGGCTCTTACCCAACATTAAAAGAAAACTTTTGCAGAAATCCACAGGGTCATTTGGATAAACCTTGGTGTTACATTGTGAAGTCGATGCAACGTTGGGAATACTGTAACGTCAAAGAATGCAGCAGTAATATGATTATTGGTAGGCGTGTTAAATGATTTTCTCTTTGTAAACAACATGACATAAGTGTGTTTACTCAAAGAAACTACAAACTGCAAGCTGATATTTGTATACAATTGCTAGAGAGATGTCAAACTTTGAATACCTACGTCAGTTATTTTTAAGGTTTTTCTCTTTACAATATCATAAAAGAAATGGCTAACTTATATTTTTTTTCAATTTTCTTCACACTTTTTATTTTAAAGAAATATAAAACGACATTTCGAAACTTTTTTCGTTACAGACAAAGAATCATGGATGAAAAATGTTTGGATGATTTTAACATCGCTTGGAGTAATTATAGTTTTGTTTGTAATGGCTTATTTCTACAAAAGGCACCGCAAACAACGCAGAAAAAAACAAGGTTTGTACTTAGTTGCACAAAAGCGTCAATATTTTACTACTTTATGATTATTAGTGACAAAAAAATCTAACATAACAAAACGCACACGAAAATAATTGGATGTTGTTAACACGTACCAAGCGAATTTTTGTTTCAATTGTCTGAACACATAAATACGTAATTGCATAATATTACTTCTGTACTTCATCTTTTGTCGGGAGAACTTTAAGCTGGTGTTGCGTGACTGTACTAAATAATTCATTTTTGAAGATGACAGGTACCTTTTTTTCCTGTTAACACGATCATTTTTAAATGATCTTTTAAAAATCGATTAGGTAAAGTGATCGTATATTTCTGCCTTTAACCCTATTATACCTGGGGGGGGCACAAAGTGCCCGCGGCCTCTTTGACTAGGCATAACTTTGGATACACATGTGATTATGTGGTAAAATTTTGTGACTATTCCTAACTTTTATTAGGGCTTCTGATGAAAAAAAAACTTTTTGGAAAATATTGTACTTTGCTGGGGGCATTGCATTTTTTGGACGGGGGTAAATTTTCTGGAATTTTGAAAACCGTTGACATTCATGTAAGAATGTTATAAGATGTTGTATTGGGTATATAAATATTTATTAGCTACATGTATGTTGTTAAGGAGTTTCTAAGGTGATATATGGTTACTAGGGACAAAAAGCAGACCAGATTAGAAGGAAATATCGATCCAGCAAATTGATGTCATTTCGGATCCCAATGACGTCATTATATGGTTTTCCTTACCTCGATAATCTTTAAATGCCCTGTTCTACATATATGCCAAGTTTAATGACATGAGCATCAATATTTCTGGTAGAACGGGTCTTTTTATCTTTATCGTTAAAATAAGAAATTTTCTTGCCGAAATGATGTCATTTTTTATCCCAATGACGTCATTAAAATTACTTTTTTCAAGTAAAACACATATTTTGGTATTCATTCCACAAATCTACCAAGAATCAAGGCAGTATCATTAGTAACACGCGAGAAATTAAAACGTACTGAAAAATTGGGAAAATGACCATTTTTCAGATGTGTGACGTCATTTCTAATCCCTATTACGTCATCAAATTATTTTTTACCTGGATTGAGTTTGTACCAAGACATTCTCCAACTGAGCCAAGTTTCATCACTTAAGCACAAGTGGTTCAGGAGATATGGCCCGCGGGCACTTTGTGCCCCTCTCAGGGTTACAAGGGCCAAAAAAGCTCAGGTATAATAGGGTTAACATATCAGATATTTCTTTTTTATTTATTTATTTATTATTATTATTATTATTATTATTATTATTATTATTATTATTATTATTATTATTATTGTTATTATTGTTATTATTATTATTTATTATTATTTTATTTAAACAGGTTTAACAGCTTCAGTTTGATATAAGTATATCTATACTGGTATCAATGCGTGACCGGTTTAAACAAAAAATAATTCTAAGTCAAACAAGAAACAAAAAAGTTATAATGGGCGAAAAAAGTTTTTTAGCACAGCATAAATAAATAATGCTAGGAAATGGGGAACGGGAAGAGGGGGATGTCCTACCTGGGACACTTTTATTAATAGCATTAGAACTGTTGACTCAATGAGCCTGAAACTTGTCGTCACTGATTTTTTTAACATTTGGGAATGAAAAGACAAAAAAAGACAAAAAGCAGGTTTGACACGCCCATCTTATAAACTCTATTTCACAATTTTTTAATGTTGTGAAATTTTAGTTTTATTTTCGAGAAATGTATGTCCCAAAATTCAATTGTCCAAGTTTTTAATTGTGCGAATATTTAATTCCCCCTGAAAATCTAGAAATTTTCCAAATGTTGTGTCTTTTTAGTCTTTATTTTTAATAAAAATAAAGAAAACAAGTAACGATAAGTTCTTTGTTCTTGCTAATACGATTTATTTATTATCATCGTCATCAAGAAAGACAATGAAATCTTTTTCTGTTCCTTTTTTCGTCTTCATCACATGGTACTGGTAGATTCTTTATAAATATGGGTATCTCGTTCCATCATAAAGCTCATTTTGTTGAAGCATTAAAATTGTCCGAAATCGTTGAGATAGTGTCAAAAAATCAATGTCCGAAAAGAAAAATGGCCGATTATTTTAGTCAGAACTTTTTTAAAGTTAATATACCGTATCTTTTAAATTTAGAACGAATTGTATCTCCTTATCTTGATTTCAAATGCAAGGGCGAAACGTTATCAAATCTACTGTCACCTCCACAAATTGAGACCGAAATGTAAAAGGTTATTTTTGTCGTGCAATACGGCAAAATTTCATGGCTGCAAAGAGGCAACATACTTACCCTTCCCGGCAAGATAGACGAAGACAAAAATCACTGTAAATTTTAAGAAATAATCTATCACAAACTTATTCGTAATGTACAAAACTTACTTTTTGCTTGTCAGATTTTACTAATCGTATTTCCAAGGTTCTTTTTTATTAAATACAATTATTCATAACCCTGTAACTGATTGAAGTGAATGCGACCAGAGAGGTCGGTATTTTCCAGTAATGCCTGAATAAACACTTAGTTTATGGATTATAACCAGATTATAACCTAATAACTTGAATGGAATTTTATTTCCTTTTTTCTTTTTTTGACATCAGAAATCACATCCTTAAATATTTATAGTTGACGTTTGAAATAATGATGAAAAATTTCTTTTGAAAACGTGGAAACACGCAAAGTTTACAACTTTACTATGCGCCGTAATCAATCACAAATTTGGAATGAGGGTTCGTAAAATTTAATGAACTGTCATACGCAATTAAGTTTATGTTGAAAAAATAATTTTAAATGTCTCGTCGTTCAAATATTAGTGATACATCTTGTGGTATAGTTGCAATAACTAAAAATGCTCTGCATAGACAAAGGTGCTGGCAGAAAAAAGTGTTTTTGTGTACAGCATATGAAATATTTTTCATAGGGAACATTGTTGTCTTGTTGTGGTGATCCAATTTTTGATGTATTACAACCACTGACTTTCTGAATGTGGAGATGGTTAATGCATACGCAAGACGTTTAGTTTTAATGTTTTACAATTTAGTAATGCTAAAAAATTATTTTTTCATAAAATTTCCAAAGCTTTTCACAATACCATCAACTTTAAAATGCATGTTTTGCCGAACTTGAGAAAATGTGACAAATTTTCATAGTGCATGACAAGTGGGGGGTAAGACATACTTTTTAAAATGTTAAAGAAGGTACCTCTCTTCTAGATGCAAATGATTTTAAATCGAATGACCATCTGTGTCAAAGCAGTTTGCGTCATTTTATTTCCCCCTTTTGCCCAAATCAGATACTCTTTTTCCGACTACTATTCGCTTGTTATCTGCGTATCTCTTTTGTTGCGTTGCACTTATCAGTGACGTTTTGCGTTATACACTATGAAATAGTTCGTGGAAACTCACTTAATCTTGTGTGAAGAAATATAACACACCGAAGAATTATTGTCACTATTTCATGCAGGTTATTCGTGGGTCGAAAAAAATATATTTCGCTTGTACTAAACAAAAATCCTTCTCTTAACAAAACACTCGCACAAGCACAATTTAATAATTCTTTGTTAATGATTTTGGCGTTATCGTTACGTTCTCTTTGTGTGTGATAGAAACTTCCCTCTTTCTCTAGAAGTAGAATGTTATGTTCTTAAATTTTTTTACATCTATCTTTCTCATTGATGATTTTTATTTTCTTTCTCCTTTACTCTTGTTCGTACAAAAAGTTACTATTCTTTATTTTAGGGTTCAAACGATGCCTTTGTGGATATTACCAGCGGTTATTTACCGGGTTACGCAATAGTCTGACGCCTTTTAATCAGATTGCATGCCATGATTATAAACCTTTTCATCACGGGTAGTAAATGGCTTCTAAATCATTTATCGGGTTCATACTAGAAATTAGTACGTGGCAGTGTGATGTGTTCCTTATATTTGACTTTCTCATTGGCTTATATTGATTACGTGAGCGCGCGCTATTTTTCTGTAAAGACTGGCTAAAATGTACACCCAAAAAGGTAAACAAACTTTCGTTGAATTTGAACGGTGTCACATGTTCAAATAAGAACTCTAAGTTTTGAACTAATTGATTTAATCTTTTCGTAATATGATGAAATAAATCAATTTATACTGGACCAACAATCTGAAAAAAGTATGCTACGAAATATGGAAGCAATAAAGTTTTGTTAAAGCAACATAGTGGCCGTAAAATACTACGCGAAAAATACTACATGGAAAACAGCAACCTCGGTTGTCCGTACAATCTCGGTCCCTATTTTTTTGTAGGGACGGGCTAAACGGTTTATAAGCCATTAATAGTGACCCAGATTGTGACGTTATTAAAACAACTGGGTTTGCTGTTTTCCCACGTAGCTCCCAGATAAGCGCTTTGTAAATCTAGTACCTGGTAGCTTGATAAAGTCATAAGAAAGGAAATAATCAGTAGCTAATTAGACCTGTGTTTTTCTATGTCACAAAAATCATTGGCAAGCATTTGGATGAAAAGATAAAGTACAACACGTCTGTAAAAGCACAAACTCTGTTAAAAAAAGTGTCAATTTAAGGGGAAAAAAGATGAAGAAAAGATTGTGGAACTAAAGATTGCCAGTTTAAGATAAAAAAATCGTACATTGCAGTACTAAAGATTGCGATAAAATCATTAAATTGCGGATTTTTTAAAGAAATTGCGTAATTAAAAATATGATCCACATGTAAAATCGAGCAACCCTACGAAAAATATTATTCTATTAGATGATTAGAGCCTCTGACTTCTTCTTTTAAATTATAACTTATGCAAAACAAACCGTGATTTTTTTTAACAAACCAGCAAATTTCGAATTATTTTACAATATTCCCTAAAATCTTGGTTATTTAAATTTGTTTTTTCGAAAACTTCTCTCTATGCCAATAATTAAAGAGTCCCTCTCGGAAGAAAGTTTTTGACACTGCGGGCAAAGCACAATGAAATACTCAACCTGTTAAGTTTCAGAGTTAAATCATAGAGGTGTTGTTCCTCCAAAGTTACTGCCAAAAAGACAGTTAAACTTTCTTTTTGCAGAATAAACAAATATAGGAACAAGGGGTAAATACAAGAAAGAACAAAGATAAAGTATAATGACATATAAAATGTAAAACAAAAACTTACTTTACCTATGCATCTGTGCACTTCACACCACTAACAACAACTGAACAGAAGTCAATAACGGACAATTGAACAAACAATTAAAATGCAACATAATAGAACAATACACTTTGACATCACAACATTAATACACAAATGGATACTTACTGAACACAGTTAACTAACAATACGAAAACTGTGTTCCTTGTGTCCGTCAAAGTCGATTATAAAATCGACTTTGACGGCATAGTTTTGTGATATGTTTTATAGACGCCTTCAAAGAAGATTTGTAGAAAATATCAATTTTCCACAATCACGTTTGAATGCGTCTATAAAACATATCACAAAACATATCACAAAACTATGTTCTGTATTTTATTCATAAAACTTTTGTTTACTTTTTTAGTTAGATGAAAAAAATCTTGCAATAAATAAAATAATTTCATCAGCTAAGAATTTTGCTATTGTGTTCTAATTCGGCGTAACGAGTTTCAAAACCACAGGAAAAGTAATTACTTTGTTATAAATTAATGTACCGGCAAAGATACGGGTAATTAAACATTGTTAGTGCTGTGATCTATTTCGTTTGAAAGTTTTTTTTTGCATTTTATTTAATGAAATTTACAACAAACCCTTTTGTGATAAGAATGACTTTAAACGTTAGAGAAAATGAAAGAGATGAAACACAAGTTTAAATAACTAACGTGTTTTTAATTTTATTTTTAAACACGTAAATAAGAAATACGATGCTCAGGAAAGAAATAGGCTTAAAATCATTTTGGAAACTTGGCCAGTCTAAAAACGGAAAATCAAGAAGAAACATCTTGGAATTAGATCTTAGGAGCAGGAAACAATACATCGTCTGCTGTGTGCTCTTGTAATTTCGTGTTTGCACGAACAACGACGCAACATTTTATATATATATAAGTTTTGAACAAAAATATTACTTAACAAACATTTGAGCCTGGAATAGGACAAAAGTTAAGAAACATTCAGCCTGCTTACTTTCAATGTTTCTTAAATAAATAAGTAGTCTCTTATATTAATAGGAAAACTGTTCGTCTGTGATCAGCAAAATCGATTATATTTTTTACATTTTTCTGTCTATAAAACATCCTCTATAAAAATGTTCCTTATTTTATAGAAATTTTATTTACGTTTTAAATTAGCTAGAGGAAACAAGATAAAATTAAGCAATTTCATTAGCTGGGAATTTTATTGTACGTTAGCAGACAAAACAAAGTCTGACAAAAGTTACTATGTTTTAGAGATGCGAATAAAATTAAATCCGACTAATGCTTTTTCTGGACTAAAATTTTATCCGACCAATAATTTTGTTTTAAGAATAATGTGGTAGGGCTGTGTGCATGCTGCAGGTTATTGTACAAGTAGATATTCTGTAAATGAAAACAAAAACTCTACTCCTATGATAATATTGATCTGTTCTACAAGAAGAAAACAACAGTGGAATCGTCACAAGCATTGAATTGAAAAACAAGAATCTTGATTATTTTATATTTAACATTGTTATCTGTAACCCGCATAGTCCCATATACTTGTAATTAAATATGTAACGACGCAACACCTTTTCCGAATTAGTTTTTTTTAATGTACCGCCGCTATTTCTAAACTTTGTCAAACAAAATGAGTGTGATTTTTGAAATCCTTACCTGAAAACCTTTAGATTCATACAGCAAACAAATAACCTATTGAAACAGTTTTTGTAATTTTGTACTAATTGACCTCTGCCTAAAAAAGAAGGTTATTAGTACAATCAAATATTGAAAGACTTCGACCGTAACAGTAACACCACCAAAAAAGCATTTTCACACGTCAGATTGAGTTGAAAGTTTACACACACACCAATTCAATGATGCTAAATATGATCTTAAAGTTAAAACATCAAAATTCTAAAATTTTAAAAAACATGGAATTTGCGAAACGTGTATTCAAAAATAAACAAAATTATAGTCAGACAAAATTTTGGTCGCACAAGAGTAAACAGATTTTTTAGGAGTGACTAAAATTATGTACGAGTAAAGTTTTGTTCGAGTTTGTCATGTCTGATAAGGTTTGCTAACTTAAATTTACCGTAACGGGTGCTTTGTCAAGTGGATTCTTCCGCGGGTTTCCATTTACAACGTTTTATTTGCAACCTTAATGAAGTTAACAACGAAACGCTTTGTGATAAGAATCACGACAAACTTCATAAAAAAAAGGTTTAAATAACTAGTAGAACAATAATAGAGGTACAAATATAACATAGCATAGATAAAAGCTTACGTAGTACACACATCAACTAATAAAATTAAATTAAATCTAAAATTCTTATAAATCCAACCACAGTCAAAAGTTAGATGAAACCCATTAAAATGTCCCATCAAAATATTGCATATTATCGCTGAAACCAAAATGTTATAAACGTTAATTTTTTTGATTTCCGCCATCACTACTCGGGTCGGGAATCTAAACCAGCGAGCATTGGGTTGGCATCCCACTGCTCTGCCAACTTAGCTATCAGTCCGATAGTGAGACGAGTTTGCAATTGCCTTTTTCTCTCACTACAGCGTTGGTGGTTCGAACCCACCAGGACGAGCCATAACTTCTGCCAATCACGGCCACCTACCGAGCCGCGGTTTGGTAGCTGGTTTGGCGGCTTAAAACCAACAGTTTTGCAACTGTTGGCTTTTAGCCGCTCGCGAATTGAGGGTATTCTTCATAAGTCCAGGGTGAAACATGTAAACACTCACTGATGGTTGGTGTATAGCCTAGGTTGGATACCTAGCAGAAAACTTCGCGTAGAATCTAAAGTCATGTTTTATACTACTATTTTAAAAATGAAATGAAAATAAGTGGTCTGAAACGCTATAATTTCTTCCCCCGCATAAAAATATGGCGTTTTATAACAAAACAACATGTTTCCATTATCTTCGTTTTGATTTTCTTCGAAATTAAAACAAACAAGACGTATAGTATACGTAAACAATCTCGCGAATAAAGTTTACAAAAAACGGTCGATCAGATTGCGATTTCTTTTACGAAGTTAGACACGACACATTTTGCTATTCAGAGAGGCAATTTTATTAGTTACGCACTTCGTGATAATTTTTTAAAATTGATTTGTGAGATCTTGAACGGAAAATTCCTTGAAAGTGAAGCCCAGAAGAGGATCGCAGAAATTTTATGGTCGATTGCAATACACCGTAATACAAAATAGGTTAAAAAAACATATTTTGTAGAGAAGAGGGTGACCAACCAAACGGTGCTAATGCAGTTATTCTGTAGGGCTATATACGGCTTACGACGCCTGGGTTCAATTAGTCACTAAAATTATCACACGCTTAAGCTCCTTCTATATGTTGATATACGAATTAACTTGAGTCCCGTGTTTTGAGAGGCCTAAACAGGATTTTTTCCATACACCTAATATTTCTTAAATAAATTTTGTTCTGAATTTAAAACATCACACACCTAACCCAATGTGAACAGAATTAAAATATAATACTCCTCCCGCCTAGAGCAAGGAAAGTGAATTAATAATTCTCTTCTCGGCTGCATCTGGCCTGCATTCACTCTTGAGAAATTATGGTGAAAACACTTTTACTTTAACAGTTAAATAATGCTATTAAACACTTTTTTTTCTAAGAAAAAAATTTATAACAGCAAAAGAAGGGGAAAAAAGTTAAATTAGTTGCCAAGATTGGAATTGAACACAAGACTACTCTCGTTTGGTTCTCAGATTTTCCATTCTCGGGGGACACTTCCACATATTCCTTTTAAACAAGGTTACGAGCTTGTAATAATGCTTTGGTAATATTATTATTATCTGTGAATATTTTTACAGAATATACATTTCGATATAAATTTATACTGCTATTGCCATGTGTCTTGTGTGGGGACAAAATAAAAAATATATCTTTCTACATAGGAGCTATAAAAACATAAATTAAGAAAATTTAGAGTAGACAAGTTGTGCAGATTCTAGTTTAGTATAAAAAACAACAATAGGGACTACAGCAGCCTTCGAAGAAATCGCACAACTTGTTTTTATAAAGTAAAAATGAAGGCTCTTTCCTAATTTCTAAAATAGAGCGTTTTATAACTAAACTGCAAAATAATAGAAATAATGAATTCTAACTTAACAGGACTAAGTTTACAGAGACATTTATTACTACGTGTGGATTTAGCATAAGCATTCAGTTTAAAGTATTCGTTAAAGTTCCCACACATTTTTCTATCGTGCTTGATGGAACCAAAACGTTGGACACCGATAGTTCGTGCTGACCTGCGTTCGATTGAGTGTAGCCTTTCTCGTTATATTCTAGTCAAGTTGAAGTTGATGATTCCGCAGTATGTTAGGACTGGCGTTATCATGGAATTGTAGATGGTGAGCGCTGTGGGTTTCATGAGGTACTGACGAAGTTTCTATAGGAGATGCACTATGCTTAAGGCCTTCCCATACTTTTTGTCGAAATCATTATAAGTGTCAACGACGCATCTACAGGCTCATTTTGTTTTTTGAACATTGTAAATTATTCGTTTCTGAGAGTAAGGTTTTATTGTGTTCACTTTGGCTGGTCTTTGCACTGTACATCTCACGCTGAATCGTTTCTGTTAGCCAGTACAAATTTAGTCTTTAACATGCCTTCCTATCGTCATTGCACAAGATCTATTTTTCTCCCGAAAAAGGTTTCCGTAAGTAAAACGAACAGTGGGGTGATTTACTTCATGAATAGTGATTAGGTCAGCGAAAGCTTTGCATCAACATCAGGAACACTCAAGATAAATGTTAGGCGTATGTCAGAAATAAATTTTTAGTTCTACATGATAAGCGAATTTATCTGCAAATTAAAATGTCTAAGTATTGTGTGCGTTCTTTTAGTATCAATTGTTTACAGTGTGACTTGATGTGTCATTTTATTTTTCTGAAGTTGCTTTAAGCAAAAAATGTACAGGTCGTAGGGTGTTTGATACCAACACTAGAGCTGTTATTGAGTTTTACCATTAACATCCATGGTTTTACCAATTATGAGACTCCTTCGTTATCAAAGAATATTAAATGCTTTTTATAATTTTATTTTAAACAACACAACAACAAAAATAAAAAGGTAATGGCTGCATATGAAGCGCAGTTGGAAACAATAAGTTGGGAACTGAACGTAGTTTAACAAAACTCAGAAGATCGTGAAATCGTTACTATTAGTCGACAGAATTTATTATTAATTAATTAGTATTGCACGAGCAAAAGAAATAAGGTTGAAGAGCCATGTTGATTGGTTGATGGACGATTTTTTTATGTTATTAACCAATACAACGAACGCAAAATATTTACTAAATGATTTTTGCAAATCTTTAATAAACGTTGGACTACACTTATGCAGACGTTTTTCTCAACATTTTGCCTTTCCTTATACATATCTCCACGCGGCACTACTCAAGCTATGGCTTGAGTAGTGAGAGGCTAGGGGCATTATGGTTCATACTTTAACTACTACTCGCCACCAGTACTTTCAGACTTATTGCACTTAAGGCGAAGCAAAGTATTGAACAGCTTGACCATATTAAGAACACGACATGCGGGAACTGCTGATGTCTTTTTCCAACACCTTTTAAATATCATCCAAGCATGTTTATTTATTTATTTCAATAATATTTATACAGGATTGTTTTATGAGTTCAAAAAAACTGTTTTCCATAAAAGTGCTGATTCAAATTTGAAAATATTAGATTAGTTATTTACATATAATAAAAATATCTAAAAACAAAAAAGAAGTCCAAGACATACACACAGAAATGAAAGGTAACATTGGTTTAAGTAAAGGCACAGGTGTATCCCTGTTTTTACCCCGTCATAGCAAAAAAGGCCATCCAATATCCACTCGTTTGCACTAAATTTCTGTGAGAGTCAAAAAATAAACCAAAAGCGAAAACGCTGTGAGGGCTTTAATATGGTAGCTATGTTGCAAACATTGTGGTATTGTCAGTTGTGCGTTCATTTCAGCGTAACGTTTTCATGAAGACAGCCTTCCGACACCTTCATTTAAATTAAAACACAGGCTACAACCTGTCGATATCGTGTAATAGTAAAAATTGTAGCAAATTTTGTTTCTCACAAAATAAATTCCTGAAGAAATTCCAAAAAAAATAATCAAAAATTAGTTGTAAGTATCATCTACACTTAAACATTAAACAGGTTATCGACACTATGGTTTCATTGACATTCAAAGGTGCAACTAACATTGGGCAGAAACATCAGAAAATTTTATGTCAGACTGTTC
This sequence comes from Hydractinia echinata, assembly GCA_030067915.1. Lineage (NCBI taxonomy): Eukaryota > Metazoa > Cnidaria > Hydrozoa > Anthoathecata > Hydractiniidae > Hydractinia > Hydractinia echinata. The sequence goes on from JASGCC010000080.1 coordinate 344,256, forward strand.
ACATTAAAAACAACCACAAATCTGTGTCTATTGCATTAGCTAGTAGGTCAAGATTACATAATAGACAGACAAATTTGGCGAGGATAGTGCATTTATAAAATAAGCAAAAAACTATTACTAACTAGCTAAAGTCCTGATCATGTCATGATGTACGTTTTTAGCAAAAATCTTTAAAATGGTGTGTTTAAGAATTTTATGTAGCTAAAAAAACGTGATGATATATTTACCTTTAAAGGAATTTCTTCCTTTAAAGGTGAATATATCATTTTTTTCTAGGGGAACCACCTTAATATGTGAAAGCATACAGAAAATAAATACTCCTATAAATAAGAAGTACTCAGGAGAGAAAAGGGTCAAAAGTAGATCTCCAAACCTCCCACCACTCCAAACCAAAATGTCCTTCGTCGGCATAGCCCAATCGTTTCATATTTTCCCGTCAGCATGTCGAGGTTTATTAAGACTGTTGTCTCCTCCTTTTGGCAAAGTTTATATTACAGTAATATAACGTGTAGCTACCTAACTGCATTTAGCATAAGAATTATGTATTAAGAATTTTGTTGTAGCCAAACTGCATTTGGCTAGTGTTTAGCCACAGGTAGCTTAAGAGCTAGCTAGATAGCCACAACTGCAACATTTAAACAAATACTGTTGGCTAGGATAAAAAGTAAGTAAAAGTGAATGAAAATGAATAAAAATAGCTATCTAGCTGGCTTTTCGGGTGCTGCTTTGAAATCTAGGTTTGTAGTCAAAGTCTAGTTTGGTTAAGATTACAAAACATGACAATATATGTATCTTAACATTTAAAAGCAATTAAAAATATATATATATTAAAACAAATATAGAGCTTTCAGAAAACAAAAAGACAAACAAACTTCCCTCAAAATAGCCACCATTACATTAGATCGCCCACCAAGCATAGCGTCATCGCTAAAACTTTACGTCATCAAAGGAACAGATCTCAAAGCGAACGAGGGTTTATAATTAAAATGTCGCGGCCGAACTTCTTTTAATCTTTGTTTTTGATATTTAAATAGATATTAATTGTTAAATTTGATTATAATATTGCTTTAAGTATTAAATAAAATAGAATAAAATAATAAATATAATAAATTACACCCCCCCCCTTTAATACCTACGCCGCAAGATCATCGAAGCTAACGCAGCTCTGGTACCATAATGCCGACAAACAGACAAAATAGGGCTTTTATTATAGAGACTAGTCGTCAGCCTGGGGAAAAATCACGGGGGACCCAGCGACAAAACGTTGGTTTAAGACATAAGTAAATGTGTGACCTAACATTGAAGGCCAGGTTGAGCGCATAAGTGCAGGTATACAGCGTGTCGTAAATCCAGTGAAGTGATTACAGTCATAAAGCTTTCCAACGTAGAACGTCAGTGAACGACCGTGCGAGGTGACGGGTGGTGATGGAATAAACGGGCGTGCGTTGGAGAATCTGTTATTATCCGTGTACATCTGTCCGTCACGCAAAATGATAACCGCTGTAGCGAGACACACGAAATGCGGTAAATAAAGGACGGGGGAACCCGTGGATATATCCACGGGCCACCAATTAGTGCATTGCAAATTAATGATTGGGGCGGAGTGAGGGATGGAAATAGAACGCATGAGTATTTAAAGGGGTGGCTGTTATGGTTATTTTTTCTCTTGAAATGTCCCTATCAATGCAAGATTTTTCTATATCCCTTTGTTCGAGCTAAATACGCTTTCATATACGGTTTCAATTTGAGTACAGGTAAAAAAATGGTAGAAAATTTCAATAGTTAAATAATCTGCTTATTACCTGGATAAAATAATAAAAGAAAAAGCGCGGGGTGGATGGGGAGTAGGGTATGTGGGAAAAACGTTAACAGTGTGTTGCATAAGTGTTAGAAACGTTATGCCTATTACAACATCAAAGCTCTCATGTTTCTTTAAGTAGGTTTCAAGCCAATATGTCAAAACAAAACAAACTGAAATTGATAAATTTTCTTTGTAAAAACATCGCCAGATCTCAATAAAAATTTGTTACAATGTGGCTAATGACACAGTAAAAAACTCAACCACTTTATTCTCTTGACGGTTTATTAAAGAACGGTTTAAATATAGAACACTAAAAACAGTATCCACAAAAAATGATCTACAATAAACCTTCTCACATCTTTGACAACTTTTTAATTTCTTTCTTTTCCTTCATTGGCGATCCATTGTTTCTTTTTATTGCTGAGGGCACTTTGAACTTTCTAAATGTAAGAATATAGATAACAGATATTCTCTCCAGTTTTTCTTTGCACGTCTTCAAAATTGACATTATGTATTGTATTCTCTTGTTTTGGAAACACAGGGCATTATTATGTTTTTATCTCCACCTCTATGTTTATTATAGTTTGTAATTTTGTTATAGTTTTTATTGTTTAATCCCAGCTTCATGTTATTTACAAAAATTTTTAGAACTTTGTTTATTTGTGTGTACTGATATTACATTAAATAGCTTACTTTGTCTAGAAGTAAGATTTTCATAAACATGTATGACCACAACCTCCGAGAACAAAAAAAACATTCTTAGCTAGTGCTCAAGAATGATATGCCATTGCTATGTTCAATAAGGCGGTAAATATTCACTTTGCTTAAAGCTAAAGCGACATTCAAATGGTAGAAACAGGAGATATGCGGTAAGAAAAGGTATATTGTAAACTGGATTGAAAGTGAAAATTTAAGTTCGATGTAAAGCAAAGGTTTAGAAAATCGGTAATTTTAACGTTCAGGTAAATTAACGACGTCCTTCAACAAAATGGCCTACTGTTGGAACTATCCATTTGAGCTTCTGATCTGGCAATTTTCGCAGGTGCTGTATTCAGCTCACTGTTCTTGACATTGTTTGAAAGCAATACTTTGAAATTACTCGAAGGCGATGCTTTGCCTTATTGCACAACAGGTTAAACCTGAGTTCTAAATGACATAGACAAAAAGACAGCATTTCTGATATTGAGAACATAAAATAAAAAACACATACATGACTGAAGGATAAAATATTATAACAGTAGCAGTTATCACGGGGTACAGAGTACAATATCGCATGTATTTTTAGAGTTCTGGTATTTTTGTCTAGTCGGTTCTTTTGAAAATTAAGTTTTATAAATACGGAATATTTTTATAATGCTGTTTAACAGCCGTCGTCGTAGTAAATTGTGGACAGTAAAAGCACATTTGCATGTCACAGACAGATCTTAGTTTACACAATGAGATATTTGTTTTCAAAAGTTTTGCTTTGATAACATTTGAAATTAACTTCGAAATTCAAATCTTTTCTGTTGCTTTTTCTCTCACTATTCAGACTCCTGAAACTTTTACCAGTTTATATTTCCCATGAAAATTATTATGAACTGAAAACTTAAACTAACACCAAGCTAACATCCTACGATAAGAAAGCGCCTATCAAATTAAATATAGATAATGAAAGACACGAAAATGATGGAAAATGAGTAAAAGAAGGAAGAACGTAATAAAGAAGAGGTTGCTACGTGCATAACTAAACAGTTTCCATGTTTCAATTTTGAACGAGAACTAGAGAGCGTGCTAAACTGTAACTTCAAGCTTTTTTTTCTGTGAACATTCCTTTTTCTATTGTATGTGATAGATAAAGAGTAGGCTATTAAGAAGTATAAAAAAGAACAAAAGAAAGAGTTAGTGCTTTTTTATTATATTTCACTGTGGATGGTATATATTGGTAGCTGGCCACAAACTGTGTTTGTGGTTTGAATGTTTGTATGTAGGTAGATAGGTAGGCTGGTTATTGCAGTGAATAATTTGCAGTTAGAAAGTTCTAGATTTGCTGTTTGCGTAAGTTTTATTTGTACATGGCATTAACGTTGATTGAATACACGCTCGTCATATGATTCAATGCCTATTTGCTCTATAAAAATATCCGTGATAAAGTAATACTGAAAACACTATTTGAGGTTTAACTGTCATAGCCTTTTCAACTCAATCTGCAAGCCAGGCAATCACATGGATACTAATACTCAGGGAAAAGCCACGGTGTGTAAGCTCCTGAGATGCTGTGTGTCTCCTGAGACACACAACATAAAGGATAAGAGTTATCAGTTTAGACTATGTGTTACATATAAGAGATCAACTTCTAATAAACCTTTTGTGAGAGACACGGCATGGGAGGAACACGGTATGTCAAATAAAGCAATTTAGCAACTTCAAATTTTAAATACTTATTTCCTGATAACATTAGGACACGACGGAAATTATCAGTGAAATGATTTGTGTCGTGTTACGTTTTGTTATATTTGACATTCTGAGCTCATTAGTTTAGTGCATGTCAGAAGAACTGTCGATAACAGCTTCAATAATTCGTTCGAATTAACATAAATAAATATTTACGGGCCATTATTCACTTTTTTTGAAAATTACAAAATTTTTTTTTAGAATAGATAGCTATGACAATCTAAATGCGACATTATCAAACGATACAAAAATTTCTGCATGTTATGAGGTGGTAACCCATGGCGTTAATGGCCCAAAGAAGATGGATAAAATCATAATGATGTTCTTATATGGTTTAATATCGTGTTTTATCACCGTTTTAAATGCTTACATGTTCAATATTTTGTGAAAGATGGACAGAAAGCGTGGACATGTGCAATTTATGATTTTAACTTTCTCTGATATGTTGAATGGAATGATATCGCTACCTATTGTAATGCTAAAGTTTGTGAATTTTGGTGAAAGTCTGAATTGCAAGATACGAGTGCTTGTGCAATTTGCTTACCTTTTTCCTGTCACATACTCATGGCTAATCACAGTTGGAATTTTCTTTGACGATTGATCATGATGTCAATGCCAATTTTCTGTGACGTTTTAATGAATCGAATGAACTTATTATACCGTGTTGTTTCCTTAATTTTGTGTCTCTTAATCTGAATAAAGAGCAGACATTCAGCCTGGAAAGAGAGCGAAGTACAATACACGTTTACCGAAGTAAGTAAAAAAAAGTCAAATGCCAGTAGTGCGTTTCAATTATACGGTGAAATATACGTGATTATCTTGGCCTGTGTTTTACAATTGCTGCTTGGTGTTAAAGTGAATTGAAAAGAACGCGAAATCGAACAAATTCGAGGTGCAAACAGCTATAATCGCAGAGTAACAAACACGATTATTTTGTCGATGCTTTTCACTGTCCTCTCCACCATCCCGAGGATAATTATATTTTCGTTGGAAATACACTAGAAGGCATTAGCGGATAAAAGAATGCGATCAGAATATTATTGGGTGAATATTGAAGTGTTGGGCGTGCATTTTAATTCTTTGTTCAGCGCAATAATTTTAATACGAAGGACGTCCTCATTTAAAGTTGCAAAAATAAACAAAAACAATACGGTCATGGTGACATTGAATGATGATTGATTGGAACATGGAAAAAAAGAAAATATTTCAGACTAACGATGGCACGGGATTATTTTAAAAGACAATGATACTGAAGCTATGAGTTGCTTTCGGCAAGAATGGAACGAAAATGAACATGTTACCAGAATTACACACGCAAGTGATGCCTTGTCCTACATAATAAAATTCTTAATAGTAAAATTGATATGGTTGATGCTACGGTTCTTATTTTGGCGAGTGAAGGAAGGATGAAAAAAGCGACAAGGCTTCGTCTGCAATGAACTCATTGCAGCTTCAACGGAAGTTTCCTTTCAAAGACGAGTGTTGGTTGTGTTGCTTTCTTTGTGAACTTGTTAATCTTGTGAATATAACTGTGAGGGTAAAAAACAACAAAGAAAGATATATGTATGGGTTTATTCTATTAACATACGCAAATATTTAACATTAACAAATGTTTTTTCAGACCATTCTCACTTCCGATAATAGTATGCTCGAAAACATCTGGATTGAACTTACTTAAAATAAAAATTTAGTTACAATAAATGATATTTTGATAGAAACAAAACCAGATAACAAAATGGATTCTGCAATGTGCCTAATACACAGAAGCAGCGTCTAACATGGCTAGATTTTCCTCCGTTACATATGTCTATGTTTTGAATTTTTTATATGTGTTTGCATAAGGAGCAACCCCGTTCTTGTTATGATGCATCTAACGCTAATGGATTTTAACACCGACTTTACTAAATCCCTCCAGGCTTTTCCAGATATCTGGTGATCCTGTTTAGATAGGTTGGTATCTAATTTTTAACTTTTATTAAAAAATGTATTTTACTGTGTAAAGTTTATTTTTTAATACACTACTCACTGAAATGTGCACATGCAACAGATGTGTTTTACATTAAGAAAAAAAAAAGTTATTTATACTGGATTCCATTTCTCAAAACTGAGTATTTCTAACGCATTAGGTTAAACCATCGCATTTACAAGATTCACAAAATAAACTGCTGCAAAAAGCATGCTTTTAGGCATAAACAGCACCTTTTTCTTTTCCAGTCAATATTTTCGAATCTGGGCATCAAGCTCCGGTTTATTTTTCGTTTACGTGGGTCGCAGGTAGATAAGCAGCAGTGCTTGGATTCCAATTGGCTATCCACATAAGTATCATTCTTATAACTTTTTACTCTGAAGTTGTGCCATTTTACACAAAATCTTCCGCCAATTTCCTGACGATAAAAAGATTTGGAGAATAAATCTTTGCAATAGATTTTAAATTGGGGCAAGGGTAACCTTTAGCACATGTCTTGCGTTATTACACACTCTAAAACTGAAGATTCTTCGTTCTATTAGTGGGCTTTCAGACCGATATATAATTTCATGTTGTTACGTGCAACACTACTGCAACACGTTTGTTATTAAATGCATGAGTATGTCCATAGCAACACAGAAGTAACATGTGCTTGTCCACCATTTCTAAATGTTGGTTAAGGCACCAAAATTTCGCTAATTTAGACAATCAACTATTCCGCTCCACGCCCTATCCAACCATTCCAACTAAAAGTGACGTTTTCAAAGTGGTTATTGTATCTCTGGCTTCCTTGCTGTAAATACAGCCAATTTAGAATTTTGCGGCTCCAACTTACTCTACTCTATTTTTTCTCACAATTAGCATTTTGGAAGTTTCTTGTAACCTATATCACTTCATGGGACACTAGTGAAATTAAAAATTTTAAATGTCTGTGATTTGACAGGGTAAAAAAGATGGGCGGCTTAGCTACTTAATGAAATGTTCTCTTAACAATTTTAATTAGGCTATGACTGCTTATTGGTACATCTATATTTTTGTGACAATAAAGAAGTTAAAAATTTTACAGGAACATATTAAGTTCAAAAAAAATCCCGGGTGACAGTTTTAGCAATAATGGGGTATTGCCAAGCTTTGTCCTCTTTTTTTCTAATCAAACGGAAGTGGCGGGACTGTTATTTTTAAAATAACCTTTTACGCCTTACTGGATGTGCGATATAGTTTCCTGTACTAAAGAACTCCAATGATTAAGAATAGAGTTAAAATATCTTTTACACTATTTTTACTGGCATAAATTTAGTTTGAGCATTCTGGCACAACAGCGCATCTGAAGTGGTTAAAGCATAGGACATGTTTTGTGGAGACCCTAACTGAATTATTTCCATCATGAAAGTTGATTGCAAATGTGGCTTTGTCAAAATTGAGATGCCGTCACAAACAGGTCACATCAACATATCATTCATCATATCAACATATCAAGTCATTATTTCAATTTCAAGTTATAGAACTTTTAACTTAAACGAAAGGTAGCTATGCTTTTTTATGCCAACGAAATGATGACAGGGACTGATCTGTTCGGAGTTTTTTGAAAGAATTTGATATGTTAACCGCCTTGTAATGATATTAAAAGTTTTGGATGATATATCACTGAAGCTCTTCAGTGTATCTGTAGACATTTAATTTTAATCTTCGACCCCTACATATCTCTTAAAATGATATTCCCGATACGCATCTTACACGTGGTTTACCATTACTAGACACACTAGCCGTTGTCTGACACAACTTTAGTGCACGTTTTCACATAGCATTGACAGTCTGTGTTTTCTATTTGAACTGATCTCGTAAAGGAATTTTAGAAGTGAAATTATAAGCACTCCACTTGATGTTTGACACAGTTCACCTGGGCATATGAGAAAAGTGAGACCCTATGTGTCTTGTTCCTTCCAACTACGCCCACAAGAGTGTATCAACTTGCTATGGTTGCTATGGTTGTGAAGGAAATTTTGGACAATATACAAAATTTAATCGTGGTTTCGAAAACCAAAAGGAGTTATGTCGACCCTACAACGAAAAAACAAACATACTCTAATGAATTTAAAAAGTCTACTATAACTTCAATCATTCATGTTTGAGCAGACAAAATAAATTTTTTTATGCTAGTTTCATTGTAGTTTCTGGCGATATAAAACCATTGTTGCAACATATTCGCATATTACGTGCAACAAATATTTCCATATAACGAAGAAATATACATATCAAAATGTGTTTTTATCATCGTTCACATTAAAAAATAATAATAATAATAACATCAGGGTATCGGTATCAGGGTATTGGGTCTCGGGTATCGGGTCTCGGGTATCACTTTTCTCATCACATAGGTTCTCGGGTCTCACTTTTCTCATATGCCGTTCACCTGTACCAATTGCTCAAACTAAGGTGCAACGCCGGATGTTATGGCAAAAGACAGGCGCCAATTTAAAGCAGGGAGTGTTTTTCCCACTTTTTTGCTGCTTTTTTCGTTTTTTGCTATAATTTGCCGTATTTTGTGGTAGCTTGGCTCACACCTGTGAGCATAATCTATTTACACATTTTTTCATGTCAGGATATAAATGTCACCAATTTTCTTTTTATGGTTTTCACGGTTTGGCAAGCATGCTAAACAAGTCAGTAACATATCGCACTACTGAACACACACCGTGAAAACACCATCTACACTACCGTTATCGCAGCCTACTATTGTTTCAACTACTTAACAGACACATACTTTATATATAATGCTACCAATTGTATCATCTGCGCCTTTAATACAAACATCTCGAATACTACCATCAACGCAATCTATTCCACCTTCAACAACAGTGAATAAACCAGCAACACCTGTACCCACAGACAATGGTTATGTCTTGTTCCTTCTCAACTACGCCCACAAAAATGTATCAACTTGCTACTGTTGTGGAGGAAAATGTTAGTCAAATATTCCATCGGACAATATACAAAATTTAACCGTGGTTTCGAAAACCAAAAAAAGTTATTTCGACCCTACAGCGAAAAAACAAACATTCTCATTCATGTTTGAGCAGACAAACTAATTTTTTTGCTGCTAGTTTTATTGTAGTTCCTGGCGATATAGAACCATTGTTGAACCAGCAGCATTTTGCATATTACGTGCAACAAACATTTCCGTATAACGAAGAAATATAGATATCAAAATGTGTTTTTATTATCGTTCATGTTAAAAAATAAAAATAAAAAAATAATAAAAAAAATCAGGGCGTCGGGTCTGAATTATCGGTATTGGGTATTGGGTATTGGGTATTGGGTATTGGGTCTCGGGTCTCGGGTATCACATAGGGTATCAAGTATCACTTTTCTCATATGCCAACCAGAACAACGAAAAAGACAAAAACAAAACAAGTGTGTTAAAATTGCTGAAAATTGTGGAAGTGTTATTCTGTTATAGTTTAAAAAATTTATGATTGTGTGAACTGTTTTTATCATCTCATTCGCTTTCAATGGTGCATTATAAAACAGATATTCAGCGCAGTAAAATCGGATATCGTGATTATTCAGTCTCGCTTTGTTGATATTCGACTCCGCTGCGCGTCGTCGTATATCACAAACTCGGCTGAATAATCACGGATATCCGATTTTACCTTACTGAATATCTCTTTAATATGACATGATAATATATGTATTATTCGATAAAGTGAATATTTGTAACTTATTTGCATCTTCCACGTGCGCGTATTACATAGCCGAAGTGCATTTAGTTATCGTGCTTAAGTTTGATATACAACTGAATTAAATAACTTCTGAGCGAAAATTTGTAAAGTATTTTGACATGGCACAGATTATATGTTACCTCTGCTTTGTTTCTTCATGCGATATAACAATTGTGTCAAGTTCAATTAGCTTTAGAAAATACTGGCCTTGACTGTATAAATAAATTTTATGCTGACTCTTTGAAATACAGTTTGCCCTTTATGAAAAACATTTTTGCGCATACTAGATGTTTTTATTTCAGCTGCAGTTGCAGGAAAGTTATTTCTTGGAAAATGTATTACACCCGAACCACTATAATGCTGTGTGCGCTTCAACCATTCAAGACATAGGGCATGCCTGTACTGTACTATACTAAATACCTGTCAAATTTTCTATCCATTTTTTCTCAAGTTTTAGTTTCGTTAACTAAGCCAATAAGAAATAAAATAACAAAATTTAATATAATAGCCTCACCCTTATTTTTATTTTCATGCAACAAGATTGTAAGCTTTTATTAAAGGAGTAACAACTACATGTGCTATTATTGTCTGATATTTTTTTTAGTTGCATTCCCTACAAAGATATGTTACCGCATGGGCAATGTTTTGATGCTTTGTCTAAGTATAATATCTACAATTATAACATGGAGGAGCTGAAAAGCACTGATAAAATTTTGAGCATAGTCTTCTCGCTCGTTTCTGGGTGGAAGAATGCCGATAACCATACAAAGATGATAGCGATTAATAAAGAATTGCGAGAACACCTGGGTAAGTCTGATTAATTCTATAACAATAGCGGTTGACTGTTTTTGTAGTGAAATCCATAATAATAAGAAAACTGTACTAAGCGGTCCAATCGGATTTGAGACACGACTTACACTCACTAAACGCGTAATCGGGTGTGCGGCGCGGCATCTCCTGGCTTTATGTCTATTGCATTTAGTTGTTCTAATTTAGATGTATGCAATCATTTGCCCGAATTTAAAACAAATTTGGAAAATATCACTGAAGTATACAAGGAGAAGATCTCATTATTCTTTAGTTGCTTCTCTTATGATATCAAGTGGATTCTTTGCCATCTAACACATTCAGTGTGCTTACAATCAAATGTTGATGCTTCAGTAATACTATCTCCACCTTGTAAAGCAACCTGCGTCAATGACAAGTGTTTTGCTTTGTTCAAATATGTTTACAATCTGATGAAAGATTTACGTAGCATCTGCCGTGTATCAATACCTCGCTTGAATGACAGCAGATTTAATCTAAATTGCCAAGCTTTACCTGAAGCGAATGTTACTTATTTTGAACGTTGTCAAAACAAAGGTATAATTTTTATTAAATTTATGTAATTGCTGTACAAATTCAGTTTTTCTTTTGCTAGTTAAGTCTATTTGCTGAGGTTATAGCTCTCATGATGGAAGATTTCGGTTTTTAATACCATAACAGGTTTGTGTTGCTCTTTTTTATGCAGCTATAGGCAGTCTTAAACACCTGTAAAGCCGGATCTTCACGAGGCGGAAAAACTGTCGAGGCGGACTACTTTTTTTGCAGCTACATTTTTCGTCTCGTGGAGATGGCTGCTACTACCTTGCAATTGTTGGTGTTTTTGGTTTCCAGATAAATTCATATTATTTCTAAGAAAAAAACCAACAAAGGAAGGATCGTATGATGTCGACGCCATTTTCTTTTTTTTAAATGCTCAAAAACAAGAAGTTTGTTTACACTTTATCGCATTCTGATTGGCTAATTTTTAAAGTAGCTGCAAACAGTAGAAACAGATCCCACTATTCGTACCCCTACAGTTTTCGTCGCAATATTGAAAATACTACGCAATGTCTACCATTGCGCAATATTGTACTGCTTTTTTTAGAATTGGTGCGACTGAATTTAAGTTCTAAGCATGTCGATATTATGTTCATGATGTTATTGATAAGTTACTATACCTTTTTGACATCAGTAAAGTTAAGTTTAATAAGGGGCTTGTTGCATGAGGTAAGCAGTTTGGTCAATCGGGTAGCCTCGTTTTGCCGCTTCGTTTTATTAATAGACATTTTCGTTTGCGTCCAAGTTCTTGTATGAAAAAAAACAAGTTACAATATCTTCGAAGAAAGCTTAGTTAGTTGTAGTTAACTAAGTTCATTAGGCTATTGTATAAATGATATCTCACAAGAAGTAAAATGCAATCATATGGAATAACACATTCCAGTTTGGCGAGGTCGCTTCAATATAACGTGATTTTGGTTAGGCATTTACAGGTGTTTCTTGCGGAATATTAAGGATATTGGAAACACCCAGCTATATTTTGTAAACTGCGAATAATAAAATATATAATTAATAAAAATATATGAAAGTATATATATTTTCTAAAAGCTAAATAAATTTCCTATGTGATAGTGTTTTTTTTTGTAATAAAATAATAATAAACTGGGAAAACGTAAAAAATTATCGAACGCCCTTTTTGAGATTCCGACTTTCAAGCCTGATGCTTTTCTCATAAAACAAGTCGAGTTTATGGCAGGAATGTTGAGCTTATTGCGAGAGGAAAGTTTATCAGGAATTAAGGACATAAACAACATTGTTAAAGGTGTGATATTTTAAAATGCTTTTAACACACTAAAACCTTTATTTTGATACATTATTGTATATAGGTTATAAAAGGTTATATTGTTTCCTAAATAATAGTACATAAACTAAAATGTTAAGAGGTTTAATATACAAAACAACCAGGTTCTCATGTTTGCCGCTTGCTTTTCTGTGATCCTAAAACTGTGATCTAAAAACCTTTCTTTAAATCTTCAAATATTTTCTTTACATTTTTTACTTTTGGAGATATTTAGTATTAATTTTTTTTTTACAATTTTTAATCCACTACCACCAGAAAACTCATCATAACTCGTGTTCTGCTTACTCAAAAAATTAAAACAGCTTTTTGGATCAAATATTCCTCTCCACTCTAAGCATGCTCTCCACGCCAGGGCCTTTATAGTTTTGTAAAAGAGGTTTAAAACGTAAGAAGTACTCTCTTAAAAAACTGACCACAAAGGTAACGACAATTAGCTAACAGGTTTTTTTTACATCTTCTTATGCTGCATGTGTTTGCTCACATAAATGATTAGTAAAAATTGATATCTAAGAAGATTATGTACGAAAAAATATTTGATCCTTATAACAAAGCAAAAAAGTATTTTTTTTAATTTTGAAAAATCATGTAAGTTAAATACATTTTGCAAAAAATATTTTTGCACTGTTAGAAAATTCAAATTTTGTGCTATCTTATCACTAAAAATTTTTCACTCATGCCCTGAATCCTCTTTGATAATGTATTTGGCGCCTAAGTATAACTAAAAACGACAGAGAAGAACCTTACATACAGTTTATATCCATAACTTATTAGCTCATAGCTATGTCAAACCGGTTCATACGAAAAATCCAGTGCGCTGATTGGCTAAAAATGGTTGCTAAAATTGTAAACAAACAACGTTACCAAAGAACTTTTAACATACATATACATGCATATTCAAAAATCATTCAAAAACCACTTCGCCAGAAAAACAGCAATGAATGTGGATAATTTAAAATCCACTGCGTTTTTAATATCAAAATTAATCGCAGCAATGAGCAACATGCAAAACGGCGTCAAATTTGTGTGATATACACTTCTTTTGACGAAGAATAAACTTTGGTTCAAGAATCGTTTAAAAAAAATTCTATATATGGATATTCGAATGTTTTGTTTTCTTTTTGTACATGTATTTAAAAAATTGATTGAATGAAATTCAAATCGAACGTTTTCTTTCTTCATCAAAACCTCGTTTTTACAACCTTTTAACAACTAAATCGTTAAAAAATAATTCCGGTTTCCCTCGGTCAGCGTTTCGACCTCGCAAGCTCGGTCTATACTTTTGACCTCGGGTATTATTTCTCGGTATAGATAGACAAAACAGTTTATATTTATTAATATTCTGTAAAACCGCATATCTCGCTGTAAAGTTAAGTTATTCTGGCAAAATATTTTTGATTATTAATGTCCTCGCAACTCCTTACCCAGTGCTTTGTACTTTTGAAACTTTAATAATGAGATTGAGTTTATCGCAATTTTCATTTGAATTAAATGTGCCAGGTGTTTAACGCACGTGTCAGATAAGGCTTCTATAAATTGAGAAGATATAGGGAGAAAATAAGTCTACTTTTTACGTGTCCAATGTTTAGTACTAACAGATGGAATACCTTACCAACTTTCCCTGGTTTATTTAGCACTGCAAAAAAGGGCAATAATCTGCAGGGTTATAAATTAATAAAAACGGGTACTCCATGGCTACTTTGCACAAAGCCTGAACGTATTTACACATGGATGTATCGGATATTTTTTAAAACAAAGTTCGATTAATATTTGCTTAAGGACAGTGTGTATATTCAGTCTCGTGTATGCTTTTTCAGCCTGCCCAACAAGACTATCTCGGCCCATGTGATCGTATAGAAAACGTTAGCCAGCTCATATGATCAGTCCCATATCATCTTTATCCAATAACAATCCTTCAGTACATCTAAATTATGTGTGAGATGTTAAATTATTTACAAGGACACATTTCTCAAGATGTTTATTTTACTAAATAACAGAAAACCGGAACATCCTGTACACGCGATACTGTTACAATTATACCCGAAGAGACGACAGCTTTGTTGGAGAAGTCGCTGATGGATGTGTGTTTTGGAGTGAAGCAAACCCGTATGTATCAGCTAGCGTATATCCAACTTTGAATAAGCAATTTTGCAGAAATCCACAGGGATTTGCCACCACACCATGGTGTTATACTGATATGCGAGGCCGTGCCTGGAAAAAGTGTGATTACATAGGGAAATGTTTGACACCTGCAGAAGAAGGTAAGTAAATAGATTTCCTTCGATCTTACTTATCATTTTTTAAATGTACACTGGTTAATGAAGAAGCACAAAGCTGCGGACAGATTTTTGCTCCTACAAACAACAACGAACATTTCAACAAATTGAAACGACTTTCATGGAAATTGTATTTCTAAATTAAGTTGTCTCAGAAGTAGTAAAAGTGTAAAATCATATCACAAGGCTTCATATAAACAGTATGGATATTATCAGTTCGAATTGTTGAGGCACAAAGAGTCCTTTACAAAATATTTCATTATAACAGACTAGCCATAAGATCTGTAGAATTTATTAGCACTGAAAAATTACAGAGGGAGGGGGATCAAATTCTTTTCCCATCCTCCCACACCTTATTAAGACCCCTTCGCTTATTAATTTCGTCCAATGAATAATCTCCTGATGGTCAAATTTTTTGTTTTGGAAATTATTTTTTGTTTTGAACGTTCATACATTCGGTGTGTTTTCTGGTATTTACTTACCACCATTGACGCAAGCTAGCACTACGTTTATTGATTGTTACGCACTGCATTTGTACCTACTTTGTATCACATATTTTTGACGTATAGGTGAAGATGACTTGAAACGAAGCCACTGCAGTGTCCACAAAAATTTTGAAACTTTCGAATGTTTTATTCGAATGTAATTCTTGTTGGTTGTAGAAGTGATGTATATTGCTGTACACTCTAGTCGTTACATGTATCATTTGTTTACCCCTATCGTCATCATTAATTCGAAAAGAGATCATTGCAGTGCACACAAAACATTTTTTTTTCTCATATATGTAAAAAATATTTTGTTTGGTTACCTCATGTCTCAGTCAGATCGTAATTTTGCTTGCGCTGAAAGATATTTTACACCAGTGGTTAGCACAGCAGCCAGAGAAAGACCCAGATGATAAAAAGATGGTCTTCTCGAACCGATGGATACGAAAGTGGATGAACGAATTTGGGGTAAGCCTTCGACACCCTATCGAACGTTTTCAAATTAAACAAGCTCACCGAGTGTAACATGTGTCTGAGTACTTAAAAAACATCTGGACTGTCCACAAGTTCTTCATAAACAATTATGGGGTGGATCCACTCATAATAAATGGTGATCAAATGCTTTACATAGAAATGAAAGTTCATCACAAAAAACGCTCAACTTTACAGGCATTGATACCTATGTAAAGGAAAACTATAACCTCTCCCGTGAACGTGTTACAGTATTCACTCAACTTTGTAGCGATCCTAGTGTACCACTCAAACCTGAATTTGTATTCAAAGGGAATGGAACAAGAATAGTTCTTCATCCACCAGAAGGTGTCAAATTTAATTGGGCTCCTAACACCACCAAATAGCGTAAAGCGAAAAGATCAACAACATGGGGATAATGCGATAGATGTACCAACAGACGAAGGCATTGAACTGATCGACTGTTAAGAGAACTGTTGCAAAACGAGAAAAGGAAGATGACGATGATAATGGGGAAGACGAATATGATAACGAGGTTCAAGAAATCGTTGAAGATCCAATTGCTGCTGATAAGGAAAATGTAGTACCAGCTCAATCTGCTAAGGAACCTCTTCCCTGTTATGTTATTCTGACGTATATAAAGATGCTGCATTTCTTGACCACCTGGAAAAACTGTTGTCTAATGCTGAAACATCAACAAGTTTTCTTCCTTACCTCAGTGATTTTAAGCGATATCACATATCTGCTCGTCGTACTGTTAAGAAACGCATACAACGCTCTAAGGAAGAAAAGGACTTAGTAGCTGGTAACCGTGAAGTACTAGCTGATTATCGTGAAGTAGTCAATACCCATAAAGTAGCTGAAAATCACAAAGAAGAGGATCGTCAAGTTGTAGTTGATCATCAGGATGCAGATGAAGATGAGTACCCGAATATTTTTAAAAACTTCTATGCCTAAGATATTGACATTACATATAGTAACTTGTATCATAAAATGATTCTTTAGAAGACATTAACCATTTAATTCGTCCGTTTCTCTTCTCTCAGTAAAAATTCTGACCCCTTCCCCGCCCCCCGTTTCATAAGACCCCTTTGCTTATTGGTTCTGAACTCCCCACCCCCAGCTATTAAGAGCTCCCTTGTATTAAGCACCTGAGAGTATATTTCACGAAATCAGTTTTTAAATGTATTTTTAATTCATCAAAATGCAAGAATAAAAATGCTACTTTTTCCAAAAGTCTTCTTTACTATACTCCATAAAAGTAATACTTACTATATTTTTATATTTATGTACTGCTTGATTCCCATGCATTAAAAACTTATTTCTGTAATTATGAATCCCCTAAATAAAGAAATAAGTTTTTAATGCACTACTTGACTTCCTTGTTCAGACTTTAACCAGCAAGTACATACACAAACCCTCTTTAAGTTTGAGTTATCAATCAGTATCAGTTTGATCTATAAGCCTCGAGCAAAATAAGGTCCAATAAGGCTGAAGACATTTCCTCTCTAGACACCGTGAAATAGTAAGTACACAATGTGATTTCATTTGCCTATAAGCTATAATCACAGCTGTAATATTGCTTGTCCAATAAATTTTTTTAGATGAAGACGTGTGGAAAAAGAAGTAAGCATATTTACTATTAACTATATTTACTTTAAAGTCTCAGTCATTGAAAGTCGTTGTAACACTAGAGGGAGCGAGGCTTGTGGTTTCTGAATAATTGTGGTAGAATTTTAAATAAATGGCCATTATCTCTTACCTTATGGAGGTACCAGTTACACAAATAGACTGAAACACTTTGATTTGCTTTTTTAATGAGGTACAGCATTTATTTGCTGCATTTTATGTTAAAAAGATAACTTGTTAACGGTTTAGGATTGCAATAAGTATATTCACAGTGCTCCAAATTAACAAACAGCGCCATAAACAAAACAAAATTTTGCATAGCGTAAATAAGCGTAATGTAGAGGAAACATTAAAGCACTGAAGGCGTAAATGGATGTCTGTAACAAGAGGCGTAAATTAATTGAGCTTAAACCTATAACATAGAACTTCATATGTTGCTTTAAAAATGGGCTTGACAATTTTACAGAATTTGTTTTCAGTTTTTCTATTTCAAAATGATGAAAATTCCGTAACAAAAAGTTCCAGGGTCACAGCATTAAGCTCAATAATATGACTTACTAGTTATATAGTTGAGGACAATAAAGGTGTTGGGATGTATTTTTCACAATGACGTTAAACTTTTGGTTTCTTTACGTTACGCACTTGAATTATCGCTGTAGTGAGCTTCAGTAATGTAAAAACCTGATAAGCACTGGAAATGTCACATGTTAGAATTTATATCTACGTGTAATGTAAAGTGAAAAGACGTGTAGTTGCAACTGTCATCAGTTATTTCCTTATTGAATACCACTGTCATCAGTTTTTTTCTTATTGAATACAAAAAGCGTTTGGGAAACAATTGGAAAATTATACTAGAGGAATTTAATTCTGTCGCACAAATGTTGGGGATTACGAAGTGTGGCAAGGTGGAATTACAAAGTGCTTCATGAAAGAATTACAATTTGCGATAGGTTTGTGATTACAAAAGTGTGACAAAACTGTGTTACAAAGTAGGTTATTCTGCCTTTAAATTAAAATGTTCTTTGTTTTAGGCAATGTATCGAATACAAGAGTATTGTACCAGATCAGTTAGGGTTTTGCACAAAATATCTAAAGAATAAAAAAGTTTATCAGAGTTTACGGGGTGCTGAAAGGGATAACAAGGTCCTCGGATCTAATTTCTCTCTATTATACATGCTTAAAAGGCTGTTCAAAGAAAATGCTTATGTAGCAATACTGAGATATATGAAGTTAAAGTTACGTAAGTGTTTTATTTGCGTTTCTTATTATTTTTATCACACATATAAATATAATAAAAATAATCACTCAAATCTAAAAGGACACGATATGATACTACAATCTTTTCCCTCTAGTGGCAACCAAAACAACAGCAGATGTTTAGTTTCCGTGAAAATGTTACAACCAGCAATTATTACTTTTTTATAAAATAAGTTTACACGACCATGTAGTAGTTATCACACAGTGTCGAGAAATACGTTTTGAGTTTTTTATGTTCTCATTTGCATTTAAAAAACAACAACACAAAAGACTATATTTTTCCTGAATATGTACAATAAAAAGTTCATCTTATCAATCAGACACAAGTCGTTGTATTTGATAGCTATACTCGGTAAATTTTTTTTCAATTTCAGCCATCGTTTATTAAGTTCTGTGGTTAACAGCATATAGTCTAGGAACCCACAATGAATTTTATGTGGTCATACAATTAAACTTCCGTATTTGTATATAATCGAAATAAACACAAATCATAACTATTTATCTGAAGTTTGAGGTAAACTAAAAATACTCAGCGGTCGATAGCACCTTGCTCCTAATGCCTGTATGGGAATAATTGTACCGTGAATATTTATTTCTGTCATAAAGTTATGTTATATTCGAAAAGAGGACTACTTGAAACAATCAACAAGTTCTCCTTTTAAAAGTAAACAATAACTTTACTCAACCAATCAGGAATATCATATAAGGTTTTTTTGCCTGCTATTTCAGCTAAAAAGAGAAAAAATTAATGCATTTTGCACTGTAAAATTAAAACATAAGTAAAGATTGAACTCGTTCCACGGTAGAGAAAAAAGACAGCATGTAACTTGTGTAGACGTTAGCCAATTAAAACTTCGTAATGGAAATTTATACAATCTTTGACCCCATGATGATAAATTTAAAAAACATAGATTTTCTTTAGAGCCATACACCAATTTTGGGTTGAATAAAATTCTATCAAATTTGACAAGCAGTGTTCAAACTGTTGCTAAAGCATTTAGCCAACACCCAATCCTATTCGAAAAGATTGTTTGTATGGCACGATTTAGAGTTTGCTTGACTTCGTCGAAAGAAAAATCTTTCATCATATCCTGGCCATGCCGCAGCTTATGCGAAAAACATTTACCAGTTTCGCAAGAAATATATCATATTCTTCATCAACTGAAAAGATTACCTTCAGAAGAATTCATAAACGTGCCCGATTTGGGAAATAAATCTATCTGTACAACATTTCCGGAACAGGATATAACACACTTAGAACGATGTCAATTAATTGGTGAGTACCTAATGTAGGAACTAATGTAGTAAATTTCAGAATGGTGTTAGTGGTTCAAATGTTTATAAACATACACATCTCGGTTCATTTATGTTGTAACGGTCTTCTCAGAAAACTTAAACTAGGTATTCAAAAAAGGTTGCGAAGCATTTCGTAAGTTGTATCAAAAATTGAAAACATGTTTCTCCCTACTGAGTATTGCTTCTCTTTGATATATTACGGTGAGGTGCCAAAATCTTGCGGGAATACATCAAAACTGCATGGCTTAGAGTCTCTATATTGCTTTTACGCCTTGAAAATTCAAATTTGCTTA
This sequence comes from Hydractinia echinata, assembly GCA_030067915.1. Classification (NCBI taxonomy): domain Eukaryota; kingdom Metazoa; phylum Cnidaria; class Hydrozoa; order Anthoathecata; family Hydractiniidae; genus Hydractinia; species Hydractinia echinata. The sequence continues at coordinate 364,541 of JASGCC010000080.1, forward strand.
CGTCGGCGAGTTGCTACTGATGTGTTAATTTATTTATGCCTGTCTTATTAAGACATTAGCATTCACGTCAACACTTCAGACTGTTTTTGCGGAACGAAAAATTTTGTTGATACTTGATAAAAAATTTTTAGAACCAAGGTTTCATCTATGTTAGCTAATGATAGCTAACTATTTCAGCTGATAATTTGGTATTTTAAAATCTACTTATTAATGAAGTATAACACGTTTTTGCGTGGTATAAGCGTTCAAATTAATACAGCGTGTTTTCAAGGAAAAGGTACAAAGTTTTCAATTGAAAAATTTGAGAGAAAAGCATAGCAACAAAAAAAGCGGGAAAATTTAAACACTCACAGATTGATTACTAACAGGATTTGGTATAAACAATATAACAAAATCAAGAAAACGAACGTATTATAATCAATTTGTACGCAATTACAATCCAACATAATGAGAGTAACATAACTACAGGAAAATCAATAAGATATGTGTTTTTAAATAGATAAAGGGTTTGCGTTGGTTCTGTAAAATATGCTTCAAATTAGCCGATGAACGTTTTCTGATTGCTTGAATTTACTGATAAGACTGGTCTAAAGACTCTTTGGGTCAAATCGTAGAGGTTACACCCACTAAAGATCGATACACAGTGTAAGATTTCCCTTATCGCAAGGATTGTCTTCAGATTTAAGGTAATTGAACCACATGCTCCTCAATACACAATACAATACATAAATCTAACGGTCGTTAAACAATAACAAACAATATAAAAAAGAGCAGCCAACCATTACATACATATACACCAAAGAAATTAGTAATAATAAATAAATAAATATAAAAACTGTAAAAAGAGCGAACAATTACCTATGGCCAGGACTTGTGAAATTAGTTGTACCTTTCCACATGTGTTACAGCATCCCAATAATCATTCGTACACGGGTAGGTGTTTCTTTGGACCAGCGGTAGACCAACCTGTCACTGTGGCGATCCCTGTGGCAGGAAAATAAGCCGCGGTATCTTAAGTTGGTATTAGGTTAGAAAGACAGAAAGAAAATATATATTAATCCTTGAACAAGTATATGAGCGAATTCGAGTGCTCATAGTGACAAAAATTTTTTTATCATTATCAAACAGTTTTAAAGTAGGCCACTCAATTAAACCATAGAAATCGTGTTTAATTATTTTAACAGTTATTCCTTTTTAATTATTTAAGTATCCTAACAGCGAGCCAGAGAAAAGCTTCATTATTTACAATTAAGAAAATAAGAAAAAAACAATTTATTATCGTATGCAGTATGCGTGTTACGCCTTATTGCATAAGAAACCTGAGTAAAGCAAAAGCTTAGATAAATAAACTTTTTTTTTCTTAATTATCACTTTAGAAGATTCAAATCAGAACTTCACAAAAGTGTGTTACGAAGGAAATGGAAGTGGTTACATTGGAGTCATTAATGTTACGTCTTCTGGAAAAACATGTCAACCTTGGTCTATAAATCCTTATTTAAACCCTGGCTACTACCCAACATTAAAAGAAAACTTTTGCAGAAATCCACAGGGTCATTTGGATAAACCTTGGTGTTACATTGACAAGTCAATGCAACGTTGGGAATACTGTGACGTCAAGGAGTGCAGCAGTAATATGATTCATGGTAGGCGATTTACATGATTTCTGGCCAGTAAACAACATGACATAAGTGTATCTAATGAAAGAAATCACAAACTGCTAGCTGATATTTGTATACATTTGCTAGAGAAAAGTCAAACTTCGAATATCTACGTCATTTATTTTATCACTTTTTCTCTCTACAATATCATAAAAGAAATAGCTAACTTATATTTTTTTAATATTCTTAACACTTTTTATTATAAAGAAGTATTAAACGTCATTTTAAAAATTCTTTCGTTACAGACAAGGAATTATGGATGAAAAATGTTTGGATAATTTTGATATCGCTTGGAATCATTATCGTTTTGTTAGTAGTGGCTTATTTCATCAGAAGGCACCGAAGACAACGTAGAAAAAAGAAAGGTTTGTACTTGGTTGCACAAAAGCATCAATAATTTACTCCTTTAAAATTATTGGTGACAAAAAATTCTTACCTAGCGAAGCGTGCACAAAAATACTTGGATGTTTTTTAACACGTCCCAAGCGAATTTTTGTTTCAATTATCTGAACACATGAATACGTACATCCATAATATTACTTCTGTACTTCTTCTTTTCCCGCGAGAACTTTAAGCCGATGTTGCGTGACTGTACTAAATAATTCATATTTGAATGATGACAGGTACTTTTTTGCCTGTTAACACGATCATTTTTAAATGATCTTTTAAAAAATGACTAGGTAAAGTGATCGTGTATTTCTGCCTTTAATATGTCAGATATTTTCTTAAATTTGTTTGGTACAGCAGAAATAATTAATGCCGGAGAAGTGGGAACGTAAAGAAGGGGAAAACATGCCCCAACATTAGCATCGTTAACCCAATGAGCCTGGAACGTTTCGTAGTTGATTTTTTTGTATCATTTTAGAATAAAAAGATAAAAAAAGACCGGCACGCCCATTGTTTATGCTCTATCTCGTATCTTTTTAATGTTTTAAAATATTAGTTTTCGAAAAATGTGTGTCCCAAACTTTAATTATCCGAATTTTTATCCGTTTTTTAAATGACCGAATTGTTTAATAGCTCCGAAAATCTAGAAATTTTCGTAATTTTGTGTCTTTTAGACTTTATTTTTTATAAAAATAAAGAAAAAAAATACACAAGTATTTCATAACGTGCTTTGTTCTTGAACGATATATTTATTATCATCGTCATTAAGAAATGCAATGAAATCTTCTTTCGTCTTCAGCATATGATGCAGGCAGATTCTTTATGGGTATAGGTATAAGTATGGGTATTTCGTTTATAAAACTCAATTTGTTGAAGCATTAAGCTTGTCCGAAGTCGTTGAGATAGTATCCGAAAAGATAAATGTCCGAATTTTTTTGTCTGAACTTTTTTTAAAGTTAATGTACCGTATATTTTAACTTTAGAACCAATGACATCTCCCTGTCTTGATTACAAATGCAACGACGAGACGTTATCAAATCTACTGTCACCTCCACAAATAGAGACCAAAATGTAAAAGGTTACTTTGTCGTGCATTACGGCAAAATTTCACATGTTTGTGGTTGTGGTTAATGGTTGTAATGGAACTGCCACGTACTTACCCTTCCCGGCAAGATAGACAATAATCAAACTCACAAACTTATTCGTAATGTACAAAACATACTTTTTGCTTGTCAGTTTTTACTAATCGTTTTTCCAAGGTTCTGTCTTATTAAATACAATTACCGTTATATTTTGCAGTTATTAATGAGCCTGTAACTTACTGAAGTGAAGGCTACTACAGTGGTCGATATTCTACCGTAATGCTTGAATGAACAGTTAGTTTATGGATTATAACATGATTATAACCTGATAATTTAAATGGAATTTTATTTCACTTTTTTTTCCGACAAGGGTTTGTAACTTAATATGCACCTTAATATGCGTAATCAAGTGTTTTGCGGAGACATTGTTGTGTTGTTGTGGTGATCCACACTGTTGATGTTTTATAACCACTGAATTCCAGTATGTGGAGAAGGTTAATGCATACGCAAGGAAGTGTACTTTAGATGTTTTACTATTTAGTAATACTGAAAATTTCCACTATTTTTTTATAAAATTTCCGAAGCTTTTCATAATACCAACTTCTAAGTACATGTTTTGCTCAACTTGACAACATGTAACGAATCTTCCTGGTGCATAGCAAGTGGGATGTTAGAGAACAAACCTCTCTTCTAGTTGCAAAAGATTTTCGATTAAATAACAATTTGTGTCCAAGCGGGTTTTCGTCATTTTATTCCCCCCTTTGGCCCAAATGAGATACTCTTTGTCCGACTACTATTCGTTTGCTGCATATCTCTTTTGTTCCGTTGTAGTTGGCAGTGAAATGTTGCGTTATGCACTTTGAAATAGTTCGTGGACGCTCACTTAATCTTGTGTGACGAATTATAACACACCGAAGAAGCAATGGCACTACTTTTTACAGCTTATTATCACGGGTACTAAATGGCTTATAAATCGTATATTGAGTTCCCACAAGAAATTAGTAAGTGGCAGTGTGATGTCTTCTCTATATCTGACGTGTTTATTGGCTTATCTCGATTACGTGAACGGTCGCTATTATCTGTAAAGACCGGCTAAAATGTACAACCAAGACAGTAAACTGTCGTTGAATTTAAACGCCGCCAAACGTTCAAATAAGATCTAAGTTTTGAACTAATTGATTTAAGCTTCTAGCAGTATGATGAAATAAATCAATTTATACTGGACGTGTGTAATAGCAACAAGATATATTCCTGTTGTTAGGATCATAAAGCTAAAAACAAAATGCCAAAGTTCACTTAAAAAGGCATAGTAAGCAAGAACGAGAGCTAAATACAGGAAAGAACGAAGAAAAAGTATAATGACATATAAAATGTAAAATAAAAACTTACTTTACCTATGCATCTGTGCACTTCACACCACTAATATCAACTGAACAGAAGTCACTAATTCACAATTAAGCAAATAATTAAAATGTAACATAATAAAACAATACACTTTGACTTCATAACATTAATACCCAATTGGGTACTGACTGAACACAGTTAATTAACAATACCAAAACTGTGTCCATCTGTAACCGTCAAAGTCGATTATAAAATCGACCTTGACGGCATAGTTTTCAGATATGTTTTATAGACGCTTTCAAAGAAGATTTGTAGAAAATATATATTTTCTACAATCATTTTTGAATGCGTCTATAAAACATATCACAAAACTATGTTCTGTATTTTATTCATATAACTTTTGTTTACTTTTTAGTTAGATGAAACAAATCATGTAATAAATAAAATAATTTCATCAGCTAATAATTTTGCTATTGTGTTCTAATTTGCAGTAAAGAGTTTCAAACCCACAGGAAAAGTAATTGCTTTGTTGTAAATTAATGTACCGGCAAGGTCACGGGTAATTAAACACTGTTATTGCTGTGATCTATTTCGTTTAAAAGGTTTTTTTTGTGTATTTTATTTAATGAAATTTACAACAAACCCTTTTTTGATAAGAATGACTTTAAACGTTAAAGAAAAATGAAGGAGATGAGACACAACTTTAAATAACTAACGTCTTTTTTATTTTAGAAACACGTAAATAAGAAACACGGTGGAAAGAAACATGCTAAACAGCATTTAGGAAACTTGGCCAGGCTAAAAACGAGAAATCAAGAAGAAACATTTTAGGATTAAATCTTAGGAACATGAATCAATACATAGTCTGATGTGTGCTCTTGCAATTTCGTGTTTGCACGAACAACGACGCAACATGTTGTTTATATAAGTTTTGAACAAGAATATTACTTAACAAACATTTCAGCCTAGAATAGGACAAAACTTAAGAAACATTCAGCCTGCTTACTTTCAATATTTCTTAAATAAAGAAAGGCGTGTAGACTCTTATATTAATAGGAAAACTGTTCGTCTGTGATCAGCAAAATCGATTATATTTTTTACATTTTTCTGTCTATAAAACATCCTCTATAAAAATGTTCCTTATTTTATAGAAATTTTATTTACGTTTTAAATTAGCTAGAGGAAACAAGATAAAATTAAGCAATTTCATTAGCTGGGAATTTTATTGTACGTTAGCAGACAAAACAAAGTCTGACAAAAGTTACTATGTTTTAGAGATGCGAATAAAATTAAATCCGACTAATGCTTTTTCTGGACTAAAATTTTATCCGACCAATAATTTTGTTTTAAGAATAATGTGGTAGGGCTGTGTGCATGCTGCAGGTTATTGTACAAGTAGATATTCTGTAAATGAAAACAAAAACTCTACTCCTATGATAATATTGATCTGTTCTGCAAGAAGAAAACAACAGTGGAATCGTCACAAGCATTGAATTGAAAAACAAGAATCTTGATTATTTTATATTTAACATTGTTATCTGTAATCCGCATAGTCCCATATACTTGTAATTAAATAAGTAACGACGCAACACCTTTTCCGAATTAGTTTTCTTTAATGTACCGCTGCTATTTCTAAACTTTCACAAACAAAATGAGTGTGATTTTTGAAATCCTTACCTGAAAACCTTTAGATTCCTACTGCATATAAATAACCTATTGAAACAGTTTTTGTAATTTTGTGCTAATTGACCTCTGCCTAAAAATGAAGGTTATTAGTACAATCAAAAATTGAAAGACTTCGACCGTAACAGTAACACCACCAAAACAGCATTTTCACATGTCAGATTGAGTTGAAAGTTTACACACACACCAATTCAATGATGCTAAATATGATCTTAAAGTTAAAACATCAAAATTCTAAAATTTTAAAAAACATGGAATTTGCGAAACGTGTATTCAAAAATAAACAAAATTATAGTCAGACAAAATTTTGGTCGCACAAGAGTAAACAGATTTTTTAGGAGTGACTAAAATTATGTACGAGTAAAGTTTTTTTCGAGTTTTCTGATAAGGTTTGCTAACTTAAATTTACCTTAACGGGTGCTTTGTCAAGTGGATTCTTCCGCGGGTTTCCATTTACAACGTTTTATTTGCAACCTTAATGAAGTTAACAACGAAACGCTTTGTGATAAGAATCACGACAAACTTTATAAAAAAAAGGTTTGAATAACTAGTAGAACAATAATAGAGGTACAAATATAACATAGCATAGATAAAAGCTTACGTAGTACACACATCAACTAATAAAATTAAATTAAATCTAAAATTCTTATAAATCCAACCACAGTGAAAAGTTAGATGAAACCCATTAAAATGTCCCATCAAAATATTGCATATTATCGCTGAAACCAAAATGTTATAAACGTTAAATTTTTTTATTTCCGCCATCACTACTCGGGTCGGGAATCTAAACCAGCGAGCATTGGGTTGGCATCCCACTGCTCTGCCAACTTAGCTATCAGTCCGATAGTGAGACGAGTTTGCAATTGCCTTTTTCTCTCACTACAGCGTTGGTGGTTCGAATCCACCAGGACAAGCCATAACTTCTGCCAATCACGGCCACCTACCGGGCCGCGGTTTGGTAGCTGGTTTGGCGGCTTAAAACCAACAGTTTTGCAACTGTTGGTTTTTAGCCGCTCGCGAATTGAGGGTATTCTTCATAAGTCCAGGGTGAAACATGCAAACACTCACTGATGGTTGGTGTATAGCCTAGGTTGGATACCTAGCAGAAAACTTCGCGTAGAATCTAAAGTCATGTTTTATACTACTATTTTAAAAATAAAATGAAAATAAGTGGTCTGAAACGCTATAATTTCTTCCCCCGCATAAAAATATGGCGTTTTGTAACAAAACAACATGTTTCCATTATCTTCGTTTTGATTTTCTTCGAAATTAAAACAAACAAGACGTATAGTATACGTAAACAATCTCGCGAATAAAGTTTACAAAAAACAGTCGATCAGATTGTGATTTCTTTTACGAAGTTAGACACGACACATTTTGCTATTCAGAGAGGCAATATTATTAGTTACGCACTTCGTGATAATTTTTTAAAATTGATTTGTGAGATCTTGAACGGAAAATTTTATGGTCGATTGCAATACACCGTAATACAAAATAGGTTAAAAAAACATATTTCGTAGAGAAGAGGGTGACCAACCAAAAGGTGCTAATGCAGTTATTCTGTAGGGCTATATACGGCTTACGACGCCTGGGTTCAATTAGTCACTAAAATTATTACACGCTTAAGCTCCTTCTATATGTTGATATACGAATTAACTTGAGTACGCGTCCCGTGTTTTGAGAGGCCTAAACAGGATTTTTTCCATCCACCTAATATTTCTTAAATAAATTTTGTTCTGAATTTAAAACATCACACACCTAACCCAATGTGAACAGAAATAAAATATAATACTCCTCCCGCCTAGAGCAAGGAAAGTGAATTAATAATTCCCTTCTCGGCTGCATCTGGCCTGCATTCACTCTTGAGAAATTATGGTGAAAACACTTTTACTTTACCAGTTAAATAATGCTATTAAACACTTTTTTTTCTAAGAAAAAAATTTATAACAGCAAAAGAAGGGGAAAAAAGTAAAATTAGTTGCCAAGATGGGAATTGAACACAAGACTACTCTCGTTTGGTTCTCAGATTTTCCATTCTCGGGGGACACTTCCACATATTCCTTTTAAACAAGGTTACGAGCTTGTAATAATGCTTTGGTAATATTATTATTATCTGTGAATATTTTTACAGAATATACATTTCGATATAAATTTATACTGCTATTGCCATGTGTCTTGTGTGGGGACAAAATAAGAAATATATCTTTCTACATAGGAGCTATAAAAACATAAATTAAGAAAATTTAGAGTAGACAAGTTGTGCAGATTCTAGTTTAGTATAAAAAACAACAATAGGGACTACAGCAGCCTTCGAAGAAATCGCACAACTTGTTTTTATAAAGTAAAAATGAAGGCTCTTTCCTAATTTCTAAAATAGAGCGTTTTATAACTAAGCTACAAAATAATAGAAAGAATGAATTCTAACTTAACAGGACTAAGTTTACAGAGACATTTATTACTACGTGTGGATTTAGCATAAGCATTCAGTTTAAAGTATTCGTTAAAGTTCCCACACATTTTTCTATCGTGCTTGATGGAACCAAAACGTTGGACACCGATAGTTCGTGCTGACCTGCGTTCGATTGACTGTAGCCTTTCTCGTTATATTCTAGTCAAGTTGAAGTTGATGATTCCGCAGTATGTTAGGACTGGCGTATCATGGAATTGTAGATGGTGAGCGCTGTGGGTTTCATGAGGTACTGACGAAGTTTCTATAGGAGATGCACTATGCTTAAGGCCTTCCCATACTTTTTGTCGAAATCATTATAAGTGTCAACGATGCATCTACAGTCTCCTTTTGTTTTTTGAACATTGTAAATTATTCGTTTCTGAGAGTAAGGTTTTATTGTGTTCACTTTGACTGGTCTTTGCACTGTACATCTCACGCTGAATCGTTTCTGTTAGCCAGTACAAATTTAGTCTTTAACATGCCTTCCTATCGTCATTGCACAAGATCTATTTTTCTCCCGAAAAAGGTTTCCGTAAGTAAAACGAACAGTGGGGTGATTTACTTCATGAATAGTGATTAGGTCAGCTAAAGCTTTGCATCAACATCAGGAACACTCGAGATAAATGTTAGGCGTATGTTAGAAATAAATTTTTAGTTCTACATGATAAGCGAATTTATCTGCAAATTAAAATGTCTAAGTATTGTGTGCGTTCTTATAGTATCAATTGTTTACAGTGTGACTTGATGTGTCATTTTATTTTTCTGAAGTTGCTTTAAGCAAAAAATTTACAGGTCGTAGGGTGTTTGATACCAACACTAGAGCTGTTATTGAGTTTTACCATTATACATCCATGGTTTTACCAATTATGAGACTCCTTCGTTATCAAAGAATATTAAATGCTTTTTATAATTTTATTTTAAACAACACAACAACAAACATAAAAAGGTAATGGCTGCATATGAAGCGCAGTTGGAAACAATAAGTTGGGAACTGAACGTAGTTTAACAAAACTCAGAAGATCGTGAAATCGTTACTATTAGTCGACAGAATTTATTATTAATTAATTAGTATTGCACGAGCAAAAGAAATAAGGTTGAAGAGCCATGTTGATTGGTTGATGGACGATTTTTTTATGTTATTAACCAATACAACGAACGCAAAATATTTACTAAATGATTTTAGCAAATCTTTAATAAACGTTGGACTACACTTATGCAGACGTTTTTCTCAACATTTTGCCTTTCCTTATACATATCTCCACGCGGCACTACTCAAGCTATGGCTTGAGTAGTGAGAGGCTAGGGGTATTATGGTTCATACTTTAACTACTACTTGCCACCAGTACTTTCAGACTTATTGCACTTAATGCGAAGCAAAGTATTGAACAGCTTGACCATATTAAGAACACGACATGCGGGAACTGCTGATGTCTTTTTCCAACACCTTTTAAATATCATCCAAGCATGTTTATTTATTTATTTCAATAATATTTATACAGGATTGTTTTATGAGTTCAAAAAAACTGTTTTCCATAAAAGTGCTGATTCAAATTTAAAAATATTAGATTAGTTATTTACATATAATAAAAATATCTAAAAACAAAAAAAAAGTCCAAGACATACACACAGAAATGAAAGGTAACATTGGTTTAAATAAAGGCACAGGTGTATCCCTGTTTTTACCCCGTCATAGCAAAAAAAGCCATCCAATATCCACTCGTTTGCACTAAATTTCTGTGAGAGTCAAAAAATAAACCAAAAGCGAAAACGCTGTGAGGGCTTTAATATGGTAGCTATGTTGCAAACATGGTGGCATTGCCAGTTGTGCGTTCATTTCAGCGTAACGTTTTCATGAAAACAGCCTTCCGACACCTTCATTTAAATTAAAACACAGGCTACAACCTGTCGATATCGTGTAATAGTAAAAATTGTAGCAAATTTTGTTTCTCACAAAATAAATTCCTGAAGAAATTCCAAAAATAATAATCAAAAATTAGTTGTAAGTATCATCTACACTTAAACATTAAACAGGTTATCGACACTATGGTTTCATTGACATTCAAAAGTACAACTAACATTGGGCATAAACATCAGAAAATTTTATGTCAGCCTGTTCACATTAAAAACAACCACAAATCTGTGTCTATTGCATTAGTTAGTAGGTCAAGATTACATAATAGACAGACAAATTTGGCGAGGATAGTGCATTTATAAAATAAGCAAAAAACTATTACTAACTAGCTAAAGTCCTGATCATGTCATGATGTATGTTTTTAGCAAAATTTTTTAAAATGGTGTGTTTAAGAATTTTATGTAGCTAAAAAAACGTGATGATATATTTCTTCCTTTAAAGGTGAATATATCATTTTTTTCTAGGGGAACCACCTTAATATGTGAAAGCATACAGATAATAAATACTCCTATAAATAAGAAGTACTCAGGAGAGAAAAGGGTCAAAAGTAGATCTCCAAACCTCCCACCACCAACTGCAAACCAAAATGTCCTTCGTCGGCATAGCCCAATCGCTTCATATTTTTCCGTCAGCATGTCGAGGTTTATTAAGACTGTTTTCTCCTCCTTTTGGCAAAGTTTATATTACAGTAATATAACGTGTAGCTACCTAACTGCATTTAGCATAAGAATTATGTATTAAGAATTTTGTTGTAGCCAAACTGCATTTGGCTAGTGTTTAGCCACAGGTAGCTTAAGAGCTAGCTAGATAGCCACAACTGCAACATTTAAACAAATACTGTAGGCTAGGATAAAAAGTAAGTAACAGTGAATGAAAATAAATAAAAAATAGCTATCTAGCTGGCTTTTCGGGTGCTGCTTTGAAATCTAGGTTTGTAGTCAAAGTCTAGTTTGGTTAAGATTACAAAACATGACAATATATGTATCTTAGCATTTAAAAGCAATTAAAAATATATATATATATTAAAACAAATATAGAGCTTTCAGAAAACAAAAAGACAAACAAACTTCCCTCAAAATAGCCACCATTACATTAGATCGCCCACCAAGCATATCGTCATCGCTAAAACTTTACGTCATCAAAGGAACAGATCTCAAAGCGAACGAGGGTTTATAATTAAAATGTCGCGGCCGAACTTCTTTTAATCTTTGTTTTTGATATTTTAATAGATATTAATTGTTAAATTTGATTATAATTATTGCTTTAAGTATTAAATAAAATAGAATAAAATAATAAATATAACTAGCCGAAGTCCCGTGGAAGAATCCACTGAATCTCTCATCGAGTCCATATGATGGGTGCCAAATAAAAACATAGAACACAGTAATTCGAATTTTTAAAAGTCACAATTTGCATTATTCTATATCTATAACCGCTGAAACAAAACGTCCAAAAAAAATAGCATGTGCAGCAATAAAAAAAATAAAAATAAAAGAGAAAAAAAGCCCTGTGATTGAGGTTGCTCACAATCTGCATTATACAGAACGTTTAAAAATATAAGCAGGTCCAACAACAAAATAAAAATAAAATAAAATAAAAATGCAAAAGGTCTAACATAATCGAAGGTGTCTAACAACGGTTATGTAAAAAGCTAAATCTGCTAAAACTATATACTTGCTTTGACATGCCAGAAGTACACCAGGGAAAATGGTATACCAGACATTAGAAAAAATCGTTAAGTCACACAAAAAAGGTTATTGCGAAATTTCCACAACGTACAGTTTCTAATGCATCATACCAAATTAGCTATTTACTCTATTGCATACAGCAACCCTCCCAATGCGCAAACGTGCCGTGCATGATAACAATGCAGTGTTTTCGAATTTAAGAATCGAATATATTTCAAACGGTAACGTAACAGATGTAAACATTGATTTAACTTTGTTTACATTGAGGTTTATTATAACGAGATCAACTTCGTAGCGTTAAAAACAGTAACAACGGAAAAATTACTTTTTACATTTTATATAAATTCTTCTCTACTATACACACGCTGTATTTTATAAGAATAGTGTTGTTTTTTTCGTTTCAGCCTTCATGTTCTTAACTTTCCCTGGTGTACTTGCCCATTGCTTTGGAGAGAAAAAGATTCGGTTTGTGAGATATATACGCAATAAAAAAGTAAACTTCTAATTAAATTTGTGCATCATACAAATTTTTATATTAAAACAAACAATCAAGCTTAAACATATTCTTAGGATATTCTGACCCATTGTTTAGAGTATATTCTTACAAAAAAAAGTTCTTAACTTTCTTGACAAATACTATCCTCGTGGCCTAAAAATATATAATGCCTCAATAAAATAAAGCTTGCTATATGTTGCTATAGCTATTGGCAAATTCTTTTTATATTTAGAACAAACAATCAATGTTAGACATATTCTTAGAATAATCTGAACTTCTGACCCATTGTTTAAAATATATCTATTCTTACAAAAAAATTCCTAACTTACTTGACAAATACTATCCTCGTTATTCTTCATTATATTTTTAGCATGTCTAATGTCCTGAAAATATATATTGCCTTAATAAAATAAAGCTTGCTATAAGTTGCTGTAGCTATTGGCAAATTCTTTTTATATTTAGAACAAACAATCAAGGTTGGACATATTCTTAAGATATTCTTAACTGACGCTTAGATTATTCTTACAAAAAAAATATGTTAAATATGTTCAGGCTGAAGACAAAACATAATTAACTTCATATTTAAGGGAAAGTTTAGCTGGAAGCGTGTAAACGGCTTAAAAACGTTATTCACCTAAATTCATTTCTCTACCAAATAATCTAAACAACACACCTGTTTTTCTTTCGCTTTCTCAGTAGTAGCTAGCGTTCCCTGGATAAAATTCCAATCATTTTTTTACTTCGATTACTAAACTTCGCTTCATCCCAAAGAAAACAATTTGAAAATGTATAGCTAGCTACAATTGTCTGATACATTTCCAATCAGTTCTCTTTTTGACGTTATATCATCGTACGTTTTTCTTCTTTATAACAAATATTTCTGACAACAACATAAACTTTTTTTATTCTCGCTCGACAACAACAGTCGCTCTACAACAACAGTTTTGTTTTTTACATTTTAGATTCGAATTATCATTCGAATTCGATAGTTTTTTTAAAAAGAAAGCAACCTCGGTCCCAGAACACAAAAATAGAAGAAACAAATAAGCTTTAATCTAACCTCATGATGAGTAAACATTGTTTGAAATAAGTTTTTTCAGGATTACTTTGAAAAAGAGACAACCTTTTTCGCTTCGGTTTTCATTTTTCAGTTGATAAATTTTGTTTCCGTGAGATACGGCGCGCACATGGTAAACCGGGGGTAAAATTAAATTATTCTATCTATAACGACCAACGGGGCTTTTAAAACAAAAAAACAAATAAAACCGTTTAAAAATAAAATAAAAATTAGCTTTAATAAAATAAAGAAAAAGAGTTTTATTTTTTAAAGTATTAAGAAAAGAGAATTAAATATTTAAATAGTAACCCCCTGATTTGCGTTTTTTTAACTTGGTAAATTTTAGCGTAACGCCACGTCGTAAGAAAGTGACCCGTGATTTGTGTGACATGGCCTCACCGTGCGCACATACACACAAGGCGTATTAATATATAGATAAATTACTCCCCCCCCCCCCCTTTATTAATACCTACGCCGCAAGATCATTGAAGCTAACACAGCTCTGGAACCATAATGCCGACAAACAGACAAAATAGGGCTTTTATTATAGAGACTAGTCGTTAGCCTGGGGGAAAATCACGGGGGACCCAGCGTTAAAACGTTGGTTTAAGACATAAGTAAATGTGTGACCTAACATTGAAGGCCAGGTTGAGCGCATAAGTGCAGGTATACAGCGTGTCGTAAATCCGGTGAAGTGATTACAGTCATAAAGCTTTCCAACGTTGAACGTCAGTGAACGGCCGTGCGAGGTGACGGGTGGTGATGGAATAAACGAGCGTGCGTTGGAGAATCTGTTATTATCCGTGTACATCTGTCCGTCACGCACAATGATAACCGCTGTAGCGAGACACACGAAATGCGGTAAATAAAGGACGGGGGAACCCGTGGATATATCCACGGGCCACCAATTAGTGCATTGCAAATTAATGATTGGGGCGGAGTGAGGGATGGAAATAGAACGCATGAGTATTTAAAGGGGTGGCTGTTATGGTTATTTTTTCTCTTGAAATGTCCCTATCAATGCAAGATTTTTCTATATCCCTTTGTTCGAGCTAAATACGCTTTCATATACGGTTTCAATTTGAGTACAGGTAAAAAAATGGTAGAAAATTTCAATAGTTAAATAATCTGCTTATTACCTGGATAAAATAATAAAAGAAAAAGCGCGGGGTGGATGGGGAGTAGGGTATGTGGGAAAAACGTTAACAGTGTGTTGCATAAGTGTTAGAAACGTTATGCCTATTACAACATCAAAGCTCTCATGATTCTTTAAGTAGGTTTCAAGCCAATATGTCAAAACAAAACAAACTGAAATTGATAAATTTTCTTTGTAAAAACATCGCCAGATCTCAATAAAAATTTGTTACAATGTGGCTAATGACACAGTAAAAAACTCAACCACTTTATTCTCTTGACGGTTTATTAAAGAACAGTTTAAATATAGAACACTAAAAACAGTATCCACAAAAAATGATCTACAATAAACCTTCTCACATCTTTGACAACTTTTTAATTTCTTTCTTTTCCTTCATTGGCGATCCATTGTTTCTTTTTATTGCTGAGGGCACTTTGAACTTTCTAAATGTAAGAATATAGATAACAGATATTCTCTCCAGTTTTTCTTTGCACGTTTTCAAAATTGACATTATGTATTGTATTCTCTTGTTTTGGAAACACAGGGCATTATTATGTTTTTATCTCCACCTCTATGTTTATTATAGTTTGTAATTTTGTTATAGTTTTTATTGTTTAATCCCAGCTTCATGTTTTCGTTTTTTGTTTTAATTTGTTATTTACAAAAATTTTTAGAACTTTGTTTATTTGTGTGTACTGATATTACATTAAATAGCTTACTTTGTCTAGAAGTAAGATTTTCATAAACATGTATGACCACAACCTCCGAGAACAAAAAAAAACATACTTAGCTAGTGCTCAAGAATGATATGCCATTGTTATGTTCAATAAGGCGGTAAATATCCACTTTGCTTAAAGCTAAAGCGACATTCAAATGGTAGAAACAGGAGGAATGCGGTAATAAAAGGTATATTGTAAACTGGATTGAAAGTGAAAATTTAAGTTCGATGTAAAGCAAAGGTTTAGAAAATCGGTAATTTTAACGTTCAGGTAAATTAACGACGTCCTTCAACAAAATAGCCTACTGTTGGAACTATCCATTTAAGCTTCTGATCTGGCAATTTTCGCAGGTGCTGTATTCAGCTCACTGTTCTTGACATTGTTTGAAAGCAATACTTTGAAATTACTCGAAGGCGATGCTTTGCCTTATTGCACAACAGGTTAAACCTGAGTTCTAAATGACATAGACAAAAAGACAGCATTTCTGATATTGAGAACATAAAATAAAAAACACATACATGACTGAAGGATAAAATATTATAACAGTAGCAGTTATCACAGGGTGCAGAGTACAATATCGCATGTATTTTTAGAGTTCTGGTATTTTTGTCTAGTCGGTTCTTTTGAAAATTAAGTTTTATAAATACGGAATATTTTTATAAGGCTGTTTAACAGCCGTCGTCGTAGTAAATTGTGGACAGTAAAAGCACATTTGCATGTCACAGACAGATCTTAGTTTACATAATGAGATAATTGTTTTCAAAAGTTTTGCTTTGATAACATTTGAAATTAACTTCGAAATTCAAATCTTTTCTGTTGCTTTTTCTCTCACTATTCAGACTCCTGAAACTTTTACCAGTTTATATTTCCCATGAAAAGTATTATGAACTGAAAACTTAAACTAACACCAAGCTAACATCCTACGATAAGAAAGCGCCTATCAAATTAAATATAGATAATGAAAGACACGAAAATGATGGAAAATGAGTAAAAGAAGGAAGAACGTAATAAAGAAGAGGTTGCTACGTGCATAACTAAACAGTTTCCATGTTTCAATTTTGAACGAGAACTAGAGAGCGTGCTAAACTGTAACTTCAAGCTTTTTTTTCTGTGAACATTCCTTTTTCTATTGTATGTGATAGATAAAGAGTAGGCTATTAAGAAGTATAAAAAAGAACAAAAGAAAGAGTTAGTGCTTTTTTATTATATTTCACTGTGGATGGTATATATTGGTAGCTGGCCACAAACTGTGTTTGTGTTTTGAATGTTTGTATGTAGGTAGATAGGTAGGCTGGTTATTGCAGTGAATACTTTGCAGTTAGAAAGTTCTAGATGTTTAGACACTTTGCTGTTTGCGTAAGTTTTATTTGTACATGGCATTAACGTTGATTGAATACACGCTCGTCATATGATGCAATGCCTATTTGCTCTTTAAAAATATCCGTGATAAAGTAATACTGAAAACACTATTTGAGGTTTAACTGTCATAGCCTTTTCAACTCAATCTGCAAGCCAGGCATTCACATGGATACTAATACTCAGGGAAAAGCCACGGTGAGTAAGATGTAAGATGTTGTGTGTCTCCTGAGACACACAACATAAAGGATCAGAGTTATCAGTTTAGACTATGTGTTACATATAAGAGATCAACTTCTAATAAACCTTTTGTGAGAGACACGGCATGGGAGGAACACGGTATGTCAAATAAAGCAATTTAGCAACTTCAAATTTTAAATACTTATTTCCTGATAACATTAGGACACGACGGAAATTATCAGTGAAATGATTTGTGTCGTGTTACGTTTTGTTATATTTGACATTCTGAGCTAATTAGTTTAGTGCATGTCAGAAGAACTGTCGATAACAGCTTCAATAATTCGTTCGAATTAACATAAATAAATATTTACGGGCCATTATTCACTTTTTTTGAAAATTACAAATTTTTTTTTTTAGAATAGATAGCTATGACAATCTAAATGCGACATTATCAAACGATACAAGAATTTCTGCATGTTATGAGGTGGTAACCCATGGCGTTAATGACCCAAAGAAGATGGATAAAATCATAATGATGTTCTTATATGGTTTAACATCGTGTTTTATCACCGTTTTAAATGCTTACATGTTCAATATTTTGTGAAAGATGGACAGAAAGCGTGGACATGTGCAATTTATGATTTTAACTTTCTCTGATATGTTGAATGGAATGATATCGCTACCTATTGTAATGCTAAAGTTTGTGAATTTTGGTGAAAGTCTGAATTGCAAGATACGAGTGCTTGTGCAATTTGCTTACCTTTTTCCTGTCACATACTCATGGCTAATCACAGTTGGAATTTTCTTTGACGATTGATCATGATATCAATACCGATTTTCCGTGAAGTCTTAATGAATCGAATGAACTTATTATACCGTGTTGTTTCCTTAATTTTGTGTCTCTTAATCTCAATAAAGAGCAGACATTCAGCCTGGAAAGGGAGCGAAGTACAATACAAGTTTCCCGAAGTAAGTAAAAAAAAGTCAAATGCCAGTAGTGCGTTTCAATTATATGGTGAAATATACGTGACTATCTTGGTCTGTGTTTTACAATTGCTGCTTGGTGTTAAAGTGAATTGAAAAGAACTCGAAATCGAACAAAGTCGAGGTGCAAACAGCTATAATCGCAGAGTAACAAACACGATTATTTTGTCGATGCTTTTCACTGTCCTCTCCACCATCCCGAGGATAATTATATTTTCGTTGGAAATACACTAGAATGCATTAGCGGATAAAAGAATGCGATCAGGATATTATTGGGTGAATATTGAAGTGTTGGGCGTGCATTTTAATTCTTTGTTCAGCGCAATAATTTTAATACGAAGGACGTCCACATTTAAAGTTGCAAAAATAAACAAAAACAATACGGTCATGGTGACATTGAATGATGATTGATTGGAACATGGAAAAAAAGAAAATATTTCAGACTAACGATGGCACGGGATTATTTTAAAAGACAATGATACTGAAGCTATGAGTTGCTTTCGGCAAGAATGGAACGAAAATGAACATGTTACCAGAATTACACACGCAAGTGATGCTTTGTCCTACATAATAAAATTCTTAATAGTAAAATTGACATGGTTGATGCTACGGTTCTTATTTTGGCGAGTGAAGGAAGGATGAAAAAGGCGACAAGGCTTCGTCTGCAATGACCTCATTGCAGCTTCAACGGAAGTTTCCTTTCAAAGACGAGTGTTGGTTGTGTTGCTTTCTTTGTGAACTTATTAATCTTGTGAATATAACTGTGAGGGTAAAAAACAACAAAGAAATATATATGTATGGGTTTATTCTATTAACATACGCAAATATTTAACATTAACAAATGTTTTTTCAGACCATTCTCACTTCCGATAATAGTATGCTCGAAAACATCTGGATTGAACTTACTTAAAATAAAAATTTAGTTACAATAAATGATATTTTGATAGAAACAAAACCAGATAACAAAATGGATTCTGCAATGTGCCTAATAAACAGAAGCAGCGTCTAACATGGCTAGATTTTCCTCCGTTACATATGTCTATGTTTTGAATTTTTTATTTGTGTTTGCATAAGGAGCAACCCCGTTCTTGTTATGATGCATCTAACGCTAATGGATTTTAACACCGACTTTACTAAATCCCTCCAGGCTTTTCCAGATATCTGGTGATCCTGTTTAGATAGGTTGGTATCTAATTTTTAACTTTTATTAAAAAATGTATTTTACTGTGTAAAGTTTATTTTTTAATACACTACTCACTGAAATATGCACATGCAACAGATGTGTTTTACAATAAGAAAAAAAAAAGTTATTTATACTGGATTCCATTTCTCAAAACTGAGTATTTCTAACGCATTAGGTTAAACCATTGCTTTTACAAGATTCACAAAATAAACTGCTGCAAAAAGCATGCTTTTAGGCATAAACAGCACCTTTTTCTTTTCCAGTCAATATTTTCGAATCTGGGCATCAAGCTCCGGTTTATTTTTCGTTTACGTGGGTCGCAGGTAGATAAGCAGCAGTGCTTGGATTCCAATTGGCTATCCACATAAGTATCATTCTTATAACTTTTTACTCTGAAGTTGTGCCATTTTACACAAAATCCTCCGCCAATTTCCTGACGATAAAAAGATTTGGAGAATAAATCTTTGCAATAGATTTTAAATTGGGGCAAGGGTAACCTTTAGCACATGTCTTGCGTTATTACACACTCTAAAACTGAATATTCTTCGTTCTATTAGTGGGCTTTCAGACCGATATATAATTTCATGTTGTTACGTGCAACACTACTGCAACACGTTTGTTATTAAATGCATGAGTATGTCCATAGCAACACAGAAGTAACATGTGTTTGTCCACCATTTCTAAATGTTGGTTTAGGCACCAAAATTTCGCTAATTGCTTTAGACAATCAACTATTCCGCTCCACGCCCTATCCAACCATTTCAACTAAAAGTGACGTCTTCAAAGTGGTTATTGTATCTCTGGCTTCCTTGCTGTAAATAGAGCCAATTTAGAATTTTGCGGCTCCAACTTACTCTACTCTATTTTTTCTCACAATTAGCATTTTGGAAGTTTCTTGTAACCTATATCACTTCATGTGACACTAGTGAAATTAAAAATTTTAAATGTCTGTGATTTGACAGGGTAAAAAAGATGGGCGGCTTAGCTACTTAATGAAATGTTCTCTTAACAATTTTAATTAGGCTATGACTGCTTAATGGTACATCTATATTTTTGTGACAATAAAGAAGTTAAAAATTTTACAGGAACATATTTAGTTCAAAAAAAATCCCGGGTGACTGTTTTAGCAATAATGGGGTATTGCCAAGCTTTGTCCTCTTTTTTTCTAATCAAACGGAAGTGGCGGGACTGTTATTTTTAAAATAACCTTTTACGCCTTACTGGATGTGCAATATAGTTTCCTGTACTAAAGAACTCCAATGATTAAGAATAGAGTTAAAAGATCTTTTACACTATTTTTACTGGCATAAATTTAGTTTGAGCATTCTGGCACAACAGCGCATCTGAAGTGGTTAAAGCATAGGACATGTTTTGTGGAGACCCTAACTGAATTATTTCCATCATGAAAATTGATTGCAAATGTGGCTTTGTCAATATTGAGATGCCGTCACAAACAGGTCACATCAACATATCATTCATCATATCAACATATCAAGTCATTATTTCAATTTCAAGTTATAGAACTTTTAACTTAAACGAAAGGTAGCTATGCTTTTTTATGCCAACGAAATGATGACAGGGACTGATCTGTTCGGAGTTTTTTGAAAGAATTTGATATGTTAACCGCCTTGTAATGATATTAAAAGTTTTGGATGATATATCACTGAAGCTCTTCAGTGTATCTGTAGACATTTAATTTTAATCTTCGACCCCTACATATCTCTTAAAATGATATTCCCGATACGCAACTTACACGTGGTTTACCATTACTAGACACACTAGCCGTTGTCTGACACAACTTTAGTGCACGTTTTCACATAGCATTGACAGTCTGTGTTTTCTATTTGAACTGATCTCGTAAAGGAATTTTAGAAGTGAAATTATAAGCACTCCACTTGATGTTTGACACAGTTCACCTTTACCAATTGCTCAAACTAAGGGGATGTTATGGCAAAAGACAGGCGCCAATTTAAAGCAGAGAGTGTTTTTCCTACTTTTTTGCTGCTTTTTTCGTTTTTTGCTATAATTTGCCGTATTTTGTGGTAGCTTGGCTCACACCTGTGAGCATAATTTATTTACACATTTTTTCATGTCAGGATATAAATGTCACCAATTTTCTTTTTATGGTTTTCACGGTTTGGCAAGCATGCTAAACAAGTCAGTAACATATCGCTCTACTGAACACACACCGTGCTTTTTTAATAGATCATGGTAATCTATAAATGGTATCTCAGTTAATTAACTACCCAGTTATCTTGTTAGGCTATATAAACAATAATCGTATTGTAGAAACACAATGGAACGTCTTACAATCAAAGTAAGAATCCAATTTAACGAGAATAAAAAGATGAAAATTTATAATTTAGTAGTAAATAGTAAATAGTTCTTTAAGACGATAATAAACCAATGCTTAAATGTGTGTTGTGATAATCTATACGCAGTATAAGGTTTTATATGGTACGAAAAATCTCGCTGTTGTATTATTAGAAGAAATTGACTGACATGCAGTGCTACGAGGTTTTATTTCTCATATTTGTCGTCAACTTGTCGCTGTTAAGTAAGTTCTATTTTTTTTAATGAATGTTATTCTACGGTATTATTTTAAACTTATCATTTCAAATTCATTCCTTCTTCTTTACATTTTCTTATATAAGCAACACTAACGTTTAACTGTCGTTCAATGTTACTTAAGCTATTGTATTTTACAATCTCAACTGTTAAGCCTAGTTCTAACCAACACATTTATTATTAAACATATGTTTACTACTAGACTCATGTATGAGTTTATTTTTATCTAATTGATTATGAAGTTAAGAATTGTGACTTGTAAGTATGGATGCGGACAATGAGGAAATATAAAGTTTTTCGCAAGAGAATGCTTGGAGAGAGATAGATGAAAAACTAGGGTATGACCAAGGTTTAGTGTTTATTTGTTTTTTAAAAATGTAGTTTTTATCATACCTAAAAAAAGATAAGCTAATTCTGAAATTTTCTGGCTGTCCACATCCATACCTACAAGTCACAAATCTTAACTTTCGTTCAAGAATTAAGTTTAGTGCGAACGCATAATCTTACTGCATAATTACCGGGATATACGGCAAGATCTCTATAATAATACAGCGACTGTGTCTGTCCGTAACAGGCAAAATGGATGTGTTCATTTTCCTTTGATGTTGCCAAAAAGAATCTTTGATGTTGCCGTAAAATATATGTCTTCTTTGTCGTGAAAAGCTGCGAGTTTTGTGTGGTTTGTTAAATGAAGTTCTCGCACAAAGTAACGGAAATTGTGTTTGCAAAAAAGATGGCTGTCTTTTTTAAGCATTTGTCTTCTCTTGCCTTCAAAATAAATCTACAAAAACATTTGAAAAAGGGCATGGTATGTAAATGAAGTATAGCAAGGTTTCAAAGGTTTGTTTATGTTTTTTTTAGTTTTAATGAAATTATTGATGCGAGACATGTTTGTTAGCTAGCATCATAAAGCCAACCACACCAACAACAACCTAATAGCTAGCTAGCTCGGAATTTATAAATATGTAGCCATGTTCTTTATACCTAGCTAAGTCTCCAGTTTATATTCAACTGACCAGCTATTAGCTGCTATAGCTGGCTTATGTTAGCTTCAAACTTAACATTCCAAGTACCTAGCTAACTTGTGAGTTTTATGTTGCTTTTTACATGTAAGAGCTACCGTAGTTATCTTAGTGGTCTTTGCTAAGAATGTGGCTGTAACTTATTTCACTTGACATTTTAAGCTTAAATTAACAAGCCACAACAACTTTTAAAAAAGTATTACATAATATTTAAGAATAGTTTAAGGACTGTTTTTAAGCAAATAATGTATTTTTCACATTTTGTGTATGCAAATAATGTATATTTTTCACATTTTGTGTAACTAAACTTATATATACATCGGTTACATGCAATATGACAAAACTATTTTTATTTAAAATGTAGTAATTCTGGTACCTTAAGTGTAGTGATTTTTGTTGTTCTAGATGTTCCGACTCAAATATTTTTGTTTATGACAATTTGTCTTATTTAAGAAAAGTCTCAACTTTTTTGAGGGAGTACAACACCGAAAAAACTTGTGTTTTTTTTTATATAATTCTTATTTGACAGAGGTTTTTGACATTATGGGGAAACTTTACGTAGCTTTTTCACATTTTTTGATTTTGTTGCAGTATTTACATGCGTTGTTGATTATTTATTTTATTTTTTTGAGAAAGGCAGCGGAAGGATTCACATTTTTTACCCTAAATGTAAAAAATGTACATGAAAGGCTGGGGTAACTTTTCATTTATATATATACATAATGTATATAATATATACAAACTGTTGTGTGTTTTTTGAAATGTTATGTGTTAGGATCATGCAATATACCGAAAGAATTAATTTTTGTAGAATTTTACTTTACACCTTGCAAGCCATTCCAGTTTTTATAGTAAAATGAGAAATTCAACTGACATTATATATACAAAATGTAAAATTCCCACAAAATCCATCAAACGTTATTAACCCTGAAAATTTTAAACATTTTCCTGATTCTTTTTTTGACTTGCGAAGTTCTTTTCCTGCAAAGATTTCTAAAAATAAAGTACAGAAATACTTATTTTTAAAATGTAAATTTAATTTCTTCCAATTTATGGTTTTGACATATTCATGTAAGAATTTGTGGGCAAAGACATAAATCAGCATGCTAAAAGAACTGACGTTTGTTGACGTAGAATTACTAAACACAACCGTTTTTTACATTTAGTGTAAACTTTTGTGCATATGGCCATATCCAATATATATATACACCAAAAGAGTTAGCTACTTTGTTGATTTTGTTTTTGTACTCTTTGTAAGCTATTGTTTTCTTCGTTTTGACATTTTGGATTAACTTATTGTTGCAGAAGGCATATACAATATGCATATAAAAAAATTGGAATTTTGCAAATTTCTGTTTTACCACTCAATTTTCACATTTTATATAAATTCTTTGGGACAGGATGGTATGAAATAGACCAAAATACCTGATCTTAGTTGTTTTTAATTTACAGGCTGTGCCTTGTGAAACTTTAAGGGGGACATTTTGTGTAAGACAATGGCATGACATATACTGATAGAACTGATTTTTGTTGTTTTAGATGTTATAACTGAAACTTTTTTTATATATTTATGTTATTTTGTGAGGAAAGACTTTACACATTGCAAGCTGTGTTTTCTATATTTTGTATAAATTCTTACTGGCGAGGACTCTGTACAACATAACGAAATGACTGATCCTTCTCTATTTAAATTTGATGTGTTCCAAATCGCAGTTTTTTAAAAAAAAATTGGGGAAATTTACCTGGGTGTTTGACATTTGTGGTTAAAATTTCTCAGTAGAGAATAGTATGGTTGCCGTTTATATGGTTTGTGTTGCAAACTGCTGTTTTTTAAATTCTGTGTAAACTTTTGTGGAAAAAGAGCACATGCAAAATACTGAAAGAACAAATTTTTGTACAATTAGACTGTGAGCTGTTGTGTAAGTTGATTTTTTTTATATTTTGTGTTATAAACTTTTTTTAAACTTTAAACTAACTGTAAGTAATGTCAGTTTTGCTGGAAGAAAAGTCCACGGTTTCACGTTTGTGTTTTTATTAAGAACTTCACAAAATATTGCGGGAATAAATATTTGGTGATGATAAAAAATTACTGAATGTTCAGACTGAAACTGTTTAACTGTTGTGAGGGAGGACCGTATGCAAGTATATATACTAAATTTGATATTCTACACTTTCCAAGTTGTATTTTTGTATGCACTGAAATGACTGCTTTTTCTGAGTTGAATTTGATGGGTTTCATATCCTTTTTGTGGAAGATTTTATGGGTGAAGACAATATAGAACATGCCAATTGAACTGATTTTTGTTCATATTTTGATTTGCTCCTCAGAAACCTTTGTGTTCTACATTTATTGTAAACTTTTCAATGTTTTCAAAATAATAATTTTTGTTGATTTGAAATTTACTCCTTGCTCATGATTTTTCAAAGTTTAACATTTTGTTTTTTAGTGTTTTGTGTTTGTTTAAGTTTGGCATTTTGATATTGTTCAGGTTGTATTGTTGTAGTATAAGCATTTAGGGAAAAGACAATGTTTAAAATGCGTAAACAACTTATTTTCATAGATCTGTGCTTACTGTTGCAAGCCTTTCTTTTCGACACTTCGGATTAAGATATTGAAAGTTTTCAACATAATCACATAATAAGGTGTATACATATTTGAGATGTGTTATTTCTGACATTATTATTATTGTTGTCGTAACTGTCTGGGTTGTGACTGTCAATGTTGTCACTTTCTACCAACTAGATTTTACACCTTGCACAACGTTTTTTTTTATATATTTTGTCTGAAGTTTTGTTGGGAGGATTTCATGCAATTTGACATTTGATATTTTGTGTTAGATTTTAAGAACGTTTTTGTTAAATTATGACTTACTTTCTTTTTATGCATTTTCAGATTATTTTTTTTGGTAAAAGGCAGTATTCGATATACTGAAACATTTGCTGATGTCATCAAAATTCAAATGACAGAACTTTTCAATTGTTTTTCTGCCTAAGTGGATTTTTCCACGGGCCTAATCTACTAGTAAAGTAATATATAGTAATTATTAGCATATTTTAGAAGAATTTATAAACGATCAGAAGCCTATTAACCACGAAATATTGAGAGTTTAAAGGTCTGTTGTGAATTTTCTCAAATTCTGGTCTGCAAAATATAACAAATAAATATAAAAATATAAATACAAGATAATGAAAAAAAAATACATAATTGACAACGCATTCGATTTAAATAGCTGATCTGTAATTTCTCAAATCCCTGTCTGTTAAAAACCTGATTTTTCCTGCCTAATCGGAAAAAAACATTCAGATGATTTACTCCTTGAAGTAAATGCTTTATCGAAATGATTATGATTTGGAACAGTTCAAAAGAAGTTTTATTCCCATAATGTCGCATAATTCATTTTTCTTGTTTTTACGATTAGTATTGTTTAGCTGTCGTTATGGTAAAACAGAAACAAAACAGAATAAAGATTTAACTTGATAACTACATTAAATAATAATGCCGAAAAAAGGATTTTTTATGTGTATTGTTGCTTATACTGGTGTGAAACCTGAAGGAACTGAAATATATATTTTTAAATCAGCGCTTTGAATGAAGAGGCTTAGCTACGAAAATTTATAATAACGACAATGAAAGAACTTCATAAGTCGTAAATATATTATTTCGCTTGAAAAACAAATTGCAATAACATTATGTCATTTAGAAGATCAAGGATCTGTTCGGATGAGAGCGAATACATTTGATCGCTAAAAGTACTACAAGTGTGATAATTCATGAAACGTGTTAATAAAATTTTCAGCAGAAAAAGAAATGAAGTTAAGAAACTATCTTTCGATTTTTTGAAGCGATTTGGATTTCCTTGAGTTATTGTTTGCGTTAATGGAAACCCTATGAAGCAACCATCGGAAAACGCACATGATCATTTTTGATACCAGATGTTTCTTTTGATTAATTATCAAACAATATGTGATGCTTACGACTTGTTCACAGATGTTGATATTCATTGGTCCAGCAGCGTCCATGATGGAAGAGACTTTGCAAATTGCGTTGCCTAAAAGAACTATCCGAGTATCATTCATTTTCTTGTGTGACTTTTTATTTTTTTTCGTAGATAAGTTTCGAAGACAGATAATAAATTATGTATGTTATGTATTCTCCCCATATTTTAGGTTGATTTTGCACCGTAGTAAAATGATATTTGTGTTTACGGGTGTTTTGGAACATAATGTTACCGAAATTATGTTCAAACACACCCAGCGAGAAATTTTAACACCGTCTTCAAGACAGAAGTGAAATAAGGCCGGCAGGAAGTTATACTTCGGTTGTTTCATGTAAACATACATAGGCTTTTCTTATGAGTCCGAAGTTCAGGCCGGCGTGAAAAAATACCTGTAAATGACCCCTACACGGTACTATATGGCACGTGATGCCCCATACTTAAAGCGCTCAAAAAAACCGCTCCTGAATAGGTTAAGTTGCCTAGTCACTTCAGAACATGTATCTTGTATACCATTTCAAAGTCATCTATGCAATGAATTGACTATTTTTATATCTAATGGGGTATCCTCTTCTTATCCTTGTCCTTTCAGGGCATGATTGATTTGTTAAGGAGAATGACAACGAACGTTGAAATAAAGTCAATTGTCCTGAATACCAAAAGTTTTCCTTAAGCGACTCTTGCTTACGTTGTTAGAGTTTTTATCGTATCGCCTTGTGGATTTTTTTAGGTTAAATATGTGTGTTTTACAGTGTTTTTTACTCTCGTTAATTATTTCTTTCAACTTTTTTTAGAATGTGACAAAAACTTGACTGCAAGAAAGTAAGTAGTTTCTTTTAAAATAAAATTAACATTTATCTGTTCAATCATTGTCTTTGAATAATATAAAATATTATCATGCACCTCAGGCGGCAGCGTTTGCTGAATATATTTGGATATTCTTGCAGTGATTAGACGAGAGTCAAATATCTCAGCAGATATCCGATATCAAATATCTACACGAGATATTCGATACTTATATTTCGTTTATATATGTAGTTCCTTTTTAAAATCACATGCAAGTCAATCAGATGAAGATTTAAAACTATTTAAACATAAAAAAGTTATCGAACAGGAAGATGTATTATATCGCACTCCTATTTTTATTGTTCTCGATAGTGGTGCACAAAAGATAAGCAATC
Source organism: Hydractinia echinata (assembly GCA_030067915.1). NCBI lineage: Eukaryota > Metazoa > Cnidaria > Hydrozoa > Anthoathecata > Hydractiniidae > Hydractinia > Hydractinia echinata. The sequence continues at coordinate 392,620 of JASGCC010000080.1, forward strand.
AGATGGAGAGCTGAAAATAACTGAAGGGCGAATGTCTTAGAACAAAAAGAAACAAGAACGGCATAGATACCCTGATTTTTTTTATTTATTATTTTTTTTTGGCGATTTTTTATTTTAATGAAAATCCTAATCTTTTCTCATTATTTTCTTGTTTTTTCAACATAAGATATCAGAGATGATATGTTGGTTTATTTGAAGCAAGGCGTACGTTCAATCGAATGAAATTTGCTTTCGGTTTAAAAGTGTCGGAACATGTGTGCATACTGTTTGCATAACACTCGAGTTGAATATGGTCAAACCTTTTTGGAAGCAATTCAAAAACAGAGACCTACTATCAGAAACTTAGTAGACTTTTTTAACGAGAGAAACGAGGGCAAAAAGAAAACGAATACCAAATACAAATTTAAACGATCCATCAGCTAATGCACGAACGAAAACACCATCTACACTACCGTTATCGCAGCCTACTATTGTTTCAACTACTTAACAGACACGTACTTTATATATAATGCTACCATACAAACATCTCCAATACTACCATCAACGCAATCTATTCCACCTTCAACAACAGTGAATAAACCAGCAACACCTGTACCCACAGACAATGGTTATGTCTTGTTCCTTCTCAACTACGCCCACAAAAATGTATCAACTTGCTACTGTTGTGGAGGAAAATGTTAGTCAAATATTCCATCGGACAATATACAAAATTTAACCGTGGTTTCGAAAACCAAAAAAAGTTATTTCGACCCTACAGCGAAAAAACAAACATTCTCATTCATGTTTGAGCAGACAAACTAATTTTTTTGCTGCTAGTTTTATTGTAGTTCCTGGCGATATAGAACCATTGTTGAACCAGCAGCATTTTGCATATTACGTGCAACAAACATTTCCGTATAACGAAGAAATATAGATATCAAAATGTGTTTTTATTATCGTTCATGTTAAAAAATAAAAATAAAAAAATAATAAAAAAAATCAGGGCGTCGGGTATGAATTATCGGTATTGGGTATTGGGTATTGGGTATTGGGTATTGGGTATTGGGTATTGGGTCTCGGGTCTCGGGTATCACATAGGGTATCGAGTATCACTTTTCTCATATGCCAACCAGAACAACGAAAAAGACAAAAACAAAACAAGTGTGTTAAAATTGCTGAAAATTGTGGAAGTGTTTTTTTTTTATAGTTTAAAAAATTTATGATTGTGTGAACTGTTTTTATCATCTCATTCGCTTTCAATGGTGCATTATAAAACAGATATTCAGCGCAGTAAAATCGGATATCGTGATTATTCAGTCTCGCTTTGTTGATATTTGACTCCGCTGCGCGTCGTCGTATATCACAAACTCGGCTGAATAATCACGGATATCCGATTTTACCTTACTGAATATCTCTTTAATATGACATGATAATATATGTATTATTCGATAAAGTGAATATTTGTAACTTATTTGCATCTTCCACGTGCGCGTATTACATAGCCGAAGTGCATTTAGTTATCGTGCTTAAGTTTGATATACAACTGAATTAAATAACTTCTGAGCGAAAATTTGTAAAGTATTTTGACATGGCACAGATTATATGTTACCTCTGCTTTGTTTCTTCATGCGATATAACAATTGTGTCAAGTTCAATTAGCTTTAGAAAATACTGGCCTTGACTGTATAAATAAATTTTATGCTGACTCTTTGAAATACAGTTTGCCCTTTATGAAAAACATTTTTGCGCATACTAGATGTTTTTATTTCAGCTGCAGTTGCAGGAAAGTTATTTCTTGGAAAATGTATTACACCCGAACCACTATAATGCTGTGTGCGCTTCAACCATTCAAGACATAGGGCATGCCTGTACTGTACTATACTAAATACCTGTCAAATTTTCTATCCATTTTTTCTCAAGTTTTAGTTTCGTTAATTAAGCCAATAAGAAATAAAATAACAAAATTTAATATAATAGCCTCACCCTTATTTTTATTTTCATGCAACAAGATTGTAAGCTTTTATTAAAGGAGTAACAACTACATGTGCTACTATTGTCTGATATTTTTTTTAGTTGCATTCCCTACAGAGATATGTTACCGCATGGGCAATGTTTTGATGCTTTGTCTAAGTATAATATCTACAATTATAACATGGAGGAGCTGAAAAGCACTGATAAAATTTTGAGCATAGTCTTCTCGCTCGTTTCTGGGTGGAAGAATGCCGATAACCATACAAAGATGATAGCGATTAATAAAGAATTGCGAAAACACCTGGGTAGGTCTGATTAATTCTATAACAATAGCGGTTGACTCTTTTTGTAGTGAAATCCATAATAATAAGAAAACTGTAGTAAGCGGTCCAATCGGATGTGAGACACGACTTACACTCACTAAATGCGTAATCGGGTGTGCGACGCGGCATCTCCTGGCTTTATGTCTATTGCATTTAGTTGTTCTAATTTAGATGTATGCAATCATTTGCCCGAATTTAAAACAAATTTGGAAAATATCACTGAAGTATACAAGGAGAAGATCTCGTTATTCTTTAGTTGCTTCTCTTATGATATCAAGTGGATTCTTTGCCATCTAACACATTCAGTGTGCTTACAATCAAATGTTGATGCTTCAGTAATACTATCTCCACCTTGTAAAGCAACCTGCGTCAATGACAAGTGTTTTGCTTTGTTCAAATATGTTTACAATCTGATGAAAGATTTACGTAGCATCTGCCGTGTATCAATACCTCGCTTGAATGACAGCAGATTTAATCTAAATTGCCAAGCTTTACCTGAAGCGAATGTTACTTATTTTGAACGTTGTCAAAACAAAGGTATAATTTTTATTAAATTTATGTAATTGCTGTACAAATTCAGTTTTTCTTTTGCTAGTTAAGTCTATTTGCTGAGGTTATAGCTCTCATGATGGAAGATTTCGGTTTTTAATACCATAACAAGTTTGTGTTGCTCTTTTTTATACGGCTATAGGCAGTCTTAAACACCTGTAAAGCCGGATCTTCACGAGGCGGAAAAATGTCGAGGCGGACTACATTTTTCGCAGCTACATTTTTCGTCTCGTGGAGATGGCTGCTACTACCTTGCAATTGTTGGTGTTTTTGGTTTCCAGATAAATTCATATTATTTCTAAGAATAATACCAACAAAGGAAGGATCGTATGATGTCGACGCCATTTTCTTTTTTTTATATGCTCAAAAACAAGAAGTTTGTTTACACTTTATCGCATTCTGATTGGCTAATTTTTAAAGTAGCTGCAAACAGTAGAAACAGATCCCACTATTCGTACCCCTACAGTTTTCGTCGCAATATTGAAAATACTACGCAATGTCTACCATTGCGCAATATTGTACTGCTTTTTTTAGAATTGGTGGGACTGAATTTAAGTTCTAAGCATGTCGATATTATGTTCATGATGTTATTGATAAGTTACTATACCTTTTGACATCAGTAAAGTTAAGTTTAATAAGGGGCTTGTTGCATGAGGCGAGCCAATTTAGTCAAGCCTGCAGCTTCGCTTTGCCGAGACTTCGCGTTTATTAATAGACATTTTCGTTTGCGTCCAAGTTCTTGTATGAAAAAAAACAAGTTACAATATCTTCGAAGAAAGCTTAGTTAACTAGTTGTAGTTAACTAAGTTCACTAGGCTATTGTATAAATGATGTCTCACAAGAAGTAAAATGCAATCATATGGAATGACCCATTCCAGTTTGGCGAGGTCGCTTCAATATAACGTGATTTTGGTTAGGCATTTACAGGTGTTTCTTGCGGAATATTAAGGATATTGGAAACACCCAGCTATATTTTGTAAACTGCGAATAATAAAATATATAATTAATAAAAATATATGAAAGTATATATATTTTCTAAAAGCTAAATAAATTTCCTATGTGATAGTGTTTTTTTTTGTAATAAAATAATAATAAACTGGGAAAACGTAAAAAATTATCGAACGCCCTTTTTGAGATTCCGACTTTCAAGCCTGATGCTTTTCTCATAAAACAAGTCGAGTTTATGGCAGGAATGTTGAGCTTATTGCGAGAGGAAAGTTTATCGGAAATTAAGGACATAAACAACATTGTTAAAGGTGTGATATTTTAAAATGCTTTTATCACACTAAAACCTTTATTTTGATACATTATTGTATATAGGTTATAAAAGGTTATATTGTTTCCTAAATAATGGTACAAAAACTAAAATGTTAAGAGGTTTAATACACAAAAATCTCTTATACAAAACAACCAGGTTCTCATGTTTGCCGCTTGCTTTTCTGTGATCCTAAAACTGTGATCTAAAAACCTGTCTTTAAATCTTCAAATATTTTCTTTACATTTTTTACTTTTGGAGATATTTAGTATTAATTTTTTTTTACAATTTTTAATCCACTACCACCAGAAAACTCATCATAACTCGGGTTCTGCTTACTCAAAAAATAAAAACAGCTTTTTGGATCAAATATTCCTCTCCATTCTAAGCATGCTCTCCACGCCAGGGCCTTTATAGTTTTGTATAAGAGGTTTAAAACGTAAGAAGTACTCTCTTAAAAAACTGACCACAAAGGTAACGACAATTAGCTAACAGGTTTTTTTTACATCTTCTTATGCTGCATGTGTTTGCTCACATAAATGATTAGTAAAAATTAATATCTAAGAAGATTATGTGCGAAAAAATATTTGATCTTTATAACAAAGCCAAAAAGTATTTTTTTTAATTTTGAAAAATCATGTAAGTTAAATACATTTTGCAAAAAATATTTTTGCACTGTTAGAAAATTCTAATTTTGTGCTATCTTATCACTAAAAATTTTTCACTCATGCCCTAAATCCTCTTTGATAATGTATTTGGCGCCTAAGTATAACTAAAAACGACAGAGAAGAACCTTACATACAGTTTATATCCATAACTTATTAGCTCATAGCTATGTCAAACCGGTTCATACGAAAAATCCAGTGCGCTGATTGGCTAAAAATGGTTGCTAAAATTGTAAACAAACAACGTTACCAAAGAACTTTTAACATACATATACATGCATACTCAAAAATCATTCAAAAATCACTCCGCCAGAAAAACAGCAATGAATGTTGATAATTTAAAATCCACTGCGTTTTTAATATCAACATTTATTGCAACAATGAGCAACAAGCAAAACGGCGTCAAATTTGTGTGATAGACACTTCTTTTGACGAAGAATAAACTTTGGTTCAAGAATCGTTTAAAAAAAATTCTATATATGGATATTCGAATGTTTTGTTTTCTTTTTGTACATGTATTTAAAAAATTGATAGAATGAAATTCAAATCGAACGTTTTCTTTCTTCATCAAAACCTCGTTTTTACAACCTTTTAACAACTAAATCGTTAAAAAATAATCCCGGTTTCCCTCGGTCAGCGTATCGACCTCGCAAGCTCGGTCTATACTTTTGGCCTCGGGTAATATTTCTCGGTATAGATAGACAAAACAGTTTATATTGTATTAATATTCTGTAAAACCGCTTATCTCGCTGTAAAGTTAAGTTATTCTGGCAAAATATTTTTGATTATTAATGTCCTCGCAACTCCTTACCCAGTGCTTTGTACTTTTGAAACTTTAATAATGAGATTGAGTTTATCGCAATTTTCATTTGAATTAAATGTGCCAGGTGTTTAACGAACGTGTCAGATAAGGCTTCTATAAGTTGAGAAGATATAGGGAGAAAATAAGTCTACTTTTTACGTGTCCAATGTTTAGTACTAACAGATGGAACACCTTACCAACTTTCCCTGGTTTATTTAGCACTGCAAAAAAGGGCAATAATCTGCAGGGTTATAAATTAATAAAAACGGGTACTCCATGGCTACTTTGCATAAAGCCTGAACGTATTTACACATGGATGTATCGGATATTTTTTAAAACAAAGTTCGATTAATATTTGCTTAAGGACAGTGTGTATATTCAGTCTCGTGTATGCTTTTTCTCGGCCCATGTGATCGTATAGAAAACGTTAGCCAGCTCATATGATCAGTCCCATATCATCTTTATCCAATAACAATTCTCCAGTACATCTAAATATGTGTGAGATGTTAAATTATTTACAAGGACACATTTCTCAAGATGTTTATTTTATTAAATAACAGAAAACCGGAACATCCTGTACACGCGATACTGTTACAATTATACCCGAAGAGACGACAGCTTTGTTGGAGAAGTCGCTCATGGATGTGTGTTTTGGAGTGAAGCAAACCCGTACGTATCAGCTAGCGTATATCCAACTTTGAATAAGCAATTTTGCAGAAATCCACAGGGATTTGCCACCACACCATGGTGTTATACTGATATGCGAAGCCGTGCCTGGAAAAAGTGTGATTTCATAGGGAAATGTTTGACACCTGCAGAAGAAAGTAAGTAAATAGATTTCCTTCGATCTTACTTATCATTTTTTTAAATGTACACTGGTTAATGAAGAAGCACAAAGCTGCGGACAGATTTTTGCTCCTACAAACAACAACGAACATTTCAACAAATTGAAAAACGACTTTCATGGAAATTGTATTTCTAAATTAAGTTCTCTCAAAAGTAGTAAAAGTGTAAAATCATATCACAAGGCTTCATATAACCAGTATGGATATTATCAGTTCGAATTGTTGAGGCACAAAGAGTCCTTTACAAAATATTTCATTATAACAGACTAGCCATATGATCTGTAGAATTTATTAGCACTGAAAAATTACAGGGGTTGGGGGAAGCTTATTAATTTTCAAATTCTTTTCCCACCCACCCACACCTTATTAAGACCCCTCCGCTTATTAATTTCGTCCAATGAATAATCTCCTTATGGTCCAAATTTTTTTTTGGAAATTTTGTTTTGTTTTGAACGTTCATACATTCTGTGTGTTTTCTGGTATTTACTTACCACCATTGACGCAAGCTAGCACTACGTTTATTGATAGTTACGCACTGCATTTGTACCTACTTTGTATCACATATTTTTGACGTATGGGTGAAGATGACTTGAAACGAAGCCACTGCAGTGTGCACAAAATTTTTGAAACTTTCGAATGTTTTATTCGAATGTAATTCTTGTTGGTTGTAGAAGTGATGTATATTGCTGTACACTCTAGTCGTTACATGTATCATTTGTTTACCCTTATCGTCATCATTAATTCGAAAAGAAATCATTGCAGTGCACACAAAACATTTTTTTTTCTCATATATGTAAAAAATATTTTGTTTGGTTACCTCATGTCTCAGTCAGATCGTAATTTTGCTTGCCCTGAAAGATATTTTACACCAGTGGTTAGCACAGCAGTCAGAGAAAGACCCAGAGGATGAAAAGATGGCCTTCACGAACCGATGGATACGAAATTGGATGAACGAATTTGGGGTAAGCCTTCGACACCCTAACAAACGTTTTCAAATTAAACAAGCTGACCGAGTGGAACATGTGTCTGAGTACTTAAAAAACATCTGGACTGTCCGCAAGTTCTTTATGAACAATTATGGGGTGGATCCACTCATAATAAATGGTGATCAAATGCCTTTACATAGGAATGAAAGTTCATCACAAAAAACGCTCAACTTTACAGGCATTGATACCTATGTAAAGGAAAACTATAACCTCTCCCGTGAACGTGTTACAGTATTCACTCAACTTTGTAGCGATCCTAGTGTACCACTCAAACCTGAATTTGTATTCAAAGGGAATGGAACAAGAACAGTTCTTCATCCACCAGAAGGTGTCAAATTTAATTGGGCTCCTAACACCACCAAATAGCGTAAAGCGAAAAGATCAACAACATGGGGATAATGCGATAGATGTACCAACAGACGAAGGCATTGAACTGATCGACTGTTAAGAGAACTGTTGCAAAACGAGCAAAGGAAGATGAGGATGATAATGGGGAAGACGAATATGATAACGAGGTTCAAGAAATCGTTGAAGATCCAATTGCTGCTGATATGGAAAATGTAGTACCAGCTCAATCTGCTAAGGAACCTCTCCCCTGTTATGTTATTCTGACGTATATAAAGATGCTGCATTTCTTGACCACCTGGGAAAACTGTTGTCTAATGCTGAAACATCAACAAGTTTTCTTCCTTACCTCGGTGATTTTAAGCGAAATTACATATCTGCTCGTCGTACTGTTAAGAAACGCATACAAAGCTCTAAGGAAGAAAAGGACTTAGTAGCTGGTAACCGTGAAGTACTAGCTGATTATCGTGAAGTAGTCAATACCCATAAAGTAGCTGAAAATCACAAAGAAGAGGATCGTCAAGTTGTAGTTGATCATCAGGATGCAGATGAAGATGAGTACCCGAATATTTTTAAAAACTTCTTTGCCTAAGATATTGACATTACATATAGTAACTTGTATCATAAAATGATTCTTTAGAAGACATTAACCATTTAATTCGTCCGTTTCTCTTCTCTCAGTAAAAATTCTGACCCCCTCCCCCCCCCCCCCCCCCCCCGTTTCATAAGACCCCTTTGCTTATTGGTTCTGAACTCCCCACCCCCAGCTATTAAGACCCCCCTTGTATTAAGCACCTGAGAGTATATTTCACGAAATCAGTTTTTAAATGTATTTTTAATTCATCAAAATGCAAGAATAACAATGCTACTTTTTCCAAAAGTCTTCTTTACTATACTCCATAAAAGTAATACTTACTATATTTTTATATTTATGTACTGCTTGATTCCCATGCATTAAAAACTTATTTCTGTAATTTTGAATCCCCTAAATGTGATTTCATTTGCCTATAAGCTATAATCACAGCTGTAATATTGCTTGTCCAATAATTTTTTTTAGATGAAGACGTGTGGAAAAAGAAGTAAGCATATTTACTTTTAACTATATTTACTTTAAAATCTCAGTCATTGAAAGTCGTTGTAACACTAGAGGGAGCGAGGCTTGTGGTTTCTGAATAATTGTGGTAGAATTTTAAATAAATGGCCATTATCTCTTTCCTTATGGAGGTACCAGTTACACAAATAGACTGAAACACTTTGATTTGCTTTTTTAATGAAGTACAGCATTTATTTGCTGCATTTTATGTTAAAAAGACACCTTGTTAACGGTTTAGGATTGCAATAAGTATATTCACCGTGCTCCAAAATAACAAACAGTGCCATAAACAAAACAAAAATTTGCATAGCGTAAATAAGCGTAATGTAGAGGAAACATTAACGCACTGAAGGCGTAAATGGATGTCTGTAACAAGAGGCGTAAATTAATTGAGCTTAAACCTATCACATAGAACTTCATATGTTGCTTTAAAAATGGGCTTGATAATTTTACAGAATTTGTTTTCAGTTTTTCTATTTCAAAATGATGAAAATTCCGTAACCAAAAGTTCCAGGGTCACAGCATTAAGCTCAATAATATGACATACTAGTTATATAGTTGAGGACAATAAAGGTGTTGGGATGTATTTTTCACAATGACGTTAAACTTTTGGTTTCTTTACGTTACGCACTTGAATTATCGCTGTAGTGAGCTTCAGTAATGTAAAAACCTGATAAGCACTGGAAATGTCACATGTTAGAATTTATATCTACGTGTAATGTAAAGTGAAAAGACGTGTAGTTGCAACTGTCATCAGTTATTTCCTTATTGAATACCACCGTCATCAGTTTTTTTCTTATTGAATACAAAAAGCGTTTGGGAAACAATTGGAAAATTATACTAGAGGAATTTAATTCTGTCGCACAAATGTTGGGGATTACGAAGTGTGGCAAGGTGGAATTACAAAGTGCTTCATGAAAGAATTACAATTTGCGATAGGTTTGTGATTACAAAGTGTGACAAAACTGTGTTACAAAGTAGGTTATTCTGCCTTTAAATTAAAATGTTCTTTGTTTTAGGCAATGTGTCGCATACAAGAGTATTGTACCAAATCAGTTAGGACTTTGCACAAAATATCTAAAAAATAAAAAAGTTTATCAGAGTTTAAGTGGTGCTGGAAGAGGTAACAGGATCCCTGGACAGAGTTTCTCTCTATTCTACATGCTTAAAAGGCTGTTTAAACAAAATGCTTATGTAGCAATAATGAGGTATCTTAAGATAAAGTGTGGTAAGTGTTTTATTTGCGTTTCCTATTATTTTTGTCAAACATATAAGTATATAAAAAATAATCACTCAAATGTAAAAGAATAAGATATGATAACACAACCTTTTCCCTCGGGTGCTAACCAAAAAAACAGCAGATATTTAGTTTTCGTGAAAATATTGAAAACCCTTAATAATATTTTTTTATGAAATAAGTTGACATGAGCATGTAGTAGTTATCACACAGTGCCGAGAAATATATTTTTTAGTTTTTTATGTTCTCCTTTGCATATAAAACACAAACAAAAAAGACTATAATTTTCGAGAACATGTACAGTAGGAAATTTATCATATCAACCGAGCACAAATGATGTATTTGATAGCTATACTCGGTAAATTTTTGTTCAATTTCAACCATTGTTTAATAAGTTTTTTAGTTAACAGCTAGTCTAAGAGCCCACAATGAATTTTATGTGATCGCACATTTAAATTTCCTTATTTGTATATAATTGAAATAAACACAAATCATTAACTATTACTTTGAAGTTACAGGTGAACTAAGAATTCTCAGCGGTCGATAGCACCTTGCCCATAGTGCCTATATGCGAACAAGAGAATAATTAAACCGTGAATATTAGTTTGTGTCATAATAAAATTATGTTATATTTGAAAGGAAGGCTTGAAACAACCGACGAGTTCTCCTTTCTTAAGGAAAATATAACTTCACTCAAACAATCAGGAATATCATATAAGCTTTTTTGCCTGCTATTGCAGCTAAACAGAGAAAAAATATATTTTTTTACACTGTAAAATTGAAAGATAAGTAAAGACTGCACACATTTCTCGGTAGAAAAATATATAGCGTGTATTTTGTGTATTATAGCGTTGTACTGCAAAATTAGACAACGATAAACTGAGGAACATACACTTTATTTAGAGCCATACATCAATTTTGGGGCGAATGAAATTCTATCAAATTTGACAAGAAGTATTCAATTCCTTCTTGAAGAATTTAGCCAGCACACAATTCTATGCGAAAAGATTTTGTGTATGGTACGATTTAGAGTTTGCTTGACCTCGTCGAAAGATAAATCATTCATTATTTCCTGGCCATGCCGCAGCTTATGCAAAAAACATGCACCAGTTATGCAAGAAATATATAATATTTATCATCAAATTTCTACAAAACTATCTACAAAAGAGTTCAAAAACGTTTTAATTCCTGATTTGGGAAATAAATCTATCTGTACTATACTTCCGGAACAGGATATAACACACCTAGAACGTTGTCAACTAATTGGTAAGTATCTAATGTAGTTATAAATATCGGAATACTGTTCGTGGTGCAAATATTTATAAATATTACCTATCTCGGTTCATTTGTATTGCAATGGTCCTCTCATAAAAAAAAACAACTAGAAATTCAAAAAAGGCTGCGAAGCATATCGTTAGTTGCGAGAAATATTGAAACCAGGCATTTTTGTCCCTACTGCTTATTACTTCTCCTCAATATATTATGGTGAGGTGCCAAAATCTTGCGGGAGTACATCAAAACTGCATGGCTCAGAGATATATCAAATATTTTCTTTACATTTTTTACTTTTGGAGATATTTAGTATTAATTTTTTTTTACAATTTTTAATCCACTACCACCAGAAAACTCATCATAACTCGGGTTCTGCTTACTCAAAAAATAAAAACAGCTTTTTGGATCAAATATTCCTCTCCATTCTAAGCATGCTCTCCACGCCAGGGCCTTTATAGTTTTGTAAAAGAGGTTTAAAACGTAAGAAGTACTCTCTTAAAAAACTGACCACAAAGGTAACGACAATTAGCTAACAGGTTTTTTTTACATCTTCTTATGCTGCATGTGTTTGCTCACATAAATGATTAGTAAAAATTGATATCTAAGAAGATTATGTGCGAAAAAATATTTGATCTTTATAACAAAGCCAAAAAGTATTTTTTTTAATTTTGAAAAATCATGTAAGTTAAATACATTTTGCAAAAAATATTTTTGCACTGTTAGAAAATTCTAATTTTGTGCTATCTTATCACTAAAAATTTTTCACTCATGCCCTAAATCCTCTTTGATAATGTATTTGGCGCCTAAGTATAACTAAAAACGACAGAGAATAACCTTACATACAGTTTATATCCATAACTTATTAGCTCATAGCTATGTCAAACCGGTTCATACGAAAAATCCAGTGCGCTGATTGGCTAAAAATGGTTGCTAAAATTGTAAACAAACAACGTTACCAAAGAACTTTTAACATACATATACATGCATACTCAAAAATCATTCAAAAATCACTCCGCCAGAAAAACAGCAATGAATGTTGATAATTTAAAATCCACTGCGTTTTTAATATCAACATTTATTGCAACAATGAGCAACAAGCAAAACGGCGTCAAATTTGTGTGATAGACACTTCTTTTGACGAAGAATAAACTTTGGTTCAAGAATCGTTTAAAAAAAATTCTATATATGGATATTCGAATGTTTTGTTTTCTTTTTGTACATGTATTTAAAAAATTGATAGAATGAAATTCAAATCGAACGTTTTCTTTCTTCATCAAAACCTCGTTTTTACAACCTTTTAACAACTAAATCGTTAAAAAATAATCCCGGTTTCCCTCGGTCAGCGTATCGACCTCGCAAGCTCGGTCTATACTTTTGGCCTCGGGTAATATTTCTCGGTATAGATAGACAAAACAGTTTATATTGTATTAATATTCTGTAAAACCGCTTATCTCGCTGTAAAGTTAAGTTATTCTGGCAAAATATTTTTGATTATTAATGTCCTCGCAACTCCTTACCCAGTGCTTTGTACTTTTGAAACTTTAATAATGAGATTGAGTTTATCGCAATTTTCATTTGAATTAAATGTGCCAGGTGTTTAACGAACGTGTCAGATAAGGCTTCTATAAATTGAGAAGATATAGGGAGAAAATAAGTCTACTTTTTACGTGTCCAATGTTTAGTACTAACAGATGGAACACCTTACCAACTTTCCCTGGTTTATTTAGCACTGCAAAAAAGGGCAATAATCTGCAGGGTTATAAATTAATAAAAACGGGTACTCCATGGCTACTTTGCATAAAGCCTGAACGTATTTACACATGGATGTATCGGATATTTTTTAAAACAAAGTTCGATTAATATTTGCTTAAGGACAGTGTGTATATTCAGTCTCGTGTATGCTTTTTCTCGGCCCATGTGATCGTATAGAAAACGTTAGCCAGCTCATATGATCAGTCCCATATCATCTTTATCCAATAACAATTCTCCAGTACATCTAAATATGTGTGAGATGTTAAATTATTTACAAGGACACATTTCTCAAGATGTTTATTTTATTAAATAACAGAAAACCGGAACATCCTGTACACGCGATACTGTTACAATTATACCCGAAGAGACGACAGCTTTGTTGGAGAAGTCGCTCATGGATGTGTGTTTTGGAGTGAAGCAAACCCGTACGTATCAGCTAGCGTATATCCAACTTTGAATAAGCAATTTTGCAGAAATCCACAGGGATTTGCCACCACACCATGGTGTTATACTGATATGCGAAGCCGTGCCTGGAAAAAGTGTGATTTCATAGGGAAATGTTTGACACCTGCAGAAGAAAGTAAGTAAATAGATTTCCTTCGATCTTACTTATCATTTTTTTAAATGTACACTGGTTAATGAAGAAGCACAAAGCTGCGGACAGATTTTTGCTCCTACAAACAACAACGAACATTTCAACAAATTGAAAAACGACTTTCATGGAAATTGTATTTCTAAATTAAGTTCTCTCAAAAGTAGTAAAAGTGTAAAATCATATCACAAGGCTTCATATAACCAGTATGGATATTATCAGTTCGAATTGTTGAGGCACAAAGAGTCCTTTACAAAATATTTCATTATAACAGACTAGCCATATGATCTGTAGAATTTATTAGCACTGAAAAATTACAGGGGTTGGGGGAAGCTTATTAATTTTCAAATTCTTTTCCCACCCACCCACACCTTATTAAGACCCCTCCGCTTATTAATTTCGTCCAATGAATAATCTCCTTATGGTCCAAATTTTTTTTTGGAAATTTTGTTTTGTTTTGAACGTTCATACATTCTGTGTGTTTTCTGGTATTTACTTACCACCATTGACGCAAGCTAGCACTACGTTTATTGATAGTTACGCACTGCATTTGTACCTACTTTGTATCACATATTTTTGACGTATGGGTGAAGATGACTTGAAACGAAGCCACTGCAGTGTGCACAAAATTTTTGAAACTTTCGAATGTTTTATTCGAATGTAATTCTTGTTGGTTGTAGAAGTGATGTATATTGCTGTACACTCTAGTCGTTACATGTATCATTTGTTTACCCTTATCGTCATCATTAATTCGAAAAGAAATCATTGCAGTGCACACAAAACATTTTTTTTTCTCATATATGTAAAAAATATTTTGTTTGGTTACCTCATGTCTCAGTCAGATCGTAATTTTGCTTGCCCTGAAAGATATTTTACACCAGTGGTTAGCACAGCAGTCAGAGAAAGACCCAGAGGATGAAAAGATGGCCTTCACGAACCGATGGATACGAAATTGGATGAACGAATTTGGGGTAAGCCTTCGACACCCTAACAAACGTTTTCAAATTAAACAAGCTGACCGAGTGGAACATGTGTCTGAGTACTTAAAAAACATCTGGACTGTCCGCAAGTTCTTTATGAACAATTATGGGGTGGATCCACTCATAATAAATGGTGATCAAATGCCTTTACATAGGAATGAAAGTTCATCACAAAAAACGCTCAACTTTACAGGCATTGATACCTATGTAAAGGAAAACTATAACCTCTCCCGTGAACGTGTTACAGTATTCACTCAACTTTGTAGCGATCCTAGTGTACCACTCAAACCTGAATTTGTATTCAAAGGGAATGGAACAAGAACAGTTCTTCATCCACCAGAAGGTGTCAAATTTAATTGGGCTCCTAACACCACCAAATAGCGTAAAGCGAAAAGATCAACAACATGGGGATAATGCGATAGATGTACCAACAGACGAAGGCATTGAACTGATCGACTGTTAAGAGAACTGTTGCAAAACGAGCAAAGGAAGATGAGGATGATAATGGGGAAGACGAATATGATAACGAGGTTCAAGAAATCGTTGAAGATCCAATTGCTGCTGATATGGAAAATGTAGTACCAGCTCAATCTGCTAAGGAACCTCTCCCCTGTTATGTTATTCTGACGTATATAAAGATGCTGCATTTCTTGACCACCTGGGAAAACTGTTGTCTAATGCTGAAACATCAACAAGTTTTCTTCCTTACCTCGGTGAATTTAAGCGAAATTACATATCTGCTCGTCGTACTGTTAAGAAACGCATACAAAGCTCTAAGGAAGAAAAGGACTTAGTAGCTGGTAACCGTGAAGTACTAGCTGATTATCGTGAAGTAGTCAATACCCATAAAGTAGCTGAAAATCACAAAGAAGAGGATCGTCAAGTTGTAGTTGATCATCAGGATGCAGATGAAGATGAGTACCCGAATATTTTTAAAAACTTCTTTGCCTAAGATATTGACATTACATATAGTAACTTGTATCATAAAATGATTCTTTAGAAGACATTAACCATTTAATTCGTCCGTTTCTCTTCTCTCAGTAAAAATTCTGACCCCCTCCCCCCCCCCCCCCCCGTTTCATAAGACCCCTTTGTTTATTGGTTCTGAACTCCCCACCCCCAGCTATTAAGACCCCCCTTGTATTAAGCACCTGAGAGTATATTTCACGAAATCAGTTTTTAAATGTATTTTTAATTCATCAAAATGCAAGAATAACAATGCTACTTTTTCCAAAAGTCTTCTTTACTATACTCCATAAAAGTAATACTTACTATATTTTTATATTTATGTACTGCTTGATTCCCATGCATTAAAAACTTATTTCTGTAATTTTGAATCCCCTAAATAAAGAAATAAGTTTTTAATGCACTACTTGACTTCCTTGCTCAGATTTTAACCAGCAAGTACATACACAAACCCTCTTTAAGTTTGAGTTATCAATCAGTATCAGTTTGATCTATAAACCTCGAGTCAAATAAGGTCCAATAAGGCTGAAGACATTTCCTCTCTAGACACCGTGAAATAGTAAGTACACAATGTGATTTCATTTGCCTATAAGCTATAATCACAGCTGTAATATTGCTTGTCCAATAATTTTTTTTAGATGAAGACGTGTGGAAAAAGAAGTAAGCATATTTACTTTTAACTATATTTACTTTAAAATCTCAGTCATTGAAAGTCGTTGTAACACTAGAGGGAGCGAGGCTTGTGGTTTCTGAATAATTGTGGTAGAATTTTAAATAAATGGCCATTATCTCTTTCCTTATGGAGGTACCAGTTACACAAATAGACTGAAACACTTTGATTTGCTTTTTTAATGAAGTACAGCATTTATTTGCTGCATTTTATGTTAAAAAGACACCTTGTTAACGGTTTAGGATTGCAATAAGTATATTCACCGTGCTCCAAAATAACAAACAGTGCCATAAACAAAACAAAAATTTGCATAGCGTAAATAAGCGTAATGTAGAGGAAACATTAACGCACTGAAGGCGTAAATGGATGTCTGTAACAAGAGGCGTAAATTAATTGAGCTTAAACCTATCACATAGAACTTCATATGTTGCTTTAAAAATGGGCTTGATAATTTTACAGAATTTGTTTTCAGTTTTTCTATTTCAAAATGATGAAAATTCCGTAACCAAAAGTTCCAGGGTCACAGCATTAAGCTCAATAATATGACATACTAGTTATATAGTTGAGGACAATAAAGGTGTTGGGATGTATTTTTCACAATGACGTTAAACTTTTGGTTTCTTTACGTTACGCACTTGAATTATCGCTGTAGTGAGCTTCAGTAATGTAAAAACCTGATAAGCACTGGAAATGTCACATGTTAGAATTTAAATCTACGTGTAATGTAAAGTGAAAAGACGTGTAGTTGCAACTGTCATCAGTTATTTCCTTATTGAATACCACCGTCATCAGTTTTTTTCTTATTGAATACAAAAAGCGTTTGGGAAACAATTGGAAAATTATACTAGAGGAATTTAATTCTGTCGCACAAATGTTGGGGATTACGAAGTGTGGCAAGGTGGAATTACAAAGTGCTTCATGAAAGAATTACAATTTGCGATAGGTTTGTGATTACAAAGTGTGACAAAACTGTGTTACAAAGTAGGTTATTCTGCCTTTAAATTAAAATGTTCTTTGTTTTAGGCAATGTGTCGCATACAAGAGTATTGTACCAAATCAGTTAGGACTTTGCACAAAATATCTAAAAAATAAAAAAGTTTATCAGAGTTTAAGTGGTGCTGGAAGAGGTAACAGGATCCCTGGACAGAGTTTCTCTCTATTCTACATGCTTAAAAGGCTGTTTAAACAAAATGCTTATGTAGCAATAATGAGGTATCTTAAGATAAAGTGTGGTAAGTGTTTTATTTGCGTTTCCTATTATTTTTGTCAAACATATAAGTATATAAAAAATAATCACTCAAATGTAAAAGAATAAGATATGATAACACAACCTTTTCCCTCGGGTGCTAACCAAAAAAACAGCAGATATTTAGTTTTCGTGAAAATATTGAAAACCCTTAATAATATTTTTATATGAAATAAGTTGACATGAGCATGTAGTAGTTATGACACAGTGCCGAGAAATATATTTTTTAGTTTTTTATGTTCTCCTTTGCATATAAAACACAAACAAAAAAGACTATAATTTTCGAGAACATGTACAGTAGGAAATTTATCATATCAACCGAGCACAAATGATGTATTTGATAGCTATACTCGGTAAATTTTTGTTCAA
Source organism: Hydractinia echinata (assembly GCA_030067915.1). Taxonomy (NCBI): domain Eukaryota; kingdom Metazoa; phylum Cnidaria; class Hydrozoa; order Anthoathecata; family Hydractiniidae; genus Hydractinia; species Hydractinia echinata. The sequence goes on from JASGCC010000080.1 coordinate 410,517, forward strand.
TTTCAACCATTGTTTAATAAGTTTTTTAGTTAACAGCTAGTCTAAGAGCCCACAATGAATTTTATGTGATCGCACATTTAAATTTCCTTATTTGTATATAATTGAAATAAACACAAATCATTAACTATTACTTTGAAGTTACAGGTGAACTAAGAATTCTCAGCGGTCGATAGCACCTTGCCCATAGTGCCTATATGCGAACAAGAGAATAATTAAACCGTGAATATTAGTTTGTGTCATAATAAAATTATGTTATATTTGAAAGGAAGGCTTGAAACAACCGACGAGTTCTCCTTTCTTAAGGAAAATATAACTTCACTCAAACAATCAGGAATATCATATAAGCTTTTTTGCCTGCTATTGCAGCTAAACAGAGAAAAAATATATTTTTTTACACTGTAAAATTGAAAGATAAGTAAAGATTGCACACATTTCTCGGTAGAAAAATATATAGCGTGTATTTTGTGTATTATAGCGTTGTACTGCAAAATTAGACAACGATAAACTGAGGAACATACACTTTATTTAGAGCCATACATCAATTTTGGGGCGAATGAAATTCTATCAAATTTGACAAGAAGTATTCAATTCCTTCTTGAAGAATTTAGCCAGCACACAATTCTATGCGAAAAGATTTTGTGTATGGTACGATTTAGAGTTTGCTTGACCTCGTCGAAAGATAAATCATTCATTATTTCCTGGCCATGCCGCAGCTTATGCAAAAAACATGCACCAGTTATGCAAGAAATATATAATATTTATCATCAAATTTCTACAAAACTATCTACAAAAGAGTTCAAAAACGTTTTAATTCCTGATTTGGGAAATAAATCTATCTGTACTATACTTCCGGAACAGGATATAACACACCTAGAACGTTGTCAACTAATTGGTAAGTATCTAATGTAGTTATAAATATCGGAATACTGTTCGTGGTGCAAATATTTATAAATATTACCTATCTCGGTTCATTTGTATTGCAATGGTCCTCTCATAAAAAAAAACAACTAGAAATTCAAAAAAGGCTGCGAAGCATATCGTTAGTTGCGAGAAATATTGAAACCAGGCATTTTTGTCCCTACTGCTTATTACTTCTCCTCAATATATTATGGTGAGGTGCCAAAATCTTGCGGGAGTACATCAAAACTGCATGGCTCAGAGATATTGCTTTTGAGCCTTGGCAGTTTCAAATTTGTTTAAGCAGGGGGTTCCTACCGATGTGTTATTTTATTTATGCCTGCTTTTTTAACATATTAGCATTCGCTTCAGGATTTGAAGAAGTTTAGCTCCAATTCTATTTAGTTACCATTGAAGATATGTCATGTTTGCGTCCCAAAGCCCATGCAAAAAGGAATTAACTGGACGAATTTTCACCTTGTACTTTTCGGATTGGCAAAAAAACTACATTCATTTCTAAAATAGGAAAGATTTAAAAATAGTAGTTTTATTGATACTTGATACATTAACTAATATTAATTTTCTGTAAATATGACATTGTCTAAAAGAAAGTACATTAGGTTTAGAAATCAGACCTAAACCGCCATTACCATTTTGGGGTGACCCCATCATTTTTTGTACCTTCAATTTTGCTTCAGCCATTCCAACGGATTTTAGCACGCCACATTTACCGACCTTCAATGTTGGTACGGTTGCTGAGCTAGTTGGTCTTTGGAATTTCTTAGCAGCGTCCGCTGATCATAAAGGACTCGGGTATGGAAGTTAGGTTTTTCTAAATAGAGCGCAAGGTGACCCAAATGCACAAACACAAAAAATAGTAGTGGAATGGTAAAGATTGAGCCACAACACATTGTGGCTCAATAAAACACACATTGAGACTTCGTATAACAGCAATGATCACTGTTTGCGCGAGATTAATAAATGCTGCAAAATCCACAACATCTGATAACCATTATAAAATGACTTGTCAACAATGGAGAGGCCCACAGATAACTTTTCATCACGTTCTTTAATAGCCTTTCTATCTGAGGTAGACCCATCCATAATATGGCGTAGGAATTGCACAGACATGGAGTGGAGACAAGAAAAAAGGTATGTAAAATCTGAAGGTTTTTGAACATCAAAAGGAGTTGAATTAAGGGACTTACTTTTTCTAATCACGATGATACGTAAATTGTGAGGACAGAAATCCATGGTAGTCCATTTAAGTGCCAAGAAGACATCGGGTTGATATCGTTCATAAAGGCTCTTAATAAAGACAGTTACACTTTGCTTGTTGTGATATACCTAGAAGCGGAAGCCAGTGGTGTGCACTCAGGAATAATATTGATGCCTGCAAAAGGAGTTGATTGATGGCAGTTGCTTTATCGAGTCCGATGATAGCTAGATCTGACTTAGAAGAACGTGCATCTTTAAGTGCTAACCGAGCTATTGACATATGTTCCGACCAGCGCGTAACCCATTCCATACTTTCTGAACAGATACAAGGCCGAACAAAAGCTTACATTCGACATACCTTGGTCCCGGAATCAGTTTCGAAATTAACGGGTTGATGACATTTAAACAACAATATTTTGTCAGAAGTAAATGATCTTAGACATTTTCCTGATAAGAGTTTTATGATCTGTACAATAGAGATAATGGTACACAAATTTTGTCAAAACTCTCATATCTGCAGGGGTAAACCACACGATCTTATACTTTAATATCACCAGCATTCCAAGCTCTAAGCAAAACAGGCAACGGATAAAAAGAATTGTGAAAAGAATTTATTTGTGCATCCACGGGCCATTAAATTTAAATGAAAGATCTTTTTTTGTTTCTTTCAGGCAGCAGTTAATTTGTCTACGGGCCTTATCAATTACCTTGGATATCAACCCAGCCTTTTTCACCAAACCCAGCTAGGCTTTACTTCCGTTTTACAGTGCCATTTACTATTATTTGTTTCTTAGTGAATTTGGAAAAAGCCTTTCTCCATTTTTACCTTTATATAATTTTTATGGCATAAGCGATCTATCACCATACCTTTTGGGAAACAACTCACAACCCAAACATTGTACAAAACGAAGCTTTGTGAAAGTCTCTTAGTTGAATATTCTTTTTGTAATATATACGTTTGCAGTATTTCGTTTTTTGTAATATTTTAAAATTGCCCCGCGTCTCAAATTCCGGGACCCAGCTGCTAGAGTTCCGAGTTCCGGGTTCTGCATGTCGCTTTTCTTGTATGCCCATTGCTAGTAACTTGGATTCATTAATTTTATGCAAAAAACCTTTAACATCTTGAACCATTCCAGTATCAACCACACATGTTTTGCTGAATAATGAATAAGGAGCAAATGAAGAGTAATACAATCGCTATTATTTAATTTGTTTTCTCTAAAAAATCATGATTATATTTAATATTCAATGTTCGTTGGAATATGCAAACGTTTTGGACCAGCTCTCTACAACTATAAACTTATATGTTTGTATTCAAAATTTTAAAGGATACTTCAAAAGGTTTGAAGTTTATTTTATTAGAAAGTTTGAGTTAAAAACTTATTATGAAACTGATTTAGTCTGTTGTAGTCTCACATTTGACATGTTAAACAAGATTAGATAAGGCCACCTAGCTCTAAATTTCTCTTCCAGAGACATGGCAAAATTAAAACAATTATGTTTTACGTTATATTGTAACACCATATTTATTTTCAAATATATATAAAGTGTACTTAAATGAAAACGCTGGCTTTTAACTTTACATCCCCAGATTTACTGGCAAACCAAAGCCTCACTATCAACTGTCGTTCTAAAATCTTGATATATTAGGTTTCCATGCACAAAAGTGCGTAAAAAAAATAAGAAAACAAGGTGGTGTCGAATAATCTCGAAAATCTCAAAAAAGCGTCATGGTGAATAATGCTATAAACTTTAGTTTAACGGTTTTTATATTCCCTCTCGGTAAACCTTTTCTGGATGCACACTTTCAAGATTGGAAGACACCATATGTCTATAAAAAAATAAAGAGCAGCTAGTTTGCCAGCTAGGATAGTCAAATCTGTACAAAATTATTATCGCTATTTGAAGCATTAGTAACCCACAATCTGACAACAGACACGCTCTTAACGGGCGTAAGAATTATGCAGGAAAGGCTACGTAGTTCCTGCTTTTTAGACCAGGCTATAAGTGTAATTTAACACAAAGTGACAAAGGTGCCAGAAACAGTTTAATAATTATATTATTTTAAGTTACTATTAGGTTAGAAAGACAGAATGAAAATATATAATATGAGAGAATTCGAGTGCTCATAGTGACGCAAAATAAAATATCATTATCAAACAGTTTTACAGTGGACCACTCAAATAAACCATACAAATCTTGTTCAAGTATTTTAACAGTTTCCCTTTTTTAATTGTAAGTAGCCTAACAGCGAGCATAAAAAAGCTTTATAACTTACAATTAAGAAAATAAGGAAAATAAATTTATTATCGTATGCAGTATGCGAGGTACGCTTCATTGCATAAAAGAAAAGCAAAAGCTTAGATAAATAAACATTTTTTTTCTTCATTATCACTTTAGAAGATTCAAATCAAAACTTCACAAAGTATTGTTACGAAGGAAACGGAAGTGGTTACATTGGGATTATTAACGTAACGTCTTCTGGAAAAACCTGTCAACCTTGGTCTATAAATCCTTATTTAGACCCTGGCTCTTACCCAACATTAAAAAAAAACTTTTGCAGAAATCCACAGGGTCATTTGGATAAACCTTGGTGTTACATTGTGAAGTCGATGCAACGTTGGGAATACTGTGACGTCAAAGAATGCAGCAGTAATATGATTATTGGTAGGCGTGTTAAATGATTTTTTCTTTGTAAACAACATGACATAAGTGTGTTTACTCAAAGAAACTACAAACTGCAAGCTGATATTTGTATACAATTGCTAGAGATATGTCAAACTTTGAATATCTACGTCAGTTATTTTTAAGGTTTTTCTCTTTACAATATCATAAAAGAAATGGCTAACTTATATTTTTTTTCAATTTTCTTCACACTTTTTATTTTAAAGAAATATAAAACGACATTTCGAAACTTTTTTCGTTACAGACAAGGAATCATGGATGAACAATGTTTGGATGATTTTAACATCGCTTGGAGTAATTATAGTTTTGTTTGTAATGGCTTATTTCTACAAAAGGCACCGCAAACAACGCAGAAAAGAACAAGGTTTGTACTTAGTTGCACAAAAGCGTCAATATTTTACTACTCTATGATTATTAGTGACAAAAAAATCTAACATAACAAAACGCACACGAAAATAATTGGATGTTGTTAACACGTACCAAGCGAATTTGTGTTTCAATTGTCTGAACACATAAATACGTAATTGCATAATATTACTTCTGTACTTCATCTTTTGTCGCGAGAACTTTAAGCTGGTGTTGCGTGACTGTACTAAATAATTCATTTTTGAAGATGACAGGTACCTTTTTTGCCTGTTAACATGATCATTTTTAAATGATCTTTTAAAAATCGATTAGGTAAAGTGATCGTATATTTCTGCCTTTAACATATCAGATATTTCTTTTTTATTTATTATTATTATTATTATTATTATATTTTATCATTATTATTATTTTATTTAAACAGGTTTAACAGCTTCAGTTTGATATAGGTATATCTATACTGGTATCAATGCGTGACCTGTTTAAACAAAAAATAATTCTAAGTCAAACAAGTAACAAAAAAGTTAAAATGGGCGAAAAAAGTTTTTTAGCACAGCATAAATAAATAATGCTAGGAAATGGGGAACGGGAAGAGGGTGGAAACATGTCCTACCTGGGACACTTTTATTAATAGCATTAGAACTGTTGACTCAATGAGCCTGAAACTTGTCGTCACTGATTTTTTTAACATTTGGGAATGAAAAGACAAAAAAAGACAAAAAGCAGGTTTGACACGCCCATCTCTTATAAACTCTATTTCATAATTTTGTAATGTTGCGAAATATTAGTTTTATTTTCGAGAAATGTATGTCCCAAAATTCAATTGTCCGAGTTTTTATTTGTGCGAATATTTAATTCCCCCTGAAAATCTAGAAATTTTCCAAATGTTGTGTCTTTTTAGTCTTTATTTTTAATAAAAATAAAGAAAACAAGTGACGATACGTTCTTTGTTCTTGCTAATACGATTTATTTATTATCATCGTCATCAAGAAAGACAATAAAATCTTTTTCTGTTCCTTTTTTCGTCTTCATCATATGGTACTGGTAGATTCTTTATAAATATGGGTATCTCGTTCCATCATAAAGCTCATTTTGTTGAAGCATTAAAATTGTCCGAAATCGTTGAGATAGTGTCAAAAAATCAATGTCCGGAAAGAAAAATGTCCGATTATTTTAGTCCTAACTTTTTGATTTCCGCCGCGTAAGGCGGAATCTTTAAAATCGCCTTGGAAGATAGAGAGATAGGGACCACCTATAGCCTGGACGCGCGGTGTCTAGGATAAAGTATTTACCCTGGGCTTGAAAATTGTTGTTTTTGGACTTTCAATTTCTTAAAAGCCAATAGAAATGCGTTATTTAATTTTTTAGCCAATAGAAACTTGATTGTAAGAATCTGATATTCATGGCTTCCTCCTGCGAGGTATTCTCTCGAAGTTCTTCGAGTTCCAGGTCCCACAGGCCAAAGTTTCTTGCCCAAAACAGTCGGTTACCGTTCCTCTTGATATGTTTGGAACTCCAAATCAATTTTTTGCAAAACAGGATGTTTGGTCGCTGAGACTTCTCCGGTAAAAAATGCTGTATCTTTTAAGCTAGGCTAGTTTGTTTATTACCTAGCTATGATAAAGTGATTTATATTTGCGATTCTTCAGAGTGTTTAAAGCTGTTATTTAAGCTACGCAATTCCCTAGCATTTCTGCTTAACTAAAAAACGGCCTTCCTTATATGTAGTTAGCTAGGGATCAAACCCATTACCTTTTTTCAAATATCAGGTGAGCAAGCAAATGACTTATAGTTTGGGAACCAAAAATGATGATTATTAGCCTAAAAGGTGCAGTTGTTTTCAGGAAAGTTTGACCGGTTTAAGCTACATTTGCATGTACGGATTATTTCATTCTTCTGGCAAAAAAGTCATGTGGCTAGGTTTTTAACGATTAGGATTATTGCATGTTTGGGGGCAAACAAACACTGTGGTCAAATATTCCTAAAACATTATTCTTTGCAAGTCATAAAATAAGTTAAATAATAATAAGCAGCAGATCAGAATTTTAAACTTTGACAGGCAAATCTTAACTTTATGAAAAGCGCTGTGTACTTGTGTACACCTTAATTAATCGCCATTTTGTTTTGTACACAAATATTCAAAAAACATTTTTTTTCAAATTTGAATCCTAAATCAAACATTTTTTCTTATTTTGGCCTATGGACCGTTACGTTGTGTTGCAAGCAAAAAAAATTTGCTCCTAAAAAAACCTGACATAAGAGCTTAAGTTGCATGTAAGGGCGAATCTCCACGGGACGATTTTTATGACGATCGTCATAAATACTCGAACTTGATTGGTCGCGATTTTCGTCATGACGAAAAGATGAATTGGTTTCTACTTTTCATCACAAAAATCATTGCAAATATCGTCCAGTGGAGATTCGGCTTAAGTGTGTCGTAACTTACCTAAATGGGGTCACTGAATAAAAATTCTCCTTGATGTGCACAAAAACATTTGAATGTAGCTTTAAAAAAGCATCAAGTATACTGTATTTCTCTATTATCCAGCTTCCCTGTTATTCCCACCTCAAGTAATCCTGCCTTTTTGCCATGGATTGTAAAAAATATTTCTGCCTCTCCAAAATTTGCATACATTATCTGTAGAAGTAATTTTTGTGAACCTTTTTTTGCAGAACTTTGGGCCAAATCCGCAAAAATATTCCACAGAAATTTTAGAAATCAGCAGAAATCAGGCAAAAAAATTTTCTACAAAATTTTTTTATTTCTGCTATCCGCAACAATTTCTACCGCCAAATTTTTCATTTCTTCATACTGTGATTACTTTAGGACCTTAGTCATTGAGTTCTATGTTGCTCATTTGTAAATGCCGTAACTTCTGAATACTGTGTTAGACAAAATACTGATTTTGCCTCTACTAAAATAACTGAACTTTAGGCACCCAAAAATTAATATCGCACATTTTTTTGAAAATGTTGTCATCTGCACAAATATATTCTGCAAAATGAAGCATTTTTGTACCACTCGTCCACAAAAATAAGTTTCAGGAAAATTTATTGTGCAAATAATTTGTACCCTTGGCAAGTTAGGCTCTTACAACATTTGGATGCATATTAAAATTCCAATTAAAAGTTGCAAAGTTGGTTGCGTTGCTTATAGCCCGAAACAGATTTGAGGTAAACCGATGTGTGTTTATACTTTTTATGCTTTATATTTCCAAACTATGTTAAAAACTTGCTGAGTCTTGCTAAAGACAATACTACACTTAGGTTTTTTTACCCAAAAATAATCCCACATATCCAGCCTATATCCTGCATTATCTGATTCCCACCAAACCCACCTTTGTTTTGTAGGTCAAAACACTAATCCGGTGGTAGAAGTAATAATAGAGTAAATACGGTATTCTTGGTCACTGTTGAATATAACATTTAGGGATGCTTTTAGGCAGGTTAAGTAACTTTCAAAAAAAATTAAAATATTTATGAAACTGCCAAAATTAGTCTTTTTGGAAAGACAGACATCACAAATATTTGGCGTTTCACAGTATCACCTGATTTTTTTATCAAAACTTCATAAAATGGTGAAAAATGTTATTTTACCTTCCATTTATACCTGTCATTTTTAAATATATAGGGCACAGAACAATATCATATTAATGTGCTAAGATTATTTCGAGTTTTTCATATATGTTTTTTCATATAGCATTTTTCTTTCTTTCTTAGGTCAGCCAAAATCTAACACAGCCATCATCAGCATTTCCAAAAATATGTTGACAGAGTAAACTGCAAACATTAAATTGTGAAAAATGAATCATCACTAAAACCAATGTATATTTATATAATTTATTTTAGTCTTATTTTGGTTATTTAATAGTATTTACTTCACATTATTTTTCTGGGAAACTCGACTTCTATGGTTTTCTTTGTCAATTTTACAGAATTTGTATCATGAAATTTTTAGAACTTTCCAGGTAGATCCCCAGTTTTTATACTTTTTTAGAACTATGTGTAAATCTGTATATTTTTGTTATTTATTCAGATGTAATTAAATTAAAGTATATATAAATTGCGTTATTTTTCGCCCATATTTCAGGTTACTTTAACCCGTTTTTTTATATAAGAACAATGTTATAAGAACATGAACCTCAGACTCAAAACCCCAGACTCAAATCATTGTTTTTACAACTAAAACTACTCATGAAATGGAATAGTCAAAAAGCCTCAAAAAGCGGTTAAGTCACATAGTTTTGCGCAATTATTCAATCATTTATCCTGTTTTTAAATTGGAAATCTCAGCCTTGGGTCGATCATTAAACGTTTTGCTCTGAGGAAAGTTTCTCTTGACAAGGCGGAAATCTTCAAGCCTTAAGGCTTCTTGTTTGGTTTGAAATAACCCTAACTCAGCCTCATATTTCTTATAAATTTGTTTGTTATATAAAAAAATGAATACAAACTTACTATATATTTTTCTAGCGATGCGGGGGGCAGGAATACAAGCTTCAGTGTTTTTCTTTGTTACACCTTGAGAAGAACTTGAGAGCGGGCTTGTTAAATTTCCTATCTGCATCGATTTCTGTTTTTCGACAAGTTCTTCAAACAAACCTGCAATTTTATCTTGAAAAACAAGACTTGTTTTCAACTTTTGCATGTCGCGTGCAAGCTTTCCGTAGGATTGCTGCCTCAAATTAATTTCTGATGTCAAATCAGTTGAAAGTTTCTTCTCTTGTTTTTGTGCCAACGCAATGGAATCTCTGTTTTGATCGATACGTGCACTATTGTTTCCAACAGTATCCGATATGGTACCTATTTCGTTCTCAAACATATCGAGACAATCTTTCCAATCCTCCAATTGGGCTTGTATAAGCGCGACCTTAAAATACTCCATCTCGTCTAGATTCCCACGTTTCAGTCCTTGAACTTGTTTGACGTCATAACCAAGTCTTCTTAAAACATTCATTGCCAGCTCCCATTTTTTGTTGAAGATTTTGGTTGGCATTCGTCCCGTAGTGTGCATTGTCTCGTTTCGCCATTCATGTAGACGAACAATGTCTGCCGAAGTTGTAAGATCGTTGTCTTTCAGGTCTTTTGCATCCCAGCCGGTGTTCGGCATTGGAATTGTCGTACATATACGAATAAGTTTCTTCAACAAAGTTATGTCAAATTCTTGAGAATCACTCTTCTTTGACTTTGGAAATACAAGTTTATATTCGTCTTTAAAAAGGTCGTGGCTTAATTTTTTCTTGTATTTCTTTAAGTCTATATATAACAACTCCGGGTTTTTTGGTTTCGAACCTTGACAGTGAAAGATATCTCTCAAAACGGCTGTTCCTGCATGTATAATCAACGTAACAAAACGAAGCCAGTTTTCATGTTGAGCGACGAGCTTTTTCAACCGATCTTTTTTCCTTTTTTTAAACCAAAACGCCATCTTGCAGCTAACTAAACCACTAAACGGCTTTCAAGATAATTTTGTTGATACAAATGAAACAACCTCCTCCGCAGAGGCATTTACTAAATAAAAAAATCTAATCTAAACAAATTGCGTCATCAACTTTTCAAAGAGGATAGAGAGACAGAGAACAACATTAATGAAATCACATATCGTAAGCTAAACGCACTGCGTCTTTTCGTCTTCCTACCGTTACATGTATATTACAATTTATTATGTATAAATATGCCTCATGATCAACATATCAAAATTCCCACTCACCTGCTAGCTTTGCTGGTCTTAATCTTTTTTATCTACATAGGGGGGGTCCACACTAGAATTTTAAAAGCATGCTATAAATTTAAAGCACGATTTAAAGCGTTGTTAATAATGTGAACGCATTAATTAATTAATTATTCATGAATTTTATTTTTTATTTATTGAGTTGTATTTTAACATTGCAGGTTAGTTACAATAATAATTGAGAATACTCAATGATTTGTTTACCCCATAATTCTCCGTTTTCAAGATCAACTTCAAATTTTAAAATCTTTTAGGCTAATGGCGGAAATCTTCAAGCCCCTGGGCTTCTTGTTTAAAGTTAATATACCGTATCTTTTAAATTTAGAACCAATGGTATCTCCTTATCTTGATTTAAAATGCAACGACGAAACGTTATCAAATCTACTGTCACCTCCACATATTGAGACCGAAATGTAAAAGGTTATTTTTGTCGTTCAATACGGCAAAATTTCATGGCTGCAAAGAGGCAACATACTTACCCTTCCCGGCAAGATAGACGAAGACAAAAATCACTGTAAATTTTAAGAAATAATCTATCACAAACTTATTCGTAATGTACAAAACTTACTTTTTGCTAGATTTTACTAATCGTATTTCCAAGGTTCTTTTTTTATTAAATACAATTATTCATAACCCTGTAACTGATTGAAGTGAATGCGACCAGAGAGGTCGGTATTTTCCAGTAATGCCTGAATAAACACTTAGTTTATGGATTATAACCAGATTATAACCTAAAAAATTGAATGGAATTTTATCTTATTTTTTTATTTTTTGATATGAGAAATAACATCCTTAAATATTTAAATTTGACGTTTGAAATAATGATGAAAGATTTCTTTCAAAAAAGTGGAAACACGCAAAGTTTACAACTTTACTATGCGCCGTAATCAATCACAAATCTTCGTCGTTTGGAATGTGGGTTCGTAAAATTTAATGAACTGTCGTACGCAATTACGTTTATGTTGAAAAAACAATTTTAAATGTCTCGTCGTTCAAATATTAGTGATACATCTTGTGGTATAGTTGCAATAACTAAAAATGCTCTGCATAGACAAAGGTGCTGGCAGAAAAAAGTGTTTTTGTGTACAGCATATGAAATATTTTTCATAGGGAACATTGTTGTCTTGTTGTGGTAATCCAAACTTTTGATGTATTACAACCACTGACTTTCTGAATGTGGAGATGGTTAATGCATACGCAAGACGTTTAGTTTTAATGTTTTACAATTTAGTAATGCTGAAAACTTATTTTTTCATAAAATTTCCAAAGCTTTTCACAATACCATCAACTTTAAAATGCATGTTTTGCCGAACTTGAGAAAATGTGACAAGTGGGGGGTAAGACATACTTTTTAAAATGTTAAAGAAGATACCTCTCTTCTAGATGCAAATGATTTTAAATCGAATGACCATCTGTGTCAAAGCAGTTCACGTCATCTTATTTCCCCCTTTGGCCCAAATCAGATACTCTTTTTCCGACTACTATTCGCTTGTTATCTGCGTATCTCTTTTGTTGCGTTGCACTTATCAGTGACGTTTTGCGTTATGCACTATGAAATAGTTCGTGGAAACTCACTTAATCTTGTGTGAAGAAATATAACACACCGAAGAATTATTTTCACTATTTCATGCAGGTTATTCGTGGGTCGAAAAAAATATATTTCGCTTGTACTAAACAAAAATCCTTCTCTTAACAAAACACTCGCACAAGCACAATTTAATAATTCTTTGTTAATGATTTTGGCATCATCGTTACGTTCTCTTTGTGTGTGATAGAAAGTTCCCTCTTTCTCTAGAAGTAGAATGTTATGTTCTTTAATTTTTTTACATCTATCTTTCTCATTGATGATTTTTATTTTCTTTCTCCTTTACTCTTGTTCATATAAAAAGTTACTATTCCTTATTTTAGGGTTCAAACGATGCCTTTGTGGATATTACCAGCGGTTATTTACCGGGTTACGCAATAGTCTGACGCCTTTTAATCAGATTGCATGCCATGATTATAACCTTTTTATCACGGGTACTAAATGGCTTCTAAATCATTTATCGGGTTCATACTAGAAATTAGTACGTGGCAGTGTGATGTGTTCCTTATATTTGACTTTCTCATTGGCTTATATTGATTACGTGAGCGCGCGCTATTTTTCTGTAAAGACTGGCTAAAATGTACACCCAAAAAGGTAAACAAACTTTCGTCGAATTTGAACGGTGTCACATGTTCAAATAAGAACTCTAAGTTTTGAACTAATTGATTTAATCTTTTCGCAATATGATGAAATAAATCAATTTATACTGGACCAACAATCTGAAAAGAGTATGCTACGAAATATGGAAGCAATAAAGTTTTGTTAAAGCAACATAGTGGCCGTAAAATACTACGTGAAAAATACTACATGGGAAACAGCAACCTCGGTTGTCCGTACAATCTCGGTCCCTATTTTTCTGTAGGGACGGGCTAAACGGTTTATAAGCCATTAATAGTGACCCAGATTGTGACGTTATTAAAACAACCGAGTTTGCTGTTTTCTCACGTAGCTCCAAGATAAGCGCTTTGTAAATCTAGTACCTGGTAGCTTGATAAAGTCATAAGAAAGGAAATAATCAGTAGCTAATTAGACCTGTGTTTTTCTATGTCACAAAAATCATTGGCAAGCATTTGGATGAAAAGAAAAGTACAACACGTCTGTAATAGCACAAACTCTGTTAAAAAAAGTGTCAACTTAAGGGGAAAAAAAGAAGAAGAAAAGATTGCGGAACTAAAGATTGCCAGTTTAAGATAAAAAAATCGTACATTGCAGTACTAAAGATTGCGATAAAATCATTAAATTAAAGAATCATTAAAGAAATTGCGAAATTAAAAATATGATCCACATGTAAAATCGAGCAACCCTACGGAAAATATTATTCTACTAGTTATTTAAACCCGTGGAATAATCCACTTAAATTTATTGTGCTTCTTATCACAAAAAGGTTTGTTGATAATTTTATTAAGAAGGCTAAAAAAGAAACGTTTTAAACGAAATCCCGTGGAGATATCCACTCAAAAACATTTAAAATTTATTCTATGTTTCTTATCACAACATCATTTGTTGTCCAGTTTCATTTTAAAGACGCAAACAATTAACTCTTTTGAACGAAATTGACAACTATAATAACAACGGTAATTGCCTGTGACTTTACTCGTATAACAATTTATAACAAAGCTCCCGTCACGGTAAATTTAAATTCGCATGCAATAAAATTCCTAACTAATGAAATCACTTTATTTTATCACATGATTTGTTGTAGCCAAACAGCGAAATTCATTGTTCTTTTCGTCAAAACGTGTTGTTTTTAATTCCATTCAAGCGGGAATAAATAAAACCAATATGTTTTTCATAAAACAGTAGACAATAGACACGTGCTTAAAGGAATAATAAAAATTAATTACCCGTGACTTTTGTGTAATAAAGTTTACATAATTACACAAAGGTTTTTATGAGAACAATAAAATAAATTAACCGCGACTTTTTTAAAACAAAAATTTTAAATCAATTTCAAAAACCACACAAAAGACAGAATAAAAATAAAAGTTTAGCAAAAGTGACATGTTACCGCGGCTGTTTCTTTAGAAAAAACAACACATCCACTTTGCCTGTTACAGACACACGGAACTGGCGTATTATTATAGAGATTAGATGATTAGAACCTCTGACTTCTTCTTTTAAAATATAACTTATGCAAAACAAACCGTGATTTTTTTTAACAAACCACCAAATTTCGAACTATTTTACAATATTCCCTAAAATCTTGGTTATTTAAATTTGTTTTTTCGAAAACTTCTCTCTATGCCAATAATTAAAGAGTCCCCCTCGGAAGAAAGTTTTTGACACTGCAGCAAAGCACAATGAAATACTCAACCTGTAAGTTTCAGAGTTAAATCATAGAGGTGTTGTTCCTCCAAAGTTACTGCCAAAAAGACAGTTAAACTTTCTTTTCGCAGAATAAACAAATATAGGAACAAGAGGTAAATACAAGAAAGAACAAAGATAAAGTATAATGACATATAAAATGTAAAACAAAAATTTACTTTACCTATGCATCTGTGCACTTCACACCACTAACAGCAACTGAACAGAAGTCACTAATGGACAATTAAACAAACAATTAAAATGTAACATAATAGAACAATACAATTTTGACATCACAGCATTAATACCCAAATAAACACTTACTGAACACAGTTAATTAGCAATACGAAAACTGTGTCCGTCTGTGACCGCCAAAGTCGATTATAAAATCGATTTTGACCGCATAGTTTTGTGATATGTTTCATAGACGCTTTCAAAGAAGATTTGTAGAAAATATCTATTTTCTACAATCATTTTTGAATGCGTCTAAAAAACATATCACAAAACTATGTTCTGTATTTTATTCATAAAATAACTTACAAATAAAAAAATACTAACACACTATATAAAACACTTTCAGGTATATAACAGAGACAACTATATTTAGTCAACTGCAAAAAATAAAATATTTTTTTTCCTTAAGACTTCGATCAGGTGTTTCGTCCAGCCCCCAACATCGATCAGACGAGGGCTTTAGCAAATTGGCTATTGCTTCCTTTATTTCAGCCTCTGTTCCATTACTAAACCGATGCAACACATTCTGTAAAAGAAATCAGATATATCTTAATTAAGAAATTTTTGCAAATAGCATGTTTATTTTGAGTTTAGCTGAAGAAAAAGAGAGATAAAAAACTTTCATAAATCTATCTCCAGCCTTTTTATGCTGTTCTACACCTAAAGTAAACAAATATATTTACTTGTGTTCATGTCTTTTATCAGGTAAATATTATTTTATTTTGTTAATTACAAAAAGTAGCTCTTATGCTGGTTAGCTAGCTAGCTCACCTTTTAGTGCTGAAATTGCCTGTTATTAGACAAATTTATAACTAGCTACCTAGTCACTAAAGCTAGCTTAGATAGCTACACAGAATGACAAGCTATCTATATAATAGGTATTTAGCTACTAGAAAATTAAAAGACATTAGAGTTTGCTTGGGTGCGCAATGAATGTCTTGGATTGCGGAAGCCCCCCTTTTTGCTTAAGTACTAAAGGCCGTTTACATGAGATCCACGGTGAACTCAAACGGTTCCAACTGACTTTGATTCACAGTGAGTTTTGTAGCTAAGACTGTTTTATGTGAGTGTTTATCATTTTAGGCGAATTGAAACTCACTTGGGTCAAGTTGACCAAATTATATTTGAAATATGTGTGAGGTTTCCTTGTAAGCACGTCACCCCTGAATGAAGTGCAATTTTCGATCACTGTGAATGCCTGAAAGTGACAAACACAAAAGCTTACAGGTCATCCCAAAGTTTGTTTTGATCCAATGTAAATAATCGTGAAAGCACGAGCTTTTTTAATTCACGACGGGACTCAGCAATTACCGAGGCGAATGCCATTGTGTTAACAAAAAATTCTTGCTTCACTTTGGCAAGTTTTGCCAACGTGTTTTTGTTAAGCTTCTCTCAATTTCTCTCTAAATTTTACTGTTGGGAGCTTTGGATTGCAAAACAAAACATAAAATTGCGGACATGAATCACAAATGTGCTAACGTGAGGAAGGCAAATCGCATTTCACGTCGGCAATCACTTGCTGATGTGAAGTTAATCGAATTAGTAGACGCACTTTTCTTAGTGGTGTGGATTTTCACTGCGCCCTATTCTCCTTGCGGTCCTTTGCGAATAGCATTTACTTTTCTTAAGAAATCCTTGAAATTGTCTAAATTTACAAATAACTTTTTAGCGATTTGTTAGGAATAGCGCTTTCTTTTTCACAGCGTCAGAAGCTTATAAAACAATAATAGAAGCTTATAAATGTTTTTATTTTTTGTAGAATACCATCTACATATGTAATTTTAATATTTGGTTTTGTATGTAATTTGAAAAAGTTGAATATTATTTAACATTACAGGTTAGCTACATTAATAAAAATTTGAATTTGAAATTGAAATTGAGAGATACTCTATGATTTCTGAACCCTGGGTTGGTAAGCCTTACTCGGTCTTCGAGGAAGTCAGTAAATTCTTTGTACAAGCATTTTTTTTAGGTAATGGTGGAAAACAATTGATAACTTTTCTTCCTGTGTTTAAAGACGAGTGTTGGTTGTGTTGCTTTCTTTGTGAACTTATTAATCTTGTGAATATAACTGTGAGGGTAAAAAACAACAAAGAAAGATATATGTATGGGTGCATTCTATTAACATACGCAATTATTTAACATTAACAAATGTTTTTTCAGACCATTCTCACTTCCGATAATAGTATGCTCGAAAAGATCTTGATTGAACTTACTTAAAATAAAAATTTAGTTACAATAAATGATATTTTGATAGAAACAAAACCAAATAACAAAATGGATTCCGCAATGTGCCTAATAAACAGAAGCAGCGTCTAACATGGCTAGATTTTCCTCCGTTACATATGTCTATGTTTTGAATTTTTTATTTGTGTTTGCATAAGGAGCAACCCCGTTCTTGTTATGATTCATCTAACGCTAATGACTTTTAACACAAACTTTACTGAATCCCTTCAGGCTTTTCCAGATATCTGGTGATCCTGTTAAGACAGATTGGTATCTAATTTTTAACTTTTATTAAAAAATGTATTTTACTGTGTAAAGTTTATTTTTTAATACACTACTCACTGAAATATGCACATGCAACAGATGTGTTTTACATTAAGAGAAAAAAATGTTATTTATACTGGATTCCATTTCTCAAAACTGAGTATTTCTAACGCATTAGGTTAAACCATCGCTTTTACAAGATTCCCAAAATAAACTGCTGCAAAAAGCATCCTTTTAGGCATAAACAGCACCTTTTTCTTTTCCAGTCATTTTTTTCGAATCTGGGCAGCAAGCTCCGGTTTATTTTTCAATTACGTGTTTTGCAGGTAGATAAGCAGCAGTGCTTGGATTCCAATTGGCTATCCGCATATGTATCATTCTTATTACGTTTTACTCTGAAGTTATGTCTTTTTACACAAAGTCCTCTGCCAATTTCCTGACGATAAAAAGATTTGGAGAATAAATCTTTGCAATAGATTTGAATTTGTGGCAAGGGTAATCTTTAGCACATGTCGTTATTACACACTCTAAAACTGAAGATTCTCCGTTCTATTAGTGGGCTTTCAGACCGATATATAATTTCATGTTGTTACGTGCAACACTACTGCAACACGTTTGTTATTAAATGCATGAGTATGTCCATAGCAACACAGAAGCAACATGTGCTTGTCTACCGTTTCTAAATGTTGGTTTAGGCACCAAAATTTCGCTGATTGCTTTAGACAATCAACTATTCCGCTCCACGCCCTATCCAACCATTTCAACTAAAAGTGACGTCTTCAAAGTGGCATTATGCTTATTGTATCTCTGGCTTCCTTGCTGTAAACAGAGCCAATTTAGAATTTTGCTGCTCCAACTTACTCTACTCTATTTTTTCTCACAATTAGCTTTTTGGAATTTTCTTGTAATCTATATCACTTCATATGACACTAGTGAAATTAAAAATTTTAAATGTCTGTGATTTGACAGGGTAAAAAATATGGGCGGCTTAGCTACTTAATGAAATTTTCTCTTAACAATTTTAATAGGCTATGACTGCTTAATGGTACATCTATATTTTTGTGACAATAAAGAAGTTAAAAATTTTACAGGAACATATTTAGTTAAAAAAAAATCCCGGGTGACTGTTTTAGCAATAATGGGGTATTGCCAAGCTTTGTCCTCTTTTTTTCTAATCAAACGGAAGTTGCGGGACTGTTATTTTTAAAATAACATCTTACGCCTTACTGGATGTGCGATAAAGTTTCCTGTACTAAAGAACTCCAATGATTAAGAATAGAGTTAAAAGATCTTTTACAATATTTTTACTGGCATAAACGTAGTTTGAACATTCTGGCACAACAGCGCAATTGACATTTCTCTGAAGTAGTTAAAGCATAGGACATGTTTTGTGGAGACCCTAACTGAATTATTTCCATCATGAAAATTGATTGCCATTGCGGCTTTGTCAAAATTGAGATGCCGTCACAAACAGGTCATATCAACATATCATTCTGCGTTTCAAGTCATTATTTCAATTTCAAGTTATAGAACTTTTAACTTAAACAAAAGGTAGCTATGCTGTTTTATGCCAACGAAATGATGACATGGACTGATCTGTTCGGAGTTTTTTTGAAAGAATTTGATATGTTAACCGCCTTGTAATGATATTTAAAGTTTTGAATGATATATCACTGAATCTCTTCAGTTTATGTGTAGACATTTAATTTTAATCTTAGACCCCTACATATCATTTAAAATGATATTACCGAAACGCAACTTACACGTGGTTTACCATTACTAGACTCCCTAGCCGTTGTCTGACACAACTTTAGTGCACATTTTAACATAGCATTGACAGTCTGTGTTTTCTATTTGAACTGATCTTGTTAAGGAATTATAGAAGTGAAATTATAAGCACTCCACTTGATGTTTGACACAGTTCACCTTTACCAATTGCTCAAACTAAGGCGCAACGCCGGATGTTATGGCAAAAGACAGGCGCCAATTTAAAGCAGAGAGTGTTTTTTCCACTTTGTTGCTGCTTTTGTCGTTTTTTTCGTTTTTTGCTATAATTTGTCGTATTTTGTGATAGCTTGGCTCACACCTGTGAGCATAATTTATTCACACATGTTTACATGTCAGGATATAAATGTCACCAATTTTCTTTTTAGGGTTTTCACGGTTATGACAAGCATGCTAAACAAGTCAGTAACATATCGCTCTACTGAACATACACCGTGCTTATTTAATAGATCATGGTAATCTATAAATGGTATCTCAGTTAATTACCTACCCAGTTATCTTGTTAGGCTATATAAACAATAATAGTATTGTAGAAACACAATGGAACGTCTTACAATCAAAGTAAGAATCCAATTTAACGAGAATAAAAAGATGGAAATTTATAATTTAGTAGTAAATAGTAAATAGTTCTTTAAGACGATAATAAACCAATGCTTGGAAACAAATGTGTGTTGTGATAATCTATACGAAGTATAAGGGGTTATATGGTACGAAAAATCTCGCTGTTGTATTATTAGTAGAAATTGAGCGACATGCAGTACTACAAGGTTTTATTTCTCATATTTGTCGTCAACTTGTCGCTATTAATAAGTAAGTTCTATTTTATTTAATGAATAAGGAAATGTTGAAATGTTTTTTGTTATTCTATGATATTATTTTAAACTTATCATTTCAAATTCATTCCTTCTTCTTGACATTTTCTTATATAAGCAACACTAACGTTTAACTGTCGTTCAATGTTACTTAAGCTTTGTGTTTTACAAGCTCAACTGTTAAGCCTAGTTCCCACAAACACATTTATTATTAAAAATATGTTTACTACTAGACTCATGTATGAGTTTATTTTATCTAATTGATTATGAAGTTAAGAATTGTAACTTGTAAGTATGGATGCGGACAATGAGGAAATCTGAAGTTTTTCACAAAAGAACGCTTGGAGAGAGATAGATGAAAAACTAGGGTATGACCAAGGTTTAGTGTTTATTTGTTTTTTAAAAATTTAGTTTTTATCATACTTAAAACAAGATAAGCTAATTTTAAAATTTTCTGGCTGTCCACATCCATACTTACAAGTCACAAATCTTAATTTCGTTCAAAAATTTAGTTCAGTGCGAACGCATAATCTTACTGCATAATTGCTAGGATATACAGTAATATAAAGTAATATATAGTAAGTATTAGCATATTATAGAAGAATTTATACACGATCAGAAGCCTATTAACCACGAAATATTGAGAGTTTAAAGGTTTGTTGTGAATTTTCTCAAATCCTGGTCTGCAAAATATACCAAATGAATATAAAAATATAAATACAAGATAGTGAAAAAAAAATCTACATAATTGACAAAGCATTCGATTTAAATAGCTGGTCTGTAATTTCTCAAATCCCTGTCTGTTAAAAACCTGATTTTTCCTGCCTAATCAGAAAAAGACATTCAGATGATTTACTCCTTAAAATAAATGATTTAACGAAATGATTATGATTTGGAACAGTTCAAAAGAAGTTTTATTCCCATAATGTCGCATAATGCATTTTTCTTGCTTTTACAATTAGTATTGTTAAGCTGTCGTTATGGTAAAACAGAAACAAAACAGAACAAAGATTTAACTTGATAACTACATTAAATAATAATGCCGAAAAAGGACTTTTTATGTGTATTGCTGCTTATTCTGGTGTCAATAAATATTTTTAATTAATTATGTTTAATTTCCTTTAAAGTGCTTTTTATATGAGCCTTCTTTTTATTTGGTAAAATGTATTGTATAATCTAATGATTTTGTACTTCTTTCACTAAATCCAGTTTGTAAAAATTCTTAGCCTCAGAATTAGTGAAAAATTAGGAACGTCTTTGAATTACACCAAGGCTATTGTTTTTAATAAACTATTTGCACAAATCTAGTCTGTAGGGGTCCTTGTCATTACGTTTTATGATATGAACATTACTCTCACGTACAGTGGACTCTCCACAACTCGAAACCCTTTACACTCGAACCGGTCTTTAACTCGAATGAATTCGTAGGCACCGTGAAAATTTCCTGATAAACTCTCATAATCAACTCTCTACTACTCGAATCTCCATAACTCGAAAATCTCCTTAAGTCGAACAATATTTTTTGTCCCTTGAAAGCATAGGCTATTTTCGCTCTTCATAACTCGAACAATCTGAAACTTGAAGAATTTCAGAGTTTTTTTCTGATTCGAATATTTTTTACGTGTGTTCGGCTCCTTAGATCATTCGAGCGAAGTCATTTGAACGCGTCATTTTTTCATTACAGAATAGATTTAGTCAACTGAAATAAACTGTTTACGACTTACTTCTTACCCGTAAGGTAGATAATTACTCAAATACATCGTTTTCTTTCAAGGGGCTTATGTATAAAGGATAAACATAGCAAAATTTCCAAACTCCCCATTACTCGAACCGCTGCATAACTTGAACGATTTCTGATTCCCCGTGAGAGTTCGAGTTATGGAGAGTCCACTGTATATGCTGAAACCAGAATATTCATTATGGCCTTTAACAAGAGACAACTGGTACTTTTGTCCGCCTTGAACGCAATTCCCATACGTTAGAATTACTCAATAGTTTGTTCATAAAATTACTTCATAAGCGAAGGAGGCTTGATAATTTGAGATACGAAGCTATCAAGGAGATAGACACAGCGCTAGCAAAACACAAACGAGCAAGATTTCCGTATAGATATATTTGTTATTTTTCTTGCTTTTTATTAATTATATTATCAATGAGAAATTACTGGTCACCTTTTATTTTTGATGTTCCAGAAACAAAAAAAATGCTGTGTGAAACCTGAAGGAACTGAAATATAAATTTTTAAATCAGCGCTTTGAATGAAGAGGCTTAGCTACGAAAATTTATAATAACGACAATGAAAGAACTTCATAAGTCGTAAATATATTACTTCGCTTGTAAAACAAATTGCAATAACATTCTGTCCTCTAGAAGATCAAGGATCTGTTCGGATGAAAGCGAATACATTTGATCGCTAAAAGTACTACAAGTGTGATAATTCTTGAAACGTGTTAATAAAGTTTTCAGCAGAAAAAGAAATGAAGTTAAGAAACTATCTTTCGATTTTTTGAAGCGATTTGGATTTCCTTAAGTTATTGTTTGCGTTAATTGCAACCCTATGAAGCAACAATCGGAAAACGCACATAATAATTTTTGATACCAGATGATAATAAATTATGTATTTTATGTATTCTCCCCATATTTTTGATTTTGCACCGTCGTGAAATGATATTTGCGTTTACGGGTGTTTTTGAACATAATGTTACCGAAATTATGTTCAAACACACCCAGCGAGAAATTTCAACTCCCTCTTCAAGACAGAAGTGAAATAAGGCCGGAAGGAAGTTATACTTCGGATCTTTCATGTAAACAGACATTGGCTTTTCTTAGGAGTCCGAAGTTCACGCCGGCGTGAAAAAATACCTATAAAGGACCCCTACACGGTACTATATGGCACGTGATGCCCCATACTTAAAGCGCTCAAAAAAACCTGCTCTTGAATAGGTTAAGTTGCCTAGTCACTACAGAAAAGGTATCTTGTATACCATTTCATATTCATCAATGCAATGAAATGTTTAATAACACAATTGACTATTTTTATATCTAATGGGGTATCCTCTTCTTATCCTTGTCCTTTAGGGCATGATTGATTTGTTAAGGAGAATGAAACGAAAGTTGAAATAAAGTAAATTTTCCTGAATACCAAAGGCTTTCCTTAAGCGACTCTGGCTTACGTTGCTAGAGTTTTTATCGTATCGCATTGTGGATAATTTTAGGTTAAAAACGTGCGTTTTACAGTGTTTTACTCTCGTTAATTATTTTTTCAACTCATTTTAGAATGTCACAAAAACTTGACTTCAAGAAAGTAAGTATTTTCTTTTAAAATAAAATTAACATTTTTCTGTTCAATCATTGTCTTTGAATAATATAAAATATTATCATGGACCTCAGGCGGGAGCGTCTGCTGAATATTTTTGGATATTCGTGCAGTGGTTAGCCGAGAGTCAAGTATCTCAGCAGATATGCGATATCAAATATCTACTCGAGATATTCGATAGTCCCTCCGGCACTTATATTTCGTTTATATATGTAGTTCCTTTATAAAATGACATGAAAGTCAATCAGATGAAGAGTTAAAACTAATTAAAGATAAAAGAGGTATCAAACAGGAAGATGTATTATATCGCACTCCTATTTTTATTGTTCTCGATAGTAGTATACAAAAGATAAGCAACCAGATGGAGAGCTGGAAATAACTGAAGGGCGAATGTTTTAGAACAACAAGAAACAAGAACGGCATAGATACCCTGATTTTTTTTATGTATTATATTTTTTTGGCGATGTTTTATTTTAATGAAAATCCTAATCTTTTCTCATTATTTTTTTGTGTTTTCAACATAAGATATCAGAGATGATATGTTGGTTTATTTGAAGCAAGGGGTACATTCAATAGAATGAAATTTGCTTTCGGTTTAAAAGTTTCGGAACATGTGCGCATACTGTTTGCATAGCACTCGAGTTGAATGTGGTCAAACCTTTTTTGAAGCAATTCAAAAACAGAGACCTACTATCAGAAACTTAGTAGACTTTTTTAACGAGAAAAACGAGGGCAAAAAGAAAACGAAAGCCAATTACAAATTTAATCGATCCATCAGCTAATGCACGAACGAAAACACCATCTACACTACCGTTACCGTTACCGTAGCCTACTATTGTTTCAACTACTTCACAGACACATACTTCATATATAATGCTACCAATTGTATCATCTGCGCCTTTAATACACTCAATCTATTCCACCTTCAACAACAGTGAATAAACCAGCAACACCTGTACCAACAGATAATGGTTATGTCTAGTTCCTTCTCAACTTCGCCCGCAAAAATGTATCAACTTGCTACTGTTGTGGAGGAAATCTTTAGTCAAATATTCTATCGAACAATATACAAAATTTAACCAAGGTTTCGAAACCAAAAAAAGTTATTTCGACCCTACAGCGTGAAAACAAACATTCTCATTCATGTTTGAGCAGACAAACTAATTTTTTTGCTGCTAGTTTTATTGTAGTTCCTGGCGATATAAAACCATTGTTGAACCAGCAGCATATTCGCATATCACATGCAACAAACATTTCCGTATAACAAAGAAATATAGATATAAAAATGTGTTTTTATTATCGTTCATGTTAAAAAAATAAATAAAAAAATAATAAAAATCAGGGTCTCGGGTCTCGGGTCTTCCACGTGCGAGTATTACATAGGCGAAGTGCATTTAGTTATCGTGCTTAAGTTTGATATACAACTGAATGAAATAACTTCTAAGCGAAAATTTGTAAAGTATTTTGGCAGGGCACTGATTATATGTTACCTCTGCTTTGTTTCTTCATGCGATATAACAATTGCGCCATGTTCAATTAGCTTTAGAAAATACTGCCCTTGACTGCATAAATAAATTTTATGCTGACTTTTGGAAATACAGTTTGTCCTTTAGGAAAAACATTTTTGTGCAAACTAGATCTATTGTTCAACTAAATTAATGAGAGCAAATTTATATTTATTAGAAAATTCAATAAGAAAACTTAACTTGCAAAATTGCAATTAGTTATTACACCTATACGCATATGCGAGACGGTTTACCGTATTAAGTGCCGACTGTGGTGTTAACAACGGATTGTTTTCCCATGTTCTTATTTAAACCGAAGCTGCTATAAAGGTTTTTGAAAAAAGTACTGCGCCTATACGGATGTGTACCGCACTTCTTGAATTTTCGCGGAAAATTGTATTAAAAAATAAAACAATGTTGGTTGATTGTTTTTGCTATGAAGGGGTTACAAAAACAGGTGGTAAACTGTTTTTATTTCAGCTGCAGTTGCAGGAAAGTTATTTCTTGGAAAATGTATTACACCCGAACCACTATAATGCTGTGTGCGCTTCAACAATCCAAGACATTGGGCATTCCTGTACTGTACTATACTAAATAGCTGTCTAATTTTCTATCCATTTTTGCTCAAGTTTTAGTTTTGTTAATACACGGTTTTACGGTCTCAGTTCCGTTCCGCTTTTTATACACTTTTTTATACCGAACGGAAAAATTTCGAGCAAAACAAAAATATGGCGTATACATGTGTTGTGAAAGACTGCTCAAATAGCATTAGAAAGTTGAGAAAATGGAGGACAGTGGAATGTGAAATGCATAGCTGCTTAAGATCTTCATCATCATGTTCATGTGAGGAACCTTTTATGTAAGTATTATTCTGGTTAAGGCGATTTTTATATGTTTTTTCTTAGCCAACCTGAAGACTCTTAATATAAAATATAATATAGGCTAGCTTCAATATAATAATTTGCATATGTATTTTCATTTTAGGTTATATCCATTTCCAACCGAAAGAAAACAACCAGACAAAAGAGATGCCTGGATCAAGTCACTAAACGATTTACAAATACAACATGTATATAAACTAATCCACTATCAAATCAAAGCTATCCTGGGAAAGTAAATCTGGTATCATATTGTCACTTGATATCTCACAATCAACATTCGGAATCACTCGCACAATATGTACCAAATCTCGCTCTTCATGAATAACATTAAATCGTTTTTTCAATTTTTGCGATAAAATTTCTGGTGCAGTAAACTTTTTCCAAAACCAAACCAGATTTTTCAGCACGTTTTGCCAAAATGCTTCATCATATGTAACACGAACTGTAACATGACCTTGGAATGTGAATACGAAAAAATCGCAGTATCTTTTTTCAGTTACACCCATTTGTCCTTGAACTTGATAATAATATGGACTAGATTTTTTCAGTGCTAAATTTCCATCAATCTCTTCTAAATGTTCATAGTTATCACATCAATTTTTTTGTGATGGATTTGTATTTTTCTTTGGCATGTATTTCTGTATTTATTCCATGTTTCATTTGCCATGTTTGTATGTTTTTTGAATAACCCATTATATCACTAATAATATATGGTGGACAATTTTCCGTCTCATTAATTTGTAGTCTTTTTGACGTTTGGAAGCAAAGTTTGAATTTTGACGCGGTATTTCTACCATGCCTTTGTTTTATCCACTCTGTGCTGTTACTCTGGGAAATAGTTGATTTATATACAGATTCTATTTGCTCTTTACTATAACTCAGCGATTCAGAGAATTCTTCGACCAATTCCTCTACATTAAATTCAGGTGGGCATGATTCGGCAAAATTCTCTCCGCATTCAATAATTGATGGCACATCTAAAGTTTCAACAGTTTTTACACTCCTTTTTGCTTCACAAAATTGTATGAAGCAGCTGTTTGGTATAAGTTCTTTCACCTCATGATAAAGTTCTTGGCGAATTTTGTTGTTATCAGCTGACTTCTGCACCTGGCTATCGGACATAACCTGGAACAACTGTTTTCGACTAGCCTCTGATTTTCGTTCTTCAACAGTAGCTTGGGTAGACTTTTTTAAATATTTTTCCTGAGTAAAAATGAAGTCACCTACACGTCTTGGCTGAATGTTTTTTTTGCTTGTAGGAACATT
Organism: Hydractinia echinata; assembly: GCA_030067915.1. Lineage (NCBI taxonomy): Eukaryota > Metazoa > Cnidaria > Hydrozoa > Anthoathecata > Hydractiniidae > Hydractinia > Hydractinia echinata. The sequence goes on from JASGCC010000080.1 coordinate 437,586, forward strand.
CCAACTCGACAATTTACTTGTACAAGTTGGATTACACATACCCACTAAATTTGCAGCTTCGATGCGGAAAAGTAAACCTCCAACATGATTGCAACTTCCTAAAAGTCCAGCTGTACATGTGCAGTAGGCGTTCATGATCTCACCACCAAGTTTATCATTACACGTTTTACGCACTATGGCCCAAATCGCATGCTGTTTCATCGATACCCTCATTGAGGGCACACATTTTGTGCGGAAAAGGCAAAATTTTGATTCATCATCCAATAAATTAATTTGTACTTCACCAATAAAATTGTTTGAAAAGTATCGATATACCTTTCCCTGTTTATATTCGCATTCGATCCTTTGAACCAGATCATGTTTATTTAAAACTTCATGGTAATATCTTGAAATGTCACAGAGGTTTAATGGTGGCCATTGTGAAATTCCATTTTCCTCTTTTATCCAACCTTCTTTCAAATCTAAAGGATCTGGAATGTTTTCTCCCTCAACTAAAAGTTTATTTACATATTCCTGGAGTAAAGTTCTCTCAATATGCTCCCTCTCTTGGTCAAATGGTACACGTTCTTCATAAGCTGCGAAAGCGCTAAAAATAAAACAAGTAAAGCATAAAGTTGATATCCATAATCACAAAAAAGCCCTAGCTCTGCAAGCAACAGAGAAGCCACTGCACTGACACACACAGCCACAGGCTGGCTCTAAAGTTTAAGTTATTCAATGCTTACTCACCGAGCTGTCAAAACTTCGATTGAACCAGCAACAGATTTATTTCGAAGTGAAAGAAAGGCTTTTAATGCCTTAGAACTCCACAGCTTGAAATCCTCAAGACTGAGTTCTCCAAGTTCTGGAACTTCAGAATTGTCTGTTCCACTGGCACTGATACAGCTTGGAATTTCGCCATCCATCTTCTTTAATCACGAAAAGTTTATCAAAATAATATGTTGGTTTAGTATTTAAAAATACTGTTTGTTTTTTTGTGGATATAATATCCTTTTTTAACTTTTTTTTATCAATGTTTACTTTTCGACCTACTTCTCTCACCTACTAACCGCAACTGTCCTTAAGTTTTGCTCGAAATTCTTCCGTTGCGTAGAAACAAGTGTGTAAAAAGCGGACAGGAACTGAGACCGTAAAAGGGTGTATTAAGCCAATAAGAAATAAAATAACAAAATTTAATATGATAGCCTCACCCTTATTTTTATTTTCATGCAACAAGATTGTAAGCTTTTATTAAAGGAGTAACAACTACATGTGCTATTATTGTCTGATTTTTTTTTAGTTGCATTCCCTACATAGATATGTTACCGCATGGGCAATGTTTTGATGTTTTGTCTAAGTATAATATCTACAATTACAACATGGAGGAGCTGAAAAGCACTGATCAAATTTTGAGCATAGCCTTCTCGCTCGTTTCTGGGTGGAAGAATGCCGATAATCATACAAAGATGATAGCGATTAATAAAGAATTGCGAGAACACCTGGGTAATTCTGATTAATTCTATAACAATAGCGGTTGACTGTTTTTGTAGTGAAATCCATAATAAGCAGAAAACTGTACTAAGCGGTCCAATCGGATGTGAGACACGACTTACACTCACTAAACGCGTAATCGGGTGTGCGACGCGGCATCTCCTGGCTTTATGTCTATTGCATTTAGTTGTTCTAATTTAGATGTATGCAATCATTTGCCCAAATTTAAAACAAATTTGGAAAATATCACTGAAGTATACAAGGAGAAGATCTCATTATTCTTTAGTTGCTTCTCTTATGGTATCAAGTGGATTCTTTGCCATCTAACACATTCAGTGTGCTTACAATCAAATGTTGATCCTTCAGTAATACTATCTCCACCTTGTAAATCAACCTGCGTCAATGACAAGTGTTTTGCTTTGTTCAAATATGTTTACAATCTGATGAAGGATTTACGCAGTATCTGCCGTGTATCGATACCTCGCTTAAATGACAGCAGATTTAATCTAAATTGCCAAGTTTTACCTGAAGCGAATGTTACTTATTTTGAACGTTGTCAAAACAAAGGTATAATTTTTATTAAATTTATGTAATTGCTGTACAAGTTCAGTTTTTCTTTTGCTAGTTAAGTCTATTTGCTGAGGTTATAGATTGCGGTTTTTAATACCATAACAAGTTTGTGTTGCTCTTTTTTATACAGCTATAGGCAGTCTTAAACACCTGTAAAGCCGGATCTTCACGAGGCGGAAAAATGTCGAGGCGGACTACATTTTTCGCAGCTACATTTTTCGTCTCGTGGAGATGGCTGCTACTACCTTGCAATTGTTGGTGTTTTTGGTTTCCAGATAAATTCATATTATTTCTAAGAATAATACCAACAAAGGAAGGATCGTATGATGTCGACGCCATTTTCTTTTTTTTAAATGCTCAAAAACAAGAAGTTTGTTTACACTTTATCGCATTCTGATTGGCTAATTTTTAAAGTAGCTGCAAACAGTAGAAACAGATCCCACTATTCGTACCCCTACAGTTTTTGCCGCAATATTGAAAATACTGCGCAATGTCTACCATTGCGCAATATTGTACTGCTTTTTTTAGAATTGGTGCGACTGAATTTAAGTTCTAAGCATGTCGATATTATGTTCATGATGTTATTGATAAGTTACTATACCTTTTGACATCAGTAAAGTTAAGTTTAATAAGGGGCTTGTTGCATGAGGTAAGCAGTTTGGTCAAGCGGGCAGCCTCGTTTTGCCGCTTCGTTTTATTAATAGACATTTTCGTTTGCGTCCAAGTTCTTGTATGAAAAAAAACAAGTTACAATATCTTCGAAGAAAGCTTAGTTAGTTGTAGTTAACTTAGTTCACTAGGCTATTGTATAAATGATATCTCACAAGAAGTAAAATGCAATCATATGGAATAACACATTCCAGTTTGGCGAGGTCGCTTCAATATAACGTGATTTTGGTTAGGCATTTACAGGTGTTTCTTGCGGAATATTAAGGATATTGGAAACACCCAGCTATATTTTGTAAACTGCGAATAATAAAATATATAATTAATAAAAATATATGAAAGTATATATATTTTCTAAAAGCTAAATAAATTTCCTATGTGATAGTGTTTTTTTTTGTATTAAAATAATAATAAACTGGGAAAACGTAAAAAATTATCGAACGCCCTTTCTGAGATTTCGACTTTCAAGCCTGATGCTTTTCTCATAAAACAAGTCGAGTTTGTGGCAGGAATGTTGAGCTTATTGCGAGAGGAAAGTTTATCAGGAATTAAGGACATAAACAACATTGTTAAAGGTGTGATATTTTAAAATGCTTTGAACACACTAAAACCTTTATTTTGATACATTATTGTATATAGGTTATGAAAGGTTATATTGTTTCCTAAATAATGGTATAAGAACTAAAATGTTAAGAGGTTTAATACACAAAAATCTCTTATACAAAACAACCAGGTTCTCATGTTTGCCGCTTGCTTTTCTGTGATCCTAAAACTGTGATCTAAAAACCTTTCTTTAAATCTTCAAATTTTTTCTTTACATTTTTTACTTTTGGAGATATTTAGTATTAAATTTTTCTTTTTTTAATTTTTAATCCACTACCACCAGAAAACTCATCATAACTCGTGTTCTGCTTACTCAAAAAATAAAAACAGCTTTTTGGATCAAACATTCCTCTCCACTCTAAGCATGGTCTCCACGCCAGGGCCTTTATAGTTTTGTAAAAGAGGTTTAAAACGTAAGAAGTACTCTCTTAAAAAACTGACCACAAAGGTAACGACAATTAGCTAACAGGTTCTTTTTACATCTTCTTATGCTGCATGTGTTTGCTCACATAAATGATTAGTAAAAATTGATATCTAAGAGGATTATGTACGAAAAAAGTATTTTTTTAAATTTTGAAAAATCATGTAAGTTAAATACATTTTGCAAAAAATATTTTTGCACTGTTAGAAAATTCAAATTTTTTGCTATCTTATCACTAAATATTTTACACTCATGCCCTAAATCTTCTTTGATAATGTGTTTGGCGCCTAAGTATAACTAAAAACGACAGAGAAGAACCTTATATACAGTTTATATCCATAACTTATTAGCTCATAGCTATGTCAAACCGGTTCATACGAAAAATCCAGTGCGCTGATTGGCTAAAAATGGTTGCTAATAATGGCTTATTAACCGTTTAGCCGGTCTATCATGGACCAAACGCAGTGAGGTCCATGCGAGTGACAGAGGTCTATATTTTCCCGTATAGACAGGCTAATAAGGTTAATAAGTCATTTATTACCCCACTGATTATTTCATAACCATTAATGGAAAAATAGGTTTTAGAGTCCAGGGGTCTTTACCAAAAACAAGGCTTAGGTGGAAACCATGTAACTCTCTTTATATTTCGAACGTACACAGACATTCGATCCACAACTCGTTCAAAAATAAACAATACAATACAACTTTTAAAAATAGAATATTTTAAAACTGTTTTGAAATTCTTTGTCGTTTCGCTGGTGGAGTGTTCGTATTAAAATTAAATGTACAATTGTTAAAATTTCCTCCGGAAAAAAATGAAGAGAGGGTTGAAGACTGCGTGGAACTGGAAGTATTAAGAGCTGTCGATTGGTTATGTACGTCAAGTTGATTATTATTTGAGCTCAAGATGTTTGACATTTTGTAACGCTGATTTGTAATTTCTTAACGAATCAATATTTTTGTGACCACTGTGTTGGGCTACATAAACATAAGCCATTAAAGGTGTTTGCTGCAAACGTATTACAATATTTTGTAGCTTTTGACTTTTGTCCTGCTATGAATTCGTCTATTTCATTTAAATCGTCAAATAAACTATCGTCTACCAGACGAAAACAAGGAGTAATTGACATTTTTCTACCACTTTAAATTAACATTCTTTTTTTGTTTTGGTTTTGATGTCGGTTAATACGGCGTCATATAGACTGGTCACGTGGAAAAAAACCCAATCAAATTTTCCGAGAACGTTCGAATAAACGTAAACATTCGAAAATACTCAACAGTGGGGTAATAAAAATGTAAACAAACAACGTTACCAAAGAACTTTTAACATCGTTTAGCTATATGCATACTCAAAAATAATTCAAAAATCACTCCGCCAGAAAAACAGCAATGAATGTTGATAATTTAAAATCCACTGCGTTTTTAATATCAACATTAATCGCAATAATGAGCAACATGCAAAACGGCGTCAAATTTGTGTGATATACACTTCTTTTGACGAAGAATAAACTTTGGTTCAAGAATCGTTTAAAAAAAATTTCTATATATGGATATTCGAATGTTTTGTTTTCTTTTTGTACATGTATTTAAAAAATTGATAGAATGAAATTCAAATTGAACGTTTTCTTTCTTCATCAAAACCTTGTTTTTACAACCTTTTAACAACTAAATCGTTAAAAAATAATCCCGGTTTCCCTCAGTCAGCGTATCGACCGCGCAAGCTCAGTCCATACTTTTGACTTCGAGTAATATTTCTTGGTATAGATAGACAAAACAGTTTATATTGTATTAATATTCTGTAAATCCGCTTATCTCGCTGTAAAGTTAAGTTATTCTGGCAAAATATTTTTGATTATTAATGTCCTCGCAACTCCTTACCCAGTGCTTTTTACTTTTGAAACTTTAGTAATGAGATTGAGTTTATCGCAATTTTCATTTGAATTAAATGTGCCAGGTGTTTAACGCACGTGTCAGATAAGGCTTCTATAAATTGAGAAGATATAGGGAGAAAATAAGTCTACTTTTTACGTGTCCATTTTTTAGTACTAACAGATGGAACACCTTACCAACTTTCCCTGTTTTATTTAGCACTGCAAAAAAGGGCAATAATCTGCAGGGTTATAAATTAATAAAAACGGGTACTTTATGGCTACTTTGCATAAAGCACGAACGTATTTACACATGGATGTATCGGATATTTTTTAAAACAAAGTTCGATTAATATTTGCTTAAGGACAGTGTGTATATTCAGTCTCGTGTATGCTTTTTCAGCCTGCCCAACAGGACTATCTCGGCCCATGTGATCGTATAGAAAACGTTAGCCAGCTCATATGATCAGTCCCATATCATCTCTATCCAATAACAATCCTTCAGTACATCTAAATTATGTGTGAGATGTTAAATTATTTACAAGGACACATTTCTCAAGATGTTTATTTTATTAAATAACAGAAAACCGGAACATCCTGTACACGCGATACTGTTACAATTATACCCGAAGAGACGACAGCTTTGTTGGAGAAGTCGCTCATGGATGTGTGTTTTGGAGTGAAGCAAACCCGTACGTATCAACGAGCGTGTATCCAACTTTGGTTAAGCAATATTGTAGAAATCCACAGGGATTTGCCACAACACCATGGTGTTATACTGATATGCGAAGCCGTGCCTGGAAAAAGTGTGATTACATAAGGAAATGTTTGACACCTGCAGAAGAAGGTAAGTAAATAGATTTCCTTCGATCTTACTTATCATTTTTTTAAATGTACACTGGTTAATGAAGAAGCACAAAGCTGCGGACAGATTTTTGCTCCTACAAACAACAACGAACATTTCAACAAATTGAAAAACGACTTTCATGGAAATTGTATTTCTAAATTAAGTTGTCTCAGAAGTAGTAAAAGTGTAAAATCATATCACAAGGCTTCATATAAACAGTATGGATATTATCAGTTCGAATTGTTGAGGCACAAAGAGTCCTTTACAAAATATTTCATTATAACAGACTAGCCATAAGATCTGTAGAATTTATTAGCACTGAAAAATTACAGAGGGAGGGGGATCAAATTCTTTTCCCATCCCCCCACACCTTATTAAGACCCCTTCGCTTATTAATTTCGTCCAATGAATAATCTCCTGATGGTCAAATTTTTTGTTTTGGAAATTATTTTTTGTTTTGAACGTTCATACATTCGGTGTGTTTTCTGGTATTTACTTACCACCATTGACGCAAGCTAGCACTACGTTTATTGATTGTTACGCACTGCATTTGTACCTACTTTGTATATTGCTGTACACTCCAGTCGTTACATGTATCATTTGTTTGCCCTTATCGTCATCATTAATTCGAAAAGAAATCATTGCAGAGCACACAAAACATTTTGTTTTTTCCGATATATCTTAAAAATATTTTGTTTGGTTACCTCATGTCTCAGTCAGATCGTAATTTTGCTTGCGCTGAAAGATATTTTACACCAGTGGTTAGCACAACAGCCAGAGAAAGACCCAGAGGATAAAAAGATGGTCTTCTCGAACCGATGCATACGAAATTGGATGAACGAATTTGGGTAAGCCTTCGACACCCTAACAAACGTTTTCAAATTAAACAAGCTGACCGAGTGGAACATGTGTCTGAGTACTTAAAAAACATCTGGACTGTCCGGAAGTTCTTCATAAACAATTATGGGGTGGATCCACTCATAATAAATGGTGATCAAATGCCTTTACATAGGAATGAAAGTTCATCACAAAAAACGCTCAACTTTACAGGCATTGATACCTATGTAAAGGAAAACTATAACCTCTCCCGTGAACGTGTTACAGTATTCACTCAACTTTGTAGCGATCCTAGTGTACCACTCAAACCTGAATTTGTATTCAAAGGGAAAGGAACAAGAACAGTTCTTCATCCACCAGAAGGTGTCAAATTTAATTGGGCTCCTAACACCACCAAATAGCGTAAAGCGAAAAGATCAACAACATGGGAATAAGGCGATAGATGTACCAATAGACGAAGGCATTGAACTGATCGACTGTTAAGAGAACTGTTGCAAAACGAGAAAAGGAAGATGACGATGATAATGGGGAAGACGAATATGATAACGAGGTTCAAGAAATCGTTGAAGATCCAATTGCTGCTGATAAGGACAATGTAGTACCAGCTCAATCTGCTAAGGAACCCCTGTTATGTTATTCTGACGTATATAAAGATGCTGCATTTCTTGACCACCTGGGAAAACTGTTGTCTAATGCTGAAACATCAACAAGTTTTCTTCCTTACCTCAGTAATTTTAAGCGAAATTACATATCTGCTCGTCGTACTGTTAAGAAACGCATACAACACTCTAAGGAAGAAAAGGACTTAGTAGCTGATAACCGTGAAGTACTAGCTGATTATCGTAAATTAGTCAATACCCATAAAGTAGCTGAAAATCACGAAGAAGAGGATCGTCAAGTTGTAGTTGATCATCAGGATGCAGATGAAGATGAGTACCCGAATATTTTTAAAAACTTCTTTGCCTAAGATATTGACATTACATATAGTAACTTGTATCATAAAATGATTCTTTAGAAGACATTAACCATTTAATTCGTCCGTTTCTCTTCTCTCAGTAAAAATTCTGACCCCCTCCCCCCCGTTTAATAACACCCCTTTGCTTATTGGTTTTGAACTCCCCACCCCCAGCTATTAAGACCCCCCCCCCCCTTGTATTAAGTACCTGAGAGTATATTTCACGAAATCAGTTTTTAAACTTCGTAAATGTATTTTTAATTCATCAAAATGCAAGAATAAAAATGCTACTTTTTCCAAAAGTCTTCTTTACTATACTCCATAAAAGTAATACTTACTATATTTTTATATTTATGTACTGCTTGATTCTCATGCATTAAAAACTTATTTCTGTAATTATGAATCCCCTAAATAAAGAAATTTTTAATGCACTACTTGACTTCCTTGTTCAGACTTTAACCAGCAAGTACATACACAAACCCTCTTTAAGTTTGAGTTATCAATCAGTATCAGTTTGATCTATAAGCCTCGAGCCAAATAAGGTCCAATAAGGCTGAAGACATTTCCTCTCCAGACACCGTGAAATAGTAAGTACACAATGTGATTTCATTTGCCTATAAGCTATAATCACAGCTGTAATATTGCTTGTCCAATAATTTTTTTTAGATGAAGACGTGTGGAAAAAGAAGTAAGCATATTTACTATTAACTATATTTACTTTAAAGTCTCAGTCATTGAAAGTCGTTGTAACACTAGAGGGAGCGAGGCTTGTGGTTTCTGAATAATTGTGGTAGAATTTTAAATAAATGGCCATTATCTCTTACCTTATGGAGGTACCAGTTACACAAATAGAATGAAACACTTTGATTTGCTTTTTTAATGAGGTACAGCATTTATTTGCTGCATTTTATGTTAAAAAGATAACTTGTTAACGGTTTAGGATTGCAATAAGTATATTCACAGTGCTCCAAATTAACAAACAGCGCCATAAACAAAACAAAATTTTGCATAGCGTAAATAAGCGTAATGTAGAGGAAACATTAAAGCACTGAAGGCGTAAATGGATGTCTGTAACAAGAGGCGTAAATTAATTGAGCTTAAACCTATAACATAGAACTTCATATGTTGCTTTAAAAATGGGCTTGACAATTTTACAGAATTTGTTTTCAGTTTTTCTATTTCAAAATGATGAAAATTCCGTAACCAAACGTTCCAGGGTCACAGCATTAAGCTCAATAATATGGTAAAGTGAAAAGACGTGTAGTTGCAACTGTCATCAGTTATTTCCTTATTGAATACCACTGTCACCAGTTTTTTTCTTATTGAATACAAAAAGCGTTTGGGAAACAATTGGAAAATTATACTAGAGGAATTTAATTCTGTCGCACAAATGTTGGGGATTACGAAGTGTGGCAAGGTGGAATTACAAAGTGCTTCATGAAAGAATTACAATTTGCGATAGGTTTGTGATTACAAAGTGTGACAAAACTGTGTTACAAAGTAGGTTATTCTGCCTTTAAATTAAAATGTTCTTTGTTTTAGGCAATGTGTCGAATACAAGAGTATTGTACCAAATCAGTTAGGACTTTGCACAAAATATCTAAATAATAAAAAAGTTTATCAGAGTTTAAGTGGTGCTGGAAGAGGTAACAGGATCCTTGGACAGAGTTTCTCTCTATTCTACATGCTTAAAAGGCTGTTTAAACAAAATGCTTATGTAGCAATAATGAGGTATCTTAAGATAAAGTTAGGTAAGTGTTTTATTTGCGTTTCTTATTATATAAGTATCTAAAAAATAATTACTCAAATGTAAAAGAATAAGATATGATAACACAACAACCTTTTCCCTCTGGTGCTAACCAAAAAAACAGCAGATATTTAGTTTTCGTGAAAATATTGAAAACCCTTAATAATATTTTTTTATGAAATAAGTTGACATGAGCATGTAGTAGTTATCACACAGTGCCGAGAAATATATTTTTTAGTTTTTTATGTTCTCCTTTGCATATAAAACACAAACAAAAAAGACTATAATTTTCGAGAACATGTACAGTAGGAAATTTATCATATCAACCGAGCACAAATCATGTATTTGATAGCTATACTCGGTAAATTTTTGTTCAATTTCAACCATTGTTTAATAAGTTTTTTAGTTAACAGCTAGTCTAAGAGCCCACAATGAATTTTATGTGATCGCACATTTAAATTTCCTTATTTGTATATAATTGAAATAAACACAAATCATTAACTATTACTTTGAAGTTACAGGTGAACTAAGAATTCTCAGCGGTCGATAGCACCTTGCCCATAGTGCCTATATGCGAACAAGAGAATAATTAAACCGTGAATATTAGTTTGTGTCATAATAAAATTATGTTATATTTGAAAGGAAGGCTTGAAACAACCGACGAGTTCTCCTTTCTTAAGGAAAATATAACTTCACTCAAACAATCAGGAATATCACATAATCTTCTTTGCCTGCTATTGCAGCTAAACAGAGAAAAAAAAAATTTTTTACACTGTAAAATTGAAAGATAAGTAAAGATTGCACACATTTCTCGGTAGAAAAATATATAGCGTGTATTTTGTGTATTATAGCGTTGTACTGCAAAATTAGACAACGATAAACTGAGAAACATACACTTTATTTAGAGCGATGTATCAATTTTGGTGTAAATAAAATTCTATCAAATTTGACAAGAAGTGTTCAATTTTTTCTTGAAGAATTCGGCCAGCACACAATACTATTCGAAAAGATTTTGTGTATGGTACGATTTAGAGTTTGCTTAACTTCGTCGAAAGATAAATCGTTCATTATTTCCTGGCCATGCCGCAGCTTATGCAAAAAACATTTACCAGTTCTGCAGGAAATATATAATAGTATTCGTCAACTGCAAAAATTATCTTCAAAAGAATTTATAAACGTGCCCGATTTGGGAAATAAATCTATCTGTACTATACTTCCGGAACAGGATATAACACACTTAGAACGTTGTCAATTAATTGGTAAGTATCTAATTTGGTTAAAAATTTCAGAATACTGTTAGTGGTGCAAATATTTGTAAGCATTACCTATCTCGGTTTATTTGTATTGCAATGGCCTTCTCAAAAAAATAAAACTAGAACTTCAAACACAGATTGCGAAGCATTTCGTCAGTTGCAAGAAAAATTAAAACTAAGCATTTTTGTCCCTACTGCTTTTTGCTTTTCTTCGATATATTACGGTGTGGTGCCCAAATCTTGCGAGAATACCCCGAAACTGCGTGGCTTAGCGTCTCTATATTGCTTTTGCGCCTTGAAAATTCCAATTTGCTTACGTTGGCAAGTTTCTACTGATGTGTTACTTTATTTATGCCTGCCGTATTAAGACATTAGTATTCGCGCCAGCACTTCAGACTGTTTTTGTGGAACGAGAAATTTTGTGGAAACATGATAAAATTTCTTTTCCAGTTTTTTTAAAAACAAGGTTTCATCTATTTTAGCTAATAATAGCTAACTATTTCATCTGATAATTCCGATTTTAAAATCTACTTATTAATGAAGCAACAAGTACAACACGCTTTTGCGCGGTATAAGCGTTCAAATTAATGCAGCGTGTCTTCAAGGAAAAGGTACAAACTTTTCAAATGAAAAATTTAAGAAAAAAGCGTAGCAACAAAAAAGGGGGAAGACTTAAACACTCACAGATTGATTATTAACAGGACTTGGTATAAACAAAATAAAAAAAATCAGGAAAACGAACTTATTATACTCAATTTGTACGCAATTACAATCCAACATAATGAGACTAACATAACTACAAGAAAATCAATAAGATATGTGTTCTTAAATAGCTAAAGGGTTTGCGTTGGTTTTGTAAAATATGCTTCAAATTAACCGATGGCCGTTTTCTGATTGCTTGATTTTGCTGAAAGACTGGTCTAATGACCCTTTGGGTCAAATCGTACCCTCTAAAGATCGAAACAAAGTGCAGGGTTTCCCTTATTGCAAGAATAGTGTTCAGATGTAGGGTAATTGAACCACATTCCCCTCAATACACAATACAATACATACAACTAACAATCGATAAACAATAGCAGACAATATAAAAAAGCAGCAGTCAACCATTACATCCATATACACCAGAAAAACTTGTAATAAAAACTAAATATAAATAAAAACTGTAAAAAGAGCGAACAACCACTTATGGCCAGGACTTGTGAAATTGACTGTAGATTTCCACATGTGTTACGGTATCCCAATAATCATTCGTACACAGGTAGGTGTCACATTGGACCAGCGGTAGGACAGAACCAACCTGTCAACGTGGTGATTCATGTGGCATTACAATAAGCTACGGAATTTAAGTTGCTATTAGGTGAGAAAGACAGAATGAAAATATATAATAATCCATGAACAATCAAAATGAACGAATTCGAGTGCTCATAGTGACGAAAATAAATATTATTATCAAACAGTTTTACAGTGGATCACTCAAATAAACCATATAAATCTTGTTTAATTATTTTAACCGTTATTCCTTTTTAATTATTTGGGTAGCCTAACAGCGAGCCTGTAAAAAGCTTCATTATTTACAATTAAGAAAATAAGAAAAAAACAATTTATTATCGTATGCAGTATGCGTGTTACGCTTTATTGCATAAGAAACTTGAGTAAAGCAAAAGCTTAGATAAATAAATATGTTTTTTTTCTTCATTATCACTTTAGAAGATTCAAATCAGAACTTTACAAAGTTTTGTTACGAAGGAAACGGAAGTGGTTACATTGGGATTATTAACGTAACGTCTTCTGGAAAAACCTGTCAACCTTGGTCTATAAATCCTTATTTAGACCCTGGCTCTTACCCAACATTAAAAGAAAACTTTTGCAGAAATCCACAGGGTCATTTGGATAAACCTTGGTGTTACATTGTGAAGTCGATGCAACGTTGGGAATACTGTGACGTCAAAGAATGCGGCAGTAATATGATTATTGGTAGGCGTGTTAAATGATTTTTTCTTTGTAAACAACATGACATAAGTGTGCTTACTCAAAGAAACTACAAGCTGCAAGCTGATATTTGTATACAATTGCTAGAGAGATGTCAGACGTTGAATATCTACGTCAGTTATTTTTAGGGTTTTTCTCTTTACAATATCATTAAAGAAATGGCTAACTTATAATTTTTTTTCAATTTTCTTTACACTTTTTATTTTAAAGAAATATAAAACGACATTTCGAAACTTTTTTCGTTACAGACAAAGAATCATGGATGAAAAATGTTTGGATGATTTTAACGTCGCTTGGAGTAATTATCGTTTTGTTAGTAATGGCTTATTTCTACAAAAGGCACCGCAAACAACGCAGAAAAGAACAAGGTTTGTACTTGGTTGCACAAAAGCATCAATATTTTACTAGTTTATTATTATTGGTGACAAAAAAAATCTCACCTACCGTAGCGTACACAAAAATATTTGGATGTTGTTTAACACGCTCCAAGCGAATTTTTGTTTCAATTGTGTGAACACATGAATACGTAATTCCATAATATTACTTCTGTTCTTTATCTTTTCTCGCGAGAACTTTAAGCCGATGTTGCGTGACTGTACTAAATAATTCATTTTTGAAGGATGACAAGTACATTTTTTGCCTGTTAACACGATCATTTTTCAATGATCTTTTAAAAAGTGATTAGGTAAAGTGATCGTGTATTTCTACCTTTAATATATCAGATATTTCTTTTTTTATTATTATTATTATTACTTATCATATTTATACAGGTTTAACAGCTTCAGTTTGATATAAATATATCTAAACTGGTATCAATGCGTGACCTGTTTAAACGAAAAATAATTCTAAGTCAAACAAGAAACAAAAAGGTGAAAATAGGTGAAAAAAGCTGTTTAGTACAGCAAAAATAATAATGCTAGGAAAGGGGGAACGGACACTTTTATTAATAACATTAGAACTGTTAACCCAATGAGCCTGAAACATGTCGTCGCTGATTTTTTTACCATTTGGGATTGAAAAGACTAAAAAAGACAAAGTGCAAGTTTGACACGCCCATCTTATAAACTCTATTTCATATTTTTTTAATGTTGTGAAAAATTAGTTTTATTTTCGAAAAATGTATGTCCCAAAATTCAATTGTCCGAGTATTTAATTGTGCGAATATTTAATTACCTTAAAAATCTAGAAATTTTGTGTCTTGTGTCTTTTATACTTTATTTTCAATAAAAATAAAGAAAACAAGTAATTGATACGTTCTTTGTTCTTGATAATACGAAATATATATTATCATCGTCATCAAGAAAGACAATGAAATATTTTTCTGTTCCTTTTTTCGTCTTCATCATATGGTACTAGTAGATTCTTTATAAATTTGGGTATCTCGTTCCATCATAAAGCTCATTTTGTTGAAGCATTAAAATTGTTCGAAATCGTTGAGATAGTGTCCGAAGATTAATGTCCGAAAATATAAATGTCCGGTTTTTTTGGTCCGACCTTTTTTAAAGGTGATATACCGTTTATTTTAAATTTAGAACCAATGGTATCTCCTTATCTTGATTTCAAATGCGAGGGCGAAACGTTATCAAATCTACTGTCACCTCCACAAATTGAGACCGAAATGTAAAAGGTTACTTTGTCGTGCAATACGGCAAAAATTTCACATGTGTATGTTGATGCATATTGATCAATATTGTACCGATGTGGTTAATGGTCGTGGTTAATGGTTCTAATGGCACTGCACACCGCATAGCTACAAACGTATCCTTCCTGGCAAGATAGAAGAAATTAATAATCACTGTAAATTTTAAGAAAGATCTTATCACAAACTTATTAGTAATGTACAAAACTTACTTTTTGCTTGTCAGTTTTCACTAATCGTATTTCGAAGGTTCTTTCTTATTAAATACAATTACCCTTTACTTATTTTGAAGTTATTCATAAGCCTGTAACTGATTGTAGTGAAAGCTACCACAGAGGTCGGTATTTTCCAGTAATGCCTGAATAAACAGTAAGTTCATGGATTATAACCTGATTATAACCTAATAACTTGAATGGAATATTATTTCATTTTTTTTCTTTTTTGACATCTTTGGAAAATGTCAAGGACAAACCTCTCTTCTAGGTGCAAAAGATTTTCAATTAAATGACCATTTGTTTCCGAGAGTCATTTTATTTTCCCCTTTGGCCGAAATTAGATACTCTTTGTCCGACTAGTATTCGTTTGCTATCTGCATATCTCTTTTGTTGCGTTGAACTTGGCTGTAAAATGTTGCGTTTTGCACTATGAAATAGCTCGTGAAAACTCACTTAATCTTGTGTGACGAAATATAACACAGCGAAGATGTAATGGCACTACTTTTCGCAGGTCTATCGTGGGTCGAAGAGATTATATTTTGCTTGTACTACTAATGTTAACAAAAATCATTCTCCTAATAAAACACTCGCACAAGTACAATTTGACTTTCTGTGTCATGTTTTTGCCGTCATTGTTTCGTTCTCTTTGTGTGTTATAGAAACTGCACACTTTTTCTGCCTGAGATAATTTCACGCTCATTAATCTTTTTAAGTTTGTAGTCACCAGTGACTTCGTGCTTTGATGTTTTCGATAAGCATTTATATTTTTATTACTCACAAGTTCTTTGCATTCCTCTCCCATATCTGAGAAAACAGTCGGAAAGTAGAATGTTATGTTCTTTATACTTTTTACATCGATCTTTCTCATTGTACTGATTTTTTTCCCCTTTTTCCTTTACTCTTGTTCATATAAAAAGTTATTATTTCTTATTTTAGGGTTCGCACGATATCTTTGCGATTTTTTACCGGGTTGCACAACAGTCAGACGCCACTTAACTAATCAGATCGCATGCCATGATTACTATATTTTTTACCACACATTCTTAATGGCTTATAACCGTTATCGGGTTGCTACGAGAAATTGGCAGTGGCAGTGTAATGTCTTCTTAATATCAGACGTTTTATCTTATATAATAATACGAAGTGTATGTGACGGTCATAGTGGATATCCTCATTTTCCTTTCATGTCGCCGAAAAAATTATGTCTCAAATGTTAAATTTTATGACGTTACGGCGCGACGTCAATAACACTACTTTAACGTCAATATCCTATATTAAATTAATGAAGCCATTACAGTGCACTTAAAACTTTGAGGCCAAATAACTTGGAAACGAGGTGGTGACGTCGATGATTTTTCACCGCGTGGGTCCAATTTGGGTAATTTTCCCAAACCTGGGTCCCCTAATCCGTTTCGGAATGGGCGGGTTGATGACGTCATCAAAAAACCTTCAAACCCTAATATCTCTGCAACCATTTGTCAAAGATGCATGATCCTATACATTTTCTTGATCAGCGTTTCAAGATCTATACGATGAAGGCAACAGGTATACAAATTTCTAAAAAAAATTTTAAGGTTTTCACGGGTCTTTGCTGACGTCAGCATTTTTTTTAATCCCTGATATCTCCTTAGGCGATCGTCGAGAACATATGATCCTGTACATTATTTTAACCAGCATTTCAACCTCTACACATTACAGACAAAGAATAAACAAATTTCGCGAATTTTTTTATCTGCATTGCACTGCTGACGTCAGCAAAACATCTAAAACAACTTTCTTTTTATTGACCTTTTGCCTAAGTGGATTTCTCCACGGGATTTATAGACTAGTCTATATAATAATACGCCAGTTCTGTGTGTTTGTAACAGGCAAAGTGGATATGCTTATTTTCCTTTGATGTAGCCGAAAAAGTTATGTCTCAAATGTTAAAATTTCTGACGTTACGGCGCGACGTCAATAACACTACTTGTTGTATTTAGAAGCAGTAAAAACACGTGTGAACGCTACTCTATATATTTTCAACTGAACTTAATGTCTCGATAACCTCAAACACAACATTTCCCCCCTCTTTAGTTCAATGTGTCCATTGTCACTTTACTAAACATAACAAGTTTGCAGATTGTCTTTTTTTTTACATAGATTTACAATAAATCCGTTACTGTTGTTCAGGTAGGTACATTTTCATGAAAATAGTCTGGTCTTCTTCTAATTCTTTGAGGATATTTTCGTACATATAACTCCGTAGGTCTGGTGGTAGTTTCGTATTCTCCTGGAGTATCAATATCGTCCTCTTCCTCCCCCTCTTGATCAAAGTTGGTTGGTTCAAGCTTGGATAAGAACTTAAAGTGTTGAACGTTGCGTGTGATAGTATGTCCCGGTCGGCTTGCCGTCAATTTTGTACCTTGAACTCGTGTGACACAGTATGGTTTTGGATCAAAGGGGCTTGAAAGCTTGTTGCGTTTCGGTTGTTTTACCAGCACGTAGTCGCCTTTGTTTATAGCTGGTTGGCGAGCATGAAATCGGGCGTCGACATACTTTTTCATTTTAAGTTTTTGTTGTGCATCTCGGCGTGGTGCCTCCTTGATGGCATCCCTGTTCGGTTGGTTGTTAAGACTGGGCAATTTTCCTCTAACTTGTCGTTGAAATAGCGCTTCAGCTGGACTGACTCCGGTTGTTGAATGTGTCGATATGCGATAATTTAACAGGAAATTATACAGTGCGATTTTCCAAGGCTTTCCTTCTATTGTAGCAATCCGTAGGGTTTTGTTAAGGTTGCGCATAAAATTTTCGGCAGTTGAATTTGCTTTCGGATGTAGCGGTGTGATTCTGTGATGATCTATTCCTTTAGCATGCATGTAGCGTTTAAATTCGTTGCTGTGAAATGGACTGCCGTTATCAGAAATGATTTTATGAGGAATGACAAATTTCTTAGGTCGATTTATACCCCATTACGCTGACATAGCTACACCGCTGCGAAATCTCACCAAACAAGATACAACATGGTCCTGGGGACCAGTCGAGCAATCTGCGTTCAATCAACTGAAACAATCGCTGTCATCAAATACTGTTATGAGTTATTTCTCACCACAGAAGTCCACCACGATTGTAACTGATGCTGGTCCACATGGCATCAGTGCTATACTACTGCAACACACACCACAAACGGAAGACTATCGCGTTATAGCATACTCGAGCCGAGCATTATCAGATACAGAATCTCGTTATAGCCAATTAGAAAAGGAATGTTTAGCAATTGTCCACGGATGCGAAAAATTCTCCATATATATACTTGGCTCAGACTTTGAAATTCTTACAGACCACAAACCATTGGTATCATTACTCAGTAATCCTAAGTCAACTTTACCTTTACGTATAGAACGATGGTGTTTACGCCTACAAGGGTTTAGCTTCAATATTCGTCACATCAATGGCTCTTTCAACCCGGCAGACTATTGTTCCCGACACACCGTTCCCGACAGTAATACAAACTCTACCAGAATCATCCAAGAATACGTAAATTTTACAACAAAGCATGCAGAACCGATAGCCATTACGCTAGACGAGATAAAAGTACACACGAAAAATGACCCGACCCTGCAATGTCTGAAAGAACTTATTCGCTCTACTAAATGGTATTCAATAGACACAATATCCACAAAATATCCCATCCTCGTCGCCATTGTTGTATTTAGAAGCAGTAAAAACACGTGTGAACGCTACTCTATATATTTTCAACTGAACTTAATGTCTCGATAACCTCAAACACAACACTACTTTAACGTCAATATCTTATATTAAATTAATGAAGCCATTATAGTGCACTTAAAACTTTGAGGCCAAATAACTTGGAAACGAAGTGGTGACGTCAATGATTTTTCACCGCGTGGGTAACTAAGGACCACCTAGGACCAATTTGGGTAATTTTCCCAAATCTGGGTCCCCAAATCCGTTTCGGAATGGATGGGTTGATGACGTCATCAAAAAACCTTCAAACCCTAATATCTCTGCAACCGTTTGTAAAAAGTACATGATCCTATACATTTTCTTGATCAGCGTTTCAAGATCTATACGATGAGGGCAACGGGTATACAAATTTCAAAAAAAAAAAATTTTGGTTTTGACGGGCCATTGCTGACGTCAGCAAAATTTTAAAACCCTTATATCTCATTAACCGCTCATCAAAAGCACATGATCATATACATTTTCTTGATCAGCGTTTTATGCTCTACATAATAGAGGCAACGAATGAACTAATTTTTGGCAAATTTTTTTTCTATATGCACTACAGACGACGACAAAATATCTGAAACAACCTATATTTCCATTGTTTTTATTACCTATGTGGATTTCTCCACGGGCCTTATCGACTAGTTAATACAATAATAACCGATTACCCCGGGCTGTACCGCAAAATATCGCCCGAGGTCTAAGTGCCGACCGAGCTTAGAATTTTTGTTTAATGTTCTTATAATATAATCCACTAGCACTACTTCGTTAACACTCGAGGTCAAAATTCGAAACATTCATGTCTAAAAACAAACATTCTATGCACAATTCGAAAGTCCCTATAGAATAAATCTCTGTAAACAAAACATTACGTTCGACACTTACAGAAGAATGTGAAAAGTTGAACGTGCAACTAAAATTTAGTTACAGCGAATATCAAAGTAAATTTTTAACTAGCTAGCCAATAATACCACGGGCTTCGACGATTTTTATATTGACTGAGTAACCAAAAAGCCGAAGGAACGAGTATGAAAATGAGAGGCATTTGTTATATATTCGTCGTCCTGTATGTAGTACAAATTTTTGATAAAACTGGATAATAAAACAACGTTTTTTATCGACAATGTAGCTAGTCCACTGGTTATTTTAACAGTTAAACTTTACATTGTGTTTTGTTTCTATGCTATGAAAATGTTTTTTTTGATAAATGTATTGTAGGACTTGATAATAATCATTGCGAATGCTTCCTGAAACTTGTTTTATCGTGCTTGTTTACATTTTAAGCTACCACTTTTCTTGACGACGGGCAATACCGCAAAATATGGGCCCGTCGTCAAGAGCGCTAAGCCAATCAGAATGCCTAAAAACCCGTATTGCCCGCTTGAAAAATCCAGACGGTTAACAATGGCTTATATCAATCACGTCAGCTGGCGCTATATTCCAGTAGCAACCAGCTAAAATCTAAACAAAAAGTAAATAAACTTTTGTGAAGTTTGAAAGCTGTAAAGCGCTTCAAGAAAACAAATGTTTTACCCTAATTGGTTTAAGCTTTTGCCAGTACGATGAAATAGATTAATTGATACGAGATGAATAGTCTCTGAAAACGAAGTTTGCTATTAAAGAAGAGGCCCCTTAAAAAGCTAGAAAGCAGCTCGCAAAACTCATCTTTTCAAAATGTCTTACATCTTGTGTTCTTCAAGCAAGTTTTAAATAAATCCATTATGCCACGTCTGAGTCATCATCAACTATCTCATCTAAAAACAAGTTTAATGTGATGTCTCTATATTTGTTTTAGTTTATTTCTGGTTAATTTGCTTGTTCAATTTCACAGCAAACACAACCACTTCACCAACGGCAAATTTCAGAACTTTCAGAATAGAACTATAAAGACCGAGACAAACAACTCCAACATTTCATCCAACACGCTTCTCCCATGTTGGATGAAATGTTGGATGAAAAACTTCATGTTGGATGAGGTAAGATTTTAGGTTTGTGGGTACTTCTTTTATCCAATATTTGAACGTTTGAAAGTTTTATCGTTCATTTATTCTTTAAAACAAAATGGCGCATGAAAAGAGGTCAGTGGTGCTTGTTGTGTTATTGAAGGAGCTTCTTGATTCAGATGACGAAAAATCAACACGTGGTGAAACAAGGGAGTGAATAAAGAGGAGAGGGCAAAATTGATATTTTAATAATATCATAAAGGAATTGAGAATCGAAGACAGGTTCGGATTCAGGAAAATGTTTAGAATGCCCGTAATTGCAAATCATAGTTCTTTAATGACGCATTCGAATTGTGAACATTTCATTAACAGATTCAAATGTTTTCAAACGACGTTTCGAACGTTTGAATGTTCGAAATTCACAGAGTTTGTAGATGTTAGACATAACTTACCGCTAAACAAATCCAACATAAAAAATGACGCTTTGAATCAGAGACTTTCTTTTATCTTGCCGAAATTGTTGGATGAAATGTTTGACAGCGATCAAACTTCATTCAACATCATTAAACACAATTTTTTTTTCATTCTTAAAATTTCAAGATTTTTATAATGCGCATACAAACATTTAATCTAACATCACGAAAATGAATGTTGGATGAAATGTTGGACTGTCTTGCCTCAGCCTTAAGAATGTTTTGGTTGCGTCCGAAAAAAAACTCTCTTTCTTTGGTTGATCGAACGGTTATATTTTTAGAAGACATGGTTTCTGTATACACAAACATGTATTTTATTTTTTATCCAAATGCCAATATTTTTGTGACTTAGATCTACTTTAGCTAAAGATGCTATGTTTTTATCAGGCTACCAGGTGCTAAATGGCTTCCGGGCGTTACGTGGAAAAACAGCAAGCGAGGTTGTTTGCATGGAACTCGCGTTTGGGTCCATGACGTCACCTCCTTGCTCGCTATTTTCCCGTAGCGCCCGGCTAAATGTTTTATAAGCCATTAATAGTAATCGAGATTGTGACATTTTTAAAACAACTGAGTTTTCTGTTTTCCCATCTAGCTCCTGGATAAGCGCTTCATAATTCTAGTACATGGTAGCTTGATAAAGTCAAAAGAAAGGAAGTAATAAATATTTAATTAAACCTGTGTTTTTCTATGTCACAAAAAACATTGGCAAGCATTTGGATAAAAAGATAAAGTACAACACGTCTATAAAAGCACAAACTCTGTTACAAAAAGTTGTACCTTAAGGGAAAAAAGTTGGCGCAAAAAAAGGTTGCGGAACTAAAGATTGCCAGTTTATGGTAAAAAAATCGCACATTGCAGTACTAAAAATTGCGTATGGCGTATTAAATTGCGGATTTGTTTCAAGGAAATTGCGAAATACATGTAAAATCGAGCAACCCTAAGAAAACCTTGTACGGAAATATTTTTGTATTAGATGATTAAAGCCTCTGACTTCTTCTTTAAAAATGTATCGTATGCAAAACAAACCGTGATTTTTTTAACAAACCATGCAAATTTCAAACTATTTTACAATATTCCCTAAAATCTTGGTTATTAAAATTTTTTTTTTCGAAAACTTCTCTCTATGCCAATAATTAAAGAGTCCCCCTCGGAAGAAAGTTTTTAACACTGCAGCAAAGCACAATGAAATACTCAACCTGTAAGTTTCAGAGTTAAATCATAGAGGTGTTGTTCCTCCAAAGTTACTGCCAAAAAGACAGTTAAACTTTCTTTTCGCAGAATAAACAAATATAGGAACAAGAGCTAAATACAAGAAAGAACAAAGATAAAGTATAATGACATATAAAATGTAAAACAAAAACTTACTTTACCTATGCATCTGTGCACTTCACACCACTAACAGCAACTGAACAGAAGTCACTAATGGACAATTAAACAAACAATTAAAATGTAACATAATAGAACAATACAATTTTGACATCACAGCATTAATACCCAAATAAACACTTACTGAACACAGTTAATTAACAATACGAAAACTGTGTCCGTCTGTGACCGTCAAAGTCGATTATAAAATCGATTTTGACCGCATAGTTTTGTGATATGTTTCATAGACGCTTTCAAAGAAGATTTGTAGAAAATATCTATTTTCTACAATCATTTTTGAATGCGTCTAAAAAACATATCACAAAGCTATGTTCTGTATTTTATTCATAAAATAATTTACAAATAAAAAAATGCTAACACACTATATAAAACACTTTCAGGTATATAACAGAGACAAATATATTTAGTCAACTGCAAAAAATAAAATATTTTTTTTCCTTAAGACTTCGATCAGGTGTTTCGTCCAGCCCCCAACATCGATCAGACGAGGGCTTTAGCAAATTGGCTATTGCTTCCTTTATTTCAGCCTCTGTTCCATTACTAAACCGATGCAACACATTCTGTAAAAGAAATCATATATATGTTAATTAAGAAATTTTTGCAAATAGCATGTTTATTTTGAGTTTAGCTGAAGAAAAAGAGAGATAAAAAACTTTCATAAATCTATCTCCAGCCTTTTTATGCTGTTCTACACCTAAAGTAAACAAATATATTTACTTGTGTTCATGTCTTTTATCAGGTAAATATTATTTTATTTTGTTAATTACAAAAAGTAGCTCTTATGCTGGTTAGCTAGCTAGCTCACCTTTTAGTGCTGAAATTGCCTGTTATTAGACAAATTTATAACTAGCTACCTAGTCACTAAAGCTAGCTTAGATAGCTACACAGAATGACAAGCTATCTATATAATAGGTATTTAGCTACTAGAAAATTAAAAGACATTAGAGTTTGCTTGGGTGCGCAATGAATGTCTTGGATTGCGGAAGCCCCCCTTTTTGCTTAAGTACTAAAGGCCGTTTACATGAGATCCACGGTGAACTCAAACGGTTCCAACTGACTTTGATTCACAGTGAGTTTTGTAGCTAAGACTGTTTTATGTGAGTGTTTATCATTTTAGGCGAATTGAAACTCACTTGGGTCAAGTTGACCAAATTATATTTGAAATATGTGTGAGGTTTCCTTGTAAGCACGTCACCCCTGAATGAAGTGCAATTTTCGATCACTGTGAATGCCTGAAAGTGACAAACACAAAAGCTTACATGTCATCCCAAAGTTTGTTATGATCCAATGTAAATAATCGTGAAAGCACGAGCTTTTTTAATTCACGACGGGACTCAGCAATTACCGAGGCGAATGCCATTGTGTTAACAAAAAATTCTTGCTTCACTTCGGCAAGTTTTGCCAACGTGTTTTTGTTAAGCTTCTCTCAATTTCTCTCTAAATTTTACTGTTGGGAGCTTTGGATTGCAAAACAAAACATAAAATTGCGGACATGAATCACAAATGTGCTAAAGTGAGGAAGGCAAATCGCATTTCACGTCGGCAATCTCTTGCTGATGTGAAGTTAATCGAATTAGTAGACGCACTTTTCTTAGTGGTGTGGATTTTCACTTCGCCCTATACTCCTTGCGGTCCTTTGCGAATAGCATTTACGTTTCTTAAGAAATCCTTGAAATTGTCTAAATTTACAAATAACTTTTTAGCGATTTGTTAGGAATAGCGCTTTCTTTTTCACAGCGTCAGAAGCTTATAAAACAATAATAGAAGCTTATAAATGTTTTTATTTTTTGTAGAATACCATCTACATATGTAATTTTAATATTTGGTTTTGTATGTAATTTGAAAAAGTTGAATATTATTTAACATTACAGGTTAGCTACATTAATAAAAATTTGAATTTGAAATTGAAATTGAGAGATACTCAATGATTTCTGAACCCTGGGTTGGTAAGCCTTACTCGGTCTTCGAGGAAGTCAGTAAATTCTTTGTACAAGCATTTTTTTTAGGTAATGGTGGAAAACAATTGATAACTTTTCTTCCTGTGCAAAAACAGCCAGACAGTTGCAATTGTGGTATTTTTGCAATAGCTTTTGCAGCTGAAATCTTAGATGACAAATCACTTTTAGAGGCAGTGTTTGATGTACAGAGTATGCGCCAACATTTAATAAATTGTTTAGAAATGTAAAAACTTACACCTTATCCAAAATTTTCTTCATAATTTTTTTATGGGTACTAGTATATTTTGCTTACAAATATTTTGTTGCTGTTGAGAGTTTTGTTTTCGGAGGTAATTTCCATTTACTATACGATTAACCTTTTGAATCTATGAGCTATGAATCTTTAAGCTATGAGAATGTTATAATTTTACAATCTATGCCACTTTCGTCAGAAAGTCCGTTAGACTGTTTACACTTTTTCACTTTTTGTTACTATTATAACTTTTAAAACTTTCTTATTTTTTAGTTCTTGTTACAGTTGTGTTACTTTTTGTTAGCTACCCTTTAACCTTTTGTTGCTTTTTGTGACACGTTTTTACATTTCGTTACTATTGTGTTTTTTATGCTTCATACTTTTTTAAAGTTTGGTACCTTTGGTACACTTTCTTACCATGTTACAATAAAGTTTACTGATTTTAAGAGCTGCATTGATTTGTGATGGAAATTCAAAGGTTAAAAAATGTTGAACTGTTATTATTTTAAAAAGGTTTACTAAAGAAATGACGAGTTAGGTTAAATATTCGTACTTTTATTCTTTAGATGTTGTCGTATTTACTTTATCTATCTTTATCCTTTTACAAACTTATCTCTCCAAAACGGAACATTGTTTTTCTAAGATAGTGGTCGTTTAAGTCAATTAAAATTGGAATAGGATTTTGCAGACGGACGGACGGACGGACGGACGGACGGACGGACGGACGGACGGACGGACGGACGGACGGACGGACGGACGGACGGACGGACGGACGGACGGACGGACGGACGGACGGACGGACGGACGGACGGACGGACGGACGGACGGACGGACACTGCTTGCTCGTTTGAAGTGTTTACTCAAAATTGAAGTTAAAATTTGTATCTTATGTGCAAAGATCGAGCGCAATTAATTATAGAACAACAGAATGGTAGATTGCTTGTTAACTTGTGTTACTTTATCGTTGTATTGAGGGAAGTTAAATCAGAGTTGCAAATTTGATAATCAGAATTTTTTTATAAAAAGTTCAACATTGCTCTTATAAAGATTTTATGACCATGGTTCACACATGCCGTATTTGCAAACGTACATTTGACAGCCTCAAGGGACTTAATATTTATATGTCCTCTTGTAAACGAAAACAAAGTCATTATAACAGACGTGTTAATAACAGTTTGAACGTTAATGTCGCATGTGATTATGATGAAGACGTGGAAACCATCAACTGCGCTGAAACCTTATGCCCGGAGGAAGAAATGTCAACGGGAATTACCAGACAAGAAATTTTATTAAACTTTCCGAAATTCACCGAGCGAGAGCATTTAACATCCAATTCTATTGTAAACAATCTTACAGGCGATGTGTTTACCAGCCTTGTGAACAATGTTTACAATGAAACGATATTTTGGATGAAAAATTTATTTTTCTTACCATAACTATCTTTCTGGATCGACCAATTTAATCGTGACACGAAATTCCATCGAATCGCGTTAAAAGTATTTATGATTTTACCAAATCTTCTCCTTCAAAAACCATCGAGGGAGAGCAAAGCAAAAGAACACAATTCAAAGTTAGCTGAACGGTTTCAACTTTGGAAAGACGGTAAGATTGAATTATTACTAAAAGAAGGACGCACAATTCAAAAACACATGCGTGCTAGCAAAAAACGACACAAACAAGACACACCAATAACCTTCGCAAAGCTAATGATGCAAGGAAAGGTCTCTGCTGCATTGAAAATATTATCTGATGATGATAATCAGGGAGTTTTACCTCCAACAGATGAAACGATTCACGAATTGAAGAATAAACATCCAGAGCCAGCATCTGTTCAAGAAGAAACATTGCTTCAAGGACCAGTACCAGAAGTTCACAATTTCTATTTTGATAACATAAATGCTGACATGATTAAGAAAGCTGCTCGCCAGACCAAGGGTGCTCCAGGTCCATCAAAATTCGACGCAGAACAATTTAGAAACATTCTATGTAGCAATAAATACAAGCATGAAGGGCGGCAATTATGCGAACACATTGCTTCTATGGCAAAAAAATTAGCCACTGAAATCATCGATCCGAAATCTTTAGAAGCGTACGTCGCTTGCAAACTTATTCTGTTGGACAAAAATCCCGGTATTCGACCGATAGGGATCGGAGAAATATTACATAGAATTATTGGTAAAGTGTTAAGCTGGGTATTAAAAAGTGATATCCAAACAACTGCTGGTCCGTTACAAGTAGCAACTGGACTAGAAAGTGGTGCCGAAGCAGCCATACACTCTAAATCTTTGAACATCAAGATTGCGATGCCGTTATTTTAGTTGACGCAAAAAATGCCCCTAACTCTTTGAATAGACAAGTTGCACTACATAACATACAATATATTTGTCCGCAATTCGCAACTGTGATTATCAATACATACCGCAGTCCTTCGCGTCTTATTATTGGGGATGGAAAGGAGAATTGGCGCAAGAAGGGACAACTCAAGGTGATAACCTTGCGATGTCCTTCTATGCCTTAAGTACTGTGTTATTGCAAGAACGTCTAAAATCTGCTGCAGATGTGAAACAGGTATGGCTGGCAGATGATGCAACCGGTGCCGGTAAAATTATTGGCCTGAAAAAGTGGTGGGACGGTGTGATTAAAGACGGAAAAAACTACGGTTATTACGTCAACAAGAGTAAATCATGGATCATTTGTAAAAGTGGAGCGATTGAACTTGAAGCAAGAAAAATTTTTAGCGACTAGTCAATACAATTTACGACAACAGGAAAACGACATCTTGGAGCTTTAATTGGAAGCAAAGAGTTTCGTGATGAATATGCAAATAACAAAACTAGTCAATGGTGTGAAGAAATGAAAAAACTTTCAACAATAACGTTGACAGAACCGCAAGCAGCCTTTGCAGCTTTTACACATGGCGAGTTAAACAAATTTACATATTTCATGCGTACAATACCTGGTATGGAAGAATATTTAGTACCTCTAGATACGATCATATCCGATATGTTTTTACCATCTCTTTTGGGCAACACCATTTCGGAAAGTGAAAGAGCTCTTTACAAAAGCCTTGGAATAACAATACTAACAGAAAGTGACGCCGTCCTTTACGAGTCATCAAAAATCATCACTGCTCCACTAGTTGCTGCCATCATTGCTCAGACTGATTCTCTTCCGAATAAAGATAAAACAAAACGAGTTAAAGCTTGTCGTGTGAACGCTGTCAGGGAAGCTCGAAAACAAGACCAAATGTTAAATAACAATCAGCTGAATAGGAGTGAGATACGGGCAATGGAACAGAATAGTGAAAAAGGTGCCTCGAGCTGGCTTAACGTTTTACCATTAAAGGAACAAGGTTTCGATCTTACAAAGGAAGAGTTTCAAGATGCACTTGCGCTGTGATACAATCATTCAGTGAAAAATCTTCCATCAAAATGTGCGTGCGGAGATGATTTCAATGCCACCACTGCCATGTGCTGTAAAAAGGTGGTTTGTGACCATGCGTCATAACAACGTACGTGATTTCGAAGCGAATTTGTTGCAAAAGGTTTGTAATGATGTGGAAATCGAGCCAAAGCTTTCACCAGTCAACAACGATGAATCAAGGCTTGATGCAAGAGCCAGGGGTTTTTGGCGTCCAGGACAGTCTGCTTACTTCGATGTACGTTTGACCAATGTAAATGCCCCATCGCAAATTGAAACGTCAATTAGTAAGATATATAAGAAGCATGAAGCTGAAAAGAAACGTAAATACAATCAGCGTGTATTAGATAACGAACATGGCACATTCACCCCACTTGTCATTTCCATAAACGGGGGAATGAGCAAAGAATGTTCTGTATTTCACAAATTTCTTGCAGAAAAAATTTCACAGAAATCCGGCGAACAATACGATAAAATAATGACTTGGATGAGATGTAAACTCTCCTTCGTAATAATGAAATCTGCTTTGCTTTGCCTTAGAGGTTCCAGATCTTTGAATACCAAGTTGCACACAGAGGTGGTTAATGATTTTGATCTTGCCTGTGTAGATGCCAGAATATAAAGTTATTATTTTATTTTATTTAGTCACCAATGCGCACTTCTCTTCTATTCAGTCAAACACTCGTGTGGCTCATAGCCTTTGACAATACTTACCTACATTCTTGACTATCAAGTATACTTAATTTGATTTTGCAAGTAGGTTAGTAGTTCGTTAAACGACCGTGTTTCCCCTGTTTAATTAGGCACTTTTTATTCGGTTAAATTATATTAATTGTATGGCGATGCTTAAGGAGCAGGTTAGATCAAATTTCCTGGTAAATTTTGAAATATTCACTGATCCTAACTGTTGCTTCATAAAGTATAGCCCTTTACTAGTAAATAAGTAAAAAAACAGAGCTGTAGCAGCTATTTAATAGGATTTAGTCTAGTGTCTGATCTGGATCAAGAAAGCCAGCTAGCCAGCTAGTTTGCAGCCTGTCCCGATCTGTAAAGCATTTTTGCTGTTTTCTCAGATAGATAAGAGAATATACCTAGTCCATTTTAAAATATACAATGAAAATACGAGGAAAAAACTGTCATATCGTCAGGTGTGGTATATTACAACTGACGATTTTAGTTTTTTTACTTACAAAAAAGAATTTATTTTTACTGTAATATTTTAAATGTTCTTATATATAATAAGATTTTACAATGGCAAAGGCAACAGTTCTAAATCCCGTGCAGCATTTGTTAACTTTGAACGCTACCATTTTCACAACTTTGCCAAATAATTGTTAACACGAACATGTCGTTACCGGCACTACAGATATGTAAGATGTTGAAGTTATTTGGATACAAAAAGATCACCATATTTCGAATAGTGTCTGGAATGTTTTTAGGTAACACTGCATACTTAATATAACCACGAAGCCACAGAGTTTCCCACACGTGCAACACATCATTAAAGGTACTCGCATATGGCAATTCATTTAGACATTTGATCATAACGTCTTTACTCGTGTTTTTTAATCACGTGCAGTGACCATCTTTCTGGGACTAAATAGCCTTTAAAACAACCGCATTGTGGGGATAGTGTAATGTTACGCATTCGACTTGTAAACATAAAGGCGGGTTTCAGTTTAACCAAATCAGGTCGAAATGCGACAAAATTGGATTATAAAGTTCGGTGGGATTAAAAAATGCGACGGGATTATAAAGTGATACACTAAACATGTATGGTACATGTAGGTACAGCTAGTTAATCAGCTGCTAAAACCAACATCAACAATGTCCTTTCTTGCCTCTCTGTAGTCAGCAGTTTTATTTTTTTCACTTTCAACACCTTATCCATTTCAGTAAGCTTTGTTCCTACTAGAGGGCGTTAGGCTTAACACCACGGAATTAAGCTCTTAACGCCACGTTAACAACACAAAGTATAAAACGTTTTAATTTAAATGGTAAACACGCGGCGTTAAGGGACGTTAGCAAGACTTTCTTGACGCCTTACGGCGCCGATGTGCTATTAATGAAAAAATAATTGAGCCTTAACTCTCGTTTTGAAAGCTAAACGCCAACGGACGCCCTTAGACTAGACGCCTCTTTAATTCCTGGCGCTTAGCTAAACATTCTAGCAGAAAAACTTAGGAAATATTCTGCTCTTTACGACAAACAATGTAAAGAATATCATCGAAAAGATGTTCAAAAAGATTGTTGGGCGAAAGTATCATCTGCTGTGGGTTTGGAATGAGGTAATAATACATGTTGTGTAAAAAATTAGGGATGTAAATTATGATTTATATATAAGGTCTTTTTTTCTACTATTCCGCTCGAAAAAAGTTTTAATGTTGTATTTTTATGTTTTAGCTGATGAAGCAAAATAGGTTTTCGATAACGCGCGAAAGAGATTCAACAAGAGTAGGAACATATTCAAAAAATCCAAATCTTCAGGTTACTCAACAGGTGAGTCTAAGGCAATTGCAGGTAGTTTAGATGTGTACGAATCCCTATCCTAGCTTGCTCCTTTCATCGTTCAACGTAAAACGAAAACCAAATGTTACAGAGCATGAGGTTGAAGAAGGTACTAAAGCCGATGTAGAAGGTGATGCCGATGAAATTGGAACACACGAAAAATTACATCCTTTGAATGTAGAATCTCAACTAGAAGATTCACTTTTTGGCAATAACAGCCCAAATTCTGCAACAGTTCAAAATAAACATCATCAAACAAATTATGGAAAAAGTTAAACAGAAATTACAAGGTTCTAAAGTTAGCAGCAACGAGATGTCTAAAATTGCGAATTCTTAAACTCCGAAACTAAAATGATTAAGGTGAACGATCAAACGAAGACACAGAGTGGAAATCAAGCCTTTGGAAATTTATTTTCCTTAAACTTGAGTGAATTGCCTAAAAGATTAAGACTTTATGTCACAACGATATACACAACGTGATGTTCACATATATGTTGGAAGCAAAAAGTACACAATAAAGTCAGGGGGAAAAACCTAAAGTACCATCTTTTACTGATCTTATAAATAGTACAACTTATGATTTTACTTTGTAAATATAAAGCATGTGTAAAAGAAGGCTTAGTATCGAAATTTGTATTTTGAATCTTTCCTAAACAGTCATGGAAGGTCCTGCAGGGCGTATATAGTCCAATTGCCAATCAACAGCACCTTTATCTGAATTCACATAATTTTTAATTACACTTGTAAATGTTTCCCATCGTTCTTCGTCTTCTACCTCGAAGTCTTGGTACGTTTCGAATAGCCGATCCTTGAACAATTCGTCTCCAGTCGCCCTCCTTTATTGACCCATCTGATAGTTCTTCATCGATAAATCCACGCGGCGTGTAAGAACTCTTTGTTGTGAGCTGTAAATCATCATGCAAGGCCAAGCAGGCTTGTACAATCAATGTAATATTTTCCACATCAGCTCTAATAGAATGACGAAATATACGCCACCTAGCAGCCATATTGACGAACGTGTTTTCAATTGTTCGTACTGCTCTCGGCAATCTGTAAATAAATATCTTCTTGCTTTTGTCTAACAGACCCGGATAAAACCTGTGAAGCCATGTTTTCAACGGAAATATTTCATCCCCGACTAGTAGTATGGCAATTTCTTATTGACATCTAATGAACTTCAATTGGTGGTGGTATATGGAATTCATTGTTTTCAAAACCTTGTTCGAGTTTCGAACGTTTTAGTACTCCACTGTCATTCCCGCTACTATATTGCCCAATGTCGACATGGCAGATTGTAAGAAGGACAACACTAAAGAATCCCTTGTAAGTGTAAAATAATGATCCTGAATTTTTTGAGTGTTCTATTGCGGTGTGTTTGCCATCTATCGCTTCTATTACATTGGGTAGGTTCCAGATGCTATTGATCTTTAGCGTTTTCCCATTCTTGTG
The DNA here is from genome assembly GCA_030067915.1 of Hydractinia echinata. NCBI lineage: Eukaryota > Metazoa > Cnidaria > Hydrozoa > Anthoathecata > Hydractiniidae > Hydractinia > Hydractinia echinata. The sequence goes on from JASGCC010000080.1 coordinate 469,761, forward strand.
CGCTGCTTGGGGTTTTTAAGTTCATTGGAGACAAAGTATCCCAAATAGCTTTGCATGTATTTTGTATGATGTTTAAAGTCATTGATATTTCTGTCCGATAAGACCATGCGAGGGACTGTTGACTCTCTCCTGAAGCAAGATGTCGTAAGGTTACAGCTAATTGAATCTATGGCGGTATTGGTTCACGGAATTTTGTTGTTTTACTTGGAAATCACAGGTTTTAATAATTCTAAAAGGTGATCAAATGATTTAGGAGACATACGGTAATACCTATAGTTACAAGAGATAAAACGATTCATTTAATTGTATAATCTATTTTATACATTGGATGAAGTAAGGAAGGAAAAGTAAGTGTGGAAGTCTACCTGAAAAATTGTTCTCGATCAATCTCCTTCCTTCAACTACACAAATACCGTGTAGTGAGATCCAAGATTTTTACGAAGTTGCAGAATGGTTTGACCCTGTGTTTTTTTTCTGTGTCCTTATTCCAATCTTTCTTTTCTGTCGCAACAGTCTTCGTCTTTTTATCATCCATGTTGCTATACTCATCAGATATCTTGTATTCAAAGCCGCCATTTCTTTCAGCATATAATGCTTGACCGAAATAATTTAGAAAACTCTTTACGAAAGTGACGCTAGTGACAACCTTTGATTTCCACCAGGCACATAGGCGTTAAGGCTTAACGCCGGGCTGAGGTAATTTAACGCCGAGTGCCATAAACTTAGCCTTCGGCGTTTAAAAAAGACGTTAAGAAACGTTAAGAAAATGCGTTCCAGTGGGAGCCAAGCTTAGAGCAGCACCATGTAAACGTGTTATTAAAAGATAAAACGTCAGTTGAAAGCAAAAGTTAGTGGAAGAAACATCAGTCAGCATTTTGCATTTCTGCCTCTTCGTTTTTTATTTTTTTTAACGCAATAATGGTCATTTCGAACGATCGAATCTCAATTTGAATTAATTTTAAATCGATCCAGCAGCAAAAATCGATTAGGTCAAAATCGAAAGACAAAAAAAAAAAAAAAAAAAAAAATTAAAAAAACACAGAGTAGAACATGTAACTGAATCTATGTGTTTAAAAACCCGTGTCTTGCATAAAAAAAGTGGAAGAATAACATTTTTGAACGTAGATGGACTGTTTTGGCTAAAGCCAGGAGACCTAGCATTTTTTTTTACCACCAGGAAGTCGGGATAGTTAAGGTGGGAAAAATTACGCTGCGTCTCAAACGATTTTTCTGCGGTCAATTCTATTGTTCTTTGCTCACGTGGTTAACATCGGGAAATTCTTTGTTTTGAGCGCGAATGACCTCACTAACCGAACAAATATAATTAATTCTTAAATTATTTAAGAGGGTAAGACGTGACCATACCGATTTTGTGCTGATTGGTTGATTGTAATTCGGGGTTTGCTATGAGGTGGATTTGATTTTTAGGGATTTCCTCTGACATTTGTTTGCGTCTAAGCTTTCGTTTGAGAGATACTGAATTTGATATCCTCGAAGAAAGCATAGTTAACTAGGCTATTTTAACTACTGCAAAAATCAGAAACCGAATGAAAAACTTAAAGTACTTGAAACACAAAAAAATTATGAAACATCGAGTACGAGAATTTCACTAGTTTCTTATAAAAAAAATACGTGTACAGCAAGTTTTGCCGAAAAGTATTTCATAAATTTGCATTGAATTGCATTGAATTTGCTTTGATTAACTTTGAAAATTGAAAGTTTAATACATATATTTCGTAGAAAAATAATAAACTAAAATTTTTAGTCTACATAATTTCTTTTTATCCAAAAGATATTTGTCATCATCTGTAAATGTGATCATATATTTCTCTATTTTTAGAAGGATACAAAAAGGAACATTTTTGTTGGAAAAAGATACAAAATACAATTTCTGTTGACAAATAATACTTTTTTAAATTTTTCTATTAAGAAGAGAGACTTGGATGAATGAACGTCTTTGGCAGCTGTTGTAGGGCTTGTTAATAGGCACTTTAGGTCACTTTTTTTGACTTCAATATGATCTTTCGAATTTAATACTATTGGAAAAAGTATGAAAAGAGGAAAAAAATGAGGGGTGAACCAACTTTTAAGTTCAAGCCAATCCAAAGTAATGACACTTTGAAATGAGAAAAAAAGACCTAAATCCTGAAAACTGTTATAAGTAGTTATAAAGAAAAACGACATCCGATTTGGCACCAAAATGAATGTATTTTGAAAAAGTAGGAAAAGAATTGTTTATAAATATTCACATGAAAATATTTCTGTAACAACCGGAGTTCTGAAAATTGGTAGTAATATAAAAAATAGTATTGTAAATAATATAAGAAAAATATGGACATGTCACATGACTAAAACATGTATTTTCCAGACCGATGAAAGATTTTGCAGACCAGCTCCTAAATTACAAATAAGCTTCATGAGAATTATGAAAATGCATTAGCTACTATTAACTATAACAATGGAAAAATATTTTACACGTTTAAGGATGTCGCATGATCAAAATGGGTATTTTGCGGACGGAGGCAGGATTTTACAGATCAGCACATAATGTACGTAAAAATGATATGAAGAACTTCGAAAGGCAATAATAAAATGGAAATGAAACTTTAAAAACATTTTAAATGTTTCAGATATGTCATGATATGGAAATGTGTATTTCAAGGACAACAGGTGTATTTTACAGACTAGCTTTTACTATAAGGACAAATTGATTATCTATATAATAATACGAAGAGTGTGTCTGTCTGTAACAGGCAAAGTGGATTATATTTTTTACAATTTTCTTTAAAAGCGTCTATAATACATGCCCTATAAAATGTTCTGTATTTTATAAACGTTTTGTTTACGATTTTAATTGACTAGAACAAATCATATGATAAAATAAAGTGATTTCATTACTTGGGAATTCTATTACATGCTAATTTAAATTTACCGTGTGACGGGTGCTTTAATATAAAGTTATTGTACGGTAATGTCACAGGCAATTAACGTTGTTATTATTGTTGTCCATTTCGTGCAGACGTTTTAATTGACTGTTCGTACTTCTTTATTGATATTGACAACAAATCAGTTAGTAATAACATAGTAAAAAAATTTTTAAATCCTTTTGAGCGGATTACCAATAAACCTTTTAGTGATAAGAAGCACGATAAATTTAAATGGATTCTTCCACGGGTTTAAATAACTAGTGTAAGAAAATAAAAAGAATTGACGTGAGTAGGATTTTTAAATTTAGTGAAGCCCTGTGCAGTGAATAATAGTAATACCTCACTGAATGAATTAAGGACATGAACCGAACAAAAATAAGAATCATATGAAATATCATTTGCGTCTATAGTGTAATCTTTATACTTTAGTCATAAGCCAAAAGAAAATCCACGTAAATTTACCAGGCGAAAAATCTGCAGGAATTCATATGTAGCTTGTCGCAGCTACCATCTATGTTGCGTAGACAAATAATGATCAGTAAACAATTTAGTTAGTAACGACTCGCCAAAACGGGAGATCTTATTAACTTTTCTACTTTTTATCAATTTGTTAACTGTTGTTGTAAGCTCCAAGTTTTAAGGCGGGAATAAAATAGGGCGTTACTGTATAAGATGCTTACATGGTTTCAGGTTAAATTGAACTTACTGATTTCATTTCAGTCTAAAGATAAACAAGAAAACCCTCGTCGGTTTTAACAATTCCCGCCGCCTTTTTCTGTTTTGTTTGTTAACAACCCGATATTTCGACTTGAAATCATGCTGAATCATTTACCCGGTTCCCAAGGAAATGTTTCCCATATGAACAGCCCCTAAAAAGTTTGACCCAATGAGTGTTATCTGTATTTTTATTTTTGCAGAGTTCGACTTTCACAAAGTTGACTTAACCTCTAGATTTCATACATTGGGTTTGCTAACGCGTGAAAAAAGTCAGATACATTCTATTCAAGGTCGCGACTAATTGCGTAAGTGACTAATATTTTTACGGACTAAAAATTGTTGCTGACATCTTTTTCATGTCGGATTAATGTATATAATATAAACATTTTTGGATTTTTTAGTCGCACTTCAACCAGGAGACCTGGCGTGATTTTTCTTACCACCGGAAACTCAATTTTATATCCTCGAAGAAGGCCTAGTTAACTAGGCTAGTCGCCCTTCTACAGAAAAGCAAGACTAGCTTTTTGCCTTTTAGGATGGGAAGAGAGTTAACGTATGGCGCGAGTAAACTCACTTTCCATACGTTTTTCACCGTTGTTTCCCCTGACAAGTGTAGTTTCAAAAAATGGTATCACTTTGTATATAAACGCCAAGAAGGCTCTAAACGTGGCGATTATTGTTAATGGGGCCGTTTTATAGATGGGGAAAAAAAGAAATCTAAAATAACCTGAAGGTGGTAACCTTTCAAGATGAAAGTTCGTTAAAAACAAAATATATTTACAATTTGTTATTATCATCCTTCCACAACTAAAATGTATTTCTAAAACTGTTCAATACTTCTGTGTTGAAGCAATGTAGAATAAGACTAATATTTTTTACTCGTATTTTTGCATTTAATTGCGTAAAAAAAAGAACATAAATTAGGTACCAAGTATATCATGGTATAATTCTTTGCTACGCTTTCGTTTTCGTTCGTTTTTTGTGTCGCATCTTGTCTTATATCTTTCACGCTCAGTTTGCTTTTTTATATTGCCATTGATGTGAGCAACACCTTCATCGCTCACATTTACACGTACAAATTGCATTTCATATTTCTTTTTTCCGTGTCCGTCAGCGTATGTTTCATAAATGTATCTTGTCAAGTGATCAGCCTTTTTGAATTTGAGCAGGGCCGAATTACCTAAACTTGACATGTTTCCGCTTTCGTCGTGCGCATGCGAGTCAAACAAGAAATAATCACGCTTAGACCACAGGATTGCGAATGAAAACTCGTTTACAAGCACTAAAGCCCCATCTCCAGTGTCAAAATTATTCGCTACGCGCAAAAAATTAAGATCTTTGATATCGATTAAAAATTAAGATCTTTGATATAATTTTGTTACCGACAAAAACGTATTAAATATTTCAACATGCACCGGGAGTTCGTTAAGACATAGGCTACGATTGTTATCAAGTTTACAAAAAAATGTGTTTCCTAACTGGAGTATATGATCAAGATCGTTTTTTTTGCAAATAGTAACTCGCCTAAACTTGGACCAACAGACACTTATTAAAGCATTACATGTACATTGTATGCCAGCAGAATCCCCGAAACGTTCGTCCGCTTGGTTAAACGACCCAAGGATTACTTTATCAACAGGCCCAGGATTAGATTCCACATCACCATCTGACAGGAGTTTATCTTTATTCAAAAAAAAAGTTGACCAACGAAACATTACACATTTCGATGCTGAAACAACTATAGCTGTGCGAGACTCTTGAAAATAAAACAGCCTGTGATCAAACAGGAAAATAACTTCACGCACGCATACCACAGAACTGAAATGTGAAAACCAACCAATTTTTAATTATTATATTTTTTTTGTTTTTGATTTTTAGTGTTCTTCTAAAAGACGGAGCACCAACAATACCTAAAAAAAGGAAAATTACATTAGCCAAAAAATTAAATGACAGCTATACTGAAAAAATATTTATAAGAAAACTAAAGAATTTATTACCTTCAACACTGCTTGAATGCCAAAATAGCACGGACACAAAAACAAATTGCTTCTTGTATCGAATTGGCACAATACTAAAAACAAAAATTAAAACAATAGGAAATGTAATGCATTTTTTAATAACAAAATTTGATATTGTGTATTATGTTTAACCATTTAATGAAAAATACCTTAAAAGTATAATTAAAATATGCATAATATATCAAAAGTGCACATGTAATATTGTGGGTCATATTGCATTTTGTGAAATTTTTCACCCCTATAGCATTTTATAATGACCCCCCCCCCCCCCTATTGAGATTTTAAGCTTTTAAAATTTCCCAGAAAACAAAAATTGTTTAGTTCCAGACAGAACTTTTTTTTAGAACAAAAATTAAAAACAAATATTAAACAAATTTTCTTTCGTTGAATATGTATAAATCAAATTGTCACTAATTGAATTTTCTATTACACCATAGTTCTTCTCTGGATGATTTCTGAGTGCAAAAAAATATCCACCCTCTATTTTATTTTTACAATAAAATTTTGGCCATAAAACAAAAAACTGTACATGCGCATGCATTCTCAAATCAAAACAAACTTAATGTGATATCTTCTAAGGGGTGCCTTTCATAATCATATTGCCATGCATAACATTCGTGTTAAAAAGTTCTCCCCCTTTTGGACAGAATTCTAAATTTCAGTGAAAAAAATTTGACACGAAATTTATAAAGTGGAAAAATTTTCGGACAAACTTTAATCAAATTTCAACCTAATAATTAGGGGATATGAAACAAAAAGGAAGCTAACATACATTTGTTGACAATGTATATGTTTTTAAAAAGTATATAATCAATCAAGACCAAAAAATGAGTCTTCAGGACATTTGTTATTGACAAAACTGTTGTTATTTGTGTACACAAAACAGCTTTTCTAATTCAATCTAAAATGCCATGCACCTGCTTCAAGTCTGCAAACTTGTGTTTTATGTCAACAATTTGTTATCACGTCGGCATTCGCAATTGCTTAGTGCCGACATGAATTATAAAGGCTGCAAAATGTGTAAATAAGACAATAGTTTGCTCATTATAAGCTTTGGACAAATTTTTGAACAAAAAAAAGATCCAAAAGTTTTTCTGTCCAAAAATTTCGGTTCATAATGGTTATAGCACAACACTATTGTTGGAACTATATGGGAACTTAATAGGTAGTAAAAACACAATTTATGTCAGCATTTTTTTGTCTAGTGCTGGGTGGGCCAAACATGTCTTTTTCAGTGACAGGATTTTTCATTAATGCCACGACATCGAGCCTTGTAATTTAATGTTTCAGCACTAAACTTGATGAAAAACGTGGCAGAATACTGCCAACGATACTATGAACAAACTTTGTTGAAAGTTTGTTGCCTTAGAGTTTTTGAAGTGGTTATATTTAATAAGATTTGCTCAAAAATATTAATGAAGTTACACAACTCTGGTTACTTTGAGATTTGTCAAAAAGTCGCTTAAACTCGCCCTTATATAATAACGAGGGTGTCGATAAGCCGCATACGTCGTAAAAAGTGTGTTTTCGAGCTAGTTCGGTGTTGTGAAAAAAATTCAAGTATTCGCCCGGAAAAACCTGCATAGGCCCGAACAATGCCCCCCAAAAAAAGAAAACAGACACTAATATGATTCAAAAAACCATAAAAATTAAAATAAACTTACTATGTTTAGTAAATGTCTATGTAAAGTTTATTTTATAAATAACTTATATATAAACTTTATTAACTCCTTTTTCTTCAAGCGCCTTCTTCCCAACTATCGTCCGCATGGTATGTTACAAGGAATTGCATTTCGGGAATGCTCTGGGCGAGTTCGAAAAAGTGCGGGCTGTTTCGGGGGACAACCGTCAATTTTATTCGAAAAGTCGCCCGAACTCGCCCTTATATATGCAGGCGTTTGTGGCTTATCGGCACCCTCTTATATAATGCGGGTATTTGCGGCAATCGGAACCCTTGTCTTCCACCCTCCCCCCCCAAACACAACGTTATGTGTGACATGTCTAGGCTCCCCTAACAGTGCGAAAAGCAAAAAATATCTTTGGAGCATTAAAAGCATAGCTCTAGCTTTGATAGTTTGTGTTTTTTAGGAGAGATAAATCGCGTAAACAGAATCATAGCCTTATTTGCAGTTATCCTTAACTAACAAAACATGATAGCTAGCTACCTACCATCAAGAATCATCAAATTTTAGCTTTGTTACAAACTAACTGGCTAGCTAGCTAGCTAGCCATAAATGACATAGCTGAAAAGAGGTTTGAAGGGTAGGTAGGTAGCAACAATCCAACATTTAGCTACCTAATACAGGCAAATTTAGCATAAAACTGGACTGTATACCAAACCAAGAAAGACTTCAGCAAACCTTTTAGGAGCAGATTACACAATAAGAATTCGTAACGTAACGTAACAGCACAAACGGTTGTCAAAATGGCAGACAACGAAACGCATTTTCTTGAACCAATGGAACCAATGGCACTAACATTTTAAGGACACAAGCATTAAAAAACAATTTGAATTAAACTAATCTAAATTCTTTTGAAAAGTTTACATAAATCAGACGAGCTAAGAAACAGACTAGAAATTAAGTTGAAAAGGTTAAAAAAAATATCGAGAAATTAAAATAACACGATAATGTGACAGGTCTGTAGTTTATCCATTGTTGCAAAAAGTGCTTGACGGATGAGTACAATGTGGAAACCAAACAATTTCCTCGCAGAGCGCGGAAATTGAATAAACAATAAACAAAGAAATCTTATTACGCGTGCGCGCACACATGTAAAGAGTCGTACAAAGCTACCGCACATCAACCTCGATCCCAGGGCCTGTAGCGTTTTTTTGATATGAGGATGAAACGCGTACGAGGCCCTGGTACAACAGACTTAATCAACCAATGAGATTGCGTTCACGGCTTTTTAAATTATGTTAAAAAGATAATTAATGCAGACGTTTTTTTGCAAGCACTGCATTTTTTTATCAACAACAAATATGGCGGTGAGCATTACGAAGATTTTTCTGGTTACTTGTTTTTATGAAGAAAATATTTATATTCACGTTATTTTTGACTTCCTTGCATCGTTTACAAATTTATCAAAGCTGTTAAAAAATTTTAAACATTACTTTTGTTTCCTCACGTCACTGATGGTGAAAAAGGCAGCTGACAACTCAAATGGAATAGTGCGACGAACATCCTGTCCTGCGAACGAAAGTAACAGGTACTCTCACCTTTTGTTGGACACAATACTGAAAATTTTATTTTTGTTTTCATATGCTAAAAAGTAAAGAAAAACTTCGTACAGATGCAACTCTGTAGTGTGTATGCTGACTAACTGGCTAAATGCTGTTGGCTTAAAGATGCACAAACACAACAAACACAACAATGACAACCAATTTTTCTTAAAATGCCACACGTGTCAAGAGATATCTTTTAACAAACTATTGGGACAAAATACTAGCTAAAGTATTGAAAAATTAATGGAAATAAATTAGGGAATAAAGTATAGCTAGCTGTATAAATAAAAGAAATATATATATATACAAGAAATCACAACTATATCACATATTATTGTTTTTAGGCAATGAGAAAGAAAATATTGCAACATAAAGTTTATGGTGGGTCTGTTGAAGTATGTAGGCTGCGTGCTGAAACAAACTTAGTAATGGAACCTCAAATATCACAATTATGCAAACTAATACTGCCGTAAATGTAAAAGACAATTAAAGATTTTCTGCCGGATTGCACAAATAAGCTTTCAGAAAAATTACATTGTAAAGAGCGTTATATCATCACCAAAAACTCATTAATGTTATTTTGTTTCAAACACCTAGTGCTGATATTATGTCCAGTATAATATAATCTTGCCAATGCTTTTTGCCCTCATCGACCAGACCGTCCAAATTGCTGCATATATATATATATTCAATGGTCTTCAATGGTACTTGGTGGACTTATATGGTAGATTTGTTTGATAATGGTGCATAAACTCCTATACCAAGAGCAGAGGTTGCTATAATAATGCAAAACGTTCAGATCTTCTTTTGCAACTTCAAGAAGAATTTGGTTGGTTTTACATGGTCTTTGTTTGTGGTGTATGAAATTGCACAATAAAACAATTGCTAGATGTTATGTTTTAATGTATATATATACTTGTCTTCTTAATATGTTATGTTTTATAACCTTAATCTGCAATATTTCTTCCTTGCCAACTTTTCTCTTTTTTCTGCGGTATACATTTTTTCTGTTTGGATTGACAGATTATTGATTCTTATTCCAAATATAATATGTTTCATTCTAGTCACTGTTTTTCCTGTTATCCGGTTGTTATAGATATTCTTAAGTATAAGTAAGTATAAGTATTGGTCATATAGCTATATATATATATAAAGTACAAAACAGGTGTTGAAGCAGTAAGCCTCGTCAATAAGGCCACCATCAAAAATATGTTATGTTCGCGTCCTGAAGACCCCGCAAAAATGAGTCGGTCGGTCGGTCGGGCGTATTTTTTCCCGGGATTTTCAGATGGGGGCAAAATTCGTTCCCAGGGCCAAAAAACAGTATAGCGCCACTCGACAGACCCTTTTTTCGCCACCCTGTCTGTAAACTTGCCATGAGTACCCTAAAGATATTAATTTTTACGGGAATTAATTTTCGCGAGTTTTAGTCAATTTTGGGAAAATTAGTTCTCACGAATTTTTTTTTTCAAATATATATCGTTTGGATCAAAAAGTTTTTTCCGGGTTTTTTCCGACTTACCGACTCGGGTTTTTATTGCCAAAAGTGAGTCGGTCGGAGGACGCGAACATAACATATTTTTGATGGCGGCCTAACACAAGCTTTGACATTTTTTGATAAATTTCTAATTTCATTAAATTTCTTTCTCTTTCACTCAAAATTTCCCCAATGACCATCCAATAGATGACTTCCAATGTTTACGTTTTTAAGGGATTCTTGAACATACCACTTACCGCCTCCATTATTTTGCCTGTCGATTTGCGTAAGAGGTCTGGGGATTATAAACAACACGCGTCACGATGATGAAAGTCGTCTAGCTATACAAATGATGACAACACATCTTCTATTTTATTGTTAAGACAGAGATCCTCAAACAACATCTGTACAGCATTCTTCTCAAAGATTAAACCACGTAAAATGTATCAAGTCATTCCTACATCTTCAAGAAAATTCACTTGATCTTTAATTATTGCATTGCTAACACTTGAAAAATTAAAGATTTTCCATATGCTTATGATAAAACTCCAATGACGTCCTTGTCCTCATACTATTGACTCTAAGCATTTGACTTGTTATGGTCAGGAAAATTTCGGCCCTCTAAAGATCTCTGAATTTTCTCCAATTAAGTGGTCCATCCTTTCATCTGTTATTTTTGCAGCTGGTGTAAATTATTCTATAATATTTATAAGTGCTGTAGTTTTTATGTATGATACACCACAAAATGACTAGAAAGTCACTAAGGGTTGTATCTATTCTGAAATTGTATGGTGTATGGCTAGGTACCTCTAGCTACAAAAACTCAGCAAAACACTTTACAAATTCACGCCACCAATAAAACACCATCTTTAATCGAAACGTCACGCATACATTACTTTTCTGTGCATGCTTAATTTTGGGCGAATTTCAGTCTGTTGTACCAGGGCCTCGTACGCGTTTCATCCTCATATCAAAAAAACGCTACAGGCCCTGGGATCGAGGTTGACCGCACATGCCCACGAAACTATAAAGCGTACAGCGCGTGCGCAGTTTTGGAAACACCTACATGATAAACTCATGCAAACACGACGCCTTCTCATCGCGGTTTGAAATCCCATCTCATAAAGGCTACCTGAGAAGTTTTAACGAAAAAAGACGAAAGACTAAAAAATTCAGTTGAATTGAAAGACGCTGGTTGTGAAACGGTAATGCCTATTTATAAACAAAACATTTTTGTTACTGTCTACTGTATATAAAAGAAATTAAACTAATTTTGATGTTAAGAAAAGAAAACTTTTTTCCCTTCAAAGAAAATACGCGACGTTTCATTAGTATACGTTTTTTTGTGTGTTAAAACTATACTTTATATCTCAAATTTAAATATTCTTAGTTATCCTAAGTGTGTTTGAGTTAAATATTTAAAAACTTTCAGTTTAGTACGTTAGTTAGGTAGAAAACCATGTTTATCGTAATGTTCACAACTTGTGCAAACAACATATTTTTAATTTCATAAAATAAGTTAAATAGACAGACCGCAGCATATATAATTTATGAACTTATATTGCAAATCAATTTTATTTTTTGATTTAATCCTATTTGTGATGGAGCCCTCTTAAACTTTTTTAAATAACTTTTTATGTGCTTATAGTTACAACTTCAAATTTTGGAATTATGCCGAAGTGTTGCCATGGCAATACTTTTTTATGTTGAGTAAAATTCTGAACAAAAATGTTTTACTAAAAAATGTTTTTAAATGTTTTTAAAAGCTTTATGTGACTTCTTAGTTTATATTTTTATATTATTTTGTGTTTCTATTATTATTGTTACTAAATTCATCGCAATTATACAAGATTCAAAATCGTTAACAAAATTCAAAGTTAGTGCTTTTTTTCTATATGTCACCGAATTTAATGACGTCATCACCAAAAATGCTGACGTCATCAAATCTTTTTTCACTAAATTGTTTATTAGTACCTGGACAACACTTGTGGTAATTTTCAAGTCCAACACACAACAATTGTAGAAATTACACAGGGGGCAAGTCTTCTGTCTTATAAATATCAAGAGAGTGAGTAAATATACAGTTATTATTAGTTACTAGTCGATTAGGCCCGTGGAAAAATCCACTTAGGCAGAAAAACAATTGAAAAGTTCTGTCATTTGAATTTTGATGACATCAGCAAATGTTTCAGTATATTGAATACTGCCTTTTACCAAAAAAAATAATCTGAAAATGCATAAAAAGAAAATAAGTCATAATTTAACAAAAACGTTCTTAAAATCTAACACAAAATATCAAATGTCAAATCGCATGAAATCCTCCCAACAAAACTTCAGACAAAATATAAAAAAAAAAACGTTGTGCAAGGTGTAAAATCTAGTTGGTAGAAAGTGACAATATTGACAGTCACAACCCAGACAGTTACGACAACAATAATAATAATGTCAGAAATAACACATCTCAAATATGTATACATCTTATTATGTGATTATGTTGAAAACTTTCAATATTTTAATCCGAAGTGTCGAAAAGAAAGGCTTGCAACAGTAAGCACAGATCTATGAAAATAAGTTGTTTACGCATTTTAAACATTGCCTTTTCCCTAAATGCTTAATACAACAATACAACCTGAACAATATCAAAAAGCCAAACTTAAACAAACACAAAACACTAAAAAACAAAATGTTAAACTTTGAAAAATCACTTATTCGGCTGCATACCATCCTCTCCCGCAAAAATATGCACAAAACAATTTTTTTGTCTAATGATCCATACTGACTTTACCAAACATTTTAAACTGAAATGTCGAAAAAGCAATGAGCAAGGAGTAAATTTATTATTTTGAAAACATTGAAAAGTTTACAATAAATGTAGAACACAAAGGTTTCTGAGGAGCAAATCAAAATATGAACAAAAATCAGTTCAATTGGCATGTTCTATATATTGTCTTCACCCATAAAATCTTCCACAAAAAGGATATGAAACCCATCAAATTCAACTCAGAAAAAGCAGTCATTTCAGTGCATACAAAAATACAACTTGGAAAGTTTAGAATATCAAATTATTTTTTTAGTATATATACTTGCATACGGTCCTCCCTCACAACAGTTACACAGTTTCAGTCTGAACATTCAGTAATTTTTTATCATCACCAAATATTTATTCCCGCAATATTTTGTGAAGTTCTTAATAAAAACAAAAACGTGAAACCGTGGACTTTTCTTCCAGCAAAACTGACATTACTTACAGTTAGTTTAAAGTTTAAAAAAAGTTTATAACACAAAATATAAAAAAAATCAACTTACACAACAGCTCACAGTCTAATTGTACAAAAATTTGTTCTTTCAGTATTTTGCATGTGCTCTTTTTCCACAAAAGTTTACACAGAATTTAAAAAACAGCAGTTTGCAACACAAACAATATAAACGGCAACCATACTATTCTCTGCTGAGAAATTTTAACCACAAATGTCAAAAACCCAGGTAAATTTCCCCAATTTTTTTAAAAAAAACTGTGATTTGGAGCACATCAAATTTAAATAAAGAAGGATCAGTCATTTCGTTATGTTGTACAGAGTCCTCGCCGGTAAGAATTTATACAAAATATAGAAAACACAGCTTGCAATGTGTAAAATCTAATTCTTCTTCTGTGTATGGTCCTTCCTCACAAAATAACATAAATATATAAAAAAAAGTTTCAGTTATAACATCTAAAACAACAAAAATCAGTTCTATCAGTATATGTCATGCCATTGTGTTACACAAAATGTTCACCTTAAAGTTTCACAAGGCACAGCCTGTAAATTAAAAACAACTAAGATCAGGTATTTTGGTCTATTTCATACCGTCCTGTCCCAAAGAATTTATATAAAATGTGAAAATTGAGTGGTAAAACAGAAATTTGCAAAATTCCAATTTTTTTATATGCATATTGTATATGCCTTCTGCAACAATAAGTGAATCCAAAACGTCAAAAAGAAGAAAACAATAGCTTACAATGAGTATAAAACCAAAATCAAACAAAGTAGCTAACTCTTTTGGTGTATATATTGAATATGGCCATATGCACAAAAGTTTACACTAAATGTAAAAAACAGTTGTGTTTAGTAATTCTACGTCAACAAACGTCAGTTCTTTTAGCATGCTGATTTATGTCTTTGCCCACAAACTCTTACATGAATATGTCAAAACCATAAATTGGAAGAAATTAAATTTACATTTTAAAAATAAGTATTTCTGTACTTTATTTTTAGAAATCTTTGCAGGAAAAGAACTTCGCAAGTCAAAAAAAGAATCAGGAAAATGTTTAAAATTTTCAGGGTTAATAACGTTTGTTGGATTTTGTGGGAATTTTACATTTTGTATATATAATGTCAGTTGAATTTCTCATTTTAATATAAAAACTGGAATGGCTTGCAAGGTGTAAAGTAAAATTCTACAAAAATTAATTCTTTCGGTATATTGCATGATCCTAACACATAACATTTCAAAAAACACACAACAGTTTGTATATATTATATACATTATGTATATATATAAATGAAAAGTTACCCCAGCCTTTCATGTACATTTTTTACATTTAGGGTAAAAAATGTGAATCCTTCCGCTGCGTTTCCCAAAAAAATAAAAAAAATAAATAAATAATCAACAACCCATGTAAATACTGCAACAAAATCAAAAAATGTGAAAAAGCTACGTAAAGTTTCCCCATAATATCAAAAACCTCCTGTCAAATAAGAATGTATATAAAAAAAAACACAATTTTTTTGGTGTCGTACTGCCTCAAAAAAGTTGAAACTTTTCTTAAATAAGACAAATTGTCATAAACAAAAACATTTTAGTCAGAACATCTAGAACAACAAAAATCAGTACACTTAAGGTACCAGAATTGCTACATGTTAAATAAAAATCGTTTCGTCATATTGCATGTAACCGATGTATATAAGTTTAGTTACACAAAATGTGAAAAATACATTATTTGCATACACAAAATGTGAAAAATACATTATTTGCTTAAAAACAGTCCTTAAACTCTTCTTAAATATTATGTAATACTTTTTTAAAAGTTGTTGTGGCTTGTTAATTTAAGCTTAAAATGTCAAGTGAAATAAAGTTACAGTCACATTCTTAGCAAAGACCACTAAGATAACACTACGGTAGCTAGCTTACATGTAAAAAGCAACATAAAACTGAAGCTAACATAAGCTAGCTACAGCAGCTAATAGCTGGTCAGTTGAATATAAACTGGAGACTTAGCTAGGTATAAAGAACATGGCTACATATTTATAAAGTCCGAGCTAGCTAGCTATTAGGTTGTTGTTGGTGTGGTTGGCTTTATGATGCTAGCTAACAAACATGTCTCGCATCAATAATATCATCAAAACTAAAAAAAAACATAAACAAACCTTTGAAACCTTGCTATACTTCATTTACATACCATACCCTTTTTCAAATGTTTTTGTAGATTTATTTTGAAGGCAAGAGAAGACAAATGCTTAAAAAGGACAGCAATCTTTTTTGCAAACACAATTTCCGTTACTTTGTGCTAGAACTTCATTTAACAAACCACAAAAAACTCGCGGCTTTTCACGACAAAGAAGACATATATTTTACGGCAACATCAAAGATTTTTTTCGGCGACATCAAAGGAAAATGACGATATCAACTTTGCCTGTCACAGACAGACAGACACACTTAGCGTATTATTATAGAGACTAGTCGATAAGGCACGTGGAAAAATCCACTGAGGCAGGATAAAAATTTTGATGACGTCAGCAACCTATCCATTAAAAATTTAGAATTTTGTGTTCACGTTGCCTCTATTGTGTAGACCTTAAAGCGCTGATCAAGAAAATGTATATGATCATGTGCTTTTGATATGAGCGGTTAATGAGATATAAGGAAGGGTTTAAAAATTTTGCTGACGTCAGCAATGTCCCCATCAAGACGGAAATTTTTTTTAGAAATTTGTATACCTGTTGCCTTCATCGTATAGATCTTGAAACGCTGATGAAGAAAATGTATAGGATTATGTACTTTTGACAAACGGTTGCAGAGATATCAAGGTTTAAATGTTTTTTGATGACGTCATTAACCCGTCCATTCCGAAACGGATTCGGGGACCCAGGTTTGGGAAACTTACCCAAATTGGTCCCAGGTTGTCCCTAGTTACCCACGCGGTGAAAAAACATTGACGTCACCACCTCGTTTCCAAGTTATTTGACCTCAAAGTTTTAAGTGCATTGTAATGGCTTCACTAATCTTAATTAACTTTCCTTTGACGTCAATACTATTTTATCGGTAAAGTTTGGTAAATTACAGAACAATTTTATAGGCGATGTTTTATAGAATTTGTTAAAGAAAATTTTGAAGAATGTAATCCACTTTGCAAAAGTGACAGACAGACACACGGAACTGGCTTATTATTATAAGAGATTCTTTGGGTACTGTAGTATTTAGAGTGATGTATTTCAAATGCGTTTGGTTATTAAACCCCTTTCCACATTGAAACATGGTTATTTGTGGTCGCCATTAAAAAAATGGAATTTATTGCCATCTAGAAAGCCTTACGTTTAGATATAAACTGTCTGTCCGATTTGCTTAGCACATGGATTGCAGATTTTTTAACCTTTAACATTATGAAACTAAATATTACACATTCAGTGTATTTTCACATACTTAGTTTTAGACCTGTTGGACAACTTTGTTTTGCTAATTTTGTCCTGTTTTGGATATGAATAAAAATCATCATATATATTGTTACAGCAATTTCATTCTAAATGCCATAGCTGTTGAATTACCCTGCTTATTTTGACCACCAGTGCATATTTTATTCGACGAATCATATTTGATTCAGTTGTTATAAAGCTCATTGACTAGGGTTGCAATTTTTTATCAGAAAAAGGAGGCTGAAAATGGCTAAAATAACAATGAATTAGGTACAGTAGCAAATTTAAATTGTTTTTATTCCTTTTTTCCGGTTAAATAAATGCAAAATTCTCATTTTGAGCAACTTGAACGAACGTTGTTATTCCTGCTTTTGTAATGTGTTTTATTAATGTTTTTAAGTAGCTAGTAGTTATGAATAGTATGTTATTGCTAAACATTTCATATGTTTAGAAAACGAATGTGAATTGAATATTCCTCAAGTCAGGATGACATCACATTGAGGGGAAAATACTCACCTAAACATAATATGTGACTTTTACTTTAAAATCTTATTGGATTGTTTGACAAAAGGGTTAGTTTTCTCGTCGAAATACACTAACCATTGGCTAAAAGCCAAATCACATGATTTAATCTACAAAATGTTATAAAAGCAATATAAATATATTGTTCTACGTAAATTTTGCTGAGTTATGTAAGTACAAAGTGCAAAAGTCTTGTCATAAATGTCTCATGACATGCTTAACATATTAAATAAAAGTGTGAAAATATTTACATTCCAATTAAAAAAGTCAACAAACAAATTTTGGTTGCTATGTAACTATAGTATGTCTAGACGTACAAACAGTCCGAAAGTCGGTCTCATTAATTTTTTGTTTAAACACTGAACCATTTATTAAAAACAAATTATTAGCAGTAACCATAGAAATATATAAAGAGAAACACAACGCTATAATTCTCTATTCAAATTCCATTGTTTAAACAGAAAATGCGGAGGAGGCGCGTCACTGGGTTCCAGTTCTTTTTTCTAACAAAACAACTAATCACCAATTCTGAATCTGGTATAAAAAGAATGTTGACAATCTAACCAATAAAAGATTGAGAAAATAATTAACTGTTCCATTGAATTCTTCCTAAGTAACAAGAAAATGTCACATGCGATTTATTCTTATGCACTTGTGCCGAAATTCTATTTTAAACAAGAGCTCTAATCGAAAAATTACTAATCACACAATTTATATTCTCAATCCTAAAAATTATCAGGCTCAAAAAATAAGAATATCTCAGTAAATTTTAAACTTGAACCAAAATTTAAGGATTACATTACAAATCTGAAATTAAAGCTATTTCTCCCCATATCCGCAAATTTGATGACGTCATTACCAAAAATGCTGACATCAGCAACTTTTTGATCATGTTGATACTTAAGACCAGGACAACACTTGTGGTAAGTTTCATGTACAATATTTAAAAGCATTAGGGCTAGGATATTGTATTTAACCCTTGTCCATTTGTTTAACCAGAGCACGCGATTTTGTAGGATAATTTTCATCATTTTTGGTCCTGTACAGTTTTTTTCTTTTCAAATGCTAGGCTTTTAAAAAAATGGAAGCCGTTTTTATCGCATGTTTATTCAGTGTTTATTCAGTTTCGTAAGGCAGTGTTGGAATATAAAGCAAAAGACTAATCAACACCAATAGAGTGTCAGTGCTGATTTATTTTACACCTTCTTAAAAAATAACCTGGACAAGTTTTTTTCCTGATCTACTAAACAAGGCAGTTTTTAGGACTAGAATATTTGGAAGAAATTATGCATTTGCTTATGCTTTCTCGATATATGGATATGCAAATTCAAACCAAAAACTGCCAAACATCTGCCTTGCATTTTCTTTTTTGAGATTTTATTTGGGGACGAGTGTTAGAACCACATACGTTTTGTTTTCTAGTCACGGAGTGAATACAAAAAAACTGGAGATGAGCTCGGGGCAATGGTAATAATGGAGATGAAAAGACAGGTGTAAAGACAGAGCAAGATGAGATTGAAACCAAGGTATTGTTCCTTACAATATTTCTTTGCGTATTTGTAAATTTACACATGCGACATTTTGTAAAAAAACTATCAGTGAAATATTCGGTCCCAGAGAGGAGGGAATTCCGCTCCCACTCCCCCTCGGATTTTTAACAGCTCTTTTTTGCTGTGCTGCATGGCTATGAAACGTACACCCCTAAATTTTTAGGAAATCCTTATAATCGGGAAAATATAATAAATTTTGTTAGGATTATCCTTAGAACTTAAAACTTGCAACACAACTATTTCATCAAGAGTAATCATTTTGTAAATTTAGCTCACGTGATTAACCAAAACATTGTGAAAAATTAGGTTTTCGGGTGAATATTTTATTTTTTCAAGCCTTTTATGTAAAAACTGAGAGCTATGTTAAGTAACCTTCATTTGGTTATAGGAAATTTAAACAAAATGTTAAAATCCGTTCTAGAATTTTAAAGTCATTGAATTTTGTGTTTCAGACAAAACTTTAAAATGACGTCACAGAAAACGTGCCGACATTAGCAAAAATTTATCGCTGTTATTTCATATGACGTAATATATGTTCCATGTTTGATTTCATTTGGTCAGGAATAACAAAAGTTATGGAGGAAATTTTTTAGACGCCTTTATTTTAGTCAAATAAAAGTGAAAAATTCTTTATTATTATTATTAAAACAATTATTATTATTATTAAAGGTAATATCCAGGATTTACCATTTCAGTTTCTATTATTACTGCTGTCAATTAAGGTCTAAGGTAAGACATAACGGTTGCAGCGATAGTTATATGCGTTTACCTCTTGCAACCTTTTTAGTTATCTGAAGTTTTATAGAGACAACATTTTGTGATACTGAAATTTTTGAGACATTTTTGCAAGGCTGGCAAAAAGCACCAAGTCGTAAATTCTCCATAGTAGGTCGGCTGCGGAAGTGTTGCTTTAGAGATAGTAAAATGTATGTTCCGGGACAGAACAACGACAACGACGACAACGTAAACAAAAACAACGTAAACAACAACAAGTCCCGGAATCCCAGAATTCCGGGAAACCCCGAAACAAATCCGAACCCGATAAATCTAACGCACACGCCATTAGTAATAATGCTGACATCAACAAAATCCAGAGCATGCGCAATTGAGTAGGGGTAAGTGCCAAATAAACATGACAAGGGAGCAATGCGACGACTGTGAAGCGACTCTCGACGAGTACGACAGGTGCCTGCAATGCCATCGGAGGCTCCTTATACAGGGTAAAATGCTGTGTTGGTTTTGCTACTATATGTATATAACTTATAACGGCGGATACTGTCCCTGTAGAAAACTCTAGTTGAGCCCTAATATTAACAAAATAAAAGGATGTTTAAATTCGGTAATGAAACAGTTGAAGCAAAAGACTTTTATGCCAAAGAAGCTCCACTACATATCAAGAATGTAAACATTAAGAATATCGTGCTAAGCGATCCAATTAGCACCAACAAGGGTCGAGACGAACGTGTTATTATTGGATATAAAAAAAATGATGACAAGATCAGTAACCTAACGATCAAAACACCCAATGATCTATTTTCTAATGGCGCGAGGCGCTATGATGACGATAAAGAAAACTCACTTACTATGTCGTTCGACATCTATGATAAATCCAGATGGCTGGAAAAGTTTAATACTATCATGGATAAAATACAAGCCTTGAAAGGAGTAAATTTTGATAACCAACCTGTTAAAAACGGCAAGCATATTACCACAAAAGTGAAAGAGTGGGAGGGCGAGATAAAAACTGCTTTCAATCCCAAAGAAATCCCCTTAAAGGAAAGCTGCAGGTGCCGGGCCATTTTCAAACTGGCGAGCATTTACAAACATGGATCGAAACATTATATGCAGATTACTCTCGAGGAATGCAAATATGAATTAGAGGAATTCGTGCCAACTCTCTATTTGAATTCGGATGATGATTCGGATGATGAATTCATGCATTAGAAAAGAAGAAAAAAAGTTTATATGGTTGGGAAACAACAATGGAGAAGCGTAGACGAGTGATACATGATGGAGACTTGCTGATAGACGCAGATACCGGAGAATTGCTCAATTCACGCAACAATCAATTAATCTAGTATGCTGAACAACACACTAGATTATGAATAAGTCGGCGGTTCATCTAGATACCGCTGACATACTGTGCAGATGAAAGTTTTTTTAATATTTCATCCTTGGCCTCCTCGCGCCCCTTTGCGACAAGCTGCTGTCGCTCCCGATCATTGATCGAGTTAACGACCCGTTTGGTGCGTTGGCGTATTTGCTCCCTCAGCAGCATATATTTTTGCTTCTCCTGCATGATCAAGCTGGAATCATAATCACTAATCACCCCATTCTCAACAGCCCTGCTAATAAGATCGGCAACGCTGTTGAGCTTGGTTTCCGCCAACAGCCTGATGCTCTCGTGCTTCTTGCTCTTGACGTCGAGTCTCTTGCCCGTGTTCCTCAGTCCCGCTTGACCTAACCCCACAGCGATCGTAATACCACCCATCGCCACGGCCAGTGGCACTCCGATCCCAGAGAGCATGCTACCAATACCAACACCTGAGGTGATGACACTTACAGCTAGTAGCCCATGATCGGTGAATCTAACCCACGTGCCATGCATTTTAAACTTCTTTGCGAGCTTTTTCCGCTCTTTGATCTCGTTGCGTAGATATTGTTCTACTTCCTCAATTTTCCCGAGTCTATACACTTGGCTTTCATCGGCCTCCATGCCATCGGGAGGCGCAGAGGGTAGGCTCGGATAAAGTTTAGCAATGTCTGTCATTTTATTCTATGAGCAAGTGCATCGTTAATCCTGTGAAAGGGTTCTTTTCATCTTGATACTCGTCTATGAGCATAAGCTCTAGCTTGTCTGTTGAACCCATCAATGGAAGGTACACAGGGTTATCGAAACTCCATTTAAGCATGTCTCCCCAGGCAGTCAATTCTTTGATGGGGAGCATTGCCAGTATATTGGATTTCTCACCGTTTAAAAGAGTGTATTCCGGATCCAACTGGGGGCATACAAGTCTCAGCCGACGGTGAACGTCGGTCGCGTAGCGTCTGTCGTAGTCACCCGCGGTAAACTCTGTAATATTATCATAAGCCCATCCCATAATGTCCTGCAGTGGTTGATCGATTATAGCACTGTATCCCTTGCCAACCCTAATTCTACAGGTCCCGTTCACTAGTACGAAGAGCTTGATCCTCCCACCCGCTTGATCGTTGATTATGGTCGCGAGATCCTCGATTCTATACAAACCCGGCACAATCGAGATGTAGACTTCCACAGTCCTGACCACCCCCGCTTTATATATGTTGATCGCGCTCTTGGTGAAGAGATTCCACCACGTGGGGCGGATACTGATGGACTTTAGAGCGATCCTTGTGTTCTCCCCTAGATGAGGTTTGAATATCGTGGGTTTTTCTATATCCGTGATATAGAGTTGCTTCATCTTTGTTCTAAGAAGAAAAGATGAACATTTACACGTATAACCCAAAGGCAAAGTATTCACCTACGCATGGGTGATATCTCGAGAAACTCAAGGGTAATGATCTTTCAATCCAAGAGATCGTTATTGACGCGAAAGGGTCCTCGTTCAAAGTGAAATTTCCAGACATATTCGTCGACTACGAATTCCATTCAGGCGCAATAGTAAGGGAATGGCAAGGTCATCCTTTCAGTCTCTGGTCCACGCAGCTTAATTTTGCTACTTATTGCGCCACATCCGCTTGCGGTATCTCAATGCAGCATCTGACCTCCTTCTTACCCCTAGTCCGTGCCGTCTACCTCTTCCACGTCTACTTCCAAATTCGTAAAATCCTATCGGAACTTGAAGTATCTCTACCCGGCTCGGATAGGTTTCGACGTCTCAACAACTCTTTCAACAACCAAAAATTCCAGCAATTAGCACGTGAATTTGGGGTAAGCGATAGCGAGAGCGTATGGAGGAACGAGACCCTCTTCAGTAGTTGGCAAGCTATTCGCGAGGACTATCCCGGCTCAGGTCCCAGCTATTTCGATGAAGACTCTTGGAGTCGATGGATTCTCGAAAAATCCCAAGGCCTCACCCGTATAGGTATCGAACGGTTATCCCAAAGCGTGAGATTTTACGCTTACCTAATACTTCAGAGCCAGGCGAACGCGAGGTCTAATATTATCGGCAATCAAGGCAGTTCGATCGATGCCCAACGCTTGTACTTGACGACCCTTGAAGCGCTGATCCTCCGACCTAGTAACAGGGATGAGGAAATAAAGCGATTTCAAAATGTACTAAAGTATGCACGTAGCAAGGTCGATTTCACGGTGGCGCATGGAGTGTACATGATACCCAGTGATATGGGCCTTCATATAGGGAATATTATTAATTTCACGAACAAAATCCTCATCAGCAAAGAGTACTTCTCCATCGGTGTTAACCTTGATATTAATCGCATGGCGGCACCGCAGGAGAACACTCCAAGATCGTCCAGCGGTTCGCCCGCTGCGGGGGAACCGGTGAAAGGCTCGATCGAATCCAAGAAAACTACACCTTTCTCGGCTAGATACTTCAAGAATTTCCCGAGCCTTTCAAGCTGCTTTTGTACAAAACCTTTCCCACTTGCGGCACCTCCTGCAGCAGCTCCACTTGCGGCACCTTCAGTAACGGCGAGCACGATGGTGGAAATCAGTAGACCGATAGCAGAAACGATGCTCGCGATGGTGATCCCCTGCTCCTTGAACAAGATCTTGAGCTTTTCTAGCAGTGAAGTGCCGTCCCCGGCGATCTTCTCCAGAGTCTCCTTGAACGCTTTCAATTGGGTAACCGTCCGGGATGATAGTATGTCGTGCGCTTTTAGTGCTGCTTCCTTCCGATCGTGGAGTCCCTCTATCTCCTCCCTAACCTTCTCAATGTCCTTATCCAAGATGGCTAGCTGTTCCTCGGTTGCTCCGGGTGTAGTCTTCTCGGTTTCGAGACTTTTCAACTTGGCTTCTGCTTTGTCGATCTCGCTGTCATATGAAATCATCTTGCTTTTCAGCTGCTTCAGGTTACCCGCGGAGCGTTTGAAGCTCAAGATTGAGCCCTCTTCTTTCACGCTCCGTGAAGGCTTCGCTGCCGGCAAATGATTCATCTTTGATAAGGCTCTCCGCGCCATCCAATACGTTCTCAGCAGTGACACCATTTCGATGTCATAGGGCCTTTCCGCATTAACAATAAAATCAACCTCCAGAGCGAGCTTCCGGCGTGCTTTCTGTTTGTTTGGTGTAGAGACATATTCGGTAAAGCCCATAGCCCGAATATCTGGAATCGTAAGGCCACGTCCTCCCTTGTAAGCCTTATATCTTTGAAAAAAAGTTGTTTTCCATCGCGCTTGAAGTCGCCCCTAGTTTTACTTATATACTTTTTGGTCACATCCAAGGACCCAAGGTTCAAACCGGTTAGGATCTTTTGCAAGTCTATCCAGCGAACTACCCTGCTGCTGTTCCACTTCTGTCTGCCCGATGCTGGACCCTGGAATAGCATCGGGAGGTCGAATGATCTCGCTACTGAACTCCTCAGGATAGTCTGGAATATTCTTCTCCGGTGTAAAGTCTTCTCCTTCGTATACCGGATTAATAGGCATTTATTCAACGAAACCAGCTACTAATAAACATGTACGGAACAAAGCTTAATCCCTATGCAGAAACCAAGACAATGTTGGCTGCAAAAGGGAAGAAGGCAGCGTGTGAAAGTAAGCCACGTGCCCGATACAATTAAACAAAACTCAGACCTGTATGTCAACATCCCAAACATGGGACAGAATGACGTCATTTTCCCTGGCTCCATCAAGCTCCTTTTCGACATCGAGCTAACGGGGACAAACACGAAGCGTACCATTGTTAACAACATTGGTAAGGCCTTGGTGCAAAGCCTGCGCATCACGTTGAACAATATAGAGGTGCAGAATATCTACGATTACAACATCCTGGCCCCATATAGGGATTTGTGGTTACCCAAATTTGAGAGAGTAAGCAGATTGGCCCTCGAGGGTATTGGTACCACAGAGGGTACCGTCAGATCCCTTCAAGTCAAGTCCACCGAGAAAACAGACAATGCTGAAGAGCTTTCTATCGCGAAGGCCTACGGGAACACTTTTTGCATCCCGCTCGGCAAAATGTTCGAGCTAACGAGAGACTTGCCCTTTCATCAGCCAGGACTGCACGACAGGCTACGGTTCATCATACACTTCGCCGGCTACGGGGCTGTTATCAAGGATGAAGGCACGGCCTCCTCGTGTTCAACGCCGGCCAAACCAGCTGACGGTGCCTATCAAATTAGCAACATTACTCTCATGTTCGACAAAGCGCACAACGAAGGACTCGCTAGCGCTATGGTGTCGAGGTATTCGAGACTCGCGCTGCCATACGATCGGGTATTCCGTAGCAAAGTTGCGACCATGAAAAAGTCCGGCACACGCTACAATCTCCAAATCGACACCCCTGCCAAGTCTTTGAAGGGGGTGCTACTACTGTTCATCGACCCCTCTACAGTCAAACCCTACTCTGGTCTAAGCGAGAGATTCTACAACCCCAAGATCGAGAAGGTGTCGATCACTGTCGAAGGCGAGCCTGGTGAGCTGTACAACCACGCCATGCTCCCGAGCGACCATTTTGAACAAGTGGTGGACTTGTTCGATGGCCACGACTCGACGGTTACGCTAGGCCAGTTCTTCAACGAGCTATATGCCCTATTTATAGATTTTCGTCTTAGCCCTGATAACAGCCTGCATGGGTCCGGCAGGTCCCTACAAAGAGTGAGTGATGGTATTACGCTGCATATGACGAAAGAAGCCGACGGAACCGGTGATATACAGTGCTATGTGTATCTTCTCCAAGACGCGCAGCTAAATATAATCGATGGTAGTCTTCAAGGTGTGGAGCATTAAGATGTGGCCAAGGGTTGTGTCTGCTGAATGTAGACACAACAACAACAAAAAAAAATGGAAATGGAAAAAATGCAAGTCAAAGGATTCATGTGCTACTGGTGCTCAAAAGCTATAGATCATGACGTTGAAATACGTTGCCCCCTTAGGTATAATCCGCCACAAAAATTTAGAGTATACGACGCCCCCAGGGCAGATTTTTCTGATAGTGATGGGTGCGCTAAAAAAGTGATTGCAAAATCGGTGTACTCCATCAACGAGAGCATGTGCCGTGATATACAACATAGCCCACATGATCCCAAGCGTGGTTATTACGACACATATGGCTGGTTCTGTTCCAATAGGTGTTGCTGTGCGTTCATTCTGGATAAAAGGGGGCATGATGGTAGATTTGAATTATCGTTTTTGTTAATGAGAGAATATTACGAAGGCCCCGCAGCTCCGCATTGGGATAGATTAAGAGCATTTGGAGGACTATTGACAAGGAAGAGTGGGAGAGTAAATCTATTTCCGAGGACGAGGCCATTCGTAAGCGTATCTTTATATATCATCCACCCCACATGAAGTGGCTGGCGGCTGATCATTGCGCTCAGGTTCAGTAGCATACCCCACAGCGCCGCGCTATTGTGATGTTTTTCGGGGCATGACATGGGAGAATTATGGAGAGCGGGACGGTTACACTGCACCAATACTCAACCTATGTGGGCGCGTGAGACCATGTCTAAAGACAACCGCTTCATCACAGAATAAACATGGCAACTATTGGTGTACTCGTAGCAGGCGCTGCTATAAATGCATTAGCGTTCAGCGGATCAAATTTCCTGTTTTCAAAACTGTCAGGGCATGGCGAGGCAGAACGTAAGCAACATGACAAAGCGATTGAACAACTCCAAGCTGCTCAAGCCCAATGGGTACGTGACAGACAGAGCAAAATCGATTGGTACAATCAGCAACAAGAGCTTAAGCGCCAAGCTGGCGAAAGTTTGAAGGAGCTTGATGAGGGGATGAGGGACTATTACATCGCGACGATCGAGAAGGCCCCTAAGTTATCCGACTTCTACACACCCAGCAAACAGCAACAAGACGGTGAGCTGATGTTCATCGTAGGGTCCTTGGCTCTGCTGGGTTTCGCGGTGTACAAGTATATGTAAGGAACATTTTTGACATGTAATAAACATGTCGAAAGCACATATCGTTACGGTTGAGGAAACTGAAAAGCTAAGTCAAATCTATTATCAGCCCGAACATCTCTGGACTGGACGGAAAGCTATTAAACTACTCTCCGAGCAGAGTGGTCTCTCCAAAAAGAGAGTTATTCACTGGTTAACTCGTCAGCTGCTCTGGCTCAGGCATATCAAAGGCCCCAAGCGCATCAACTACCCACATTTCACTATTACAAAGCCGAATGAAATGCATCAGTTTGACTTGCTCTACATGCCCCATGATAAAGTCTATGGCAGCACCTATAAATACATTTTGACGGGTATCGATGTAGCCTCGCGCTA
Source organism: Hydractinia echinata (assembly GCA_030067915.1). Classification (NCBI taxonomy): domain Eukaryota; kingdom Metazoa; phylum Cnidaria; class Hydrozoa; order Anthoathecata; family Hydractiniidae; genus Hydractinia; species Hydractinia echinata. The sequence goes on from JASGCC010000080.1 coordinate 497,259, forward strand.
CAAAGTGGCGAGACCATTAAGAACCAAGAAAGCCAGCGAGGTCGCTGATATGCTCAAGGATATTTACAAGGCAGGACCTCTGTATTATCCGAAGACCTTTCAGTGCGATAATGGTTCGGAATTCAAGTCGGACGTTACGAAGCTGCTGGAGGGCAAGGGTGTCGAATTAAAGCGAGCGACTACCAAGTACCACCATACTTTTACTGCTTTTGTCGAGGCCTACAACAAGGTGCTTGTGCAGAGATTGTTCAAACCTCAAGATGCGCAAGAGCTGGTCACCAACGAGACTAGTACTACCTGGGTCAAACATCTATATACTATTGTCAAAAGCATGAACAGCACCAAGACTGCCATGATCGACATGAAACCTTCGAAAGCCGTCCAGCTGGATGAAGTCCCGCTTACGAAAAGTGAGCAACACCCAGAGGAAAAGCCTCTACCAGACGACGGCCTATATCTCTACCTCTTGCAACCTGGAGAGGAGCATGGTGATGCTAAAAGACGCGCGACCGACGCATGGTGGAGCAAGAAAACGTATAGGCTGGACCGTATCGTGACGGGTACGAGGCTGTTATACTATCTGGCGGATGGGCCTGATCGAAGCTTTGTGGCTGAGGAGTTGATGCTAGTACCCGAGGGCGTTGAAGTACCTCCGGAGCATGTATGGGAGTGGTAAATGTGTTGTTTTTGTGATAGCTAACGTGAACCCTAGCAACATCCCTTTAATCACCATCGTCGGAGTCATCATTCAATGGATGAAGGCGTGTATAATCATAAGGATGCAAGGTGTAGAATGGGTATCCATAGACGATTCCCTTGATAACATTTGGCTCACTATCAAGGTCGATGATGTCGACCAAGTATCTGTCCCCTATAGGGAATTTGAGTATTTCGCTAATTTTCTCCAATTCAGCCAGATCCGAGAGCTTCAAGTCCTTATCCTTGATGAAGTCGCAGCAGAACATACCCCACTTGTTCTGCTTATTGGAGACGATATGAAGACCCAGGTCCTCAATATAATCTTCGAGATCATCATCTATATTGAAGGCCGGGATTGTTGCCCATGGTTTTTCACCCGAGGCTACTCTGTCTAAAAGCTCGTCATCATCCGGATATACAAAACCTTCATAGTATGGCCCATCTCTAAATCTATAATTCTCCATGCAAGTGGAACAATAACCGGTAGTTGACCCCGCCTTGATGCAGCATCCCAGCACGGGTACTCGAATATCATAAAAGTTTCTAAATTGTTGGCCCCGTACATAGGCTTCCATTTTTCTTTGACATTTAACTACCTTTTAACGTACATCTGAAGTGGTCAAGCAGCATTATCATGCGTGTTTTGTAGCTCGTGGAGCTACAAAATCTACGTACGTAAGAGTAAGCAATAAAGCCCCGGTTGCGTTAGTAAAACTGTGTTTGGCTGGGTGTGGACAGATCTGTCCACACCTTGGAGGTACTCAGAGAGTACACCCTCGGGGCCGACTATAACATCTTACATATTGCGTGTGCAAGCAAAATGAATGAACCCGTAGCGGTAAAGGCCGTTAATACCTTTGCATACTCCATTATCTCATATAATTCCCTCTCTCTCTCCTCTAGGGAGTGTTCCAGGTACGAAATACGCTCGTCCGCTTGACTTAGTTCATCCCCAGTTTCCCTAATCTCTTCAATTAAATTTTTCACTAATGAATCGGAATGAGACATTTATTAGTGAAAAATTAAGATAAAATACTCCAAGCCCGCGGATGTTCTAGCCTCACGTAAAGGCAGGCGTGCTTGGACTTGATCAGCCTTGCTTTAATCTCATTCCAGTCATTAATCATGTTCGTTTCCTCATCCAATAACTTCATATCGCTGCGTTCGTGTGGGTACCACATAAAAAGTTGCTTCTTCTGCCTACGAAGGTTTTTAGGGATAGCTGTATAACTTTGAGTAAGCAGCCAGAGACTATGTCCCCTATGTCTCCCGCTGATAGCTAGCTCGAGCAGGGGTTGCCGCTTTTTATCGAGACTTTCATCGCTTATCAAGTCATCGATAATGAACAGCGTTTCTTCACCTGCCAGAAGCCTCGATAGTTGCTCAATCCAATAGAAGAGTTGATCTCCGGGTTCTATAGGGAACACGTAGTCATCCCTCCAAAGTGAGGATCTTTCCAAGTAGGTTGTGTTCCAACGAAGGGTAGGGCACAGGATTACGATATTGTGGAAATGACGTCTATATTCACTCTCGAGCAAGTCCAGGACGCGCTGAGTTTTGCCGCAGCCTGTAGGACCTGTAAATATTGCCGTATGCGGGTCCTTAACCACGTCAAGAGTCATTTATTCATGTATACCTCGGGGTATACATGAAACCTGTAGACTTACTTAGGTTTTGGAACAAGACTCGCTGGCAGCCAGCCCTTGGAAACAGCTATTTCCCGCGAGCCTCGACCCGCCGTAAAGTAGACCACCATATTCATAACATCATTCGTATCCATCTTGGTGCTTGGGCTCGGAATACCCAGGAACTTTTTTCCGGCCATTGCATAGGCAAACCTGAACCCTATGTCCACGACTGTTTCATAGATCATATCGATGATTTCCTTCTGCTGAGGAGTTACGTTTGTTGACATCTTTATTAAAGAGTTATTTCATCTTGAAAATATCGTGATCGTTAATGTTGGGGGGAGGTTTTTGATGCCCCTGCGGAGCCCTTGAGCGATCGGGCCCCGGGATCTCTGTGGGTTTCGCGTCATGCTGCGGAGCGGGAGGCTTTTGAAAGAAAAAATAGAAGCCGGTTCCCACACATACGAGTAGAATGGCTGCACCTCCAGCGCCATAGATATAGCCCGACTGTATTGAACTTGCTCCTGAAGAGGTTTTGACTGTAGATTCTACAGTGTTCTTTTATTCCATCAGATCTGTCTTCCTCTTCTTCATAAGTGCCGCCAACTTGTGACCCTGTGCAACTCTCCCATGATGCTTTACTGGCTTTGTAATGACTCTCTCTTCTTGTATCTGTTCTGCGCTCATTTCTTATAGATTGAAAACCTACAAAAATAACCCGGATCTAATATCGACGTTTATATACGTTCGTGTTCATATAGCCCCTTGTCTCTAGAATGCACACGTGTGCCGGAAAGCGATCGGCAGCGGGCGTGAGGATTTCTCTACCATGCAGACCAAGTCCCCGGTCATGCTACACCAATCCGAATAACTCATGAGCGGGAATTTTGATAAAGTATGAGCCATTTTATCTACCATCTCATAAATTTCACGAATGTTCAAGCTTATCTTTGATAGGTTGTTTCCCATTATTCTCTTGCTGTTCATCAACCTTCTCCTCAACCCCCTTGGACAGCTTCGATATATCCACATTATTAAAAGTGTAAGCAACTAGCAAGAGCGGTGCGAGAAACTTCCCGAAGGTAGAGAATACGAGGATGCCCAGGTCCGTCATAGAGTCTCTGATGATGAGATCCTCTTCAATATCCCCTCGTAGACGCTCGGTACTGTATAACGGAACGACATTATCTACTACTTTCGCGTATAGAGTAATGGCTTGCGAGGAGAGAGCCCTGGCGGTATTTTCTCCTTTCTCTTGAATCCCACGCTGAACAAAGTCATTGTGGAGTTTTTCGATAGCTTCTGGTGAAGCTTTATCCAAGGAGGCATCCGTGCATTTTTTCGGTAGCAGGTGCTTTTGCCCTCGACGTATAGCATCCTTCAGTACTTGGCGCTTATCAGTAGATTCGGACTCTTGTTGTGGAGCCGGGGTGTCAACTATATCAAATATGTCAGCGATATTTTGAGTCATATTTTTATACGTCTATAGCGGAAGAATATGTAAACTATTAATATGTATGGAAGGAGTATAGCAATAACTAACACAACATCCATTTGTCTTGTGTACTGGATCAAGCACACAAAACTTCATTCCAACTAGGCTATATATCGATGGCCCTTCGTTTGATTTTCGATTGCCCACATTGGCTGCATGTTGGTATAATGCAGTCTCGCGAGTTGTACTTCTATGCTGGGTGCAACACCATTCTCCTTGTGTTTAACAGGGATCTTGTGATCGAAATGCCAAGACCCTCGGTTCCCCCAGCACATCCCACCTTTGAATGAGGCCTGGATGTGACCTATTAATGTGCAAATACCGCACCCCAGGTACTCTTGGGAGAATATCTCTGTATCGTTCTTTAGAGCATTGCGAATACTGTCCAGAATGAGCTTATGCTGATAGCCACCGAAATCACAATACTTACACGACCGTTTTCTATGTTTGATGCATTTGCTTCGCTCATTTGACGCTTTCTTACTATCGAGGCATTTGATACACATTTTTGTCCGCTGTCCTTTGTTGATTTTGAAATTATCTAGTGATAAAGATTGATTACAGTGTGAACAGTACTTTACATCCATTTTTTTTTGTTGTATCTACTACGCTCAGTAGATACAATGCTCGGACATACTACAAGCTCTCCATAGCCGCTAATCGGTAATGACCTCTCGCGAGTGTTGTGATCTGGTCCGCTTGCACGATCCGCTTATCGTCTGCTCTGTTTAGTGCGAGCTTTGTCACTTCCTGCGTAAAAATCTGATGTCCCTTGTTAGCGATACATACCCAGGTTTTGTATATGTTAACATCCTCCTCAAGACAGCGCCGATAGTCGTTAAGGGTGATGGATTTATTAGTTACAGCCTTCTTCACACCCTTGGCCTTACGATCTCCACCCTCTTTTGTGAGACTCTCATACGCACATGCTTTCGCTCTCAGGGTGATGAACTCGATCATGACCTTCCCACTTAACTCATCCTTCATCAAGCCCACGACCTTTTTGTTCTTGCCGATGGGGAGAGGTCTGTAATCCTCCTTACTATAAGCGCTCGTGTCAAAGCGCTCCTCCACATCAGCGGCAATGTCGCGGTAAAAATCCTCGGTCTTGATATGATAGACGAAACTATCAGTATCCATATAGCACAAGCGTAAGTTACTACCGTATTTGGGCTGCATATAGTCATATTGAAACTCGTACATGACGGTTTTTGACTGATCCAAAATAGTTTGACCAATATACACGGGCTTATTCATCTTGATTCCCGTCCTACCCATTTCCACGCCCATGCGATTCTCGCTGAAGTAGTTGCCGCCCCTGAAATTTGGCTTCATAACGAACTTTGTATACGCGGCTTCGTTCGTGACTAATTTAATATTACGGTGGTTGCGGATATTCTCCATAGTTTTCCCAAAGACCGAGAGATTCATGAGTTTATAAAAATCCTTTTCAAAGTCGTTATTGGCGGCAGTTCTCAGCCTCGTGTTGTGATCGATTTAATCGCGCAGCCATGGTTTCTGGTTAAACTGGATGACTCTATGCACTTTCTTGAGTAGGAGCCCGTGTTTCAGGGCTTGGTGGAGAGCCCCAATGTGTACCACGTATTTCCGCTTATGTTCGAGATTTGGGATGAGCTTCTCGACCCCATTAACTACCTTGCGCTCCGGCAGGAAGGGGAGCTCGTTGTGCTTGTCGTGTAGGCTTTCCGGATAGTCGAGGTCAACTTCCAAGAGGTAACCATGCTTGTTGGAAACCACGAGCTTGGCGATCTTCTTCTCCGTAAAGGCCTCAACGTTCGAGACCAACCTGAACCCATCAGTAGGTAGATCTTTCCGCATTGCCCAGCCATAAAGATTGTTGGCATCGAGGTACTGCAGATAAGAGCATTCTTCCTCGGGATTATACTTGTCTCCCATATACTTGTTATTGGCCTTGGCATATCTGTGCACGGCTTGGGTTATACCGCCCCGAATGCCTCTTTCGAACATTAGTAGCATCTCGAAGTCAGTGAGTAGCTCCAGCTTGACCTCGGTGTACTTCAGCGCTGCCTTCCAAGCGAGACCGGGAGCGCTGTAGAAGTGGGCGGGGTCGAGCTTGTATTGATCCAAGCAGACTCCTCTAAAGGTTTCGAAGACGTCGCTTAGTAGGAGGACGTCTGTGGTAAGGTATATATCATGATAGTCGCCCATGGTGGTAGCGGAGCCCTTTGGAGTGATGACATTCCATACTTTTTGAGCGTGCTCGTAGTCTTTTTCGCCGATCCCGCGCATGTTGAGTTTGCTGTAGAAGGCCTCCTTGGGTGGTAGCTCCGTCTCCTTAAATCGCCGCCAGCCATCCATGTACTCGTAGGGATAGACTCCCTTCTTGCGCATGAGCTTAAAATGATCGTCCTCAGCGAAAAACCAGCGGAGATTTTTGCACTGTTCATCATCGAGGTTGTTCACTAGCTTTTCCAGGCTCGAGGGCATGAAGCGGCAGCTATCAATGAAGCGGATCTCTACTCGTTTTTCGAAGTCGTCGATGGGTACATTAATTGTTACATTGAAGGAGATGTACTTTTCCGTGTTTTCAGCGATGCATCCTATGTCTTGAGCGTTGTACTTCTCCCCTAGTTCTCGGATGAACAAGTGGGCATCATACCCCGAAAGATTATGGAAGATCACGGGTACGTGACCGGGGATTCTAAACTTGATATTACAGGTGTTGTGGGCGGCACCTCTGTATAGACCGGTGTAATGGCAATGGTCTCTCACTTTGCGGTTCTTCGGGTCATCGTTGAAAGGCTTCATGCAGATGTCACATTTCTCAGCCTCGTCGTGCTCCCTCTTTAGCACCTCCGTTAGTGGTAACATGTCCTGCTGGGGGTATGTAGCGTAGAGTCGCTTTACCTCATCCTCCAGGTGGTTGACGAACATCTTCACGCAGTCCTTGCCGCGGTATCTATACAAGGGATCTGGCACTGGCCCGTAGGCGAATGTACTGTATGTACACCAACCACATGGTACGTGCTCGTTCAGCTTCTTCGTCTTTGTCTCGCTCGCATCTTCTACCGGGACGAGCAGACTCTCAAAGTCGGCGTATATAGCGAAGGGTACCTTGAACTGCTACTGACCGTCCGAGTAATATAGCCACTTTTCCTTCTCGCTCGGCATTGAGATTTTGATCGCCTCGCTGTCGGCGCAATAATCATAGTGCTTGTCACGCGAGATAACTGTGGGGAAAGCGTGTAAGCAGTTCATACAAAAGTGCATTTTTGCCGTATTCTTTGAGGTCTCGCTGCCCAGCAGTCGTGAGAGACTTTTGACTGCTGTATAGTGAGTCTTTTTATCATCCGTGAGTAGGAGCAAGTTCGCCTGCTTCTCGCGTGATATGTTGTGATCGGAGCGACGTAGTATGTTGATCGTCTTTGACGTCACGTACAAGACGTTCACGGCTATAATAGGGTTGTTCAATTCAAATTTAGTGATGTCCTTAACGCTCGTGGGGAACTCAATGTCCTGCCAGTTATAGCGCTCCGCATAGGATCTTAGCTTGGTCACGCGTTCCGGGTGGTTATCAATATCCTCGTCATGTAGGGCGGCGATAATAGCGTATTTAAAACACTCCTCGTCATTGTTAATGGGATTGATGATGGCCTTCTTTGTACTAACCCACTTGGGTAATTCGATGTACGAGGAACCTCTCGTCAGCTTGAACTTGTGGAAGTCTACGTCGAGGTGTAGGATGCGACCGATGCTAAAGCCACTCTTGGGCAGCGCCGGGTTCTCCACATGCGTTTTGACCTGAGCGAGCATCGTGTCTAGCACCTCTTCCACGTCGCTACCCTGGAAGAATGGCGTCATGTTGCTGTTGAATACCTTATCGACCTCTATGAACAACTCACTTGCACCCTCCACTGGCTTTTTCCACTGGATCCAGAGGGAGCACTGCGCTTTTGCCGATCCCATCTCCTCTATCTGGTTCTCGATCAAAGTTTTTACGTGCGATCGCACCATCCCTATATAGCCATCGACGTCTGTGCCGTCCATACCAGGGATTCGAAAGCTACGGAAGGTTCTGCCGTGGGCTTGCTTGTGTTCTTGGGGTGTGAAGTCTTGGTTCGATTGCTGCTCGTTTTCGGTATGATCCTCCCTTGCTTCTTGCTCAACCTCGTCATGAAGCGCTGCACCCGTGGCTCTGTTATAGAGATTCATCACATTGTGTTTAAACGTGTTATATACGCTATTAACACCCTTCTTTATAGGCTCGGGAACAGCGTCCACTAGCCAGTTATACCATTCACTCATCTTAGTTTTCACGACCGATCGGCTCCTTGCCATCTCCTGTCGTTCGAAGATGTCCATGGCCTCTGGTGTTGGTATAATAGTCACTGGTCTGACCGGGTTTCGTCGTCCGACCCTCCTGGGTGGTCTCTGCGGTAGATCCTCTGGGAGAGCTGTGGCGGCTGCTACTGCAGCAGCAGCCGATTGCTCCAACAAAGCAATAAGGTCGGCCTTGGGTAACCTGGAGTATCTCCTGAGCCCGCGGTCCTTTGCAATAGCATGTAATTGTTTTACGTTATAGTGATTCATCTTTATTTTATAAGAGGTTCAACTAAAGTGATTCTGGGACACCCCTACTCAATTGCGCATGCTCTGGATTTTGTTGATGTCAGCATTATTACTAATGGCGTGTGCGTTAGATTTATCGGGTTCGGATTTGTTTCGGGGTTTCCCGGAATTCTGGGATTCCGGGACTTGTTGTTGTTTACGTTGTTTTTGTTTACGTTGTCGTCGTTGTCGTTGTTCTGTCCCGGAACATACATTTTACTATCTCTGCTTTTCCGTATGCGTAGGTCAGGTAAGCAGCACATAAATTGCGCTAGTCACACTTTTTAACAAGTGTACTTTACGGAATAGGTAACAGAGGTCATGAAATTTAAGAAAATCGCCATGCTGACGTTAGAATTCATTTCGAGAGATTTACTCCGCTGGAACATTGGGAAGTCAATATTGACAAATTCAAATTGTGTTTACCTTGTGTTAAAATGACCTATATAATTACTTGTTGAATCGAACTTTTCCACCATGTCTTAATATATTTTGTGGGTAATAACAGATTTGTATTTGTTGGTCTCTATATGAAATGGGTAGTTTTTTTTTATTCAAATGTTTTATATAAACAGTGCTAGCAAAGTTATGAACTCATTTTTTACTCCCTTATATTTTTTTTCGGTTTTACTGTTACCATTGTTGTTGAAAATTAATAATTTTTAATATGTGAACACATTTTAAGCACAAATTCAAACCTTTGCTATCCCATCAGTTATTTGTTTTTAGAAAAAAGAAATGAAGTGCTTGGAAAAGGAAATTACAGAAGTATTAGAACTATCAAAAAAGCACAATGAAGAAGGAGAAAAACTATTTAAAAGGCTCGGTTCTGTAATATTATTTTGTTCTTTTTAACCTTACTCGGGCTTTAATTACGTCTTTTTTCATAACTTTAAAAATTTGCTCCAACAGTACAGAAGAACAGAGTTCGCTGCGGGTGAATTTCGAGTTAACTTTTACTTAACCTCTTTAACTTCTACAGGTATGGTAAAATGCCCCAAAAAGTGCATTTACTTACTTAATTACTTTGCTACTTACCAAAAAGTGCACCTTTCTTGAATTAATGGCTGTGATAAATCGGAAAACATCAACCATATTTTTGGTTTATCTGTTGTACTTTTTCTTTAGCTTCAAGAAAAAGCAGATGCACTGAACGAAGAACCATTTTTTAAGGCAAAAGAAGGTAAGCGTTCATCAGTTTTTGAATTTTGAAAGTGGAGGGGCTAAATTATTCAGTGTCAAAGAGGCCCGACCATGGTTGGGGCCCGACGGGCTAAGAAAATTTTTTAACTTTCGGCCCTCTAGATTGGCTAAAACAAACTTCAAATTCCGAAATATTGCGCTGAAATCCTTCACAAAATGCAAGAGATTATTTATATAAATATAGAAACGCCATATTTTATGTAAGATATATTTTCAAAATAAGCAATAGTAACATCGAAGCAAAATAAAGATAATGCAGAGAAAGGCTATATTATATGACAACTACCAGTCCTATCCGGCTCCACAGGGCCTGACTCTGGGTTTCAATCACTAACTGTGCTCCATTCGGTAAACAAAAAAAGGAAATTGGAATCTTGCCTCACTTATGGATTGAAAGCTGAGCTTGTATAAGTAGAGTCTGATAAATTAAAGTACCATGTTGTTGTTTTGATTCGATTGGCCTACCGACGTACCTGTTGCGGATTCCGCCCCCACCCCTCAATAACTTTTCATAGGCTTGCTCAAATTGAATCAAAGTTGGCACACTTATAGTGCATCACAAAAGATACAAAATGGCGGCAATAAATTCTTGGTTGCGTCAGCACATTTTCTGTGACGTCATCAAAAGCTTGAAATTTCTTCAAAACGCCACCATCTGCTTAAAATTCAATTACTTTAGTTCTAGAGCGAATTTTTGCATTCTGTTTGAAGTTTCTAAAAGCTAAATAAACGTTATTTAACATATTTTCTGGTTTTTACATAGATCGCATTAAAACTCGCCAGAAATTGCCCGAAAATCCGTTTTTTTCGATTTTCGGATAAAATCCAAAAAAATCGGGAAATCGGATTAATCACGTATCCAAAACAAGGAAAATAATTCTTCTTCATAAAACAAAGTTGTGTTTCATGTTCTAAGGATAATCCTAACAAGACTTATTATATTTTCCCAATTATAAAGGTTTCATAGAGATTTTTAGGGGTAGTTTCGAGTAATAGCCAATATCAAATCCTCTGAGAGGCATGGGACCTAAAAATTTGGCATGCACGTGTAATCTAATAGATAAATACTAAAACTCAGTAAGTATCATAGCCATGAAACGTAGCGTTAAGGATTTATTAAAAAAAACGCTTAGGGGGGAGTGGGCGGAATCCCCCCTCCCCGAACAGAATAGGGTTAACTTCCTTTTTAATAAAATAAATTGACAAAAAAGGATAGTACAAGTATTGATGATCCTTGTAGTAGTAATATTAAAAAAGGTACAGTGAAAGAAAACGGATATGTTTGTTTTAAATGAATTTATACATAGCTAGCTAATTGCACACTAAATTACCTAATAAAGTTTTAGGAAGCTAAATATTGCAAAACTGCCCTTAAAAATAGTCAGTAGCGAGCCACACAAATGCTGAAAGGAGACATACCTATATCTAGAGCTATGCATGATAATATTGCTAGGTAGCTAAGCTATACATGTAATGGTTTTAAGGCACACACTTGATTCGATTTTCCCAAAAATGCGGAGAATCTAATTTTATAACATTATAGTTAACATTTTTAATTTTGTCTTTGTGTTGGAAAAAGAAAAGTTTGCAGGCTAAATCTTGTTTTAGTTACGTACTTGGATCTTAATTTTTTGTCATTTAAAACTGATGCTAAATTTTTATAGAAATAGTCCTCAAACTTATGACAGCAAAACTTTGACTATGGTTTTATCCATGGTGGCACTCACAACAACGAAAGATTAATGTGAACATTAATTTGCCATTGTATTTTCTTCATGTATATCACTACTACTTTACAATCAAATGGTTGTTTTCATAGCTGTATATTTATAAAAAAAACATATTGAAGGCAGAAGATAAAGTAAACATATGCTTCAATGTAAATTACGTTCAAATTTAATTATAAGCCAATAACATTTTTTACAAATTTATTTTCAGTCGTCAATATTGCTTGCATTACGTGTCTGCTAAATTGAATTATATATATATAAATACTTCTCAACACTGACAATATTGGTATACTTCCCTAAAATTCAAATCATCAAATTTATACTCAGAAAAATTTTCTACAGTGGCATTCTTGTTTATGTAAAACCTCTACCAGTCAACAGTTCAGACTGACCAAGGTTGACAAAGTTGAATTCCTCAGTAATGGGAGAACTGTTAAGCTACTGGCTAAAAAATTTTTTTTTTCATGGTGAAGATGCAATTAGCTAATTTTAAAGGGATCTTACATCCCTGCAATTCTCTCACTGAACTTTATAGCAGGCTACCTAACTGACACATGACTATGTTAGCTTAACTATTGAAGCACTTGTGATTGGTTTTTGGGAGGTTGTATTCCATGAAAAAAGTCTACAGTATCCTTTGGACATTGTTCAGCCTTAACTTAAACCAATATCCAAAATTTACAAATCTAGAGATGTGCACAACTACAGCTAGCCACAAAAATAACGAATGTTTGGAGGTTTGAATCTGCCCTTGGTATCAGATATTTCTACCATATTGGCTCAAAATAACTTGTTTTACCACTAAGGCAACTTTAAAAGACCATATCTACAAAGACCATTAACTTAACTGTCTTAACTGTTTGTTTACAAAATGTTCAACACTTGCCTCGTATTAAAAGTATGGCTTCGTTTTCATTTACGGTAAAATGGATATGGAAATAAGTGTATTGCAATTAGAGTTTCGTTTACACTTAGACTTCACACCAGCATTTCGAAGAACTACAAATGTAAAAATTTTTTTGCCGACAGTCGTTCGACTGTGAACCCGATTTTTGGCCACCTCTTATCTCAAGATTGGTGAACTGGAGCACTGCCGGATGGGACGTTTAATTCATTTTTGTATGGGCTTTCATCATGATATATCAAAGTTTAAAATCTCTATAAAATCTTTATAATTTGGAAACTAAAACAACTTTCATTGGGATTATACCTGAAGTTGAAACTTACAACACAACTTTATTTCGTTAAGGAAAATAATTCTGTAAATTGTAGACACGTGGGTAATCCAATTTCCCGATTTATTTAGATTATACCCGAAAATCGGGGAAAATCGGGTTTTAGGGCAATTTTTGACATTTTTTCATGCGAACTATGTATAAACCGGAGAATATGTTAAATATTTTTTATTGAATATTAAAAACTTCAAACAGAATTTAAAAATTCTCTCTAGAACTAAAGTAATTGAATTTGATGCAGATAGTGGTATTTTGGAGAAATTTCAGGCTTCCGATGACTTCACAGAAAAGTGCTGACATTAGCAGATTTATTGCTGCCATTTTGTTTTAACTAGTAATATTTTAACGTAAAACATTCCGAAAAACATTGAGATTTTTGACATTTTAGAGAATATTTCATTCTCTAAAGCCATGTATATTAATCGCAAGGAAACTTATTTTAAGGTTTTTGTCTATCACGGGAAGTATGTCACGAAACTATGTTTATGCTTATGCTAATTCCTTTACATTGGTCTAAAAACACCCCATAACAACTTTCAAACTAATAACCCTTTTGTACTCAACTTTTTGCATTTTTGGTATTCATGAAATGGACCTCTGGATGCTCAATTAGTATTATGGACAACGACGGTTTAACTGAAGGAACTTTGACATAAGGATGAGAAAAATTATTTCAAAGAAAAGGATATAATAAAACAAAATGGTGGAAAGACACTATTCTAAGGTGCTGTGTCCAACGTGCGACGCCAGATCTCGGTTAGTAATTTTTTATTGCTCACCATTTTAGAGGACCAAAAATCAGATTTTCCTTTACAATTTGAAGGGATGAAACTCAGCGATGAATCAGGTAGATAATGTCTGAATACTATTTTATTCATGTTTGAAAACAACTACGTTCTAAGTTTGTATAAATATTAAACTCTATGCTGGAATTGGAATGATGCTTTGAAAAAAACCATTTTTGTACGAAGGAATAGAAATAAGATTTTAGTGATTAAAGTTTTAGCTTGTGTCACACTTATGAAACAAATTTAGAAGGAGATGCGGCTTCAGGTGAATGAATGCATGAATGCATAAATGAAGCACGTGGGGCAAGCATGAGGAATAAAACAACCGTTGAGGCACGAATATTAAATTGATATTCTTGCTTCATCGCTGCATCTGCTTTACGCTTGCCTCATGTTTTTGATGCATAAGCAAGTAATGCAAGAAGCACAAGTAAAGCAAAGAATTGATTATAAAAAATAGAATGCATCGCAGTATCAAATATGACAGTTGAAAAAAGACACAATTTTATATAAATCCAAAATACGCCAAGGATAAAAATAAAGAGTTTGGTATTGAAATGACCTTGCGACAGAATTAAATATACGTTTATCGTAAATTTAACTCTGTTAACTTTATCGAAAAAATGGAACGTGTTTTCACGTCCTCGTATTGTCCTTTTTAAGCAACAAATGCGCCCAGAATCAAGTTTACGAATAGCAATGCAAGTTATTCTGTTGTACAAGTGTGAGGTACTTGCTTTATGCCTTGCTTCACTTCTTGCTTCACACCAACTGCACATGTTCACTTCACTTGCTTCTGCATCTGATTCATAGATGTGAGATTAGGAACAACTCTCGCGAGAAGATTCTTAGAATGTTGTTAAAATAGCTAAAAGGGTCATTTAAAAACTAAAATGTTTTTTTGATTCATTTTTGAGGCAAGGTATTTTTGGCAGAGAGTTGCATAATCTGACACTGTTTTTGGAATCAACCTAGGCAATGCTTCAAAAGCCGAAACAGAAAGAGATATGGGTGAGACCAAGCAAGAGGAAAATATGCCATCCGAGGATGAAAAACTTTATATCCAAGTTATCCTAAGTTTTATTGCAAGAGTTTACCAACTCGACATTGCTATTTCTGATCTCGAGCAACGAAATGTACCCTTTGCTCAAAATTCAGAAAGGGACAATGTAATTTTAATCGTTAGAAAAAATAAATCTGAGACCGAATATCGCCCGTACTACTGTGCACGCATTCAAAGGCGTACTGTTAAATCCAAAATAGCTTGGTGTAGAAAAGAATTTCCTAACTGTGAGGTGATTTTCGAAGTCGACACACCTAATGGGGTCAACACCTTCAATAGGTTAGAAGAAGAAGGAATTGTGGATCGGTTTGGTTGTCATTTTAGACTAGTGGGTATAATTATGGAACGGCTGAGAGATCTTTTATTAAATAACCTGCGACATTAACAAAACTCTGCCCTATTTTAGGCGCACGTGAAATATTTTTATGATAAGTCATTACATTGTTTATCAAAGGAATAATGATTTAAAAAAACAATCTTGCTTATGTTTATTAAACTTGTAACTCCCTTCTTGAACACTTGTCTAATCTCTGTCAGCATTTATTTTTTTTAACTTATCGTAAAATTTGGCTGCCAACAAAAAATGAGCGAAGCAACGAATTAGCTTGCACGAATGAATTGAGATGTTTCTAATGAGAGACTTTAAGGATATTGTAATGATTCAGTAATCCACCATATCTAAATAATCCTAAATTCTCTTTGCAAAATTATTTATGAGCTATAAAAACAAGATAAATTGTGATGTTTCGTTTTTTTCCAGTAGCCACGAATCTACATTTCTATTTTCACAAAAACGACTTTCTTGAGTAACTTCTTTTAAGGAGTTTAGCACTTTCATTGCCACTGTTTTTTTGAAAGAACAACGTTCATTTGTTATTAAGAAACTTGAAAATAATACTTTATGCTCATTTTTTTCGGATGAGTCCTCAATTTTTTTTTGAAAACATTAATATCAGTGTAAAATTTGGCAAAGCATTTTGCAACAAGTATCGATTTTAAGTATTTTAAGCCATATTGTATGAAATAAACATCAAAATCTCCTCGTTGAATAGTTTTCATTAGCTGACGTCAACAAAAATTTTAAACCCTTATATTTTTTTAACCATTCATTAAAAGCACGCAATACACCATTTTAAGTTTTTCTTCACAATAAATGCAACGGTTAAACAAATTTTTAAAATATTTTATTGTTGCGGTGTTGCATAAAAATTTAAATGGCGCATCTTTTCCTTTAATATGCTGCCTAAGTGGATTTTCCTTCGGGCTTATCGACTAGTCTTGTGACAGGTATAGTGCATGTGTTTGTTTTTCTTCGAAGTCGTGAAAAAAGTGTCCATGTTGCTACAAATCAGACCGTGATTTTGCTTGGCAATAGGAGTAACTACATCGCAATGCAGATATAACTAGTCTTTTAAGACAGAGATGTTAATGAAAAGAGGAGGTTTCTCTCTTACGCCACGTGATAAAAACGAATCAATTTGATTTACTGAAATAATTTTAAAGGATGACTTTCGAACCCCCTTGACACAGGGGGTTCGAAAGTCTTGAAAAAAGTACCAAAAGGTAAAAGCAAGAAATGTCAAAGTGAAAAAGTAAAGTGGAGCCAACCTCATTCGCAGGGCTTTTCTACGCCTATGATACTCTGACGGGACGACTCCATAGTGGCCCTGGTCATGGCTGCTAAAAATCACCCTTATTTTTGGTTATTTTCAATCGTAATGTGGCAAGTGAAAAGTAAACATAGATGTTTGTTCATTAGGTAGTTTGAGAACCGACTAAAGTTTGCTTGGAGAAGTTTTGTATTAATGTTTCTTTAAACATGTGTACACTTTTGCCTTAAAATATACTATTATAACGGTATTTTAAGAAGTTAGGCTTTAGTCATAACAAATTTGTGTAAAAATTGTTTAACAGCGACAGCTTAGCTAGTTACAGTGCTAGGTTTTTTAGCCAGTGTTTGTCCAGACTTATGTCTCCTGATAGATTTTGTTTGAGCTGTTAGACTTCTCAGCATGAATTATGGAAAATGTAGCTAGCCACAAAATCTGAACCGTATACAAATTTTAAGGACAACTTAAGGACAATTGCTATACCCGCTATACGCGGCATTCCAGCATGCTATACCCGGTATGTGGTATGCTGGAGAAAGATATTTTTAGGAAAATTTGTGTAAACCTGTGAGTAATATATATTATATATAATATATTATATATAATATATATTACTCACAAATTTTATATACTAGCCTACGGTGGGATATACCTTGTCAGTTGTTTTAAAAAAGAAAAACAAAGGCGGTTCTTCAGTGCTTAGTGATTATTTCAGTGATTATTTTCCGCAACAAATTGGAAAAATATTCTAGAATTGTAATTCACATTCCCAATAAAACCTCCTCGCTAAAGAAACCTTCGCAAGTTTTACGCAATTAGAAGATGGCCTAATGTGGGGATCCAGCCCACAACCTATTGGTCACCAGTCGAACGCTCTACTGACTGAGCTACCCTAAACCACACAATACATAAATTATATACCAATTAAGACTCTGCTTTCAGATAAGCCGCATTTCAAAATATATAATGTAACTTAAATGAATAAGTCCCCACTTTGAGATAAGCCTTTACTGGTTCTTTCAAAGTTAAAATTTTGGTGTCAGCGGCAAAAAGAACATAAATACACAAAAAAAAAAGTTAAAGTCTTATAACTCTGGTAAATATCGAAATAATGACTTAAAATTTGGTATGGTAGGTCTTTAGACTGGTTTAATGAAACAGGACCCAAAACAATTTGCCCTGTTATCGTTGTTCCTGAGTTCTTGGGTTCAAGTGTTTTCAGGGACACCGATAAGCTATTTTAGCATGTCAATTTTAACAAAGTTATATGGGTAGAAAACATTGAAAGCAATTCTCATGCTTGAGGTAAGTCAGATAGGTCTAATTAAAACGTGTGTTAGGTTCGGGGCGGAATGCTTCATGCAGCCCAAAGAAATTGAACTTACATTAATTATGCTAGTAAAAAAAGGTTTAAATATATCCTTAGGTGACTCATTCAGTCATACACAGTAACCGAAAGAACTCATAGCTTTAGATGTTGCAGCTTAATTTTTAAATAAGCTTTTATGAATCAACAATTAAATTTTGTACCGAGAAAACTTTCATGAATGGTGAAGTTTCGCAAGACAAACTTTTGTGAAAAGGGTTTCTGTACAATTAAAATTAAAAACAATTCACACATAATATTTGGACGATCTTGAGGACCATTGGCACTTCTTGACTTACGTATTCTGCGATTGTTCCAGTACTCAAGAGTTTCAAACCTAAACTTGCACGTTGTTAGTGTTGTTATATGCTCCAGAGTCTTGGAAGTCCTTGAAATAACTACCCACTCCTTCAACATTTCCATTTTAAGATATGACCACCAGGCTTCAATTCGCTGATGCAAAAAAACATTCTGCATTCTCTTTTCTTTAGCGAAAGCGTCGCTTTGATTTTGTCTAATGAATATTAACTAGATGTAAACGTTTTTAGTTTCTCAATCTCCCCTTATTTTTCCCGGCAAACTAAATATATTGTGAATGGCAACGAAATAGTAAGAAAATAAAGCACTAGGATCTTTATTTTATCCTTCAACCATCAGATTTTTGTATTTAAACTATCTATGGAATAATGGATGCAAAAGTCAAAAGGATTGCGGAATAAAGATTGAGCAATATTGCTAAAAAGAAACGTTACTGGAAAACGTTTATTCTCTGTGTCGGGGATTATCTTTTCTTTCGAAAAACCCATGCAATTTTTTTATCATAAGTAAATAGACGATTGAAAAGCATTCTAAGTACTGTCCGATTGCGTATTCGCCCATCTCAGCATTTTTTAAATGCAGTAAAATTCCTGTGTGCAAAATAAAAAAGGGATGACGATTCTGTTGTGCAGAAAACAGAAACAACAATTTGGCCAGATTAGCGAAAAGACAATAAAATTATTTTAAAACTTATCAATACAATAAATATTATTGCTTGCAGTGCAAAAGTTTCCGTGAATTGATTACAAGGTTCTGAAATATACATTAGCACTACTTTGGTTTTGCAAAAGGTATTTTTACCTAATTGTAAAAAAATATACCTTAACAACATGGATTTATGTTCGCATTGATTAATTATCGCGGTGTCTGACAACGGACAACTCTTTCGCATGTGGATTAACACTTCGTGAGCGCAAAGTGTTAATTTTTTCTTCAAAATACTGTACACAACGTTGAGGTCATTGACCGGGTGCATTAAAGTCTTAAATTTTCCAGCTTTTCTTCCTTATACCAGCCAACGTAAGGCATAGACAAAGTAAATCAACTCGCCGTATATATTTAATTTGAAATCAGTTTTATGTACAAGAATCATTATTCTTATTTCTCTGTTGTTTAAACAATAGATCAATTGTGTTTAACCAAAAAATCCGGCCTGGTATCGTTATAAAGCATGTTCTTACAAAAGAAAAAGCATGTAGGTGTATAACCGTTTTCTTCGTCTTGCTTTTTTAGCAACCCTTAACACTTGTCCGGAAAACCGCCGCCCCTTTATTTATTTTCGTTATAATGTATCACGCTTTTATAAGATTCTGGTCTGTTTGCTGGTATGTCATGTTAACAATAGAAATTTGTTGGCTCGGACAATTTTATATCAAAAACCAAGAACCAAAGAGTTTACAAAAGTTAGCAAAAGAATATAGCTAGCTACAGTATAGTTACATATTCGACAAATAGTACGTTCCGTCCCTACTAATGATTAATGTTTATATAGTGGTTGGCGTAGTCATGTGTAATTATTTAAGCTGCTTAGCCACAAAGGGCACTTCTTAACATTGAATATGGAGGGGGAGTGGGGAGTCATATTTTTGTGGACGATTGTAGCTATATTGTAGGAACGTCAGGAAATCAACTTTTTTAATCCTGTCGGTGAGCATACACCAATGCAGCTCAAATTACAGAAACGGAAATTATTTCAATATAAATATATGTATCGGGAAACTTTTTCAACATGTATATATATATATATATACATTTGTTATTATAAAGGTGTTTTAAATTCCGACAAGCGGTTCTCATGCAATCATCAACATGTATTAAAAGTCTTCAACTATATTCATTATTTCTCATTTAATTTCCGGAGATGTATATACAAATAATGTCCCAATAGTTTCTGTTTCTGTAACTTGACCTGATCTTTACACCAATGTGGGATATCATGCTTAAGTCCTGCCCTAGCGAAGTTTTTGTTCAGTTTGTAATAAGAACTTTTTATACTACTGTCATAAAAACTTGTTGTACAAAATAAACATACTGCTGTTTGATTTTTAACTGGACAGGGTAACAACAGGCTGTTTCTGTTGTGTTTTTTTAAACTGAAGTTGTTTTTTTGGAAAATGTGTTACGTCTTTTCCATGTCGCGATTAATTTTTAATCTTTCACAGGAACTTTTCCAATAAAATGTTGCAGGATTCTTTTTGCTTTAAGAGGGTAAAAAAGATTATAATCTGTGTAAAATTGCTAAGTGATTGTTTTAGCTGCGTAGGACAACAACAGGTTGTTTACTGTCGGTAGGATAGTTTTTTGGAAATGGGTATTATGCCGAAACGTATGTGCGACACAGTATATGTACCTGTAATAATCACTCAGCCCAGTGTTAACAACAAGCTGTTTCATGTGTTTCTATTTAACAGAAGTTGTGCTATTTTTTATGAAATGCTATTAAACCTATATATAAATGTTCAACATTGTTTACCTGTACTAAGCGCTCACCCTGGATTAAAATTCATTTTTTAAGCTTTGCCAGGAACATTTTGAGAAAATTTGCTAAGATCGGCACAACATGTAAACTGTATTTTTGCGCTCCACAGGATTGTGTGGCAGAGTTTACAATTCCTATTAATCGCTCCACCAGACGCTTAACATGGGCTAACACAGTTACTTGTGTCTAAACCAGATATTTCAATGCCTGGTCTAGTTAGATAATAAAAAAAATAGAATTTTGATATCCACAAAAAAAGTTAACTAGGCTATGTGTGCTCTAAATCCATAAGCATATATAAGATGCACCTGTAAAGTTCTCCATATAAATATATTTATGCCCTGTTGGTCTAATGGCTATGACACTCATGCAAATGAGAGATCCGGGTTCGAATCCTGGACGGGGCTAGGAAACACAATTATGCATCTAACAACGGCCAGTATACCTTATGGAGGGAAAAAATCATCTATATATACCCACCAAACCTCGAATTTACTCGTTTTTTTCCCCCGACTAACACTTGCCCTGTGTTTTTTCCCTGATAAGATACAAAGTCAGGGAGCCAGGGGTCAAAATTGGACAATCAAGGGCGGCAATTGACTTTGCTTTTATTCAAATACCCCAAATTTAACAAAATTAAATGTTGCCCATCGAACTTTTACTTGTAGATTAATTTGTATTTAATTTTAAATTCCCGGACTATATATACCTTAGAAATATTGAGTATACGTAATCTTTGATTTGTAGGGGGAGAGTTTCTATTAAGGTGCCTGCCCCTGCCTTGCCGTTGCCTTGCCAGCACTTACCGTGCCTTTGCCTACCCTTCCTATGTACGCTATGAAAGTTGCTGTCCCATATAAATAGCAAGTAGACACAATGATAGTTTTTTTGACGTTATGACACCTGGATATTTTCTAATGCTCCCGGAATATGATACAAGCTTAGAGAATACGTAATCTTTGAGTTGTAAAGGGACGAATTTCTATTAAGGCACTTGCCCGTTCCTTGCCGTATCCCTTGCCTTTACCTACCCTTCCCATGCCTTTTCTGGTGGCTGCCATGCACATGCCTACCATGCCTTGCCTACCCCTGCCTTGCTGATTCCTCTTCCTGTTTCCTTGCCTGCCTATGCCGAGCCTTTTCCTTGCCGTGCTCAATGCCTTTGCCTTGCTTGTGCCTCCCATGCCTTGCCTACCCCTGCCTTACTGATTCCTCTTCCTGTTTCCTTGTCTGCCTTTGCCGTGCCCTTTGCCGTGCCCTGTTTCCTTGCTTGCCTTTGCCGTGCCCTGTCCTTGCCGTGCTTCATGCCTTTGCCTTGGCAACCTCTCCGCAACACTTTCTATACTAGTTTCTCTGTTGTTTAAACAATAGATCAATTGTGTTTAACCAAAAAATCCGGCCTGGTATCGTTATAAAGCATGTTCTTACAAAAGAAAAAGCATGTAGGTGTATAACCGTTTTCTTCGTCTTGCTTTTTTAGCAACCCTTAACACTTGTCCGGAAAACCGCCGCCCCTTTATTTATTTTCGTTATAATGTATCACGCTTTTATAAGATTCTGGTTTGTTTGCTGGTATGTCATGTTAACAATAGGCCTATTGTTTAGAAAAATAAAGATAAATGAAAAAAAATAGAGAAATATAATAATAACTAGGCCCGATTTGAATTTAGATATTCTTATAAAAAAGCGTGTTTTTTATCGCTTCATGACTACTCCACCACTCTTAATCCGATGTTACTTTACTGTATTAGATTTCTTTTATTAATTTACTTTTCTTGTATTTGTATTAACTTGTCCTCTGCCTCATTAAATGTAGTTAAATAATAAATAAGCCGTATTGAAAATCTTTTTCGTTGCATGAAAACATATTAAGATTAAAATATAGCGCAATTGAGTAGTAGTTGTAATGATTAGAATATGAGAAAACCTAAACGTAACACGTAAATTCCTTTCTGACATGCACATTTATTTATTATTTTTGATAACTGTTAATAACTTGTGGAGACATGGTAAGTGCTATTTCAATACACAGCTAACAGTATGGCTAAGAATAGTTGTTATTACAAAATTATATTTTCATTTTAAATGACCTTTTTTTTTTAACTTTCACTTTCTCAATCGCCTCATGACTTTGGTCCATGGGCTTATATATGGATACGGAGTAATAAACTCTACTGTTTTGCTATGTACGCTTGTATTTTGTGCGTTTGTTTTTATAGGACGCCTAAACTATTTCTTTTACCAATAAATTTGATTAACCATTTACTTTTCTCTGTGATCATGCTTAATAAAAAAGGGCATTCTCTCTTTGATATTGTAACTTTGGTGCTTGCACAGAAGACCTGGGAGAGGAAGAAACAGTTGGTTGCTTCTTGTACCGGTGTTGCCAAATATCATCGCTAAATACTATTGCAAATTAGAAATATCGCTTATTAAACACTTTTGCATGGTGTTACAGAGCGATCTCACGTGAGAATATAAATTGTTGCAATATAAATGTCGTTCCGGTTGATATTTAATGTAACCAGTGGTCTTCTAGTAAACACATGCTGACGGGTTTTGATGTTATACTGTAAAATACAGCAAGAGGTAAAAAATACAGGGAAAATTTTCCTACATCTATACGGTGTAGTTAAAATTACAGCATTTCCATTCTGTGCACATGAGCTTGCTCCACCAATCGCGCGATAAACACGTATTTTTATAACTATTTACAAAGGCAGAGAAAGCAGCACTTCAACAATTGCCGGTCAATCCTGGACTTACCCTCAAAATCGAATATATTTGAGAAATATATCAACAATTTTCAAAATACCTGGAATTGTATAATCTTTTGTCATCAAAATGATTTTGTTCCTAACTTCTGCGACTATATTCTTAGATGACATCCACAAAGCAATGAATAAACTTCAACCACTACCGCAATTTTTATCGACCTTATTAAGGCTTTTTATACAACAAATCCTAGATCAGTTCTTGACAAAATCTGAACTTTGGCATTTTTGGATGGTGAATAACAATTTATTATAACTTACTTTTATAACCGATGACACGACGTTTTCTACAACACCACTATCTTTTATTTAATGCTTATTTTGTGGCGTAACTTTAAGCTCGATACTGGTACGTTGCATTTTTACCCCATTTAAACGACACTTAGAACAACTTAAGATCTGCGAATTATCATATAGGGTATATGATAATTGGAAAACATAGTCATTTACCTTTATCACTACAACAACTCATGTTATTTTGATCCTGCTTTTTGGATCGCAATCAGGTCTGACAAGACAAAATCAAAATATCAGTAATATGTATCGCTCAGATCAAATTAACAACTCTGAAAGCTGCAAGTACTTGAGAAGCAATCTGGATTCATCAGTAACAATAGTGAACCTTTTATCAACCCAGCGTACATAAAAGCGTCTACGAGACTTGAATGTAACAATTACCACAGTACTGAGTATCTGCAAGGCTATCACCGTACCGAATATAACATGTTGTTCGTTTAGAAAGTAGTTTCACCAGCCATAGAGAATAGTCATGTTGGATTTATGACATGATTGTTACAAAAAATCTGTGGATTCGTTTGGATTGGATTGGTTTATGAAGTCATACCAACTGGTTTTAGAAACCATCATTGAACTTTTGAAAGCTAAAAATCAAACAACCTTGAACTTTAGAATTATTAACATTGAACATGTGTTTATTTCTTTTTCGATGACTAAGGAAAAACAACTTATTCCTAATTTTGAATAATATTTTGAGATGATATGTCACAACATCTTCACAAGGAAGAACCAACACCTTCTCTCTCTTTCAGTAGTGTAGCTCGAACCCATAAAAGGCCTTTTTGTCTTCAATAATCATTAGAGTAGTGCTAAAATCCCACTTGATATTGATACGTTGAGGAATTAAAACATATGCCTGAATTAATTTTGAGTTTTTAGTAGTTTTTACTCATCAGTTTGGCAGATCTTTTTTTTATTCCAATCAGTTCGTTTATTTTTCTGATGGTGATTGTTTTGGGCTTTTTTGTGATTTTCAATATTTTTTAATTTTAATGTTATTTTTAACTGATATTAATAACCTACATAAATAGTATTAAAATTAAAAAAAAAAGATTTTAGTCAAACACATGCTTTAATAATTTTATAGACACAGTGAAGCAACTATGATTGCGTCTATGTAAACTTTTTTCTTTGTGTATATAGCAAAATCATGCGATGAAAAAGATGTAACAGGCCCATTAATGTCAAACTAATGCAGTATTCATAAATGTTCTTGGTTGAACAATAATGGTCTTTGCATCGTTTTGGTATTTAGCTTAAAATACTTTATTCATCAGAGTTATCTCTTTTATCTCTAAGATTAACAATTGGCTTTAGGGTTGTTCCATTGGTGAGTTTTGTTAGTTTTGTTAGCACAATCAGCATAATAACCTAAATTATAGACTAGTTTATTCTATCCAGTAGCACATATTTTATTTTTCTTCTATTTTTTTATTTTTGGAGTCGCAGTCACATGTATACGAGAACGTTATTGTTGGCCAGCACCACGTACTTTTGTTGAATTAGTTTGAGAGTAGTATATATGTATACATTGGAACTTCGCCTGGGACAAACTTAAAAAAGAATGTTGCTAAAACTTAAGTCGTAAAATATAATAAACTGTGTTGTAACTGCTTTATGCATATTTGGGAATTTATTTCGCAAATTATCCTGGCCCTATATCAAAAGTCCAAAAAATGGACAAAACATAAGAATAAGTACCGCATCGAGGCTCAAGTCAACTGCAACTATGCTGGCTTAAAAATGTTTCACTATTCAGACATCTTCCTCGCCTCAACTGCAACTATGCTGGCTTAAAAATGTTTCACTATTCAGACATCTTCCTCGCCTCAACTGCAACTATGCTGGCTTAAAAATGTTTCACTATTCAGACATCTTCCTCGCCTCAACTGCAACTATGCTGGCTTAAAAATGTTTCACTATTCAGACATCTTCCTCGCCTCAACTGCAACTATGCTGGCTTAAAAATGTTTCACTATTCAGACATCTTCCTCGCCTCAACTGCAACTATGCTGGCTTAAAAATGTTTCACTATTCAGACATCTTCCTCGCCTCAACTGCAACTATGCTGGCTTAAAAATGTTTCACTATTCAGACATCTTCCTCGCCTCAACTGCAACTATGCTGGCTTAAAATTGTTTCACTATTCAGACATCTTCCTCGCCTCAACTGCAACTATGCTGGCTTAAAAATGTTTCACTATTCAGACATCTTCCTCACCTCAACTGCAACTATGCTGGCTTAAAAATGTTTCACTATTCAGACATCTTCCTCGCCTCAACTGCAACTATGCTGGCTTAAAAATGTTTCACTATTCAGACATCTTCCTCGCCTCAACTGCAACTATGCTGGCTTAAAAATGTTTCACTATTCAGACATCTTCCTCGCCTCAACTGCAACTATGCTGGCTTAAAAATGTTTCACTATTCAGACATCTTCCTCGCCTCAACTGCAACTATGCTGGCTTAAAAATGTTTCACTATTCAGACATCTTCCTCGCCTCAACTGCAACTATGCTGGCTTAAAAATGTTTCACTATTCAGACATCTTCCTCGCCTCAACTGCAACTATGCTGGCTTAAAAATGTTTCACTATTCAGACATCTTCCTCGCCTCAACTGCAACTATGCTGGCTTAAAAATGTTTCACTATTCAGACATCTTCCTCGCCTCAACTGCAACTATGCTGGCTTAAAAATGTTTCACTATTCAGACATCTTCCTCGCCACTCCTTTTTAGGTTTTGAAATGCACACAGTTAATCTTCAAATGACTAATTTTCATATCCAATTGCAAATTATTAGCGATAGCATCACTTAAGCATCTTATTACCCCACTGTTGAGTATTTTCGAATGTTTACGTTTATTCGAACGTTCTCGGAAAATTTGATTGGTTTTTTTTTTCCACGTGACCAGTCTATATGACATCAAAACAAAAACAAAACAAGAAAGTTAATTCAAAGTGGTAGAAAAATGTCAATTACTCCTTGTTTTCGTCTGGTAGACGATAGTTTATTTGACGATTTAAATGAAATAGACGAATTCATAGCAGGACAACAGTCAAAAGCTAAAAAATATTGTAATACGTTTGCAGCAAACACCTTTAATGGCTTATGTTTATGTAGCCCAACACAGTGGTCACAAAAATATTGATTCGTTAAGAAATTACAAATCAGCTAGTACCACTCACCGTTACAAAATGTCAAACATCTTGAGCTCAAATAATAACCAACTTGACGTACATAACCAATCGACAGCTCTTAATACTTCCAGTTCCACGCAGTCTTCAACCCTCTCTTCATTTTTTTCCGGAGGAAATTTTAACAATTGTACATTTAATTTTAATACGAACACTCCACCAGCGAAACGACAAAGAAACTGTTTTGAAATATTCTAATTTTAAAAGTTGTATTGTTTATTTTTGAACGAGTTGTGGATCGAATGTCTGTGTACGTTCGAAATATGAAGAAAGTTACATGGTTTCCACCTAAGCCTTGTTTTTGGTAAAGACCCCTGGACTGTAAAATCTTTTTTTTCATTAATGGTTATGAAATAATCAGTGGGGTAATAAATGACTTATTAACCTTATTAGCCTGTCTATACGGGAAAATATAGACCTCTGTCACTCGGTCTATATTTTCCCGTATAGACCGGCTAAACGGTTAATAAGCCATTAGTATTAGGCTCAGTCAAAACTAAATCAGTATTAAATAAAAAAAACTTGAAGTACTTTGGAACATAACAGGTACCTTCATAAATTGTTAGTATCTCTTTCGTTTTGATTTATATTTCGAAGAAGTCCATTATAGATACATCCGAGACATCGATAACATATATTGAAAATTATGAAGCAGTCTTGAAGCAGATTTATGTTGATTAGATCGTCGAATCAATCTTCCAAAAATTAATTTTTGTGATTTAGGATTAGTTTTTGTGTGCTTGTTGTGAGACAAGTAGGGATGAAAAAAGCGGTCCTTTTTTATAATTGTGGAGCAGAAAATTCCATAAAGATCTCTATGTTAGCCAAAATTTGAATCACCTTTACGCACCCCTGTGTAACCACTTAGTCTAACAAGCACCCACCGTATTTCAATTTTTTTTTAAAGAGTGTCTCCCTTGTGGAGCAATCATAACTTTAGTCATGTCTCAGAAAAGACCCAACGCCGTCCCCGTCCCCATTCTTCTTTTATGTTTTGGTTCCACCCCAGCACAAAAACATAGGAAGCAAGGAAAATAAAATCGACCAGTTCGTGACGAGTTGAAAAGATGGCTAAGTTTTAATTTGATTTAACTTTTTAAAGTTACCTGTCAACAAATATATAAAAGCCGGGTGATCTTTGTGTTTGCTGACGAACTTTGTTTGCTGACGAACTTTACTGATTATGAACTAAGTACTCCATCCAGTCATTTCTCCACTGAAACATATTTCGTTCAATTGATACATCAATGGCTACGATTCCGTTCCTTAGCATTTTTTCAAGTTAAAATATGACATTAATCTTTCTAGAAGCAACAATATACTGCATATAAACAGTGATATATTATGCTTACTAAATTTAGTACTGATAAAACTAATCCAAAGGGTAAAGGTCTTGTTTTAATCTCCAGAACTGTGTTGGTAAAATGATTATACTAGCTAAAAACAACGAGCTAAAGAGCTTGTGATCAAGAAAGGCCATTAGTTATTAAAAATTTGAAGTTGTATTAGCTAAATTACAAAACCCATGTCGTATACATAGCTTTCAAGAAAACCTTTAACTTAATTTAAAATGCCAACAATAAAAATATGTTAAAGTAACGTTTTTTTAAGAATATTTACTGTTTGTCTCACCATATTTTTATGTCAATATTTTTTAACATTTCTCATGGTCAGGAGTCCTTTTATGTTTCAATGTTTTTGTAACACAATTGCTGCATATATTATAACGCGTGAATGAATAATATATGGTGGACTAAACAAATCGTAGAACTCACCATTATGTACCAGGGGTTTCTTCACGGCCGGCCTCGATGTCAGAAAGGCAACAACCCATGGGGACGAGGCTGTGATGGTATAAGCAGAAAAAAGCAACATTTTATTTGAGATGTAATAAGTACTATATTCACCTTTCCCGAATAAATTTTCTGTAATGTACCGCTGCTATTTCCCAACGTTTGTCAAACAAAATGAATGTAACTTTTGAAATCCTCACGTGAAACTTGATAAAATGAGAAAACTTTAGATTCATACAGCAAACAAACAACCTGTTATAGCAGTTTTTTTAATTTTGTACTAATTGACCTCTGCTTGAAACAGAAGCTTCTTAGTACATATCAAAAATTAAGAAGACTGTGACAATAACATGCTTACATCAACGGATGTATTTCGTCCACCATGGTGTACTTAGTACCTGGTTTGTCTCTAAATCATTTTATATTTTTTATTTTAGCATGCGACAGATCTTTGCGTCATTAAAAGTGAGTAATAGTTCGTATTCTTTTAGTACGCTTTTGGTATAAATGGTAAACTGCGAAGAACGTATATCGAAAAGCAAAAACTCCTTCCCTTCTGCATAAGTGATTTGGTCTTTAGACCCTAGAGTAGAAAAAAATTATTTCGTGATATTAGTAATTCTGATAAGTAGCTAATGGCTTTTATTGTGAAGGGTATCAAACTTAAAGTAAATGACAAAAAAAGATTGGAAATAGCTTAATTTTTCATTTTCAACTTTTGAGATGGTTTTATGGTCACATTAATGTTGAGAACAATAATAATGAAGACATGATTCTCAAAGTTCGGTTTCTTCTTTATCCAGAAATTAGCACCACTTTTTCACAATTGTTAATACTCGTCTATAAAAATTGAGACAAAAGATTTTCAGTTTTTTCGTGAACCGAATATACTATTTTATATTTCCTGTGGCTGTCGGCTGCACAAGACATTATCGCAATAATAACAGGAAATACCCGAACTGTTATTATAACCCCTTGCCAACACAAACTATTATTATTTATTTTCAATTATGGCAGCTTTGTCATAATTGTTTGTAGCTTGGTGTTTCCTTTACCAAACATTTCTTACCAACACAATTAAGTTACGTTACAAGTCCTTCAAGTGTCTAAACAAACCCTAACAGTTTGAAATATTTATAAGGCGCGACGTAATGCAGGATTTACACCTTTGGTTATTCACGCTGAAAAAAACAACTTGAATAGGAATTTTTATTTCCTTATTTGTCATGTTTACTTACCCTTGGTAAAAAGGTTAAAAGAGACTTAAGTTCTTCTAAATATCGTCTTTCATTTTTTCTAAAGTTAACTTACTTACGCAGTTAACATATTACGTTTTAGTTGCAATTCATATAAAGATGTGTTACCACGTGGACAGTGTTCAGATGTTTTATCCAAGTACAATATATATAATAACGCTTCCACAAACCTAAAGAACACGGATAAGGTTTTAAAAATAGTGTTTTCGACGGTGGTTGCATGGAACAAGGCAGCAAATAACACAAAAGATGTAGCAATTAGTACATCCTTGCAAAAACATTTAGGTAAGTCTTTTAACATACAAATTATGCACTTTCTGTTCTGTAAACTGTTTACATAATTTATTTAAATGAGCAATGGTCGTAATTTATTTTTTATATTAATATATTTTTTATATTGTTCCTTTTATTTCAGTTGCGTGTACTAGTTTACCAAAGTTTAAGGAAAATCTGGAAAAAACCATTGAAGTATACAAGAAGAATATCTCCGATTTCTATAATTGCTTCTCCTTCGATACAAAGTGGCTCATTTGTCATCTAACACATTCAGTTTGTTTGCAATCATCTGTTGATACATCAGTAATATTATCACCTCCATGTAAATCAACATGTGAGGAAAACAAGTGTTTTACGCACTTTAATTATATATACAACATGTTAAAAGATTTAAGCAAGATTTGTCCAACAGCAATACCTCCTTTTACAACAAATCAATTTATTCCGAACTGCCAAGTTTTGCCTGCTGAAAATATGTCGTATTTTGAGCGCTGTCAAAGAAAGGGTAAGTGTTTGTTAGACTCGTGGTTAAAGAAACTAACCTTGTATCGTAACTTAAGTTTCTTGTAACCTGAGACATCTAAAGAAAATGTTACATTTGTATTAGAATGTTTTTTGCTATATTTCAAACAATGGCGCGTGGTCTTGTGGTTATGGAGTTCGCTTCGTAATCACAAGTTTCCTGGTTCGGTCCACAGCCCAGGCATGTTTCGCAAGTGTCTTCACCACAGCTACGGGTCAACCAATGCCATGTGAGGAAAATTGGGTAGGTAAAGCCGGGGTGTATACCCCGGCTTTACCTACCCAATTTTCCTTAATATGTACATTCAGAACACAGGACTCACATTTTCCAACACTGATGGGGATATATCCTGTATAGACATGCGGATCATAATAATAATAATAATTATAAAAATAATGACAAAAAATTAAAAACTTTATGGTCTACAGAACATTGTAACAGAACATTTCATATCCTTAAAGGAGAACAAACGATTGCTAATAAGTTGAGCTTAGAATTTTCATTATAATGTGAATACAGACTGCGTTTTTTTCTATATTTGTGAGCTTTGGTTCTCGAGAAGTTTAAGGCCAAAGTAGTCCTACAGTCGCCGCCATGACACTGTCGATTAGGACTTTTTGTTCGGTAAAATACTAACTTGTGTGAGGTAAGTCCGCGGGAATGTAAACAAACGCATTTTGAATGCACGAAGCAAGGAAATGCTAAATTGTGCCTTTTGTGGTTGTCTGAGAGTAATTTTATTTATCATATTTTGAAATAAATATCTTTACTAGAATAAGATAATGTTTGACAAATCAAGTAAAGTAGGGCGTAAAATTTTTTAAATTAAAATAAAAACGACAAGATTCACCGTCACATTCTTTATTCAAAGCTTTCGGTAGAACTTCTACCATTTTCAATGTACAGTCGTATAAATTTCAACAAATTTTATATAGAACGTTACATTCAAGTAATAAAATAAAACAAGTTCTTTTGACCAAATATGGTAAAAGCAAAAAAAGGTTCAATGATCAGACGTACGTACGCAGTATTTCGAGAGAGAAGATCACTGAAACATATAAAAAAGGTGATGATATGTTCTTGTTAAGAACAGGTTTGTCTTTATGTATCATTAAACTCTCTTTTAATTCTAATAAGAAATTACTACGTGGAGATGTAATGACCGTAAAATAATCAAGGGAAGAGATGCTCCACAAAAGAGTAAATGATCCTTAACTGTTGTAGGCGGAGCAGTCTTAACAGGTTTACCCGTTAAGGAGGATACGCCCATTTGTTCTGAAGATCTGACTTTCAAATGTCGACAGGTCTTTTCGTAATAGGAAGCATTGCAGCTACTACACTTAAAATGATAGACAACATTTGAAAGTAAGGACTTAGGCACTCTATCTTTGAACTTAAAAAAAGATGACACGCGAACGGGCGAATTAAAAATGACTCTAAGATTGTAACAGGCAGAGACTTGTTAACAGAGTTGACCAACCTAGTTCTTAATTGTAAAGATAACTTTCCCCAAAAAGTTAAAATTATTCGTAACGCTATTTTATCTGACTCACACGGTAGATTTTTCGGAACGCGTAGTCTATTTAAAAAATGTTTAATTTCTTTTCTTTTCGTGCTTTCACCATATTTGGTCAAAGAACTTATTTTATTTTATTACTTGATCGTATATAAAAGTTATAGAAATTTATACCACTGTACATTAAAAATGGTGGAAGTTCTACTAAAAGCTTTGAATAAATGATGTGACGATGAATTCTTTCGTATTTATTTTCATAATATTTCATCGTTATAAATATAGTTTTACAGTTTTAGACCTAAGTATTACGTGTATTCAACTTTATTATAAATTTTTTCTTGTGTGATTTTTGTATTAAAACATCTTGAAAGACAACTGCTTCATTTAATTTGCGAGAATTGAAAATAAAACTCCAAATGATTATGTGCGATAAAGTGTACTGAAAGTGAATTTGTGATAGAGACACAAAACAATAACACTCTAAACATTTTCTTTGTTTACCTATTTTCGCATGTTGTTAAATTGTTCAAAATTATTTTTCTACGATGATGTTGTGCTACTGAAATTTAATTTGTCTTCTTCATCACTCGAACCTCGCGATAAATTATAATCTCCATTGGAAGACCAAGAAGTGAGTCCATCCTCACATGTCCTGTGAGCTGCCGTGTGACGTCACAAATCAGAATATGTATCTGTACGAACCACGTTGGCTTTTTTCGGTAATGGCAGCGAACGTTATTGTAGCAATTGCTTTTTGGGACAAATTTTGGACATAATAAAATGCGAAACTTTGTTGTTTTCTCGATATATAAGAATGTTTTTATTACATGAAAACATATATGTAATTTTTTTCGTTAGTTCTCCTTTAGTAGAATAAGTTTCATATACTATTTAAAAAATGTGTACGGTCAATCCTTTTAACACACACACACAAATACAATTCACGAAAGCATTTTTTATTTGGAAATACATGTTCTAAAAGTTGACGAAAATCTTCACACAGTGTTGCATTATATTTTATTACAAGAAATTTCTAAATATGAAAAAAATCACTGCAAAATACAGGCTCGACTTCACGGCTACGAAATGACATGGTCAAATTGTTTCTATTAAGATTTCCATTGCTTTGCCCGATTTTTCGCAGAATCATTTCGATAAAAATATGACAAAAATTATTGTATTTCTCTTTTTTGTGTATTCATCACAATATCTCTTGGAAAACACATTTTTAGCATTAGAAAAAACTCCGGGAATCAGCTACACAACAAAATTTATTACGTCATCTTTTGACAAAATAGGGGGGTTTTATCAGAACGATTCCAAGTTATTGTGATAAAAAACATAAGTAGTGAAAGTATTTTAAAATTTTTTGCTTGACCAGAGAATGTGGTAACCGTTAAAATACACACTTGTTTTAAAAAAGATCCTTTTTGGCCAAATTACAATTACCTTTACAAAAATTTTAATTGATGGCCAAGGAAGAGACCTACATTATGAATATTTAATGAGATCAAATAATCAATCAATAAAGTTCACTTTTTGACCAAATGTTAAAAATAACAGTCATCTATATTTCCTTTGATGTCAAATTTTATGAATAATAAAGGAACCACAGACATGCAAAAAATCATTGGAAAACAATCTCGGAGGCACCTAAACACAAGAGTAAGACTTAACCTGAAATATACTGGCGAGGGCGGCATCTGCCCCATCCTCGCCTGCCACATTTTCTTAATAACTCTTTCTTGCTATGCGTCGCAGCTTATCTAATCTTGTTTGATTTGTCACACCATAGAAATCCAGGACATCCGCTACACAGCATACTGCTACAATTATACACTAAACTAGACAGTTACATTGGTAAACAGTTGTTTCAAAATAGACAAGGCTGCGTGTTTTGGAGCGAAGCAAACCCTTTTATATCAGCGAGCGTATATCCATTTTTGGTAAACAATTTCTGTAGAAACCCACAGTGATATGCAAGCGCACCATGGTGTTATACAGATATGAAAAGTCGCAGTTGGGAAATATGCAAAATAGAAGACTGCTCAAAAAGACAGGAAAGATGTATGTCCAACGGCAAATTGATAACTATATTTTATCTTTGATTTTATTTAACAATAAACATCAGGATCACCCTTTCAGGAAGCACACTACCAATAGGTAAACTGATTTTTCCTGTGTCAACAATTGCCCCTCTGTGTCACAAACCAGATCTCAATAAATTTCCAAAACTTTTTTCGGGAAATATTTTTATTCGA
Source organism: Hydractinia echinata (assembly GCA_030067915.1). Taxonomy (NCBI): domain Eukaryota; kingdom Metazoa; phylum Cnidaria; class Hydrozoa; order Anthoathecata; family Hydractiniidae; genus Hydractinia; species Hydractinia echinata. The sequence continues at coordinate 531,355 of JASGCC010000080.1, forward strand.
AGTCACGTTCCCGAACCTTTTTATACCAGATCTGGGTTAACAAGTACATTGAAATCTAATGGAAAGAAAAATATTTTCTTTAAATTTGTTACGGAGTTCTTCAAAGCAGATAATTTTTCGAAGTTCTTGATTGGTTCTTAAGAATATGGAATCCGACGTGCCCCAAATTATGCATGACATCGTGAACTGGCTCTGAGTGGGTGTCGTGTTTAACAGTTTTGACAAGGCATATAGGGATAAAATTGTTTTTTGGCCGTTCAGTTCGGAGTTTTGAACATTTTACAAAATAATTTCAATACTTATTTACTATAATTAAGCTCAATAACAGCTGTTTTAGAGTCATAATTTCGCATAATTAACGAAACTTTCGAGACAAATATCTCGAGAACCAATAAAATTCCTAAAAATTAATGAATGACTTATGACTTATGACAACCTATTTTTTCGCAGGAGGTAATCTGTAAGGCCTATGGGAATCAAGCTAAGAACATCACAGTAAATGGATCGTTTATCATATTTTATACGCCATATATTAATTAAATTTGACTCATTGCGAATTTTAGTTACCCTATTATCTAGGAATAAGCTTTTTATTCAGTTAAACTGCCCCTGGAAATTTTATATTTCGTAAAAAAAATGTTATACATTTTTTGGTCGAAAATTTAGCTCATTTTCCGACCTAGTGATAAATAACTGCAAGTGCACACCCACAACAACAATTTCCGGGATTTTTAAAAGGTCTTTCATTACTACTTTACGTATTATATATCAGGCCGCGGGTGCCACATGTATATTTCGGCATGCCGGTCCCGAAACCACTAGATCTTGTAGGAAATTCATTCTACGCCTCGAAGGACCGATCTAGAATGCCTAAAAGTCACGAGATTTTGAGATATAGTTTTTTCTAAATGGTAGCCAAAATGTTACGTCCCGCTTGTAACTAGTAGAAAGGACAATGCCTTGCAATCCAGGCAAGTGCATAACTCTTAACAAAGTATTCTATGCACAATAATACTAGATTAAATTATGACAAACTACCTATGGAAGAGTCTGTCATGGCAAAAGAACTTATCCACAGTTACATGAGTTAAATTTACAACAAATAAATTGGATTTCAAATGAGTTAACCATAAACTATTCACACTGTTCACAACCATGAGACAACACGGCAATACCATTTTTTGTGTGAATAATCCTGCTAACATAGGTAGAAGTTCTAAAAATATAAATTTAATTTTCACTACCATCGTGGCGTACCGCTTGCGTAACACTTTTCATAAATAAAATTGCCCCCACTGCTGGAAAGTGTTTAAATATCACTTATTAGAAGTTTGAGGCGTATTTTATTAGCTGCTGTGAAGTTATTAGCAAAAGCATACAAGACAGATAAATTCTTTGTAGGAATTTGCAGTTTTTGATTGGTAAATGTACCATCAACCGCCAACTTAGATATTGAATAATTTCACTATCGTTAAACTTGGCCTATCTCTTCGAGGTGACCCAGCTAGACATCCAGGGTACTTAGGTTCAGAAATATGGGTCGAAACCTACCTGCCCTTGATTAAACTTCTGTTCTGTTCAAGGGTCTACGAAAAGATTCCATAAGCTCAATTCTCGCACTTTTCTGAAGGATGGCGGGTAATAAACAGTCCACTCAGAAGGTCAAGGTGCAAGAAATTTTACACACTTTAGAACCACATAGACGTCTAGACAAAATGTTTATGAATAATTAATTCTTATGATTAACCTTTTTATTTTTGTTTTCTAAAAAAAAAAAAAACATTTTCAGATTCCTTTTGGCGGTAAAATAAGCTAGGTCTGTAAAATATAATGACTGGGCATGGTTAAGATAGAGATTATTTTTAAGCAACGACTGCTTATAGAACTAAGATTTGTGATAGAGATATTCTTCCCAGTTGTTAGTTATTTTTCCTAATTTAGCCAATTTGAAACAGAATTACACAAAAAGCTGTTACGTAGGACATGGGAGTGGCTACGTTGGTTTCATTAACGTAACATCTTCTGGAAAAACCTGTCAGCCTTGGAGTGTGAATATCTCCAAATTCACACTTATCCAACCTTAACGGAAAACTTTTGCAGAAATCCACAAGGTTATTTGTTAAAACCTTGGTGTTACACAGACAACCACATGCAACATTGGGAATATTGCGATGTGGAGAAATGCATCCATGCTTCAATGACAGGTCTTTTGAGAATAAATTTACATTCTGAAATTCCATTGTTAGTATATTATATTTACTGATCAGGTTATCAATTTTGCTAACTGTGTTTTTGTAATAGCTCCTAAACCCATGATGTTATTTTCTAAGTATTTGTAAATTGGACCAATTTTACGCGAAATCAAAGCTCTCGAGGTTTCGGTTGATAGCAATGATTTGATCCATGGACGCGTATTTACCATGGGCATGGTTAATACCCCGGAAGGACACGACGTTCCAGCAACGTTGCTATTACATTGATTTAAGTCGCGACGTCGGATTGCCAAAAAGCAACGTCGCAACAACGTCGGAAATGCTACATTGCCTGTTGTTTAGAGCTGGAACTTTTTAACTTCTAAGAAAAGTTTGCAATCAAAAAATGCTTCATGAAAATTATTAATATTTACTATTGTTAATATTGTCTAATTAGACTAAATGTGATTATGGTGCCTTTTCACACACGCCTTGTTAGTCAAATCAGTCACCCGCAACTTCATTACTTTGCTTCGTCGCGTATACAAGGTAAATACTAAAATAGGCTTAGATAATTTGCTTTTATTACTATGTTTTAGAAACAAATTCGTGGAAGAGAAAAATTTGGATAGTTTTGATAACAACTGCGTTAATTATCTTCGCGTTACTGTTGATTTATTTCGTAAGAAAGTACTACAAACGCTTCCGAAAACAACAAGGTAAGCATAACAACGCGTAAATTCTTGTAGTTATCAATGTGAACAAATAACACACATACAGACACAAAAATCAAACTAATGTAAATCCAAATCTCGAATCAGCCCGTCAGAAAAACAGCAAGAAATGATATTAGTTTTAAATCCAAACATCGTAATGTTTTGTTACAAAAATTTATTCCATAGGGATTCTATGGGGCTTCTATATTGAAATAATTATGCCCACAATTATCAGACTCAGGGATGTTTTGCATCTTGTTATCATCACAATTAAAGCCGCTGAGTAATATGAGCATTTTCAATATCTATGTCTATACTATTTTTTTTGAAAAGAAGAAATATTTTGTTAAAAATATTAGATTTTTTAACTACAGTTCACTTCTAATTTTAGAAAGCAAACATACAGCTCCATATGCCGAGTGCGATATAAACGACAAGAACCAAGTTTCAATGCTACTATCACTGCGCCAAATTGACACGCGTACGGATGATTGAAGAATTGAAAATTTATGTAGATAAAAGATTGTTAGGTTTATTTTAGGCTTACGCATTATTTAAAATCAAGCTCAATTGCGCAAATAGTGATAACACGAGTCCTTTGATGGAACGTGATGGTTCACTAGGAACCATCACGTTCCATCAAAGGACTCGTGTTATCAATCGAGAATTACAAGCAAGCACTTAAAGTTCTAGAAAAAATATATGACACCAAACAAGTAATTGCCAACATCCGTATGGAAATCTTATTAAGATTTCACAGTTACCTTGTTTTATCCTGATTAAGTATTTGAAAAAAAAAATTCAAAATTTTATGTTGTTTATTTTTTACGTGTTTTTTATCCAGTATAAAATTTGGCGAAAATCATAAAATTTCAGACTGATCCGTCAAACGGTTAATGATTAGAAAAACAAATTTACAAACCTGTTGGAAAGTTCTTAAAACTTTTAGATGCTACAAGATTGCATTAATGCTTGATACTAAAAGGGCTTTACTTTTGTGGGAGTAAATAAGGAGGATAGAAAAGCACTACAGTTTCAATTTAAAGAAGCAACCAACTGTCTAATATTACAGATTTGAAAGAACTTGCTTCAGTATCATATGTAGCATGGCAGAGTCGACAATCCAACGTTATCTTAGAGATTGTACGGACACAGATTCCGAGATTATTGAACAAACATAGAAATCACAATAAGTAGATGATTTGTTAAGTGGACAACACCCATTGGAAGCAGGTTTTTACTATCTCGGTGGGCAAAGAATATGTTTACAGATGCTGTCATTATCATCCAAAAGTGAAAAGCAAATGATAATGCATCAGCGGAGCTCATTAGACTGAAGAAGAGTTGAAGAGTCATGTAAACAATGTAGAGTACACAATGCTGAATTAAACTTGAATTCCACGGATTTATTACCAGTCAAAGTATTCAGATACTATAAAACAACAGCTGTGACAGGTTAAATACATAGTTGGATACAGTTGTTTGTGACTTAGAAAAAGGGATAACCAAGAATTCATTATTGAGTGATGTATCATCTGTTGACGGCTCACTTGGCATACTCTCACCAACCGTCTTATCGATAAAACTGCATTGTGCAGGATGTGTACATGCAACATTGAATGGGATCAGACACTTTCTGATGATGGTGAAAGGATTGGACAAAATGGTTTGCAGCGCTTTAAGGCACGGGGTAATTAAAGTGGTAATCAAAATGGTAATCAACGACACCGTCTTCTACAATCTTGGACAAAATATGTATGGACTTTTTAATTTCCCCCTTCCCCCCAACTTCAAGGTTGAATTTTGAAGGTCAATCACTGTTTTGGCTCCAACACCGAGCTTGGGCGGAAGGGGGTGTTAAAATTTAATACTTGTCCACTAATTTATGTCCAAGATTGTCTAAAATCCATAAATTTTTTTGAAAAGGTAGGTAGGACAAAATAGCCATCAAAATCCAAAAAATACCTTTAAAAACTGCCTGCACAGATGCCTTCCACTTTGTCACATGGCAGGCTGCCATTTTTGAATATTCGTGAGCTCAAAAATCATTTCGTGCAGGTTTTACATGACACCAAAACAAACATTCAAATTTCGGCGGCAAATTCAGTATTGAAAGCGAAAGTGATTGGTGGCAACTGTACAGGCAAGGTCTTTAGGCGATGTCTCATAGCTTCTACTTGTAACATAGCTCATTTAATATATTACATATTTTCCTTAGTTTGGTAAAATAACCTAAGATTGTAGTCTTACACTATGTAGTGGCTTCGCCTGTGACTGCTCCTTTTGGTAATTTTAGATTGTCTTGTATAGACACACACACGTCAACACTAAGAGCGCGAAATGACCGAAAACAACCAGGTTGATTTCACACAAAGTTCTGTAGGTGACCGAGCCGCACGAAGGACCTATTTAATAACATGCAGTCAGGTGAACAAAACAAAATTCCCAACACGAGAAAGCTTCGAACGATACGTAGCAAACTATTTTAATTCGGGCTCAAGACAAGCTAAGGTTGACTACTGGGCTTGTTGTCTAGAGCACCACCAGGACAACGTGGAGCACTACCACATGAGTGTTAAATTAACAGGACCTAAGCGATGGAAGAGCGTGAAAAACCAAGTGTCGCAGTCACACGGCCAAGTCCTACACTTTTCAGATTCACACGACAGTTACTAAAGTGCGTACAAGTATGTATGTGAAACTGATCGTGAGGGTTATAAGAGCGAAGGACATCCCAACCTAGAGAATATCGGCTCTCCCAGAACAAAACTCTGTATAAAGTCGTATCGACAAAAACATAAAATATCTAAACAAATTGGTGCAAACAACACCGATAAACATAACAATAATGAACACAACATAAGCAAAAAAGCTAAGGTTACACGGTTGACACATTTAGAAGTAGGCGAGTTTATCATTGCACATAATATAAAAACAGTGAAGTCTTTGTTAAGCGTTGCCAATGAGGGACTGAACGCAGGCAATAAGGACTTAGCAAACTTTGTTATGCCGCGTTCAAAGAAAAGTTTGTCCGAATTGGTAGATAATGCGTGGACCATGAACAGTACGAAAGTTGATTTGCAGAGGGATTCGTTGACCCGAATGGAGTTGTTGACGCAGGCGAGAGAGAGTCCATGTGTGAGCGGCTGCAATTTGCAGTGGTTACAATGTGCGATGGAGGTGTTGTTTACCAACAGCATCAACCCCCTAGTTTTGGCTGCCAGTGTTCGAAATCTTTTAACGAAGGGCAGAGGAAAATTTCGAAATATCCTTATCGCAGGCCAGGCAAATTGTGGGAACACGTTTTTACTGTCTCCCTTGCAAAAAATCTACAAAACGTTTTGCAGTCCGGCTAATGACAAGTATGCATGGCTCGGAGTTGAGAACAGCGAGGTTATCTTCCTGAACGACTTTCGTTACAACACCAAGTGATAGCATGGAAGGAGATGCTGTTGCTGCTTGAAGGCCAGACGGTGCACCTTCCAACCCCCAATTACCATCTCAAACGACATACCTGTTTTCGCAACAGGAATAAGACCTATCACGTTTCCCGGCAAATACAACACAACAGACGATCTGGAAAACGAGATGATGGCAGCCCGATGGAAAGTGTTCGAGTTCCACCATCAAATAGCCGAGCGAGAGCAAAAGGAGATGCAAGCTTGTCCGCGGTGTTTCGCTGAATTTGTTTTCTCAGAGGATTTGTAGCCTGAACTCTTTGCTGTGTTTTACCAACACCTTACCATACTACCACACGTTACCCTACACGTTACCGTACACTTTACAGTTATTATAAGTGATAAACCTTAGTTAAAGGAACACGTTACCACACGTTACCATCACATTTTATAAGCTTTTTTATAACATTATTTATCACAAAGTTGGCGGTAACGCGTTGGACATAGGCACTCCACAGTCTAAAAAGCACGGTAACGTGTACGGTAACGTGTACGGTAACGTGTACGGTAACGTGTACGGTAACGTGTAGCATGATGGTAACGTGTGCAAAAAAACTTCCGTTTCCCTTATGTGCAATATCTTGAGAGTTTTGTTGTTTTTATAAGATTTTGAAAAGACAAATGCAACCTTCAGCAACACAACATAGATCTAAACATAAATTAGATGCCGTAAATATATATAAACGCAAGAATCTCGTGCACCTTACTGTGAAAATTGTTTTACACAGAAGTTTTCAGTGGTGGGTTATACCGTGCCTGACACCAACCTGGTATTTTGAGAACCCCACGGTAAATAGCTGTGCACGGATTCTTGCGCATATCAAATTAATATTTTATTCTCTGGCCCTTGGCCTTCACCATCATGTCTATTCGCTTTGACATACTTTCTATTAACTTATTGATTATCTCGATAGGAAAATTTAATATGCAATTCTTTACACGTAAGGAAAATAGACCTTTTCATCGATAGCGACACCATTTTGAATTTCCCGCTTTCGCCATGCATCTCCGGACGACTGGGGTATCTTAGTGTCAACAAAAGAATTTGTTGGATTGCGTTGGATTGTATTTGTTTTGTTTTAATCATGGTTTTTACTGAAAAAGAAATGTAGAGACACTTAAGAAATATTTGTCTTTCCGAGGCATATCTTTATCTGGAGGAGGGAGTAGAAAAGCTGATTTAATTAAGATAGTCCTAGCTGCTTAGTTACTTGAACTTCCAGAACTTCCTTGGAGGAGAAAAGCAGAGAGATACAGGATCGAAGAGCTGCAAAATTATGTGTTGATTGTATCGAAATTCCTTTTCCTGAGGAGTTAAAATTAGGCTGGATGAATTCCTTCTTATACTTTCCAGACATCACCACAAGCTGTCTCAGGGACTATGCAAAAAAAGTATTTCAGAAAAAGGTTGCAAAGAAGGTCACAATCTGATGTTTGCAGGTCATGTTAAGAATGTTGAATTTAACAATATTTCAAGTTGTTTAAAGAGCTTCAGTAGCACATGCTGTTTTCGCTAAATATAACCGTTTAAACCCTAACACTTCTGCAATAAATAATTTGGTTGCTAAGATATTGAGCTATACACCAGTTGCAAAGTCTGCATCACTTTCATGGGGTATTGAACACGAAGTTTATGCTAGGAAGAGATATACACGACAACAAAAAAGTTTTCATAAAGGTTTTTCTTGCAAAGATGCTGGCCTGAGAATACATCATGAAAAATTTATGCTTGGGGCTAGTGTTGATGGTCTTATTTCCTGTACTTGCTGTGATGGTTTTGGAGTTTTGGAAATCAAATGTCCTTATAGTGCTCAAGATAAAAATATGCGTGATTATGCTACATCGCATAACTCTTGCATTAATGCCATGTCTGCTACATCTGGAGTTGTCTATACCTAAAACCTAGCCATCCTTATTTCACACAAATTCAACATCAAATGTATGTAACTGGAGCAACTTATGCTGACTTTGTTGTTTATTTATCACAAGAATCATGCACAATTACAGTGGAAAAAAACAATGTTTACTCGAATAAATCAGTGCCTCGATTGGAACATTTTTTTAGCACATATATACTTCCAGAGATGTTTAGTGGGGAAATAGCCACCAAATATATATGCAAAAATGTTTTAAATGAAATTGTTGATTATATATTGCCATAAATAACATTTTTTTAAAATGTGTGGCTTTAAAAAAAGCCGTTTATGATGGTGTTTGTAAAGCCTAACATTTCTCTGCAAATTGAAGGGAGTACTTGAATATTATTTTACCAAAGGTGATTGCATATTTAATATTGCCCCAGCTATTGTCCAAATGTGGTCACATAGATCAGTCATTGATATTGGTAAAGTATTACTAAGCATTCTAAACTCCTTTAATCTTCCCATCACTCTTGCTCTAGCAACGCATTTACCATGATATACCTCTGATCGAGTAAACTGTCTTTTTTAACGAACAAATGGGGGCAAAACACAGGTTACCTGACGTGATAAGAACAAATCTTGTACGTTAAAACGTTTATAAAAAAGTACCATAAAATTAGGAGTGAATTTTGTGTCCATGAACATGAACCAGCATATGCAGGTGATATGTATGATATGGAACCAGATTTTTTGCAAAATATAATTTTTTTAAGGTGTATGACTTTTATATGTGCTATCAAAAGCACTGACAGTATCAGGTGTTATAATTTCTTCTTTTACTTCTTCACTGGCTGGTCCTATAGATGCTTCATTTTTTGTAGGTGTCGATATTTTGCCTAATTTTCGCTTTTTGGATGCACAAGGTAATGCCTGCCTGTCCTTTGGTTGTTTTCTTTTCTTAGCAGGCTCTTCACCATATCCTTTTAAATATAGTGTAGGGTGTTGGATAACATCAGTGGGTCTTCCATATTCAAAATGGTTTGAGCATATAACACTGTGTTTCTTATAAATAAAATGCTTCCTATTATGCAAACCCCCATTTAGAATAAAACTGTGGATCAGGACATTTCCAGAATTTTAGCTCAAGACTCCCATCGTATGCAGAGATATGTGGCTTAATTACATATTTATTCTTATATTTTCGAGCATTATTTCAAGCTCCAACAGCACAGCGATCATTAATTCCCATTTCACAAAAAGCCAAGCATAAACAAGCTCCAAAAAGGCTCTCAGATACCCCGGTCGTCCGGAGATGCATTGCGAAAGCGGTAAATTCAAAATGGTGTCGCTATCGATGAAAAGGTCTATTCTTCAAAAGACTCTCTGCTTATTTGCTTTGACACAGCCTCAAGTTGCAATTTTTTTTGAACAAGATGAAAAAAATTCTCTATTGGGTTTAAATCTGGACTTCGCGCTGGTAAATGTTTTAGCACCAACCTTCTCAATTTAAATTCTTGCTGTTTTGCCTGGGACAGCCATCCATCAGAAACGTTTTGGACTCACACTTGTCTTGACACTTTTCAAATGCTTCGGGGAACGTCGCTTTCACTATGTTGACTAACTGCTCTGTGGTTGTGCGATATCGCAACCATAAAGTTTGCGTTCCTCGATCCTTCTTTTTTCCCTTTTGCAACACAACCAAGCCGTAGTCCCCCGCCAATTCTACGCCATTCTCGAGGTTTTGGTGCACACGCTTGGTCCATTGGGTTGACCTTGTGCTCAAACCCTTTTCCATCGAGATAAAAAGAAATGGTGCGATTCCAAAATTTCTGCCCACGCTTTACTGCCTTAATTTTCTGGGCAAACTTCATACGCAACTGTGTGTCCTTTAATGAAATTAGTCCCTTTTTCCTTGACTGCAGGTACTTAAAGCCACTCCTTGCCAATGTACGTCTTATGGTTCTGTTTGATACCTTGTTTATGCCTGATTCCACTTGTACGCGTGCAGATGTGAAGGAACCTTCTCCTCGTAGCTAGTAAACAGAGCGGATCACGCTGCGGTTGTCTTGTACAGTCAGTTTCCGTGGCCGGCCTTTGTTGCACTTGCGTTTGTCAGCAACGCGCTCGCCATTAATTGATTTCTTTGCATGGATATAAATAGCACCTTTGCTGTATTGCGGAAACATTTGTAGCAGAGCTTTACCTCTCACACCAGCCAACTGATATGCCGTTCTGATTTGACACGAGTGCTCCAAAAAGATCTTACAGCGGCGTTCTTGTTTATTTTGCATTTTTGTTTTGACCTGTTTTGAGAAACTTGTCTTATTTATATTTTGTTGCAGGATATTATGTCTTATTGATAAAGCACTGATAGTTTATAGATGTAAACGACTTAATACATATAAATTGAGAGAAGATATCTTAGTGAACTTCAAAAAACTTTATGTCATTACTCGAACCCACATTCACACGAAGAACTTGTATAAGAAAACGAAACGCATTATTCAGTTTGCTTGTCAGTTTTATAGGATAAAAAATACGATAAAATTATCCAAACTTTTAAAACTTGATGTAGCGACTGTATTTTCAGCTCTATCATTATCACCATACATCGTCACTGAAAACGAATTTGCTGGGATTCAAAATCGAGTCAATCATGAACACGTACTCGTCAAACATCTCCACTACATCTCTACACGTACTCGTTGACAAGAAACAACACTATATTTGGTTACTTTCCCCAACAAGGTTTATCTATAGCGGTACTAAGTGCATTACAAACTATTACTTTAAAATTGTCTCCTTGAAAACGCATTATAAAGTGCTCCAAAGCAACATTAAACGTTATGGGCCTTGACATTAAAAGAAATGTGTACACTTGTACAAAACTTCGCAGAAAATCACTTTAGTGACTTCGTCGAAGAACAAACCGTTGTTCGCAGAGAGAAATAACTGCGTGTATATTATTGGCGCCTCACACACAACAAAGTGTGACGCTAAGGTTGGTCCAAACTGTAACGAAGTTAACAAGTTAAAACACACTGATGCATGTTAGTCCACAGAAGCTAAATAAAAATACAAAATCCTTACTCAATAAACAGACACAGAAGAAACATAAACAAATAAAACGTCACACAAATACTACACTCCTACAACGGACACATAGTTCTCACAAACCCAACACAACAAGCGGAAGTGGAAAACGGTGTATAGAGAATAAGAATATAAATATACTTTTTATATAATAATACGCCATAGTTCCGTGTCTCTGTGACAGGCAAAGTAAATGTGTTGTTTTTTCTAAAGAAACACCCGCGGTAACATGTCACTTTTGCTAAACTTTTATTTTTATTCTGTCTTTTGTGTGCTTTGTGTCACGGTTAATTTATTTTATTGTTCTCATAAAAACCTTTGTGTAATGATGTAAACTTTATTACACAAAAGCCACGGGTAATTAATTTTTATTATTCCCTTAAGCACGTGTCTATTGTCTACTGTTATATGAAAAACATATTGGTTTTATTTATTCCTGCTTTAATGAAATTAACAACAAAACGATTTGACGAAAAGAACAATGAATTTTATGGTTAATTTCGCTCACTATTTCGCTGTTTTTTTATTCGATATCTATAGTGGATTTTTCCACGGGACTAAATACTAGTACTTATATAATTCAAACAGAGCATAAAAAGTCTTACTAAACCACTTTGACAAACCCCACCATACAAGAATACATTACGCAAAACTTCCTTGGCTAAAGCATCCATATACTTATTAACTCACATCACACAAGAATCTACTATATGCTAGAAAAATACAACAAAAGCATATTATATAAGAAACAAAAGAACTTGAAGAACAAAAGAATACGAGAAACAAGATAGCAATTAAACATACATAAAAATATTAACGAGCAACATAAAATTAATCAACTGTAACATTTAACATAAAACTGATCAACTGTAAACGTTTCAGATTTAAGGATAGGAACATACAAAACAAGAAAAATTTATTTTTTAATTTAAACCTTTTTTTAAGAGATTTTATGTAGGAGACATAAAAAAACACCGAGGGGAATATTTCTAACCATGGATTTATAAAACTTTTTACTTTGTATTCTTTAATTGACTTATCAGCTATTTTTCTAATTATATTGAAAAAAAGTCTGACTGTCTTTAAGATATATAAATGGATAAACGTGGTTAGAAGAGTTGAAATGACTGTTGTATTTTGTATTTTTAAGAAAAATGCTTGGGAAAAAATAGTGATTTCTAAAGCGTAAATACAAATTTGAAATAAGGACGTTTTATCGCGATTTTCCGGAATTGTTACTTGCTTATATATATAGCTGCTATTATGGTTGCTACGAAGTTAATAGGTATACCATGCTGCGTATGAAGCCTGTTGTTAAATGCAGTAATTTCCGATATGTATCACACAGAGATTTCGATCTAGAATTTGGGAAATAGGAAAACGTTTTGTTTAGTGGTGTTAAACGTAAAATACACAGAGGCGGTTCGAGTGTACGTGGGCCGATTAACGAAATTTTTGCAAAGGAAAGTAAAACAAGATTAGCATATATCGTTTCTCGCATCTCGATAATTGAACTCTGCGAACTTTCTCTGAGGGATTTGATTGATACGGCAAAAAGAGACTGGAGTTTGCTTGATTTTTTGCAAGTTGATTGGTTGGTTCGTCGGAATAACATGATTTAATTTGTTTGACGACAATTTCCCTTATTAACTCCGGTCGAAGTTAAGTGTGGCTTATACTTTCCACATACTTCTTAGAGTTTCTTAGAGGTGGATATCGTGTTTTCATATTTCGGATTAAACAAAAGGAATGTGTTCCTTTTTGTAAGTTTGTTAGAAATTCTATGTTTTCTCTACAAGGGCTATATAAATGTAGAATATATTTTTCGAAATAAATTACAAAAAGGAAACTAACGGTATAATTTTCAATTTACGTCCCTACTGTACCACCACTATATGTCACAATCGCCACACTATATGTCGCAAAATCAACACTATATGTCGCAAAATCAACACTATATGTCGCTGTCAAAAAGTTTGTCACATTTTTTGAAAAACACAACTATATGTCGCAAAAATTCCAAAATTTACCACAATATGTCGCAAAAATTCCAAAATTTACCACAATATGTCGCAAAGTAAAAAAAAAAATTCAACTGAAAAAATCGTTTTATTTTTTCCTCAGTTGACTAAAGAAGCTGCCTTTCTTAATTAGCGAACATGTGTCACTAATACAATAATAACCGATTACCCCGGGCTGTACCGCAAAATATCACCCGAGGTCTAAGTGCCGACCGAGCTTACGAGGTCGGTGCAATGACTGAGGGCGATATTTTCGGTACAGCACGGGGTAATCGGTTATTATTGTATTTGTTAACCGTCTAAGTTAGATAAAAATAAAAAAATAAGAATTTCGGTTTAATGTTCTTAAAATAATATAATCCACTAGCACTACTTTCGTTAACACTCGAGGTCAAAATTCGAAACAGTCCTGTCTAAGAACAAACATTCTATGCAGAATTCGAAAGTCCCTATAGAATAAATCTTTGTAAACAAAACATTATGATGTTCCACACTTCAGAAGAATGAATTAAAGTTGAATGTTCAACTAAAATTTAGTTACAGCGAATGTCGAAGTAAATTTCTTAACTAGCTAGCTTGGACTAACAGAATAACATGGGCTTCAACGAGTTTTACATTGACTGAGTAACCAAAATGCTAAAGAAACGACTCTGAAAATGAAAGGAGACGTATTTGTTATAATTTCGTCGTCCTGTATTTAGTATTTTTGATAAAACTGGATATTAGATCATCGTTTTTTTATGGACAATGTAGCTAGTTAACTAGCCATGGTGAAGAAGCATCCAGGCAGAATATTGCTGAATCTGGTTATTTTAACTGTTAAACTTGACATTGTTGTTGTTTCTATCCTATGAAAATGTTTTTATCGATAGATGTATTGTAGGAGTTAGATATATAATCATTTCCAATGCTTCTTGAAACTTGTTTTTTGTGCTTATTTACATTTTAAGCTACCATTTTCCTTGACGACGGGCAATACCGCTCCATATCAGCCCGTCGTCAAGAGCGTCAAGCCAATCAGAATGCCTAAAAACCCGTATTGCCCGCTTGCAAAATCCAGACGGTTAACAAATAATAGAAATGTGCTGAAAGTACTTATTTATAATTTTTATTTCTAAAATCAATCGAATAGTGTGTAAAAACTTCACAAATTTAGAAAACGTTTTTTTCAGTTGTTTACAGAATAATTCAGAATTAAATGAACAAAGTGAAATACATTCAACCAACCAACCCTTAACATAAGCCTTGACCTGCCAAAGGATCCTGAAGAAGGTGAAGGTGAGATCCATGAAAACAATGACGACATGATAGAAAAGAGTGAACAAGTTTCTTTGACAACAGAAAATAATGATGATGTTGCTATTAACCCTAGTGAATCAGGTTCCATTGTTGTATGCGAAATCTTGAAAACATTAAGAATGAACTACCAGCAAGCTTAACAATTTCAGCAAAAGATATTATAAATTTGACTGAAGGGAAACACAGCGGAATTGCGGTAGAACTAAGACAAATCTTATCTAACGACGAAAATAGACCGAAAAATAACACAACCGGACGGCTGCTTTATTGGGATCAAGCCATAGTACTGCTCAAAGCACTTACTAATGGATGGTTTGCCATCATTTCTGTCAGATGGCCAAAACAGTAATATTTAAAATGCGTATATCAAAGTAGAAACTGTACATATTTTTTTGTTGGAATTTCTCCACTTCTTTTGTTAAAACCTTTTTTTTCTTTTTTTTTTTACGTTTTTTGTATATATTCTTTTTATGTAAAAAAACTTAGAACATTTATGAAAGTATTGTTTTCTTACAATCACTTGCCGAATTATAGTTAAATGTTTGCAGATTTTACAATAAGGAAAGCTTCTTTCAATCTTTGTGAAAAAATAGGCAATTACTGATTTCAAAGGACAAAAAAAACATTATGGGCCAACATTAGCAAAAATAACATCGTATTTATTGAAAATTGGAAGATCCAAAGAAATTTTTGTTATTGCGACAAATAGTGTTGAATTTCGATATTTTTGTGACATATAGCGTTGCGACATATAGTGTAGATTTTGCGACATATAGTGGCGATTTTCACATATAGTGGTGGTACATCTACAACTAGAAATGCAATTAAATACGTTTTCCAAAGCAGATAAAATTAGATTGATAAATGGTGGCGAACTGGGCCATATCAATTTAATTAAAAAGATAAAAATAAAAAATGAAACTTTGTTCACCACTAGACGTTTCGGTGTATATTTTACACATTGGTCTCTAGAATGCGAGATACAAATTTCCAAATTATATATATTTACTTATTATCACAATGTTAGACCTGCGACATGAATTACCGATTTAAACAGTGAATTTTGAGTCACTCACGATTAGGGTAACAACAGGTTTTATTCGTAGTCTCGATAAGGCCACTTTTTGAAAAAGACAATACACCTGAAGTGATGTATAAAATCAAAACATCAATTGCACAGATTGTTTAGTCCTTATAGTTGACACAATATCCTACATGCAAAGCTATATACTCAAGTCTTGACTGTTCAATGTTATGGGAAGAATTCAAATACTCTAAGTAGCACACAGCTAGCTACATTCTTGGAAAAAAAATTAAAGGCCGAGAGTTTTTTTGCTGGCTGGAGACATCGAAACATGTCCTGGTCTCATAAAACGAACGATGCTTCTACTGACCTATATGTTAAAAAAAAGAGGAATTAAAATATTCTATCGAATTGTTAGAGGATTGTTAACTAATTTTCCATTTTCGAGCTCTTGATACTATCAAAAAAACACATAACGTCTCATAGCTACAATAACAATCAAAAGCTATATCCCTAACTATATAAAACGCAAAGAAGGGCTGATCTCGAGAACAACAATGTCGAGTTTATATGGATTAAAATTTATTGGGGAAATGTATTATATATTATAGTATTTTACTTGGAACCACTCACCGACGCCCGTATGGATCGAAATATTTGTCAAGAACTTTTGAAAATGATTCAAATGATATGCTATCAATCGCTGCGTCTGAAACAAATGAAATGATGTTGCATAGGAAACACGAGCATTGATTACCTTGAAAAAAAAAAGACAAGAAAGATATTAAATCTCTTTTTGAAACGTACGACATGAAAAAATTAGTTAGCAAAGTAACCCGAGTAACAGAAAGATCAAAAACATTAATTAATCTATTCAACAAACACGACATTGCACTGTGAAAATGCAACCAGTTTATTGCCTAGTAATGTCAATAAAATGCTTTCCCATGACATAAATTCGAAAAGTAATTTGACAGAGCGCGAAATTCAAAAACATTCTTAAAAAAAAATGAAATTAAAGGGATCCTGGAAATAAAATTGAGATATATCTGAAATATATTCCAACATGAAAAAGAGAATAATATTCGTTTTAAGACATTTCAGCACTTTTTTTCTACATTTCTCACCTTCATGCTTCTTGGCTCATATCGCCATGCTCTGCTTTGACGCAGAAACGACACTGGACAATTTGCCAAAATTACGGAATACGCCAATGACGTCAGAAAATGTGCCGTGTACAGTTTAGTTTTCTTTTAGAAATCAGCTTTTAAAAGATGGGAAAGGAAAGTTTCTTTTAACTAATTTGATGCTTTTATTTTCTAAATAGCAACCTCGTTCAGAGGGCATTTTGCCTTGTTGATAAAGTTGATAGCGGCCAAAAAGGCCCTGGAACATGATCGCCTATAAATTATGATAATTATAACCGAAAAATAATTTATGAACATTTATTGCCCTGCAAGGATTTATTTCTGCACCCGCGCGGGAGTTTTATGTAAACAAGAATACAATAAATATGGCGGTCGATATATTTTGTAGCGTGGATAAAAAGACCTGCTAACGTTTTGCATCAACTTTAGGGAGACTCGTTCGAGAAATATGTTAGAAAAAGATACCATTTTTAGTTCTACATGATATAAAGCAACTTTATCTCGATAATTAAATTGATATATGTGAGGTGGACTTGTAGTTAACTAGCTAGAGCGTATACTGTCCAAATTACGTGAACATCTTAATTAATAGCTAGTTGCCATATATATCGATGTTGTTAAATTCATTACCCTACTTGGGTACAAAACTCAATGTTGTTAGTTAATGTTTGAGTCTATTTTGATAAATATTTTGGTGACAAGCCGGCTGTGTTCTCTTTAAATCTTATGTTGGCAAGTTAGCTAAATTATCTGTCCCATATCTAAGAAACATTTTGTTGGCTAAAAACCATGCAGCTAACTTTCATCGTGATGTGTGTTGTTTATAATCCCCAAACCTCTTACGCAAATTGACAGACAAAATAATGCAGGCAGTAAGCCGTGTACCAGTCCATTTCAAACTTTATTTTCAGGTACATGTATCCTTTAAACTTGAAATCAATATATATATATATATATATATATATATATATATATATATATATATATATATATATATATATATATATATATATATATATATATATATATATATATATATATATATATATATATTATATATATATATATATATATATATATATATATATATAATATATATATATATATATAACTTGAAGGTAGTTTACATTTGAACACATATCAGTGAAAAGATGCTAGTAGCCACAGTACAAGTTTTTAACCATAATTAGACTTTCTTCACCTAAGGTCTGCATTTTTTGCCTGTCGATTTTTATGATTTTTTCTAGGCATGCGCAAGAATCTCATAAAAACATAAACATTGGAACTCGTTTATGTAAGTGGGCAAATATGATGAGCTTATTCGATATTTTGAATTAGCTATACTTTCTTTCAGAATTTGAGCAATTTAAATGAGCCAGACAAATGTTTTGTAACAAAACTTCTAAATCTTGACCAAATAAGAACAAGTAAGGTTTTTTAACAAATTAATTCTTAGGCCAATGTACCATACTGAGAAAATTTAACATCAAAAGGCCCTAATATTATATTTTCGGCCAGCGATTGATTATGCTCCACCGGCATATTTTCACATTGTGGCCAAGTACAAATAGCATTTTATAAATTATTACCCTGCACGTATATAATAAACCAGCTTTGACTTAACCCATTATCTATATATACCGTTAAATGTAATTTATATATACCGTCAAATGTTGTTCCTTTTTACAAAATAAGATCTTGCTAAATTCGTAAATATTAATCTGCAAAAAAAAGAGTTTCTTGTCTTGGATACAGTTTATATATATAAGAACAACATGTAAGAGGGTTCTGGGTTGTGATCATTTTAAAAGAGAAAACAGAAAGCTTTGGAAAAAATGAGTTGCACATTTGGATTTACAGCATAAATTATATATGATAGGAAATTTTGAATAATATATGATTATTAGAACAGGCTTTATTATATTTTAAATTTTATAAGAGTTTGACAGTAATATTCAACTGTAGTGAACCATTTTCACTGCAGTTGATTTGTGTAGCTAGTCATTTCATCATAAAACATTTAATGTTTTGCTACTAATAGGGGCAGGGTTACTTAGTGTATAAACTTGAAAAATGCATGATTCCATAAATTTTGATGCTGAATTCAAATAACGTTGGTCATTTTTGTTGAAAATAATCATACAATTTCTAAGGTATTCTCAACAAAATCACCCACTTGGATAATAATAGCCATTGAATGTGTTGTTTATAAATATGTGGTTAAGTAAACTGTCCCATGATGTCACGTTAGCTAGGTACCTATATAGTACACAGCGCAGCTAGCTAGCTAGCTATCTAGCTACAGCCCATGAATTTTAATGAAAACAAACTCCCAAAACATTTTCTAAATTAAAGGCCTTTTGCCAATATTAAACAATCAAGCTTAGCCAGATCAATAAAGTAAAGTCAGTAATATTCTAACAACTTTGCTGTTATCGACAAAAAAGTTTCTTTGATGTTGCGTCTTTTTTCGCCCGCCATCTCTAAACTTGCTATTAAGGCGAACGCCAAATTGGCATCTCATTCTCTTTGGAATTTCAAAAATGTCACTGGTGATGAGATTGGTAAATAACCGAAATGAGTCAAAAAAGTGAAATAATGGCCTGTCTTACCTCATCAGAATTTTTTTATAGCAAGAAGGTTAGCCTAAAGTAATAATAATGTCGAAATATATATTCTTAATGAAATGGAACTTGATTTTTAATAGTCCTTAAATCGATGCACTATTTTTTTACTCTTTTTTACTATGACTGTTATTTTTGTATTTTAGTACAGAACATATATTTTTGAGATGTGACTGTAGGATTTATAGACTGCGCGACAAGATTTGGTTTTCGATGACGACTGCAATTTTCCTTTTTAAACATGTCGCCATGATTATCAACCTTGCTGCCAAAATCCCCTCCCTTAGCAACGCGATGAGCCGATGAAAACTTTGGTAACGTGGCTTTGAATAATCACTCTTCTTCCTGAAGTCTTTTCTGACATAATGGACTTCTCACTATCGTCAAGTTGATTATTGTGGTAAACACATGATGAGGAAACATGGAGCAACATAAAAAAAGTCTTATACTTCCTAGTATTGTAGGCATGAACTCTATATGCAGAACATTTTAGGGATGTCGCCTAATTATGCAATTTTAGATGCAAATTTGCTCTTTTTTAGAATAACAAAATGGAGGCGAAGATGAGCCGCAATACGTGTGTGCAAAAAAAAATAATTTGAATTTGTTCGTTTTGATTTTAATACACGAAATTTAACAATTATTTTCTTAGGAATAGGATTATTGATTATTATAGGATTATTGCTCTCTATGATATTGCCAAGGCAATATCATAGAGAGCATTACGCATGCGAATTTTGATTAACCTCGAATATTCATTCAAATCAATTGACGTAAGTAATGGTCATATAAAAGCCACGTAAAATATAAAATGGTAGACAAGTGGCTACGTATGAGAGTTTAGGCGGAGATGAAAAAAAGAATAACATATTTAGCTTAATCCGGTAAGAATTACATTAAGATAAGAATTAGTTGCAGCCCATACGTTTGCTATTTACAAATTATATTCTTCTTTTTCTAAAAACAAAAATAAAGTCAATATATATACCAGTATAAATATATGTGAAAAGTTTCGTTTTAATGTTTTTAAGAAAAAATCCGTTTTAAACTCTAAATAATTCGAAATTCACTTTACTTCGCTGTAAGATTTACTGTTTATTGCCCTAGTAGTTAGGTGGTTAAAATCTCTGTTTATATTTTGAACAAAATCGTAAGTACTACACTCTCTCATTAAAAAAGTGTTTTTCTGCGCCCAATGTTTACAAAGTTTTCGGCTAAACTGCATTTTACTTCATTTTGATGGTTTTGGCCATAGGCAGCTCACATAAAAGTATTTTGTTGCAAAATGCAAAACTAACCAAAATAATGTGTATATATATGCCATAGATCGCAGAACAACAGAGAAAAAAATGTGGCAATATAATATAAGCAGCTAGCAACTAAATTAGCAAAAATACACAGAAGTAAACCTTTCGGTAATGTGAAGTTATGAATTATTTGGAATTAAAGCACATGTTTTTCAGCTGTTTTTATCTATAATAAAATGAAACATTATCCTTTTACACAGAAAACTAGTAGTAAACACATTGACTTTATTTGCATCTTTACCTTTGTAGTTTTCTTTGATGTTGTGTGTGTGTGTGTTGGGGACATCGTTTTCCTTCTCACCATGAATTTTTGCCTTCCTCTTGTTATAGAATAAGTCACTTAAAAGTCTTTTGAGTTATTTTTTTAGGAGCTTCATTATAGAAGTGTATTTTTAAATGTATTATTTATTTAAACTTTTATGCGTTATGTCTTATGCTATCTAAAAAAAATTTAGATTTTTCTCTCTTTAAGGAAATTTTGTTTTATTGTTTGTTTTATTGTTTGTTTATTATTTGTTACTTCATTTGTTTCTTCGTCTGTTTTTTTGTTTGTATTATTGTTTCTCGGTAAAAACAAGAAAAAATGCGAGAAAATATACATAATTTTTACGTTTGGCAATTGTAAAGTTTCAAAAGCATAAAGACATAAATAGGTCACCTTTAACCTGCTCTTTTACAACTTTTAATTGAAATTCTGATAGGCAAACAAATGAACTTATTGTAAGGACGTACTTATATTTATTGTGCATAAAAAGTATTGGAGAACACTGAAACGATTAAAACTTAATGTAATTATAAATTGTTATTATATACCCATTGTCAAAACTGTTTATCGGATAATTTATGTTTAAATTATATTATTTCCCTTTAATTTTGTGGTGTAAGCACTGCTAACAGCAGATTTGCTGAAAGACTACCCGACTGCATAGTTGATCGACTGTTACCAGCAAAGTGGATCTGTTCATTTTTATGTCTGTTAATGTTAATCGACGAATTAAATGCCACGAGGTCAATAACATTAATGTAACGTTGAAGTTCCACAAAATTTTCGAAAAAAATTTATTCCTTCTTTGGATTCTCCACTATTTAAATAGTATAGAGTTTTTATTAATTTTTCGAAATATTGTTTATTGATCTTTTAATCAATGCGCAAAGGTCGTCTTTTTATTAAGAACCTTTTGCTGTGACGTCATAATTGGCGCTGTTAGTTTTGAGAGAGAGAGAGAGAGAGAGGGAGAGAGAGAAAGAAAAGCTTGATACTCAGATCACATATATGAACACAGAAACAAGATGTCAAACAGCGAAGAAGAATTAGAGTATGATATTATTGAAGAAGATATGTTCCATTTCGGCGTTGTTCTGGATAGATCCATCAATGAGCTTTCGCTTTGTTAATCAGCGTATTTCCATTTTTGCTGTGCTTTGGAGTAAACAAAAATTGTCGGTAGCTACAGCCCCCTCCGTTAAAATACGTCTTGTAGGCAAACCAAGCATTTCATTCTGTAAAGAAAACGAGATGGTAAATGAAATAATGATAATAAGTAAATGTAGTATAAAACATAAAAAAAATTGACCATAAACATTTAATTAACAGAGAACAGGATTGTAAAAAACGGCCGAATAAGAGCCAAAAAAAAGGTTTCCAACATTTCCAATAAAATAAAATGGGACCACTCCTTTAATAGCTTAACTTGTACTAATGAAACCATTACAATGCGCTTAATTTTGAGGCCAAACAACGTAGAATCTATTTCAGTCATTTTTCAATGCTACTAGGGACCACCTGGTACCAAATTGATTAAGTTTCTCAAACTTGGGTCCCCGAATCCGTTTCGGGATAGGCAAGTTGACGATGTCATCAAAAAACTTTAAACCACAATATCTCTGTAACCTTTGATTAATAGTACATTTTATCAATCATTATTTCAAGCGCTATACAAAGAAGGCAACGGGTATACAAATCTCTAAAAGTATTTTTGTATTTTAGCGAGCCTTTGCTCATGTCAGCAAAGCTCTTAAAGTAATGTACACTTTTCCATTATTCTTGTATTTACGTAACTTTATAATGTTGACAAAACGTTCGATTTATATTTCGTTTTGAGGAAGGATAGTAAGTGAGGAAAAAATGATCCTTCGTTTTATGCCAAAAGCCCCCAGAAATACTAGACCAACAGTCAAACAAATCAGCAAGTTAAAAAATACAACGTATTTCCAGATGTGTTTATAGTTTTAATTTGACGTGTCTTATAAAAAACTTAGAACAAAGTAATCAGCAACTGACAATTACTAAAGGGAATTATATTTATGTCAATTTGTGATTAACAGAGTTTCTTTCCTTGTTTATACATATTTCTAGCGATTGGTATTACCATTTTAAGCTACACAATGCATTTATCTTCTCCATGAATAAAAGAAATAAACACAACACTATGTTAACTATTGGAAAAAAGTTAAAGGGGAATTAAGCCCAAATTTTTTTTCTTCGGAATTATCTTTTACAAACCCTACATATTTTGATGGTATATAAAAAAAATTGAAATTCTTTGAATTTACATCCCTTTTCTAGCATAAAAGTTGACAACAGTAATCGCCATGTTAAAATCAAAACAATATCTGCGATGGAGATCTATGACGTATTTTACGCCCATTTTAATTTTTTGATCTCTTCGTCTTTTTTAAAGTTGTTTACACAATGTGAACAAACGTAACGATTCAAAAAAAATAACTCTGGTCCGTTGTACTTTATTTCGCTTTTTCGTTGTCGTAATTGTTTGTTTGAAAATGCTAAGTCCCGTTATATATCAACAAATTCTTTGAAACCAGTATACTTTCCATTTGGATCAGGAAATTCTTCCCTTATTTTTCGCACAACACAAGCTGGAATCACCACGCGACATCCTTTTCCAAGCCTTTCATAATAATGTACCCAGGCCATGTACTGTCAGTAACTGGTGTACCTCATTTCCGTACAACGAATCAAAGTTTAAGTTACAGTGTAAACCAGGATAAAATATATTAAAATTATTCATTCATCAAAACTTCTTTGAAACAAATTGTTATTTAAGGCACAAGGGCTCTTCTCCTTTTTTATTTGATATTCAAGGAATGACATTATTTTTAATTTAATTAAATAGTCTGCGATGGTGTGTATTTTCATAGCGCGTGGACCTATAAGATTATAAAGCGAAAAGTGAGAAGATAAGAAGATACGAAGAATGTTTTATTTTGGTGTGACTATGAGAAATATGGTCTTTGAAAATATTTACGAGAAATATATTTTTTGAAGAAAAACTTACTTATTAGTATATGTGGAGAGTTTGTTATATTTTTCTGGTATCGTCGATGTCGTATGCTGGCTGTCTCTAACACTGTGCGGTTCAAACATAAAATTACAAAATCCTTGTGCATCGTGATGCACTTGTTATTATTCAACTTGTCATTCAATAAATTGGGAAATTCTTGGCAACACTTGCATTCCACAAGAGTGAAGGAATTGAAAATAACGCAACATGTACAGGTACACCAATGGAAATTTTCAAGTCTGCTTGAATTCAATTCGTCTTTTTCTTCGCTATCACTAGATTCATAAGTCACTTTTTCAAGTTCTGCTTTAGAGTATTCAGGCTTATTCATGTAACATCTTGTTACTGACGTTTCACTAGAGTCACTTGAATATTCTAGAAATAGGGAAGTCAGAGCAGGAGCTTAAATTTTCCATATCTCGCTGCTTGCGCTCAGCGCAAGCTTATGCTTCTTCAGCGTAAGACACGTCACGATATAACAGTCTCCAGAATCAGCCGTGGCTTCAGAAAATTTAAATGGCGCTTACCGTTCGCTCATAAAGGGGAAACTTTTATATTAAAATCAACCCAAATAATATTTATTTTTCAAAATTTTAAACAGAATTTGGGAAATGAACATAATGTTAACCGAAATAATGCTATTTAAGTTTGAGGCTTAATTCCCCTTTAAACTCCACCAGTTCCCGCCATTTTGAGGAGTTTTTTAATATTTTGTACTTCCAATACTAATAATTGCACTCCGAATACATTTTTTTATTTTTTTTAAAAAAGAAGCAGTAAAATTTTAGTGAGCTTCAATGTTATTATTTTATTCCATAATTTGAGCCTCAATTGTTTTTATTTTGTTTTTATTGATGTGGCGTCTTAATAAACAGAGGAAGCGTGCTAGACTGTGTTTTCATGCCCGGACAGGGAATTTCCTTTGCTTTGTGCTTTAAAAAGAGTCAAGTAGGGAATTACCTACCATGATAAGTCCTCTTGTGCTGGATTTCAAAACATAAAAGTGGAAAGAATGGCGTCTATCATAATTGTAAATCACCCCCGCAATTGATGACTCTTGAGAATAACCTTTCTATTACAATTTTATTCTTCGAATGTCGATTAAATGTCATGCGTTTATGATGAGATTTGCGTGAGAAAATTCTAATGAATTAATACATTGATATTGTGAATACTATTCTATTCAACCCCATTTCACCTACTTATTCACCCGCCCTTTTAATAGGATATAGCTTCATATTATATATTTCTTGCGTGCGAAAGTGCCTTTTGCTACTTCAAATCAGAATCAACAATCTCACAGGCTTTCCTACTTTCAAAAGACAACAAGTGAAAGGAATCAAAAGAATCGCAGGGCGTCAATAAGCATTATATCAGAAACATATAGACGTCCCGGTGAGTAAACATGTGTTAAGAGCGAAAACAAATTGTACTGTTTACAAGTAGTGTTATATTTTATCCCCAATTACACAGCTTCAATGATTAAAGGCAGTCTAAAAATTGAAAAAAAAATATAAAATAGTATAAAATAGTGCCTTTGATACTGGGTGTGAAAAAAACAGCTGTTTGGAATTTTTCCAGAAATAATTTTTTGTCTTCTTATTCCAAAGTAGTCACATATTAACCACCAAGCTTTTTAAGACATTCGTTAGGCCATTCAAGTATTATTAACGAAGGTACGCTGTGTAACTGGTTTTTGGCCATACCACCCCACCCTCACACCCCCTGAAATTTTCCTCTTGTATCTTCATCAGTTTTAATTATTGTTTTTACCGTTTAGACTTACTATCTATTAGCCTTCTGTGTGAAGTTCAGAAAGATAGGAAACAGATCAAAATATCAGTTTTATTAAAACTTTGATTGTCAAGATTATTTTGAAGATGTTTGTAATTACAATATCGTTAAGCCTTGACTCAAATTGATTAATCAGAGCTAGGAAGTCATTTAAAAAAAGAAATAAAAACAAGATTCAAAAGTTGCATAAATTATCTCGCGTTGTTTAAACGCTTATTAAAATGTCTCTTTTTTCCTTCCACGGTTTTTTTTCCGCGGTTCTGTAGAAATGGAATTAGTTTGTAATAAGTAAGACAAAAAAAGGGTATATAAAGAATAAAATAACAGTTGACAAGTTAGCTATCAACTATAAACTAAGAGCTAAAAAAAAAACCCACCACCACCAACGAAGAAGTAAGCAGCACAGGGCAGAGCAGACTGAAAAACAAACGAGGAACACGGTGTGCGGGGCTTCATGCCTTTTAGGATTCCGAACCCGGCCATTTGCCCGATTGCAATCACTAAGGCCGATAAAAACAGATTAGATTCCACTTTTTATCCTTCTTGGCACGATGTGAGGTGAGTGCTGAAATAGTACTGCGGAGCAGGATCTCATTTTTATTACAATAATATTCACTTTGGGGTGGAAAAAGCCTTTCTTTTTTATTGATTGTTTATTTAGATTTTAGCATCAATATTACGCTTCTTTTCGTAAAAAATTGGAAAAAAAGCACTATAGAAAAAGAGGTTCTTCATAATAGCTTTTATTGTTCTACGGCTTTAGCCGGTAGAACTTTAAAATGGGCTCCTTTTTTTGTCGCCGTTTTTACTACCGAGACTAGTGAAGCACGACAGGATACCAGCCTAGAGTAGCGGTACGGGAATTATTAGTTTTTGAGTGTTATAACAGACTACTCTGTTGCACAAGGTACAAAAACCTATTATTTTTACAAATTAATCGTTTTGCATTATTATTTTATGTTCAGTTGGTTTCGCTAGTACCAAGCTGCAACGGTCGTTTATCTTTTAAGTGATCTGGAATTTACTGAAGCTAGATTTGTACTTCGTTCAAAACGAGTTTCAACAGGCTAAAATTTGTTTTAAAAAACGCAATAAATCAAAAATAGTTGTTTTTATATGATATATACGTTTCCAGGGGCGGATTCAAACATTGGCGAACTCGGCACTCGCCTAAGGAGCAATGTAGCCTCCCCCCAACGCGCTTCCTAGAATCGTTACAATTAGGTTCCGTTTTCACTTCGCTTTTTATATTATGTTGTAGCAGTATCTCCTTCACGGTGCTTTGCTGAGTCTGTAAGATTTTTCCTAGTGCTACGGTACCGATTTAATATTTTGTCCTATTTCATACTTCAGGCCTATACCAAGTGACTCCACAGGCTACCGTAAAATTTGGTAAAGTCGGCGAGAAGCATATCTCGCCGACTGTGGAGTGCTTTTCGCCGACTTTGGGTGAATTTACGGTAGTTTTCTATAGGTTGACAGAAAGTCAACCTTACAAGGACATTTGTTTATTTTAACCGTTGACCGTATCATATGACAATCTCGGCAAGATAGGCTGAGATTTCCCTATTTCAATTCTTTCCGTTCATCATGGCTTCAGCAGTGAACATGAGGAAACGCGTAGAGTCTACTGTAAGAAGCAATAAAATCAACGATGTTAAAATTTTGCACGCGAAAAAGAAGAAACATTACTGGAAAACATTTATTCTCTGTGTCGCCTGTGATTGCAGAAGAAAAGCAGTTTGGCAGAAAAGCAGGCTTTGACTTTACAAAAATAATAGCATTAACTCGATGACTACGCTTTCAGGTACATCTGTTTACTTTAAATTCCATTGATCTTAGAGTAAGATACATAATTGCTTTCTATTGCTGTGCTAGCAAGTGTGAACATGAAACTGTTTATAGTTTCACTTTCAACAAATTCAAAAGAGCTTTATGTTGTCTTGGGTTTCTTTTTTATTCAAGTAACAAGACATTTATAACATCACAATAAATCGAATAGCTAGTCAGCTGGTTACTTTTTGTAGCTGGTAAAGGTGTAATGTATATAACAATTTGTTGACTTTGTAACAACTTTGTATGTTTACTTTTGTAGATTCAAAGCTTCAGGCAGTAGACACTTTCCAAACGATTTTTTAACATGCCACAAGGCCAAGGAAGAGAACACTAGTTTTGGGAAGAAGACTTGACAAGACTTTATGATGTTTTGGTGTAAAATCTCGAGCCTCGTATCGAAATAATTCCTGGAAATGGTGCTAATTATATACAATTCGAATAAGAAAAAGGCATGGCTTTATTTAATGGGTGAAATGACAAAAGTTTTTCACATTTTCACTAAAGAAGTTGTCTTGCTGATAGACTTGAAAAATGTTTGTGGTTCTACCAACATGGCGAACATGACTTAGCATATATACTTATTACAACCCTATCCAGATGGACACAAAAACGTGTAATAATGTAGTTAACGATATCTGTTCTTGAATGATTTTGTTTTGTTAAAAATTTCAAGTATTTATAGTAATTATCGCATAACAGCTAAAAGGTATTTTCAAGTTTGATTCAACATTTTAAGAGTCTGTACCGAAAAATTAAAACAGTGTTTTTCTTGCTATTAAGCTAATAGGGCTAAATATTTTTTGACTGAATGTTGTGCTAAATCAGTGTTCATTTTTTCATTTTTGTAGATTATTGTGTTGTAAGGTTGTTTTTAATTAGCTATATAATCTTGCCATTTTTATTTTATTGTATTTATCTATCTGTTCTTGTTGTTTATGTTGTTGTTACTATGATCTAATAATACAAATAAAGCCTATTTACATATGCATTTTTGTGTTGTTGTTTTTTGCTTATTTTTCTTTCAGGCCTCCTTTTTCATGTTATTAAATGTTTTAATAGATTAAATATGAAAATTTTTTATTAGTAATATATACTGTTTTGCATTACCGAATTACAAGAATTATATATGTCTTTTTTACTGAATCTAGTTTCCGAAAATTTATAGCCTCAAAAGCTATTATATTCACCCATAACTTGCAAAAAAAAATTCTGGATGTGGAAGAAAGAAGAAGTTTTGCTGGCTAGCTAATTTTAGCCTTAATTTTTCTGAAAACATTATTTGGCTTTCATTTAAGAATTTTATGATTTTTTTTTTTCAAATAACATGTAAGAAATGGACTTGTAAAGGTCTTGTCTGCTGCATTTTGGGGTGCTGAAATAGGTAAATAAGCTAAAGCTTCTGGACAAGACCCCCATCTGATTTAGCTTCGCAAATCCGCCTAAGGAGAAAAAAATCCTCTATCCGCCCCTGGTTTCATCTAGGTTTCATAAAAGCAGTGTTTACAAACTTGAACTTTCATATTTTTCCTTCTCTTTTGCTGTGCCAGTTGAAATAATTAATTATTAATAACGTCAGCATTTTTCTGCACAATTAACTAAAGCAAATACTCCCCCGTAGGGGACTACTAAATCAGTAATACGCCGTAGAACTTCCTGACGAAACGGCTGGTTTATTGAGTATAAAATACGTTTAAGTATAAAAAATGTAAAAACGTCGAGCAAATCGTCGTGGTCTTGTGGTTAGCGCGCTGTGCTTAGATGCAAGGCATCAAGTCGACATGTGTTCGAATCCCACTACAGCACAGTTTTAAAAAAAAATGTTTGCGAATAAAATCTCGTTAGGAGCTACCTTAAAGGGGCTACGGAACGGCTGTTGGTTTTCGACTTTAGTGACTTACACGAAAGTCGAGCTGATGGCGGCGAAAAACAAACTGGCTATTTTCCGGCATGTATGTAATTTACAGACTCGAACATATAGATATATCTAGAATTTTTATCTTCTCCAGCCTTGGTCATGTTTTCATCCAGAATGAGTCTCGCTGAAATATTTCTTTGTAATATACTTTTTGAAAAAAAATATTGAACCAGCGAGCAAAGTGCGCTGGTCTGTTCATTGCGCAAAACGCGTTTGCCGGATTTTTAATATGTGCGCGGGATATACGGAGTGTGAGCATTTTAACCGGTTCGTAGCCCCTTTAACAACGATTAGAGAAGGTTTGGGAACGAGTTTAAATCTGTGACGGTGCAACTGCAATTTGGAACGTTGATAGTTAGTTACGAGTTGGAAACCAATACTTTCCTCGCAGATGAAATAATAATTAAAAATAACGAGTTTGTTACTCCATAATTAATTCGTTTAAGATTTAAATATCCAACAATTAACATCAATAATTTAAAAAATATAATTTTAGATATGACAAATTAACTGTAATGGCGGCACCTATATGAAGCTCACAGTGCTGCTAAGACACAAGGCATTGTTAACTTTATTAAGGTCCCGGATTGGAGGAAGAGCGAGGTCGGTAGTTAATCATTTTAAAATGGAAAAATCAACATTTTTTTAGTAATAAATTTTAGACAGGTTAAAAACGTCCATCTATTATTTTATGAATTTATTAATACATCAGTGATTTTCGTGATTAAAATTCTAACATGAAAGTTCATACGTTATAATTCGATACAGTAGGAACCGTGATTTAACAAAGTTTTAATTTTGCTGTACAAAAACATGTCATTTGCTGACGTCATCAGATTTTTGTAAACCAATATTTTTATTTTGTTCTT
Source organism: Hydractinia echinata (assembly GCA_030067915.1). Taxonomy (NCBI): domain Eukaryota; kingdom Metazoa; phylum Cnidaria; class Hydrozoa; order Anthoathecata; family Hydractiniidae; genus Hydractinia; species Hydractinia echinata. Next base: position 561,815 of record JASGCC010000080.1, read on the forward strand.
CGGCCTAGGGGGGCTTTCTGCAACCTCTAACCGATAATACCGCGGGGCGACCGATCAATATTTTTTTAGGCTCTGTAGCAAAATTTATAAATTTAACAGAGGTGTTTTCTCAATCATTTTTAAAAAATGTAATTCCATTAGAGTGATTAAAAATTACTCTCTTTATCTTAATTCAAGCAGTCATTTTTGTTTATTTTGTTTTTATAAAGCAGGTGCATAAAATAGGAAAAATATAATATCGAATGGTGTGGTCTACGAATAAATGTTTTGCAAACGAATAAAACAAGCTGAGAATGAAGAAAATGTTGCAAAAAACTCTGAAGCAGAAACAAGTCGATTTTAATTCTGCTGCCAAATTTTGCAACATTTGCAAAAAATGAGAAGACTATAAAACATCTCCTTAAAACTACATTCTGTATTTTATAAAACTTTTATTTGCATTTTTAATTGGGCGGAACAAATCATTTTGTGAATCGTTATCGATCAGTCGGTTTTCAAAATGAGTTGGTTGACTAAACTTTATATGTATTTAATAGTTTGATAAAATAAAGCAATTTCATTAGCTAGGTATTTTAGCTATCGTATTTTAATTTTAATTTACCATGACGGCTTTTTAAAACAACAATGAAATTGCTTTGTTATAAATAATTAGACATTGTTACTGTTGTTGTCTATTTCGTATCAACGCTTAAATTGATTTTTCGAACCTTAATAATGAAATTGACAACAAACCGTTAGATGATGAAAAGCACATTAGATTTCAAAATGTATTTTTCTAAGCGGATTCTTCCATAGGTTTAAACAACTGTGTTAATAATAAGATTGGAAATAAATCAAAAGTCTTCAACTCATGGCGTATGCAAATTAATTGACATAATTTAGGCCTTTAATGTTTTCCAGAAAAATGGACTTTGCAACAACCAATATAACGCAATTTGTCAAATTTTTTGCTAATCTCTTCTTCTTCTTCTTCTTCTTCTATGCCTTTTCGATTTGTAAAAACAGTCTTTTATTTATCTTAGGCGAGGCAAATGACTTTAGATATATCACTCCATCGTTTTCTATCTTGTGCAATCTGTTTTAGTGTGCGAAGGTCATCAGTTGTTGTAAATTGCTTAACAGGGAGTATTGGGTTATTTTTGAGAGTTGTTTTGATATCTTGATCTATAGAAGTTGGTAAAGTAATTCGTTTGTTTCCTGGAAATTTCTTTATCTGCCAAATAAATTAAAAAATAGCAGTCATCAGAGTTTGCAGAGATGGCTCAATCTTACCTAACCAACCCCCCACAACATTTGACCGCGTTGCGCAGGACCTAACGTGCAGCTATTGGGTTTGTAGTGAATTCTTACTAAATTTCAATCCAGTTTATGTACAACAAGTTTTCATATTACTGCTGTTGCAATTATAACAATACAAGTTAAACAGCTACTACTACGACAAAACACAATCTAAAAGTTTAAAGAAAATTCAAGAAAAAAAAAGTAAACAAAATATAAGTTAGGACATTATAGAATTATAGATTTTTCAAACTCTTTCTTAATTTCAATCAATTTCCCAGGTTTAGGTTCCACCCCAAATTCAACAGAGTTGTCGATAGTTCGCTTACTCAAGCCGAAGTCGAACAGCGAGCTTCTATATAATAATTTTTTGTCTGTCTGTGAGCCAATTTAAAAACCAGGGGATTTTGTAATCGAAAACGCCATTATAATCGAACATATAATCATTGAAATAACCCCTGTCTAAGTTAATTTCATTACTTCATGCTAACAGACGGGCAAGGATGCTCGAAGTAGAGATACGGAAAATGTGCAAGACGGGCAATCACCCGTGGAAAAAGAGCCAACGACTAGTTCTTGGGGGAGTGGGGGAAGTATAAGATGAAGTTATTAACAAAACGTTATTTTCTTTATAGACGCTCCAATTATTGAAAAGCACATTTACGTCAAGGAAATGTCAAACACAGTACCTATGGAACAGAAAACATCGTTTCAATGTCGCAGTCTCAGAAGATTTTATTGTGTAAATAGAAAAAAGTGAGTTTGACATAATATGTAATATGTACGACCTTTCCTGAACCCTGATAATTTCAATACCCATTAATTTTGGTGTTTTACGGTATTAAAATGTTTTGATGTTGTCCTGCGAAATACAAAGCCTGAGGTCGAAAGTACAAAAAGCAAGCTTGTACGGTCTGTTACCTTGACCGTGGGCTTTACATTTTACAGTACAACGTTATAACTTGTCAGTATCTATTTATATTACCTGATTACATTTCATCTAAAATACAAATTCTTATATAAAAAGTCATTTTTTTGTTTGACTTGTTCTTCCCAAGTCACCAAAGAAGAAATAAGTTAGATTTTAATACATGCGTTAACGCGGGCGCAAATGCATCAAAATTTCATCAAACAGCGTAGCTATTTTTGGTTGATGAGTTTCTCAATGAAAATTCGAATGTTTGATAAAATCAAATCGGTTTCATCAAACAATCAAATTTTCAGAAAAGTCATTCATTCTTTCTAGATGGCCGGTGGGTCAGGATTTCACAACTCTTTTGCTTTTAAATGAATTAATAGATTCAGATGATTGCTAGGCCCACCGGGGTAAAACAAGAACATGGGTCTAAAAAAGACGTGAGAAGAGATATTTTAATAATATTATAAAAGAGTTAAAAATAGAAGATAGGATTGGCTTTAGAAAAATGTTTCGGATGGACGCTACAGATTTTAATTACGTTTTGAGTAAAATTTCGGATATTCATTTCTCGAAAAGAACGACTTGGTGGGACTAATCCTATTCCGTGAGACGAAATTTTTGTTTTTATTTTCTCGCTTATTGCGAGAAAATGTTTAAATAAAAGAAAAGGAAGTAAGCCTATTGACATATCTGTTCCGGCTCCGCAAAATACACAGGAGTATCGCCGCAGTAAACATGAAAACGAGGTTTGTTATGAACATTTTATTTTTCATGAGAAGAAGACTTTACTACAAGATTTTAACTTTATAGTCAAGCTTTATTTCCATATTTTCTAAAATTATGGATAAAGATAAAATCAAAGAGGCTAGTAGTAGTAAGGGTGTGGCAAGAAAAAGAAAATATTCTCGTGGCTTGGAGTGTGCAGCTTTTGAATGTAACAGTACGTACTACCTCAAAAACGAAAGTAGAACCCCGTTTCATTTTTTTAAACTCCCCATGCAAAATCCAGAAAAAAGTGCATGGTGTAGCTTGATCAAGCGTCAAGATGGTAAAGATGGATTCTCTGTTACCAAAAACACATATCTGTGTCACCACTTTTCAGAGAAGACCAATATAAAAGAAACCCAACCAGCTGGAGATTGCATAAGGGAATTAAACTCATTGAACCTATACACCAGTTTTACTTCCACTAAACCATCTAGACCCCCTCCAAGAAATCGCAGTTCCTCCTTATCGTTTGTATCAAAGTTATGGGCTGGTCGAGTGAGTGACAAAGAACTAACGAAAAAGTCTGGAATTTTGTTTCTATTAACTTGTGGTGATAATATAATTGCTGATCGTGGTTTCGACGTATCAGACATTCACCCTGATGGTGTAACTTTGAATATTCCACCATTTGAAGGTCATCGAGACCAGCTTACAGCAGAAGAAACTGATAAAACTGCTAGAATTGCTTCTGTCAGAATACATGTGGAAAGAGCAATAGACCTATTTCCATATCCATTTGGTTCCGCGAAATATGCATACTCAAAATGCAGAATAACATGAAAACGAGATTAGTTATGAGCAAAATATTAGTTTGCAGCGAAGTAGTGCAGATATCGTTTGTTTACTTGCAATATTTGCAAAATTAATTTGTCATACAGATTGTTATTAACATTTGGTGATAATATGGGATAATAGCATGTATCATTGGGTCGTTCTAATGCTTTTGTTTATTATTTCTTGGTGGTAAATGAGCTAGGTATTAGCTAGCTTTGAATATGATATGAGTAGCTAACTATTTGACTGACTGACTTGTTCCAAACAACCGTGAAATTTCAAGCTGTTTACCAAAATTGGGGATGTTGCTGGTATATATCCTGTGTCTCCACTTATTGAGTGTACCTTGTTTTTTAAACAACATCTGTGAAAATAACATTAGCCAGGCTTACTGACTGTGGTTTTAAAATAGTAGTTGAGTTGACCTTGCCTTAAGTTGTTAATTTTTTTTTCATGTGAGGGTAGCTTGGGAAGTATTTATAACTCACATTTTACACATTTGTGATTTCAGAATTAGGATACTAATTTGACTTGGTGGGAAAAGTTGGACTCTAAACCTTTCTTGGAATGTTCTTGCTTATTTGTGTTAAGTTTTAAGCCTCTACCATAGATTGAATTTGGTTAAAAAAATTATCAAAAACTTCAAAATATAAGGTTGACTAAAAGGATGATATCCTAATTCTTAAATTTCGTATTCAGAGAGTTACCATCTTGGTATTTTTTCAGGCAAATGAAATTGTCCAGTGATCGGTCAGAAACAAATTTTTTCTTGAGAGAATCACTTCACAAAATAATTAAAAAATTGTTGCTTAAAAAAACGCAAAACATTTACTGACATACTGTCTAGAATTAAAGAAATTTCTTTAAAATTTTGTCCACAAAATGCTTGTCATATCGAACTTTAATAAGTGAAAACAATTAACTTTAATAAGTGGAAACAATGTGAAATTTTTTTTTGATGTCAAAAATTTTTGGTTTTGTATTTTCACAAATCGACACTTTGGAAATATTTCATTGAGATTATTTTCTGTAAATAAACAATTGGAATAATTCTGCAAGATTAATTTTCAAGATTTCAAAAAAGCAAGAAAACAAAATACATAAGGACCTGGTTTTTAAGAACATTGAGACTGAGATTTTGATAAATATTAAGCACGTTTACAGCTGAAACCCAGAAATTCTTATAAGAAAAAGTATATTATTTTATTTTCATTTTTTTTTCATAAAAACCTAAAAAAATTAGGTGCCATTTTAAAAAAAGACTTTACTTTTTCTACATATGGGGATTTATGATAAGCTCTATGCTCTATCAATTCATATTACTTACAAACTGTAAGTATTAAGGTTAACCATCACAATGCTTGATACAAATGTACGATTATTGACAGTCAGTAAGAGAGGGAGTAGTGACAGAGGAAGTGTGACAGTCACATAATCACAACAGCCAATACTGAAAATATTAATTTTAATTATCAGTTTACGCAACAAATGTTGAAAAATGATTTGTTGGTAACTCATGCAGCTAAGCTATAGCTACAACCCTGGAAAAAATACTTGTGAAAATGCTATAAGAAAATCCAGCCATTGAAATCTCTTTACTGTGTCATCCCCTTTCCCCCGAAGTCAATGTTATTTTTCTTTAGGTTTCTGGAATACTTCTGTTAGCATCAGTCAAGCATATTCAATATTGATTTTGGGGGAATGGAGAGCTCAAAATGATATTTACAATATGTTTTTCCAGGGTTTTAGCTTAGCCGCTGGCTACTTTTTGGCTTAACTACTAGCAAGCTAATTTTAATTTTTTGAACTGATCAGAAGTTATATGTGCCACTGAGCGTTAGTAAACTGTATATTGAGTTTTAGTTCTAAATTTACTTGGAAACAGTAAATAAAAATGTATTCACATCATTCTAAAAACGGGGCTAGGTTTAACGTGGCTAGGAGGTTTTAGAGGGTTAGCTAGCTAGCTAGCTAACATATACCAAAAGATACGCCCTTAAAATCTGCAATATTTTAATTTTTTTTGTCACACTACCACTACCAAAACCCTCTTTATAACTGTCTTAACTACGTTAAAAGCTGTAAAAGTCAACATTTTGTTGATACATTCTTCAAACTTGCATGTAAACAACCAGCATCTCAAAATTTGCTCATAACTAATCTCGTTTTCATGTTATTCTGCATTTTGAGTATGTATATTTCGCGGAACCAAATGGATATGGAAATAGGTCTATTGGTAGAGTCAAATGTTATCACATTTTGGATGAAATAATCCCTCTGTCGTTGTCACCAATTATGAATCAGATATTCACTTACGTAACCAACTTTTTACCACCATTATGCCCCCCACCAGGCAGAAAAGATTAGAGATAAAATATGTCGTTTAAAATTGTCACATTCTACTACTATACTACGCCAAGCATAATAAAACGGCTATTTTTATAGCCACAAATAATTAAAAAACATTGATTTTGGCTATGCCATATCAACATTGTGTTTTTTAAATAACCTATTTTAACTACACTTAAAAGTTTTTCGCTCTTCCTCAAAAAAAAATCTTTAGTTTAGGGAAATTATATAAATCTGTACAATATTCTCCTAGTAGGAGTACATAGCAATAAATTAACTTTATAAACCAATATGAACCAATCAACTTATTTGTTTACATATAATCAACCAATGAAAATAAATAGTTTTTCCAGAAGAACCAATTAGTTATTGAGAAAATAAAGTTTCAGTCAAGCGTAAAAAACTTTCTGTACAAGGAGGTTGCTGCAAAGAATGTATAGCCAAATAATGAATTTTATAAATTTGTGGCTTTAAAAAAAGCCGTTTTTTAGCGACAGAATACAGAATAAACTTGACGGATAAGGTCAGCTTTTGTGTCAAATGTTTCCTCCTTGTAAACAAACAAAATCTTTTTTAGTTCGGGAACACTCAGCGATCCTAAGTCTTTCAAACCATTACCTGTTTTAGTATGAGGTAATAGTGCTTGAAACTGATCCATATTGCACTCAAGTGCAGCCAAAAATAACAAAAAATGTATAAATTTGTTAAGTAATTTGTGCACTTTCCCGCTACAATTTCAAATGGTTCATAATAAACCTCGTTTTCATGTGGCGCTATCATTTTAAGCCGCCAGTTAATTGTGAATATGCGATATGGAAAGGAGCTTATTAGACTGAATTATATATTTTTCATTGTCCTTTTGTTGTTGTTTTTATAGAAAGAAAAAACATTGAAAATTTAAACTTTTGTGGCAATTTTCGATCTGGATACTAAATGGCAAAAAGTGATTATATTTAAAAATTTAGTCACTACCAATAAGTTATTAGTGTTTTACCAGAATAAGAAACCATTATGAGTATTTTTAAAAGTTCTGCACGGGTTATCTTCCTATCCCGCAAAATGATTTTGATTAACTGATATGCGCTTTTTTATGCTTTAAGAATAAATCACGATGGGGACATTTCCTACATTACAGAAATTTTAAGGGGAGAGTTATTTGGACAAATAGTTATTAGGACATATCATTATTGAAACATTTAGTGATAATATTTTTGCCTCTTTTGTAGATATTTTTGCTTTGGCTGTCTTGTTCTCACTGCCCTCTTCGTGGTTCTGCCTGGCATTTTTTACCTGAAAGAATCTCTAGAATTTTCAGCGCTGAAATATGATGAACCTGATGTCTTAATTCAACTTAACTTGGAAGATTTGCAGGATAGCCTTGATAAAAGGGAGAAGAATTGCTGGAAAAGGTTAATTCTTAAAAACAAAACGAGCCCTTTAACAGTAGTGTGTGCATTTCAACCGTGTACAAACAAAATATTTAAAAGAAACCGGAAAACAGTTGTACTTGGCATGGGCGTTCATTTAGGGCATGATGCTGATCAGAAGTTCTCGTGTAGGCAGTCTGGAATAGAGTATATTAGTTGGGAAACCAGGAGTAAAGACGCGCCAGCAATAACCAAAAAGTTTTCAATTCATCCATATCACCAAACTCATCTGATGAAAGCGCAACAAGCATTTTGGAAAAGTTTACGCAATCACCCGCAGTTGGTCAAAGCAGACATTATAATGTGTGGTTTTGACGCATGGCATTGTCTCATGTTTGCACCGTTTAATAAGAAAATGATTATAAATCCTGGTTATAGATTTGAAGGCCACTTACAAACTGATGGTGAGCAAGCTAAACAATTGCAAAGTGTACTTTATAACGCAGTTCGTTACAACCCTGACGTGATCATGGCCGGACATATTATCTATGACATATTGTACGAACAGCACTTTTTAGGCTCTCACAAAATCATTCCGCTCCCTGCAACTGGTTACTATGTGCGCGACCGTATTAAACTAGAAGTTAATAAAGGACTATGCCCAGATGTACCTTTACATAGTAGTGGCTATCATCCGAACAAAATGGAGGTGTTGATCATGCCCAAACGATTGTCTAAAGGTGGACATATTGTTGCTGAAGAAATGAAAAAATACGCAGAAAAAGCCAAAGGAAAATACAAAGTAGAACTTTTTGAGAACGCAATAAAAGGGCGATATCCCTATTGCCAAATAGGTATGTTTCTTTATTATCGGCAATTATTGTTCAGGGTTAATACAGTGATGTTTTTGTTTGTTTGTTTGTTTATTTATTTTTTTGTTCATTTTTTTGTTTATTTATTTATTTTTTTGCTTGTTTGTTTGTACTTCGCCATTTCGTCTTTCTAAGGTTCTAATTGCAAACAAAACTAACAATTAAAAAACATTTAAAACAGCAAATCTACAACACTTTGATAGCATATGTCGATGTGAACATTAAAGTAACTAAGACAGCCAGAAACTCATAGATAGGAAAAACAAAAAACAATGATCAAAAGATTTGTGGTAAAGAAATTTTGACGTCTAATTAAATTCGAACAATGTGTAGATAAATATTTGTAGTTTGAAAGCAGCTTTTACGCTCGTCCTTTGTTTTAAATTCCTGTTTGTCTGTGTAATCAATTGGTGCATGAATGTCTAAAACACACATGCATTTCGTGTTTCTGGAACAGTTTTATTCTCGTGTACTTATCCAATTCTCATTGCCATCAGGTAAAGATAATTAGACTTTTCTCTTAGGAAAATATCAGGCTGGTATTGTGCTTGGCTATTCTGTCATGTCGTACTTCACAAGCGAAGTGGCAAGCTTAGGTATTCCTTTGTTTGTGCCAACTCCTCGTTTGTATGCCGAATGGGAGAGGAAACATCATCTTATAGAAGAAAGAAAAAATAATTTAGACCAAACTATTCTGAATGATATGGAAAAAAATCCGCGGGCAATAAATATTGGGTATGTTTGAAAACCTACTGCGTTTATTGTTTATCGTATTGTAATTATAGATAAACGTCAAAATTCTTGGACACAAAAAATTCGCGTGTGTTTTTTGTTTTTTCACAAAGTAAAAATTTTTAACGAGATTTGCGCGTTTTTTATATTTTTTGTAATAAAGCGAGGGATGCTAAATTCTGGGCATTGCAAAAATTCTCTAGTAAACCTGATCTTGATAGCGACTAGAAGAATAGAGAAAGAGAAGCATTTGACCTTGTCTAACTATTTTCTGCAAAAAGATGTCAAAATAATTCTGCTAATGAAATGCGTGTATGAAATTTAATACTTGTGCATGCTCAAGTTGAGGTTGTAGATAACCCCCTTAGAAAATTCCAAATTTCCCCCAAAATTTATGGGATTGTTTAGGTAATGGAAAAAACTGTGATATCACCTACAGGAATAGTGATGGCACATTTACTCTCCATTTGATTGCGCTTTTTAGTTTTAAAAGTGGTAAATTTAAATCCGCCATACTAAGAAACTTTTTTCTCGTTAACTTATTTATAACTTATTTCTTACAGAAGTATACAACATGACACTATTCATTTTGTCATATCACAAAAAGATGTGTTACTACTCCTATCTAAAATTTTGTAGCTCTAACTTCCTGTCAAACTTCAGATTTTATAGTCACCGGAAAGTTAATTTTTTGGGCTTTTGTAACCATGGTAACCGACGTGACCAATGAGGGTATTCTTGAAGTCACACGATACAATACTTTTAACTAATAAATTGTTTCGAATTTTTTTGAATATTACAGAAGAAAAATTTATGACGGGGTTTCCACCTTATGACGATTGAAAAAGTTTTTGGATTAGAATGACTAACACATGTTTTGCAGATTTGTTTGACGTAAACAATTCAGGAAAGTCTTTTTTTACCAGAATTCTTTTCAGCTGGGTAGCTCATTTAGCATTAATGTTTTGCAGAAAAACTCTGGATCTCATGTTTTAAATATAAATTGATGAGTGTGAGAGGAAGAAAAAAATCCAAATCCTCAATTAGTATAAAACTTAAAAGATAACCAATTGTTGCATTTTTTAACCCTATTACAACCGCGGGATTCTAGAGGGAAATGCCCCAAAGGACATATTCGTTTTTATAACAGTAACCCTATTCTGAAACTTATGAAAGCAACAAGACAGCACCTTTTTCTGTGACGTCATCAGAAGCTGGAAATTTGTCCAAAATATCACTATCCGCTTACAGTTCAATAACGTTGGTTCTAGAGTGAATTTTTAAATTCTGTTTAAAGTTTCTGACAACCAAATAAAAATGTTATTTAACATATTTTTCGGTTTTTGCATAATTCGTGTAAAAAAAGCGCCATAAATTGTGCAAAATTGTTCAAAAAAATTCCCCTAACAATAAAAAAACGTTGTTTTGTCAGTTTTAAGTTCTACGGATTTAATCTTAACGAAAATTAATATATTTACCCGATATAACGATTTCATAACTGTTTCAATATAGCATTGGAACAGAATGACCAAGAAAGAAAATTTCAAGCCGGTGATATGCCACCCATATTTTCGAAGTCTGTATTTTCTATTTTTCGCAATTTCCTGATACATTTTTGATTAAGTTGTCAAATTATTAAGCCTCTTTCTAATAACCACCCCCATTCCAATACGCCACCAACCAAAAAAGTAATTCTGAAAAATAAGCCTCCTGGAGATGACCCCATTCAGGCCGGGTTTTTTGTCACAAATGCTTGTTAGCACATGGGAGGACAATCGATATAAATAAAGGTTGAATGACGTTTTATGTATTTCCGCTCCTGAAAAAATATAACACTCAATGTAAATACAGAATAATAAAAAAATTAAAAACCATTTAGTTGTGTACAATTACTTATGAAGTGATAAAAAGGTTAAAATATGACTTTGGAATTGTTAGAGGATAATCAAATATTTGCCTATAAGATCAGGATGTTTCTTGATTATCAAAGATTTTTATCAAGACACATGAGCATTTCTCTTTCAGTGTAGTGGATGTTTGAAAATATAACATTGTGAATTAATTTGTTCTGCTAGGCACGCAGTACAGGACAGAAATATTTTCTAAGGTAACTTTGTAGGAATTTACACAACTCCCGGCACAGATAAAGATTTCAAACCCACCTGAAGCTATCTATGTAAGACAAACGGAAGAATAAGTATTCATATGAATTGTTACGAATTTCGAAAACTCAACTCAACTGTGAGAAATAACTTAAGTCATAAAAGTCGAATTTATTTTTCGATAAAAAAAATCCTTACACTAAAATAAAAAAACACGATCAGGGAACTGTAGTTACTAGCAGTTTCAAAAAAAAAAAAAATTATTCCAGATTACTCGACTCTTGTGTTTCGTAGGCAGCTGCAAAGTTAACCAGAATTTGATTAGGATATTTTGTTTGTGGTGGGTTAAGTACCCAGATTCCCCAGAAAGAATTCTTTTGATTTAAATGACGTTAAAATTATCTCTATATGTTTTGTTATATTTTTTTAGGTATAACCCAAATGACGATTTCGATGAAAAAGCAATCTTAGAATGGGTGAAATATTCCGATTATTATTACTACGACGGGGTCCAGCAGTTTGACAGCTATGAAGAACTCTTTCAAAAATTAGAGAATTCCGATCTTCAAGCTATGAATGCAGCAATGCTCAAAAATAGAAAACAAAATCGAGATACAAACATAAGGAATTTAAATGCTATAGAAAAGTATTTCTTCAATGGAGAACAGGAAACAAAGAGTTATATGCCTAACACATTCTCCGAGGGGATGAAACTTTGGCAAGAAAAACTAAACCCACCTAAATTTGTTTTCCACCCTACTGACACCACTGCGAAAAGAGAAATCGCGAAAAAAGAAATCGTGATAATCAACTACGAAGAATATATTAAAGTTTTTAAATCGAATCCACTATGTTCACACGCTGTGGAACAGAAAGTTATATTGTATGGTGTTTCTCTCGAGGCTTCGTCTACCCATGCGAATTGTACTTTTTTGAGACTGCAAGACCTTAAATCGGATTACATTGTGGCTGGAATAATGAAACGATTTCCTTTGTGGACGTCTGATAGACTTGTGCAAGATTTGATAATTTTGATTCATGCAATTCAACTTAAAGCAACATCTGTAACGAAACTATTTCATAACAACTTTGAATCTTGTAAAGGGACGAAGTTTTCACAGTTATTGCCATCAAGCATCGCCGGATGGCGTGAAATAACGTTCAATACTACAAACTTTTGGTACGCTTGGGTACCCTTTACTGATTTTACAGTGCTTAAAATGTGGTTCCAACTTGCCTCAAAGTTTTTGAAGTTTAAACCAAGACATGTTAAATGTTTTCCACTGTTATCTTCCACATCTCATTTCTCCACTGAAGACATCGAGGCCTTGAATGATTACCTTCAGTTTTGGAAAACCGATGAACAAAACAAATTTTTTAATCTTTTGGATCAGCTAAATTTTGAGCTGGCTGTTCGCGGATATACGACGAAATACTACGCTGAGTTACATCGCACGTGGTTGGAAACAATATCAGGCCATATCAATTCGACGAGGATGTTGATGATGTGAATGCCGAACTGAATGGCCTAAAAGATCAGCTTGTTCGCAATCAGCAGCAAATATGTTTTCAAGAGAGCGAATGGTTTCTCTGAAAAAAGGGATAAACCCTTAAATTAAAGCATGTGATTAAAAACTTTTGTTTAAAAAAATAGTAAATACTAAATTTCTCATTAATCGGCATGTGAATTTATAGTTACGCATTTCATATTTTTGTTTGATATGTTTCTCAAATTTTGAATGGTTAGCAGATAACAGAAAGTACGATTATGTGATTGTGATTGAATTTCCATCTTTTTAAAAATTAGTACCGTTATTACAGCCTAGAAGTACCAAACCAAAACCACATGCAAAAAAAAAGTCGACAGGTTATTTTTTTTTACTTTTCTTTTACTTCTCAGAAATTGATGTTTGCATGAACATTGCGGGTTGTTTTTATTATAGTTTCTAATTAGTTCATTGTACTTTTAAGTAAATCATGGAATTTTCTTATACCTACCTTTAAAGACTTTATTTCTATTAATCGCCGACTTCCATTGGTCCAATATTCTGGTAGCGCGATTAAGATATCAGGAGTAAAGTCGAAGACCCTATTTAACTTATTCGCTCCAAATTATTTGTTTTTCAATTTTGATGTTGGCTTTCGTTAAGTCATTAAGAATTCTGCCATGATGCAAAGAAGTAGTTGTTTAGCTACAAGTAGAAGAATATATATAAATTTTATCACAGCGCAGCAAAATAGGATTCTTGAAGCTAAGAAGACTGAGGTATTCAATAATAGACCAGCGAAGATAATTTTTAACTAATAAGGTCATAGATTTCCTCTACCAGTTATTCTGTTTACATTAACATGCCTTGTTCCGATAAAGAAAATTTGTAAACTGAGGAATATTTTAGGTGATAAGAATCTTCCTTACGTTTGTTATGACCTTAAATCGGGAGGTTTTTTTGTTTCGTTTCTGATTAAGGCTTAATAATTGCAACATTTTGATGTACGCCATTCTTTGATGATTTTTGCTTTTTAAAAGCAAAATCAGTAAACGTATAGAAGAGTATTCTTGAAAAAAAAACATACACGCCCGGCATGCACTACTTGATGAAGAATCATTTGCACAAATAATGCCATTTAAAGTTTTTTAGTGGCAACGTTATCTCGAAATCAACTTTTAACTTTTTCTCGCTGTATTTAAGTTCTGTAACACATCTTATCTTTTGTTTCGTACGGTAGTTGCAAAATAAATTAGGAAACGAAAATGGGTTCAGAAACTGTTGCATTTTTAACCAAAATATGTACACTAAAAAACATTTAATGTCAACTTAAAGGAGTCCAAAAACAATAATCGGATGGTAAAATCAATGAAAAAGATATGTGCGGGCATTCTACATAGGTGGAAAGCGTTTATAGAATTTTAATTATATTTTCATAATCCCGAAACCACTAAAATCAAAAATGCATTGCACGTTTATGCCTTGTGTATTTTAAGAAGACTGACTTCAAATATATCCCTGGTCAGCACCAACACAAAATGGAAATTTACTTGAGAGACACATTCGAAAGAAAACTTTGAAAAATAGTTATTGCGCACAATCGTTACAATACACCATCTGCCAATTTACGTATTGCATGAGACCAACAAGAAATAGAAGTAACGTTACTTGTAACAAAACAGTACAAGAAAAGTTGACCACGTAGATACGCACGTGCTACCGACAACTGCACGTTTATGAACATTGGGAATGAAAATGTAATATCTAAAGTACTGCGACTTCTCATAAAGCTGATATTTCCACCTATATGAATGTGCCTTTGAATTGTCACTGGCAGACTGGCCGACACAATGGAAAAATCAAAACGGATTCCATGTATTCACGTCTGAAACTAATACAAGGGTTTCGAATTTTAAAACAAAAGATTAAAACTCAGTTGCCAAGATGTAGAACGCATTTCAGCGACTACGGCTACAATTCTGACAATGAAAATAAACGCAAATTTTGCATTCCGTTCCTTAAAGTAGCAATCTCTGCTTGAATATTTTCTTAAGCGTTCGTGGAAAGCTCATAGCTATATGCATTTTCTTAGTCAGTGCTAAAAGCTCTACACAATAGAGGCAAAATGTTTTTTGTTGACGTCATCAAAATTTAAATGACGATTCTTTTTCATTGTTATCCAGTCTAAGTGGATTTTTCCGCTGGTTTTATCGGCTAGTACATGTATATTAGATTACAGAATCTTGAACGGCGACTAATAATGATGTTCAATGTTACACTTTTGTTTACAATGGTAGGATCATGAAAATAAAAAATACCGGTATTGTCAAAGATTTTTTATATTTTAATTATCCTATTTATCTTATTTTTAAAGTTTTGTTCTCTCCAAAAATGACCAGACATGTTTTCATAAAACCCCTTAAATTTAATGCACAACGCCTTAGCCTTAATTTCTCATAGGTTAACATATAAAATGTTCATTATAAAACTACAAAAAACCTAATCTATATATATAGCCGGGGTAAGCCACAAGTCAAGGTGTGACCCGGCGTTGAACATTCCGTGGAACGCTTAATAAGAGCCGTAAACTGTGCCACACGATCAGGTGGAGCGCTTTAGTACAGGTACAGTATGTCGTAAATGAAGTGAAGCGCATACACCAATATAGTGTTGCGACTGTAACATATTTTAAAAAAAATAACTTTCCCGCAACGATAGCTGAAATAAAAGCAGAGTTTATAAACCGTTGTTACTCCATCATAGCAAAAACAATCGCTCAATATTATTTTAATAGTACAGTTAAAGAGTGTTGTACAGGCGTATAGGGCTAATACGCTTTTGAAAAAACTTTCTCGCTGACTCTGTTTAAATAAAAACACAAGAAACAGTCCATTGCTAACACAGGACTGAGCGGTTAGTCCAGGTAAACAGTGTTGCACATCCGTACAGGTGCGATTCCCGAGAAATTTCAAAAATTAATTGTCAATGGGCTGACCTCTTAGTACAGGTAAATCGTGTTGCACATGCGCATAGGCATACCAGCCTTTTATAAAAAACAATCTGTTGTTAACACTGGGCTAACTGCTTAGTACAGTTAAACAGAGTTGAACAGACGTATAGGCGTAATACCCTTTTCCAAAAAAACTTCATTGCAACTTCGGTTTATATGAGAACACAGGGAGCAGCCCTGTGCAGCCTGTCCAGCTAAAACAATTTGCTTAGCCATTTTATTTGCAGAAAATGTTTTAAGGAAAATAATAAAAGATGTAGCTAGCTACCTAGCTACTGCATTTAGCATAAGAATTATTGCTTAAGAATATTGTTGTAGCCAAACTGAATTTTTATACTCTCACTTTTTAGGTAAAGATAGGAGCTAGCTAAATGGCTACAGCCTCAACATAAAAATAAATGTTGGGTAGGATAAAAAGCTCTTATATCATACAGAATAGTAATAAGTAAGGCTCCAGTTAGCTAGCTAGCCTTCAAAATCTTCGTTCCTAGCCAAAAATCCTAAAACTGGTGCGTTTAAGATCTGTAAGTGACTAAAAAACGTGACATTATATTTATCTTAACATGTAAAGAGATATAGAAAACAAATATTACAAAATAAAAAGCTTTTAGAAGACAAAAAAAGGTCAAACAGGCTTACAAACCTAGCACTGACCACGACCTCTTTCAAATCCAAAATGGCCTTCGTCGTCATGTTCCTTCGTTGGCATGTCCAGGCCGCGAGAATCTTGGATTGGTTTTTCAAAGAATCAAGCGTTTTTATTGGCGTACTACGTGCGAGCGGTCAAAACAAAGTCAGTAAAACTGTCAGTAAACTGTCCCATTAGTTTTCTGTGGCTCCTGAGCGAAAACGGCGATTGAGGTCACGGGGGTAATTATTATTAAAAATGGCGTATTAAAATAATGCATTCATTTGTATCACTTAATTTATTTTTCTTACTGATAGTAATAAATCAAAGTCATTAAATTAGTTAAGGAAATAAATTAATTTTTTGGATTTATTTCACTCAATTATAAAGTTTTTCAATAAACAACCCCCTGGCTCTTGAAGAATCGCGGAAAGATCAAAGGAATATCGGTAACCCTTTTGAACACACAGAATACGGCTATTATTATAGAGACTAGTCGATAAGGCCCGTGGAAGAATCCACTCAGGCAGAAGATTAGGTTGTTTTGCAGATTTTGCTAACGTCGGCAGTGCATATACAAAAAAATTGGCGAAATGTAGTTTATCTGTTGCCTGTAATGCGTACAGATTGAAACGCTGATAAAAATAAGTGTTCGCAAACGCATAAGGAGATATGTGTTTTAAAATTTTAAAATTTTGCTGACGTCAGTAAAGACCTCTAAAGTACAAAAAAAAAATTATTTAGAAATTTGCACTGTAAAATCCACTTAGGTAGGAGTACATTAAAGAGAATCGTAACTTGTATTTTGATGACGTCTGCCAGGACCCGTCAATACACAATATTTTTTTCCTCAAATTTGTTTACACGTTGCTTCCAATGTGTAGAGCTTGAAACGCTGATCAAAATAATGTATAGAATCATGTACAACACCAACAATAATAATAAAGTCAGAAATGACACATCTCAAATATTTATATCTTATATGGTGATTACGTTTGATTACGTTGAAAACCTTTAATATTTTAATTAAAAGTGTCAAAAAACATCAAATTTATATCTGGAAAATCATTTATTCGGTTACATACTATCCTGTTCCCCAAAAATATACACAAAATGTAAAAATTATATAACCGGTTAATAAGAACATAAAAATTTTTCTTAGTATGATGATCTGTAGTGACCTTTACCAACCATTTTAAACGTAAATGTCAAAAAAGAATAAGGAGTAAATTTTGAATGAACAAAGATATTATTTTTGGAATATATACGGTCCGTCCTCACAAAAGTTTACACAAAATGTAAAACAGATTGGTTTTTGAGGAGCACATCCAAATCAACAAAAATCAGTTCATTTTTAGCATGTCCTATATTGTCATTGCCCATAAATCTTCCACAAAAAGGTTATGGAACACATCAAATTATAGAAAAATCAGGCATTTCATACAATATAAAAAACAAAAAAGTTTTAGTCAGAACAATTAGTATTTTTTTCATTATCACCAAACACAGTTATTACTACAATTTTAAGATTCTTAACAAAAACGTGAATTTGTTCTCTCAGTATATTGCATGTGGTCTTTTTCCCACAAAAGTTCACACAAAATTTTAAAAAACAGCCGTTTGCAACATAAACAAAAACACGAACAACCATACCATCCTCTCATAAATTAAAATAAAGTCATAAACCCACGTAAAGTGCCAATCAAATGTCTACAACCCCCTGTAAAAATAATCTGGCATTTTACATGTAGGCTGACAAAAGTTTAACAGGATGTCAGAAACAAAACAATAAAAAATAACTTAACACACACGCTTTAAATTCTGAAAAAAATTATTCCACTTGTCATATTGCTTGGGTCCCCCTGTAAAGTTTACAGGAAATGTGAAAATAATTATAGTCTTAAAAAAATACATCCTATATCCTGCAAAAGTTCAAGTCTTTGAAAGATTTTGTAGGTAGCTAGCTAGCTTGTTACATCATAATTCGTGCTTATAAAAGAAGAGAAGTTTGGAAACTAAGGTAGCTAGCTAGCTATAGATTATTAAAAAAGAGGAATAACAACATAATTCATAGGTTAGAGCTAGCCATGATATGAGATGGGAGCAGGACTTGGAGAGGCTAAATTAGCTAGCTAACAGCTACTGTACACCCAGTTAAATATACTTAAACTGGGAACATTTAGCTAAAACTAAAGCTAGCTATTTATGCTCAGTAAAACACATATAAAGAGAAACAATAGTAATGTAAAAATAATAACATTACAGTGAGTTCAACAAACCAAAGTTTTCCGTTTGTTAGTCCAGCTAACAGCTTTATGTAGCATTTTGAATTTTAGGACAAATACATTAGTTACGCGCCAGGGCATACATTAATTATGCAACAAATGTCAACAAATATGGCTACTTTAACAATTTGAGACTTTTAGGTAGCTTTTGCTGAAAAAAGGGAGCCAGCTTGCTCCAGCGACATAAAAACCAAACGTCTAAAAATATCAAAGTTCTTACTATTTGTGATTTCAAATCGACTTCAAACTCTAGCCTTTATTTTTTACTTCTAACTTTACTTTACTTCTAGCTCCACTTCTCACTTCCAACTTAACTTTTCTACTTCTTCACTTGAACTTTTTTCTTTTTAAATATGCTTTTTAAAACACTCTTTTTACTTTTTTCAAGATAAAGGGATCATTCTTTTGTTTGTTTTTTTGGTGGCGAGAGGACACCATTTTTCGAAAGTTAGCCGTTAAATTTATTTCGGCAAATCAAATTGAGTCGTTTTCATCACGTGATGTAAACAAAGTAAACCCGCTAGCAAAATGGACATAATTTTTTCGGCGACTTCAAAGAGAATTTCGGCAACATCAAAGGAAAATGACGATATCAACTTTGCCTGTCACAGACACACGGAACTGGCGTATTATTATATAGATAACAATATTTATTCATTAGTGCAGCCACTAATTAAAATGTCTTTTAAAAGAAAGATTTACAGGAGAATGAATGTCACAAAAAATGTTCTTTATATTTTAAACAAATTTGCATGTGTTTGAGGAGCGTTACCCGAAATGGCCTGATTGATGTAAACAGGATCTTTAAAAATACTTAGGATCTTTTTAAGGTCCTAAGTATCTAACTTGAATCAGGATGGTTTTAGAGTAACTTGGTGGCGATGTAGTATTTGAAAAACAAACTGAAATCAAACGCATCTAATGCCTGGTACAAGCCTGAATTTGATACTTTTATGCTAATTTCAGCATTTCTGTTACGGAATTTACTAAACACTAATAATTTGACAGAAGAAAAAGAGCTGATTTAAACAATCTTATGATTTTCCAAATTACAATAAGCTGTTAAAAAGATATGACATAAATTGATTCCTCCTAAATAGGCGCTGAGCACCTATGATTTATCAAGGCAGTGGAAGGAACTTTAAGGCAAATTAGCAGTTAAATATACAACGTATCGTAATGTAACGTATTATTTTGGTTCCAACGATTAGCATTTAATTTTTGGTATGGGTACTACAAAAAAAAGTAGAATAAAATCCAACTTTTTTACTTCTCATGCACAACAGAGACACAGAATAAAAAAACATGTAATCTGATGAAATCACCGTCCAGGATATAAATTCTTCATACTGTATTCTAGCTTAGTTGTTAGTTGTAGTTGTTTTATTTCTCAAATATAATAAAAAAATAATAAATATCGTAATAAATATCGTATTGACTGCATTCTCCATTAATAAGAAAAAACTGCGGCTACATCCTGAAGTTGTATTTTTACTATTTAGAACATAATAACAACGAATTAGGCTGAAAATGACGATATCCAGCATCAGGCCAATTTTAATGGTTCTTAAAAAATGTGTAGTATACACAATCAAATTATTCCAGTTAAATTCTCTTAACTTAAGAGTATGGGGAATTTTAAGATGGGCAATCAAATAAACACCTTGATTTTCAATAAAAAGATTTTCAATGTGAAACCCTTATACCGCAAATGAAGTCAAAAAATATTTTGCTGCAAGACGGTCTTGTTTTTATTGTTTAAAAACCTAAGGTGGAAAGAATTGTTTTACTTTAAAATTGAACTTATAATGTATAAAATGCGGTATGAATAAGGCTAATTTAGACAAAAAGGAGTTAGTTCGTACTCGAAGAAAGTTTTTCTAACTCATACGATGAGGAAACATAAAAAAATGACATGTAATGTCAATTCTAGTTCCAAATTTTACTAATTTGAACTCATATTTACATAAATCATTTCTCAACATTAATGTATAACAATTTCTTTTTAAATAACACTCTATATGGATGTCTACACGAGAATATTCGAGTTCAGTTTTCCTAAATAAATTATAGACATTTCTAGATGATTATCTGGAAAAACATAAGGATAATAAAATCATTCAGTGAATAGCGGAAAACATTGTTTACAAATTTACGTTATCAAATACGCAAAAACAAATTTTTGTTCAATCACTTTCACCAGATCTGTGATCTTAAAGTAGTACACACCCACGTCAAAGATTGTTCAACACTGAAACGGAAATTTGATGTAGCAGTGTATTACATTGTGGAATGCAACCAAGTTAGTTCCTGCTTAACACCACATGAAAACAATATGTTTATACACTATAATGAGTTTAAGGTTAGACCACAAACTATTTTGGATGTGATTAGCAAAATAAAACTAATTCATTTCAAATGCAATTTCATTGCATTTTTTAATTGAACAAAAAATAGTGCTGTGCACAATGCTGTTGATAGAAAATATGGTGTTTTTATTATATTTCTCGAAATAAAAATCGCACACTTCAGTTATAAATCTTTTTTACTTTATACTTATTATTTTATTTGGTTTGGTAGTTTGTTTGGTTGTTATCAGCATCAACCGGCATCATTTAGCAAGCATCAAAACAAAACAACAAAAACTAAATTATACCGATCAAATTTTACTTTAAGTCGAACTGCAAAATGCCCAAAAGCATAACTCAAATCACTTTCTTAAAAACAAAGGCATAGCAATGTGCCAGAACTTTGTAATTTTCCCAAAAACAAAACTCTGCAAGAAAACACTAATTGCTCCTACTGGCCAGTCATAGGGTGTACGGTAAGAAACAGTATAAATAAAGTTAATCGGAGCACTGCAAAATAAAGACGTAAGCACTAACTTCAGTGGGGTAACATAACATGGACCAGCTAAGATAAATTGGAACAAGTAGGAGATACATGTTATTAATAGTGGAGCTCCTCTACCAGTCGTTCTGCTTTCTTAACATACGATGCTTTATTGCAAACTTAGGAATACATTAAGTATTAAAAACGAGCATCACATCTCTCATGACACTCAAACCGGGAGGTTTTGTTTGTTGCTGAACTTAATAATTGCTACCTTTTCAGGCACGTGATAAAAAGCACGTGTTTAAACAAAAACATATTTAAAAAAGGAACACATATGAGAAGGGAAAATTCAAATGTCAGGTTTCAATTCAATGCCTATGACGAATTAGGTAATGTGTAATAACAATATCCGTTTACGTAAGCATGCAATATCCGTTTACGTGATCACACAAGAATTAAGTATTGGTATTTCAACACCGTGGTATTCAAAAAACAGGCGAGATATTTCATACGAAGAGATATTTCCTCTTCATAAATTCTATTCCGACGTGGAATGAGAATTTTCCGCAAATACGATAAAATATATTAAATAACAATTCAAATACAATTATTACTTCCTGAAGTAATTATATCGGAAGTGCTACGCTTTCAGAGTTGTTAAAAATATATTACAACAGTTTGTCATTTTTTACATTATCTAAGAGCAGTGTTTTAACATTTCATTCAGTTGTAATGAACCAATGCTGAAAGCATAATCAGTGCAATTATATAGAAATATATATTAAAAGAATGAAGTTTACTCGTTAACTAAAGAATATTTTGCACTAATAATGTGGTCCAAGAACTACTTAGTTAGTAAGTAAGCCAGTGAGTAACAGAAGTTTTAATGTCCTTGGGGATTCCATTTTAATGGCTGGCTCTTCCTCCCCTCCGACTGTAACTATGTTACATTACCGCCAAAGATACGTATAGCATTGCTCTAACTTGCTAGCATGCCAAACAAGCCGGTTAGCGTTTAGTAGATGGCACCAAATGGACTAACAACACTACATTTAAAGTGCGCTGGACTGGAGACTTGAACCTGAAACCATATTATTACAAGGCGAATACGCTACCACTACACAATCTCCGCTGCGCTCACTACATTGTTTCCACTCTTTAGTTGCTATGTCATAAAAACATTTATTTAACGTCAATGTACAAACGACAAGTTACAAAAATTAACAGGTTTCTAATGAAAACTGCGAGATTCACAGTTTTTATCAGAGAGGTTGGTTAGCCTAAATATCTGGCTAATTAAATACGACGATAGAAAGTAAAATAGAATAAAATTATGTATCATCAGTTTCTCTTGCGAAAAAAGAAAAATGACATACCAATTCGTCCAAAGCCTTCAATTCTTCCCATTCTTCTCAAAAAGTCCCAACCATTCGTATATTTAGGTTGTTATCACTTTTGAAGAGTCTACCTCATACCAAACAAGAAAGCGTTGTGACCTTGTCCAAAATTGTCTTCAAACAGCTTCGCATATTAGTGCTAATCTATGGAATTCTCTTCCCATCTCTATCAGAAAAAGAGATACCATCTCATCTTTCTCTTTCGTTTAATCATTCCCCTCAAACAAACTCACAATTACGTTGATGAATAGAGATATTTAGGCGAACAGGATACAGTTGTTTTTCTCCTCTATCCTGCATCCGTCCCACTCGATTCATCTAAGCATTACTAGTAAAAGACCAGATCAATGGACAAAAACTAAACTCCAACGCAATAAAAGAATTAGCAATAAATCTATTCTGCTCTTGGGTCATATAATGAGAGTTTTTTGGTTGTTTATTCGGTACAGTGTATATATTATTGTCTTACAAAATGTTTTACCTGGAAATTTAAGAACCAACCGTTACACCTTGTCAAATACAGAGCAACTCAGTTATTTTGGTGTTTCTTCTCCCATAAAATTTTATAAAATGTAAAAGCCAACCAGTTAACAACACAGAATACAAATTTCCAAAATTTTATTTTTTCAGTATGATCCATACTGCCCTACCAAACATATTAAACAGAAATGTCAAAATAGCTTAGCGAAGAGAATGTAAATTTTAAATCAATAAAGATCTTTATTTTGGTAATATTGTATACAGTCCTTCCTCATAAAAGTGAAAACTAACGTAAAAAAAAAAAGTTTTCTGAAGAGTAAGGCCAAATTAACAAAAGTCAAGTCTTTTGGCCAAATTCGTCCTCACGACGTTTTGTCTCTCAACGGCGCTGCGCTTATTGATAGGTCTGACAAAAAAATTTCAATATATGCGCACTTTTGTTGCGGAATTTATCACTCAAAACATGTTTACGGTAAAAACTGATGAAAACTTTTTTGTGCAGAAATTATTATCTTCCCTATGAAAGATTTTAACCCTATTCCAACGAGGGGCAGATTGTCCCCCAACTCCCCATTTAGCTCAGATGTAGTTTAGATTGACCATTCCAAGAATTTAAAAAGAAATGATGTTCCAAATTTTTTTTTAATATGGAAGCAATTTTTAGTCCTGGAACTAAATTCTTGACGGGTGATTGTAAATATGACACACAATCCTAGAAAATAACTCTATAGAAAAATTAATGAGGTTAAATGACCACCATGTTGTGGAATTGTAGATAAATAAAGACGTGACAAGATGCATAGCAAAAATAACTCTAAACCAGAAGTTACAGGGGTGACGTGGACTTGCTGACAATACAAAACTACAAAACTACAAAACTACGAAAACAGGAACATTCCAAACAAATTCAAGATGAATTAAATGCGTCAATGTTAACAAATTAGATGTACTTCATTATAATTAGAATCTATTATTTTATAACTGTTGCGTCACCAAGACGACCTAATCAGCCAATTAGATTTTCAGTTATCATATCTAATTCATTAGGAAATAAACAATATATTAATTTCCTGTTTTTTGTCCTTCTATTTTTTCGTTTGTAATTGTTGTAATTGTAACTTTAGTTATTGGTCAGTTAAAGAAACTGCGTATCGTAAATGTTCGATTGCGACCAGGGCGCTTGTATTTAATATTATATATATTTTTATATTATATTTTTATTTAATTTTTGCCATCTATAGAAGAAAAAAGGTCTTCATTTTGTTGGGATAAAAATCCACAGTCAATTGAACGTTTAAAAGTTCATTTTCTTAGTCAGGATTTGAAATTTTAGTACTTTGTTTACTCCGGATCCTTAAATTTAAAAAAGCACACCCTTTTACAGTCATAAATCTGAAATAGGCAATCTTCCTTTCGTGATAAAATTATACTCCATCAGAAACGCGTAGATGGTAGGGCCACTTATTTTGAAATCCTTAAATGAGGTGGGGTAATAAACAAAAGAAGCAGTTAATACTACTTTCCCGAATTAATTTTGATGTACCGCTGTTATATCTCGACTTTGTTAAACCAAATGAATGTGATTTTTGAAATCCTCACCCAAAGCTTGATAAAATATGAAATCTTCAGATTTATACAGCAAACAAACAACCTGTTAAAAAGCAGGTTTCTTAATTTTGTACTAATTGACCTCTGCTTGAAACTAAGGCTTATTAGTACAAGTTGAAAATTAAGAAGACTTTGTAACATTAATACCACTAAAACAGCATTTTTACATGTCGGATTAAGTTAAAAATTTATACATACACCAATTTAATGACGCTGAATATGATCTTAAAGTCGATACATAAAAATTATAAAATTATGTAAAACATGTAACTCTGGAAACGTGTGTTAAAAGGAGAGATACCATTGGAAAAAAATATTTACGTATACACGAAATGACCAGGCAGTTTTCGTAACTTTAGTTCCTGAAAGGAATATAGCACTCTTTCCTCATGCCATAACACACATGAGTAATGTGGTAATTTAAAACTTTTCCGCAGACAATATTTTCACTATTTCTGAAATGTAAAATTAGTTAAATTACCCTCCGCAGTTTTATTATAAAAAGAGCATGTTCTTTACCAATTGAACCAAATCAAATTCAAAGATACCAAAATCAGGCACAATATCAAAGGAGCAAGAGTCCATCCTGATATGGAATTTCATCTATATGTAGCATTAGTTGCTACTGCCCTGGTCTTTGCTAAAATGGTAACTATTATATTTCTCTTTGTATGCAATCTTAATGTTTCGTTTTATTTCCATGTGAGATTTATGTAGTATACATGTTATATTCTTTTCTTTTTTCTTAGAGTCAGTGCAGAAGAAGTTGTGAAACAAAAATCCGTGCCACAAGTCTAAAAGCTGCATTATTAGCCAAAATATGCAAGGTTAATGAAACTTTAAATGTTGACTTGAAAGAATTTAAAACAGGTAGCGGGTTAGTAAAGCAGATGAAACAATTACATGTCAAGGGAATTTACAAAGCAAAGACCAACACTAAAGTTGAAAGTCGAACAAGGCGAAAAGATGTTCTATATTTCCATAAGGCAGAGGTCGACAAAATTAAAATTGCCTTGCACAGGTATGTTTTGTGTCTTGAGAAAACATTGGGAATTGACTGTCCTATTCCACAATTTAAGAAAATAACTGGAAAAACTCATCAAAAGATGAAGATTTACATAGATTTTAACACGAGTGCTTACAAAGTTCAAAAGGTAGTGATCGCAACAAGCCGCTTAAATGGAACATTTAGTACGTTCAGGCAAACGCTATCTGAAACGTTTCGACAACACGAAACAGAAGTAACTCTAATTGTAACCAAAACTGTAACCAGCGGTAGATCTCGTAGATTTTTAAACGATAAACAGAGAACCGCAAATTTAAACATATTGGGAAAGGATACAAAGTGGTCACACGGATTGGGACATTTCACAAATCCGATAATTCTATGTCCGCCTCATTTCTCGCATTGTAATGGATTTGTCAAAGTCACCGAGAGTTCCCGTCTTAGGAAAAGAAGAAGGGTCGCAAAAGATTCCATTTACGTTTTCATAAAAAAACAGTTAATAAAGGGGCTACAGCTTGTTCAACACAGGCTTGGAATGCAGTTTCAGAGCGCTGACAAAAAGTATACCCCAAAGCGACACGGATATGGTGACGAAAAAACAAGAGATAAAGAAGGTAATGGATACAAAGTGGACAGTACAAGCCAATTTACTAAGCCAATCAGAAGATATAAACCTTCAAAATCTATCGTTATCAAATACTTTAAAAATACCAACCATTTTGGGAGAACACTTAGGAAATCGGATGTGTCAACTTTTGTTGAAGACGTGAAAATTCTTTTTGAAACATTTTCTGTACTGAGTGCGTAAAGTTACATTTAATGTTAAATGGATTATGGATCAAGGAAGTTCTTTGAAACACTTACAGATCTAATGTGCAGTAATGTGCAATTTCCTTATACTTGCTTACATGTGATGGTTTCTAATTTTGTTAAAAGATATAGTTTCGTTAATATATAATAATTGATGCAGACATATATGTGTAGGGTAATATATTGTTTGATATATGGTGAAATAAATATACGTCCATTGGGTATTTGTGTCCAGAATAGCTCTACATAGTAGTACAAAAATCCACAACATCTTTCTATGTCACCAATATCCGCATTCCGTTGGCCTGCCGGAATCTGTCTTTAATAGTTCGGTTTAAGTTTGTATTCGGGAATTTTTATTCAGGGGCACCTGACTAAAGAAAAATTGTCGATGCAAAATTATCTGTATCCAAAAGCAGTGCATTCCGAGTTATTATATAAATCTCTGCCTAGGAGTCTTTGCCGAGGTTTCACCCTCCTTCGATGCGCTTTTGTCGACCTGCTATGATTTTTACGATAATCGAACGGTTTCTCAGTGCATATCAATATTTTTATTGCTTCCAATTCCTTTGTTTTTCCACCTCGTGTGCCGTGATGTCAGTCAACTTCGGAAGCCGCCGAAGTTTGGACTTTTGGAACCTGTTGAAACAAAATAATTTTTTGGTCAAGATAAATCTCGCCGAAATCGCCTAAATTTACGGAAGCAGAAGGCAGATATTAAGGGACGGGTGTAAGAAAATAAATAAATTCTCTCAATGTTATTGCATTGCGGTAACCGTATTATTTGGTAGGTTCTGCAAACTTCGATGAGCTTTCAACCCGGACTTCAATCCTGGTTTCTTTTCGATTCAACATGTTTACCGAAATGAGCTAAGGATTCGTTTTATACTCACTTGCAGCAAAAAAACAATGGTATTTGCGAAATAAAAACTTCTCATTGGGTAATTGGGAGTTTCTGAGTTTGGAATATTCAATTGCGGAATCAAAATTGAGAAAATGTTGCTAAGCAGAAATATGAAGAAAATTTATTCTTAAACTATGTCGTCTTTGAGTGCAAAAGAAAAGCAGTTGTGGACTTACGTGACTTAATGAAGATCATAGTATTAGCTTATTGACAACGCTTTGAGGTTAAACTGT
This sequence comes from Hydractinia echinata, assembly GCA_030067915.1. Lineage (NCBI taxonomy): Eukaryota > Metazoa > Cnidaria > Hydrozoa > Anthoathecata > Hydractiniidae > Hydractinia > Hydractinia echinata. Next base: position 589,659 of record JASGCC010000080.1, read on the forward strand.
TTATTTTTCTGTTTTATTGTTATCAGAGGAAGAAACAAATAATTGATTTGTACTGTGGGATTGATATGCTAGGAGGTGTCTAGATTCACTTTCCAGGGATTTAAAAGAGCCTTGTGTTTTTGAGATTTCTTTTTTTTATTTGAGTTAACAAGTAATTTAATAGCTAGTCAGCTGGTTACTTCTTTTGACGTTCATCATAACTTTGTAGGTTTACTTTTGTAGATGCAAATCTTCTGTCAATAGATACTTTCTAAATGATAATAATGATTGTTTTTCAACACGCAATAAGAGGGCCAAGTATTTACATCTCCTATTTTGCAATACTTCGATTAACTTTATTTATACTGTTTCTTACTGTACACGTTGTTTTTTTTATAAGAACACAAAAATCGGGGATAGCCTTCCAATGTTCTTAATTTTTATATATCATAGCCTAAAACTGTTCTTACAACAGTGCGTAACCACAATTTTAATATTGGGGGGGGGGGGGCCTACATAGAAAACTTACATATATGAATTTCGCTTTATATAGTGGCTACCCGAGGCGCCCCCATGGTGGGCGCCTAGTGGGAAATTTTTAAATTTTACATCGCTAGATTGGCGGAAAATGCTCTTTCAGACGTCAACGATCTCATGGTTCAATGTTAAAAATCACGATAAATGTTTCGATATTTTTGTAATTTAGAAAAGCTGCATTGTTAAAATTAAAAATTTCCATTAGAAACCCAAAGGTAGAAAGAGATACATATTTACATCACACGACTACAATAATATAAAAAATGATAAGAACACTAGAAATTTTAAGGGTGCTGCCACTTTTTAGAAAATTTACATCGCATTTGGACTTTTTAAAATGTGCTGCCAGCCACCTTAAAAAACATTCAGTGATTTTTATAATAATGATCTATGGGAAGGATCCACATATTCCTTAACGACTTTCTCTCTTTTTAATAAATTTGTTTGCTACTTCATATTATTATCAGTGTATGATTTGTGAATATGTAATACCATCAGATTATTCATCCGTGTATCAGTGGTTGTAGCTCGAAGGTGAGTTTTTATGCGGTTTAAAGCTGAAAAACATTGTTCGCTAACAGCATTTGTAGCAGGCATAACTGACAGTTTTTCCACTTTTATAACTTCAAACAAAAGTAGTTTTCTTGGGTTATCTAACTTTTGGAGAAATAACACTAAATCTTTCTTTCTTTCTCTCTCTCTTTCTTTTTCTCTTTCTCTCTCTCTCTTTCTTTTTTTTTAGTAGGAAAATTATTGGGGGGGGGGGGGGGGGCTGTGCCCCCCTGGCCACCCCGGCGGTTACGGCACTGTTACAATGTTCTCAACTTTTTTTTTTATATCAATAAAAATATAAACTTAGGCAGCGTTTACATGAGCTCGGTAGTGAAATTTACCCGTGGTGAGTTTTCAAACTGGGCTGAAATCAACGTCTGTTTACATGACAAAAAATGAAATCCACCCGTAGTGAGTTCGGGTGATTTCACTTGGCGCACATTTAAAGATGGCAGCCGCAAATCACGATGTTCAATAAAAGAATTGTACCGAATGTACTCATGCATGTGTGAACAGAAAACACTCTAATTCGAATAAAAATTTTATTTATTTAGTTTTATTTCAAAATGTCAAAAAGGCAACGTACATTAGCTGCTTTTGGTTTTACAAAAAAAGTTTTACACAACAACAATTTAGTTGAAGTAAAATTGCCGAAAATTGTGGACGAAAAGGAAACCCTTCCCTTTCAATGTTCATTTTGTTAGACGTTTTTTGCTCAGAAAAAAGGCGTCGTTGTGCATGAGAAGTTTTGTAAGCAAAACACAAATGAAATGAAGTATGTATACGTACAAGTAAATATTTTTTATACCAAAGTTTTTAGGCCAAGCAATTTCTTTTTTTATATATTTATTAACATATTTTATTAACATATGTATATTTCTTATCTAAACGCTTTCTTGATATAAATCATGTAATTTAATAATCGGTTTGTTATGAATTATACAAATTTTTCATTTTACCTTGTTTCTTATAAAGACAAAAATATTTGTTATTTAAGAACTACCACCACCTCATACAGAGTCGTCGAACAAAATCCTTCTCGAATTCAAAGGACTGATGACCTCATTGTTAAAAGTGTACTGGAAAATGTTTTGAACAAATGCGTACAGACTGTCGAATCTTCGTCGAAACCAAGTGGAAGACGCGGCAAAGACAGGAGAGAAAAACATTCGTTCATCAAAAAGTCAAATGTCATCGATGACTTTGAAGCAGGGATGGACCAAGATGTTATCGCTGAGCATTATTCGATCAATAGATCGCTGGTATGTTGTTTTAATGTAAAAAAATCAAAAGTCTATACATTTTATCGCGGGTGAAATATCGCGGGTAAAATGAAAGATTTGATTTAAAGCCATATATTTAAAAGAAAAAAAAACATGAAAATATTTTTACCCTATTTTTTACTTTAAATAATAATAATTTTAGGTGTTATTATAGGTTTTGAAAATAATTCCAGGTATATTATAGGCTATGTATATAACTAAAATTCTAATATTTAGGTTTCGAAATGGGTGAAAGACAAAGCACGAATAAAAGAAATGGCAGTATCGAAATTGCGAGAGACTTTCAAAAAGCGGCCATCCCAAAAGTACAAAACGGTCTACACGGAGTTGTTGAAAAGGTTTAAGGCAGCTCGCGAAAAAGGACGATATGTTAACTTTGGCTGGCTGTGGTCGAAAGCGCGAGTCATTTCGCGTGAGCAGGGCGGTGGTGAAATTCGGCGGCATGTTGTTGTAAACTTCTTAAAGAGATTCAATATACGCATGAGAGCAAAACAACTTAATCGTAAACAGCCTAAAGGTGCGTATCGCGAAGCCCTAATCAAGTGGCACTCCACAACACGAGAGAGATTGGTTCGCACTGGATTTGAAGACGAATACGATGATAAGTGGGGGAGATTCCGTCCTGAGCGAAGAATGAATGTAGATCAATGCCATTTGCGATGAACCCAAAACGTACGTACGAGCTTATCGAGGAAAATGGTCGATATCACAAGGTGTGGATTGCGCAGCCAGGGAGTGGTTTGGAAAAGCGACAATGCACGTTGCAGATTTGCTTTAATCCTACCGGCATTCAACCAGGTCTTGCGATAATATTTAGAGGAAAGGGAAAACGTATTTCTGAAGAAGAAAATTCAGCATGGCATAAGGATTTACAGAATTTTTTGTAAAATGGGCAGAGAGAACTTTGGCCAACTCAGTAAAAGACAAAGAAAGATTCGTGTTATTTTGCGACAACCTTATAACATTGTGGGCAGGCGAAGTCTATCAGAAGCTGATTTCCGAGCAGTATGATGGTTTTCGGTGGCGAATGTTCGAGAAGACTGGATGCCTGATAACGGCAGACGGTTCGGGTGATGATAAAATAAAACCAGAAGGACTTGATGATTATAAGGTCCTACCTCCAATTACCAGCTTACCTCCTTCAAACAGCTTGCCGACACCAAATGCAACTGGAAACCAACTCCCCGCAGAAGAAACAGAGCAGACAGCTGATAAACAACAGGAAGAAAGGGACGATGAAGAAACAACTGAAGTGGAGGAAGAAGAACTTGAAGACCTTGAAGAGGACCAAGCGATAGATGACGAGATGGTAGGTCGTGATGTCACGGGTCTATCACTTGTCCGATATCTCGTCGAATACGAGGATGGTTCAACAGATTTAGTTAGAATAGATGATTCCAATGACATTGATCTGAAAATATTGTAAAGTTTAAAACGTGATATAAAAGTTATGTTTATATATTATAGGATTATTTGTCTTAAGTCTTTTGTTAATTTTAAGAAAAAGAATGTATTTGTGATTTAATATTCTTCTTTTTTTCTGACCTTAATTTTTTTGTCCAATCGCGTCGAAGCCTTCATAATGTTCTTAACATGTTCTTAATTTTTGGGATTTTGAAGCCTTCCGTTCTTATAAACTTTGTTCTTATAAAAAAAAAACGTGTACACCTTATGACTGGGTCAGTAGCAGCAACAAGCGTCTTCTTGCAGATTTTTTTGGGGGGAATTTTCTGGCACATTGCTATGCCTTTGTTTTTAAGAAAGTGCTTTGAGTTATGTTTTGGCCATTTTGTAGTTCCACTCAAACTAACATTTGTTCCGAAATTTGAGCCAATGAAATCAAGGAGTTTTAGAGATTATGTTCCTGGAAATTGGTCGATTATAATGATCAGAGCGCGAAAAATACTGCCAGTTTATGTAAGAAGGGAAACTTAACGGTTGTCTGAAAAAAAAAGAGAAATGAATGGAATACAAAATTTTAAGATAATTTTAAAGTGGAAGTTATCAATTACCATAAAAAATGAGCAGAGTGTTACTAATTTGAACTTATTGTGCCAATATTCTGCTCAATTTTAGCTCAACTATCGTTTTTTCAGATGCCTTTGGTAAACGTAAGTTGAGATTATGTGCCTTTATCCCTCTTCATTGGTTTCTTTATATAATTTAGATTTTGTTGTTCTGTTTTGATGCCTGTTAGAAGATGCCAAATGATGCTGATAACAACCAAATAAACCAAAATAGAAAGTATAAAGTAAAAAAGATTTATAACTGAAGTGTGCGATTTTTATTTCGATAAATATAATAAAAACACCGTATTCTATCTATCAATACCATAGTGTGCAGCACAATTTTTGTCTAGTCAAAAAGAAAATGAAGCAAAATTGCATTTGAGAAATGAATTTTATTTCGCTAATCACATCCAACATAGTTTATGTGCTCTAACTTTACGCTCATTATAGTGTATAAACTTATAGTCCTCATATGATGCTAAGCAGAAACTAACATGGTTAAATTCAACAATGAAAGCTTTTGAGATAAGAGTTGCAGTACCAATACACTGCTACATTATTTGCAAATTTCCGTTTCAGTGTTGAACAATCTTTGACGAGTGCGTGTGTACTACTTTACGATAACAGATCTGGTTAAAAGTGATTGAACAAAAATTTTGTTATTGCGTATTTGATAACGTAAATTCGTAGACAATTTTTCCGCTATTCACTGAATGATTTAGTATCCTTAATTTTTTCTAGGTAATCATTTAGAGCTGCCTAAAATTTAGTTAGTAAAATTGAACTTAAATATTCTCGTGTAGACATCAATAGAGTGTTATTTAGAAAGAAATTGTTATACATTAATGTTGAGAAATCAAAGGATTTACTTAAATATGAGTTCGAATGAGTGATATTTAGCACTAGAATTAACATTACATGTCATTTTTTATCCTTCCTAACCGTATGTGCTTAAGAAAAAAACCCGGTCGATTGTAGAGTTAGAAAAACTTTCTTGGAGTACGAGCTAACTCGTTCTCCTCTAAATTAGTCTTACTCAGTCGCAGGGGTAATGGTTAGGAGTATGGCACTTTTCGTCAAAAAAATAAATATGCTGGCTGCTTTTTAGAGAAAAATAAGTAAAAATACTAGATACAGTTTTGCCATTTTCTGGCTATATTTGTGACACATAATAAATTTTGGTTAAACCAAACACAAGAAAGAGTGATTAGATGGCTGTGTTTGTCTACCTAACATTTGAATAATTCGACAGTAAAGATTCAGAGTTAAAACTGATGAAATATTACCCTTTGCTTTGTTGGTGGAAAACTTTTGGACGTAGTTTTAAGAATAGAAGTTTCATTTTAGCCCCTTTATGCCTTATTATATATTATAAGTTCAATTTTATATTAGAACAGTTATTTATACTGTACATTTTTCGAGAACTAGCTAGTAAAATTTACCTAATGCTAAATATCTTTATTTTCTAAGTCTTTTAAGCCTAATTCGTTGTTATTATGTTCTAAATAGTAAAAATACAACTTCAGAATGTAGCCTCAGTGTGTCCTTATTATGCAGTCAATACGAATATTATTTCGCAGTTATTGTGTGAGAAATGAAACAACTACAAGCTAGAATAAAGTATGAATAATTTACATCCTGGATGGTGATTTCATCAGATTACATGTTTTTTTTTTCTATAAAAAACTTAGGCTTTCGGTTGAGTCTGGAATTTTATATATTTAGGTCTTTTTGTGTCTTATTTGACCCAAAAGAACCTTGAAATAAATATTCCATTTACAACACTTTTGGGGGGTTTAAACGGTTTTAGTATAGTTAAATGAATGACATTTGCTACGTTTGTAATGTGTTTTTAATCTTTAAAACAAAATAGCACATGACCATAGGAAAGTTCCTAGTGATTAACAATGTTGCTTATTTGTATATCTAGTAAATGAATTCTGCGTTTCTGTTGTGTATGACACGTAAAAAAGTTGGATTTTGTTCTACTTTTTTTCGTAGTACCCATAACCCATACCAAACATTGATGAGAAGCCCTTGCAAGCTAAAAGATTTCGAATTTTTGTTCGCGTGTAATTTTTTTCCCCATACCTTTCGAGTTCGCAAGTAGCATGTTTTCTAAAATGTTAGTCCGTCATTTCAAATAAATAGGTATTATCCCATGGTATTATCTTGAACTTGCAAAATGTTTCATGTGCGTGATATACAGGCTAGAACAAACCAACGCCTTACTGTTAGCGGGCAAAGCATAGGTCATAGCCCAAAACAGTAAAAAAAAACGCAATCCGATCAGACTTCAGAATCAGATGCTAATGGAAACATTTGTACAAAAAGTAATCTATGAAAATTAATACTTTAACAATACTGCGCTACACTGAACATTTGTAGGAAAGAAACGAAGATATTTTAGTAAATCATTTACTACATCACCACCTAGTTACTCTAAAACCAACCTGATTCAAGTTGTATAGATCATGTTTACATCATTCAGGTCATTTTGGGTAACGTGTGTGGGGAACACGTGCAAGTTAATTTAACATGAAGAAAAAGTTTTTTTGACATTCGTTCTCCTGTAAATCTTTCGTTCGGAAGGCTTTTAATTAGTGGCTGCACTAATTATTAAATAATGTTAAAAAATACAATATTTATACTATATATATATATTAGGATTTTTTGTTATTTTATAATGAACATTTAAATTTTATATGTTAACCATGAGAAATTAAGGCTAAGGCGTTGTGCATTAAATTTTAGGGGTTTTATGAAAACATATATGGTCGGTCAATTTTGAAGAGAACAAAACTTTAAAAATAAGATAAGGAAAATATAAAAAATGTTTGACAATACCGATACTTTTTTTACTTTCATGATCTTAGCACTGTAAACAAAATTGCAATATTGAATATCATCATTAGTCACCGTTCAAGATTCTGCAATCTAATATACATCTACTAATCGATAAAAACCATCGGAAAGACCACTTAGGCAGGATAGCAATGGGAAATAACCGCCATTTAAATTTTGATGACGTCAGAAATGACCCGTCCATATCAGGAAAAAAACCTTTTTTCTCTATTGTGTAGAGTTTTTAGCACTTTCCACGGACGCTTAAGGAGATATAAGGGTATCAAAAATGTTCTGATATCTGACATCAGCAAAAAGCTGCCAATGTGCACAAAAACATTTCCCAGAAATTGGTTTACCTATTGCATCCATTCTGTAGAGCGTGAAAAGCTGGTAAAGAAAATATATAGGATCATGTGCTTTCGACCAAAGGGTTAAGATATACTGAACTGTACATGTTTAATTATGACGAAAGGAATAATCTACGTTTGGTACCACGAAATATCGACAAAATAAGTCATGCTGGCGTTAGCAACAATTGGCACTGCTTAAGAGTTCAGATTTCGCCAAATAACTTAAGTGAAAATAAGATGTGAAGTCTTAAGCCTGCTGTAAAAATTGACCACTCCTCATAAATCGAATTTATGAGGAGTCCCAAGTACTTGGGACATTGCTTTTTCCATCCTCAATGTGTAGCTATAAACTTGCAGCGGTTTGTACAGCATGTGCGTATCTACATGGTCGAATTTTCTTGTACTGTTTTGTTACAAGTAAAGTTACTTCTATTTCTTCTTGGTCGCATGCAATACGTAAATTCCCAGATGGTGTATTATATCAATTATGCGCAATCACTATTTTTCACAGTTTCTTTTCAAATGTGTCGCTCAAATAAATTTTCATTTCGTTTTTGGTGCTGACCAGACATATATTTGAACTCCGGCTCTGTGCAAATCATGAAAATTCCTCTTGAAACACACAAGGCATATACGTGCAATGCATTTTTGATTTTAGTGGCTTCAGGATTATAAAATATAATTAAAATTTTTTAAACGCCTTCCACCTATGTACAATGTCTATACATATCTTTTTCATTGATTTTGCCATCCGAATATTGTTTTTGAACTCCTCTAAATTGACAATAAATGTTTCATCCACTTTACATATCGCGGTTAAAAAATCAGCAGGTTTAGTCGTTGCTGAATTTAATCTCGTTTCCCAATTTATTTTGCAACTACCCTACGGAGCAAAAGAACTCCAATACAGTGAAATAGTTAAAAGTTGATTATGAGATATCCTTAAAATTGCTTACCAGTGGAACAAATATTTTCAAAGATAATATTGCCACTAAAGAACTTTTAAACCATTATTTGTGCAAATGATTCTTCAATAAGTAGTGCATGCCGAGAATGTTTGTATAAAGATTACTCTTCTATATGTTTACTGATGTTGCTTTCTGCGTTTGCTTTGTTACGACTTTTATGTACGAAATAAAAGAAGAAGAACAAATTGCTTTGAAATACTCTAGGAAGTAAAACAAAAATGTATTAGATTCTTTATTTGTGAAAAGGAATAGTCTGAACTGTCTTGTAGAAACTATCGAAAGTAATGATTCTTGTTTCCTCACTGTGCCCTTTTTTTGAATACTACGGTGTTAAAAAACCAATACCTAATTATTGCATGCTTACATAAATGGATATTTTTATTACACATTACCTAATATGTCGTAGGCATTGTAATGTGGGAACCTGACATGTAAAATGGGTGTTCGTTTTTTAATACGTTTCTGTATAGACAAATGTGTTCTTTATCATCATCATCAAAATGCTGCAATTATTAAGTTTTGTCTAGTAACCTCCCGGTTTAAGTGTCATGACAAACGTAATGCAGATTCTTATCACCTAAAATATTCCTCAGTTTACATATTTTCTTTATCGGATCAAGGCATGTTAATGTAAACAAAATAACTGGTAGAGGAAATCTATGACCTTACTAGTTTTAAGGTAGTTTCCCTAGAAAAAAACTATATCGCAGAGGATTGTCTTTTCTGAAGATACTTGATGAGGATATCATAGTACGCGACAGTACGACAAAATTAAGTCCAAAATTTAATTGATTGGTTGCCATGGTTACCCGTTGCTAGGAATAATATAGGCAAAATATGACATTTCGCTGCTCGACGCCTAACCAAAGAACTGAATAACATGCGCTATCTCAAGCTTTTTTTGGCCGCGTATGTTCCTCAAGGTTCACGTGTATGGATTGAGTGAAACGCATTTTCGTAAGGCTGACTCGTCTTCCAGAGAACTGATGCGGCATTTCTTGGACGAAAGAAAGTCTAAAACAGGGCGAAACTGGTAATTCCTCAACAAAATAACTGAAAGGCAAAAACTTCGAATTGAGAATCGGTTTCATTTAAACATTAGGTGGTACTAGTGCCTGCAACGACAGAGGAAATTGTAAAGTGTGTGTGCCTCGATCTTGAGAATTCTTGTTTCGCGTGGATTCCGAACTTAAACCGCAAAAAAACTTGTTTAAAGATTATTTTATGAACTTTCTTTACTTGTGGATCGACAAAAGGTGTACGGCAGCACTATTTTGACCTGTAAAGCACCAAATACCTAAGAAGTCTTAAGCCTAATGAAAGACGAGTAAACTCTGACGAGTTCACTTTGGTGGGTACACTGTTAATGCAGCTTCCTGACTGCTTGTGCGACAATACGTTTCACATTTAGAACTGAATTTATTGTCTTGAGAGGCTCGAAAGTTGCATCTAGCGATTTTTAAGTCTTAAAAACGGAACAAGATGCAGAAAGCTCCCTAAAAATGACAAAAATGGTCGCTATGGACGTTGCTATGCAGGTTTTTTTGCGCTTGGTTGCGAAAAGTACCGGATTGCACAATATAAGCCAAAATTTAAAATGAGCGCTACTTATCACCGTATTCTAACACGAATTTGTCGTCTGAAAACAGGTAGAAGGCAATTCTTGAAATTTAGACATTTTTCCTAGGGGAACCACCTTTAATTATCTCCGCTGTTCTATGCTTGGATACCTCAGTCTTCTTAGCTTCAAGAATCCTATTTTGCTGCGCTCTGATGAAATTTATATTTTTTCTTCTACTTGTAAATAACTTCTTCTTTGTATCAGGGCAGAATTCTTAATGACAAAACAAAAGCCAACATTAAAAGTAGAAGAACAAATAATTTGGAATAAATAAGTTTAATAAGGTCTTCGATTTTAGTCCTGGTAAACTAACTGCGTTATCCGAATATTGAACCAATGGAAGTCGGCGATAAATAAAAAAGTTGTAAGTTTATATTTAAAATCTTTAAAGGTATAAAAAAATTCCCTGATTTACTTAAAAGTGCAATGAAATAATTAGAAACTATTGTATGAACGACCAGCAATGTTCAGGCAAAACATCAAATTCTGAGAGATAAAATAAAATAAAAAAACAACCTTTTTTTGCATGTGGTTTTTGTTTAGTTCTTCTAGGCTGTAATAACGGTACTAATTTTTGAAAAGATGGAAATTTAGTTGCAATCACATAATCGTCCTTTTAGTTACTCTGTTAACTATTAAAGAAAACAAATGGAAGGAAAATATGAAATGCGTAACTATAAATTCACATGATGATTAACAAGAAATTTAATATTTACTATTTTTTTAAACAAAGGTTTTTAATCACATGCTTTGATTTTCGGTTTTATCCCTTTTTTCAGAGAAACCATTCGCTCTCTTGAAAACATATTTGCTGCTGATTGCGAACAAGCTGATCTTTTAGGCCATTCAGTTCGGCATTCACATCATCAACATCATCGTCGAATTGATATAGCCTGATATTGTTTCCAACCACATGCGATGTAACTCAGCGTAGTATTTCGTCGTATATCCGCGAACAGCCAGCTCAAAATTTAACTGATCCAAAAGATTAAAAAAATTGTTTTGTTCATCAGTTTTCCAAAACTGAAGGTAATCATTCAAGGCCTCGATGTCTTCAGTGGAGAAATGAGATGTGGAAGATAACAGTGGAAAACAGTTAACATGTCTTGATTTAAACTTCAAAAACTTTGAGGCAAGTTGGAACCACATTTTAAGCACTGTAAAATCAGTAAAGGGTACCCAAGCGTACCAAAAGTTTGTAGTATTGAACGTTATTTCACTCCATCCGGCGATGCTTGATGGCAATAACTGTGAAAACTTCGTCACTTTACAAGATTCAAAGTTGTTATGAAATAGTTTCGTTACAGATGTTGCTTTAAGATGAATTGCATGAATCAGAATTATCAAATCTTGCACAAGTCTATCAGACGTCCACAAAGGAAATCGTTTCATTATTCCAGCCACAATGTAATCCGATTTAAGGTCTTGCAGTCTCAAAAAGTACAATTCGCATGGGTAGACGAAGCCTTGAGAGAAACACCATATAATATAACTTTCTGTTCCACAAAGTGTGAACATGGTGGATTCGATTTAAAAGCTTTAATATATTCTTCGTAGTTGATTATCACGATTTCTTTTTTCGCGATTTCTTTTGCCTCAGTGGTGCGAGTAAGGTTGTATACAAATTTAGGTGGGTTTAGTTTTTCTTGCCAAAGTTTCATCCCCTCGGAGAATGTGTTAGGCATATAACTCTTTGTTTCCTGTTCTCCATTGAAGAAATACTTTTCTGTAGCTTTCAAATTCCTTATGTTTGTATCTCGATTTTGTTTTCTATTTTTGAGCATTGCTGCATTCATAGCTTGAAGATCGGAATTTTCTAGTTTTTGAAAAAGCTCCTTATAACTGTCAAACTGCTGGACCCCGTCGTAGTAATAATAATCGGAATATTTCACCCATTCTAAGATTGCTTTTTCATCGAAATCGTCATTTGGGTTATACCTAAAAAAATATAACAAAACATATAAAGATAATTTTCACGTCATTTAAATCAAGAAGAATTCCTTCTGGGCACTCTGGGTACTTAACCCACCAGCAACAAAATATCTGGTTAACTTTGCAGCTGCCTACAAAACACGAGTGTCGATTAATCCGGAACAAATTTTATCTTTTTTGAAACTGCTGGTAACTACAATTTCCTGATATTTTGGGTATTTTAGTGTGACAATTTTTTTTATCGAATAATAAATTCTAATCTTTTATGATTTGAATTATTTCTCATAATTGAGTTGAGTTTCACAAATTCGTAACAATTCAAATGGATACTTATTCTTACGTTTGTCTTACATAGATAGCTCCAGGTGGGTTTGAAATCTTTATCTGTGCCGGGAGTTGTGTAAATTCCTACAAAGTTACCTTAGAAAATAATTCTGTCCTGTATTACGTGCCTAGGAGAAAATATTAAATCACAATTTTATATTTTTAAGCATCCAGTACACTGAAAGGAGATGGTTTTTAGCGTTTTTTTTACTAACGAAATTCACATGTGTCCTGATAAAAATCTTTGATAATCCAGAAACATCCTGCTTTTAGTAGCGCAAATATTGTTTGATTATCCTTTAACATTTCCAAAGTCATATTTTAGCCTTTTTATCACATTATCAAGTAATTGTACACATCTAAATAGCTTTTAAATTTTTCAACGTTTTACATTTTTGAAGGATCGGAAATACATAATCCGTCATTCAACCTTTTTTTTATCTCGATTGTCTTTTTCCAATGTGCTAACAAGCACTTGTGACAATCATTTAGATAGGGGCGCTCCGTGGCCTTGCTGAACAAAAAAAAAGCTGGCCTGAATAGGTTTATCTCCAGGAGGCAAGTGGTGCTTATTAGAAAGGGGCTTAATAATTTGACAACTTAAATTGTAATTAAAAGAATCAATAATGTATCAGGAAATTGCAAAAAATAGAAGATACAAATTTTGAAAATGGGAGTCATATCATTCCAATGCTTTAATAAATCAGCTATGAAATCGTTATAATCGGGAAATTATAATAATTTCCGTTAGGATAATCCGTAGAACTCACATACTCACAAAACAACGTTTTTTCATTCTTAGAGGAATCTTCCTTGAAATTTTTGACCAATTGTTGAATTTCAAATTTTAAGCTTCCGATGACGTTAGAGAAGAAGGTCCTGGCTTGTTGCTTTCATAAATTACCATAGGTGTTTCAAATTTGATTCAATTTTGGAAGAGCCTATATCCTGAACCGAATACGGTTACTGTTATTAAGACAAGTGTCCCGCAGTTTGAATGGGGTTAAAAGGATGCAACAATTGGTTTTCTTTTAAGTTTCTATACTAAGGATTTTGATTTTTTTTCCGCTGACACTCATCTCTTATCCATTTATTTATGAAACATAGATTTAGAGTTTCTCTGCAAAGCATTAACCCTAAATGAGCTACCCAGCAGAATAGAATTTTGATAATAAATAAATAAACTCTTATGAATTGTGTACGTCCAACAAAGCTGCAAAACATGTGTTAGTCATTCTAACCAAAAACTTTTTCAATCATCATAAGGTGGAAACTCCGTATAAATTTTTCTTCTAAAACATTCAAAAAAATGCTAAAGAAACTATATTGGTTGAAATTATTGTATCGTGTGACTTTAAGAATACCCTCATTGGCCATGTTGGTTACCATGGTTACAAAAGCCCTTAAAATTAATTCACCGGTGGCCATAAAATCTGAAGTTTGACAGGAAGTTAGAGCTTGAGAATTTTAGATATGACTAGTAACACGTCTTTCTGTGCTATGAGAAAATGAATAGTGTCAAGTTTTACACTTCTGTGAGAAATTACTTATGAATAAGTTAAGGAGAAATAAGTTTTTTAATATGGCGGATTTTATCAAATGGGAGAATAAATGTGCCATCACTATTCCTGTAGGTGATATCACAGTTTATTCCATTACCAAAACAATCCCATAAATTTTGAGGGAAATTTGGAAATTTCTCAGGGGGTTATCTACCACCTTAACGTGAGCACATATTTAACAGATTTTGACTTTGTATTCCTTGCAACCACTTCCACAATTTTGGACAAGTATTAAATTTTAACTCCCTCTTACTTCGTGAAATAACAAAAACACACGCGAATTTTGTGTCCAAGAATTTTAACGTTTATTAATAAATATAATACGATAAACAATAAACGCAGTATATTTTCAAACATACCCAATATTTATTGCCCGCGGATTTTCCTCCATATCATTCAGAATAATTTGGTCTAAATTACTTTTTCTTTCTTCTATAAGATGATGTTTCCTTTCCCATTCGGCATACAAACGAGGCGTTGGCACAAACAAAGGAATACCTAAGCTTGCCACCTCGCTTGTGAAGGACGACATGACAGAATAGCCAAGCACAATACCAGCCTGATATTTTCCTAAGAAAAAAGTCTAATCATCTTTACCTGATGACAACGAGAATTAGATGAGTACACGAGAATAAAACTGTTCCAGAAACACGAAATGCATGTGTGTTTTTGACATTCATGCACAAATTGATTTCACAGACAAAAAGGAACTTAAAACAAAGGACGAGCGTAGAAGCTGCTTTCAAACTACAAATATTTATCTACACATTGTTCGCATGTAATTAGACGTCAAAATTTCTGCACCACAAATCTTTTGATCATTGTTTTTTGTTTTTGCCTATCTATGAGTTTCTGGCTGTCGTAAGTTACTTGAGTGTTCACATCGGCATATGTTATCAAAGTGTTGTAGATTTGCTGTTTTAAATGGTTTTTAATTATTAGTTTTGTTTGCAATTAGAATCTTAGATAGACAAAATGGCGAAGTACAAACAAACAAATAAATAAATAAACAAACAAACAAACAAAACATCACTGTATTGACCCTGAAAAATAATTGTCGATAATAAAGAAACATACCTATTTGGCAATAGGGATATCGCCCTTTTATTGCATTCTCAAAAAGTTCTACTTTGTATTTTCCTTCGGCTTTTTCTGCGTATTTTTTCATTTCTTCAGCAACAATATATCCACCTTTAGACAATCGTTTGGGCATGATCAACACCTCCATTTTGTTCGGATGATAGCCACGACTATTTAAAGGTACATCTGGGCATATTCCTTTATTAACTTCTAGTTTAAATCTTTCGCGCACATAGTAACCAGTTGCAGGGAGCGGAATGATTTTGTGAGAGCCTAAAAAGTGCTGTTCGTACAATATGTCATAGATAATATGTCCGGCCATGATCACGTCAGGGTTGTAACGAACTGCGTTATAAAGTACACTTTGCAAGTGTTTAGCTTGCTCACCATCAGTTTGTAAGTGGCCTTCAAATCTATAACCAGGATTTATAATCATTTTCTTATTAAACGGTGCAAACATGAGACAATGCCATGCGTCAAAACCACACATTATAATGTCTGCTTTGACCAACTGCGGGTGATTGCGTAAACTTTTCCAAAATGCTTGTTGCGCTTTCATCAGATGAGTTTGGTGATATGAATGAATGGAAAACTTTTTGGTTATTGCTGGCGCGTCTTTACTCCTGGTTTCCCAACTAATATACTCTATTCCAGACTGCCTACACGAAAACTTCTGATCAGCATCAGGCCCTAAATGAACGCCCATGCCAAGTACAACTGTTTTCCGGTTTCTTTTAAATATTTTGTTTGTACACGGTTGAAATGCACACACTACTGTTACAGGACTCGTTTCGTTTTTAAGAATTAACTTTTTCCAGCAGTTCTTCTCCCTTTTACCACCGCTATTCTTCAAATCTTCCAAGTTAAGTTGAATTAACAAATCAGCTTCATCATACTTCAGCGCTGAAAATTCTAGAGATTCTTTCAGGTAAAAAATGCCAGGCAGAACCATGAATAGGGTACTGAGAACAAGACAGCCAAAGCAAAAAAATCTAAAAAAGAGGCGAAAATATCATCACCAAATGTTTTAATAATGATATGTCCTAATAACTATTTGCCCAAATAACTCTCCCCTTAAAATTTGTTAATGTGGAAATATGCTCATCGTTATTTATTCTTAAAGCATAAAAAAGCGTATCAGATAACCAAAATAATTTCGCGGGATAAAATGATAACTCGTGCAAAACTTTTAAAAATATTCATAATGGTTTCTTATTCCGGTAAGACACTAATAACTTATTTGTAGTGACTAAATTTTCTTAAATTTAGTCACTTTGACATAATTTTGTCACATTTTTCCGACTCATATTTTACTGTTTAGTTTCCATATCGACATTTTCCACAAACGTTTAAATTTTCAATGTTTTTTCTTTCTATAAAAATAACAACAAAACGACAATGAAAAATACATAATTCAGTGTAATTTCCTTTTCTCTGCTTTTATCCTCAACTTCTGCTTCGTTCTTAAATTAGATTTGTTGTAATATCATTTTTGGGGTTAATATTTAATTAAGGCAAAGAGAAATAATAAAAAAGACAGAAGCACAGCGGTTGTTCAGACTATTGTTCTGAGATGCCTCCCTGGAGCAGGTGGTGGATTTATAAAAACTTAAAGTTTCTGAAGCTGGATTGTTTACTCTGATCCAATCATGTCAAAGAGAATTTTACGATTGTTATTTCGCCCAATCAGGATGAAGAAAATTTCGCAAAAGTAAAACTATTTTGTAATATTTAAGAGCACGTGTTAGCATAATTTACGTTCGACAAATTACACCAAAGAAAACCGTCGTGGAACAAAATTTTAAGTAAGACTCTGAAAGAAGGGTGTAAACATACATTGTGTTTTGAGTGATATGTAGAATAGTTGAATGATTTTACCACATACAATGTAAATAAGCAGAACTAATTAACCTAAGAGATGTCTTAGCTAAGCAGAGCTAGGTATCCCTAAATTGACCTGTTGTGGCGTACCAACGAATGTTACTTAGCCATAATAAAAGAGGATTTAACACACAGAAGGGTAGTAAACAATGCAAGAATGAACCAAAAGAAGACACTTGGCTATACTAGTTACAACTTCAAGTATAAACTTGAAATTGCTATGCTCATTAAACTTATTTACACAAAAAGGTTAAGACATATCTAACAAGAAAAATACTTTCAAAATATTACCACTTATCTGTTCAGTCATTGTCATTGAATAATATAGATATTATCATGCCATGAACAAACGAGTTTATTCTAGGCTACGCTTCGACTGCTACAGCTCTCATCGACGGGCAATAATCGTAATCATCTTTGGCTATTTAATAGTTGAGGAGATAATTAGAGGATCGAAATCAACCAATCAGATCACAGCAATTACAGTAATTAAATTTTTCACGAACTCAGATGGAAGCAATACATTCTAAAAGTTCGCTTTGTGTTACATTACTTTTCGTCGTCACATCGACATTATTCCGAAAGATCTTCGTCTACACTGCTAAGTGAAAACAGAGAGAAGTCGGAAAATACCACCTTGTGCAAGTCGCCAATTGTTGCAGGAGCGTATTCATCTGAATCATGTTGTTAGAAGTAACCTGCGGAATAGAATGACGGAAATTGAGGGGAATATACGTGCGGTACGTGCGGTACTGTCAGGATCATTACGACCAAATGATAAAAGTTCATGAAGGTAGTTGTGAGAAGGAAATGAGATTGTGCAAAACCAGACATTTCAAAAAGTTCTCCAATATCAATAGACCCGTGGTTATTGAAAATACTTCCATTGATACATCGAAGTGGGTCATAAACTTCTCTTCCAAACAACTTTCAAAGACAGAGAAAATTGTTCTGTCAAAAGAGATGAATTATTGTCTAACTCCAACAAGTTTACCAGCTAAAGAAATTGTTGCGAGTGTAAAGTATTGTTAAAGGAGAAAGCAGACATTGTTCGTGCGAAAATTAGCCTGACTCTACAAAACGCAAAAGTTCCAAAGGACAAAATGATAAAACATGAACCCATCACACTGTCTAAATTGATGAAAGATAATGATATTATGATTTTACCAGCGGATAAAGGTCGAACGACGGTCATTTTAGACAAAAAGGATTATCTTGATAAATGTTATGACCACATTAACAACGGTCCATACGCACGCCTCAAACGAGATCCAACAGAAACTATCAAGCGTAACACAAGGTATATCTTCATACGTTTAAATAAAAACGATAGCATCGATGATAGATTGAATTATAAACTTAGACCTTCAGACACTCGACCGCCTCGATTCTATGGTCTTCCTAAAATACATAAACCTGTAATTCCTATACGCCCAATTGTGTCGTGTACAGGATCGTCTTTGTATAATTTATCGAAAAATCTAGCTTCCATTCTTTGCAATTACACAAAGAGTGATCACTGTAAAAACTCGAAAGAGTTTTCGGAATTTATCAGAAACATACGGACCAGGGATGACGAGTGTATGGTGTCATTTGACGTTATTTCACTGTAAACAAATGTACCGATAAAGAACACATTATATATCATCAGGGAATTATTGCTAAATGATGATGGGTATGAGAACAAAACAGGTATCCCTATAGACAAACTAATGTCCTTGATCGAAATCGTGCTTACGAAAACATGGTATTTATTTGACGGTAACTTCTTTACGCAAACTGACGGTGTGGCTATGGCTGGCCCAACTTCCTCTGTGGTAGCTGAAATATATATGCAGGCTCATGAGACTACAGCCTTAACAACTGCAGATCAGGCTCCCAGAGTTTGGAAAGGATTTGTAGATGACGTCTCCTTAATAATTAAAAGAGCACATCTAGACGCATTTCATGAACATATCAATAATTTGCACCCGAAAATTTACAATTGAACACGAGAAGAACGGTACGCTTTCTTTCTTAGACACTCTAGTGTCTCGCAACGGTGGTAACTTATCAGTATCAGTATACCGCAAACCAACTCATACTGATCAATATCTCAACTACACAGCTAATCACCAAATGTCCTGCAAAGAAAGTGTAGTGTCCTCATTACTGGACAGAGCATTCAATGTAGTAAGTGGATAGAATGACCGAAAAAAAGAGTTATCTCATATAAAACACGCTACGTAGTATACTGTCGCATCCGAAAGACAAAATATGTCTAGAGAGTCAATTCAATATTGTCTAAAAAATCCCGTGTAAGGATTGTGATGCTGTTTATGTCGATGAAACGAAACGAATGCTCAAACAACGTGTGCAAGAGCACAATAGAGCCATACGCAACGCAGATACAGACAAAAATGAGATTGCGGACCATAGCTGGAAGAATGATCATGTTACTGAATGGGGCAATAAAAAGATCATAGACCGAGAGTTCGGTTGGACAGCAAGAAAAGAGAAAAAAACCATAAATAGTATAGACAGAAATACTCATATCAATAGTATTTCCTATCAACTTTCAGAAACATGGTTACCTGCACTTCGGAAAGCAAATTCCTAAAACATTAACTTAAATCAATGTTTACCTCTGTTACATTACGATCGTTTGAAATATATTGGATTCTTAAATTCGAAAACGCTGCATTGTTATCTTCTTTGATTTTATGCGTGATTTTCTTGATCATAAGTTTGGGTCTGTAAGGCAAACTGTTCTTTTAATATTTTGGATTTAAATATTTCAGTAGATATACAATATACCAAATGATTCAAGTTTGTTATATTTCTCTTTTGTGTGTTGTCAACTATTAATTTCTTATATTTTGAGTATAACTTTGGAAGGGTTGCCGTATGCAATAGAGACGGAATAGCTGATTTTGTATGACTTAACGAAAAATGTTGGACTTTTTTTTAATGTTTGGTATCTTTTTTTCCCCTGGTGTACTTCTGGAATGGCAAAGCAAGTATATAGTTTTAGCGTATTTCGCTTTTTACGTAACGTTTGTTAAACACCTTTAATTTTTTGGGGCATTTTACATTTTTATTTTATAATTTTTTGGACGCTCTGTTTCAGCGGTTATAATGATAGAACAATGCAGATTGTGAGCAACCTGGATCCTAGGGCTTTTTCCTCTTTTTGCCATGCCGTTAGATAAGAGACAAAGAGCCCAGGTTCGGGGTGGGGGTTGAAATGTGAGTTTTGAAAATTCAAATTACTGTGTTGCATGTTTTTGTTTGGTATCCCTTACATCGGTTTAATGAGAGATTCTGTGGATTCTCCCACGGGTATTCAGCTGGTCTTATATATTAATTCCCTTGCCTGAGTAACTATGTGAGCCCACGACACGCAAATCACGGGTCACTTTCTTATGACGTGGCCGTACGCTAAAATTTACTAAAAATATATAAAAGCTGCCAAATGAGAAAACAGGGGGGTCTATTTGTCATTTATGCTACAGCGCCGTTCTCGGTCGTTACGGTTAAAATAATTTAATTATACCTCCGGTTTACCATGGGCGCGCCGTATCTCACGGAAACAAGTTGTTTATCAACTGAAAAAAGAAAACCGAAGCGAAGAAGGTTGTCTGTGTTTCAAATTAATCCTGAAAAAAGTTATTTCAAACAAAGCATGCCAAAGTTTAATCATCATGAGGTTAGCTTAAAGCTTATATGTTTTTCTATATTTTCCAATTTTGTGTTCTGGGACCGAGGATGTATCGCATTCGAATATGAATGTAGTTCGAATCTAATATGTAAAAAAATCAAACTGTTGTTGTCGAACGAAGTTAATGTTGTTGTCAGAAATATTTTTTAAAACGAAGAAAAACGGACAATGATATAACATCACAAAAAGAATTGATTGGAAATGCATCAGACAATTGTAGCTATACATTTTTAATTCGTTCTCTTTGGGATGAAGCGAAATTTAGTATTCGAAGTAAAAAACTGATTGGATTTTTATTCAGAGAACCCTAGCTAGCGACCTACTGAGAAAGCGAAAGAAAAGCAGGTGTGTTGTTTAAATTATTTGATAGAGAAATGAATTTAGGTGTATAACGATTTTTTAGACGTTTATTTCAGAGCTAAATTTTCCTAAAATGTTAAGTTGTTGTTGCGTCTTGAGCCGGAAAATATTTTCTTTAAGCAATTATTTTGCAAGAATATACTCTGAAAAATGGGTCAGAAGTTTAGAATATCCTAAGAATATGTCTAAGCTTGATAGTTTGTTTTAAATACATTGGTATGACGCACAAAATTGATTAGAAGTTTACTTTTTTATTGTATATCAAACAAACTGAACTTTTTTGTGTCCAAGCAATGGGCCGCTACATGTAGTAGAAATTGCCATTAGCTAGCTATAGTAACTTACAGCATGCTTTGTTTTATTAAGGCATTATATATTTTCAGGCCATAGTCATGCTAAGAACATATTGAGAATAATAAGGATAGCATTTGTCAAAAGAGTTAAGAACATCTAGGCTGAAACTAAAACACACTATTCTTATAAAAACAGCGTGTATATCCTAGAGAAAAAAATTACATAAACTGTAAAAAGTAATTTTTCCGTTGTTACTGTTTTTAACACTACAGATTGTGTGATAAACCTAAAACCTAAACTTAAATCAATGTTTACATCTGTTACGTTACGATCGTTTGAAATATATTCGATTCTAAATTCGCCGTTCCCGTAATTCTCACGATTCGCAATGCATTATGGTAGTTGTATTCATCGCCGAAAATTAGATGTAAACAATTATGGCTGCAGTAATGAATATCACAGAAAGTAACGAAGAAAATCCACTAAATTCTACAACTATATATAATAAAAACAGTATTTTTGAATACTCTACAACTGGCAGTATCACTGGAACTTCTAGTTCTGTTTTTTCTACCTTATCAGATGTACAAGCAGCTAATACAATCGACATTGGCTCGAACACGAGTGGGGGGATAACATGCTGTGTTCCTCACTGTTTTAACAATTCAAAACGAAAAAAAGACCTTAGTTTTTACATCATTCCTAAAAACAAGGCCTTGAGAAAGCAGTGGCTAGCTAAAATTAGCAGAAAAGACTTTAAGCCAACAAGCTCACATAGGGTTTGCTCAGCCCACTTTGAAGGGGGTAAAAAGACATACATGAATAAAGTGCCAACTAGTCCCTAAAAAACCAAGAAACACTCGTACTAGTCTTGGACTTTTACCAGAGTTATTTTCACCTATTCGACCCACAAGGGAACAAGAAAGTTCACACGAAGTTGAACCAACATTAGAAGAGCAACATGCCATGGAAATAGAACTTTTAAAAACAAAACTGGAGGAAATAACAAAGCAGAAAAATGATATTGAAAATATATTAGTTGAAAAAAATATACAGTTAAAAAATATGACACAGCAAAATACCTTGACAATAGACAGGTTTAAGCATAATAAAACTCACTTTAAATTTTATACCGGATTTGAAAGCTATGAACTTTTTGAGGCGTTATTTCAAGAATACCTTACGCCTGATGCTTCATCACTATTTTATTGGGGATCGGATTCCAAGGAACCATCCAATGGCCAAAAAAGGGGAAGGACTAGAAGCCTAGAACCCCGAGAAGAATTTTTTCTAGTTCTAACAAGATTGAGATGTGGTTTTCCTATTGAAGATCTTGGCGTGCGGTTCAACATGTCAACAAGTAATATTAGTCGAATCCTTATTACTTGGTATATAAAATTACGTGCTTTAAATATATGGGCAACAAAAAAAACTGTTGTAGAGACAATGCCAAAAAGCTTTAAAATTTTGTATCCAAATACATGAGTAGTAATAGACTGCACAGAAATATTTACAGAAATGCCAAGGTCATATCGTAGCCAATCGGCAACATTTTCCAACTATAAACATCACAACACAGCAAAAGCCTTATTTGGAATAGCTCCAAGTGGAGCTGTAACATTTGTCTCTGATGTTTATGCTGGTCGATCAAGTGATAAACAAATAACTAATGGACAAAATACCTTAAACATACTAATTATTATTTAGTTTTCACAATTTTAGACTTCATTTTGCTTGCTTCAAAAATATTAGTATGTTTAAGTTATTTACACCACACTAATTATTTTATATTAAAAATTTCTGTAGCCATAAATTCAAAAAAAAATTTTG
The DNA here is from genome assembly GCA_030067915.1 of Hydractinia echinata. Lineage (NCBI taxonomy): Eukaryota > Metazoa > Cnidaria > Hydrozoa > Anthoathecata > Hydractiniidae > Hydractinia > Hydractinia echinata. The sequence continues at coordinate 612,768 of JASGCC010000080.1, forward strand.
TAAGCTTTGGCAAGCATTCGTTTTTCCACTTTGTCTCGTCAAATTTAATTGTTTCAACATATACAGTTCCTTGTTCGTGTATATAACCAAATCAATTTCCTTGGTTTCGGTTATCGCCATTACTCCTAAACACTGGTAATATACTTTTTATACTGTTTTGGTCTTCAGTAGATGTAGGCATAGAACAGTAATCACGCTTTCCATCAACTATTGGCCTCTTTCTTGATTTGGTACTATCTTTTTCAAAATTAGCTTTTTCAAATGTTAATTCAGAAAATAGTATAGCTTCATTATTTGAAGCCTCTCCAGGAACATGCCATTTTTGAAGAACATCAGTGCAAGTTTTGTCATCTGGAACTTCTTTTAAATCAAGTTCCTTATAGTCTACTAGCTGGTATAAAGTTGCAGCTACATGTTTACAGCAGCCGCCTACGCCAGATTTACAATTGCATGTTACATATAAAATCTCTCCAGTGCTTTGGTTTAGGTGTACATATACATCGTATTTGGCTCTTTTCATAGAAGCAGCTACATAGCACTTTACAATAAAAAGTGTATAATTTCCTTTCACATTGGGTTTAACACGAACTCCCTTGACATAATTTCCTTTAAACAATTGTTATCCGAGAATTTTGTGCTTCAAGGCACCTCTAACACGATTGTCAAGAGCTATAGTGCCATCGATTAAATAGTCTTGCATAAACTTGAAAGGCAGGTCTGAATCCCTTGCTAGAGCTTTGAATAAAGCTAGGGTCAGAATCAACATTCTTATTTAAGGCTTGAATATTTTCCTTGTTGTTGTTGTTGGCCATTTTTACAGTACTGTTAAAGCGTCTTAGCGTTTGTTTTGATATTAATGAATACAACTACCATAATGCATTGCGAATCTTGAGAATTACGGGAACGGCGAATTCGAAAACGCTGCATTGTTATCTTCTTTGATTTTATGCGTGATTTTCTTGATTATAAGTTTGGGTCTGTAAGGCACACCGTTCTTTTAATATTTTGGATTGAAATATTTCGGTAGATATACAATATACCAAATGATTCAAGTTTTTATATTTCTCTTTTATGTGTTTTCAACTATTAATTTCTTATATTTTGAGTATAACTTTGGAAGGTTTGCCGTATACAATAGACTGAATAGCTGATTTTGTATGACTTTACAAAAATGTTGATTTTTTTTTAATGTTTGGTATCTTTTTTTCCCTGGTGTACTTCTGCAATGGCAAAGCAAGTATATAGTTTTAGCGTATTTCGCTTTTTACGTAACGGTTGTTAGACACCTTTGATTTTTTTGGACATTTTCTATTTTTATTTTATAATTTTTTTTGGTTGTTGCACATGCTTATATTTTCAGACGTTTTGTTTCAGCGGTTATAAACATAGAATAATGCAGATTGTGAGCAACCTCGATCCAAGGGCTTTTTTCTCTTTTTTGAAATCCCGTTATAAAAAAGACAAAGAGCCAGGGGTTTAGGTTGAAATGTGTGTTTTGAAAATTCAAATTACTGTGTTGTATGGTTTTTTTTGTATCCCTTACATCGGTTAAATGAGAGATTCAGTGGATTCTTCCACGGGAAATCAGCTAGTTATTATTATTATTATTATTAAAATTTTAAAATTGACTCCAATGCTATCGAACATCAAAACTTCTTAGTAAGATGTAGCCGGGTAATAAAATAGATGGTTTATAACTTAGTTAGTAAATAGAAAAGTTTTAACATTGTACTGTAAAACGTAAAGTCCACGGTCAAGGCAACAGATCTTACAAGCTTGCTCTTTTTACCTTAGACCTCAGGCTTTGTATTTCGCAGTGCAACATCAAAACCTTGTAATACCGTAAAACACCAAAATTAATGGTTATTGAAATTATCAGAGTTCAGGAAAGTCATACATATTACATGTTATGTCAAACTCACTTTCTTCTATTTACACAAGAAAATCTTCTGAGTCCGCGACATTGAAACGATGTTCTCTCTTCCATAGGTTCTGTGTTTGACATTTCCTTGACGTAAATGTGATTTTTAATAATCGGAGCGTCTATAAAGAAAATAACGTTTTGTTAATAACTTCATTTTATACTTTCCCCACTTCCCCAATCCCTTAGCCTAAAAAGGCTATAGTATAACTAGTCGTTACCCCTTATTGCACGAGTTAACTGCCGTCTTGAACATTTCCTGCATCGCTATTTCGAGTATCCTGGCCCGTCTGTTTGCATGAAGTAATGAAATTTACTTAGACTGGCGTTAATACAGTGATTATATTTGCGATTATAATGGCGTTTTTGATTACAAAATCCCTTGGTTTTTAAATTGGCTCACATTCAGACAAAAAAAATATAATATAGAAGCTCGCTGTTCGGCTTTGGCTTGGGTAAGTGAACTACCTACAACTCTACTAGATTTGGGGTGGAGCCTAAAAAAGTACCTAGGAAATTGGTTGAAATTGAAAAGAGTTTGAAAAATCTCAAATCCCATATTAATTATATTATATATATTATATTTTTTAACTTTTTTCCTTGAATTTTCTCTAAACTTTTAGATTGTGTTTTGTCGTAGTAGTAGCTGTTTACCTTCCATTGTTCGTAGTTGCACCCGCAGTGATGTGAAAACTTGTTGTACATGAACTCGATTGATATTTAGTAAGAATTCACTATGAACATTAACCCAATAGCTGCACGTTAGGTGCTGGACAACGCGGTCAAATGTTGTGGAAGTTGGTTAGGTAAGATTTACCCACCCCTGCAAACTCTGATGACCGCTAATTCGTTGTTGGAAGATAAAACACCCTTCACAAACTAATTATGAGAGCACCGTCGTTCTTATATTTTGCACGTGTCTATTTGCTAACATCAGCACATTAAAGGCCTAAATTGTGTCAATTAATTTCCATACTCTATGAGTTGAAGACTTTTGATTTATTTCCAATCTTATTATTAACACAGTTAATTAGGCGCGAAAAATCAATAAAACTTTGATACGAAATAGACAACAGCAATAACAATAACATTAATTATTTATAACAAAGCAATTTCATTCCTGTTGTTTTAAAAGCCGTCATAAAATTCATAGGTAATGAAATTGCTTTATTTTATCAAACTATTAAAAATATATACAAAGTTTAGTCAACCAACTCATTTTGAAAACCGACTGATCGATAACGTTTCAAAAAATGATTTGTTCCGCCCAAAAATGCAAATAAAAGTTTTATAAAATACAGATTTTAGTGTTAAGGGAATGTTTTATAGACACTTATAAAGAAAATTGTAGAAAATATAATCGACTTTGACTTTTGCAGTCTGACACACGGCCACAGTTATTGTATAACTTCAGCCTTTTAAAAAGTGGTTATTTGAGAAATTCATCTCTCCCAGGATAATTAATACTAAAAAATATTTGATACCCAATATGAAGAGGGTTACGTCGAACTATTTCTGGTTAGTACCATTTTATTTAGCAGCACGTCAAATAACATTCAAGGGAAGTGACCTTTTATAAACAGTTATCTGTTCCAGGTATTTCTGTTTTCTGCATACATCACAAAAAATGTCTCGAATTGCAGTTGCACCGTCGCAGATTAAAACTCGTTCCCAAACCTTCTCTAATCGTTGTTAAGATAGCTGCTAACGAGATTTAAACATTTTTTGGGAGCAAAATCTTCCGTTGTAGGATTCGAAACCATGTCGACTTGATGCCTTGCATGTAAGCATAGCGCGCTAACTACAAGGCCATGGCGAATTGCTTGACGTTTTTACATTTTTTATGCTTAAACGTATTTTATACTCAAAAAAAGCTATTATCAAGAACCTTTTTTCTATAGTGCTTTTTTCCTATTTTTTACGAAAAGAAGCGTAATATTGATGCTGAAATGTAAATAAACAATCAGGAAAAATGAAGGAGACTTTTTCCACCCCCAAACGGATTAAATGATATTGTATCAAAAGATCTTGCAAACTAATTCCATTTTTACAGAACCGCAAAGAAGGATTGGTCTTTAAAGGAGAAATTTTAATAAGCGTGAAAACGACGCGAGATAGTTTATGCAACTTTTAAATCTTGTTTCTTTTTAAAATGGCTTCTTGTCACTAATTAATAAACTTGAGTCAAGGCGTAGCGATATTGTAATTAACAATATCTTTAAAATAATGTTGACAATAAAAGTTGTAATAAAACTGATATATTGATCTATTTGCTATCTTTCTAAACTTTGACACAGAAGGCTAGTAGATTGTAAGTCCACTTAAAACTAATAAAGATACAAGAGGTAATATCTGACTGTTTTGGAATAAGAAGACAAAGAAATATTTCTGGAAAAATTCTAAACAGGTGGTTTTGTCACACCCATAATCAAAGGCACTATTTTATACTATTTTATATTTTTTTCAACTTTTAGAGTGCCTTCAAAGTGCAAGTGTAAATGGGAATAGAATATAACAGTACTTGTAAACAGTACAATTAGTTTACGCTCTTAGCGACTAACAAATGTTTACTCACCGGGGCGTTTATATGTTCCTGATCTAATGCTTATTGACGTCCGAGCAAGAAAACACAGTCTAGCACGCTTCCTGCTTTTATTAAGACGCCGCATCAATAATAACAAAATTATAACAATTGAGGCTCAAATTATGGAATAAAATAATACCCTTGAAGCTCACAGAAATTTTACTGCTTCTTTTTTTTAAAAAAAAATAAAGAGTGTATTCGAAATGCAATTATTAGTATTGGAAGTACAAAATATTAAAAAACTCCTCAAAATGGCGGGAACTGGTGGAGTTTAACTTTTTTCCAATAGTTAACATAGTGTTGTGTTTATTTCTTTTATTCGTGGAGAAGATAAATGCATTGTGTAGCTTAAAATGGTAATACCAATCGCTAGAAATATGTGAAAACAAGGAAAGAAACTCTTTTAACAACGAATTGATATGAATATAGTTCGCTTTAGTAATTGTCAGTTGCTAGACTACTTAGTTCTAAGTTTTTTTACAAGACACGTCAAATTAAAACTATAAACACATCTGGAAATGCATTGAATTTTTTAACTTACTGATTTGTTTTGACTGTTAGTCTAGTAGTTCTTGCTTTTTTTGACATAAAGCGAGCCTTTATGCTTTTTAAACTTTACAATTGCAAGACGTAAAAATTATGTATATTTTCTCGCATTTTTTCTTTTCTTCTTTACCGAGAAACATTAATACAAACAAAAAAACAGACGAAGAAAGAAACAATAAAACAAACAATAAGACAATAAAACCAACTAACAATGAAACAAACGAAGAAAGAAACAAATAAAACAATGAAACAAATAAATCAAACAAACCAACAAAATTTCATTAAAGAGAGAAAAACCTAAATTTTTTTTCAGATAACATAAGTCATAACGCATACAACTTAAAATAAATAAAAGATTTAAAAATACACTCCTAAAATGAAACTCCTAAAAGAATAACTCAAAAGACTTTTAAGTGACTTATTCTCTAACAAGAGGAAGGCAAGTAATTTAGAATGAGATGAGGAAAATGATGTCCCCAACACACACACACACAACATCAAAGAAAACTACAAAGGTAAAGATGCAAATAAAGTCAATGTGTTTGCTACTAGTTTTCTGTGTAAAAGGATAATGTTTCATTTTCTTTTAGATAAAAAACAACTGAAAAACATGTGCCTTAAATTCCAAATATATCATAACTTCACCTTACCGAAATGTTAAGTTCTGTCTGTGCTTTTTTGTTAATTTAATTGCTAGCTGGTTATATTTTATTGGCACACTTTTTATATGTTGTTCTGCGATCTGTATCATATATACACACATTGTTGTTGTTAGCTTTGCATTTTGCAACAAAATATTTTTATGTGAGCTGCCTATCTGACCAAAACCATCAAAATGAAATAAAATGCAGTTTAACCAAAAACTTTGTAAACATTGGGCGCAGAAGTGCGAATTTATGTTGCTCTAGCATGTTTTTAACACTTTTTTAATAAGAGAATGTAATACTTATGATTTTGTTAAAAATATAAACAGAGATTTTACCAACTAACAACTAGGGCAATAAAAAGTAAAACTTACAGCGAAGTGAAGTGAGTTTTGCATTATTTAGAGTTTAAAACGGATTTTTTCTTAAAAACATTGAAACGAAACTTTTCATCGAAAGCTAGCATTTATTTATACTGCTATATATATTGACTTTATTTTTTGTTTTTAAAAGAAGAAGAATATAATTTGCAAATAACAAACGTATGGGCTGCAACTAATTCTTATGTTAATGTAATTCTTACCGGATTAAGCTAAATATGCTATTCTTTCTTTCATCTCCGCCTAAACCTTCATACATTAGTCACTTGATTACCATTTCATGCTTTTACGTGTCTTTTATAGGACCATTACTTACGTCAATTGATTTGAATGAATAATCGAGGTTAATCAAAATTCTTATGCGTAATGCTATGGGTGTTTATTTGGTGCAATATTCAATGAATTCATATTTGCATTCAGTGGATTGACATTTAGATTCAGTTCATTGACATTTGTAATCAGTGGATTGAGATTTTTATTCAGTGTTCAACTCTTTTAATTCTATTGAAACACTGCGTGAGGTTCTAGCAGGTGTCTGTATAGAAACTTAATTTGAAATTTTTGCGGTTGTGTGACTAAATTACTCGTGAATAACAATTCGCAACTATGATTGGTTATAAAAACAATTAGATAATTTGATGATGAATTTCATAATATTACCAAAACAAGAAGCCATATTGAAATCGGTAAAATTTATTTTGTTCTTATGTTAACATAATTAGCGAATAAGCACATGCTCGACACTTTTGTAAACAAAAAGAAAAAGTTTATATCTCGTTTTAAAACGACGTTCTGTTATAAGAAGTTATTTCTTTAGTTAGAATAAACATTAATTCAGTACACATTTTGTCGGCACTCGTCCGGCGCATATCTATCTATATTGTTTTTCATGATCAAAGTGGTATACTCAAGCCTGTAAAAATAGGTTAATATCACGGTTAAATGCTTTTTTTCAAACGTATTGTTGAAGTTTTTAACAGCAATGTTTACCGACTTATATTAGGCACACTTTCCATACAAATATCACGTCCCTGCAGCGTGTTACAGTCAGATTTCAATAGAAAAAAGTTAGCCCCTATTAAAGGAGAATATGGAATTTGATCATTTTTTTTGCGAAAAAGACTCGGTCGAGCACCTCACGCACTGATTTTTTTTTAAATTAAAAACAATAGAAAATTCAATACATTTAAAGCGTACAGAAATGAAGTTGTGTGTTACATATTTATATTCTATATTCATTTTTTTATCCAGCCGACCGAAAACTCTCGGTTTGCCGAGAAAAAATTCGTTGGTGGTTCCGTAAAATACACAATTACAAGTTTTGAGCGTGCGAAAGAAGGAAAAACATGGTTAACCCCACGTTGTGAATGTGTTACTCAGTTCTGATGTGGAGTAGTTGTTGTTTGTATATAATGTTTTTTTCACTTAATTCTTGCAGTGTTGATGAATGATAAAAGTCAGGTTTGTGTGTTCATGATGAATGATGAATTTGACCAGTTTTTTGAATCGCTTGTATGTTTATCTTCAAAATTTGAGTCAGAAAACGAGGACCAGTTGTCCATGAAGCAATCTGTGGACTATGCCATAGAATCTTTACAGTACATCAAGTAACACATTCTGTGTACGACAAATATAACAAATCTTATTAACCATATAAAACTTATCTCACAACATTTCTATCGAACTACACATGGGATACAAACAGCCACAGCTATGTATACAACACATGCCCATTTAGAACCTATCATTGGACCCGGTAGACCAAGATATCTCATTCGAGAAGAGACCATATTATATTTCAGGAATATGGGTTTTAATTGGAATCAAATTTCAGCCATGTTGCTTGCTTCTCGTTGGACTTTGCGACGAAGAGTTGTTGAGTTAGGATTGGAAGGTGTTGTTGGTTATAGTGATATATCCGATAATGAAATAGATTCCATTATACATTCCTTTAAGCAAACTCATGGTCTGGTAACTGGTCGTTCTTTGATAGCTTCGCATACAACACAAACGAGTGACTGATGCTCTTGTTCGAGTGGATCCTGATAATTCTAGAATAAGATGGGCAGCATTAGTGAGGAGGCGGAAATATAACGTACCAGGTCCAAATAGTATTTGGGACATTGATGGCCATCATAGTCTAGTGCGTTGGAAATTTGTGATTCATGGTGGTATAGTAGTGTTTTTAAAATGTTCGACAAACAACAAAACAGAATCGGTCTGTGAATATTCGAAGAAGCCAATGTAAAGTATGGAATTCCTTCCAGAATAAGAACTGATAAAGGAGGCGAAAATGTTTTGGTTTGGAATAAAATGGTTGAACTTCGAGGTTCTGACAGAGGAAGTTATCTAGCAGGTTCATCTGTGCACAATCAGAGGATTGAAAGGCTGTGAAGTGATTTATGGAATTCTGTTTGCTGCGAGTTTTACTATACATTCCAAAGTATGGAGGAACAAGGTTAACCATTTTTGATTACTTCTCACTTTTTGCTATTTTCTAAGATTTTCTATTCAATTTTTCTTTTCAATTGGTTAGTTTCTGTAATTCTGATTATTCCTAATTATTTCAGGATTGCTCAATTGTGACAATGACATACACATGTTAATATTACATTACGTTTATCTACCAAGACTAAACCATGTCATTGAGAGCTTAACGAATTCATGGAATAACCATCCTTTGCGAACAGAGAGAAATTGGTGTTCAATTCAACTTTGGAGTAGTGGCATGATTGATCAAAGAAATTCCCATATTACACATATTGCTGAAGTTCAAGATAGCTCTGGTGTCAGTTTTGATGACTTGGAGTGGTATGGAAGTATCGTAGTTAGTTGATCGCAGTTAGTTTTGCATTTTCACAGTGCGATGCCGTGTTTGTTGAATAGATTAATTAATGTTTTTGATGTTCCTGTTACTCGGGTTACTTTGCTAACTAATTGTTTCATGTCGTACGTTTCAATAATAGATTTAATATCCTTATTGTCTTTTTTTTCAAGGTAATCATAGCTCGTGTTTCCTATGCGACATCATTTCATTTGTTTCAGACGCAGCGATTGATAGCATATCATTTGAATCATTTTCAAAAGTTCTTGACTAATATTTCGATCCATTCAGGCGTTGGTGAATGTTATGTGTGTTTCTGATAGCTCTAGAACGGAAAATTAGTTAACAGTCCTCTAATAATTCAATGGAATATTTTAATTTCTCTGTTTTTTAACATATAGGTCAGTGGAAGCAACGTTCGTTTTATGAGACCAGGACATGTTTGAATGTCTCCAGCCAGCAAAAACAAAAAACCCTTGGCCTTAAAAATTTAAGGGATAAATCGAAAAATTTAATATTATTTTTATCTAAGAATGTAGCTAGCTGTGTGCTACTTAGAGTATTTGAAATCTTCCCATAACATTGAGCAGTCAAGACGTGAGTATATAGCTTTGCATGTAGGATATTGTGTCAACTATAAGGGCTCAACAATCTGTTCAATTGTTGTTTTGATTTTGTACATCCCTTCAGGTGTATTGTCTTTTTCAAAAAGTAGCCTTTTTGAGACTACGAATAAAACCTGTTGTTACCCTATGAAAACAAGAATATTCGCCCAGCATTTTGTATTTTTCGAACTGGGTTCCCTTAGTGTTCAAGACGTAATCGTTAGTGATGCATCTATCATACAAAGTTTCCACTTATTATTTCAATTTTTACCGAACGTATAGTACTTTTAACTTAATCCGAAAGTATGATTTTGCATAAAGTAAAAGTCGCACGGACTAATTGGTTCGAAATTACTTTGTAAAAATTTCATATATTCACTGCCTAGTAATAATATCGAAAAGTCCTTGGATGATACATCAGAGCAGCAAGCTACTCAATGTTTTTTTCACGGGCGGATACTGGGATTTATTTCAGCTAGTCAAGATTTTATGCATGGTAAATTATATTATAGGCGTTAAAATTACAAAAGGGCGTTTTTAACCAATGATGTACTGTTTTTTTGTCCTAGACTGAAGCTTTGTATTAGCGTTTATTTATGCTCAACTTTTAGTTTGGCATTATTATCATACCATAAATAAATATTACTAAATAACAAAGGAATCTACTACTTTTTAATTAAAAAGTTAAAATAAAAATAAAAAACTTTGGTATTTTCCAATTCGTACCTGAAACGAAAATAACTTTATTTATTATTATCTATTCTTCTTTATCACTTATAGTAGAGTCAGTCTAGAAAGGTACAGTGAGTGTGATACAATATCTAACACAAAATATATCGTATATATTTCTTTCCTCAATATATGTCCTACAAATATCATTCTTATCTAAGGGTGGGTGGGAGGGTCAATTCTATCGACTTGTGATGAGTCGTAAAAGACGATACACCCGTAAAAAGACTAGGACACGTGATAAAGCGCGCCAAAGAAACAAAAATAAATTTATTTCATCACTGGACGTTTCGGTGTATTTCTCACACCATGGTGACCAGAATACGAATTAGTACAAATTTTCAAAATTATGTATATTTACTTTTATCACAATGTTAAAAGTAGGAAATTGATATGGCCCAGTTCGTAATTATTTATCAATCTAATTTTATCTGTTTTGGAAAATGTATTTCATTGCATTTCTAGTTTTAGGGATGTAAAATGAAAAATATAACGAAGTTTATGCATTTTGAAAAAGTGAATAGTCAGTATTATAAAGAAACAAAAAAAAATCCGATTTTTTTTTTTTATAATTCATTTCGCAAAATATATTCTACATTAATATAGTCCTTGTAGGGAAAACATAGCATTTCTAACAAAACATACAAAAAGGAAGACATTCCTTTTGTTTAATCCGAAAAATAAATAACACGATATCCACCTGAGGCTATTACGAAATATCCTAAGATAGACATGGAAAAATAGTTTTGAATTTTTAGTTGAAACTAATTTTTTTATAAGGTTAATCCTCATATCGAAAAGTACCTCGATAGCTTCGTATGAGTGTGACGGATGGACACACAAGAAAATGAACTTTTAGAGGAATCCACTTATCATATGTCTAAAGTTTGAGTTGTTCTGGATTCTCCAGTTAAAATCCAAAAGTTTGATGGAAATTTCCGTAACTAAACAAATTTTCCGTCTATCCTTTAAATTTATCATTTAGATGTTTTGTCCATCCGTCACGAAAAAATAGATATACCCGGTTACTGGCAATTTAACTCTAATTAATTGCTTAAGCCTGGCTGGAATTATCATAAATCCCTGGAGCAATAATAATAGCCTTGTTGTACTCAAATTAACTCTTTCACTATGAAAAATCAAGAAACAAAATGTCCATCCGTCACAACAAAACAAGCATTTGCAAGACGCATGTTTTTGTTGTGTTTTGCAATGCGGCAATGCAGGGGCATCGAATTGTAGATATCGAATGTTTTTTGTTTCGAATGTTCTGGTTCACTTCTCCAAAACCAGTGATATAACAAGTTGTTTGGGCGCAAAGTTGATTGACAGTTTGTCTGGTAAGTATCATTTTTTTGCTTTTTTTCTAAAAACTATTCTTTCCTTTTTGTTATAAAACAGCCAACATTTATTTGCTCAGAAAACTACCCTCCATACGCGTAACATCCCATGGTTTCATTTACCAATTTTTAAGACCCGTGGATAGCCCCACCCACACAAAGCTCATTTTATTTTCTAAAGAGAAATATGTAAGCAAGCATTCCTTTAATAATATTTTAGAAAATGACGTTGACTGCAGCGGAAAGAGCGAAAACGTTGCCGTGAAAAAAATAAAGACGCCGTCAGAAATAGATACAATCTTTACAGAAAAACACGACGCCTTAGCATGAAAGTAAACGATCCAGTTAAGAATGCAGAACGGCTACGAAAACATAGACCTGCCAGGGCATCATACCGGAAAAGAAAAAGAGAACAAATGGAACCGCCTTTGTCACAATCATTATCATCAACAACACCTTCTTCGCAATCTTTAACCACAGAATCTTCACAATCGTCTACAACGGAGTCATTCTCGTCACCAACACCGCAACCGTCGTTGGCAAAGAAGTGCGAAGTCGAGGAGCCTTAGAAAAGCTATAAGAGCCCTCCCTAGATCACCTTGAAATTTTTTTTCATTAGACCAGATATTACTTATATAACACCTGGGAAAAACCAACAAAAATACCTTGGAAAAGTAAATGGAGAAAAGTCAGTACGCGCAGATCCGTTATCTGTTGTGGAACCTTAACGACTTGTTAGAAATTCTTAATGGCAACAAAGTGATTAACAACAATGTATTTGTGGATGAATTTGCCAAAAAAATCACGTTCCGCCAAATGTACGAGTTTATATAAAGGGGCACCCCGAGTTTGTATACAACAAGAATATTCTGCAATCTGGATGTTTGTGCGAAATATGTGAGAATGCCGTTTACATTGCATGCAAAAGCCGTGTCTAACGTAGAGAGGATGTACCAACAAATCCACATGATCTCGTGGAATTTTACTCCTGCGATTTATCTAACCGTAGTTGTATGAAAGGCGGGTGCAAAGATTGCTCGTTACCTATATATTTCGGTATCACAAATGAAGAAACCAGGTCTGTATTTTCGATGTCTCAATGGGCAAAAGTTAAATCAACGAATACCTTATTGATTGGTACAAATTTTGGCGAGCAATTAATATGGCGATGGACCAAATTGTTTTTTTTGGCGAGCATTTAATTTGCCGATGGCAACAATATTTTAAATTTGGCGCACATTTAATTTGGCGATGGCCATTTTGACTTAAAATTGACGCGTATTTAATTTGGCGAAAATTTTTTGTTATGTTGCTTACAAATTCTTAAAAGCTTTAGAGGACAGAAAAGATAAAAATAACGATTTGTTAAACAAGAACATGCTTTATATTAAAACGAAAAGAAGTCAAAATTTAGCCTTGTTTCTTTGTCACATTTTTTAGCCTATAAAAGAGTTGAATTTAAATGCATTGAATTTGGCGCGAAAGATAAAAAAAAAATTGGCCCACCTTTTTTTGACGATGAATGAAAAAAATTAAATTGGCCAGCATTTAACTTGGGGATAAATAAAATTTTTTTTTTCGATTTTAGACCAAAATCGCCAAAGTTAGTGCTCGTCAAACTTTGTACGAATAAGGTAATATCGAGCTTCTTGGACTGTCGATCAAAATATTTAAGAAAATATTAAAAGTTTTTTATACTAAATTTTTCGTTGCATTGGCAAAATAAAGTAAATACAAGTACCAACGTATGCGGATTAGAAACAACAAGTTTAGGAAGGAATTGATTTTTAAACTGTTTTGACCATTGCAGGAATTTATTTAAGGGAGGGAGCTTCCAGGGGACCGCTCTGGATATGTTGGGGGAGAGATAGGAAAATGTATGTTCTGAGACAGAACAACGACAACGGTACAACAACAGCAAAAGTCCCAAAATTCCCGAAATCCCTAATCCCCGAAACCATCCCGATTCCGAAAACCAATCCGAAACCAAATCCGATTCCGATAAATCTAACGCATGCGCACACGCCGATGGCGATATTGCTGACATCAACAAAATCCAGAGCATGCGCAGTTGAGTAGGGGTGAGTACCCTTACTCAAAGCCGACCGCGATATTTGAGACCGGGCTCACAATAAAATGTCTTCCAATGCACGGGAAATGTGTACCAGGGCGGTGGAGAGGTATCCCTGGCTGTTCGGATTTGTTCCGGATTGGTTCGTTGACCAGGACATGTGTAACAGGGTGGTGGAGAGGTATCCCTGGCTGCTCGAGTTTGTTACGGATCATTTCAAGACGCAGGAAATGTGTACTGGGACGGTTCTGGAGTACCCATGGCTGCTCGAGTTTGTTCCGGATCATTTCAAGACCCCGGAGATGTGTGCCGTGGCCGTTCAAGAGGACTTCATGATGCTCCTATATATTCCAGAAATTTTCAAGACCCGGGAATTGTGCACCAGGGCGGTTCAAGAGTACCCCTGGGCGCTCCCGCATGTTCCGGAACATATCAAGACACGGGATATGTGTACCCGGGCAGTTCGGGAGGAACCCGATCTGCTGCATTTTGTTCCGGATCATATCAAGACACAAGATATGTGTATTAGGGCCGTTCAATCGGATCTCTTGATACTTGTGGATGTTCCGGATCATTTCAAGACACGGGATATGTGTACCGGGGTGGTGGAGAGGTATCCGTGGCTGTTCACATATATTCCGGATTGGTTCGTTGACCAGGACATGTGCAACAGGGCTGAGAGGTATCCCGAGCTGCTCGAGGACTATCATCGGCGAAAAACGACAAAGGCAAGAATTAAGGAGGAGTTGCTTCCAATGGCTTGGCACCCCGACAGAGTTATAGACTGGTGTTTCTCCGAGGATGAAAAGGCCAGTCTTGAGATCTTGTGGAGGGGGTCAAATAAACGATGAAGGAACAATGTGACGACTGTGAAGTGACCCTAGATGAGTACGACATATGCCTGCAATGTCGACGGAGACTCTCGATACATGGCAAAATGCTGTGCTGGTCCTGCTATTACTTATACATCACGTATAATGGTGGTTACTGTCCATGTACCAAACTCTAGTTGAACTCGCCTATTACCAAAATAAAGGATGTTCAAATTCGGTACCGAGAATGCCAATACAAGAGACTTTTATGCCCCAGCGGCTCCATTAAATATCAAAGATGTCAATAATGATAATATTGTGCTAAGTGATCCCGTTCCAGCCAACAGAGGCAAGGATGAGCGAACCGTACTGGGTTATAGAAACGGCGACAAGATCCGACATTTAACAATCAAAACACCAAAGAAGCTATATTCAAACGGTGCCTCGCGTTATAACGAGACATCAGCACTAACCATGTCATTTGACATCTATAATCACCCCGAATGGTTGGAGAAATTTAATAGCATCATGACCAGGGTACAGGCTTTGAAAATGCAAACATTCTCTACCCAACCTGTGAAACGGGGGAAATATATTACGGCTAAGGTGAAGGAATGGGATGACAAGATCAAAACGGACTTTCATTCAGGAGAAGTTCCGTTAGAGGAAAGCTGCGAGTGCCAAGCAATTCTCAAACTATCCGGCATCTACAAACAAGGCTCAAACCATCATATGCAGATCTATCTGGACGAGTGCAAGTACCAAACCGTAACAATACGTACTACCCGCTACCTTTGCGACTCGGATGACGAAAATGACGACGACAAGGAATCCTATTTAGAATAGTTCCAAAAAAATTCGTTATATGGTTGTTTTCAACCATGTAAAAACATGTTCGTTACCGAATTAAAAAGGGAAGCCAAAGCGCTAAAGATCCGTAATATTTCAACCATGAATAAGGCCGTCCTTATCGAAGCGATCCGAAAGGTTAAGTATAAGGACGCTTCGACACAAACCGATGGCCCCTATTGCGAGCCCTGTGTGACGATAGCTTGGGAGAAGAACCTCGAGCAGTATGTGCGACAGCTATCCGAAAAGAAGAGAAATGTCGCGCATGATGGCGACCACACCTTCGATCGAGACACGGGGGAAGTACTCGTCTAGTATGTTGAACAACATATTAGACTCCATATGCGGGTGGCTCATCTAAATACCGCTTACATGTTGTACAGATTGAAGTTTTTTCATAAGCTCTTCTTTCGCTTCTTCACGGCCTTTCGCGACCAGCTGCTGTCTCTCCCGTTCATTAAGGGACTCTACGATCTTTCTGGTTCGTTGGCGTATTTGTTCCTTGAGCCGCATATAGCGTTGCTTTTCCTGCAAAATCAAGCTGAACTCATAGTCACTAATCACCCCATTCTCAACAGCTCTGCTAATGAGATCGACAACAGAGTTGAGCTTGGTCTCTGCCAGCAGCCTGATGCTCTCGTGCTTCTTGCTCTTGACATCTAGCCTCTTGCCAGTGTTCCTCAGGCCTGCTTGACCCAATCCCACGGCAATGGTGATGCCCCCCATAGCCACGGCCAGAGGTACCCCGATCCCAGAGAGCATGCTTCCAATTCCAACACCCGAAGTGATGACACTTATAGCCAATAACCCATGGTCCGTATACCTAACCAACGTGCCATGCATTTTGAACTTCTTGGTGAGTTTGTCCCGCTCTCTAATCTCGCTACGTAGGTACTGCTCGACCTCCTCAATTTTGCCGAGTCTGTAGACTTGTGAACTGTCCTGCTCCTCCATGCCATCGGGAGGCGCAGAAGGTAAGCTCGGATAAAGCTTGGCAATGTCACTCATATATTCTATAAGCAAGTGCATCGTTAATCCTGTGAAAGGGTTCTTTTCATTTTGATACTCGTCTATGAGCATAAACTCTAGCTTGTCTGTTGAACCCATCAAGGGAAGGTACACATGGTTATCGAAACTCCATGTAAGCATGTCTCCCCAAGCAGTCAATTCTTTGATGGGGAGCATTGCTAGTATATTGGATTTCTCACCATTTAAAAGAGTGTATTCCGGATCCAACTGGGGGCATCCGAATCTCAGCCGACGGTGAACGTCGGTCGCGTAGCGTCTGTCGTAGTCACCCGCGGTAAACGTTGTAATATTATCGTAGGCCCAACCCATAATGTCCTGCAGTGGTTGATCGATTATTACCTTGTACCCATTGTTAACCCTAAGCCTACAGGTCCCGTTCCTGAGTACGAAGAGCTTGATCCTCCCCCCCGCTTGATCGTTGATTATGATCGCGAGATCGTCGATTCTATACAAACCCGGCGCAATCGAGATGAGGACTTCCAACGGCCCGACTTGAAAGTCCTTGTCCCCCGCCTTATATATGTTGATCGCGCTCTTAGTGAAGAGATTCCACCACGTAGGTCTGATACTGATGGACTTTAGAGCAATCCTCGTATCCTGCCCCAGGTAGTCCTCAAATATCATGGGCTTTGAGATATCCGTAATATACAGCTGCTTCATGTTTCTTCTAGCAATAAACATGAACATTTACAGCTATAACCCAAAGGCAAAGTACAGCTCCAACAGAGGTGAATGGCCTCTCGGTGTACAGAATCTAGAGCATCAGGACCTCTACGTTTCTGCGGAATCACATATACCGGTGGTATTCCCCGAGCTTACCAAATATCCCATCAAACCCTTGACAAATATGTTGAATGACCCCGTAATTGTGGGGTGGAAGGGTCCTGCTCTTGATTACTGGAATACACAAGTGAATTTTGCTTGTCATTGCGCTAGCACCGCCTTGGGCATCTCCGCCAAACACCTTGAAGGTTCCGTCCCCCTCATTAACAGCATCTTTAAATTCCACGTCTATTACCACATGCGTCGCATCCTAGCGAGAATGAAAGTACCCATGCCATATGATGACGGGTTCTCGCGCTATATGAATCCTTATTCAACCTCTGGATATGCTCAAGTATGCCGTGAGTATGGTGCCAACCCAAATGCTATCTACAAATTCAAATCGGTAGGTGCCTCACTCACCAATGGTAGATGGTGGCCCCAAGTTGGTGGGGATTGGGCCAAATTCATTACCCCTACAAGTCAGGGGTTGACATCGGAGGGTCTAACCAAGCTTAGCGAGAGCATTCGCGTTTACGTGGTCCTGTTATTGGGATCTCAAGCCGATGCCAAAGCCTCACTACTGGGCTCGGATGCGGATAACTATACCGCGAGACAGATACTCCTGCAGAAATTCGAAGCTATGTTACAACGTGAGGAGAACATAGGTCACGACATAACCGAGTTCCAAAAGGCGCTCCAATATGCGAGAACACCCGTAAATTTTGCCGTCATGCACCACGTGTACATGCTACCGTCAGACATGGACCTGCGAATCGGTAAAATCGTGGGGTACAACAACAACATCTTGATCGCGCCCGCGAGTGCGATGATCGGTATAAGGCTGGACCTAAACAACGAGCCCATTGCCAGGGCAGCCGCACCCCTCAGGCAGACTGTCAAAACACCACCTGCTTAGGGTGCGTTGGCCGCACCCCTTGTGATATCACCGGCTGTACTGCCCGAGTACAGCCGGTCAGGTATGTCGGGAGGCGGGAATCATGAGGATACCAAAGCTGCCCTGGTTACGGCAGGAGTAGGACTGATCCTAGCCTTAATCTGGTTTAAATAGTAGCTCCATCGGGACTTTCTAGTATGTTTGGTCAACATACTAGACTCGAGACATCTACGACTTTTTTACTCCCTTCCCCATATATCCCACAACAACAGCGACAGTAGCAGCCAAAGCCATGTACAAGTGCTTGGCTGCGAATTCGACAATCTTTGCTGCTACTCTGAAGAAGAAGGAGACCACGCTGCCGAGGATCCCGGGTAAAGCAGCACCCGCTTTACCTGCTAGATACTTCAAGAATTTCCCGAGTCTTTCCAGCTGTCTTTGTACAAAACCTTTCCCACCTGCTGAACCTCCTGCAGCAGCAGCTCCACCCGCGGCACCACCTGTAACTGCGAGCACGATGGTTGACACGAGCAAGCCAACGGCGGAGACGATGCTCGCGATAGTCAAGCCTTGTTCTTTGAAGAGAATCTTGAGCTTTTCTAGTAAAGATGTATCATCCCCTGCAATCTTCATCAGAGTCTCCTTGATCCCTTTCAGTTGGCTCCGGGTGTCTGAGGAAAGTAAACCGTGCGCTTCTCGTACGGCTTCCTTCTGATCACGGAGCCCCTCCAGCTCTTCCCTGGCCTTCGAGATGTCTTTGTTCCAGATAGCTAGCTGCTCCTCAGATACTCCAGGTGCGGTCTTCTTGTTCTCGAGCCTCTTTACCTTGGCTTCCGCTTTATCGATCTCGCTATCGTAAAATATCATCTTGCTTTTCAGATTCCTCAGATTACCCCTTATCGTTTGAAGCTCGAGGTTGAGCCCCCTTCTTTCACGCTCTGTGAAGGCTCCATCCCCGCCAAGGGAAGTATCTTCGATAAGACTCTCCGTCTCGTCTAGAACATTCCCGAGCAGCGGCAGCATCTCGATGTCGTCGGGCCTTTCCACAACGCGATCTATATCACCCATAAGTTTCTGGGCCGCTGCTTTACTACCCTTGTATGGTGTGGTATAGTCGGTAAACCCCATGGTTCGAATGCGATTCGACCCCAAACTCCGTCGTATCTCGGCAACGCTCCTCAGTTCACCATTCCTTTTCGTGAGCTTTACATCATCGTAAAAAAGCTGGTTCCCTCTCAACTCAAAATTGTTGTAGTATCTAGCGCTCGGCTCACCCAGCTCCTCAAGATGACCGTAAAGGCTATCAACCTTTGACCTCAGTAGCTCCCCCATTGCCGTGAGAGCCGTGGTGTCGGTGAGGCCACCTCGTGAAGGTGTTGCGGGCGTGATGGACCCCGGAATATCCCCGGGTCCACCGAAAGATCCCTCCTCTTCCCCACGGTCAAGGTCCTCCTCCGCCGTGAAATCGTCTCCTTCGTATACGGGATTAATAGGCATTTATTCAACGAAAATCATCTACAATAAAAATGTACGGAAATCAGCTACAGGAAAAGATGTACGGAACGGAGCTCAACCCATATGCAGAAACGAGGACTATGCTCTCCATAAAGGGGAAGAGACAACGTGTGAAAGTATCACACACACCCAGTACGATCAACCAGAATGAGGACTTGTACGTGGACATTCCCAACATGGGTCATAACAATGTCATTTGCCCCGGCTCCCTCAAACTCCTCTTTGACCTTGAAATCACGGGGACCAATACGAAGCGCACGATCGTTAACAATATCGGTAAGGCTTTAGTGCGAGACTTGCACATCACGCTAAACAGTATGGAAGTGCAGAACATTAGCGACTACAACACCTTGGCGGTGTACAGGGACCTTTGGTTGCCTAAATTCGAACGTGAAAACGAGCTGGTGCTCGAAGGTATTGGTGTACCGGATGGTGCGGTTAGGCAACTGCAAGTGAAATCTACAGAAAAAGTCGGAGATGATGAAGAGAAAGCCATCGCGAAGGCGTACGGCAACACCTTTTGCATTCCGCTCGGCAAAATGTTCGAGTTGACGAGGGACTTGCCCTTCTATCAAGCGGGTCTGCACGATAGATTACAGTTCGTGCTGCACTTTGAGCCATATACATCCATTATCAAAGATGAGGGCACACCCACGTCAGACTCTACGGCAGCCAAGCCCGCGGATGCAACCTACAAAATTACCAATATTGCGTTCGAGTTTGACAAGGTATCCCACGAAGGCCTGGCTGGTGATATGGTGTCACGGTATTCGAGGCTCGCTCTACCATACGAGCGTATACTCCGCAGCAAAGTTGTAAAAATGCAAAAGGCGGATACCAGCTACAATCTCCAGATTGATACACCGGCCAAGTCCTTAAAGGGCGTGCTATTACTGTTTCAAGACGCTGCCAAGGTGAAGCCATACTCTGGCGTAAACGAGACGTTCTACAAACCCAAAATTGAGAAGGTCGAGATCACTGTGGAAGGCGAACCGAAAGAATTATACAGCCACGCCATGCTACCCAAGGACCATTTCAGGAATGTTGCGGGGCTGTTTGGAAGTGCGCACTCTACGGTGACAATAGGCCAATTCTTCAACGGGAGCTATGCGCTCTTCATAGACTTTAGGGTCTCCATCGATAACAAGCTGCATGGTTCGGGTAGACCCGTGCAAAGGCTTAGCGATGGGATCACTTTGCACATGACGAAAGAGGCCGACGGAACCGGAGATATTACGTGTTATGTGTGCTTGCTCCAAGACGCGCAACTGAATATACTCGATGGCAGACTCGAGGATGTGATGTACTAGAATAAACATGGCAACTATCGGTGTTCTTGTTGCAGGGGCAGCAATAAACGCCCTAGCATTTAGCGGTTCAAATTACCTATTCTCCAAGCTCTCGGGGCATGGTGAAGCGGAGCGGAAGCGGCATGATAAGGCTGTGGAACAGTTAAACGCTGCCCAAGCACAATGGATCCGGGACAGGCAAGCCAAAATTGTTTGGTACAACAAGCAGCGTGAGCTCAAGCGTCAAGCGGGTGGAAGCCTCAAAGAGCTCGATGAAGGCATGCAAGAGTACTATATCGCGACGATCGAGAAAGCTCCAAAGCTCTCGGACTATTACGAACCTTCGCAGCAACAGAAGGACGGCGAACTGACGTAAAATTGTGGGGTCACTGGCTCTACTAGGTTTCACGGCGTACAAGTTCGCCTAGCAGCTCGGTTCGGACTCATGTTCCCAGCAGGTATATAATACGGAAAGGTGACGCTGTTGTTAAGCTCCAAGGGGTGGACACCGGTGTCCACCCACAGCCAGATACAGTTTTACTGACAGAACCAGGCCTTTATTGCTTCCTCCTGAGGTGTGGCAGACCTGAAGCGGAAAGGAGTTATATGTAAGAACGCTTTTGACATGTAATAAAGACATGTCAAAAACGAACGTTGTTACGGATGAGGGGGCAGAAAAGCTTAGCAGTATCTACTATACCCCGGAGCATCTCTGGACTGGTCGCAAGGCGATCAAATTACTTGCAGGGGAGAGTGGTCTATCCAAGAAGAGGGTTACTCATTGGCTGACCCGTCAACTCCTATGGCTCAGACATATTCGAGGGCCTAGGCGCATCAACTACCCACATTTCACCATTACGAAGCCTAATGAGATGCATCAGTTTGATTTGCTCTACATGCCGCATGACAAACTATATGGAAGCACATACAAATACATTTTGACGGGCATCGACGTAGCTTCGCGCTACAAAGTGGCGAGACCCTTGAGAACGAAGAAAGCCAGCAAAGTTGCTGACATGATCAAGGGACATTTACAAAACGGGACCTCTCCGCTATCCGAAGACCTTCCAATGCGACAACGGTAGTGAGTTCAAGTCGGACGTGACAAAACTGCTGGAGGGCAAAGGGGTCGAACTCAAGCGCGCAACCACCAAGTACCACCACACTTTTACGGCTTTTGTCGAGGCATACAACAAGGTGCTCGCGCAGAGACTGTTCAAGCCACAAGATGCGCAAGAGCTTGCCTCTGACGAAACTAGTACCACATGGGTCAAGCACTTGTACACTATCGTGAAAAGCATGAACAATAGCAAAACGGATATGATCGACATGAAGCCTTCGAAAGCCATCAAGCTGGATGAAGTCCCGCTTACGAAAAGTGAGCAGCATCCGGAGGAAAAGCCGTTACCCGATGACGGTCTTTACTTGTACTTGCTACAACCGGGAGAAGAGCATGGTGATGCTAAAAGACGCACGACAGACGCTTGGTGGAGCAAGAAAACGTATAGGCTGGACCGTATCGTGACAGGTACCCGTCTGTTGTACTATCTCGACAGTGGGCCCAATCGCAGCTTTGTGTCAGAGGAGTTGATGCTGATCCCGGAGGATGTTAAAGTACCTCCGGAGCATGTCAAGGAGTGGTAAATTTCTCGTCTTTGTGATTCAAAAAGAATCACAAAACTGTACGTCATGCGGAAAGGTGACGCTGTTGTTGAGCTCCAAGGGGTGGGCAGATCTGTCCACCCCGGCCAGATACAGTTTTTACTGACAGAACCGGGCCCTGTAGAAGGCTAAGGCTTGGCAAAGAGTAATTTCAAGATTTCATCTAAAGGTTCATCATCCAAATCTTTACTCGGATCTAGGACATACAGCAAAGGAGGCATTGTATAGAAGGGATAGCCATAGATGATACCTTTGATGACCTCGGGTTCGGTATCAAGATCGATAATGTCGACCAAGTATCTATCCTCTATAGGGAAATTTAGGGGCGGGAGCCGAACGAGGGCAAATGTATGCCCGGGGTTCACATTTAACGGTCGATATTCTATAACATCTTATATATTGCGCGCGCAAGCAGAATGAAGGTCCCTGCAGCGGCAAATACAGTGACCGCATTTGCATACCCCTGCAGGTCGTACAATTCCTCCTCGGTTGCTTCAAGAGAGCATTCCAGATCTGAAATTCTTTCGTCCGCTTGCGTTACTTCATCCTCCGTTTCCCTGATATGTGCCATAGGCTTTTTCACTACCACATCTGAATAAGACATTTATTTAGTTGAGAATCAATGCAAAATGCTCCAACCCCGGGGATGCTCCAGCCTCACATACAAGCACGCATGCTTGGACTTCTTGAGCTGAGCCTTAATATTGGAAATTTCTTCATTACTTGAAATTACATCGTTCTCTTCATGAATGAGCTCAAACTCCTTCCGATTCTTCGGATACCAAACAAAAAGCTGCTTCATTTGGTCTCTTACTGTTATTGGGATCTTCTTATATCTTTGCGTTAGCAGCCATAGGCTATGTCTTCTGTGTCTACCCGAAACAGCTAGTTCTAGCAACGCCCCACGAGTTTTATCTAAGGTTTCGTCGGCTATCATGTCGTCAATGATGAAGAGGGTCTCTTCACCCGCAAGCAGCTCCGACAGTTTTTGGATCCAATCGAACAGCTGCTCCTTGGGTTCTATAAGGAACACGTAGTCCTCCCTCCAAAGTGAGGATCTTTCCAAATAAGTTTTATTCCAGCGGAGAGTGGGGCACAGGATCACGACATTGTAAAAGTGTCCACTGTACTCGCTCTCCAGTAGGTCGAGGACGCGCTGAGTCTTCCCGCAGCCTGTAGGACCCGTAAATATTGCTGTATGAGGATCGTAGACGATGTTTGGCATTTATTCTTCATGTGTGCATGAGGCACACACGAACATTGTAGACCTACTTAGGTTTTGGCACCAGAGAACCGGGGATCCAACCCCGGGCGACGGACATTTCCCGGGATCCTCTACCTGCCGTAAAATAGACCACCATCTTCATCACATCATTCGTGTCCATTTTGGTACTTGGACTGCTGATCCCCAGGAATTTCTTCTCGATCATGGCATAGGCGAACGTAAAGCCCAAATCTACGACTGATTCGTAGATCATATCGATAATCTCCTTTTGCTGAGGTGTCACGTTTGTTGACATGTTTATTAAAGAGTTATTTCATCTTGAAAAGATCGTGATCGTTAATGTTGGGGTGATGCCCCTGCGGAGCCTTTGGACGATCGGGCCGGGGGATCTCTGTGGGCTTCGCGTCATGCTGCGGAGCAGGAGGCTTTTGAAAGAAAAAATAGAGACCGGTTCCCAAGCAAAAGAGTAGAATGGCTGCACCTCCAGCACCATAGAGATAACCCCGAGGTACAGAACTTGCCCCTGAGCTCGCGGTAAGTTCCTGACCCTCTTGGGAAGTACTTTTGCCCAAGTTCTTCTTCTTCTCCAGCTTTTCCTTGCGATTCCATTCCACAAGTCTCTTGCCAGCAGCAACACGGCCCTCGTTCTTCTTGATAATTACTTGGTTAGGTTCTTCATCCATTTGTTATAAGTCCGGGGCTTACAAAATCACGATTGTTCAAGCTTCTCTTTGATAGACTGTTCCCCATTATTCTCTTGTTCTTCATCGGCTATCCCCTCAACCGCTTTTGACGTGGATAGTTGGCAGTGATTGATAGTGTGCGCAGCCACTAGAAGGGGTGTGAGAAACTTACCAAATGCAGAGTAGACAAGGAGGCCCAAGTCGGCCATGCTGTCCTTGATGATAGGGTCCTCTTCAATATCCTTAGACAAGGCCTCTGCGCTATCGAGCTGAACTACCCTCCCTACGACTTTGGCATACATGCTGATTGCTTGTGATGATAGGGCTTTCGCCGTCTTTTCACCCTTCTCCTGGAGCTCACGTTGAACGAACTCGTTATGGATTTTCTCGATTGTTTCAGGTGAAGCCTTGTCAAGGGCGGCATCTGTACATTTTTTTGGTAGTAAGTGCTTTTGTCCTCGACGTATAGCGTCCTTCAAAGCTTGGCGCTTGTCAATGGGTTTGTCTTGACACTCTTGTGGGGCCGGGGTGTCAACTACATCAAAAATCTCCGAGATATCTTGAACCATATTTATTACACGCCGGTAGCGCAGGAAGATGTAGATGACCAAGATATAGGGTAGTAGCACGGCGAGACATAGGCATAAATCCATTTTGTTTAGATGGTTGGTGAACAAACATCTAACGAGCATTCTAGTTGGATATGTATCGATGGCCTTTGGACTGATTATCCTCGATCCACATTGGCTGCATGTTAGTGTAATGCAGCCGTGCTAGTTGCACTTCCTCACTGGGATATTCAGCGTTCACGCGATACTTGAGTGGTACCTTGTGATCGAATTGCCAATGCCCTCGGTTTCCCCAGCACATCCCATCTCTGAATTGGTCTTGGATGTGACCTATAAAGGTGCAGATACCGCACCCCAGATACTCTGTGGAGAATATCTCGATGTCGCGATTCAGAGCTCTATGAATCCTGTTTAGAATAAGCTGATATTTATACCCGGGGGAATCACATATGAGGCATTGCCTTGGTAGTTTTTCATGGTGACATCGATTGCGCTCCCTGGAGGCCTTATTAATATTGAGACATTTAATACACTTTTTCGTTCGTCGTCCGTCCCCCTTGATCCTGAAGTTGTCGAATGGTTCGGGTTGTTTGCATTGTGTACATAGCCTAAACTCCATTTCTTGTTACTTTTTGTGAGGCAAAAACCCTACTATTCTTGTATGAGCGGGATGTATACCTGACCTTGTGGATATGAGCGATAATGACCTCTGGCGAGCGTGCTGATCTGGTCCGCTTGCACGATCCGCTTGTCATCTGCTCTGTTGAGCGCTAGTTTGGTCACTTCCTGAGTAAAAATCTGATGCCCCTTGTTAGCGATACATACCCAGGTTTTGTATATGTTAACACCCTCCTCTAGACACCGGCGATAATCGTCAAAGGTGATGGATTTATTGGTTACGGCCTTCTTCACACCCTTAGCCTTACGATCTCCACCCTCTTTCGAGAGACTCTCGTAAGCATATGCCTTCGCTCCCAGAGTGATGAATTCGGTCATGACCTTCCCACTTAACTCATCCTTCATCAAGCCCACGACTTTCTTGTTCCTACCGATGGGAAGAGGTCTGTCATCGTCCTTACTGTAGGCACTCGTATCGAAGCGATTCTCCACATCACCCGCAATGTCGCTGTAAAAATCCTCCATTTTGATGTGGTAGACGAAACTATCAGTGTCCATGTAACACAAGCGCAACTTACTGCCGTATTTGGGCTGCATGTAGTCATAGTGGAACTCGTACATGACGGTTTTTGACTGATCCAAGATAGCTTGACCAATATACACGGGCTTATTCATCTTGATTCCCGTCCTACCCATTTCAACACCCATGAGGTTCTCGCTGAAGTAATTGCCGCTCCTGAAGTTTGGCTTCATGACGTACTTTGTATACGCGGCTTCGTTCGTGACTAGTTTAATATTACGATGATTGCGGATGTTCTCCATAGTTTTGCCAAAGACCGAGAGGTTCATGAGCTTATAAAAGTCCTTCTCGAACTCATCTTTGGCGGCAGTTCTCAGCCTCGTGTTGTGATCGATATAGTCGCGCAGCCAAGGCTTCTGGTTAAACTGGATGACTCTATGCACTTTCTTGAGTAGGAGCCCGTGTTTCAGGGCTTGGTGGAGAGCCCCGATGTGTACCACGTATTTCCGCTTATGTTCAAGATTTGGGATGAGCTTCTCGACCCCGTGAATCACCTTGCGCTCCGGCATGAAGGGGAGTTCATTGTGCGAGTCGTGCAAGTCTTCGGGGTAGTCGAGGTCAACTTCCAAGAGGTAGCCATGCTTGTTGGAGGCCATGAGCTTGGCGATCTTCTTCTTGGTGAAGGCCTCCACATTCGACATCCATTTGAACCCACCAGTGGGTAGATCCTTCCGCATGGCCCAGCCGTATAGATTGTTGGCACCAAGGTACTGCAAGTAAAAGCATTCTTCCTCGGGATTATACTTGTCTCCCATATACTTGTTGGCCTTTGCATATCTGTGCACGGCTTGGGTTATGCCGCCTCGGATGCCTCTTTCGAACATTAGGAGCATCTCGAAGTCAGTTAGTAACTCCAGCTTGACCTCGGTGTACTTGAGCGCTGCCTTCCAAGCGAGGCCGGGAGCGCTGTAAAAGTGGGCGGGGTCGAGCTTGTATTGATCCAAGCATACTCCTCTAAAGGTTTCGAAAACGTCGGCGAGTAGCAGAACGTCTGTTGTAAGGTATATATCGTGGTAGTCGCCCATGGTGGTAGCGGAGCCCTTTGGAGTGATGACATTCCATACTTTTTGAGCGTGCTCGTAGTCGTTGTCGCTGATTCCGCGCATGTTCAGCTTGCTATAGAAGGCCTCCTTGGGTGGTAGCTCCGTCTCCTTAAATCGACGCCAGCCATCCATGTACTCGTAGGGATAGACTCCCTTCTTGCGCATGAGCTTAAAATGGTCGTCCTCAGCGAAAAACCAGCGGAGATTTTTGCACTGTTCATCATCGAGGTTGTTCGATAGCTTTTCCAGGCTCGACGCCATGAAGCGACAAGAGTCTATGAAGCGTATCTCTACCCGCTTTTCGAAGTCGTCGATGGGTACATTGATTTTAATGTTGAAGGAGATGTACTTTTCCGTGTTTTCGGCGATACAACCAATGTCTTGGACGTCATACTTGGTACCGAGTTCTCGGATGAATAAGTGGGCGTCGTACACACTCAAGTTATGAAAGATCACAGGCACGTGGTAAGGGATTCTAAACTTGAGGTTGCAGCTGTTATGCGCGGCACCTCTATAGAGGCCGGTATAATGGCAATGGTCTCTCACTTTACGGTTCTTCGAGTCATCGTCAAAGGGTTTCATGCAGATGTGACAATATGTGGCAGAGTCGTGCACCCTCTTTAGCACCTCCGTTAGTGGTAACATGTCCTGCTGGGGGTAAGTAGCGTAGAGTCGCTTTACCTCATCCTCTAGATGATCGACGAACATCTTCACGCAGTCCTTGCCGCGGTATCTGTACAAGGGATCTGGCACGGGCCCGTATGCGAAGGTACTGTACGTATACCAGCCACATGGTACGTGCTCGTTAAGCTTTTTCGTCTTTGTATCGCTCGCGTCTTGGCATGGGATTAACAAACTCTCAAAGTCAGCGTATATGGCGAAAGGTACATTGAACTGCTGCTGGCCGTCCGACTAGTATAACCACTTTTCCTTCTCGCTCGGCATTGAGATTTTGATCGCCTCGTTGTCGGCGCAATAGTCATAATGTTTGTCACGCGACTCGACTGTGGGGAAAGCGTGCAAGCAGTTCATACAAAAGTGCATTTTTGCCGTGTTTTTGGAGGTCTCGCTGCCCAACAGTCGTGAGAGACTTTTGACTGCTGTATAGTGAGTCCTTTTATCATCCGTGAGGAGGAGTAGGTTCGCCTGCTTCTCACGCGAGATGTTGTGATCGGAGCGACGTAGTATGTTGATCGTATTTGCCGTCACGTACAAGACGTTCACCGCGATCCCCGGGTTGTTCAACTCAAACCTGGTGATGTCCTTGATACTCGTGGGGAACTCGATGCCCTGCCAGTTATAGCGCTCCGCGTATGGCCTTAGTTTGGTCATACGTTCCGGATGGTTATCAATATCCTCGTGATGTAGGGCGGCGATGATACTCCACTTGAAGCACTCCTCATCCTTGTTCGCGGGGTTAATGATGGCCTTTTTCGTAGCTAACCACTTTGGTGCTGCGATGTATGAGGATTCTCTAGTTAGCTTGAGCTTGTGAAAGTCCACGTCAAGGTGTATGATGCGTCCGATGCTAAAGCCGCTCTTAGGCAGCGCCGGGTTCTCCACATGCGTTTTGACCTGAGCGAGCATCGTGTCTAGCACCTCTTCCACGTCGCTACCTTGGAAGACTGGTGTCATGTTGCTATTAAAGACCTTATCGACCTCGATGAACAACTCACTTGCACCATCCACTGGCTCTTTCCACTGGATCCAGAGGGAGCACTGCGCTTTCGCCGATCCCATCTCCTCTACCTGGTTCTCGATCAAAGTTTTTACGTGCGATCGCACCATCCCTAAATACCCATCAACGTCCGTGCCGTCTATGCCCGGGATTCGAAAGCTCCTGAAGGTTCTGCCGTGGGCTTGCTTATGTTCCTGGGGTGTGAAGTCTTGGTTCGATTGCTGCTCGTTTTCGGCATGATCCTCCCTTGCTTCTTGCTGAACCTCATCATGAAGCGTTGCACCCGTGGCTCTGTTGTAGAGGTTCATCACATTGTTTTTGAACGTATTATATACGCTATTAACACCCTTCTTTATAGGCTCGGGAACAGCGTCCACTAGCCAGTTGTACCATTCACGCATCTTGGTTTTCACGACCGTCTGCGGTACATCCTCTGGGAGAGCTGTGGCGGGTGCTTCTGTAGTAGCAGCCGGTTGTTGCAGCAAAGCAATAAGGTCGGTCTTGGGTAGCCTAGAGTATCTCCTGAGTCCATGCTCCTTTGCAATAGCGTGTAATTGTTTTACGTTGAATCTATTCATCTTTATTGTATAAGAGGTTCAACTAAAGATTCTGGGACAACTTACCCCTACTCAACTGCGCATGCTCTGGATTTTGTTGATGTCAGCAATATCGCTATCGGCGTGTGCGCATGCGTTAGATTTATCGGAATCGGATTTGGTTTCGGATTGGTTTTCGGAATCGGGATGGTTTCGGGGATTAGGGATTTCGGGAATTTTGGGACTTTTGCTGTTGTTGTACCGTTGTCGTTGTTCTGTCTCAGAACATACATTTTCCTATCTCTGGGGGGGGGAGGGGTCAACGCCCCCTAACCTCCAGTTTTACGTCAAGCGATACAGCCTCTTCGAGACTGTTTTTACACCAGACGGAACAAATCCTTAATCCAGCCATGATTAGCAGGGGGCTTTAAATAAAGGGAGGAGGGGGCTAAAAAGAGGAACTACGGTATGCGATAAAATTGTATTTTACCTATTCCGACAATATGGGATGAGTTCGGACAATATGGGTTGTTACCGCTTTTTGGACAACATGGGTCGACCATGCAACATAGGTCGGATCAGTGCCACAATCTTCCACGGTTCCCACACACTTTCTTGTTCCAACACATCTTGTTTTGATTACCACTCTACTATGCCGCAAAGGTTGGATTTTATTGGAAAAGTTGCAGTCATAACTGGGGCTGGAGGTGGATTAGGAAGAGCATATGCACTAGAATTTTCTAAAAGAGGTGCTAGTGTGGTTGTGAATGATTTAGGTGGGAGCTTTCATGGAGATGGAAAAGATACTTCGCTTGCTGATAAAGTTGTGGAGGAAATAATTACAGCTGGGGGTAAGTAGCTACCTGTTTTAATAAAAATGGTTTAATTTAAAAGAGATGACAAGGTAGTTCATACAAACTGGCAAAGTCTTTTCATTCTTGCAGCTTGCAGTCGGAATGTTCTCCTACATGCTCTTCTTTGGTGTACAAAGTGGACTTATCATGGTCAAACCTTCACAGTAGAAATCTTACTTAAACAGAACTTACAACCAAAAAGGCCTTAAAATGTAGATAGATAGTAAAGATTAACCAGTATCTAAGACATGATAAAGATTTGACAATAAAAAAGAATTCCTTCAAAATCCAGACTTATGAAGGTCCGAACACAAAAACATTATGATTACGACATGTGTACACCATAATGGTTGCTTAATCTGAATATTGGCCTGTGATTAGTTCAACTGTTATTATGATGCGAACCTGTGCGCAAGAATTAATCAATACCCGCTACCGACCTGATTGCTTGATTTTACATGCCCGCACACTTGTAAAAAGATTTACGAGTGCTTTTTATCGCACTTTTTTTTCTAAAATATTATAGAGCGATGAAAAAGGCTATTACGCTGATTACATAACATTCATTTCTTCGTGATTGATTTGTTTAAAAAGTATAGAGAACATTAAAGTCGGCCCCTTTCCTTCATGCTGACACTCTTATGCTCGGCTGGTGCATTACACTGAGACTCGAACGAAAGACGGAAGACCATTTGGAACCATGCCACAAGTCAGTCCGACTTATAAGTTATATATATAAGCTTATAAGTTACTTAGAGAAAGAATTGATATAGATAAGATGCAATTTGGTTTTGTTCCAGGGCATGGCACTACAGATGCAATATTTTTACTCAGACAGCTTCAGGAAAAGTATTTAGGAAAGAGAAAGAATCTCTATTTTGCCTTCGTAGATTTAGAGAAAGCTTTTGATAGAGTGCCACATAAAGTTATTTGGTGGGCTATGAGAAAATTAGGTGTGGATGAGTGGCTAGTTACGATGGTACAGTCTATGTACAGCAATGCTAGAAGTCGTGTCAGGATTAACAATTGAGGTAAAAGGTAGGTTGTATGAGGCCTGTGTAAGAAGTGTTATGTTGTACGGTAGTGAGACATGGGCAGTGAAGCAGGAAGATCTTGACCGTTTAGAAAGGAATGATATGAGAATGGTTAGGTGGATGTGTAACGCCAGTCTGAGAGACAGAAAGAGTTCAGATGAGCTAAGAAGCAGGCAAAGTATCCGTAGAATTAAAGATGTTTTCCAGATAAGAAGATTGAATTGGCTGGGGCACTTGGAAGGAATGGAGGAGGAGCCCAGAGGCAGACCGAGAAAGACTTGGCAGGAGGTTATAAGGACAGACTTGATACAGAGGAAGTTGAGTTTAGATCTAACACAGTCTAGATCAGATTGGAGGAGGGTCATTAATATACCCTGTCCAACCCATGCTAGCATGGAAAACGGACGTTAAGCCAAGAATGATGATGATGATATATATATACTAGTCGATAAAGCCCATGGAGAAATCCACTTAGGCTAAAGGACAATAAAAAGAAATTGTTTTAGATGTTTTGCTGACGTCAGCAGTGCAGTGCAGATAAAAAAATTCACGAAATTTGTTTATTCTTTGTCTGTAATGTGTAGAGGTTGAATGCTGGTCAAAATAATGTACAGGATCATATGTTCTCGACGAACGCCTTAGGAGATATCAAGGATTAAAAATTTTGCTGACGTCAGCAAAGACCCGTTAAAACCTTTAAAAAAATTTTTTAGAAATTTGTATACCTGTTGCTTTCATCGTATAGATCTTGAAACGCTGATCAAGAAAATGTATAGGATCATGTACTTTTGATAAACGGTTGCAGAGATATTAGGGTTTGAAGGTTTTTTGATGACGTCATCAACCCGTCCATTCCGAAACGGATTCGGGGACCCAGGTTTGGGAAAATTACCCAAATTGGTCCTAGGTGGTCCCTAGTTACCCACACGGTGAAAAAACATTGACGTCACTACCTCGTTTCCAAGTTATTTGGCCTCAAAGTTTTGAGTGCACTGTAATGGTTTCAGTAATTTAATATCGGATTTTGACGTTAAAGTAGTGTTTATGACGTTACGTCATCATGGTCACTGTTTGTCAGTTTTTTTAATTTATACAAAACTTTATATTGCTGAACAGAGTAATTTTGGTGGAATGGAAAAAAACATAATACGAACTATATATATGTTTATATATGTATATATGTTTAAAATCAACAGTTTTTAAAATATTGGACTTTAAATCTTGTGTAAAACACAACCAAACAAAAAACCGATTATAACAAGTTTTCTTGCTTTTTAATTGAAATTTGGCACACAAGTTAATTTTATCAATATGTTTCAAATTGTTTCCAGTTAAGTGCCTTATACACATAAATATATCTGTTTTGATAGAAAAATGGCCTTAGCAACGGGGTAATATGGTCATTGTGAGAACTGATGTGCGTTTTTGTGGGTGTATAATGCTAGGAGCGATTTTGAAATGGATCAAAAACGCAAGAATTACAATCATGTTCAAAATAACAGTTTTCAAGAAATTATCATAAATGTATAAAATACAGACCAGTATAATTTACTGACCAAAAAAAAACCAATGAAAATTTTCCACATATTATATGTTTTTTAATTGAAATTTAGGACAGAAGTTAATAATATCAAATATCTCTTGTAGTTAAAATTTAACTTAGCAACCATCTGATTCCCCTAGCAACCATATTTTGCCCTTCGTGACAGGGTAAAATACTCAATGGAAAGTTATCTTTTCGAATGGATAAAAGGTTTTTGGAAGTGACCCCGGAATTTCAAGTTGTCTATTGTTTTTCACAATTTGCATGGAAAAAATTTGTTGCTGCTTGGATAAAATTTGATGTCATCATCTTTACTAGCATCAATATTTTTTCAAAACCAAATGCAGCTGGAAAAAGAAAAAAGAAAAAAGAAAAATCTCATGTTTAAAACAGAACTTCTCAATAAATTATGCTTTCAAACTTCTCTGAACTACAAGAAATATATCAGCTATGGAACTACAATTCTTTACTTACAGTATTATCTTATATGCAACAAAATTTCATCTTACCACTTTATAATCTTCAATTCAAGTTTTATGCTATCTATTTATTAATGTTTAGACTGAAAAATTATTAAAGATGTAGCACTTTATTAATTGATGCTCTTTACCTCTTGTACTGTGCTGCTACTGAGCTCAAAGTAGAATAAAAGTAATTATTTGAGGAATATAAAATCCTTTTGTTGTTGCAAAAAAAAAACTGTTATAAAACTGCTTAGGATTTTTCCTTTTAAATGAATTTTTTGAGGAAACAATTTGAACACAATTTTTTTATGCTGTTAAACTTTTTCTATAAATATGTAAATTCTTTAAATATATAATTAAAAATTTCATGGTCAAATTCCTGTAATGCTAAACACTCTTGTTCCAAACGATCTTGGGCATCCACCCCATCGTGGGCAAAATACGCAAGGTATCCAGTATTGGGCAATTCATACAATATAAGACATGAATTTTTAACAGGTGGGATAAGTGAGAACTTATATGAAATAGGCTCTACTCTACGAAATAGCCAACACTACCAAAATTCCACACCCAATTTCAAGCCCATCTTGGGTGTAACCTTTTTACCAGGCTTGCCCACCACGGGGTGTTATAAAAACGAGACCCCATCTTGGGCGAAGCCTTTTTAACAGGTTTGCCCACCACTGGGTGCAGGCCATTTCTTGAATAAAACTATGCCAGAGCTACAAAAAGCACCCGCTAAAAAAATTACGAGTGCTATGGTGTGCGAAAAATCGCACTCGTAAGCAAAATTTACAAGTGCAATGTGAATATTTGCAAGTGTGATTCACACTTAACTATTTTTTGTTTACCGCAACGTTATATGTTATTTAAGCTGTATAGAAATGAATTTTGTAAAACGTATTAACCACAAGTACAAGGTTGAAACAACGTTGAACGTGATGATGTGTTGGCAGATTCGCTATATGTTTTTGGCATTAAATATATTTCTAGACATTTTTGATTTCTCTTTCCCCTTTTAACAAGATTTTTTAAACTTTATTCAACATGTATTTTCTTTGGTATTACATCACGAAAACATTCGTCCGAAAGCTGTATTAAGGTACAGGACACCTAACCTCTCCCATGTTCTGGTTATATTTAACTTGCATGGGTGCGTACTCTTCTCGCAGTATTCTCTGTGACGATGAAGGTCGGACTGACTTGTGGCATGGTTCCAAATGGTTTTCCGTCTTTCGTTCGAGTCTCAGTGTAATGCACCAGCTGAGCATAAGAGTGTCAGCATGAAGGAAAGGGGCCGACTTTAATGTTCTCTATACTCTTTAAACAAATCAATCACGAAGAAATGAATGTTATGTAATCAGCGTAATAGCCTTTTTCATCGCGCTATAATATTTTAGAAAAAGAAAAAATTCATGAGTGCGATAAAAAGCACTCGTAAATCTTTTTACGAGTGTGCGGGCGAGTGCGCGTGCGATCGCACTCGTCTCAAGGAATGGCCTGTGGGTGCCATAAAAACGACACCCTAGTTGGGCGAAGCCTTTTTAACAGGTTTGCCCACGACGGGGTGGCATAAAAACGAGACCCCATCTTGGGCGAAGCCTTTATAACAGGTTTGCCCACCACGGGGTGCCATTAAAACGACACCCTATGTTGGGTGAAGCCTTTTTAACAGGTTTGCCCACCACGGGGTGAGGTAAAAACGACAACCCATCTTGGGAGTA
Source organism: Hydractinia echinata (assembly GCA_030067915.1). Taxonomy (NCBI): domain Eukaryota; kingdom Metazoa; phylum Cnidaria; class Hydrozoa; order Anthoathecata; family Hydractiniidae; genus Hydractinia; species Hydractinia echinata. The sequence continues at coordinate 647,779 of JASGCC010000080.1, forward strand.
GGCTGTTTGACGGACTTGTCTAGCGTGGGGTCTTCAAGCATATAGATTTTTAGAATAAAAAACAGCTTTTCGTTTCTAACTTTTATTGCGTCACAGTGTCGAGATAATATATGACAAAGTCAATTACCTATAATTGCGCAAATTTTGGCTGCTATATACTGCAGTATATCTGCATTTCTCATTGAAAATGTCAGTTGGTGACAAAATAGTTTATCTAAATTACGCATTATTACATCTGGTGGAAGGAATTCATCAAGGCAGGGCAACCTTTTACATGTCACGTTGGTGCTTAAACCGTCATAATAGTACCAAATGCCGTCGATGCACAATTTTGTTGTGAAATGCTGCTCATCGAACAGAGTTACTGCCAAAAGTGTATACCTGTAAAACATTAACATAAATTAATTGTTAAAAATTTTTTTGTTAAACCCTGTGTCTACGTACGAAATCCACACTTTACCTCTTTCTAAACTCCAGAAGAGAATTCTATTGTGATATCGTGAGGGATGGATTTGATATCCTGTAGTCCAGACCATTTATATCAACAACTAAGATAGGAGGAGCATCTGTAAAAACTCGTAACAAGATCCTTTTTGTTCCATTGCAATAATACCTAATCTCACTGAAAAATGGAATGCACAAATGTATACCTTTCGAATGTACTTCTGTTCCCGAAAAAAAAAATTAACCTACTTTGTAACGTTGTTAACATCATCATACTGTTGCTGTTTTGGGACACTAGTGTCCATTTTTTCGCCACACTGTGTACTGGTCGACTCACAAAACCAATGATTGATCTTTTCCTCTACTATTTTTGGAGATATCCATCCAACAGCGTCTACTTCAGTGAAAGATAGTACAGGAAAAGTGGCAAAATGAAGTACATGTTGAACCTTTTCATATGTTTTTGCAACACCAGAATGTACAGCTTCTTTATGTGCTTTTTCCACGATGTCAAATATTTGTGTACCAACAACTACACGCTTGTAGTCTCCGAAATTAATAATTCGTTATTCTAATAGCACATTTATATACATGTTGATATTATCTTGTTTTTATCTGTTTAAAATGCAATACATATTTATAAAATTCTAAATTATTAAGTGATTCAGGTGGGAGTCGAACCCACTGCCACTTTTGCAAGTGGTTCTTCCATTTAGAATCTGAATCGAACAAAATGCATGAAATAAGCATGCCAGTTATGATTACTTTTTTTAAATTATATACATATATTTATATATGTACTATAACGTTAAAAAACTTTCACTAAAAAGTATTAAAAAAATAATTTATACATTATATACCCTAGGGGTATTCATTGATCTCTCAAAGGCTTTTGATACTGTATATAAATCATTTGGGGCAACAATTTAAAATGGTTTACAAATTACTTGACTAACCGAAAACAATGCATAGCATACAACAATAAAACAACGCCCTTTCAACTAATAAAATGTGGTGTTCCTCAAGGATCCATTCTTGGACCCTTACTGTTTTGATTTACATAAACGACTTACACAATTCTTCCAAAATGCTGAAATTTATTCTATTTGCTGACGATACTAATCTTTTTTACTCTCATACTCACATTAAACGATCTTTTTAAAACAGCTAACCAAGAACTTGCACACATAAATGAATGGTTTATAGCAAATAAACTCTCACTCAATATAAGTAAAGCAAAAAAAGTATGCAGGATAACTCAGGACCCTGTACTGTTTTCTTTTTACTCTTTTTCCCGCTTTCCTTGGAATCCCTTCTCTTTCACCATACTTCACAATAAAATTAAACATTTCATTGGACATCAGAGTTGTATTTTTTTTGTAACTCCTAACAAAAGCATCTTTCCCTTGCATTCTCTTCACTTAAAATACAGAAATTCTTTATCTGCAAAAAAGACGTCATTTCTTTTTAGTTTTTAATGTAGTAGTAGCAGACAGCATCAAATGTTATTTTTAAAACAATTTTTAAACAAACTTACACATGCATAAACTCTCTCTCTAAAATCAACTCTATCCATTTTAAAAATGTTTGCATGAGAAGTTGTTTTGTCTCTACATGAAGATGTATGCACATTTAAAATATTCTACTTATAGATAATTGCTTATGTTTTTGCAACTACTTTGCAAAACTTTTCTGGCTTTAACATCTTGCTGACTCAACATCTTGCTAAAAATATTTTTCAGATGAAATCCTTTACCTTTATTATAACATTGATTTTTTTAGGAAAAGCTGTTGCTAACTACAACTCCGTTGAGCATGGAGAAAAGATTATTGAAAACCGCCATTCAGAATTATGGCAAGATTGACATTCTTGTCAATAATGCTGGTATCTTGAGAGACCGATCTTTTCTTAAAATGAGTGAGAAAGACTGGGATAAAATCTTCGAAGTATGTCAAAATCCTGCTTTATCTTTATCTCTATTTTCTCATACTCATGTTTTTAACACTTTACAGCGTTTAGGTCCTAACTTGTGTGGGTATGACATATTTTAGGTGACATATTTTGTGTACATATACACCATATAGTTATCACCTTCACACAAGCTTACGGTGGCGCGAAAAAATTTTGTTGTTATTGTTAACCTGTATATACATAAGCTATTTTAGTATTTTAAAAACAAAAGAGTTCATTTCTTGCACCTAAACTTTGTTTAGCTCATATTAATTTTGCAAAAAGTTTTAACCTGTGTCACATGTGAGTAGTAATGTGTACAAAAAAACACACATCATACAGAGGTTTAAGATCCCTGTATTTCGTCCTGAAATGATGAAAAAATGACCCTATAAATATTATAAATCGTCATACTTTGTTTTAAAATGACAGTTCAATGTTCAAAATATAGCTGTATTTTGATCTGTTATGAGGAGAAACCTCCCATCATATCATAGCCTCAAAATTGCCTGATTTCGCTCTAAAATAACGAGATCACATCATGTAGAACTTAAAAAATCACCATATTTCCTTCTAAAATGCTGAGAAAACAATTCTACAAATATTATACCATATTTCGTCCTGAAATGAGGTGAAAACGTTCTGTGGAGCCTAAAATTCGCTGTATTTTGTTTTAAAATATAATAAGCAAAATTACTATTGGTAAAAAAGTATCAAAAGCAGTTGGTGTAAATAAAGAATGTATGTTCATTTGATAGAATATATGTATAAATTTCAATAGGATTCGCGATCGTTAGTGCTTTTAAACAATAGCTTGCATGATACATGTGAGAAAAAAAGCCTTCATGAAAAAAAGTAATTAAACAGTGTCCTACAGTTGATCCTGAATACCCATTGTCTTAAACTTTGCTTTTTCGAAATTGTTTGCTAGTCAGTTGGATTTGAAGTCTGATTTTCTGATGTAATTTCTTTTAGGTACATGTTAAGGGAGCTTTTAAAGTCACAAAGGCAGCATGGTTACATATGCAAGCACAAAAATATGGTCGTATTGTGATGACCACGTCACCTGCTGGTTTGTATGGAAATTTTGGTCAAGCTAATTACTCTGCAGCTAAAATGGCGTTAGTGGGATTAGCAAACACATTAAGCATTGAAGGAAGGAAGAAAAATATTTTTGTTAACACTGTTGCCCCTCTAGCTGTTACGAGAATGACAAAGGATTTGATGCCTGGTTTCGATTTACAACCGGAACATGTTGCCCCATATGTCGTATTTTTATGTCATGAGTCTTGTAACGAAACCGGGAGCATTATTGAAGTTGCTGGCGGATTTGCTTGTAAAACGCGATTACAAAGGGCCAGAGGTGCACAACTGCGTCAATACGTCAGTGATTCTCCATCAGTTGAAACAATCGCTAACTCCTGGAATCAGATTACTGACTTTTCTGTGACATCCAATCCCAGTAGTGCTGACGAAGCTGCACAAGAGATTATTAGTACAATGCAAAGACTCCCTGAGGAACCTGTGCCTGTGAATGCACCACCTCATGAAAAAATGATGGCATACAACTTTCCTGATTGCTTTTTTTCCTACACTGAGGAGGATGTCATTCAGTATGCTTTGGGTGTGGGTGCTACTTTGCCAGACGATGACCTTTTTTTATATGAAGGACATTCTTCCTTTTCTACACTTCCAACATTTGCTGCTATAATGGGTCAGGTAGGTCATTTCCATTTCAATGAAAATACGTTTAAAATGTGAATTTGCGTAGGTTACGTTTTCAAATTTTTTTTTTTAAAAACAGTGATTGGTAACAATCCAAAATAATAAACTTAGCTTACATTAAACTTAAATAATTTTTGAAATAATGAATTGTCTCTAAACTATAATCTCGTCTTCATGTTAGTATGTATAAATATTTTAGCTGTGTATTTTCAAGAATGGAAATGGATGTTGGCTTATTGAATTGATACAAGAAACAATAACAGAAAAAAAGGAATAAAGCTTAAATCTAAATATGATATTGTATAGGCCGCATGCAAAGTAAAGGTAAAGATGTAATTGAGTCGAGTTGGAATTAAAACAGTTATATTCATCAAAAAAAATAAATTAAGTTAAGTAATGAACTCTAATAAATTAAATTTGATGTCAATGTATTTTTTTGAAAAGATCTAGCTATAAAGCTCTGTCCATATTTTCAGGGCTCACGGCAGAACCTGCTATATGTTGTTCTAATGCGATAATCCATAGGCAGTTGGTTAAAAATTTCTAAGGCGTTGAAGTATTATTGTTTAAGAAAGCAATCCGAGTTCCTTCATAGGCTGTGTCACATGTTGGTCTTCTTGTCTCAATTTTTATCACCCGCAGAAACTTCAGGAAGTCTTGGCAGTTGATAGACTTCAATAAAAGTTATGCGATATTAGATTCAGATAAGATAATAGATTTATAAATGTGAATTGATTAACATAAATTTTTTTTTGAGGCTCGTTTGCTCGTCCTTTTTTTAACGGCCCCTAATCTCCTCAATTTGTTGTACCTTTTGACTACATGTTCTTTTTTTAGATATACAATAGTTTTCCATTTCGGTTCTTATGAATGATGGATAAATCTCTTAAAATTTCTTTGAAACTATTTATACAGAAATATACCCTTATCAATGTTAATAAAATTTTACACTTTACTATTATGCTTTTTCTGCCAAAGTCATTATGCTTAAGGGTGTCCTGGGTGGTATTACTCATCACTAAAAAGGGAAACTATATGTCAAAAAGTTCAACCGACCAACCGCAATAATGCTTAACATCAGGTCTTTTTGAAAGATAAGGAGGAGGTAATGGATAGCAATTTTTAGTTTAATCTTTTTTTTTCTCGAATTAATTCTTATACTTAGACATTTCTTTCCATCAAGGACATCGTTTGTTATACATCTAACATTAAGAGTTCCAACTGTTAGAAATGAAAATGATTTGACGACTTTAAGTTAAAAGTTATTTTTTTTATAGTTAAAAATATAAGTAAGTAGAATATAATTTTAATTTCAATAGAGAAAAACTGAGCTAAAATTTCTATACATTTTTATCATTCGTAACATCATCGCTTTTATTTCAAAAAGTCACCTAAAAGACCTGAAATATTCTCACTTTATGGCCAAAAAATCCTCTTCCCACCCTGACAAAGGTTAAAGGCATCCTTAAATAAAACATCAAATAATTGTGTTTTAGTAAACTAAACTTGTGTGTATGTTTTGCATATTTTAAGATTTTTTTTTCATTTTTAAGCCTTACATTTCTTTATTTGCACAGCCTATGCTCTAAATTTTATTGATGTAACGTTATCTTTTCCATCTTGTTAAAGCTGATATCCAGAAACGCCCTTTTTTGGCGATAGATGGTGTCTCGCACATGACATTCAGGGTGTTCTAAGTTGAGAACTTCTGTTGGAAACATGGTTGTTTTATTTTATATTGCTATTGGAAGTCCATCATTATCGTAGTTTAATGTAGTTTAGCCTCTGCTATATATGAACATTGTCTGATTTTTCAAATAAAAAAATCTACCAACAACGTGTCGTTTAAACTGAATAAATCTGTCAAGAAATGAAGATATCACTTTGTTTTATAGGACGCTGTTTTTGGACAGTTTGCAGAAGGAATTCCTGGACTTGAAGATGTAGATGTCAGCCGAGTTAGTATTAGTCTTAATGTCATAATTCAGACCACCTCAAGTTATAATGTTGCCTATCTCTTTTAAAATTAATCTGCCATTTTGTTCTCTAATTAAGTGTTAGCATAAACTTTTTTTCGTAAACAACCCTTAGTTTCGGGGTAATTCTGTGGGTTGGCTTAGTTGGTTGTAATTATTATTTTGCTGACACACTACTGGTATTGTGCACCCTACCTTGACTTTCCGAAACACACTAGAAGGGTGTTTAAATACTGATATATATTTGTTCTCTGAGAAGACTTTGCCACAGTTTATCTGGGAAAGTAAAACGAGAGTAATGTGTTCAAGGAAGGTCCGAAGGCTGCTAAGCAATTTCCTTATTTTTGGTAAAGTTTGAGGCCTAGACTCTGAGCAACTGGGATACTTTAACTACTTTAACTAAAGCATGCCAAACCTTAAAATAAATCAGGCACATATTATTATATTTCTTTTTTTTAGGTTCTCCATGGTGAACAACATACGAAAATTTATAAGCAAATACCGCCATGCGGTAAAGTTCGATGCAGCGGTAAAATTGTTGACGTATTGGACAAGAGGAAATTTTGCCAAGTTATAGTCGAGAATAATATTTATGACGCCAAAACAGACGATCTGCTTTGCCAGAATCAATTTGTTGTGTTGTTTGTGGGTGTTACTGGTATTGGAAGAAGAGGAAAATCTAAAGTTCAGGTTTTCAACTAATATCTTCGCAGTCCGATTGAAATATATATGACAAGCTCCAATATTTCTGTTGAATAAATTTTGACGGTAAAAATTAAAGCTTACCTATAACGTGAAAAACAAGTTGAAATATTTATTGGTTTCCGAGATGTAAAAGTTTAAAAAGTTAAGCTAATTATGCGAAATTATGACATTATCGATTAGATGCTCAGAAACACTTGCTGGTATGAATGTCAGGGTAACTATAGTATTCGTGTATCAAAATATCAAACTGGATAGGTGTCAAAAGAAGTCAAAAATCTTGAGATCCGATTAAATTTTTTTTAAAAACAAAAAAAATATTCATAGACAATGTCTTTCATATGAAGCCAACTTGTTTTTTCGCAGGAGGTGAGCTTTAAAAACGCACGAATGTGACGTAAATTGGTTTAAAGGATGAGATCTACGTAAAACGGTAATTATAGGTTCCATCTCTACCCCCGCCTGCAAGAGCAGCTGATGCAGTATACGAGGAGAAAACAAGCGTTAACCAAGCTGCTCTCTATCGTCTGAGTGGTGATAAAAATCCTTTGCATATTGACTCCGGTTTTTCAACTGCAATGGGTAGGTTTTATTTTCACTATTCTTTGGAGCTTTAGTGACAAATGTACACAATTTATGAGATATATTTTTTTTCAGGTTTTGAAACACCTATCCTGCACGGTCTTTGCACTTACGGTTATGGACTTCGCCATGTCCTTAAAACATTTGCTGATAACGATAGTTCGTTGTGTACGGGAGTCAAAGCACAGTTTTCAAAACCTGTGCTTCCTGGCCAAACTTTGCAGACAAAAATGTGGTTGGAGGGGCGTCGAGTTTACTTTCAAACTAGTGTGAAAGAAAATGGATCGATTGTTCTTCGTAATGCATATGTTGATTTTGTTGCTGATGTGCAGGTTAGCGCAGAGTACTTAATTTTTGTTTTGCAAATAATGCTGCACCTTTTAAAGATAATTTAAAAATGTGTATACGCGCATCGCATCAAAATCAAATGGTCTGATAGTACAAGCTTTTAATGGTGGACAAAATGGACGTTTTTTGGTATCTAGAAATGACCAAACAACATTATTTGGACATAACTTTACATCTGGGTAGGCGTGTGAGTTGTTAAACAAACAACGTCTGATGTGTGCCAGCCTCATTTTCCACAATGTCTGCGTTATGGAACAACCTGCGCCCAGTTTATTGACATTTTTATCATTAAATAAGAAATATTCTTCTTCCAGATAGGACTTCATTTTTATTCTCAATGACATCTTGAAGTCTCTTGTATGAAACCAATTTTCATTGAAGTCACTTGTGTGAAACCAATTTTTTAATATTTAGTCTAGAAGTTTAACAAGGATCAAGGTCATAGCATTATTAACACGTGAGAATTTTTAGAGCCTTGTAAAATTAGAGAATTTGGCCTACTTTTGTGATATGTGACGTCATTTCTCATTCCTGTTACGTCATCAAATTTATGTATTTTAAAAACGAAGAAATGTCTGTAACATTTTTCTTTGAAGGTAACAATGAAAAACACATTTTTTGATGACATTCAACTAACAATTATACCTTAAATAAACGTGCGCAATGTTTTAAAAATGGCAATTTGCAAGAGTTTCTACATGAATTTTTTATTTTTTTGTCTCGGAATTTAATTCGAAAAATGAAATGTTTCTGATAATGGTTTTAAAAAAATACTCACGTTTGACTAAAGGCGTAAATGTCGCTATTCGGTTTGTAAATTCGCGAAAGTTTATGCAATATTTTTTGCGAGTATTTTTAACTGGTGAAAGTTTATTTAGCTGCTATGAATGTATGATTTCTTATGATCTCTAGCGTTCAAAATCTGCACCTGCGCTCGTCGCCACGAAGCAATGCAAGTCGGTAAATGGCAATATGAAAGTTGTTCACACTGCTTACGGCATACAGCTCAACAAACCAACTAATGTGTTGAGCAGAACTGGGCGTGGTTTTCCGCTCCAAGTAATCGACAATAATAAAGCTGAAGGTACTTCTTTTTTCAATGTATAGTATAAATTTGTAATTTATTACGTTTTCCGACTTACACACCAAGAATTGGCCGAACTCGCTTTGACATCCTGGTTAAAAAAAAAAGTTTTTTCTGTACTCATACATAATATTGAGTTGCAGAATTAGCAAAGATTAGGGGAAGTGATTGTTCTTCAGAAACTGTTTGTCGAAAACGAGACTAATTACGACTCACATTTTAATAAGGTGCCTGCTTTGAAGTAATTTTTACTGGCGTTAATTCATTAAGATACATCGTTTTAGCTTACTCAAGCGAAAACCAAACGAAAATAAATGTAATATTTTTTCAAGATTGAGTGGTCGAAAATAGTTTTTGGCTCGTTCGAAAGCTCGTTTTAAAATTAACCGGTTCAGTCCACTGGATGTAGGGTGTGAATAATAGTCGTCAAAAATTGCGGCTGCCGAGAACAATGTCACTTGTAGGAGTTAAAGTCGACCCGTGGGTTGCAAAAGAGTTAACAGGGTGCTTCTTTGCGACAAAATCTAATATTACCAATCAAAAAAGAAAATTACCGTCTCACAATTTACCTCTGTTGACAATAATTCCTTTCTGCAATAACCTGCATGCATTTTTCACAATTCCACATGCATCCATGAAGAATTGATTAAAAGATTAAAATTGATGAAAAATAAATTGGTAAAAAATAAAATTGATGAAAATATATTGATAAAAAGATTAAAAAATATCTAACAGCCCTAAAGGCACATCGCTGTGTACTATATGCGCATAACGGGAACTGTTGGCGAAACTTGCCATTTTTTATTTAAATTTGTGGAATTCGTCGAAATATAAAGTGAATAACCATTATATTATTTCTCGTGGCGTATATTTTAACTACAACCCCTAAGAAAATATTGAGACATTTGCACTCTCAGCATTTTACCTAGTTGGAAAACTGGATTAACTCGCGAAAGTTTTCACAGTCGAGATGTGTAGGTTAGATAAGCAGCGTTTGAATTACTCTAGTAGCACTTTCTCACACGTTCCCTTTACGGAATAATCCACATTAGAGAGCTCACAATGGCTCCGAAATTAGAGAAGATAAAAATGGCCACGCGTATGTCGGCAACAATTGGATTATTTTGAGACTTGGGATATAACCAAATAATCTAAGTCCGTTGTAAACATTGACAAAGTGAACTTTGATAAGTATAGAAATGGCCTAAATAACTCCTTGTAGGGACGAACTTCGGAATTTTGTGGGAAACCTGTAAATTGTGCTAAAACTAGTTGGGTTTTTTTTTTTTTGCAACTCATGATTTTTAAAAATTTCTCTTCCCATAAAGTCCACGTGATACTTATCGTGAAATATTCTGAAATATTTTTAAATTTGAACTTGAACTGTATAAATTTCTGTCATAAACTTGTACCTTCTGATTGTTTGTTATGGTATTTCACTAATTTTCATTTTCATCTTGACCTATTTGCAAATTTTTTGTTTTTAGGTAATGAAATTTCCTGTCGTGTACAGTCAATATATCTGAAAGTGCATTAGCTGGCGGAGGGTTGAGACCGATGGAGGCTTTCATGCGGGGCGAGTTAAAAGCTTCTGATAAAGTATTGTTGACAGGAAGTATAGCGGATATATTCAAAAGATTGTGCATCAAAATTATAAATGTTTGGAAGTATACTTCAGAGGACGAAACGAGTTATGAAATATGGTAACGGTCTTTTTTACTGCGGTTTTTACATACATGTATTTTTATGCTTGTGTCAAGCAAGGAACGACATCTGAATGCTTGCAGGGTGGCTAAGCGCCTGAAATTTTTGAAAAAGTTTCACTATCTCTCTTTTAATTTTAAGCTTCTTGTGGTTTTGTGTGTCACATTTTTACTGTTGTTTACCGATTTTTCATCGTTAGCTAATTTTGTAAAAATAATCTTAAATTGTCAATAAATGTTTTACATTTTTTAGCCCGGTTCTCTCTTTTTTATTTTTATTCTCTTAACATTTATTTAAAAGATATATTTCTAGGTAGAATACATTTTTGTTTCCGTTCTTGCTATTTTTTTATATTAGAAAATAGATATATTCAATTTATAATGCTCTTTCACTACCTTCAGGCTTTTTTCGTATAAAATAAACAGATCCAATTTCCCGGAATGAATCACTTAAAAATATGAAGCGAATGCTTGAAGTCCATTTTGTTTTTCGTGAAGTTCAAATTACGTAATGGTTTCGCAATAAGTGTAACACGAATGTGAGGCAATTGTTTAGTTTCTTTGTTAATCGAGATTGCAATGACGGTCAGTGCATTGAAAAAAGGCAGTGCATGTTGGTTTAATTTTGAGGGTATTAACATTCAGATTCGATAAGTTTTTTTGAGTGGCAAAATACACATATATTTAATGTGACACCAAACAAATTTACAGTTTTGGAAAAGCCGGTATACTTTACAAAATAAAAAAATGCATTTTAAATATTATTTGTCGTTTTCATTTCACAGTTCTGAAAACCAAATTAAGCCAGCAGCAAAAACTTTTTGGAGGTAACATTGGCAGCCACTGGGCATGCTTTTTAGAGGGAACATTGGCTGTCACTAACCCTCGCAGTCTCAAGGCTTCCAAAATACAATTTATCCATAATTTTAATGCATTACAATGTACATAAAGTTGATATATGCATAAGTACCCTTTGTACATCAATCTTTTCACCCCAAATTTATTGTTTTCATATGCCACAGATCCTCGCGCTTCGAATGTTCATATTTATCAAATAACAGATCCTTACAGCAATTTATCGTTAAGGCTCCAACAAATTAAACCTCCTCGTTGGGGATATAAGATTTCCATATTGTGCCACGTAAATTATCTCTAGCAAAGCACTAAGTCAAGCTAACGAAGTACGAAATGTTTACGACGGCCAAAAATTGGTTCGTTTCACGTTAACAATACAATCATGTAGAAAATATAATGAAACAATATGGCTAATTTCCAATTTAGCCGCCACAAGTGATCACATTGATGGTATTAGAGTCGCGCATTTTGAACTTCTTAACGGTTCATTTGTCAATGTTTACACAGATTATTTAGTTAAATTCATACTCGTGAAATATACTAATTGTTGCTGACAATTTGTGGGGCTGCGATGTGGAGTATTTCGTTGTTAGGGTGTGCTAAAGAACGCTACTAGTGAGTTTCACACGCTCTCTACCTGGCCTACGGTTGCGCAAAAGCAGCCACTTTGCAGCCTTCTGGATGCAGAGTAGTTCACGCCTTTTGTTTGTGGTCGTAGTATTGAAATTATAATCACCGTAAAACCCCAAAATAACACATACCCTCTACCCCCAAATATAAACCCTCTCCGAGAATAAGCCCTCTATTTCTTAATTTTATTTTAAACCCTCAAAAAAACTTCTCATTCTTAGAATTGAACAGCAAAACTGACAGCAATTGTCCTGCTGAAATCTCTAATGTTATTTCCACTCTGATGATTATTTTACGTGCTTCACAGCATTCTCTTGGCAGTTTGAACTGGACGGTAGACGTCGGCCTGATCTGTTATTTGGGTATTTAACTGGTCCTGAAAGTAAAACACGCAGCCTTATATTTGAGGTTAAAATAGTGTTTGATGAAATTACAATGCCGCGATTACGCGAGAGAACTCCTCCTTTTTCATGTTTATTTTGTTAAAAAAATTGACCGCAACTAACTAAACATTTCGTTTCAGCTTATTATTTTTCCCATGTGTCAGCAATTTTAAGACTACAACCCGTGGTGCAATGCTTACAGCTGAAAGAACAAATTTTTATTACATTTTGCATATCAAAACATTCTTAGTCTTTCTTTGGTACTTTTTTTCGTCATGATAGCTGTTTACATGTTAAATTGAATAATAATAATAATCGTTCCCGACCTTTTTTTTACCAGGTGTCGGAAATTTCATGCAAGAATAAATGAATAGCCATTTGAAAATTCAAACAAAAAAGACAGCTTTCTGATTCGTTTCAAAATTCCCCAGTTTATAGAAATGCAAAACGATACGCACATTGTGTTGATAAAAAAGTAATTTCAAAGACGCACGTTTCCAGCTCTACGCTGGAGGGTGTTCCATAATTAATTTGAGATAATTGCTTCAACGTTATTGCTTTGTTTTTAACAAAACTGTTTTATTCGTTTAGCCGTTAACTGACTAACGCTACACTATTTTAATCCGCTCTCATGCTCAATATTTGAAGCTCTTTTCGTCACAGCAGAAAGAACTAATTTTAAATAGTAGCTATTTGACAGATTCAATATGGATGAGGGTGAGTTTAAAGTATACATTTGTAACTTTTTTTATTATCTGCAATCACTCAGTTCTACTGTAAGATACGTCTCAGTAAAAACAGCTTAAATGTTCTTAAAAAACAAGCGCCAAGAATTATGAGAACTAAAATGAACGCATAAACTTTTGTACACGTTTGTTCATAAGAAAGCAAGCAAACGCCCAACTTGTAAAAGTTTCATAAATAATAAGGACAATTTTGACAGGGTCTATAAAAGGGATACTCGATCAAAACATGATTTTGACAAAAAAATGAAACTTCCATCAACATATGTAAATGAAAAGACTTTCGTCTTTTTCGCCTTATATTCATCATTTAAAATAATGTATGCAATTCCCACACCATTGATTAACGTGTTTAAAACAATTTTTTGGAAGGCGACTTGTCAGTTTCTTATATAGTAGTTTCTTATAAAAGAAAAAACGCCCAATTCTCTTTTAAAACATTGTGATAGATAAAACATCTTGTTGAATACGGAATGTGACTCTTCATAATTTAATTTGAGTCATCATTTTATTTTTAATTTTTAATTATAACATCAGATTTGACATAACACCTTTCGATTCACCGATAATCCAAAAAAATCCCTTGTTGATTGGAAATTCCTTCATTCATTCAGATGATTATTTTCAAATTTTACCGAGGGACAACGGAAGAGACAATATCGCCTTTAACAACAGCGACAACAAAAAGCTTGTTATAAAATCTTTAGAAGGGAAATTTTAGAATAAGATCGAAATTCATAAAGCGAATACAGCAAACTATTCCCCTTAAAGGGGCTAAAAAACGGCTGTTAGTTTTCGAATTTAGTGACCTACACAAAAATCGAGCTAGGCGGTGGAAAAGTTTATGATCACTAAGGACAAAAACAACATCTTAAATCATCTTAAATATCATATTGGGCATCCGAATATAACTGAAGATGAGAAAAAGTTTCCTACATATATTGGATATCCATAATTTATTTGATATAAGCGCTTACCTTGAATTTAACTCAAGTTTTGCAATAAAATAAACTTCAAACCTTTCGAACTAGCAAGCTAGCTGGCTAGCTGTATCTTTACCTTCTGCTTTACCTAAAGGTTTACCAAAATGTGTGTCGATTGAGCTTATTGAATCGTTTCGTAGCTCCTTTAACAGACTGGAAACCTAACTAGTCATATTTCTTCTTTAAGTCTTCGAAATCGTAAAACTAGTCATATTTCTTTATCATAATATTCATACTCGTCTTCTCCTTTCTTCATCGCTACCTGTGAATGTCGCCCCGTCGACATCATTAAATGTTGAAGGGTCGAATTTTATCACCAAACGGTTCATCTATCTCTTTAGATCCATCTAGGAAAAAAAGCAATCCACATTTTTTAAGGATCCAAAGTTGGATATATTTATTTCTATCCGTTATTTTAAATATAAAAAAACAATATTTTCTAAGAAATATGATCGGTTATAAATAAATTAGGAAATTGGTGTTTAAATTTATAGAGTTCTAACCTCGTCTGCCAAGTTTTTTTGTCTTTTGACATTGAGGATAGGCGCCGAAGAACCTTGTTGGCTGTCATATCAGCGTTAGTGGCGTCGATCATGGTCGGTGGGGCAGAAGTTCAAGATGTTCAAGAAATGATAAACTTTCAAAATAATATAATTCTGGACATTTATAAAGATAAAACATTATATAAAATGTATATAACACGTATATAAAATGTTATAATTTTCATCGAGCTTATTCCATCACTTCGATCTAGAAGCATAAAAATGAAAATACCTTTTCTATGTAAATGACGCTTAAGAAGGTTATGGACAGTATTTTGGCGTTATATTTTCATTCTATAAACGGTTTATAAATATAATATAATATATCTTTCGATTTTTCACATAAAAATGGATAAGTACGGAAAATCTCAAAAATCTCATATATAATATGAATATAAATAAGATCTTGGAAATCAGGAGAACGGATTTAACAGGTGGCAGAATTTAGAATTTACCAAAAAGGTTTAAATTAACCCCAATTCCAAACATAGTTCACATTTTAACAAATTTAATTTAAGTATATTCGCAGCAGACATTTAACCATTATTATGCTTTGTCAGACACATTCAGTAAAAATAAAAAATGCAAACTCCTACAAAAAGAAAGATGTTGACTCAAAATTTTGATAAGACGTGTTTTTTCAGACCGTTCTGACGAAACTGGCATGACAAATAATTGTTATTAATTATACTTTTGTAGAAAGTACATTCTGACGAAACAGTAGCAATTAGGTAAACTAATTTTGGCGAAAACCATTTTTTTTAATTCTTTTGTCTTACTTATCAATATAATTCTTCCTATTAAAAGATAACTGCAAAACCATGACAATTGTGGTGCACTCTGTTGTTTAATTGATACTGGAACAATCCAAAATGGTACATGCTACTTGGGTTGTGAACACAAATCACACGTAAACAATGATTAAGATAGCTCGATACAAAATGGTAGTGGGCAAAAGTAGCCTATAAGTTTGCACAAAAAACGTTTAAAGAAAATTGTTACTTAAAAGTAACAATTTATTTTTTGAGAAGACAATATTGAAAATGTTAATGTTGAAGACTTCTGCTCAGCACGCTTACAGCATTTCGAAAAATATCTTTTTTGATTGATTATTGGCACTTTTCATTTCGAAAAATATCTTTTTTGATTTATTCTTAGGCACTTTTCATTTCTAAAAATTGTAGTTTTAACTATTTCTAAAAATTATAATAAACTCAATTGTAAAATGAAATTTGAACTTCAAATGGTCACGTATAGTTCTTTTTTGAGTTGCAGAAAAATGAAAAATGGCTGGCGTGTTGTGCTAACTCTCAAGTACGCTTAGGGCTTTTTTTAAACATCAATTTCATAAATATTGCTTGTAGTACAGCAATGTCCGTAAATGAACCTATGTCAGAAAGCCTTTGAATTAAGTTCTGAAAAAACGTAGGGAGGTTTTTATCTGGTTGAACATTACTTCTGCTACAAATTCATCCGCATTCTATAAGACCCATGGAAAAATCCACTGAGGAAGGAGAACAATGGAAAAAAGAACTGCCACTTAAATTTTGATGACATGAGCAAGGACTTGTCAATACACAAATTGATTATATACTGTCACACATAATATGCCTAATATTTTTTATACAAAAGTTTGTTCGCCCTAACTTGCGTTAAGATGTCAAAAAATAACGCTAAATGGAAACCAAACTTTAATGTTAAGAACGAACAAGCAGTTAAAAGGACGTCTTTAAAAAGGTTATATTTATAAAAATCTTTTTTCGATCACATGTTAGGCGAGATAAAACTTTTTTTTTATGACCGTCATCCCGGAGTGAAATAAATTTTGTGAAATCAATGTGATGTAAATACGCTTGGTTCAATGGGATAGATATAATCATACTCCAGCCAGTCTTGCACACGGGGCCAGTCTGGCACAACTTGATTTAAAACAAGAGCTCCTCTTGTGAACCGTTTTTATCAAGAAAGAACGCGGGCAAAAACGATTAACATCGTACTTAACGTCGTATTCCTGCTCAAACACATGTTTCAGTATTTCTGAATGGATGAGTTATTGGACAACATTTCGCGACAGATATTGTGACATTGAGTTCGCACACGTTATTATGCCAAATACCTTAAACTTGGAAGTCATTTATAATCACAATCTTAATTGTCCTAAGATTTGGAAACTCTCATATTTTACCATCTTTTTCTCTTTAGCGTCGCATAAATTTATTGACAAGGCAATCCTGCACGTATTATGCGACAACAATTTTTAGCACATTTGCACAATCATTAAACTCCAAGACTGGCGATACCTACTTTTGAAATGTGAGGGAAAAGTCATGTTAAATTAAATTAAAATTAAATTTTTTACTGAATTTTAAAATTAGTCGTCAATTTTTTTTTCATACATGACTATATTGCATAATCGTTGCGGAAAAGTGGGTAAGCAAAGAAGTAGATGTTATGCGTGTTTAGTTGTATTGTCGTGATAAAGTTTTTATGGGAAGTAGAATCGTCACTTTTGTGTCAGTTTATGTTCCACAGTGTGGATAAGATAGGTAGCAAAATCAAAAGGTTATAGAGATGTGCATATAGGCTACGAATATGGGAGCACAAAATACTCTCCGGGACACAATTGTAGGGGGGCGCCTATTAAGCAGGGGGGTTGGTATTTTACTTGAAAATGTTAGAATGGGGGGGTATTAATAAATTGAAATTGGTAGGATGTCACTCAAAGGTACCTAGATTGGGGGGGGGGGGGTGTTAATAATAGATAGAAGGTTTTACAGCAAATGCTAGAAGAAAACTGTTGAAAGAACACAATAGAATTGAAACAAAATCCTTAATTTGGGGGGGGGGGGGGGGGGGGTTAATAAATTGAAATGGGTTGGATATTTTTTCGAAATCAGGAGGTTTTTTTTAATTTTCAAGCAATGAATTTGGAGTCTGATTGATACGGTCAAAGGTTTAAGGTGGGGGGGGGGGGGGGGGGGGGGGGTGGGGATGCCTTAATTTTGTAACTTTTAAGTCAATCCTTTACCTCTCAAGTTACTTTACAGCCATTTCACCCATTATAAACTAAGAAGGTAGATTCCTTTGACCTTGTTAAAAGCCTACGTCAGCAAAAATTAGAAGGATTAATTGTTGCAATGCACACAAATTAATTCTATGGGCAATAATTAATGAGATTTTAAGACTTCTCAAGCTTCTTCTGGCTATTTTGGAGCGCGAAAATGAAGATATATTTCCATTTAAGATTATTATTAAAGTTGTTCTACATCAAATTAAGGTAAGTAATAGCAATATCTTCGGAGCACACTCTTAAAAACGCTAAATCAAAATATAAACCTATGCGCTGTAATAACACCGAAGATGAAGCAAGTATTGAAAACCAAATGTACGGCATATTTTGCGTGCATGGGCAAAAAAATAGCGTGAGAAGAGCGATATTAAAAATAACTTTTTAAAATGGTTTAGTTGTGAAATAAACACGATTGTATCCATTGTAGTTAAGAAAAAAAGGTTTTTCGCTGTTACCACTATGCGACATAAGGCGTAATTGGGAGCAACTTTAGTTTTTTCCCACTAATTGATGTTAACGTGATTTGTGGAGGGAAATCAAAAGTTGTAGTCCAAAAAACCCCGGGTTAGGCTTTTTTTTCCCCTTACCTGAAAAGGGTTAACAATTAAATCATCCTGGATTAATTCTCGAAACAGCGCATTAAATGTTTTAAAATTTAAAAATCTGTGTTTTCAAAACTTTTATATTTTTTTCACAGGTTTCATTGACCAAAAGACAGCAAACATTTTAAGTCACTGCAAAAAATTCGATCAGAATTTAAAATTCTATTATTTCGTTGTACTTGTTTATAGACATGCAACGACCTGAGGTGTGACTCCACATTAGCAATCTGCTTGTAAATATCACCCATGTTTGTAAATACCACCCATGTTTGTAAATATCACCCCATGAAGTTTTAGTTGTGTTTTTATTATCATTATACTCGGTGAGTTGATATTAATAGTGAGAAAGGCGTTTGTTGTTAGTAACGACGTCAAATTAACGTGCTTTTTTTCTATAGCCAAATAAGATTTACTCTTTAGCAGGATATCGTGACACAGGTTTGTTCATTACGATAAGTTACATATTAGTTTTTGCCATTTGTAGGCTACAACCATAATTTGTATGGAAAACATGTGTAGTGCTTATGTTTACACAAATAAGTATGAAGTGTTGACACAATGTTATGTTTATAACGTGTGAATAAACAAAGAGAAATGTAATAAAAAAAGACTTTATTTATTGGGATGGCGCATCCGAATGAGAAGGGTAAGAGTTTCACATAGCGTTGTTATTTTGCTTACTATTTAATGTTTAATGATGAAATATAGTGCGCGTTTAAGTAACCTTTCACGGTCTGTAAATTGTCAATGTATTTACTTCAAACAGCTCAGATATTTAAAGGAATGCCTACATTTGAGTTTTTTATAAGGAAATTTTAATAACTTTAATAATGACCAAACTTTGCACTACTTGGGAAAATAATGTACAGGTATACTATATATATATATATATATATATATATATATATATATATATATATATATATATATATATATATATATATATATATATATATATATATATATATATATATATATATATATATATATATATATATATATATATATATATATATATATATATATATATATATATATATATATATATATATATATATATATATATATATATATATATATAGGTATGTACATATATGTACTATATATATACTATATATACGTTGACTTTTATTGACTTTGTACGTGTCTTTATTGTTTGAAAACTTTTTTCTTTCACATTTAATATCTTCTTGTGTAGAGCTAGAAGCTTTGTTTCCCAGTTTGTATGTGTGCCATAGCAGTGACAAAATTCCAAAAATGTGAACTTTTGTTGGTAGAAATTCAAAAACACGGTTGTTTGCACATCAAACAAACGTTGAGTATTGTGATTACTTTTATGAGCCATTTTTTATCATGTTTCTTGAGAACGAGTGTTTTTTTTTTGTTAGTTATAGGATATTTTTTTTAAAATATAATAGTCACTGCGATGGAGAGCGTTAACGTTGATATTTGTTGCATGTAAGTTCAGAAAAGGAGAACATAATTAGGTTAGTATAGATGAATTTTTTTGTTTACATTTAAGCGGTAAGCTCTTTGGCTCTGCCATTTGCGTGGCAGAAAAAAGGTGCTAGGATATAGTAAAGAGATTTCTTCTTACGGAAATATCTTTTGAGGTTTTAAACTATTATCGAGTGTAGATTGATGCCTTTGTCTTCTAATTTAATTCTATTTAAAAGAATGGTGGTGCACAGAATATTTTATTATCATAGAAGCAAGTTTCCACTGATGAAAGATATCCTATTAAGAAAATACTATCGTACTAGTGGAAAAATCCACGGGTTCAACGGCCCTCAGATTTTCACCCAACATACACATTTCTAGCATCGGTATTTCGTGAATTTTGTGCACCTGTTAACATGAAGTAATTATATTACTTAGACGGGGGTTCGAAATGAGATGCGGGACAACCAGACCGCCAGAATACGGATATTATTATAGAGAAAACAATTTATCCCGATCGAGAAAACACAACTGTTGAAGAACCGTGAACATAATTGCGGATTTTTGTGATAGAAAATTAAAAACATTGAACATAGAAAGATTTCGCAAAAATATCAAACTCCACAGACTAGCCGCTCGGGTTTGTTCAAATTAATTCTCCAAAGAAATCCCTGCAATGGACATACCGCAGTACCTGTTTGTTGCGGCAGAAAATTCTTTCCTAGCGAATTTTGTCAGTTCGCACAAGTAATCACATGTTCAGGTGGAAGTTTAAGATTTTTAAATTGTTAAATATTAATGTATTCCAAATTTCATGAAACTAAACACGTACTTCCTATTTAATCACAATGTGAAAATCCGCAAGGTAAGTATAAAAAATGCACATTCATTCAATGGATAACAAATATCTTCCTTATAGAACAAAAAGAACTGCAATCAAAATTATTTCACGTAACAATGACATCGAAACTAGGAAACTTTGTTTTTCATTATCCTTTCCACATGTTTAAATGCCAATAACCGAGCTATTTACTTTAAGTAGGTCATAATTTGGATATTAGCTATTAGTATGTATTGATTGATAAGTAACAGCTTGATTAAATTTTATGTCATCTATTAAGCGCCCTTCTCTTAATAATACCTTCCCTGATACCTTGATTAATCCCAAATTTTTTTTGACACATTTTCCATCATCAATGATTTTTTAACAAGTCATGCAAAGCTTCTTAACCCTATTCGGTCAGGGGTTTTTCGAACATATTATGACCGGCGGAATCCAAAATGATTCTTCTTGATGAAACAAAGTTATATTGTAAGTTTCAAGTTCTAACGATAATCCTAACAAGAGTTATTATATTTTCCCTACTATAAGAGTTTCATAGAGATTTTTAGGGGTAGTTTCGAGTAGGTATGGGACCCAAAAATTTGGCATGCAGGTGTCTAATAGATAATTATTGAAACTCAGTAAGTATCGTAGCCATGCAATGTAGCCTTAAGGAGTTATTAAAAAAAACCGTTAGAGGGGGGAATCCCCCCCCCCCCCCGGACCGAATAGGGTTAAGACATTTCTGCTTTAATAAACCGAACCCGAAAAAAATGGTTGCCATTGGCAACAGTGAGTGATTTTAAAACGTTCAGAAGAATTTAGCTAATTAAAGTTAAAAAAAGTTGCTAAAATTGAAGGTTTACCCATAAAAGGTTATAAAAAGAACCCCCAGAACCAATAGTTAAATAGTGGTTTGAGCCAAACGTTGCTTATAAATTATCAATACTACAAAATTCTTTTTACTTTAAATCCTGTGTCCACTCTTCCTGTCAGCATTTAGTGCAAATATAAATGTTAAATGAAAAATGTTAGTTAGGTTATGTTAAATCTTGGCAACACGTGGTTACCATATGTATATGGTTCTTTGTTGCATGATAAAATTTACATGAGAGCATTGATTTTTTTAATTTACAATCGAAATCTTATTTTCTTTTTTCTTCTCTTTCTACACTTCAACCCTCCATCTTACCTTCGCTTCCGTCTCCAGACGATTTCACTAATTGCCATAATACCAGACTAAACGATCAATACCATGAAATGTCCTGTTCAGAACAAAAAATGACACGAATGAATAAAAAAATCATGCTAAAAAGATAGATGTTCCTTTTTTCTAAAAAAATGATATAGGGAACAAAAAGGGCATGCCAATACTGATGGCTACATCAAAACGTTTTTGATTGTTATTGGTCACAATTTAACCAAAAATTAAACTGCTTTAGCTACTTCCAACGAAAAGGTACACAAAACATAACAAAACAGGAAAGTGTAACCGTTTTTTGTATTGGTTGTGACGAAGTGCTCTTAAATCTCACTATGTTTGACTGCCAATATCTGAGTTAAACCTTGGAGACCTCCAGGGTTAAACAGTTAACAAACTAACTATTGAAAATAAAATACATCAGTCTTATTTCATATCAATCAAATTCAAAAGAATCCTGTAAAAAAAACATATTAAGTTAAATTTATTATATTATTAATCTGACGGAATAAGCATGATAAAAACATTTCAACCGCTTTATAAGGCGGAAGTTTGGAACGCAAACGGAAGAGAATTTTTCTTAATATTGTTTGGTGCTTTATTTTTCATCCCGCAAGTCCAACTTTATCTAGTGCGGTTGAAAGGTAGTGTTCGGTTTAAAAGGTAGTGTTCGGTTTAAATGATGGTGTTCGGTTTAAAAGGTGATGTTCGAATTGAATGGAGGTGTTCGAATAAAATGGTTGTGATAATGCTTGGCGATGATTTGATTTTACTTCTGTCTAAATAATGTTTGATACTTATGAAGACAACGCAAGAAAGGTTTTTAATAAACACGTTTAATTAAAAATTCACAAAAAGTCAAGTAGAAAGCAGTAGGTGGGACGGATTAGCAGCAGCATGAATTTTATAATTTTTTAATTAAATTTAAAGTTGAGTCTCATAGACTTAATTCGTATACAAAATGTGTTTTATGTTTTTTTAATTTATGCGTTACACATTCTCGTTCCCAGAGCTCTCGGTTGGTTTATCTCAAGGAGATGTTGAGGACGAAAATGAATTTTTTACAATTTTCTTATTCAAAAAGAGGAGTATTTGTGAGGATTATTAAATGTGAAGTAACAGAATTGAAATAAAATGTTTTGAGTTAATGTTTACCGGTTTTAAGGTAACCGAATTTGATAGTATTTGGATCACTGTTTGACAAATCATAATTTTACTTCCACCATCTTCTGTTTTGGATTTAACGACGATCTCTTTCCTATAATATTAACTTGCATTGCAGTGTTGCATTAAAATGGTCTCAATCTTGGTTCTAAAAAGAGAAGATTGTGTAAAATTAAAATGCCGAGACACAGTGAATGATTAGAAGTACGGGATGCAATTTACGTCATCGCCCATTAAGATCCTGAAAGTCGAGAAATATGGTAATGCCAACGTCAGCTAAAGTCAGTACAATATAAGAGTGTGCATCTAAACATAAAAACCTAATTTCGTCTAAAAATAACTACTAACCGGAAATAACTTCAAAATTTACAACATTGTCTACACTTATTTTGACCAAGATGGTAGTTGTTGTGAGCATTTACGGAAAACTTTTAGAAGCAAAACCAAACTCTTTTCCTGCATGACTGTTCTAGCTGTGACCATCCATTGCATTTTTGTTCTTCTAAGCTGAAAGTCCAAACTCGTTTCAGTTCCAAGGCCTCTTTTTTCTTTTTTGCTATATCTAAAGGCAATCCCCTATCCGTCCGGTATCTGAAAAATGAGCGAGAAGCCCTGGGAACTAGGTTGGTCGTTTAATGATGTTGTTGTTTTGAGATCCATGCCATGGCATTCCAATTAGCTTAGGAGGACAATCAAATTGAATACAAAACGCCCTGTGACGCCCCAAGATAAAATAATTAGTTAGACTCGCGCCTAGTAAGTAGATAGCAGTAGCCTGGTTATTAATGAGGTTAAGAATGTCGGTTAGTTTAAGACATGATTAGAGTTCTTGCGTCAATGTAAATAGCAATAAAAGCGTGTTTATACCTTTTAATGGAAAACCTTTTGAAAAGCAAGTAAGAGATAAGCTTGACAACGAAGGCGTTGGTAAATTTAATTAATTCTGCTGTTTTGACTACTGCGTTGGCTTAAGAAAGGTAGTTGCTGCTTAATCGGGTTGAGTGTTGGACGAGTAAAACTTGGTAAGAATATGTCTGGGAAAGAAAACTCCATCGCAGTAAATGGGGTAAAGGTTGAAGAAGGAACTGATGAAGTGAAGCAAGGTAGAAGTGACAGATATAATCTATCATTATTTTTTTCTCTTTTTTATTCGACAGCTAATTTTAGTAGTCTTTTATTATTGCAGATATTTTTCTGCTTTTCTTTCTTTCTTCAATTATATTCGTATTAATATTTTTTTTTACCTGGTGTTTTGTTGTTACATGTAATTTTTTGTTGTTGTTCTTGTACATACATAAATTTCATGCATACACAACTTTTCACGTTAGAATTTTAATAACAAGTGCATGCTAGCCAAAACTCTACGCTTATACGCTTGTAGAAAAAACACCAATTCGAAAGTATTTATAAAAAACGTTCAACACGTCACACACAGCAAAAAATTAACAGTCCAAAATACGTAGAAAAGCTTAAACGTTGCAACGTTCTTGACACATGAAAAATACATTACAAAGTGAAGCCTAGGTCATATGTGAAGGTGAGGAGATTATGCAAGTTAATAGTGGTCTGTATAATATTTCCGAACTTGAAAACAATAAGAATCTGGTCGGTATTTATCGAGATGCTTGATTGTGATGGTTACTCAAAATTTAATCAAATGATCAAATTGTATATCAAAAGAGCGTTGCATCACAACGGAGAAAATCTAATAAGTACGGGTCAGGTATTACTAATAATATCTGAAAGATATACATCGGAATTTTAAAAACAAATTTGTGATTGTTATGTAGGATAACAGCTAATTACAAAAAGTTGTTTTCATGAATGTACTTATGAAGCGCCAATATTTCATTTTTTTTGAAATTATTAAGAAAGACTTTAGTACTGGATTATTCACAATTTTAGTTTAAACAATGTTTGTATCAATTTTTTAACAAGAAATTTTGTGAATCGTTTGTCACAAAAACTCTGTTCTACAGACAATGGATTAAGTGGCGCGTGGCCTTGTGGTTATGGCGTTCGCTTCGTAAAGGTCCGTGGTTCGGTCCACAGCGCGGACACATTTAGCAAGTGTCTTTACTACAGCTACGGGTCAACCCATGCCATGTGAGGGAAATTGGGTAGGCTAGCCGGTGTATAAACAAATGACCCACGTTAATAACAGTGTTTCCAACACTGAAGTGGCTTTATTCTGTATAAATATTTGGAATAATAATAATAATAAAATAATTCGGGTAATTTTTTTTAATTTTATTCTTATGGCATAAGACAAACAACAAGCCAATTAAAACTATGCACTTATTTTAGACAAACTGATTGAAAAAAATGGGGCTTTTGACGCAGACAAACATCTGGATGAAGAACTTGATCAGAAAGAAGGAAGAGAAGCATGGGGAAGTAAAGCAGAATTTCTACTCGCATCAGTTGGTCTAGCTGTTGGAGTGGGTAATGTGTGGAGATTTCCATACTTGTGCCAAAAGAATGGTGGAGGTTTGTTTGTTCTTCCAAATCGTCTTATAACATAATGTTAAAAAACACATTGGACGATAAGGCAATAAGGCAATTTTTAAAATTCTGTAAACAAATTAAGTAAGTAAGCAAATGATAGCTATGTATTTTAACGAAAATAGAAATGAGCTTAAAGTCTAGATATTTTTGACCCATGCCATCAGTAGGTAGCCTACTATTCAGACCCCAACCCTATTCAGGTTGGGGCCTGATTGACCCGGTCAAAGGGTGGGAAGGGGAAATGCTCTACCCCTAACTACTTGGTTATTTTGGAAAATATTTGGCACAATACATACAATAATTAAAATGGCGGAAAACTTTTTAAATTTGGTAACGTGCAAAATTTTGAAAATTGCTGTTTTTTCATTTTTTCAGTATATAAATCGCAGATATGCTCTAAAAGATCAAATTGGACAAATCTTTCTCTTCTGAGCCTAGAATATTGCGTTTTTAGGTTTCAGGTTTACCTATTGTTTTATTGAGGCGTTGAAATGAGTATATTTATTATTATCTTATTACCCTAGGTTGTCTATGGAAATTTCAAAACAGGTTCTATATGACTTAGCACAATTGTGTTACGATGTTATTTAGACTAACACTTATGTAATATAGCCAAAAATGGAGTGCCAAAAAGAGAAAAACTACAAATTATAATGAAAAACCCTCATAAAATTCACTTAATATTCTAAAAAAATGGTTAATTTGCATAAGGGGCCTTAGAAGTATGAGCGTGGCTGGACACCTGTTAAGGGCGCAATTTCAAATATTTCCTGATAAATCAACTTCATATAGATAGATACTGAAAATTTGAAGTAAAATAAGTCAGGCAATCAAAAGTTACAAGTAAAAAACGGAAGGGCAGGACATTTTTGCCCTTCCCTTCAGGAAATAAGTTTGTGGTCAAATTCACCTGTTGCTTGCACCCCAAATAGCTTTAATTTTCATCTCCTGGAAACTAAAAAAAACAACTTTGACTTTGGTATAGCTTGGGTTTCCAAAAATTTAAACACTTTGGAAACTGTTTGTTGGCACAAATAAACTGACGAAGTTAAATCTTCCATTTAGGTGCCTTCTTGATTCCGTACTTTTTGATGATGATTCTGCAAGGATTTCCTTTATTCATCATGGAGTTTGCTATGGGTCAAAGAATGAAACAAAGTGCAGTCAGATGTTGGACCAATGTCCATCCGGTCTTTTTTGGTGTTGGCATATCATGTATGCTCGTTTCTTTTGCGATGTGTTCCTACTACATAGTCGTCATCACGTGGTGCTTGTACTATTTCTTTGTTTCCTTCACAAAAGAACTTCCTTGGCAACAGAAATTTTGCGATAAATACGACGCTTACATGATCGTTAAAACTAATTTAACACTCTGGCAGCAACAAAACCAAAGTTTATCATGGGTTTTAAACGCAACACTAAAAGCTAAAGCCGCGGTTGATAATTTTGCGGATTGTTGTGTGTTAGATCCGCCGCAGTATTACTGGTACCATTCTGCACTTCAAGTTTCGCCTACGATATCCGATGGTAGTAGTATCAATTGGAAAATCTTCGGTTGCTTAGCAGCTGGATGGCTTGTTGTTTACCTTTGTGTGCTGAAAGGTGTCAAGTCTAGTGGAAAGGTTTGTAAAAAATGTTGCTGTCACCGGTTTCACTTACCTTAAAAACCACATTGACAATAAAAATCAAAATTGTATAAATTTGAAAATTAAATAATTTTGTTGTTCTTAAGCATCGCATTTCGACTTTTGCTCAAATTTTTTTTCGGTTTGCAGGATATAGGTTTTTCTTCCATCAAACTTGCTCCTCTCAAATCTTTCTATTATTCTTTCTACATTTTAGGCTGCATATTTTACCGCAACGTTTCCGTATGTGTTGCTTTTTATTTTATTTATTCGTGGAGTCACATTAGATGGAGCTGGTGATGGAATCAAAGCTTTTTTCACCCCTGACGTAAGTTGTTTTCATTTATGGTAATGTAACATAGTTACATTCGGAGGGGAGGAAGAGCCAGCCATTAGGTAGAATCCCCAAGGACATTAAAACTTCCTGTTACTTAATTTGTGTACATTCAGATGGGCATTTTTATGATTTAGCAAATAATTGTTTAGATGAGTGTCATTGTCTTAGAGAACAAACAAATTACAACACATTTGCACATTATATATTTAGCTAGACGGTATTCTCAAATTTGAAGCATGGATGGATGCAGCTACGCAGATTTTTTACAGCTTAAGTATCGGGTTCGGTGCATTGATAGCCTTCTCAAGCTACATGCCAAGAAAGAACAACTGTGTTAATGATGCGATAATAGTGGTGTTGGTGAACTGTGGAACATCTCTCTTCGCAGGCATTGTAACTTTCTCGTTTCTTGGTTATCGACACAAAAGAACCGGCATTCCTGTCACAAAGGTAAATTTTTGTTTTTTTCCGTCCATGGTGTTGCAATAACTTTTTAAAAAAGCGACAGTTGATGTTGCGAATCTATCGGTGATTGAAATTTGGAAACTCCAAAACCAATAAGTCTCACAATTAATGTCATGGATTGTAGACATCAAAGTTTGATTGCATGGTGCCCACCCCTTCCTAAATGACAAGTATGACCATTTCAGTTAAAGCTCTAGCGTGGAAAGGTCCATCAAATATTCATGTCACTCCAGTTTAAAATCAGGGCACTCACAATCTGCAAGGTTTGCTGATTTATAATCCGTGCTCCGATTTTTTATCCGTGCTCCGATTTGTTATCCCTGCTTCGATTTGTTATCTGTGCAAAAATTAGGGCTTCCAAATGGGTGCAGAAAGTATTTACAAATCGGGATGGTGATTATAAATCGGGATAGAGATTACAAATCGGGAGAATAGGGATTATAAATCGGGACATGGATTACACATCGGGGAAATAGGGATTACAAATCGAGACAGGGTTACGAGTCAGTACAGAGCAGAGTAGTCACATGATAACTGGACCGAAATAAAAAAAAGCGAAAGTTTGAATTTTCATATCGTTGAAATTTGAATTTCAGAAATGGGGATATAATAGTGAAATAAGGATGACCTTTCTTAGTCATATTCATGGACAATATTAAGCATAAATATAACTTTTCTCATAGGTTGGTACAGGACCTGGTTTAGCATTTATGACTTACTGTGAAGCCTTCCTGTTGATGGACGTGTCTCCATTGTGGGCTGTCTTGTTTTTCATGATGTTGGTGCTGCTTGGTATAGATTCCGAGTTCGGTACATTAGAAGGAGCAGTTGCTCCTCTTTATGATTTAAAATGGGTAACAATGCCGAAACCAAAATTCATGGGTAAATGATTTAACAAATTTATATTTTTTTAAGTGTCTATCTAAAATATTGTTTTGTTGATACTACTTGCAGAAAGGAACAGCAGGATTGCATTGTTAAATGTTGCTGAGCACTTCTTATCAGTAGTTATCATTTCACAGCATCTGCTTACCATAAGAGTAATATTAAAACCGTATTGTTTTTTTGCTGGGAAAAGGAATTAATCTAACGGTACTAATTATAAAAGATTACAAAATAAACATATTGCTTTAACATTTTGTTATTTGAACTGTTTCGAAATAATTTCGAATTAATTGATTATTTGTAATATCTTAGCAAATACTTCTCGCAATGACATATCAGCAAAACTTTAGGCTCTAATAAGTACTGTTTCCTAAATTCAACTCTTTTTTTAACTTCTCTTTTTGCATTCTAGCCATCATTGCAGTGTCATTCGTTATCCTGGAGGTTGTGTTTTGTTTGGGCAATGGTTATTATTTATTCCAAGTGTTTGACGATTATTCAGTTCCAGTCCCTTTGCTAATTATAGCATTGTTTCAAGTTCTTGCGTTAGGCTGGGTGTATGGCTTGGATAGGTAAGGGAGAACCATTATCGAAACTGGAACTTTTACAATACGACAAATCTTATAATACACAATACGACAAATAGAATTCTTACTTAAATATAAGTGCTTCTCTGCTGTCATACAATTTAACATCCTGGCCAAAAACGATTGACGATTTTTTGACTATTTTCTGAATTCACAAACAATTTTAACGACTCGAAAAGGATGGCTTAATTGTGAATTGAAAATTGAAAATTCATTTCAATTTTAAATTCATTTAGGGAAAATGTTCGTATAATCAGTTTCTAAAAATGTTATTTTATTGCATTTTTGACTTTTATTTTACTGAAATCATGGAGGTACACTGAAATGCAGTTAAATACTTTTGCAAAGATTATCTTAAGAGATTTTGACGACAGCGTTTTACTCTTTTTTCTCGGTTAGATGTTTCGTCTACACAAATCATTTTATAAACAATAGCTGCGTTGGAATATTCCACACCTATGATGCTCACAGAGATTAGAAGTCTTTATTTTTATGTTTCAGACTGGCAAATGATATTGAATATATGACAGGAAAAAGACCTAATTTATTCCTGATGGTTTGCTGGAAATACATTTCACCTGGTGTACTTATAATCGTGTTTATTGGATACGTCGTTACTATGATCTCCAACACACCTACATATAAGGCTTACGTTGGTTGCGTGCAGGTATATCTATGTTTAATCAAATTTTGTTGCGAAATAGAATGTGCGCTAAAATAAACAGCTATTTTGTGAGGAGATGTTTCCGAGATGGCCCCCATATTTTCTTATTTTTCCCCTCTTTTTTATTGCTTAGGATCCGTTCGACTTGTCCATCAGTGAAGGTACAGATGTATGGTGGAAGAAATTTGTCTATCCTTGGTGGTCACAACTGCTAGCCGCTGTTTTGGTGTTAATGTCTGTATTGCCAATTCCAGTATACATGTTCAAAAATTGGCCTAAAGGTGGTTTTGCTGCAATCAAAGAGCACTTACATAACAAAGCAAGTTATTACCCAGATCCAACCTGGATTGAACCAGAGAGACGAATCCCTCCTGCTGAAATGGAGAAGCAAATCCGGGCGGCAGATAAGGCTGCCTTGAAACAGTTGTATATCGACCGTGGAGATAAAAGATTTTTTGAAGTGTAAGCACGTGACGTCTGAATTAGATTCTAAAACCTATATCTGAAGAATTGAACTTAGACATTTCTTTATAACCTATATAGAAATTATGGAGTAGCGTGAATCTTTTTTTCTTTATCTTTCATAATCACCACGTTTATTACGTTAATGTATTACTTTGCATTCTCTCATTTTTATCTGAAATATTTTGTGTTATAGGAAAAACGTTCAATCAAAGCACGATTTTGGGGTTTAAGATAATAGCTTCTAATTGTTTTCGCACCATGTAGACTGCACACTGTAAATAATTGGTAGCACCCAATCCACACACAGCTTACATCAAACCTTCTAACCAACCAGTGAAATATAAACTGGCATTTTGCAGCCAGTTTGTCATAACCTTTAAGATGTCGATCATTCAGGCGTTGTGCTTCTGAGTACATCCCATTTCCATGTTTTTAGCTAATCAGATTAGTGGAGTATGTTAATTATGTGCGTCTCATGCATTTTTTTTTATTCCATCCACTTGTAGTACGACGCAGGGTCAACACATGGTTACGAGTTAGGCTAATAGAAGTTGAGTTAATATATGTTCTTTTTTTTAGAACATAGACTTACTAGAACAAATGCACTAAAATGTTTTTAATATTTTTTAAAAAATATGTTGTAAATATTTACAAGTGTATTTATAAACCAGCACAGTTCGAGAACTAACTTTTTCAATTAAAAATTTGCAGTTAAATTATTAGCGCCAGATGGACGGAAACATTCGCTTTCGCTTATAATTTATGTGCCATTGATCATGATCCAAATTCACTCAAGTAGTTTTTAATTTCACAGCAAATGACAACTTTTTCGTAGCTTGGCGAGTTTTTAAATGGCCAATTATTTTAAAACGGATTTTGTTAATTTTGTCCCCACTCGTCAGTTAAATTGTACATACATTTTTGGTGGAACTAGCCTCCATATCAACAAGGGTGAGCTGTGCTTAAAAGTAGAAATATTTAATAGGCGTGTTATTTAACGCTGCGTGTTTATAAGTTAACGAACTTTTTAGTAATGGTATACTTACTATGGCAACGCCAACAAAAACAAATATATTTTCCATTATTTCGTACCCTTTTGTGGCACAGAATAATTGCTTATTGTGTCAGATGCTTTACTACTAATGGCTTATAAACCGTTTAGTCGCGTGCTACTAGAAAATAGC
The DNA here is from genome assembly GCA_030067915.1 of Hydractinia echinata. NCBI lineage: Eukaryota > Metazoa > Cnidaria > Hydrozoa > Anthoathecata > Hydractiniidae > Hydractinia > Hydractinia echinata. Next base: position 679,450 of record JASGCC010000080.1, read on the forward strand.
GACCTAGGATGTAGCGTCATGGACCGAACGCAGTAAGGTCTACGCAAGCAACCGAGGTTGCTATTTTCCCACGTTGTGCCGCCGGGTACTAAATGGCGTCATGCACTTTTTTCACTAAAATTTAGAAGTAATACTATTTCTTGTTTTGCTTGTTAAAGTTATCAGCCCGGTCTTAATCTATGTTGCCTAAATTGTAAATAATTCAAATTATTCCCGTGTCATTGACGACTGTAGAAAGCTAAAAAAATTTAAAAAACCGCTCCCAAAAAAATCGTTAATAATTTTTATTTCCTTCATCATTATTGCATAATGGTATGCCTCTGCCTATAGTGAGCAAGTTCTATCTTTTTGACGGCTTATTTAATCAAATTATTGCTGGGGAAGAAAATATGTGCAATTAGGTTTAACAATTTGATTATGCAAATACTGAATTATCATCAGTTTACTCGTCCAACGCATTTTCACTTTGAAATTAAACTCTTTTGAGCAGTTATCAACATAATATTTCGCAAATTTGCCCTAAATGTTTCAATATGTTGTTTCTGGTGCTGGCCTTTTCTTGAAAAAAATAAGATGGTCAAAACTTCTGACATATATACACCGCTAATAAAACATCTCTCAACAATGCTGTCGAAGTTGTGAACACACTTCCAAATGTTTTAGCTACTGGCTTTCTGTTTCTGACAATTTATATATCACTTGACATTTTTATCTTATTTTATCTTATTTTGCTTGGGTTTGTTGTTTTTGACATCTTATTACTATCTCGCCTGCGAGGATAGTATTGGTTTCCAACTCGTAACTAACTAACTAACTAACTAACTAACTAACTATGTCCCAAATAGTCAATTGCAACGTCACAGATTTAAACTTCGTACCTAAAACAACTACTTTATTTTCGGTCTGGTTAGTCTTTACTGAAATCCTAGTTTGGATTGGTGTATATTTGGTGGAATATTCTTTGATTGTCAGTTTTAAAAATTTTCTGGCCTCCGATTGACAACGACCAATAAAAAACTTGTTGTTTTGAAACAGCAAAGGGTCTATATCCTACTTTATAAAATGTACGCTACGTAGAGAAGAGTGGTTATGATCTATCTACGTCTGGTTATACAATAATTACTTTAGATCAAAGAGACAACGTAAGCTTTACAACAACAGCTTATTTAACCATCTGCTGTTGAGGAGAGGGATGTAAAGTTCCTGCAGGCTACTACGTCGAAATCAGAAATCTTTGCACGTATATAGAATACATTCAAAACTTCTTATGCGGACATCCTTTGTAGCAAACACCTCTCCAAATTGAGACACCTTTTTCGGTTAAATTCTCATAAAAACTTCTATGTTGCACACATTTTATAGCAAACACTAACCCTATAATAACTGTTTATGAGGCCAATACCGGAGATTATTACCCGGGTAAAAGGGCGGCATTGATATTTTCGAAAATCGCGCAATGTGATTGGTTAGAATTTACGTCATAGCGAGCAATATTCCACGGTATTGCCCGCTACCATAGCAACCGTGTTTAAAGTTTAAATATGGTAGCATTAAATGTAAATAAACACGGAAAAAAGTAAACAAAACGCGAAACAGAAGTGAAACTTACTTTTATCTTTTAAAGAATTCTATGTTGTAGGTACAATAAAAACCTGTAATGTTTACACGATATTCGATTTAAAAAATATAGACAGAAAAGATGGCGTGGAATTTGATGAATAAGAGTAATTATACAAGGGCATTCCTATAACTATGCTAATAATAAATGGAAAATTGACTTCCTATTTGCCCATCCCAACCGACATGGTCAACATTGATTATGGGGGAAGGAGAAAGGTGTTTTATAGTGTTTTTACCACTTTCGGCAATAATATTTATCAGAGCTTGCCTGAATTTCGAAAAATAACAGAATAGAGCAGATTGACAGCTGCAGTTTCCCATTGTCTGCAGTAGGCATAAAAGGGACATAGCGAACAAAACTGTTGCATGCTAGCAGCTTTTCACCAGATGCCAGCTACTTTAATGTGTTATTGAAGTTATTTGTTTGCTATATTGATCTTTTAACGAACTTTAATTTAAGTTAACACATATTTCTTTATTGTTTAAAGTATTTTCATTTTATGGCTAGCAACAGAAAGCTGTACTACCTAGCTAGCTGGTAGAATGGCGATCTTTATTTTCACATCAATAGATCCACTCATTTTTTTGAGAATTTCTTGCCTATTCCTTGCAACATTACACATTAGAATTCCTCCCACGCAATTATAATTCTTTTTAATATGAAATAGGTTGTAGGTGAACAATAGATAAATTCCTGCGTGACGTTTTTGTTTACTTTTCAACGGTAAGCTCTTTGGCTCTAGCATTTGTGTGGCAGGAAAAAAGATGCTAGGATTTGGTGAAGAGAGGTTTTTTCTTGTGGATTTCTTTTCACACAAACATCGTTTGAGGTTTTAAACTGTTATTGAGTGTAAATTGATGTTTTCTGATCTATTTGAATTCATTTAAAGTTCTAACAATGCATTCGTGTGACGCCAGATGTCAGAGCCGAGCTTACGGCTGAAAATGTAAACAAAGAAATTTATCTATCATTTTGGCAAAATGATAGCTATGTAAAACTGATATGTATTCAGCATTTTCCATTTTATTAAAGGATCTAGTATACCTAGTTAAAGATAGTACATTCTTTTGAAAATAGTTTTTGTGTTCGTCAAGCCACACATTTGGGTGCTAAAACTAGCTATTAAATTTGAGACGGTTATGTCAAAGTTTAGATAATTTATGAACTTTAACACGTTTAAAAGTTGACCCAATAAAACTAAGGTTTATTATAGATGAGTTGCATCATAACGTAATGTTTTGAAACATTCCCTGTTAGAATGAAAAATACGGATGTGCCATGATAAATATTTACCTATGTATACACACCATCCGGATAAACTATCTGAGTTTTCATCTCTAACGTATTGCCGCACGTAGTGTAGTGGGTGGGCAGCTTGGCAGTATGTTAGGGATGAGCAAAGTAGTTCTTCTTCAATATAATAAAAACATGTTGTCACATGTTGTTCAACATTTTTGCTATTTTGATCTTTAACTTTTTCTCGTTTAATTATATTTTTGGTTTATTGAACCGTGACCATCAAAACAAGGAGAAATATCCCATTGTTTTTTAATTTAGCCACTCATTTGGCAAATGTGTAAAAATACTGAATTATAGATAATTCAGCACTTACAAAGATGTAACAAAAGTGATATTTTTAACAGACTATTTTATATTTTAGGTCTATTATTGTCGTTTTGCAAAGTTTTAGGTGAAAATACCGCTTTTTATGTGAAGAACATCAATTTTTATAACTTTCAATGTTTTGATTTTTTCCTTAGTCCTTATCCTTAGTCTTTATTATGAAGCATTATCCTTAGTCTTTATTATGGAGCAGACCAAGGCAGTCGGTCTGGTCTTCAAAATCAATACTGTCATCATGAACTTTTATTCAGCAGCCGTGCCGTGCGCAGTTCTGCGCTCCTTTAAAGGGCTTATGTATCCACCCATCAGACGCTCTGCGTCAGGCTTAAGGGCAATCAATATCTTCTTCAACATTGATAGCTGTACCTTAGTGGAACGCATGTGCTTCACTGGCTTCTCTATCAATATCTTGACATTTCTATATAACCATCGACGTCGGATTTTCCTATACAATGAATACAAAAGCTCCAAAAGAGTTATGCATGGAATACTTATGCAATCGAGTTGTCAGGTTAGCGTCTTCTTAAGGCTCTTATGGACGATAAATGTCCTTAAGGTAGTTCTCCCCTGCTTCTCTTCAACTTCGTTATGCAGGCTTTACCGTGGCTGTACATGCAGTATTGTACAAGGCGATGATATTTTTCTTAAAGCCTTTTTATACACGTTTTTATTGTATACACAAGTTGCTACATAGTCTATGCTATCCTGTCATACCTCTGCTTTGGGGCGCAGGTCTAAATTTATATAGCACATTTTACCCCTAAAATAGTATACATTTTCCGAAATTTTCTCTAAAATGTAGTTGTATCCTTCCTACAATAACATTGCAAAAACTAGCTAAATTTTCACATTTTTATTTGGTTTTGATTTTTTAGGTGACAAGAGTCGTTTTTTTCATTACATCTACTGTGTTTTGATTTGAATGACACTGAATAAAATCTCACCCTAACCTTGTTCTTAAGTTGTTCTAAATTTTTTTACCCAATATGAGCTTCATTGTTCTTATAAAGTGTGTTCTTATGAATAAAAGGAGGGTGTATTAAAGGAAAATTACGTAGTTGCACCACATCACGATTCTTTATGTGATCTGATAATACGGTAACACATGCTTAACCAATAGATGTCCCATCGTGTGACTATAAATGTCCCATCTTGTGCATGCTATCCTTAGCTCGGAAGCTAGTGACAAACATCACGAAATCTTAATAAAAATAAGTAATTGAAACGGTTCGCACTAATGGCAGGACATTCATTTCTGAAAAAAGGTTTACCCCCAAAAACATTTTTAAGCCAAATCCCCTGTCCTTGCATGCGCAACTTTCACTGCTTAAGCCTTACAAATAAATGCATCCAAGAACTTGTGGCCTACTGTACTCAATTCCAAAAAAAAATTAAAATCTATATTTCAGATTTTAAATAAAACGTGATTTCTGTCAAGATATATCCGTTGGTAAGTCATCAACCGATTCCCTGTTCTGAAAAGTCCACTTTGAACATTTTAAGCGAACCATAATTGGTGGTTTGTTTAGAAATTTAAGTAACACAAAAATTTACAGAATTTATGTCATCGTTTAAATACACTTCCCAATTTTGTTCAGTTTGTTCACTTTCCTTATTACCTTCTTCAGTAACAACATGCCAGATATTTTTTCGTGTTAATCTTCGCTCTTTTTTTCTGTATTTTCCTAACCCAGGATTTCGTATCAACGTCAACACAAGGAAAAACCTGTTTCTCACTATTAGGTATCTTTTCGACATATCAACTCTTGACAGCCTGTTTTGTAACTGAATTTTGTATCCATCTTCTGAAAACAAAAAATAAAACGTTTGAAACTAGAAGTACTCGTGTGTTTTTTAACAATTTTTAAGAAATTAAATATTGCAAAAAATAAATAGATTTTGCAATTAGCGAATAATAAAATTCGTGAAATTTTTAAAGATTTTTCAAAGCCCTAATGCCTCACCTTCTTTTTAAAAATTACTCTTTGAACCAGTTAAAAACCTAATGACAGTTCGCATGAGAACAGCACATTTTCCAAAATTTGTTTTGTATTTGATCCTCTACTCTCCTTTAATTGACTTATTTCAATTTTGTGAAAATTAAACTGTGAAAACGTTCCTATCTGCAAAAGATAGCGAAAGTTTAAATTGCAAAATCATTTTTTTTTTTTTAACTTAATTAGAAAGTCGTGGGAATTTCCATATTTAAAGGATATTAGATGTAATTAGAAAAGCAACGCTACGCTGCAACAAGTAACAAGTAACATCAGAATTGTGATTGAATAATATAGATGATATCATGTCATGTACAAGCGTGCTTATTCTAGACTACATTTCGACTGCTACAGCTGTCATCGACGGGCAATGATCGTAATCATCTTTGGCTATTTATTAGTTGAGAAGATAATTAGAGGATCGAAATCAACCTTGTTAGTGCCATGATAATATCTATATTATTCAATGACAATGATTGGACAGATAAGTGGTGATATTTTTAAAGTTATCAGAATTGTGGTTAATGTCAAGTTTTTCAAAAAAGTTAATATATCTAAAAACTATTTTAGTGTGACTAGTTCTCACTGTTTGATGAAGTGATCAAACTTCAGCGACATTAAACCTCCTGCAAATAAACATTAAATATGTATACCTGTTGGAGAATATGATGCTTCTACTTCCTCAACATTGTAATCGTGTTTCACCTTATCCATGCACAGATGAATAAAAACAGTCAAGACAGGATTTGCATGTGTATGTTCAACCAAAAGATACCCAAGGTAAGCATTGTAGCCTAAAATATTTTAACATTCCGTCATAAATGAGTGGTAAAAGGCAAAGGTTATTTAAGCTACAAATAATACAGAAAGCGTCTCCCTAAATAATGTTAAGCAAATAACAGTTTACCTGGATCTCGTTTCTCATAGGATCTTGGTAATACACTTTTTTGCACTCTTTCCAAGAAGAGAATACCAAATATAATTTGAAAGATGATTCTAGTTAAACAGGAAGCTAGGCCAGCGAATATGTTGAAATAGAACATGAAGTAAGAGTAGATATGAAACGCATTCCTATGAAATATGAAACACATCAGGTTGAAATTTCAGTGTAACGCTAATAATATTATACACTAGTCGGGCGACCCGCGTCGAAACGTCGGGTAAAGCCACAAGTAAATGTGTGACCCAGCGTTGAACGGGAGGTTGCGGGCTTATAACAGCCGTAAACTGTGCCGTACATCCGGATAGAGCCTTTTAGTACATATATAGAGTATGTCGTAAATCAAACGAAGAAAAATATGATGTTATGCTGATATCCTGATATCTTAAATTTTTTATATATTTATTTTGTTCTTTGTGAATTTGTCATGTCGCGATTTGACTGTGCATAGAATAGTCATTTACATGAAATTTGATGTGTAGCGTTCTTTCTGAGTCTGTAAGTTGAAAGATGATCAAATGTTCTAAAAAAATTGTCTACGTTATTGTACTATAAATCATACCTATTATTGACTGCTAGTGATTTTCCATCTCCATACACGAAGAAAAATTTTGAAGCCAGAGTTTGCGAAATGATAAGTGCTACTGCGATGACTATTACTGGCCTAAAATGAATAATACCCTCTTATAACCTAAATTTTTTAATTTTCTTCCTGCAATCAAGGTAATCAACAGATAACTACACTAATTCATTGAATTTAACAATCTCCCACACACAGATAATGAGCAACTGATATGCGCTCATAAAACATATATATTACCTTAAAGAGAATAAATTTGGCAGGTATTGACCGTCAAATCATGTTACTATCTATACTAAAAATGTTTTGTGATATCTGAGAATGTTTCAATCGCAAAGAACATATACCTTATTTCAATTCCAGGCCGAAAAAAAGTTACTAGTTAATTTAGAATCTGTAATTCAAGTTTAAAAGTATATTTTTCTGGCAATAAAAATAGACATATTTAAAATAGACGTTATTTCAATATTTCTTTAAAGTTTTAAATCCTCGTTTTAAAGTTAGTTTGTAGAGCATTAAAATATATTCGTGATCGTTAATTTTGTGTCTCGTTATTTTCCTGGAATAAGGTATGTTGGATTTGCTTGTTAGTTCTTCTTCAAGGTCTAGAACACGGATGCTGCAATGTCAAATAAAATATGACGGCTTTTATTCAATATCTTATGCACGAAAGATTCAGATGAAATTCGTTTTCTGTGCTATAGAACTATTTAAGTAACAAATTTTCAAAAAAAGTAAAAACCTTGATAATCTTTTCTCTGTCAAACCATGTATAAAATTTTATAAAAGTGTACTATATTTTATAAAACTTTTTATTCGCATCAAAAATTCTGTATTTTTTCCGATAGTCCTGCCAAAATGTGAAAATACTGTCAACATCTTTTTTCTTATATATTCATGTAGTTAAGGTGACGGTATACCTTTATTGTATCAAACAATTCGATTTTTTTTTATTAGCCATTTATACTAAAGAAACGACGATCTTTCCAATGGTGAAACTATTTATTTATTTTTCGAAGGGGAATATTGACTTTATCCAAATAACTACTTTTTTTTTCTGATCGGTCTTTCACACCTCAAATTGAATAAGAGTTAAGAGTGAATGTTTTTAACACTTATCATCCTCTTGAGTATAACTTTTAAAAATAAATTATATTTCCTTTCCGAAAAGAAATGACCATCTGAAAAAAACACACTTTCAGTTCTAAAAATGTATGCCATCCTGTTCTGTTTCTGGAAGTCACAGAAAAATGTTAAACGACTTAGAAAGTTCTATTTCTATGGTATTCTCAGTCACGTCTTTGCGAATAATAAAATTTAAAAGGACAACCTTCTGAATATTCATCGCCTCGGAAGTGTGAAAGTATCACCATCATTATGAGTATGCTTGAAAGGTGTGATATTATAAAAAATCTTTAAAACACTTTTTCGTATACCATCTATTACATTTCAAATCTCTTTTACAAAACTACAGAAGATCTACAAGGGAGAGTCAGTGCTACTGTGCTGAAGCCAACGTGTTTATCTAAAAGCGGTTTTTTTTTTATTTTCCAAAAATCAACGATTCTCCAGATATTACATCTTAAAGACGAAAGTTTAAGTTAAAAAATGGCTTTTTTAGAAAAAGTAAAATAAATCAAAAACGGGAACTTTGTGGAAAATAATTAAAAAATCGTTTTTACATACATCTATCACGATTCTAAAGAACATCGAATGAGATTTGGAAACGAAGTAGTTTTGTAAATGAAGTCACTTTTTTGAAGGCAGGGTGTGTTTTCAAAAATGCCTCTGTACTTTTTACGAGTTGGAAAGTTTCAAATTACTTTTATACCATTTGATAGGTGTTTAAAAATGCTTTTTGGTGATGTATGAATGAATAAACTTTGATTAACTATCGCTGAAAATATCACGATTTAAAAAACCATGCTCAAAAGGTATACCGTCACCTTAAGGAAATTATACTTACCATATTAGAAGAAATAGCCACGTGAAGTTTGGTGGATTCCAGTCCCATTTTGATAAGGGATAGAATACAAGTGAACCAGCTATAGAAAGGCCCATCCACAACATTATTGTGAACACAATAAAACCTGAACATAAAATCACATGTAAAATTGGAAAGTTTGGAAGATTAAAAAGAATCGGGTAATTAATTTTGAATAATCATCGGGGAAATAAACCAAAAAAAGTCAAATAAATGTCGCTTACTCCAAGTAATATATGAAACTTGATAACCCGCATATTTCATACTGCTGGTCTAAATAAAATATAAAATGCTTCACATTTATGTAAGGAAAAATTATATACTTAAAATTATTTAAAACGAGACAATCACACGGTTATATGCCGAAATTTTCACAGCAATGGTTTTCCTCGCAAATGTGAAAAAGTACCGGAATCTAATTTGAGACATATCTGATTCGCGAAGAGAACAGGAATAATATCGGAACTGTTTAAAAACGAAATTTCTTTCTAATAGTTTTAACTTTACCTTCTCACAACAAATTCAAAGTTATATCTTACCACCAGATCAACAACACTGTCATCATTATTTTCAAACACTGCTTTTCTAATTGATGTTGGTAGCCAGCGTTTGTCGCCTTTTCTCAATTTAATGATCTGCTTTCGATACCATGACATCATGTTGGTGATGACAACCCAAACCTTGATTGCTCCAACTGCAACGCTCACATAATAGCACGCTAGATTTAAAATAATTCCAAATTAATTATCAGGATTACTTGCTCAGAAAAAGAAGCAGTAGCGACGTTATTTTTTAGAAAGGGGGATTTCGTTTTTTCAAAGGACTATTTTGTAGATTAGTAAGAAAGATTAAATCTAAATTGGGTAAAATTATGTTTTCTTTTAATAACTCCTTTTTGCTATGCTGCATGGTTGTGATACTTACTAAGTTTTTATAATTATTTATTAGGCACCTACATGTCAACTTTTCAGGCCCCATAATACTTCTGACAGCTATAGATATTGGATATTACTCAAAACTACCTCTAAAAATCTTTATGAAATCCTTATAATCGAAAAAATATAATAGCTTTCGTTAGGATTATCGTTAGAACTTGAAACTTACAACACAACTTTATTTCATCAAGGGGAAGAATTCCGTAAATTTTGGACACTTGATTATTCCGATTTTTTCAGATTTTACCCAAAAGTCGGGAAATATCGGATTGTCGGACAATATTTGGCGTTTTATCATGCGAACTATGTAAAAACCGGAAAATATGTGAAACAACTTTTATTTGGCTGTCAGAAACTTGAATGTGAAAATTTTCTCGGTGCTTGAAGTAATTGAACTTTAAAGAGATTTGTGGACAAATATCCAGCTTACGATGAAAAGCGCTAACATATAAGCAAAATTTATTCTTGCCATTTTGTTCCTTTCATTTGAACAAGCCTAACAAAAGTTATGAATGGGGCGAGGTGGAAACCGCCCTGCCCAGTCATAATATGTTCGAAATTCCGGACCGAATAGAGTTAAGCGTTTAACTATATATAATAGGCTAATTATTGATTAAAGTTGACCCACATTTTATTTTAAGTAAAAATAGCCTTGTAGGCTGTGAAGTCATGCTCTCGCTATAGTTAGCTAATTCAGGGAATCACTAACAATATTTTCAGCTATTTCTACTCTTGACAACAATGCTAAATTTTATCACATAGCTTGCTTTAAGCCAATCAAAAAAGACAGAACAGTTAAGCGCTTTTAAAGAAAATTGTAAAAAATATAATCGACTTTGACAGACACAGTTGTCGTAGTAATAATATGAGCGATAAGGTTAACAAAAAATACATACTGATTAAAATGCCAAAATGTACTTTAAAGATTTCCAAGTAGTCTTCCCAACCAATTGCCTTTAAAATATTTTCAAATCGGTCTCCATACACGAATGAATTTAATGTCTTATCAATAACAAAGTAGCCAAAGAATGCGATGATAAGTATCATCATATAGATGGTCACTGCTGAAACAGCGATAGCACAGATAATTCGAGTGGAGTAACGGAATTCTGGAACATTTGTATACATAATATCTTTAATTTTATTTTTGAACTTTTTTTCAGTTTTAATTTTACCATCCTTATTTTGTCCTTTCTCTTTGATTTGCTCTACATCATCGCTTTCCATTTCTGTACTTGCTATAAAGCTTTTTTTGCCAGTAAGGAGCTTTTTGGTATAGTGATAGAAGTATTCATCTTGCCAATCATCCTCTTCTTCTGCAAGCAAAAGTTGCAAATACTGAAAGATAATAATAACTAACGATTACAAAGGGGACTTTCAAATACAGCCATATTCTAAAACTTAGAAACAATTGGAAAGACAGTTGGGTTTATTACGAAAACATTTAAATAAACCCCACGTCATTGATAGGATCCTTAATCATCACACATTCTGAAGAAGGACATGTAATAACCGGAACACCCAAAAGGTTAATGTGCATGATCAAGATTTTTTTTTTAACTTAATGTCTTCTGAAAATAAAAAAAAATTTGATTTTTTAAAATAAACTAATGCCAGTAAAAACGAAAATATACAAATATGAGTAAAAACCAAAAGCTTGTTTTTACCAGGAAGGAAAGTACCCACGAGAAGAAGTATTTCTTATATAAATCAAAAGCTTGAGTTTCAGAAGGGACTAAGAACCTCTTAAAAGCTTTTAAAAATGTTTTTGCTGATTTGAAAAGTTTTCTGTGCCACCTTCTAATCTTCGACAAAACTTTGGAAGAACTTGCTTGGTCGAAAAAGCTTGAAAATCGTTACAAAAGGATTGATTTAGTAGCAATTTAAATGCAACCTGGATTTATTTATGGTTACCACATTGGGAGGTCAGCTATTTTCAAATGTCTTATATTACATCTCAGTTGATTTAAGATTTATCAGAACTTTCTCAAAAATTTCTAATAAAAATACGTATACATGTTGTTGTTCTGTGAGAGTTTGGATAGAAAAACACAGTATGTGCTTACCAAGCCATGCTTCTGTATGCATTTATAGGCGATCTTACCAAATATGAATGCAAGAAACACTAAACAGACCAAGCTTGGAAGATCAATTAAAATAAGGTATAAGGTATTCTGGACAACATCGTGATCGTAACAGTCATAGACTTGCTTCTCTTTCCAGCATTCAAGACAAAACCATATAATACAGTAAAAAAAGCCAAAGACGGCTCCAACGAAGCGTCGTTTTGTTGACAGACAAGTAAACAAGGGATAACATACAATGGAAATAACTATTGCACAAATGGCGCGAATAAACACTATAAAAATAAAATAAAAACAACTGTTAGGCTCTTGATACTAGAACAACAATATCGTCGGTGTGTTAAAGAATAAATATTCTAAATACTCACAGTTAAGCCAATGGGGCCATGCTGACACTTCGTTATAAATACCTGGGCCTAGCACTGCTCTGGTATCACCAAGAATTACATTACTAATACGCGATACAGATACACAGAAACAAAAGGCATGAGCAAATCTGTTTTTGTAACTGTCCAGCATATTTAATGGTCTATAAAAAATAATTTTAAAATGGTATAAAACTACCAAAGTCTAAAAGTTTATTAAATCTTATTATTGGTTACTCAAATTGTTTAACCCTCCGACCAAAATAAAAAAGTCTATATAATTCGTATGAATGTTTTTGTCTACACGGTTTTTCAAGAAGAGTATTTAAAAATAAATTACTGCTACTGCGATGACTATTACTGGCCTAAAATGAATAATACCCTCTTATAACCTAAATTTTTTAATTTTCTTCCTGCAATCAAGGTAATCAACAGATAACTACACTAATTCATTGAATTTAACAATCTCCCACACACAGATAATGAGCAACTGATATGCGCTCATAAAACATATATATTACCTTAAAGAGAATAAATTTGGCAGGTATTGACCGTCAAATCATGTTACTATCTATACTAAAAATGTTTTGTGATATCTGAGAATGTTTCAATCGCAAAGAACATATACCTTATTTCAATTCCAGGCCGAAAAAAAGTTACTAGTTAATTTAGAATCTGTAATTCAAGTTTAAAAGTATATTTTTCTGGCAATAAAAATAGACATATTTAAAATAGACGTTATTTCAATATTTCTTTAAAGTTTTAAATCCTCGTTTTAAAGTTAGTTTGTAGAGCATTAAAATATATTCGTGATCGTTAATTTTGTGTCTCGTTATTTTCCTGGAATAAGGTATGTTGGATTTGCTTGTTAGTTCTTCTTCAAGGTCTAGAACACGGATGCTGCAATGTCAAATAAAATATGACGGCTTTTATTCAATATCTTATGCACGAAAGATTCAGATGAAATTCGTTTTCTGTGCTATAGAACTATTTAAGTAACAAATTTTCAAAAAAAGTAAAAACCTTGATAATCTTTTCTCTGTCAAACCATGTATAAAATTTTATAAAAGTGTACTATATTTTATAAAACTTTTTATTCGCATCAAAATTCTGTATTTTTTCCGATAGTCCTGCCAAAATGTGAAAATACTGTCAACATCTTTTTTCTTATATATTCATGTAGTTAAGGTGACGGTATACCTTTATTGTATCAAACAATTCGATTTTTTTTTATTAGCCATTTATACTAAAGAAACGACGATCTTTCCAATGGTGAAACTATTTATTTATTTTTCGAAGGGGAATATTGACTTTATCCAAATAACTACTTTTTTTTTCTGATCGGTCTTTCACACCTCAAATTGAATAAGAGTTAAGAGTGAATGTTTTTAACACTTATCATCCTCTTGAGTATAACTTTTAAAAATAAATTATATTTCCTTTCCGAAAAGAAATGACCATCTGAAAAAAACACACTTTCAGTTCTAAAAATGTATGCCATCCTGTTCTGTTTCTGGAAGTCACAGAAAAATGTTAAACGACTTAGAAAGTTCTATTTCTATGGTATTCTCAGTCACGTCTTTGCGAATAATAAAATTTAAAAGGACAACCTTCTGAATATTCATCGCCTCGGAAGTGTGAAAGTATCACCATCATTATGAGTATGCTTGAAAGGTGTGATATTATAAAAAATCTTTAAAACACTTTTTCGTATACCATCTATTACATTTCAAATCTCTTTTACAAAACTACAGAAGATCTACAAGGGAGAGTCAGTGCTACTGTGCTGAAGCCAACGTGTTTATCTAAAAGCGATTTTTTTTTTATTTTCCAAAAATCAACGATTCTCCAGATATTACATCTTAAAGACGAAAGTTTAAGTTAAAAAATGGCTTTTTTAGAAAAAGTAAAATAAATCAAAAACGGGAACTTTGTGGAAAATAATTAAAAAATCGTTTTTACATACATCTATCACGATTCTAAAGAACATCGAATGAGATTTGGAAACGAAGTAGTTTTGTAAATGAAGTCACTTTTTTGAAGGCAGGGTGTGTTTCAAAAATGCCTCTGTACTTTTTACGAGTTGGAAAGTTTCAAATTACTTTTATACCATTTGATAGGTGTTTAAAAATGCTTTTTGGTGATGTATGAATGAATAAACTTTGATTAACTATCGCTGAAAATATCACGATTTAAAAAACCATGCTCAAAAGGTATACCGTCACCTTAAGGAAATTATACTTACCATATTAGAAGAAATAGCCACGTGAAGTTTGGTGGATTCCAGTCCCATTTTGATAAGGGATAGAATACAAGTGAACCAGCTATAGAAAGGCCCATCCACAACATTATTGTGAACACAATAAAACCTGAACATAAAATCACATGTAAAATTGGAAAGTTTGGAAGATTAAAAAGAATCGGGTAATTAATTTTGAATAATCATCGGGGAAATAAACCAAAAAAAGTCAAATAAATGTCGCTTACTCCAAGTAATATATGAAACTTGATAACCCGCATATTTCATACTGCTGGTCTAAATAAAATATAAAATGCTTCACATTTATGTAAGGAAAAATTATATACTTAAAATTATTTAAAACGAGACAATCACACGGTTATATGCCGAAATTTTCACAGCAATGGTTTTCCTCGCAAATGTGAAAAAGTACCGGAATCTAATTTGAGACATATCTGATTCGCGAAGAGAACAGGAATAATATCGGAACTGTTTAAAAACGAAATTTCTTTCTAATAGTTTTAACTTTACCTTCTCACAACAAATTCAAAGTTATATCTTACCACCAGATCAACAACACTGTCATCATTATTTTCAAACACTGCTTTTCTAATTGATGTTGGTAGCCAGCGTTTGTCGCCTTTTCTCAATTTAATGATCTGCTTTCGATACCATGACATCATGTTGGTGATGACAACCCAAACCTTGATTGCTCCAACTGCAACGCTCACATAATAGCACGCTAGATTTAAAATAATTCCAAATTAATTATCAGGATTACTTGCTCAGAAAAAGAAGCAGTAGCGACGTTATTTTTTAGAAAGGGGGATTTCGTTTTTTCAAAGGACTATTTTGTAGATTAGTAAGAAAGATTAAATCTAAATTGGGTAAAATTATGTTTTCTTTTAATAACTCCTTTTTGCTATGCTGCATGGTTGTGATACTTACTAAGTTTTTATAATTATTTATTAGGCACCTACATGTCAACTTTTCAGGCCCCATAATACTTCTGACAGCTATAGATATTGGATATTACTCAAAACTACCTCTAAAAATCTTTATGAAATCCTTATAATCGAAAAAATATAATAGCTTTCGTTAGGATTATCGTTAGAACTTGAAACTTACAACACAACTTTATTTCATCAAGGGGAAGAATTCCGTAAATTTTGGACACTTGATTATTCCGATTTTTCAGATTTTACCCAAAAGTCGGGAAATATCGGATTGTCGGACAATATTTGGCGTTTTATCATGCGAACTATGTAAAAACCGGAAAATATGTGAAACAACTTTTATTTGGCTGTCAGAAACTTGAATGTGAAAATTTTCTCGGTGCTTGAAGTAATTGAACTTTAAAGAGATTTGTGGACAAATATCCAGCTTACGATGAAAAGCGCTAACATATAAGCAAAATTTATTCTTGCCATTTTGTTCCTTTCATTTGAACAAGCCTAACAAAAGTTATGAATGGGGCGAGGTGGAAACCGCCCTGCCCAGTCATAATATGTTCGAAATTCCGGACCGAATAGAGTTAAGCGTTTAACTATATATAATAGGCTAATTATTGATTAAAGTTGACCCACATTTTATTTTAAGTAAAAATAGCCTTGTAGGCTGTGAAGTCATGCTCTCGCTATAGTTAGCTAATTCAGGGAATCACTAACAATATTTTCAGCTATTTCTACTCTTGACAACAATGCTAAATTTTATCACATAGCTTGCTTTAAGCCAATCAAAAAAGACAGAACAGTTAAGCGCTTTTAAAGAAAATTGTAAAAAATATAATCGACTTTGACAGACACAGTTGTCGTAGTAATAATATGAGCGATAAGGTTAACAAAAAATACATACTGATTAAAATGCCAAAATGTACTTTAAAGATTTCCAAGTAGTCTTCCCAACCAATTGCCTTTAAAATATTTTCAAATCGGTCTCCATACACGAATGAATTTAATGTCTTATCAATAACAAAGTAGCCAAAGAATGCGATGATAAGTATCATCATATAGATGGTCACTGCTGAAACAGCGATAGCACAGATAATTCGAGTGGAGTAACGGAATTCTGGAACATTTGTATACATAATATCTTTAATTTTATTTTTGAACTTTTTTTCAGTTTTAATTTTACCATCCTTATTTTGTCCTTTCTCTTTGATTTGCTCTACATCATCGCTTTCCATTTCTGTACTTGCTATAAAGCTTTTTTGCCAGTAAGGAGCTTTTTGGTATAGTGATAGAAGTATTCATCTTGCCAATCATCCTCTTCTTCTGCAAGCAAAAGTTGCAAATACTGAAAGATAATAATAACTAACGATTACAAAGGGGACTTTCAAATACAGCCATATTCTAAAACTTAGAAACAATTGGAAAGACAGTTGGGTTTATTACGAAAACATTTAAATAAACCCCACGTCATTGATAGGATCCTTAATCATCACACATTCTGAAGAAGGACATGTAATAACCGGAACACCCAAAAGGTTAATGTGCATGATCAAGATTTTTTTTTTAACTTAATGTCTTCTGAAAATAAAAAAAAATTTGATTTTTTAAAATAAACTAATGCCAGTAAAAACGAAAATATACAAATATGAGTAAAAACCAAAAGCTTGTTTTTACCAGGAAGGAAAGTACCCACGAGAAGAAGTATTTCTTATATAAATCAAAAGCTTGAGTTTCAGAAGGGACTAAGAACCTCTTAAAAGCTTTTAAAAATGTTTTTGCTGATTTGAAAAGTTTTCTGTGCCACCTTCTAATCTTCGACAAAACTTTGGAAGAACTTGCTTGGTCGAAAAAGCTTGAAAATCGTTACAAAAGGATTGATTTAGTAGCAATTTAAATGCAACCTGGATTTATTTATGGTTACCACATTGGGAGGTCAGCTACTTTCAAATGTCTTATATTACATCTCAGTTGATTTAAGATTTATCAGAACTTTCTCAAAAATTTCTAATAAAAATACGTATACATGTTGTTGTTCTGTGAGAGTTTGGATAGAAAAACACAGTATGTGCTTACCAAGCCATGCTTCTGTATGCATTTATAGGCGATCTTACCAAATATGAATGCAAGAAACACTAAACAGACCAAGCTTGGAAGATCAATTAAAATAAGGTATAAGGTATTCTGGACAACATCGTGATCGTAACAGTCATAGACTTGCTTCTCTTTCCAGCATTCAAGACAAAACCATATAATACAGTAAAAAAAGCCAAAGACGGCTCCAACGAAGCGTCGTTTTGTTGACAGACAAGTAAACAAGGGATAACATACAATGGAAATAACTATTGCACAAATGGCGCGAATAAACACTATAAAAATAAAATAAAAACAACTGTTAGGCTCTTGATACTAGAACAACAATATCGTCGGTGTGTTAAAGAATAAATATTCTAAATACTCACAGTTAAGCCAATGGGGCCATGCTGACACTTCGTTATAAATACCTGGGCCTAGCACTGCTCTGGTATCACCAAGAATTACATTACTAATACGCGATACAGATACACAGAAACAAAAGGCATGAGCAAATCTGTTTTTGTAACTGTCCAGCATATTTAATGGTCTATAAAAAATAATTTTAAAATGGTATAAAACTACCAAAGTCTAAAAGTTTATTAAATCTTATTATTGGTTACTCAAATTGTTTAACCCTCCGACCAAAATAAAAAAGTCTATATAATTCGTATGAATGTTTTTGTCTACACGGTTTTTCAAGAAGAGTATTTAAAAATAAATTTGCACCAGGACTGTTTTTACGTTGTAGTTATATAATCAACAAACGCACAAGTCGATAAGTAAAATGGTAAAAAAAATAACAATTATCTTACATAACTGGACCTCCATGGCTATTGCAGGAGCCGAGACAACAACTCTTTCGTTTCTTTATGATGGTCATGATGATCAGGAAAAAACCCTGTGGATAAACGCATAATATCACACGATATTCACAACATGTGATTTTGACACACATTTTTCGCTTTTTATAAAAAATATGTTTGAAGAATGCAACAAACTTACTGCAGGTATCATCAAAACAGCTCCTACAAATGCTGTCCAGTTGCCGATAAGACAAGTATTTTGTTTCTTGCAGAAGTTTTTAATAGGCGATATAACACCATGTCCATCGAAGTTAAAACTAGAATATGAACATGATCATTTTTTAGACGCATGATCTCAACGAACTGCAGCAAGTTTATTCATACTGGATGCCTTTTCCTTTTCTTATGTTTAGAAAAATATTACAGAGTAAACTAGAATTGAAACACTGATTAGACTAGTCAGAACTTAAAGCGCCCGCGGCTTTTTCTTTTTTTAATATCTCTTTTTGTACTCATTATTAGACTCCTTATTTTTTGGGTTTTTTTGTACATTTCTGGGGGTAAGCCATTTGTGAACAGGGGGTAAAATATTTAAAGTAAATATTTTTTTGTTATCTCCTTCTATGCTAAATCTTTAGTCAAAAATTATTCAGTTGATAAACATTTGAAAGTAATCACACGTGTAAGATAAAATGAGGACCAGATGTGTAATTTACAGACCAGAATATAAAATTTACGGACCAAAATTGATATTTTACGGACCAGATTACCCTTTGTCTTTGATGACGTCACTACAGGTGGTAATGACGTCATAACACTCAAATTAAAAGTCAATCTTATTCCTATTGTGATTAATTCTTCATTTTGGGAAATATACTTACTTTTGAAAAAAAAGAAGAAATTGATGTTTTGAATTGGAAAATAACATTTTTTTTTGTGATCAAATTTCATTTTCTACTAACATATATCCAAATTTAGACTTTTTCTCATAATTATAATATTTTTGTATATATTTTACATACTTGTCTACTTTCAAAACATAGCATACTCTGAACTACGACATTTTTCATTAATACCTATAAAAATCAGCTACCCTTTGTCTTTGATGACGTCCCAACAGGTGGCAATGACGTCATTACACCCAAATTAAAAGTCAATCGTATTCCTATTGTGTTGAATTATAAGTGTGCAAAGTTCTATAGCAAAATGATTTGTAGTTCATGAGTAATTTATAAAAATGTGGCCGCTGGCACTTTATACAACAGACCTAAAAAGCCCGGGTTTAATAGGGTTAAGAATATAATGTTATGTTCGAACGATTTAAGATGTTGTTTTTACTAATTAAAAGATTTCAAATGTTTCGAGTCAGTCCGGCTATCGCAACTTCTATATATTCTTTATTCCAGTCTCCATGCTTACCAGAAGATGAGAAAAAAGATGCTAACTGTATTCGGAAGCAGTGAAGAAACTAAAGCTAAAGCTAGACAGTAGAATTCCTGAGGAGTAACACTACAAGAAAACATGTCGTACCAATTACACATTCCATCTTGAGCATCGTCGGTACTTTTCGTCACTTTTGTTTTGTTAACAACTTTTTCTACACATATCCTTGCATCTCGCACAATAGATTCAATTTTCGCATACTCCACACTAGTTTTATTGACAAGCCTTTCAATTTGTGCAGTGCTGTTGGGTGATAAAAACACATCAATCTTTCCCAACACCTGATCGGGAACAGACAAGGGGTCAACTGTTATGTCAATGTCAAGGTAATCTTGGAAGACAGATTGAATGACAGTGTATATTTTAAAAACTGTAACGCCAGTTTTGTAAATATCTGTGATGGAAACCATGGTTCTTACACTACAAGCAAGAATTGATATCACATTTTCTTGTTCTTTCTCTCTTGTTTACTTTTTATCGACGAAAAAACTGTTTCTCTGTGACCTCAAACATGTAAGTTGATAAAGCATGTATGAACAATTTATTTCATAACTAACTAAATAATTTATTGATTTTCTTCTTACAAGAATTTCTATAATATTTGAAAATCCTTGGTTAAGACACTATTGTGAATAAATAGGCATTAATAGTTACTATAGTGATGTTATTATAATTAATTAAACAGGAGAAGATACTAAATGATCTCCTTCCTACAGCTTTTAATGTATTCGTACGACCTCGTAATGTTTATACGTTTTTTGAGAAAATATTTATTCATGTTAGAGTATCGCTTTTATTTTGATGGCAATGTTTTTATGTTCAATGCGGATTAAAATAAGCGGTAAAATACGATGCCCCTGGAGCTGAAGCGAAATTTAAACGCGCACAATTTTCGCGCACATGCTTTTTTAAGCACGCGCATTGATTCTTCTCACGTGCACATAGATTATTTTTCACACGCCTGTTTATTAGACCCGCATTTACCTAATCCGCAAAATCATCTGATCAGTATTTTATATGCTTTCCTGTGGTCTTTCACATGCGTGAGAAGAGAGTTGTTGTTTTCGTGGAATCAACTGGCTATACAAGAAGGTAAGGTTAAACAAGTAATCATCCTATCCCTTTTGTCCCTGTTATTGATTCCGGGTGTTAGCTAGCTCTTTTGTTATCTGTGTTCTTCCCTCTTTTTTCTGTGCTGAATTTTTTGCATATACACTTGATGAGCAGTTTCTAAAACCTTCTAAAGACATGAAATTTCCCAAATTTTAAATACATACTTTTAAAACCCTGGCACTTATAATTTATGAATTTTCTTCACTTTTTACAACAGATTTTATGATTTAATTATTTTATGATGATATTATATGGAAGTAATACTATTTCTTGTTTTGCTCGTTAAAGTTAAATCTATGTTGCCTAAATTGTGAATAATTAAATTATTCCCGTGTCATTGACTGTAGGAAGCTAAAAAAAATTAAAAAACCGCTCCCAAAATATCGTTAATAATTTTTATTTCCTTCGTCATTATTGCATAATGGTATTGCTCTGCCTATAGTGAGCAAGTTCTATCTTTTTGACGGCTTATTTAATCAAATTATTGCTGGGGAAGAAAATATGTGCAATTAGGTTTAACAATTTGATTATGCAAATACTGAATTATCATCAGTTTACTCGTCCAACGCATTTTCACTTTGAAATTAAACTCTTTGGAGCAGTTATCAACATAATATTTCGAAAATTTGCCCTAAATGTTTCAATATCCTGTTTCTGGTGCTGGTCTTTTCTTGTAAAAAAAAAAAGGTTAAAACTTCTGACATATATACACCGCTAATAAAACATCTCTCAACAATGCTGTCGAAAATGTGAACACACTTCCAAATGTTTTAGCTACTGGTTTTCTGTTTTTGACAATTTATATATCACTTGACATTTTTATCTTATTTTATCTTATTTTGCTTTGATTTGTTGTTTTTGACATCTTATTTTAGATTGGTTAGCTGTTTTTGAAATCCTACTTTGGTCTGGTTAGTCTTTATTGAAATCCTAGTTTGGACTGGTGTATATTCGGTGGAATATTCTTTGATTGTTAGTTTTTAAAAAATTTCTGGCCTTTGATTGGCAATGACCAATAAAATATTGTTGTTTTGAAACAGCAAACCGTCTATATCCTACCGGTGTATAAAATGTACTCAGCTATGTAGAGAAGAGTGGTTATGATCTATTTCTGGTTATACAATAATTTGTTTAGATCAAAGGAATAATGTAAGCGTACTTTTGCTGCTTTACAACAACAGCTTATTTAACCATCTGCTGGTGAGGAGAGGGATGTAATGTTCCTGCAGGCTACTACGTTGAAGTCAGAAATCTTGGCATATATATAGAATACATTCAAAACTTCTTATGCGGACATCCTTTATAGCAAACACCTCTCCAAATTGAGACACCTTTTTCGGTTAAATTCTCATAAAAACTTCTATGTTGCAGACATTTTATAGGAAACACCTCCCTATAACAGATGTCATGTGAAGGTCCAAACTTGCATTACGCCATTGAACCCTCTCTGCACAGCGTACACAGCTCATATAAGGTTTCTTTGAATTCGTGATTTTTCAATTAAAATCAAGAAACCGTGGTCGGATTGAAATCACACATACAGAAAAAGCTAAATTTGTTTTGCAAACCAAACGACTTGTAAACCAATTGCTATGTCTGACGTGGGTAAATAAAAACTAAATTAAAATGGCATGACAGCAGACGTTCTAACCCAACATCGAGAACAACAAAAATTATTGTTTTCAGTGGACAGAAAAGATGGTGTGGAATTTGATGAATAAGGGTACAAATACAAGGGCATTCATGTAACTATGCTAATAATAAATGGAAAATTGACTGAAAACGAACCGAAATGGTCAACATTGATTATGGGGGAAGGAGGAAGGTGTTTTATAGTGTTTTTACCACTTTCGGCAATAATATTTATCAGAGCTTGCCTGAGTTTCGAAAAATAACAGAACAGAGCAGATTGGCAGCTGCAGAAGTCATAAAAAAGACATAGCGAACAAAACTTTTGCAATGTAAATGTACTATACCTAGATACATTTTAATATAATTCTAGTTTACCTATGTAAAAAATTAACATAAGGACGTGGCTGAATTTTCAACTTTCTCGTCCGGTCCTGACACCGCCGAGTATCTTGACTCTAACGTGCCGAATCGCGGGTATCTCTTTACATATAGCAAACTCGACAATGAAAAGTTTACAGTCGTTTGGTGCAGCGTCCACGGCTGCCTTTGGTGCACAAAGTTCTGTACTTGGCAGACAGCCAGGAAAAACACCGAGAATGTGTTGGTTAGCATTACCACAAGTCAGTTCACCTAAGAATACCGCTAAGATGGTATTTCGCCAGGATGTATTTACTGGAGGTGCATGGTATAAATGTTATTTTCCCAAGAGCTCTGGCGGAGACATTTATGCAAGCGCCTACAGATACGTATCTAAAGAAGATGACAGTGTTTTACGCGGCGCGTATCTAAAAGCACACCCAAAGTTACAATTGATTGGTAAAAATAATGTTGCTGCAAATGCAAATGAAGCTTACCAGGAGAAAAGAGCGGCTGTCAATTCCAACGGTGAAAACACCGATACGCATGCAAAGACTGGATGTTGCTAAGTTCATTTATGGCACTTTCACCAGTCCGCATATGGCCCTTTCTTCTCCTGGCACGGTGGCAAAACTAGTTCTTAACGTGCATGCGCGTATATTTCGTTCGCCGATTTTTTTTAAACCATAAGCGGGGACATATTTTCGCTCTGCTTGCAGCTATTCACAAGATGCCAGCTACTGTTTATACTGCTTTTAATAAGTTATTGAAGTTATTTATTTGCTCTATTAAACATCTAACGAACTTTAATGTAAGTTAACACATGGTTTAAAGTATTTTCACTTTATGGGTAGCAACAGAAAGCTGTACTACCTAGCTGCTACATAAAAACCTTAATTTTACATCAATAGTTTCACTCATTAGTTGGAGGAGTTCTTGCCTATTCCTTGCAGCATTACACATTAGAATTCTTCCCACACAATTATAATTTTTTTCAAACCATGTAAAATACGTTGTAGGTAAACAATAGATGAATTCCAGCTTGCCGTTGTTATTTGTTTACTTTTTAGCAGTAAGTTTTTTGATCAAGGTCTGGTTCTCATTTCCCGAACTGTGTTATTAAAATAATTATAGGTGCTAAAAACAACCAGTTGTTTCGCCCGTTTTCAGGATCTTTTAACAAAATATGTCTAGTGGTAATTTCATTTCAGCTACAAATTCTTTTTGTGGTGTTTTCAGACGCAAATTTTGTTTCGAAATGTGACATTTTTCTAGCTAGGTTACATGTCACTTGTGTGGCTCAATTTTGCACAAGTCTCATGTGTCCGCTAGCTTGCTATGCATAACAAACCAACAAATTTTTAAATTTGTTATGAAGTAGTTACATCAGTTGTTTAAAATTTGTAAATACAATTTAAGTAAAAAGATTTATGTTTATTTAGTAATGGCTTATTACGCCTGCCTATTTACATGTTAGCAAGATAGCTAGCTAAGATAGCTAGTTAGCTACATGTCTTTTCTTACCTAGCTAAATTGTCAAAAGTTTTACAAAGCTTCAAAAAGAACCTTTATTTTTATTTAAAATGCCAACAATGGAAATCTGCCCAAAATAACATCTTTCATATTTACCGTTTGGCTCACCGTTTTTCTTTTTTGGTTAATCTTTTTGAACATTTCTCATAGACAGGAATCCTCTTATTTTTTTCTAACAAAATCCGCTATCCTTATAGCAAAACGTTGCATATATTATGACGCGTAAATAAATTATCTATGTTGGATGTACACCAATCGCATTGCAGAATTCACCAGCCTGTACCAGGGGTTTCTTCGCCGCCGGCGTCGATGTCAAAAAGGCAAGAACCCCTAAGGTTGTGTTACCATTAGGTCGGATAGCTAGTGACAAACATGACGAAATCCTAATAAAAAAAAGTAATTGAAACGGTTCGCACTAATGGCAGGACATTCATTTCTGAAAAGAGATTTACCCAAAAAAACATTCGCAGGTTTGCACTGCTTAAGCTTAAACAAATAAATGCATCCAAGAACTTGTGGCCTACTGCACTCAATCCAAAATAATTTGTGATTTGGTTAGTAATTTTATGTAACACAAAAATTTACAGAATTAATGTCATCGTTTAAATATACTTCTCCATTTTGTTCAGTTTGCTTACTTTCTTTATTATCTTCTTCAGTAACAACATGCCAGATATTTTTTCGTGCTAATCTTCGCTCTTTTTTTCTGTATTTTCCTAACCCAGGGTTTCGTATTAAAGTCAACATAAGGAAAAATCTGTTTCTCACTATCACGTATCTTTTCGACATATCAACTCTTGATAGCCTGTTTTGTAACTGAATTTTGTGTCCATCTTCTGAAAACAAAAAATAAAACGTTTGAAACTAGAAGTACTCGTGTGTTTTTTAACAATTTTTAAGAAATTAAATATTGCAGAAAATAAATAGATTTTGCAATTTGCGAATAATAAAATTCGTGAAATTTTTAAAGATTTTTCTAAGCCCTAGTTCCTCACCTTCTTTTTAAAAATTACTCTTTGAACCAGTTAAAAACATAATGACAGTTCGCATGAGAACAGCACATTATACAACATTTGTTTTGTATTTGATTTCTTCTACTCTCCTTTAATTGACTTATTTCAATTTTGTGAAAATTAAACTGTGAAAACTTTCCTATCTGCAAAAGATAGCGAAAGTTTAAATTGCAAAATCATTTTTTTTTTTTAAATTAATTAAAAAGTCGTGGGAATTTCCATATTTAAAGGATATTAGATGTAATTAGGAAAAGCAACGCTACGCTGCAACAAGTAACAAGTAACATCAGAATTGTGATTGAATAATATAGATGATATCATGTCATGTACAAGCGTGCCTATTCTAGGCTACATTTCGACAGCTACAGCTGTCTTCAACAGTCAATGATCGTAATCATCTTTGGCTATTTATTAGTTGAGAAGATAATTAGAGGATCGAAATCAACCTTGTTCATGACATGATAATATCTGGATTATTCAATGACAATGACTGAACAGATAAGTGGTAATATTTTTAAAGTGATCAGAATTGTGGTCTATGTCAAGTTTTTTCAAAAAAGATAATATATCAAAATACTACTTAAGTGTGACTGTTTGATGAAGTGAATAAACTTCAGCGATATTAAACCTCATGCAAATAAACATTAAAATATTACCTGTTGGAGAATATGATGCTTCTACTTCCTCAACATTGTAATCGTGTTTCACCTTATCCATGCACAGATGAATAAAAACAGTCAAGACAGGATTTGCATGTGTATGTTCAACCAAAAGATATCCAAGGTAAGCATTGTAGCCTAAAATATTTTAACATTCAGTCATAAATGGATGGTGAAAAGCAGTTTTAACTATTTTAATATTTAAGTTACAAATAATACAGAAAGCGTCTCCCTAAATCATGTTAAGCAAATAACAGTTTACCTGGATCTCGTTTCTCATATGATCTTGGTAATACACTTTTTTGCACTCTTTCCAAGAAGAGAATACCAAATATAATTTGAAAGATGATTCTAGTTAAACAGGAAGCTAGGCCAGCGAATATGTTGAAATAGAACATGAAGTAAGAGTAGATATGAAACGCATTCCTACGAAATATGAAAGACTTTAGGTTAAAGTTTCAGTGTAACGCCAATAATATTGTATACCAGCCGGGCAATCGTCGGGTTAAGCCACTAGTAAATGTGTGACCCAGCGTTAAACGACAGGTTGAGGGCTTATAACAGCCGTAAACTGTGCCGTACATCTGGATAAAGCCTTTTATGACATATATACAGTATGCTGTAAATCGAATGAAGCAAAATATGTTGATATGCTGACATCCTAATATCTTGATATATTAATTCCGTTTTTTGTGAGTTTATCACCTCGCGATTCGACTGTGCATAGAATAGTCATTTACATGAAATTTGATGTATAGCGTTTTTTCTGAGTCTGTTAAGTTGTAAGTTGCCAGATGCTCAAATGTTCTGAAATTTTTGTCTACGTTATTGTTCTATAAATCATACCTATTATTGACTGCTAGTGATTTCCCATCTCCATACACGAAGAAAAATTTTGAAGCCAGAGTTTGAGAAATGATAAGTGCTACTGCGATGACTATTACTGGCCTAAAATAATTAATACCCTTATAACCTAAATTTTTTAATTTTCTTCCTGAAATCAGGGTAATCAACAGATAAATACACTAATGCAATAAATTTAACAATCTCCCAAACACAGATAATGGGCAACTGATATGCACTCTTAAAAATATATATATTACCTTAAAGGCAATAAATTTGGCAGGTACTGACCGTAAAATCATGTTACTATCTATACTTTAAATGTTTTTGTGATATCTGGGAATGTTCCAATCGGAAAGAACATATACCTTATTCCAATTCCAGGTCGATAAAAAAGTTACCAGTTAATTTTAAAATCTGCAATTCAATTTTAAAAGTATATTTTTCTGGCAATGGCATTATAAAGCTCTCGCATACATCCCAACATAAATATAAACATATTTCTCCATTCACGTTATTTCAATGCTTTTCCTCGTTTTAGAGTTAGTTTGTAAAGCTTCGTATTAATTTCGTGATCCCTAATTTAATGTCTCTTCATTTTCATAGAATAAGGCATGTTGATTTGCTTGTTAGTTCTTCCTCAAGCTCGACAAATCGGATGCGGCAATGCCAAGTAAATTATTTTTTTTTCCAATGTCTTATGCATAAAGATTCAGATGAAATTTGTTTCCTGTGCTATCTTAGAGGAATGGAGCTATAGAACTATACAAAATTTTCTAAAAATGTGAAAACATAAGACTTTGATAATCTTTTTCTCTGTCAGCCCATGTTTAAAATTTTTTCATAGTTTTTTCAAACAATTGCATCAAAAATTCTCTATTTTTTCCGAAACTTTTCTATATTCATGTAGTTAAGAAAATTGCTCACCATATTTGAAGAAATAGCCACGTGAAGGTTGGTGGGTTCCAGTCCCATTTTGACAGGGGATAGAATACAAGTGAACCAGCTATAGAAAGTCCCAGCCAAAACATTAACGTGAACACAATAAAACCTGAACATAAAATCACATGTAAAATTGGAATGTTTGAAAGGTTAAAAAAAGTTAGGAAATTAATTTGAATAAACATTTGGGTAATAAAAAACAGAAAGTCAATGAATGTCGCTTACTCCAAGCAATATATGAAACTTGATAACCCGCATATTTCATACTGCTGGTCTAAATAATATATAAATGCTTCAAATTTATATAAGGAAACATAATGTACTCAAAATTGTTTAACACGAGATAATCACAAAGTTATACACTGATATTCTCACAGCAATGGTTTTCCTCGCAAATGTGAAAAAGTACCGGAATCTAATTTGAGACATATCTGATTCGCGAAGAGAACACGAATAATATCGGAACTGTTTAAAAACGAAATTTCTTTCTAATAGTTTTAACTTTACCTTCTCACAACAAATTCAAAGTTATATCTTACCACCAGATCAACAACACTGTCATCATTATTTTCAAACACTGCTTTTCTAATTGATGTTGGTAGCCAGCGTTTGTCGCCTTTTCTCAATTTAATAATCTGCTTTCGATACCATGACATCATGTTGGTGATGACGACCCAAACCTTGATTGCTCCAACTGCAACGCTCACATAATAACACGCTACATTTAAAATAATTCCAAATTAATTATCAGGATTAGTTGCTCAGAACAGAAGCAGTAGCGAACGTTATATTTTAGAAACTGAGACAATCCGCAAACAAAAAGAAAATAAAAAGCCAGGAGGAAATTGCAACAAGGGACTCGGAAAACCAAAAAAAAAAAAAAAAGTATAAAAATACTTTTTCACTTGATAATGTAACACTGTTACGAAAAGCTTCGTGCATTTTTATATTTTTTAAATAAAGTGTTTTTTGAAAATACATATGGATTTTTGGCTGATTTTATAATAACAGACACAGTTGTCGTATTAATGTAGGCGATAAGGCTAACATAAAATACATACTGATTAAAATGCCAAAATGTACTTTAAACATTTCCAAGTAGTCTTCCCAACCAATTGCCTTTAAAATATTTTCAAATCGGTCTCCATACACGAATGAATTTAATGTCTTATCAATAACAAAGTAGCCAAAGAATGCGATGATAAGTATCATCATATAGATGGTCACTGCTGAAACAGCGATAGCACAGATAATTCGAGTGGAGTAACGGAATTCTGGAACATTTGAATACATAATATCTTTTATTTTATTTGTGAACTTTTTTTCAGTTTTAATTTTACCATCCTTATTTTGCTCTTTCTCTCTGATTTCCTCTAAATCATCGCTTTCCATTTCTGTACTTGCTATAAAACTTTTATTGCCAGTAAGAAGCTTTCTGGTATAGTGATAGAAGTATTCATCTCGCCAATCATCCTCTTCTTCCGCAAGCAAGAGCTGCAAATACTGAAACATATTAATAACTAACGATTACAAAGGGGTCGGAGCCTTTTAAATACGGTCATATTCTGAAACTTAGAACAACTGGAAAGACAATTGGGCTTGTTGCGAAAAACATTTATAAAAGCCCACGTCATTGATAGGGATCTTAATCATCACACATTTTGAAGAAGGACATGGAATAAACGGAACACCCAAAAGGTTAATGTGCATGATCAAGTTATTCCTTTTAAATTGATGTCTTCGTAAAATAAATTTTTTAAAATAAACTAATGCAAGTGGGAACGAAAATATACAAATATAAGTAGAACCAAAAGCTTGTTTTTACCAGGAAGAAAAGTACCAACGAGAAGCTGTATATCTTATATAAATAAAAGGTTTTAGTTTCAGAAGGCAATAAGAACCTCCTAAAACCTTGATGTTTTTATTGTTCGACTAGTTTTCTGTGGCCCCTTCTATTCTTCTACAAAACTTTGGAAGAACTTGCTTGGTCTAAAAAGCTTGAAAATCGTTACAAAAGGATTGATTTAGTAGCAATTTAAATGCAACCTGGATTTATTTATGGTTACCACATTGGGAAGTCAGCTATTTTCAAATGTCTTATATTACATCTCAGTTGATTTAGGATTTATCAGAACTTTTATTTATGTTGTTTCAGAAACTTAAATATTCTTATACACAAAACATATATACCACTTTATTCGTAAGGGAATCCTAAGAACTTTTTAAACATAAGAAGCATTGAACTCTTTTTAATAAAAATACGTATACATGTTGTTGTTCTGTGATAGTTTGGATAGAAAAACACAGTATGTGCTTACCAAGCCATGCTTTTGTATGCATTTATAGGCGACCTTAGCAAATATGAATGCAAGTACCACTAAACACACCAAGCTTGGAAGATCAATTAAAATAAGGTATAAGGTATTCTGCACAACATCGTGATCGTAACAGTCATAGACTTGCTTCTCTTTCCAGCATTCAAGAGAAAACCATATGGTACAGTAACAAAAGCCAAAGACGGCTCCAACGAAGCGTCGTTTTGTTGACAGACAAGTAAACAAGGGATAACATACAATGGCAATAACTATTGCACAAATGGCGCGAATAAACACTAAAAAAAACAACTGTTAGGCTCTAGATACTAGAACAACAATATCGTCCGTGTGTTAAAGAATAAATATTCTAAATACTCACAGTTAAGCCAAGGGGGCCATGCTGACACTTCGTTATAAATACCTGGGCCTAGCACTGCTCTGGTATCACCAAGAATTACATTACTAATACGCGATACAGATACACAGAAACAAAAGGCATGAGCAAATCTGTTTTTGTAACTGTCCAGCATATTCAATGGTCTATAAAAAATAATTTAAAATGGTATAAAACTAACAAAGTCTAAAAGGTTTACATTAAATCAATCGTTTGTTACTCAAATTGTTTAACCCTCCGACTAAAATAAAAAAGGCTGTGTTTTGTCGAAAAATACGCTATTCCATATAATTCGTATGAATGTTTTTGTCTACACGGTTTTTCAAGAAGAGTATTTAAAAATAAATTTGCACCAGGACTGTTTTTACGTTGTAGTTATATAATCAACAAACGCAGTTCTCTTAACCATGAGACAAAATCAAATTTATGCATAGCTACTGTACAAGTCGATAAGTAAAATGGTAAAATAAAGAACAAGCAATTAAAATTATCTTACATAACTGGACCTCCATGGCTATTGCAGGAGCCGAGACAACAACTCTTTCGTTTCTTTATGATGGTCATGATGAACAGGAAAAAACCCTGCGGATAAAAGTATGGTATCACACGTCATTCACAACATGTTAAGTGTAAATTCCATTGTTGTGATTTTGACACACATTTCTCACTTTTTTTAGATATCTTTGAAGAATGCAACGAACTTACTGCAGGTATCATCAAAACAGCTCCAACAAATGCTGTCCAGTTACCAATCAGACACGTATTTTGTTTCTTGCAAAAGTTTTTAATAGGCAATATAACACCATGTCCATCGAAGTTAAAACTAGAATATGAACATGATCATTTTGTAGACGCATGATCGAAACAAACTGCAAGGTTATCTATACTGAATGTATTTTCCATTTCTTATGTTTGGAAAAATATTACAGAGTAAACTAGAATTGAAACACTGATTAGACTAGTCAGAATTGCAGTTGTACCCAGCTAGTAGGAAATGGGAAAAAGAGCTAGCAAACACTGGCTTTGCTTGGAGATTAATTACTCTCAAGTCTCCAATAGTGCCTCCCCCCCTGCACTATTCATTTTTGAAGTGTTTTTTAGGGACGAAATTTTTATTACACAGTTCAGTCCCCTACTATAACTTTGTCACACAGAACAACATTAGTTTTGCGAAAATTGTTTACCTGTCATTAATTTTGTTATTCTGACACAAAATGTGACAAATGATTTAGCTACATTGCTTTAAGAATATAATGTTATGTTCGAACGATTTAAGATGTTTTTTTTCTAATTAAAAGATTTCAAATGTTTCGAGTCAGTCCGCCTATCGCAACTTCTATTCTTTATTCCAGTCTCCATGCTTACCAGAAGATGTGAAAAGATGCTAACTGCATTCGGATGCAGTGAAGAAACTAAAGCTAAAGCTAGGCAGTAGAATTCCTAAGGAGTAAAACTACAAGAAAACATATCGTACCAATTACACATTCCATGTCGAGCATCGTCGATACTTTTCGTCACTTTTGTTTTGTTAACAACTTTTTCTACACATATCCTTGCATCTCGCACTATAGATTCAATTTTCGCATACTCCACACTAGTTTTATTGACAAGCCTTTCAATTTGTGCAGTGCTGTTGGGTGACAAAAATACATCAATCTTTCCCAACACCTGATCGGGAACAGACAAGGGATCAACTGTTATGTCGATATCGAGATAATCTTGGAAGATAGATTGAATGACGGTGTATATTTTAAAAACTGTAACGCCAGTTTTGTAAATATCTGTGATGGAAACCATGGTTCGTACATCACAAGCAAGAATTGATATCACATTTTCTTGTTCTTTCTCTCTTGTTTACTTTTTATCGACGAAAAAACTGTTTCTCTGTGACCTCAAGCATGTTAGTTGATAAAACAAGAATGAACAAATAAGTTCATAACTAACTAAAGAATTTATTGATTTTCTTCTTACAAGAATTTCTATAATATTATGTGATGTTAATATAAATAATTAAACAGGAGAAGATACTAAATGATCTCCTTCCTACAGCTTTTAATGTATTCGTATGACCTCGTAATGTTTATACGTTTTTTGAGAAAATATTTTAATCATGTTAGAGTATCGCTTTTTATTTTGATGGCAATGTTTATATGTTCATTGCGGATTAAAATAAGCGGTAAAATACGATGACCCTCAGGGGCGGATTTAGTATTTTTTCTGACTGGTGCAAAATAGTCTCGAAGAGGGGATTTAGAGGGCGTTTTGAGCCGCCCAACGAGACAACCGCCCTTTAACGCCCTCTGATGGTCAAAACAGCTTAAAAATCAAAACCCCTGAATGAGTCGTTGATAAACTGCTTAACTTCTCATTCTTACTTCAAGTCACGTAAATTTTACTTTTTTTTGTACAACTTTGAACAAGAATTACAAACATCAAATTTCTTGTTTTTTTTATTCAAATTAAGTATTACAATATTACGTCTTAAATATTACATAAGATCTTGGACGGAATTGAGTTTCTTCAGTGTCGGGTATAGTAAATGGATATTTGATACCACTGTACTCAAGTTTTGCCGTTGCAGCTAAAAAAATAAAAACACATGAATGTAACCTGAAAGCGTTTGCGGCATTTTTTATACGAAAATGCGAAATCGAAGATCGGAAAAAAAGCAGCATTGTTTATCAAATTAGTCACAGTTAATTTCGCTGCTGCTTAGTTTTTTAAACCAATCAGCTTGATTTCATGAAAGTTTAAACCAATCAGGATGTTTTAAAATCATAACAAACTTCTAATGTACATGTGAGGCGAAGTAAACTTTATTTGAAAACTAAAGTCAATTTTAATTGAAAACTATAATCACTAAAAACCTATACAGCTAACAAAAACAAATAAGTTGCTTAACCCGTTCGCTATAGAAGATGTAAAAAAAACTCAACGAAAATTTTAAGCTTGGTCCCTATTTAAAATGTCAATATTTTACAACATTTTGCTAAAGTACCTTCAATTTATCCAGTGAAAACTTTACACTCTTTTCAACAGCTTGATCAATCTTTGCGAGCATCTTTTTGTGGGATCCGCCCCTGACCCTGGAGCTCAAGCGAAATTTAAACGCGCACGATTTTCGCGCACATGCTTTTTCAAACACGCGCATTGATTTTCCTCACGCGCACATAGATTATTTTTCACAGGCGTGTTTATTAGACCCGCATTCACCTAACCAGCAAAATCAGTTGATCAGTATTTTATATGCTTTCGTGTGGTCTTTCACATGCGTGAGCAGAGAGTTGTTGTTTTCGTGGAATCAACTGGTTATACCAGAAGGTAAGGTTAAACAAGTAATCATCCTATCCTTTTTGTCCCTGTTATTGATTCCGGGTGTTAGCTAGCTCTTTTTTTATCTGTGTTCTTCCCTCTTTTTTCTGTGCTGAATTTATTTGCATATACACTTGATGAGCAGTTTCTAAAACCTTCTAAAGACATGAAATTTCCCAAATTTTAAATACATACTTTTAAAACCCTGGCACTTATAATTTATGAATTTTCTTCACTTTTTACAACAGATTTTATGATTTAATTATTTTATGATGATATTATATTAGGGTTATATATATGACACAATAAACTAATGACCCATATATTTAATTATTTAATAAATATACTTATTAGAATAGTCTCGTCTCTTGAGATAAAAATTTTCTGTTTAATCTCTATAATATAATCATTAGGGTGGCTGTAATTATTAGGGTGGCTGTAATCATTATTGTGGCTGTAATTATTATTGTTAGATGTCCAAACACCAGCATTATTTACTCAGTGTTTTTATATAACGTTTCTTTACTATTTCTTGAAAATATTGAGCTTAAGAGGTATAATAATGAATTTGACTTTCTCATCGAAATTGCTGAATCAGCATGTATTTGAAAAGCAGGTAGTTGAAAATGTATAAATACTACTAAATTTGTCTCAAATCCTCAATTTGTAGCAAAAAGTTTTCCCTTGTTTTTTAACCACGTGGAAATAGTGTTTTGGGGTACTTTATACTTTTCTGCGGCAGCTTTATTCGTCGACATGTCTGCAATTCTCTTATAGCATTACATTTCTCAGCCAACGTTTTTAATACAAATTCCGCTTGGTAGCCATTTTTGAAATAAGAAGGATTTCAAAAATCCCCAATTGTAAACATTTGAAAGTTTCTTTTATGTATCAGTCGAACTTTTTATAAAATTGAATGTTTTTTGTACGAAAAATAAGGGGACAATTCAAGATAACGAAAATGAACTGAAGGGACTTGAAAAATAGTTCGATAAAGACATAAAGCGAAAGTTTGAGATAACGGAGTTCGAGATATAGAAAGAACGTAATTTTGCCTCTGCAACTTTTCGGCAAAAGCACATGATCTATACATGTTTTGTTGACATTGGTGGGTATTGACACTGCCAAATAAACAATAAATGGGCTGAGAAGATATCATATTTGTATCATTACAACTTACCTGAAGAGTTAACAATTTTTAGTTCGCTCAAAATCGTAAATTCTCTTTTTTTTAATTTTTTCATGTATTTT
Source organism: Hydractinia echinata (assembly GCA_030067915.1). NCBI lineage: Eukaryota > Metazoa > Cnidaria > Hydrozoa > Anthoathecata > Hydractiniidae > Hydractinia > Hydractinia echinata. Next base: position 714,448 of record JASGCC010000080.1, read on the forward strand.
TCAAAATTTATATTTTTGCAACAATCTGAGAGCATAATAGAAAAAGCTGCAACAGATTGAATAACGTAAATTAAGGAGAAGTATAGCTATTGTAAATTGACAAGGAAAAAAATGAGGTTTTCATGCCATTATGCGTAGCAAGTATATTTTGATTATTAGATTATATATTAACATACATATTACAAAATAAAAAAATGTACAGGGAAAAAATAGCTTATGGGTGCTTCCTAAAGCTGTTCCTTATTGGTATTTATTTCCAAATATTTACAGTTAAACAATCATAGGTAAACATCTGATTATCTAAGGCCTGAGTATGCTAAAAAAATGCCAAGTTGCGTTTTTCTAAAACTATGCCAGCAGATACAGATGCTGCTCAATTTCCTCATATACTCTGTTGCAATTACAAAGTAACGCGGAAAAACGCGTCATATCCCAAATAGAAATCGAGTTGTTTGTAAATTATTTTGTTACAAAACACAAAAGTTTGAACCTTTTAACATCATTTAGTTAGCGGACAAACAGGATTCATATCATATTTCTTGACAAAAAATAATTTTCACACTTATGCACTAAGATAAAATGTTTATAATCGATTTGGTAAAAACATTGTGGCTAAAAAACAAACAAAAAGACTTTCCAATTAGTTTGTTATTGTTTTTTAGCGTACATACAATGACTATTTTTTGTGTTTAAGCATATATAGCGATTTAGAATTCTGTATTCTAATTTTACTTTAAATGCTTTTAGACCAAATGACGATCTCTAGAAGAGCGAAATATATTGTCAAAATATAAAATTCATTGTTAGTGTTAAATCTGACATATAAGGTTTAATACACGTTTTTTTTATAAGAGAACTGTTTTTTGACCCGAGTCTCAATTTCCTTAGCAAAATGCCTGAATATAGGTTGAACTTTTTATTTCTCTCTTTTCTTTGTTTGTTTTTTTTACAAATAAGTGATTTATTTAATCTTTTATTTTTATTGAAGAAAAAAGACTTCTTTTGTTGTTTTTAGGATAAAAAATTGTTAGATTGTGTATTTAACAGAAAAAAAGAAACTTGATTATGTTGTGTTTTGAAATTATGGTGATTTATTAACTGTTAATATAAATATCAAGGTCTCCAAAAATTGGATCTTAACACGCTAAGGCTGGGGATTTTTATAAAACTTTCATAAGATTTTTAGGTTTTTGAGGCTCATTTTTTCAACAAAAAAAAGTGTATATTATTCATTGAGTTTTCTTTGTATAAGTTACAATCATAACAAATATGAATACTAAAAATTAGCAAGATAATACAATATTAAATACATTAAATGAAATAAAAAATTGATGTTCAAGTCTACTCAATTGTCTTCACTTTCTTTTGTCGCCACCTTCTCCCGGTTAAGTGATTTCAGGATATAACCTTTGGTACATTCAAACTTTCTTCTGTCGTAACTATTGCTACCGCAACAAAATGTGTACTTTTCTGTACCAGGCAGCAAGTCTTTCAACTTTTTGGAGCAGCAGATTTTCGATTGCCTATCGTATGGCTCACTCCCGCAACATCTCTCACTTTTGCCAGGTGTCCTTTTGATAACCTATAAATAATCACTGAAACTATCAAACTTGAACCAAATTTTTGCATTTCGCCAAAAAACAAAAGAAGTTATTGGCGAATGTTAAAGAAGAAGAAGGTCGCCTACTTTTAAATCACAACAAATTTCTTTCTTCACATCAAAGGCTTTTTGATTGCAGCATCCTGTTGAATACCCAGCTGTTCTTTTCTCGATATTTCTCGAGCAGCATATCTGTTCTTTATTGTTAAACATTTCATATTTCCAGAGTCCCATGCGACAACAGCCGGTGTCTCTACCATAAATTCGTTGTTTGATTCCATAGTCGCAACATATACTCTTCCTACTGTCCATCATTTTGCGAAAGCAACACTTATCTTTGCCAGGCATTCTTCTGATGGTCTGTATATCAATATAGAAAATGAGTGATTTGAAAAAGGGGTTCACTTAGCAGTTTCGGTAACTTCGGGAGCAAGATTAGTCAGTTTGAAACAAGTTAAATGGAGATGGGTAGCTACACATTTGCTCTAGGTCTTACAAAAACCAATGTCTGAAGTATTTCGAAATTACTCTTCACAGAATCAGAACGGGTTGAAACAACAACAAAAAAATTGGCAGAATTTTATCTTATTTTGTTTACGTTTTGGGTCAGAAGTTAAGCCACGAAGGGACACGACGCAATTATTAATCGTTCCATTACAACAAGGACAAAATTCAGTATAATTACTGAACTCTGATTGGCTTAATACAAAAGTTGATTCAGTAATATGTGTTTGGTACTCGCAGCATATTTTTGTTACCAGTAACAAGATACAAAATCAAATGTGGCAATAAAAGTAATGTTGAATCCTCTGTCAATTATAGGTAAGGCACTTAGCAAAGTCTTTCGCAGCACAAAAAAATTTAATATACATACCCCTCCATTGCAACACGACTCTCTGCGCATGTCATATGTGGATTCTTTACAACATTTAGTAAATATCCCAGCAACTCTTGGTGCTATCTTTTCGGCACAACAAATTGTTTTCTTAGGATCATGAAGAATCTTGCCACAACATTTTGCTTTCACCGTCAAACTAATAGCAAAATAGTAATGACGTTTAGGTCCAAATAAAAAAGTGAAAAATACAGAAAAAAATATTTACAAGTGGATGTGATATAATAATAATTATCTAACAAATGTAAAAGACTTACTCGAAGAGTAAATTCGGAGTGCGTGCTCCGTTACAACAAAACTCATAACTCTTCTGAAAAACTTCGTTCCTGCAGCAACCGTGCGTCTTCAAATCAATCAACTCTCTACCACAACACGATTTTTCACCTCGTTGATAGAACTAAAGTAGAAATGATTGGGTTATGTATTAACATGTAGAAATGGTTACAGAACCCTAACAATATCAAGAATATGTGAAGAGTTAACCAAAGGAAGAATGCATAAAATAAATTGAAAACTCACTTTTCCATAGCAACAGCCTGAATTAACATCGGTTTTCCTGAATACTTTGCCACCACAACAATCTTGAGATGATGGGTTGTAGGCTCGTGACCCACAGCATACAGTAAATCGACTGAATTTAGGGCTTAACTTTTTGTCACAGCAAACAAAATATCTAGGCGTCGATGAGTAATATGTTTTTCCACCACATATCATATAGGCGCTCACACCTAAAACATGTGCAATAAGGATTTATGTCACATTCGAGTTTTGTGATGCAGATTTTGATTTTATGATTTACAAATTATACGGAGCATTATTATCGTAGTTATTCGCCCAAAAGAAATGTTACTATTTTTATGTTAAAAAATGTTGCTCTCTCTATCTTAAAAAAAAAGTTACTAAAATGGTATTAATAAATAAATTGAAATAGACACGCAAAGAAAGAGATACTGGTAGGTGCAACACAAGAAAAAAGAAAGAAAGAAAAAAGCTAAAGAAGTTATCTTACAGCAAACTTTGTAACGCAAAAATTATTTATGGTATCACTGAAATAACATATCAACACAATAAAATAACAGTAAATAATCTCCGTCAGATTTAACCCCATTTATATTGGGCGGGTTTGGATGATCTCAGTTTTATTTAAATACTCTCCCAACAAACATTTTCTCTGTTGATAAAAATAATTTTAAACCCCATTTTGGGAGTTGCCATGGGTACCAACGAAACAACCAGCGATTTTGAGCAATATTTACGTATTCGAAAGTGTAATAACAAAGGAATCAATTTGCAAACAAAATTCATGCACCACCCAATCTAGCCGACTCATAACAGTGATAATAACACATAATAAAGCATTTAATAAAGCATTGATAATCCGCTTTTATGGTATTAGTTTAATCATTTTATTATCTTTAATTATAATTTTATATTATAATTTACGTAAAAGCAATACACTGTTTATATCAACTTTTCAACGTTTGAATAAAAAGAAGAAATAAATAGTCTCTCCAAAGAATATTGGATGTTTAAGACGAACTTTTGGAACGGTTTAAATTTTAATAGTTCTCGTATTTTATAGGACGTTTACTTAAAAATATTATCTAACCTTAATTTAGGAAGTTAAAAATTAAAGTTTATTTCCATAAAAAGATATCCTACCAGCACTATATAAACAAATTTCGATTGCTATTTCTTATTTTCCAATTCTGTTCGCTCGCGGAAATAAATTTGGGAACAATTAAGATAGTGAATTGAAACGTAAGAGTATCGAAACGTCTGTGCTGTGTAAATTCATCTCGAAAAGTAGTTACGAGACTAAAAAACGCGCAAAATACATCTGCGACACATTGTATATGTAAAACAAAGAAATACAACGCGAATTAAAACAAAATGTAAATCACTAACCTTGATAAATATTTAGAAGCAAGAACGAATACAACAAAAATGTCTTCATCACGAAGATCGTCCGTTCTGTTTAACAACACTGTTCGAATTGAATATTGTTAAGAAGCTCACAGGTATAAAAAGGCGTTCGCGCTGCTATGACGTCATAGAATAAACAAAGTATTATTTTTAACGGTTTATTGATGTCACTGGCAAACAAAGGTAAGAAAAACTGGTTTTCACATGGACGTAATATAGCACTTTCAAAAGTTATTTTTTGTATGTTTATAGATTTAATCCAAAGAAAAAGAATTTTTAATTGTTGCCGTCCAAACATTGCAAGGATAGAAAGTTTCTGTGGAAGTGAAGTGAAAAAGAATTATTACGATGCTGCGAAACTATTCATGGCGCTTTTAAAAGGTTTTAATTATCGTATATATATATATCCTAATATAGATCTTTTTATATTTTAACCCACAGGAACAATCAGATATATGCACAATGATTCGAATTGTGGAACGCATTTCTCACCTGAAAAGTGCACAATCCCATCATATACACTAATAGAAACAACTAATGCATTTTAACGGAAATGATGTAGTGGTAGCGCATTTGGCTTGTAATCATAAAGTTTCAGGTTCGAGTCCCCACTCCGGTGCACTTTATATGTAGTGTTGTAAGCCCATTATGTGCCATCTACTGACCGCTAATCGGCTTGTGTGGCAGCGAAGCAAGTTAGAGCATTGCTATACGTATCTCTAGCGGTAATGTAACATAGTTACAGTTGAAGGGGAGGAAGAGCCAGCCATATGAATGGAATCACCAAGGACATTAAAAGTTCCCGTTACGTACTTACTTACTTAACTAAAATGGCTGAAAAAAGACTGTTATAAATTTACCGAAATTACTTTTTAATTTAAGTAGAGTTACTATGTGACTAACATGAATTTATCAAATACATTACACAGATAATACTCGCCCGTCATGATCGGAGGATCAATCGGGCTAAACCATTCTCAGTAGAAAATGGACACATGGATGTGTCATGACAAACATTAATCTACGAAATTACTTTATGAATATATGTGATTGTGGTAACGAAATAGGGAAAAGTGTTTAATCCAAAGAAAAAGTATTTTCAATTGTTGCCGTCCAAACATCGCAAGGATAGAAAGTTTCTGTGGAAGTAAAGTGAAAAAGAATTATTACGATGCTGCGAAACTATACATGACACTTTTAAAAGGTTTTAATTATCGCATATGTAGATCCTAATAAGGATAGATTTTCAAGTTCTCAATCCACTGATAATAAATTACAACAAATATTTATTTTAAATTGAACTAAAAAAAAAGTTGTCAACATTTTGTTAGGGTATGACCAATTTTCTTAGCTGCATATCGAAAGTTTTTTTTAATTCATTTATATTTAAAACATACCTAACTTAAAAGAAGAATAAAGCATGTCAATTAAAAAAGGCAGCTTCAAAATGCTGTTGATTTTTTTATATTCACTGACCGAATACTCGTGCTCTATGAAATAGTTGTTGCGTTACATCGTTGTTTATAGATGCAGTTTTGTATCCTTATATTAAAAATATATTATTTGTAAACAATAATATTGTATAAAGGTAACAAAAAAGATCTAAAATAAGTCATATATCATTTTAACAGCCCGCCCAAATGTTTTTTTCTTCCAAACTTGCTGGTTTTTCTGTTGTTGTATTGGCTTCCGTTAATCTCTAGTTATGTTTCGCACGACTTCGTTTTTCTTGTGGCAGTTGGTTTTAAACTCTTATCTAGATCTGTAGTTATTTTTGTAGTTCTTTCTGCAGTTAAGTGTCAAAAACAAACTGTAACGGTTTTGTAATTTGTTCACACATTTATAACACAATACATGAAACCAATAATAGACATATATTTGTCTCAGCCTTGGAGAATTTTGGTTGCAGATGACCCGTAGTTACCCACCTCTAGTCTCTTTATTAATAACCACTGTCTATATGTCTCTGCGCAAAATGGTACCACAGTAGCGAGACACACGAAGCGCGGTATATAAATCCTTTATACGACCCTGTGGATTATCTACGGGCCACCGACTAGTCTCTTTAATAATAGCCGTATTTTCTTCAAAATGGTTGCGACGGAACTTTATTTCGGAAAATTTTCGCAGCACCGCGGCTTTATTTCGAAGCCCGGAAGAACCCGTGTTTTACCGGCTTTGTTTTTATCGCTCATGCGTAGACCAATCACGAAGCTCGATTTTTGCTAACAACCAACCCAAGTTCATCGCGGTTTAATGTGCCGACGAAGGAAAATGCCACGATCGGACTAAGCTCACAAAGGCCATTTCGGATCGAAAGTAGTGCTGCTGGTAGGTCTCTTTTTGACCTTTTCCCCCTCTAAATACTTACTATAGGAATATTTATTTTCTGTATGTTTCAATTGTTAACATAAATGTATTGCCACGTTTTTTGACTATTTGCCAATTTTAAATTTAAATTTTTATTTTTGCTAAATTTTATTTTAAATTCATCCAATGGATAAATTTTATATTACTCATGATGATTCTAAATGCGATTGAGTATTTTTGATTGTCTTGTCATCCTATAAGTTTGTTTCTGTTTGCATCGGCACAGTGACGTTGTTTTTGACGTCATATCCAATTGGCTTGCTTCTTTTGCGTCGTGTGGTGTGATGTATATATATTTCTCACGATCAATAAAAAAAAAGAATTATTTAGATAGATTAAAAGATTATTATAATCGTTGTGGAACAAAGGAGTTGCTGAATCGCGAGCAATCATCTGCCGAATATGGTAAATTAACATGAGTTATGCTCAGTTTATATGATAAACAAGTTATCGCACTTGTTATCGAAAACTATCATTCTATTTGTTTCGTTTTTTAGTTCTCGTATATTTCACTCGTTTAAAGGCTCGTGAAATATGTTAAAACATAAAAAAATCAAATGTGTTTACGATATTTTTCTCAGCACCATGCGATAACTAGCACTTATAGATTTCTACATCTACATGCATTACTTGTGATTTCTAAGCTACATATTAATTTCCTGATTTTCTATTTTGGTTCAAAGTTGCTAGCCTGCAAACCACAGAAACTCTTAGAATGTGACTACAATCCTTAATAAAATATGTTAGGAGAAGTTGGCAAATTTCGAAGTTCTTTCCCACTAGTAGTTAGAACGTAGGCGATTTGAATTATTCTGTAAAATGGGATATGTTGACAAGTGCGACCAGTGCATTTTAAACGCTACTTATCTAAGCTACGCGTCTGAATAAATGAGGCTTCGCAAGTTGATGCTGTTTTCAAACTTTGTAAAATGTCCGAAAAAATGGTAATGTCTCCATTTTTTTGTGAGATTTTGTAGGTATACTCTTCAGTGTGTTGCGGACTTGGCATACTAATTTAAAATTATGGGTACACGGCCTTATCAATGGCAGCATATTGTGCCAAGAGACTAATATTCACGATAAATTTCGTTACGGTGATGTATTATGCAGGGCATTATTTAAACCAGGTAATAGGGTATTAAATCATGTAGGGTTGATCTTAAGTAACATTTGACTTAAAAATGTAATGGCAAGTTCGTTTGTTCTGCATTTTTTTGTCATGTGTTGATCATATCATTTTGATAAAAATGATATGATCAACACATGACATTATTTTAATATTTGGTCAAAAGCTCTTATCAATCTCATTTAAAATTCCTAACATCAGAAAGTATAGCTAAAACAAAAATTCCACATAATAAGCAACCTACAACCACTTTCAAGACGCTAAAAATCTTTTTTGACTCAACTTTTTTTTCTTTTTTTTAAATTTCTCGAAACAGGTCTAGGAGAGTTTAATCATGAAAGTTAGTGTACCTAAATTTTTCGATGAATACTCCAATTTTCAAACATGAATAAATGCGGTATGCTGATGTTATAGTTACCACTATTTTTATCTGAAACAAAATTTGTAAACAAGGAAGGTTATAACAAGCTAAACTGATTTCTCAATTGTTTATCTAAAACATCGCAGAAATGCTAAAATCTGTACTTTTACTAAACTTCTTTTTACTTATTCTCATAATGAATAAAGTTATAAATATATCCAAAATTCCTTAAGTTTTTACAAAGCGAATACTGACCGATTAAGGCGTTGTAGTGTGAAATACAAAGAGCGACGTCAAATGTACACACCAAGCTTCCACTTTATTACCTGAGTGCATCTCATATCAGAAGTAAATTTTCTTATGTAAACAAAAAATTCGAAGCCACTTTTTTTTTAGATGCTGTTGCCAAGTCATCAAGGAAGGAAAACACATGATTAATTTTGATAATTTAAATTCGAAATTTTAAAATTCGCTTTTACACTTTTCTTGTGTTTTATGGAAATCTGTTTTTAATATGCTTACGATTTTATGGTTGGTTAAAAAAAATAATCCGCTTTCCAAAATTTGAGTTTTAAATGGCGGCGAAAGAATAAACCCCACACAGTTCATGTTTGGTATCTGTCGGTAAACCATTTCTCTCCATTTCTAAAACACGTGGAGTATTTTGCAAAATGAGCTAGCCCCAGGAGTTGTGGCGGTCCAATTGTTGGCTTCTGCCCGGTTTTCGCCCCTAGATGTACGTAAAGACGCGCTAATAAAAAAAATTGTATGCTTTTGTGGTTTGGGGTTATTGAATAATTACGTAACGCCTGAGGGTGGAGGGGGGAGATAATCATTTTCGTTACGAACTATTACGAAAATTTAGGGGTGAGTGGGGGAAAGAACTCTTTTGTTATGTAACAGAGAATTTTTATGTATTACGGATATTTTCAGTTATTTTAATGTATGATCTACATCTTTAATTTGTTTCTTGTCTCTGGACTTACGCAAAAATATCAAAAATGTCATTTTGTGTGCTAAATAAATGGCCCTGTTATATCTTTTTCTCATATTAGAGCACTAGTTTGCGTGATTATCTGTTTTAAGATTTGAAATGTTACGTAACAAGGCGTGTGGGTGGTACTAGATTTGTTACAATGCGTTACAAGGGGTGGGAGGGTGTTAAAAATTGGCGAATTTGGGTGTTACGTAATTATTGAATGGCCCCTCTAAGCGAAAATGTAGTCAAATGAAGGCTTTAAAAACTTATGGCCTGTGTAAAGATTCGTAAATGTCTTGTAAAAAGCGTGAAGCGTAAATCAATGAAATCCTCGGTGTTTTTTCATACGAAACGGTTTTTCGTATCAGTCAAGTAATAGATTTTCTACAGTGCTCTCGTTCCTAATGGTACAAGAGGTTACACTATTATTTTTACTGAGACATAAATTAGTAACGGTGTTTGGCAGACTCTCTATATCTCGAACACCCAAGGGACCAGAAAATTTGTTCGAGAAAGAAAAATTTCGAGATAAAGAGATCTAATTTGCTTGGAAATGACAGAAAGAGACTAAGTTGAGTGGTCGAGATAAGGTAAAGTTTGAGATATAAAGTTTTCGAGAGATTTCATATTGAATTTCAATAAACAATTATTAATTACATATAGAAACCAGGCTGTGTAAACAAAAACAAACATGCTTGAAAAAGAAAGGTGCGACTCCTTTGAAAGGTGAATATATCTTTAAATTCTTTCCCAACCTTTGATTCTGTGTTTTTGTTTCTTACAAAAGGTATAAATTAGAGACCGTATGTTTTCTTCAAAAAATAAAATCGTTTGCTCTTCATAAAATGATACATGAAATGATTTATGAAATGTCATTTCTCAACAGCCAAAAGCAAATAATAATATAAAACACTTATGTAATAAAAATATTTTATTCTTTGCAAAGCTTTTCGTTACATAGTAACATCTTCTTCATACCAGAAGATGTTACTATGTAACGAAAAGCTAAAAAGAGTAAAATATTTTTATTGTATACGTGTTTTATATTATTATATATATATGAAATGGGATATGAAATGGGCCCAGTTCTTACAACAAACCTTTTTTCGCCAATTTAAATATCTCTTATCATTCCAACCCACCCATACATACTTAATATTGCTGTATAGTTTGCAGATAGTTTTAAATAGTTAGATATAGTTAAACTTTTGTTGTGGTCAGTTATTTTTTCGTAGAATTGTTTTAGCAGAAGGCACAAAAAGGAGTAGAAGCTGATGGCTTTTATCATTATCTTCATAAAGATAATTATCAATCTTCAAACAAAGATGTACCTTGCTATACGTCTTTTTAATAGCCGTCGCCTGTCTCTTTGTCTGGCTGTTACAAAAACACGAAATGTGATATATAAAGGACGGTGACCCCATGGATTTGTCCACGGGTTGACGTTTAGTCTCTATAATGATAGCCGTATCCTGTCTGTCTTCGCGCAAAATGGTACCTCAAGTAGCGAGACACACGAAATGCGGTATATAAAGGACGAACGAACCCGTTGATTTATTCACGGGCCACGGACTAGTAATACATAATACCGGAATAAATATGCATAATTTCCTATTGTTCATATTTGCTGTAACATATATATTTTATATTTAAAACAAAGTAATCAATAGTTTTTATTCTTCTATATGGTAATTTTAAAAAAAATAACTACTTAAAATTTATGTATGTTCGAATTATAAAAAGATTATAGAAATAATAAAGCTAACTCAAAATTCAATATTTTTATAGATATGATAAATATTTAATATGCTATAAAATAAAAACTATATAATTATAACTAACATCCAAATATGGGACATTTCGAACTAATCACTAAACCACAACAAAAATACTTCAAATACATGTACAAAAAAAATTTTCTTGACGCGGAAATACCACAACAGACAAGAATTATGAAGCTTTATATACATCTAGTTAAACCGAATAAATGATTTTTAATGTCACAGAATTTCTATGATTTTTTTTTGAAACAGAACGTGAAAACCTTTTGAGTACATCTTTTATTTCGTTAAGCGGTACATATAAATTCCATCGTCTTTTCCAACACATTTACGATCACCATGCGTGCAAACCTGATAAGCAGTGTTGCAACAATCATTCACAGATGAACTCGCTGTCGTTGAGTTCGACCTCGACGCCCAGCATTCTCCCCAAAACTGAATTCCAAAGATCTTAAACCCACCAGTTTTTGCTAGTTCAGCACATTCGCAGAGTATTCTAAACACGTCAAATGGTTCAAAGAACTATTCCTATAAAAATTTGATGCGCTTTGAATTGTAAATAAGTGATCTGCTTACCTTCTTGTAAAGGAATCGAAGTTTCTCCAATCAATTTGATTCCGAAAGTTGCCTATTAATTCAAAATCCGGGTCATGCTGAGGGATTTTCTGTTTGCAACCAACAGATGTAAATGAACCCCCGAATGCATATTCATCACAATGGAAGCCTAGTGGAGAAATAAACATAATTATTTTATCGTTTCCAACTGTTCAAAAAAAATCCGTCTAGAAAGTCGAAAAAAATGTCAGAGAAACTTTGTCACTAACAAAAAATCAATTGACTTTCAATATACTTATTTTGTAAAAGAGGAAATTGTAACACAATGTCGATTCGAAATTAATATTTAAACAAAACGCATACTCTTATATAAGTCAAACATGAATCTGTCTTTAAAAAAGATCCAAACGTCAGTGATAAGAGCTTGTTTGGACAGGTGTGAAACAAGAACAACACTTACCAGAATCAACTGAGTTGGAACAGCTCTGAGTTGATAAATTGAGTGGATCAATATTTTTACAATGTGGACAAGATCGGCCGGCAGGACAAACACACTTTCCATTTGCACATGTCTAAAACAGCAAAAACATCCTTAAACTTTATTTCAAAAACAAATATTTGTGTGTGTGTGTACACTAGAGTTCAACATCAACGAAGTGGAATAGATTTTACAACAACGACTTGCCTTAAAGAAACTGTAAAAGTAACAAAAGCACTTACACCACCATTCTTGCACTTGCCGTCGCAAGGGTAGTAAGGTTTGCCATAGATATTGCTAGCATCATGTTGCGAGCAGTCCAACCCCCCAAATGTTGCAAAGCAATAACATACGCCTTGGTTGGTGCATACCTGAAGTAGAAAGGAATCGTGAAAGCAACGTACATTTTTAATTTGTATGACTAAACATTCATTGGCATCAAAAACTGAAATTTTGTTTCTCTTTTATAAAAGTTTGATGCATTTTCGTAAATTCACCCAGAATTAAAATTATAGTTATTGTTTTGAAACATTGATTGTTTTTCTCGCAGTGTATATTCAAGTCATGGAAAAGTAACAAAGAAATGTTTTAAAGATTATTAAGACGTGGTCTATCATACAGAGCCTGAGAGCGCAAGCAGAAAAAGAAGGAAGAAGGGTGTTAAATATGCTGAATTAATGTTTTCCTCCATTGGTATTTCATCAAAATATCTTACCCCTTGTCCGCTTTTACAAAGGCCATGACATTTTGGAAAAGTTAAATCGTTTCTGTTTCTACATCTATGTTGATAGCAAACCTAAAAAAATAATACATACATATTAATATTCATCGGTTTTTAAATATACATATGTAATTTTTCTATCATTTAATCTGTGCATACACGAAGAAAAATGCCCAAACGAAAGGTGTCATGAATATTAGTTAAATTAACCTTATCCAAGTTGTCGTTGCATTTCGCGCCATCTTGCGGATATGTTGGGCTTTGCTTATCATAAACAAACATAGTCACAGTTCTAAATTACAAAAGGAAACAGCCATGTATAGTACTAGGTTTTAAATACTGAAAAGTTAAATACCTAAACAACCGTTCATCTGGTTTTATCCGTTTTTTCCAGACTAACTGATGAACACTATCGTTACTTTTGACAAACAATCAAATCAAAAGATATTAAGTCACTACTGCAAAAATTCTATTCAAAAATTCAAAATTTCTATTTACTTACTTGCAAGTTTTTTGTCCATCCGAGTATATTGAGACTCTTCTACTTGTACCGAGGAGAGGAAAAGTTGGTAAATTGTTGCCATGACAATGAATTCTTCCACAAGGAAGATCGCTAAATGCAAAATGTGATTAAACATGAAAACCTGGTCATATGGCAGATATGTATGCAGTGGTATAATTCTTGTATTCTAAAAAGGTAATCATGATCGGCGATCTTCCATAAGTACGTTTGCTGCATTCACTGTAACTAAACTTAACATGATTTAAGAGCACAATTTCTCGAATTTTGTGACTAATACCAATTATGTATTTTTTTAATCTTATTTATACCAAACTGGTATGAAGGCCAAAGGACATTGATATTGGATCCGATCAAACATCTACAATCATGTTTATAAATTTTTGGAAAATGGAAGGTTTTTTGTTATTTTTTGAAATGACAAATTCTCTGTAGCAAAAGTGCTGCGAGAGTTCTGCTTTGGCAAGTGTGTAAGTCGTGTAAAAAAGCGTTGATACTGAAATTAAGCATTTGGTCCAATAATTTTTCGAACATGATAGTAATTTTAATAATCTTGTTTAATACATATATTTTGTACATATTATCCAAGACCCTTATTTGCCTATCTCTCCCTCTCAAAAATAATCAAATAAATATATTTGTGATCATCAAAAACCTAACGTCCTAAAATGATTTTTGCAATTGTAAATTGTATAATTCAGTACTGTTCTACTTTACCTTGTCTGGCATGCCAGATAAGATCCATCCATTGACTGGCCGCAATTTGCAAATTCATTTGGATTTGTAAGCCGATGCTGTGGGAACACATGTGTTTTTATTCCACTTTGCATCTATGTAAAGAAAATAATATATGGTGAGTCTAATTATAGAACTTTAGCATTATAGTCATTTCTAACTGTTCAAACATGCATTGTAAGAAGTAATCATGCTTACTGTTGCCCCATAAGTATTTACATTGCTCATTTTGTGTTCGAGCACATTTTCCTTGGTTGCACGAATTCTAAAAAGGAAAGACTAAAGTGTGTTCAAGTGTTTTATTGAAGTTTAGAGAACACAAGTAGCAATACACTTACTTTATTATTATTACATGGATAGAATCTGGGATGGTGACGTCAGGACACTAAAATAGAGTGTACTGTTATTAGGATAGTAATAACAATTATCATTAGCACGAAATATTTCTCATACGTGATTGGCTTAGAGGAGGGACGCAAATTGAAGAGACGAATGGGCAAAATATTACAATACAAAGAAGAAGAAGAAGAAGAAGAAGAAGAAGAAGAAGAAGAAGAAGAAGAAGAAGAAGAAGAAGAAGAAGAAGAAGAAGAAGAAGAAGAAGAAGAAGAAGAAGAAGAAGAAGAAGAAGAAGAGAAGAAGAAGAAGAAGAAGAAGAAGAAGAAGAAGAAGAAGAAGACAAAAGGTACCAAGTACCAAAACAACAACTTACATCTCCCTTGTCACCAGAACATTTATCAACCAGATCGCACTCCCCTGCTGAGTTTCTACAAGTTGTTCCAGCCGGAACAAACGAACAAGTGAGAGTATTGCAGCATGTTCCATGTGCACATTGAGCATGTGCTGCTAGCTTACATGTAGTTGGATTGCAACATTGGTTTGTGCATAGCTGTGGTAAAAAAAATACTCATATGCATAAAGATAAAAAACATATCTGCCAACAACAATAACGACAAGTATTAGCAGGAACTTACATCATGAGGTCCGCAATCGCACTCTTCATCTTCTTCAACAAATCCATTTCCACAATGGTCGGAGAAAACCTAAAAACAATGTGGAATAAAAAGCATGTGAACTTCTAATTGACATAAGTTGGATTTTTAACTCTCAAATTTCTGTTGATCTAAATATTCATTTCTCTTTCCTAAGCACAGCTGAATTATATGTATTTAGGAATAAAGTGCTGACAAACATGTTTCTACATACCTGGTTCGGTACATCAGTTAAACATGAAAGATATCCTCCTTCTCTGCGTTCATTCAGTTTTGCAACGCTGCAGTTTGACCATGCGTCCACTAAGGTACTAAAATAATCAAAGGTGATTACCTAGATCTGATCTCTATTACCCTAGTTTTGTTGTGACCATGTTTCAAAAAGGTTTTTGAAATTTAGTTATTTATCGACTTAGATATAAATCGACGTTATTGTCTTATTGCTCACTGTTTCTTGCACGTGTAGACGCATAGGTTCCAGCTCATCATAGCGTTTACATTTCGTTCTTACCTCACGTACGTAGCTAAATCAAAATGTTTTCTTAATAAAATTAAAGTAATAGACAAGAACAAATGCAAATTCAATTTAACGGATTGGTTAAACAATGGCTGGGCTAAATATTTCAGCAGCAAAAATATCTTTTAGTTTCAGTTTTAGTGAATTCAACACATTATGTACAAGATGATAAAGACACTTACAATCATGTCCAATGCCCATGTTGTGTGCAAGTTCATGACTGATGGAACCAGCTACACTGTACGGATTGAAACTCCACGCCTAATTTGAAAATAAGGCAATTAGTTGAAAAAACACATCACCTTCACCTTACACCTTGTCTTCAGTGTTGGTAAAAGTAACAACTAACGCGTCTGGTCTATTCAAAACAAAAATAAACAACTTACGACACTCATGGCTTCTGATTGTGATTGGCATAATGTGCCTGTTAGTGCTAATCCTGCTAGTCCACCTAATTGTACGCCACTGAAACGTGAATAGGAGTAATATAAGCAGTTGAAATAGAAAGAAAATGTTTCTAAGTTAAGAGTATTGAGACACAAACTTTCAACGTACCTCAACAGATGAGCGTTGTGATGATCTCTCCAGTTGCTTCCTTGGATAAGTACATCTCTATGATAATTATGAAAGTTGCTCAGCGTAGTGAAGTTTGTTGAGCTAACTAACATTTTATCTTGATCAGACCAAATTTCAAGATTGGTAAGTGCAATATGCAAGTTCACCATGTTGAAGATCTAAAAAAAAATCGCGAATGAATTTAGCTTTTTTATGTGATGAAAAAGAGAAGTGAGGAAATTGGAAAATACACAAGTGGACGCATGCGAACGTGTGCGTTAATTTTTTATGTTATGGGTAGTGACGATGAAAAAGAGACTTACATGGTTCATGTAATTGACTGCTGACAGCACGTACGTTGTCACTGCAGCAGAATCAGAATTAAATATAGTGTACTAAAAAAGGAGTAAATTAAATGATAAATAAATGAATTAAAGAAAAATATTAGAAATAATATTACAGGATTACAAATCAACTACAATATAATATTAGGCAGCGCATGTATAATTTTAGGCAAGCAAAATTTCTTTTAAATTTATTTGGTAGTCAACATTTCACCATATTATATATGATAATATTTCACCATGTGGATCCTAACATTTACGTTTGGTGACTTCTTTTTACTTAATTGAAAGATGCGTTTAAAAAAAAAGTGTGCTGAGGTAACCTTGCACAAAAGGAAGATTTCAGTGAATTACTTGATTGAAATACCAATCAATTTCGACTATCCTCTTTCGTATCGCTACTTTTATATATCATTACTAAAGAGAAAAAATAGAAGAAACAAAATTAAACAATTACATCACGTACCAAAGTGTGGTCAACAACCATTGCAAGTGGAACATATTTAATTTCAGCTGAGAGATCTCTTCGTTTCTAAACAACAATTGTTTATTATCAATATCTATTTGTTTTTAAACACAAAAAAGTTGGTTGGAGAGTTTGTTTAAAAGGTGGCGTAATATTTTTCCAATTAAATTTACATTTAAAATAACACTATACTTAATGCACGGAAGAAACAATTTTTCACGTTTCATATTTTATAAAAAAAAATAAGAAAGAAGAATTTACCCTCTTTTTATTGAGATTTTTTACTATCTTTAGGTTGCTATCTTCCATTGCATTGTTATAGTGTACTAAAAAAATAAATAAGATTAGTAGCTTTTGACCTGCAAGGTAAAAAAATCATATAGATACTTAAACTAAAGTTTATGTCTGACTTACATTTTTTTGTGATCAAGTCCTCTCTATTATAGAATATGTGTTTATTTTCTTTGCCCTGTGTAAAATAAACACGATTATAGACATATGTTTTGAACGCATATGTACGTAAAGAAATAAACTGTGAAGAATAAAAACTGTGTCAGGGCTCTTGCATAAATAATCAAGTCCTACAATGGACTACAGTAAGGCTATCTAATATTTTTAAAGCTCGTGTGGTAATAAAATCATACTCACAAGAGGTTCAATGAAGTACATTTTATCGCCTTTAGTATGAATGCTACCACTGAAAAAATGAAAATATACTTGGTGATTATAGTTATCCACAACATTGTACACATCTTTAGCCTTTTACATCTAATAGCAGCAAGGCAGCTCGTACAGAAATATAGAAAATTTTATAAAGTGACCTGAAAATAAATTTTCACTGGCAAATTAATTAATGGCTAAATTTAGATTTTAATTGGATGTTCTAAATTAACTTAAAATTGAAAATGCAACCTCAATACTTCCCGATAAGCATTTCTCACCTTAATCCGTTGCATAAGCTCATAACAACTTTTCCTTCACCATTTTTTAAGCTTCCATGATAATGACAGTTGACTATGCCTTTAGTCTAAAAAGAATAGAGGGATAAATTTAAAAAAAGTAATGTCAGAATTAACTCATATTCTCCTGTATCGAGCATACCTGCTTATATTTTTGTCTTTTTCCGTTGGATGTGATGGTTACAGAGAACGAATCTGTTGTTACTACCCTTTAATTAAAAAAATAATAAAAAGTTACTACACAATAAAAATGCTAGAAGTGTTTGCAAAGTATTTATAAGGTAAAATCTTAAATATCAACGTACTATCATTATTTTTTCTTGGTCTATAAAAATGTTTAGTGTTTATGTAATTTTTTCCTTTTTTTTAAGAAATTATTGTAACGCAGGCTTTATAAGTAGTACTTATATTATTCATAGTCATAACCTGTGGAAAAATCTAAGGGTCCGTCCGACTAACATATTCCGGTAATTAGAATTTCAAGCATCGCTATTTCGTCCGGTATGGCTATTATTATGGAGATATGTTACTTTGTACACAGATTTGTACCAACAAAAGGTATGAGAAATCTAACTCACTGGTTCTCCTTTAATTCTATATGAAAGATTCCTTGAGTTGTTTGAATGATAACTTCTTTTGTGTTCTAAAAAAAGGAAATTTTCTTCCTTGACACGCCATAGTCAGTCCCATTGAAATAATATTTGTAGTACAAATACAATAATGGACCAAGCTTTGACTCCTCGTCTAAATGACACATAGACAATTTGTATAAAATTTGAGTTTAATTTCCTTTTCCTTTACTGTTGAAATGAGGCTCGGAGCTACTTCACTATCTGTAAATGTAATTTCATGCGTAAACTTCATTTATTTATTTATTTTGATGGTTTTTGACGGATGGTTTCATGACTCCATGTCAGGGATAATAGAAAAATTTGTTGTACGTAACTTTTAACTGTAAATTTTAATCTAATTTTAGGATATTATAACTAACTTACATTGCCCATGCATTGCTTCGGCGTAACAACTTCATACTTTTTAAGTTCAGACATGATACCTAACACGAAGATTAATTTAATCAACATCAAAGATGCAGATAAGGTAGTTTTATTAAAACTATTCTTCCATCAATAAGACATACAACATGATGTCCTATCTAAGAATTTGCTTTTAACAAACAATAATTCGTTACCAGTTTACTATATTTCTACAAAGGTATTTTACCTGGTGACATTGCAGCTTCTTTTACCAATGCAATGAAAAGAAATAATAAAATTTTCATAGCTAATGAATGGCGAAGCTGCATTGTGTACATGCACTGAAGTTAATATTAAAAATGCAAGAAAAGCGATCTCTTTTATAGTGTACTATTTTTTTTAACAAAAGGTCTGGTACATTACGAAATTAATCAAATTAAGAAACACCTAATTAAAAATTTGTTATCTAAACAAGATGTTTTTTTATCCTGCGTTATACACTTAATTTTTCAGTTAATGAACTATTTATCTATTTCTACATTTCTTTCATCAAGAGGTAATAACTTAATTGCTTATATTACAAACTAAAATTATCTTAATCAAACTCAAATCTAAATTAGAAAGACTTGTTAACTATTGTTAAATTAATTTGCCTGTACGAAAAACAATTTAATAATTCAGAACGAAAACTACATGGCAACATTTTTATGGCCGAAAACGATGTTGCACTACTTTGAACGGATGCGGGTGAAGAAAGTAATGCGGGTGAAGAAAATAATTATGGAGACATTTGAGTATTAAGCTCTACTTATCCTCTTCTTAAAAAAACGAATATAGTGACTGCAACAGTCCATGTCACTGTGTCACGTCCTCTTGTAAGATGACGAATTTTTATTTGCTTTAAAGATAAAGCTGTAATGTTAGATAAAAAACATCTAGCGTGTGCTATCTCCAATCTTCAATCGTAGCTACATTACGTTTTTAAACTTAGTGACGCAGATAGAATGATTAGCTATGCGAATATTTTATCTCCTCTATTTTTACAGCTGCATTTAATTGAACGATCTTCTTGTAAGGCTTCCTGTTTTTTAGGAGACTCTTTATAATTACTAGTATTTACACAGATTTGTTTTTGTCTCCTTTGCTAATCGATTTGTGGAGCCAAGTAAATCAAGCGTAGGACACAAGTTTTTTAACAAGGAAAGGAAAGTTTTTTATAATAACAATTATTTAAGAATAATGAAGTATGCTAAAAATGAGGAAAAAATAAGAACATTGGCAAGGGAAAGATTTTACTGACTTTTCATTTTTTCTGAGAAACATAACAAATGTAGGAAAATATATTTCGACTCAGAAGTTTATGTAGAACCTATTGATGTAATTTTGCAAAACTTGTTTATTCTTAGATATTCGGTCGCAAATATTGTAATGTATACTGCAGAATCAATAAAATGTTTAAAAGTAAAAAAATATACTAAGCTGATATCATGCGAAAAAAGTACACTTCAGTCTAAAGCCAATTTTTATACTCAAAGTATAAATTATAGGAAGTATAAATCTCAAATCAAAAGTGTGTTTGTTGTAAACTTAATTTACACAATATTAGGATTACAATTTTGTTTGTAAACAATGATAGCGAGCTACCTTCTGCGCAAACATAAAACAACTAACAAACAAGAAGCAAAAATAAATAAAAAAATATAAGTGAACAAATACTCCCCTCTTCAAGTTTGATGACCGGAACTTTGTTTGAACCGTTTGATAATTACAGTATACTCTCGTTAAGTGGGATACTCAAGGGACTGAGGAAAAATGTACTACTTAGCGGGCGTCCTACCTAAGCAAATCTCCTTATAAGTAGGATTTTCATCTAATAGCTGCATTTGTCCCAGTTATCGAGAGATTGTTGGAGAGACTTAGAGAGATCTTAGAGGGATTCGTAAATTCATAATCACAATATGGTGATAAGTAATTGTGTTTAATTTTTCTCTTTCTTTATCTTATATATGTGACATGACCGCACTCTCACGAAAAAAAGGACTCGAGAAAAGTTTGTTTTGTTTACAAAACATTTCTTTTAAATCATTGCAATGTCTTTAGTCTCGGATTTAAATTATTCCATTGAATTTCCCAACTAAGCAAAGTTATAATATACTACTGAGCGGGCGTCCTACTTATCCGGGGTCTCACTAAAGCTAAGTTTTTTTGCTTGAAAAGGGTAAGGAAGTTTAAGGGACGGAGAGAAAGCGTACTATATAGCGGGCGTCCGACTTATCCGGGGTCCCAATTAAAGAGAGTATACTGTATTTAATACAATATAATTATTTATAGCCGTGAAGAAAATATCTTGTATACTTCTACCATAGACCTTTACTATTGCAACTTGCATTTTTCTCTTGGACCGACCACTTAAATACAATATATGTTTTCTAGGCTCCCACGGAATTGATCACATTGAAAAAATATTTGTTAATCTGATATTTGCGTAGCCATACTGTCTTCTCACTGAAGGAGAGTGGTTTATTTTCCTGCAGCATGTCCCCTGGTTGGTTTCCCGAATCTAACTTACTGACTGGGGGTCATTTCCATTTTCGACAAAATTGGCATAGTAAACAAAAAACGGATGTTAAAAATAATGGAGATGTCAGAATCTTGGTTTATTGTCACCTTGATACTTTTTAACTGTTTTGGCACAGTAGCTAAACAAAGGAAGCATGATCAAAATGATAGTCAAAATAACAGTCAAAACGTTGTGTTTGTGTCACGTAAAAAATAGACTAATTTAGGCCAAATAGAAAAATATTTCATTTTTTCACATCCAGTACAATATTTTCCTCTAACTGCGCCAGAAGTACGTTTTCTCTAATGTTTGAAATTTGCAATTTTCTTACAGCAATATCGTCGCATTAATTATCTCACGATTTCGTTAATATGCAAGTCTTAATCAAACTCTTTAAAAATCCCCTTTGTATTTTTTGGTTTTTAACTTCTTTAATTATATCCTGCTTCCCCAACAAAGGGATACTTATTTAACAAGAACATCAAAGGACATTTTGTAGTCACTTACGGCACGTAATCACTGTCTGGTTTAAGCATAAAAACACTTATTCCTAGTGGCTAACAATAGTCCTCTTTTTGAGCTAGTATCAACAAGTTTTATGCAAATATAAACTTACGACATTACAGTCAAGTGTCATGGCAAGCACTTATTTTTCATTTTTCTTAACGTCATGTAAAGTTCACAAAGAAAATTGGTTCCCATACCGTGTCTAGTTACTTAATTATATGTGTTCTTAACTACTTTAAACAATCAAACAATTTGTTCAACATTAGCTATATGTTGATTAAAAAAGTCAATTCCGAATCAACTTTAGAGTTTAAAATTTCACTGCAGGTTTATTTCTAATCCAGAAATACCACGATATGTTTACTTCTGTATTCGGAAAGAAACACAGCAAAAAACGAAGAAAAAAAACGAAAAAAATAGTTTGCCTGTCCATGACTATTTTCTTAAAAACCATGACCCTTGAATTTCCTGAAAAAATCGGAAACAAGTGCCTTTCAATACTACGCAACGCTCAATAAAGCAAGCGAGTGGCGTAAACGCATAATGACGTACAATAACTCGTCACTATAGTTTATTATAATTGTACATACAAAGTTTTCGTGCAGTTAGTTGAAAGGATCGTTCTCCCAACAGAAACGAGGGAATAAGTGTTATAAAATTCTTCCTAAAGAACAAAACATCACACACAAAAATTGACCTTGTCGTTCGTGCAATATATTTTGTCGCATCACGAGTAATAACAAGATCGTTGATATCCCTAACAGGAATAAGAGATATGGTATTATAAGTTTGGTAAGTTTAGATTACAGCGGCACCATGTCCACTGGAAACAGAAATGCGCGCACAAATCCAAAATGGTGGCGATTCAAGCAAATTCACTGGTCGAAATCATGAAATTTCGTCATTATACACCACGGCTAAATTAGACTATTTTCCCAATTTTAAAATATACTTGAATTTTTGTCAGACTGAATAGTAAAAAACCGATTTCGTTTAGAAAAGGAACTGACATAATTTTGTTGGATAATCTCCCAACTCCGGGATGCATTTCACCATAGCACCTACATAACTCCTAGCAATATGTTGAGAACCACCTGGAACCACCAATGCAATAATTACTTTCATAACCAGAAAAAAAAATGTTTGGTTGTTTGCAAGTAAACCTCCTGTCGAGTGTAGCTACTCATTGTTGTTTGTGTGTGTGTTTTAAATGGATTTGCCTTTTAGTAGTAGTGTTCTTTAATTTTGGTATAGACATTTGTGTGTGACAGGCCTGTACAATCATCTTGAAATGTACGAATCTAGTGTACATAAATATTATCCTAACATCTATTTACTAAGTGCTTTTACTTGTTTATTTTCGTATGACAACAGGTGTGTTTATACAATTGATGCCACAACAATTCTAAAGTCCCAAAACATTTTTAAAAAACATTGTCCCCAAAACTGTACATTTCGCTGACTTTAGAGCATCGGTAAAAATTAAAATAAATTGGGAATTTCTCATGTAAATCTTTCAGGTACATCCATTTTGTAAAAGAACCTCGGGATTCTTTTAAATAAAGTATGGCAGTTAGCTGTAGAATATCCATAAAAAGATTTTACATACTGGGTATTTACAAGTTAAATTTAAATCTAAAAAAAAACTATAAATGCATTAAAAGATATTTTCAAATGAAAAGACAATATATCTCCTAATTTTAGTGGCATATCAAACCCATGATATGCCATTTCTGCAGATAAAATGTTCAAAAGATTCATTTAATTTAATGATTTAAAGTCATAAATCTGTTGTTTCGTAGCTATAGCTAGCTAAAAAACAACATTTTACATACAGTATTAAACAATTTGGGACAGAAAACATCGATCTTGGCATAATATTAAACTTTCTTTAATGAGTGCGAATATCTGCATGGGTCCATAATATGCTATCTGGCAATGTCTTTCATTACTCGTTTTTGAGTATTAAAACAACAAAATGATAACCTAGATGTAATTGCTTGGATGACACCAATTTGCTTTTCACTCGTCCTTGCCTGTTCAATGGCAATTGTTTCTTTCAAGTTGTTTTAATAGAGCGTATAGACAACCACATAATTAGGACAGTATACGCTATATATTTAAAAGTATTACAGAATGTTGGTTTTTTAGATATTGCCATCTCTAATTCATTTTATGTGCAGAAACAAGGATATGTTATAAACCATTTATATCGCTAACAGAAAATCAAAGACAAAATATTGTCCACAACGTTCTCAAACGCGATTTTAATAGAAAATGATATTATCCCCGGGTTTTTGAATTTGCTGATGGCGTCACCACAAAAATACTGACGCCAAAAGCAAATAATGATGCTAATTTATTTCTCTTCTTTCATACAACAATTGTGTTAAGTTTTATGCCATTGCCAGATGGAATTTTTGCACCCCGTACATTCAAGGCCGCAAAAAGTCGATACTTAACAAGCTTTATACTAATCTTGAAATTTGTTGCACATCGGTAATGACTCACCGTTTTTAAATTTTAATTTTCCGCTGAAAACATTTGTTTTTTTAATCATTTGAATTTTTGAGTTTTGTTCCATTATACTGTTGACAACTTTTAACGAAGTATAGCTAAGCATACCTCCATGAGCTGTATAGGTAACTATATAGCAGTGTTATATAGTTACCTGACAATGTAAGAGTTTCTACTTATGAAAAGCTTCGTTTTTTTATTTGTACAATTTTAGATGTTATTATTTTAGTAAAATTTAACATGGCGAAGAGAACAATTTTAAGTATAGCTAAATTCTCTTTTAAAATGGAGCCACTGTGGTTTGGTTAATTAAGCAAAATATACAAGAATTCGTCTGCCGTGCATATTCCCTGCATCAATATTTGATGCATATTTTGTGTGTTCTTTGATACAATTTTGTTTTAGGACGCGAAGGGACAGAATATTGCTGAAAAGATGTTGCTGACAAGTAATTAACATATTTGTATCATGAAATTTGTGATATAATTTTCTCAATTTTGATGTTTCACCAAATTTCTAAATTCTTTTGGAATGTTATATCTGTATTTCTAATTTAAATAAACAGACTTACGAAAACATGTTTAAAGTTCTTTATGTGAGTTACGAAACGTGATCGTTGTTTGCTCTGTGATCTTTCCCGATCATTTTAAATTCTGAGGAGCCGACGTATCTCAAACGGTAATTACGATAATTTTTGTGTCACTTTTGCGTTATTTCAAGTTCTATGGAATAATTACATTTATTTGTCTTAAAAAATATGAAGCACAGGATTAGCAGTGGTAGACTACCCTTTGGCACTTAAACAATTTAGGTATTGCTACACCATATAAACAGGACTTTACTGAATACCGAACAAACAGGTTTCATTCATATTGTCATGAAACTAAAATATGGAGGACTTTACTTATGTACCGAATATGCTTCCTGCTTTTCTTAAAAAGTTTCGTTTATATTCTTTCTAGTTTTTCCTGAACAAATCAAAGCGTGTTAAGTTTAATTACATTTGTAAAGCCCTGTCAAAATTTTTGGATGGAGAAGCTCCTTGGTCATAATATTTACGAAAATACGTAAAATACATGACAATGCTGATTTAAGCTAAAAGTTACGTGATTTTCATGATAGGACAGACTGGTTTGCGGAAGAGAATAAACAATCGGACACAGATGTGAATAAAGTTGAAAATTCGATGCGTAAAACCTACATCGCGCAAACCTTAAAAAGCTCATAAGATTGTCTGATTTTTACCATCCGAGCGGAAAACAGAAAAGCGATGAACTCACGTTCGTCTATAGACGACATCGTATCATACCAGAACCATTAACCGTGTGTTGTACCACCTAAATGATGGTCCCAAACGTAATTTTGTTTCTGAAGTATTCGTGCAAATTCCAGGAGATGTTGATAGAAAGTTGATATTTAACAATAGAGAACAGTATGTATTACCAGATGATCTAGAATTATTGAAGGACAAGCGCAAGGTAACACAAGAGGCGCATGGCTTATTATTCAGCATGACTTAGAGCTAGTTTAGATCAATTAAAAAGACGATCATAAATTAAAGGCAACAAATGCCTTACTGAGAAGCCAGACATTCTGTTTAAATGGTATGGAGTTAACCTAGGATCTCTCAACCATAGGAAAGTTGTTTTCTACTATCGTACTCACAGCTGCAGGTGGCGGTGGTGGCTTATGCTTGTTCAAGTTTTTAAAATATCTGGCAGGCGAAGCACTGTCTGGTGTTATTATCGTAATTATATTTGGTAAAACCGCCGCAAAGATTGTAGAATACATGGCAGGACACCTCTATTTCTACAGTTGCTGTCCTGACAATTGTTGTCGTGTATATAGAGACACAAAAGGTCGTAGTCCTATCGATTTGCGTGTGGAGCTAGCCGTGCACAAACCTGTCACTTTTCAGTTTAGCCAGAGACATGCAGGAATAACAGTTACCCTTTTTTGTTCTCCTGCTTCTCTGCCTTGCTTGTCTCGTGTGCTGGTATTTTAATTTTTCCATCGTGATATTACGGCCCTAACTTGGGCCTTCAATAGGGCTTTTTCATAGGCTTTGGCAAGATTTTAATATTTTTTAAATAATCAATCATTGCGCAATGTGAATTATTTATAAAAAAAAATGAGCGCGCCGTATTTCAAATTTCGAATAATTATGCGCGGGAACTGACAAAATTTAATACTATAATAACAAAATAAAAATCTCTCCAGGAGGGGGTTATAAACATGATTAACAAATTTTTGTAAAATAATTTTCTTTGATAATACATAAAATTTGAATATCTGCCATTTTAAGATATGAAAATGTAAAAACGAAGACAAACTTTGTTCTGTCGCAAAAGTGCTGTAATTTAACTATTCCAGATGAGTTGAATAGGAAAAATCTCCTTAGGATTTTTTGGTTACTGCACATCTCGAGTTAAATCATGATGATTTTCAGTCTGATCAGGTAGCATTGTGATACTTTGCAGACCGGAATATATGAAAACTGACTTCATGTACTTCCCCTGTATAAGCAAAAATATCAAAGACCCTATTAAAAAACGACTTTTACCACTAGATAGAGTCAAAGAGAGGATGAAAACATTGTATTATATGTCAAATTTACTTGTTCCCTTACAGAGATATAGTCTGTAAAATGTCCCAAAAATGACCTAAAATTGACATTTTATGCTGATGTTAGCATTTCTGTTTTGAATTTTATTAAAAATCAATTTAATCGTTTAAAAGAAGATAAAGATGGTTTTTCTATTTAACGAGCTGCCGTTAAGGAGGTATTCTTTTTTCATAACAAGATATAACTACAAAGATATAACTAAGAACACTAAAATATAACTGCAAAACAAAATAGAAACAAACAAAATATAACGTGCTAACGTTCTTTTTAACACAATATAACAATAAAACTAATCAGATTAATAGAATTAAAGTATGTATCAGAAGCTACTGCGTTTTTTAACAAAATATAACAATAAAAACAAAATACCAATGTCCCATTGTTTTCTATCATTGAGTGTTCACACTTTTGTACACCTCACTTGATTTACAACAAGTTCTGTTTTTTAATCAGTCAACATAGAAATTATTATGTCGCCTGTCACTTGCTATTCGAAGTCAAAATATTTTTCCACTACCCAATGAAACAGAGTTACCGTTTTTAATACTGCAGACACCCTATGAAAAGGTCTTCTAGCTTGTGGGAGAGGTATTTAAAGCTTACCAGAAGTATCCTCCATTCTTTTTTCTTCATTTCATGTTCTTTGATTTTTTTAAATTTAATCACCTTTTGATTTGTGTTTATTCATTGTGTTAATACAGTGTCTAAAAAATTGAAATGTTAATGAGGTAGGGCTTTAAAAACATTAAAAGATCCTATGCGTAAGAATAAACAGCAAAAAAGCTGAAAGTTTAAACTAACAAAATTAGACGGAATTTTTTTGATAGCTTGAATTTTGTCTGTAAAATGCATACATTATTTAACAAAACATTTTACATCATAGAATAGCAATAAATTATTCTTTATGCACACATCATCAAGAGACTATTTGTGTATTATTTTGTGGGAGTTCTGTTAATTCTTGTTGTTCAGCATTGATATTGAAAACACAAAGCATGAAATAAATATTGGTGTTTTCAATTTCTCTAAAAATGGTGTAATAAAATGTTTGAAGTAGGCTGTTAAATTTTCGGTTAGATAATACATTACATTCATCTGCAGACAAAAAAATGTTTTTTAAATAACAACATACTAATACTGGACTTAAGATTACGATTGATAACATAGAAACTATGTTTCCGAGAGCACAATTAAATGCTTTGAAATTTGTCAGAACTGCAATTGTGCAGAATATTGAAGTTCTGCGAATTATTATGTATATTTAGAGTATCTTGGTTAGGTAGTAATTAAATTTTAGTCAAACATAAAATATCTAAATTCTGTATATGTTTGCCTTTTCATAGTTAATTAGCAATTTTTTTTCTTGGGCTTAAGGCAATAAATAACAAACTAAATTTGATAAATTTTCTCCCTGATCTTTGTCAGAGCATCTTCAGATCACAACTAAAAAAATTCTTTCAAAATGCATGTACAAAATGTTAAAAATTATCTTGGTATAAATAAAAGGCATCTCAGAAAAAATCGCCAGAGTATGCAAGAAATATCTCTTTGCATAATTGTGCCATCAGTAGAAATATCTACGGCATGACGGGATAATGATCCAGTGTGTAACAGTGCAATACACAATATGTCCTCAAAAGATACACAAAAATCTTTGCTGAAAAGTACTCTCTTTGCGCAATCATACTATGAAGTAGCACGGGAATCAGATCTGATAGCAAAGGGGCTAAAATACCAAGTCAAAAAAAAACCGTCTAAAGATGTCACTCTGCTAAGGGTTACATACATTTAGCTATTATTGAAGAAATGCTGTTATTGTAAATCGGAGTTGTTGACAACTTTATGAAGAGTTAAACCTTAAACTGTGAACAGTACATTTCCAGGATAACATCAATGGCAATTAAGTGCGTCGAATCACAGGCGATGTCTCTTTGTTAACTTTCAGTTGGATATCTGTTTCAGCGGGTTCAATTGAAACCCATCTATTAGATCTGCATTAATTCCAGCATTCCAGTCATCAAAACATTACTACCATTGTACACTTTCACATGTTTGACGGTACCAATCTGACCATTGATTAATCCATCAAAAATATCTATATTCACTGTTATCATTACGCAAGCATCCATCTTAATTTTAAGTTAACTTGCAAGGTCTCTAGTTTCACTTTGATTACGGTTTAATACTCTGTTAATAGTGCTTTCAGCAACATTTTTTGGTAACTTATCAATCGATTGTATAGTTAAACAGCATTCATTTAAAGATTCATGCATTTATTTTGAAGTTTAGCAGGTGCATTCTTAGCAAATATATAAAGCGGTTCAAAAGGATACCCACCATCAGAATTCAATAATATTTTGTCGTGGTCATATAGACTAACAAGTCTGACAGCTCAACAGCTGATCCATTTGTCCAAAATTCCTTTTTTGTCTCATCACTTCTGTTATCCCAGCTAAAATGCTTCCATAAGTGGACTAAGTTTAACCTCAACTTTCATTAATGTGGATAAGTTCTTCATCAATTTACGTGCCTAGCTATAAGCAACATCAAAAATGTGTTTTTGCTTTTCATTTAATATCATTGAATCCAAATCTTCATGATACATAAATTTGATGAATTACATGTCAGTTGGTTATGAAACACTACAGCGCCTTAACTAACACTTTCATTGTCTAATAGTCCATTGACATCACCTACTATTTCCTCTTTAACTTCATCATTTTTTTCGGTTAAATAAGAATCTTGATTTACAATTGAATGAGCGTTTAAGTTTACTAACGTTTTATCAACAATATCACTGAATGGTTCATATACTTGCTTATTTTGATTGACCACAGCCAACACAGTAGGGTTATTAGCTTTTGTATATAACTAACTACCTGTGTCTGACATTAAAACAGATTCATTGCGAAAAGGATAGTACAGCAAAATCGATGCATTTTGCTCAGGCTACTTATGTTTATTGGGTACATTCCGGCAAGATAGCAGTTAGTCGGAAACTGTGCATAGCAAAATTGATCCAATATGGCGCATATTCCCTTTTTAAAAGTTTTATAGCGTCTATCAACATAACGACAGAAATTCATCAATTTTATATTCAGTACGACAAATTATATGGTGTTTCTGGCAAGTTAATATTATCAAATAGCACTCTTTTAGGCATCTGTTTCTGTTTAGGCATCAATAAATGAGGTTAAAAGTTATACCTTGCTGTATAGAGCCCGTACTTAAGTCTTTTTAGCCAATCAGCGCTGCGATTAGTTAATAAATATATATCGCGTTGTTTTTATTAACTCTGATTTATAATAAATTCAATTAATCCGGTACAAAAACCACATATATCGGATTGGTTGAATTGACGCGTTAGAGAGACGGCACAAAAGGTTTTTAATACATTTGCTCCACTCCTTGCGGCCCATCTTACGTGATGACAACTTCTATATATTGCGAATCAAATTATATAAATTCAAAATCTGCTGACTTATCTGCATGCAGCTCTTGTATACATTTCTGTACTTTTAACAAACATTTAAATTTTAAAATAACTGAAAACCTGCTTATCACAAACTTGGTCATCTTGACCTACTGTGAGAATCAAGCTTGTGCACATGACTTTTATCGCATATCAGTGCACAGCTATAACCACATGAAATAAAATTTTGCTGTTACCAATGACACATAAAGTCATTATTCAAGCAGCTGATAAATAATCCTTTTCACTTAGCACCAGCGACAATCTGACTAGGAGATTTATACCGGCATGGAAACCTTTAATGTGTATTGTACATGGTAATTCGTGAAACTCTAACGACTTCCGTAGGTTTACCTTTTTTATGATTAGCATCGCCAAATTCCAAAACGAATTTAAATGAAATTCTTTTCAAGTGAAAAAAACAACAACTGGTAGCGCTGGTTGAAAATTCCATCAAGGAACGATCTTATGCACTCCGGTGGGAAAAAAACTTTTCCCGTAAATAAAATATGTCCTTCTTTCTTGACCGTAAATAAAATATTTCCTTCTTTCTTGACCGTAAATAAAATATTTCCTAATTTATTGACCGCAAATAAAATATTTCCTTCTTTCTTGACCGTAAATAAAATATGTCCTTCTTTATTGGCCGTAAATAAAATATTTCCTTCTTTCTTGACCGTAAATAAAATATTTCCTTCTTTCTTGACCGTAAATAAAATGTGTCCTTCTTTCTTGACTGTTTCTTTCTTTGGCATGAGGCGCATTGGGGCATAAGCACTAGTCAAGAATGTCAAGGTAATAATCAGACCTAGTCCGATTTCCGAGATAGAAATTATTCACAACAAATCAGTGAATAAATATTTACATTTCGCATGGACTGCAATATCAAAACGAGCATTCAATTAAATACTTTGTATAATTATGCAATTAGATAAAGATATGCCACACCTACGAGTCCTATAAATAACTAATAGATCGACCGCCCAACATTTTTTGCCAAAAACTAAACTGACGCCCAAAATGTTTTGGACGTGAGTCAGGCAGCCCACTTTGTCGGCGTAGTGTCTTGCAAAATAAAGGTGAATGAATCTTTGAATTGGGGCATGAAAATGTAAAATTTGTTATCTTAAAAAATAACATTCCATGCAAGCAACCGAAAAATGGCCAAACCACAACCACAATAGTTCAATTATTTTTTTATATCTTTTTCATTTTCTTCCTAACGTTTTTGCCTATCTTTTTAAACCCTAATGTCCTTTCAACACGATCTTTGCCACTCCAAACAAATCAAATTTTCCACATAGCCTCCGGTCGCTGACACAAATGTCCCAATCCGGATTTTCAAATCAGTCAGCGTTCTTATTTCCGCGCTTTTACACCGGACTTCACTTTTATTAACCAAACAATAACCTTCTACTTTTCACGTACTAAGCCATGCCGGCGTTTAGTTTTACCTGAAGGCGTCCACCATACCGCCACAATACTTAACCACGAGACCACGAGGATGCATTGATTTTACGCAGTCCATCAGTTTTGTTCTCATCCATTTTTTTTTAAGTTTAATTGCATTTTTATCACATATATACCAATTTTAAATGAATATATTTTGAACTTTTACAACTAGCTACAAGGACCAAGAAATAATTTCGTTCTTTGATCTCGAATTACCCTAGCTAGCATACCAGCTATTTAGTACTTGTGAGTTTTAGCTACTTTCATTCCTCACTTTATAATTTGGTTAAAAAAGTGGAAATAAACAGCTAAGTAGCAAGTCATTCTGATGCTTTTTTTTCTGAGATGAACTTGGTGGACTTCTAAGTGTATTCTGAAACCGGAATAGCAATGTAAAAGTATGGGCAAACAGATTTTTCAATGGGAGCATATTTTGCCAAAATGTCCGGCTAAACGGCCTGTATTTTCTTTTTAATTTTAATTCTTTGGTGACGAGCACTGGAGGACGAGGACTTTTAATATTAGTACAAGACGGTAAACTTATTAAAATTTAAAAAGAATATTTCCAAACCGAAATGTCCTGTGAAATATAATCACTTTAAATTTTGGGATTGTATGGTTTTTAAACCGATTTGATGAAATGAAGCAGAAAATTCCTTGACGTATCATCATCATTCGTGAGTTCTTGAATTTAGGTATGTCAATTGTGACAAATATAATAGTGCAGGAAATGAAATCAATTCTCGTGATTAAAATAAGTTAGTTAGGGTCCGAATAGGTTATGAATAAAACGCTCTAAGTTTGAGATTTGAGCATCCTCGTCATCAGGGTTTGTTGCCTATGTCAAAGCCGCTAGCGCTTAATTGACGGCTAAACAAGACCCTGGTACAGGTTGCTTTTCATAACCAGTATATTGGTTACTATAAATAATTAATGAGTTTGTTTCGCTATTACAATTTCTGCAGCTAGTAAAAGCAACTTGATCGAGTCCTCGTTTTTCACATGCACATGATGTCGTGTGGAAGTTTATGTTTTTTCAACGCTTGACTTTCGAAAGTTTTAGTTCAAACCAAGTTATTATTTGTTCACCCTGAAACTATATTTTATAGTATGAAATCTTTTAAGAAGCATTATTTATTAACAAAATGTGGTAACGTGTGATTGGATAAAGCTGATTTTTTGGGATATATACCGATACAAGAAGACAACCTAGGCTCAATTTAGCTGGCTAGCTTTTATATTTTACAAGTCTAGTACCTCTTTGGAAAAATCCTTTCCCTTCCCTCAGCTAGCAACTTTCCCAGTTGAACCATGGCAAAAAAAAATCCAGAAGCAATATATACTGCGTTTAAACAGCAATATAATGTGCTTTGGCATGATAGATTCACTACTGATGAATATCCGAAAGGTCAAGGTCTGGTTCACATTTCCAGAACTGTGTTGGTAAAATAATTATAGGTGCCAAAAACAACCACCTGAGAAACTTGTGATCAAGAAAGGCCTTAGCAATCTAATGTCTGACCCAAGTGGTTAGAGATTAATCTACTTGTTTATTACTTAAATGTGTTTTATAGCTAGTTAAATTTCATTTTAGCTGTAAATTCTTTTTGTGGTGTTTTTAGACCCAAATTTTGCTTCGAAACGTGACAATTTTCTAGCTAGCTGTGTCTTTTGTGGCTAAATTTTGCACAAGTGTGATTTGTCTGCTAGCTAGCTATACATAACAGACTAACAAAATTGTTTGCACTTGTTGTTAAGTAGTCAGATCAGTTGCCTAAAATTGGAACATAATAAATCGTTGCATATATTATGACGCCTAAATGAATTATCTATTTTGGATGTAAACCAATCGCATTACAGAACTCACCAGCCTGTACCAGGGGTTTTTTCGACGCGAGCTCGATATCAAAAAGGCAAAAGCCCCTGGGGACGAGGTTGGAGATTTGAGGTGAAATGTTTTATCCAGTCCAGCAAAATTGTGCGTGTGTTTTTACAGCGTGGTGTTGAAATATTCAATTAATAATGCCTATATGAAGACTTGGTTTACATGATGGAATTTCTGCATTTTACATATTATGTTAATCGCTTGGCTAATGATTTAGAAACACATTTGGTAGTAAAGGAAGTAACCAACCAAAAGGGTGAAAAATCCTTTAGGGCTACAGCCGACGTGTGACGCCGGGTCCCAGCTAGTCTATCTATTTGGCATACTTAAAAACGGGGGCTTTTGTAATCGAAAACATTAAATTCGCACCTATAATTATAGTAATACCTCCCGTCAAACCAAATCTCGTTACTTCATGTAAACAGGCGACAAGGATGCGCGAAATAGCGATTTCAGAAATATGTAGGAACGGGCGATTCACCGTGGACTTTTCCACAGGCTAACGTCTAGTTTAAGTAAGATTTCTGATGCAAATGTTAGTGCAAGTTCAAGCATTTATGTTATAGATAGCATTGGTACCGCGAAGAACCTGGCTGCCAAATCATTCAGATAGCGTTCTGTGACACCAGCAGATCTTATAAACGCAGTCAACCGTCTGAATGTAAGTGAAATCCCAACCTTGTTAGAACAACATAGTATTAGTCAGGTAAAGTTTTTTCTGATATTTTTTTCTTTTCACATAAGTAACACTCCACACAGTAAAAGCAAATCTATTAATTACACAATCACGCCAGTAACCTCACGACAATCTTTACGTCAGGGATTTTTCAAAAGTTTTTCCAATATTCATCTAAAATGAAAAGAAGGATAAGTTAAATATACAGTGCACTCTCGATAAAACGAACCCCCATATAGTGAACTATCGATTTAACGAACATCCATATAGTGAATTCTCGATTTAACGAACCAAAATTTTTGTCCCGAACTCAAGACACCAAATGTAACAGAAACTCGGCAATATTTTCAAAGTTTTGTGCATCATCGGTATCAATATTATGTTTCACATACAAAAAAGTGCAATGTAATCCGAATCGAACAGTTTAAATCATAGAAACATTAGTAGAACATGCAGTAGAATAAAAATTTTCGGATATCATCTTTTTAATAACATTATCATCAGCTTTACTTTTTACTTATAGGAGATGCTTACGCAATAAAACAAGTGTTAGAACCACTGATCTTTAAAAGATAATTCGCTAGATTTATGAAGACGTTCATTGTGAAAAATAAAAAATGTTGCTTTGATTCGAATGTGTTTTGAATTGTATTCTGGTAGAGTTCTCTTTGAGCGCACTTCAGGTAATGTGTTGGCCTTAATGCTATATATTTTTGTAGGGTAAAAAAATACAGAATTTTAATTAATTGAGGCAAAGCTGCAATATTTATTTTTACTTTTCTCCGTTTCCCTTCGCGGTTTCTTATCCCGAGATGCTACTGTGTGCATCTGTCGGGTGAGAAAGCATCTTGTTTTGATAATATGTTTTTAATAACATTACCTTGAAAATCTTCTTCCCATTTTTTAGGATCATTCTCCATTTTCCAAGCTGAAATATCGTCTGCCAGATTGCCTAAGTTTACCATCGATTTTGAGCCAGTTGCTGACCGTTTTGCATGTTCAACCTTTTTTCTGTCTGAAACATCTTTTTGAATCTCTGCGGAAGTAAAAAAAAGTGTAACAGTGATTAGTTTCACTTTTTAACACGGAAAGAAATCACGGCAATTTCCGGAAGTACTTTGCTTTGAGTTATTTTTTTAAGAAGTACTTACTCTTGGAAACTGATTTTTTAAATTCGTCTTTCCGGAGTGACATGGGAATATTTTCTATAGATAACAATCAATCTTGTCATATTAAAACAGCTTAACTGTAGAGTTACTTGAGGAAAGCGATGCTTGGCTTAAACTTTCCCTTTTGTAATTTGTTAGTGAAAACATAATGCTGATCATATCTCGCTCAATGAACTAAAGATTGTAGCGCAAACATAACCATAAACTACAAAATTAATTAGAAAAATAGCAAAGAAAAAGATGAAGGGTCATCTCTGTACATAAATTTTTTCTCGTTACAGCCTTCGCATCTGTTATTATCACTGTGTGAAGTTTTTAGCATAATATATTTTTGTTCTTTTATCATAGAGCATTGGAAACTTCACCTTCTCTTCTGTCTAGTTCTGAATCCTTCTCAGTAGACTCCTTCTTTACAAGTTCTAAAATATAGTACTGGGTTATCGTACACATATTATATCACAGTCAATATCATGCCCTGGTGCCAAAATGATTACAAATTATCAGCAATTAATATCTGACTGATGCAGCAAATCAGTTAATATAAAAATATCCTATAATTTTAATGGTTTCAAGCAATAACTTTATAGGAATATTATTTTCACAGGATTTTGTATGTAGCCATAGTAATCGGTTTGGAAAGGCATTATGACATGGTACCATAAAAACGTAAACAAATAAAAAAACAGATAAAACCATCAATTCTTTCAATTCACAAAGTGTAATCGAACGTTCTTGAATTAAATATATATCAAAATTAAACATGTGTTTTTTACCTCCTTGACAACAACATTTTTCTAAAAATTGCGTTTAACATTCTGTTTACACAAAAAAAGGCCACCTCTGTCTGTACTTATTTTCGCGGGCTTTGTATTTCACAGTACAACAACAAAACCGGTTAGTATCCGTTTATTATTTCTGCAAACCTGTGATATCGTCCAATTGCTTGTCTATTCCTGTTAGTGCATCTAACAATGATTTTTTTGTTGCTTGTCTATTTACGTGAGATTCTTTCTTTTTGTTAACACCAGGTCGCAACCCAAGGCCAAAGTGTTGAGGAACATGCTTGATGTTATCATTTTCTAAAAAGTAAAAGTTGCAGTGGTCCTTTGGTAGAAGTAGGTATTATTATTATTACTCCGAAGATTTATACAGGATATCCACCTCAGTGTTGGAAACACTGTTATCAATGTGGGTCCTGTGTTCTGAATGTATATAATATGTTTACACCGGTATTGCGTAACCGATTTCCCTCACATGACATGGGTTCACCCGTGGCCGTGGTAAAACCACTTGCTAAACATATCCGCGCTGTGGACCGAACCAC
Organism: Hydractinia echinata; assembly: GCA_030067915.1. Taxonomy (NCBI): domain Eukaryota; kingdom Metazoa; phylum Cnidaria; class Hydrozoa; order Anthoathecata; family Hydractiniidae; genus Hydractinia; species Hydractinia echinata. The sequence goes on from JASGCC010000080.1 coordinate 751,490, forward strand.
GGACCTCGTGATTACGGAGCGAATTTCATAACCACAAGGCCACACGCCACACGTATTTAAGATCTCAAATAATTGTAACCAGATTGTCGTTGATTTCCATGTAATAATGTTTTTTAAGGGTTTATGCAACACATAAATTGTAAGTAAAATAAAATCAGTTATTTATATCTATTGCATGCCGTCCTCCTTCACAGACGTTTACACAAAATATGTACGATGCAATTAACACTAATTGTGTATAACTGTATATATGTAGAAAACTGTTTTTAATTTTTACTCTTTTATATAGCACTGATGATGGATATGTTCTAAAAAGCCTCCCCTGCAAATAAAGTGTGCGCCAGTTATAACCCCTGATCTTCCTCTCCTTAACTACACCATTACTCTATCTCATCTAGATGAATCAATTTACAATCTTAAACTATCGTTATCAAGAACTTTAAACAAAACCTTAGAATTCGCTCTTGAACTAAGTAACAGATAGCCCGGGACAGGGTCTCACTTTTCCGTAATACCGTGGTAAATTGGTTCATTTTAATTTCCGACAAAGCTCTTTCAGTTGTATGAACGTTTATGCAAATTCCAGATGAAGATGATTAGAAGATGGTTTATGAGTAATAATGCAAGATAAAAAAGCATTAGAAACATTCATAAAGAACAACAATGTCCAAGTTCCCTTCAGCAAGTGTCTGGTTCCGAGTCCTCTTGTAGGGTCATAGATCCTGGCAGCTACTACAAAATCCTTACCCTCATTTTTTCGGTCGATCGTTTTAGATTGATATGGATGTATTTTTACCGACAGTGGACTAAGTGTATAACTATTTTTAATACTTTATAGAAAAATTTCATGAAACACAAAGCTGAAATATTTTTTGTGATGTTTATTAAAATCTGGTATCAATACATATAAATCCTTAAAGGACGGTATGTTTTTAAGACTCCGTTTTCAGTCAACACATAGTCAGTTCTACGATTGGTGACTGAGAACAAGACCTACATGATTCATGTTTGTTATATTTGGGTAACCGAATTCATCATCTTTCTACTTTGACACTTCGTCATTGGAAGAGGAACTTTTCATGACAATCTTTTCCTCAAGAGTTATGACGGCTTAAGTGTAGAGCTGTTTTACCCGGATATTCCCAGGACCGCCCTTTAAGTGTTATATTTAATAATTGGCAGACATATATACCTGGATTATCCGATAAGACTTCGTGAAATAACGATTTTCCAACTTTAACTGAAAAATTAGAAGAAGAAAAATATACCAATTTAAATAAAACAAATGCAAAGTTATTTACAGATTTTACCGGTAATTAAGATTGTATTATTTATCGTATTTACTTCTTTACAAATAACAAAAATATTTTATGATAAATATTTCCGTTAAAAAGTACACCAACCTTTTGCATCAGATCTGAATTTAAAATCTTCGTGTTTTGGTGGACCATCGACTACATATGAAAAAAAAATTAAAAAAATGTACGAAATAGTATATTGAGCACATCGAGTGAAAAGTGTTTAATGAAGAGTTTAATGAACAGGAAATTCTTAATTTTGGAACAAGATTGATTGGTAATTGATTGGTTATTCCCGTTTGCAGAGATTTTTGAAAATTGTCTTAGATTATTTTCTAATCAGAACAAAAAAACCATGAGAAGAAAAAACCTAAATTTAGAAATATTTCTGCACCATTTCCTGACAATACAAGTCTGAAGGATTATCTCGGTAACATTTATCGCTGTTGTTTTGCAATACATCAGCAAGACCAGAGTTGAAATTTCCAAAAGGAGTCGTGCAAATAAAAGGCATGTGGCTGCATTCTATTTTTAAAGCTTGTAGATGATAGTTGCATATCTACTACATTTTCATTATGACGAAAACCGCTTTGATTATGGCTTATAAAAACAATGTCGCGAGAGACTTAATGAAATGCTGCTAGTTGCAGGAACAATTTACAGAAATTCAAAATACAATTGGTAACGGTCAGAAGCTTAAGATCAGAGCTTATCCAGTTAAGTTTAATTTTTTACCCAGTTTGGATAGTACAGGGTGTAGAAATATGGAATATTCACCGAATGGGACTGAAATTGAATTTTCGACAAGACACAAAATCAATATTTTGACGTAAAACAAAATCAATTTTTTATTTTATCATAGTATGCTTTTTATCTGGCAAATTTTGTCGAAAACGAAGCAATTTTAATATTTGAACGAGTTTAAGCCTAAAACGGTGTTTAAGTGACAAACATCAACATTTTGATATCACTATCCTTTACAACAAACTTGTTTTGCTTACGACAAGTGTTTCGTGCAAACGACGCATATGATTAAAAGTAACGCAAAAAACTTGTGCTAACATTAGCACAGCAGTCCTAAATCTGTCTAAATCTCTCTCCTTCGGGGCGTGATATTTTTTTTCAAATGTCCTGAAATTTGCCCGTTAATGTAGAAATAAAGGTATCGATGCTGTTACCTCGCCTATGTCCCTGGAATTATGCTGTAAATTTTGATATATGAAATGAAAAGTTCCAAGTTGCAAGCACATTTTCCAAGCACGTGTTTCAAGCACTTTACTTGAAATTTTACATTTACAAGGAAAAAAGAACTTATTTCTAAAGCGTTTAAAAATTGATTTCAAGTTGGCAACCTAATTAAATCTATGTTATAATACCCGTATACCTCTGTTCCGTCTGTCACGCAAAATGGTAACCGCAGTAGCGAGACACACGAAATGCGGTAAATAAAGGACGGGCGAACCCGTGGATTTTATCTACGAGCCACCGACTAGTTTTGCAGAATTATCCTCGGAAGAAGGGAAAAAATTCTGCTTCTCTAGTTATTTTGCTACAAAGTTCTGAAGAAGTGCAGAAAAAATGTCGGTAAAAGAAGTTCTTTAGACCATTCTACTGCAGCTTTACGCTTAGCTGATTATATTCCACATAACCCAATACACAATACACACGATGTAATCGTTCACAAAATCGCATGCTGCGACATTCAGAACAGGTTAAAATAATACTTTTCGGCTCTACTCTCCTTTTTTTTGGTGGGAATTTTGTTCATCAAAGGTTTATAATTTGAGTACTTTAACCATCATTATTTTTTAAATTCTTAAAATCCAGGACGCAAATCTTACACACCCTTTGCATGTGATTACTTTTCCGCGCAAGTTCTTTTTTTGAATTTAATTTAGTATGGATGTTTCATACTGCTTTCCATTCTTAATTTTATCCTTTCTATACTAAGAGGTGTTCGCCTACGATGGCTTTGCACTACTTTGTTCATGGACACTTTGTAAAACAAGCCGTATTTGACTTTCTCTCGAAAAGACCAGAAAGCATGTCGTTGCCATTTCCCTACAACGGTAGGCTGCAAAATAGTTTACCTAGACAATGGTGTAGGTCAAGTGAACAATGTCGAAAGTCCACTTTCCAAAGTATCCACATTATGGAACAATCTGCTTACGGTCCGGAATAAAGGGCATGGTCATATCAGTAAATATAAAAACCGTTTAAAATTTTGGATCTAACCACATAAGCTAATCCTAATTTCCTGATCCCTAAGAATAGTGGTTGCGATCTTCAAAATCTCCGCCTTTCCAGTCCATTATAACATGTTTGGGTTTGGAGTTTATTATCAACGAAATCACTACAGCATTGTAGATCAGTATATCAGTAAACATATAATAGAAGTTCTTTACCAACATATAATAATACCTCTTCTATCAAGTTTGTTGGGATTAACTTTTGCTGGCGGGTCAGATCTACCTGTATACGGTATGAATAAATAAGTAAATAAAAATAATGTATATCTTACATGCTGCAAAGGATAGAAAACAGGGCAAAGTAGCGAATATCCAGTCAAGACACAGATTTTTGTAACATGTAACAAGTTTAATCGTCAAAATGTCGCAATTATTTGTGCTTTAATAAATTTTACTGATTGGTTTTTGTAACACAAGTGTACGAACAAAATATGAGCAACCAGAGCATGTCTGGTAAAGCTCATCACATACCTGGATCATCAGATGGAACTTCGTGGAATAATGGTGTCCCAACCTTTACTGCTAATTTAAACAAAAAATAAATTTACCTTTGGGAAGCAAACAAAACGAAGTGATTTACAGCAATTTTGTAAAGTATATATCACTTGCACAAAGGTTTCGGCAAATTAGAATTTTGTTACACTAAGTTCACCAACCTTTTTCATCCGAGGGTGGACCATTAACTATAAATAAAATGATGGGAATGAGAAATGTATAAATTTGTGTAGCAGAAAAAAATTATTTTTAAATGATTTAATTATGCAAGTTTACAAAACAGAGCATTTTTTGCAAAACACTGTCCACAGTAGATTACAGACAACCTACAGTCGCGTTTACTAAAAATAGTTGTTGCTACAACAAACCATTAATGTCTCAATTTTTATAAAATCCGCTCATTTCATTGTTACAAAGTGGACAACGATTAAATATGTAGCTACCTGGATTATCCGAGACGACTTCGTGAAATAATGGTACTCCAACTTTTACTGCAAATTTAAACAGAAAATAAATATAGTTCTAGTGGGTATACTGAAACGAGGTGAAACAGATAATTAGTTTTTTAAGTATAATTAATTTATGTAAATTAATTACTTCTTGTATTCAAAAAAAAATGTCAGCAAGTTGATCATTTTTGTTAAATAACACCAACCTTTTTCATCAGATCTGAACATAGAATCATGGTGTGTGGGTGGACCATCAACTATAAATAAAAATACGCGATTGAAAAGCGTTCAATTTAATGTAGAGGGAAGTTGTGGGTTCTGATATAGGTCTATCATAAGTTTTTTTCCCTTTCTTGCTGATAACATTAGTTGAAAATGAAAAAACTATCACTGATGACCTTGAAATAGCATCGATTTTCAATGATTATTTTTGCAACCTTGTTCCCAATCTTAGAATCAAGCTAAATGAAAATCCACAAAATGATAATATTTTTAATGATAAATCTATCGAGACCTCGTTATCGAAATTTGCTAATCATCCAAGTGTTGTCAAAATCAAACAGTTTTATGGCGAGTCTGGTAAAAAGCTTTCTTTTAGACGAGTCAGCCTATCTGATGTTACAAAAAAAATTAAAGATTTGGATAAAAATAAAACTACATAGCAGTCTGACATTCCAACGAAAATAATACAGGAAAATTCTGACATTTTTGGAAATGTTTTGTGCAATAGCATAAATTATAACATCGACCAATCCAATTTTCCAAAAAGCCTTAAGAACGCAGACGTCATTCCAGTATTCAAAAGGGAGGACCGTACGGACAAGTGTAACTACCGCCCGGTCAGTATACTGCCTAATATCTCTAAGATATTCGAAAAATGCTTATACGAACAAATTGAAGCTTTTTTTCAACCTATTTTTAACAAGCAGTAGTGTGGTTTTCGGATAGGTTTTAGTACACAGCAATGCCTTATAACAATGATCGAAAAATGTAAAAAAAGCCTAGATAATAAAGGATCTTACGCAGCGTTATTGACAGACTTGTCTAAAGCTTTTGACTGCATAAATCACGATTTACTTATTGCTAAATTGCACGCTTATGGGTTTGACAAGGATGCTTTGAGATTAATACATAGCTATTTAACTGGCCGGAAACAAAGAGTTAAAATAAACAACTCATTTAGTACGTTACTGAACATCTTATTTGTTGTGCCGCAAGGGTCTATTTTAGGCCCACTACTCTTCAACGTTTTCCTGATAGATTTATTTCTGATAACGATAGAAACTGATATAGCTAGCTACGCAGATGACAACACCCCATAAACGTATGGGTCTGATAAAAATCAAGTGGTAGAAGACCTTGAAAAAACAGCAGAAAGAATGTTTATATGGTTTGCTGAAAACGGTATGAAAGCCAATGAAGCAAAGAGCCATCTTCTTTCTAGCTTACCACTTGATACAAAAGCTGTCGTTGGAGACACGTACATTGAAAACAGTGACCAACAGAAACTGTTAGGGATAAAAATTGATCGGAAATTAAAATTTGATTTGCATGTAACGGACTTATGTCAAAAAACCAGCCAAAAACTACATGCGTTAGCGCGTGTTGCACCTTACATGGACACTCAAAAAAGAAGAGTTATTATGAAGGCTTTTGTTACCTCTCAATTCAGTTACTGTCCTTTGATATGGATGTTCCACAATAGAACACTGAATAACAGAATTAATAATCTGCATGTAAGAGCACTTCGAATAATCTATTGTGACCATACATCAACATTTAAGGAACTGTTACATAGAGATAAATCAAAAACGATACACGAAAAAAATCTTGAAACACTAGCTATAGAAATATATAAAGCTAAAAACAAACCCTCACCTGATATAATAAGTGATATTTTTCTGTTCCGTAGTAGCACTTATAATTTGAGAAATGAAAGAGAACTATAGCATTTTGCTGTTTGTTTTTGTTGTTTTTTTCCCGAATTTTCTGGCCTACCACTTCCTTGCAATATATACGATCTCAAAAATACAAGCTATAGTCTAACCATCCTTTATTTCAGGATGATGGTATGCAAAGCAAAGAAGTCAAATTAACTAAATTAATTGCCTTCTTCATTGACTTTAATTAGCGACCTTTCCCGAGAAGCTAGAATATTATTTTTTTTTACACGTCAATGTAAAACAAATCTATATAATAATACGTAAGTGTGTCTGTGTGTCTGTAACAGGCAAAGTGGATGTCTTCATTTGCCTTTGATGTTGCCGAAAAAAAAATCTACAATCTGCTTACGGTCCGGAATAAAGGGCATGGTCATATCATAAATATAAAAACCGTTTAAAATTTTGGATCTAACACATAAGCTAATCCTAATTCCTGATCCTAAGAATAGTGGTTGCGATTTCAAATCTCCGCCTTCCAGTCCATTATAAATGTTTGGGTTTTGGAGTTTATTATCAACGAAATCACTACAGCAATTGTAGATAGGTATATCAGTAAACATATAAAGAAGTTCTTTACAACATATATAATAATACTCTTTATCAAGTTTGTTTGGGATTAACTTTGCTGGCGGGTCAGATCTACTGTATACGTATGAATAAAATAAGTAAATAAATAATGTATATCTTACATGCTGCAAAGGATAGAAAACAGGGCAAAGTAGCGAATATCCAGTCAAGACACAGATTTTTGTAACATGTAACAAGGTTTAATCGTCAAAATGTCGCAATTATTTTGTGCTTTAATAAATTTTACTGATTGGTTTTTGTAACAACAAGTGTACGAACAAAAATATGAGCAACCAGAGCATGTCTGGTAAAGCTCATCACAATACCTGGATCATCAGATGGAACTTCGTGGAATAATGTGTCCCAACTTTACTGCTAATTTTAAACAAAAAATAAATTTACCTTTGGAGAGCAAACAAAACGAAGTGATTTACAGCAATTTTGTAAAGTAATATATCACTTGCACAAAAGGTTTCGGCAAATTAGAATTTTGTTACACTAAGTTCACCAACCTTTTTCATCCGAGGGTGGACCATTAACTATAAATAAAATGATGGGATGAGAAATGTATAATATTTGTAAATCCTTAAAGGACGGTATGTTTTTAAGACTCCGTTTTCAGTCAACACATAGTCAGTTCTACGATTGGTGACTGAGAACAAGACCTACATGATTCATGTTTGTTATATTTGGGTAACCGAATTCATCATCTTTCTACTTTGACACTTCGTCATTGGAAGAGGAACTTTTCATGACAATCTTTTCCTCAAGAGTTATGACGGCAAGTGTAGAGCTGTTTTACCCGGATATTCCCAGGACCGCCCTTTAAGTGTTATATTTAATAATTGGCAGACATATATACCTGGATTATCCGATAAGACTTCGTGAAATAACGTTTTCCAACTTTAACTGAAAAATTAGAAGAAGAAAAAATATACCAATTTAAATAAAACAAATGCAAAGTTATTTACAGATTTTACCGGTAATTAAGATTGTATTATTTATCGTATTTACTTCTTTACAAATAACAAAAATATTTTATGATAAATATTTCCGTTAAAAAGTACACCAACCTTTTGCATCAGATCTGAATTTAAAATCTTCGTGTTTTGGTGGACCATCGACTACATATGAAAAAAAAATTAAAAAAATGTACGAAATAGTATATTGAGCACATCGAGTGAAAAGTGTTTAATGAAGAGTTTAATGAACAGGAAATTCTTAATTTTGGAACAAGATTGATTGGTAATTGATTGGTTATTCCCGTTTGCAGAGATTTTTGAAAATTGTCTTAGATTATTTTCTAATCAGAACCAACAATGACCAAGTCTGAAGGATTATCTCGGTAACATTTATCGCTGTTGTTTTGCAATACATCAGCAAGACCAGAGTTGAAATTTCCAAAAGGAGTCGTGCAAATAAAAGGCATGTGGCTGCATTCTATTTTTAAAGCTTGTAGATGATAGTTGCATATCTACTACATTTTCATTATGACGAAAACCGCTTTGATTATGGCTTATAAAAACAATGTCGCGAGAGACTTAATGAAATGCTGTAGTTGCAGGAACAATTACAGAAATTCAAATACAATGGTAACGGTCAGAAGCTTAAGATCAGAAGCTTATCCAGTTAAGTTTAATTTTTACCCAGTTTGGATAGTACAGGGTGTAGAAATATGGAATATTCACCGAATGGGACTGAAATTGAATTTTCGACAAGACACAAAATCAATATTTTTGACGTAAAACAAAATCAATTTTTTATTTTATCATAGTATGCTTTTTATCTGGCAAATTTTGTCGAAAACGAAGCAATTTTAATATTTGAACGAGTTTAAGCCTAAAACGGTGTTTAAGTGACAAACATCAACATTTTGATATCACTATCCTTTACAACAAACTTGTTTTGCTTACGACAAGTGTTTCGTGCAAACGACGCATATGATTAAAAGCAACGCAAAAAACTTGTGCTTAACATTAGCACAGAAGTCTAAATCTGTCTAAATCTCTCTCCTTCGGGGCGTGATATATTTTTTTTCAATGTCCTGAAATTTGCCCGTTAATGTAGAAATAAAGGTATCGATGCTGTTACCTCGCCTATGTCCCTGGAATTATGCTGTAAATTTTGATATATGAAATGAAAAGTTCCAAGTTGCAAGCACATGTTCCAAGCACGTGTTTCAAGCACTTTACTTGAAATTTTACATTTACAAGGAAAAAAGAACTATTTCTAAAGCGTTAAAAATTGATTTCAAGTGGCAACCTAATTAAATCTATGTTATAATACCCGTATACCTCTGTCCGTCTGTCACGCAAAATGGTAACCGCAGTAGCGAGACACACGAAATGCGGTAAATAAAGGACGGGCGAACCCGTGGATTTATCTACGAGCCACCGACTAGTTTTGCAGAATTATCCTCGGAAGAAGGGAAAAATTCTGCTTCTCTAGTTATTTTGCTACAAAGTTCACTGAAGAAGTGCAGAAAAAATGTCGGTAAAAGAAGTTCTTTAGACCATTCTACTGCAGCTTTTCGCTTAGCTGATTATATTCCACATAACCCAATACACAATACACACGATGTAATCGTTCACAAAATCGCATGCTGCGACATTCAGAACAGGTAAAATAATACTTTTCGGCTCTACTCTCCTTTTTTTTGGTGGGAAGTTTTGTTCATCAAAGGTTATAATTTTGGAGTACTTTAACCATCAATTATTTTTTTAAATTCTTAAAATCCAGGACGCAAATCTTTACACACCCTTTGCATGTGATTACTTTTCCGCGCAAGTTCTTTTTTTGAATTTAATTTAGTATGGATGTTTCATACTGCTTTCCATTCTTTAATTTTATCCTTTCTATACTAAGAGGTGTTCGCCTACGATGGCTTTGCACTACCTTTGTTCATGGACACTTTTGTAAAACAAGCCGTATTTGACTTTCTCTCGAAAAGACCAGAAAGCATGTCGTTGCCATTTCCCTACAACGGGTAGGCTGCAAAATAGTTTACCTAGACAATGGTGTAGGTGAAGTGAACAATGTCGAAAGTCCACTTTCCAAAGTATCCACATTATGGAACAATCTGCTTACGGTCCGGAATAAAGGGCATGGTCATATCAGTAAATATAAAACCGTTTAAAATTTTGGATCTAACCACATAAGCTAATCCTAATTCCTGATCCCTAAGAATAGTGGTTGCGATCTTCAAAATCTCGCCTTCCAGTCCATTATAACATGTTTGGGTTTGGAGTTTATTATCAAAGAAATCACTACAGCATTGTAGATGAGTATATCAGTAAACATATAAAAGAAGTTCTTTACCAACATATAATAATACCTCTTCTATCAAGTTTGTTGGGATTAACTTTTGCTGGCGGGTCAGATCTACCTGTATATGGTATGAATAAATAAGTAAATAAAAATAATGTATATCTTACATGCTGCAAAGGATAGAAAACAGGGCAAAGTAGCGAATATCCAGTCAAGACACAGATTTTTGTAACATGTAACAAGTTTAATCGTCAAAATGTCGCAATTATTTGTGCTTTAATAAATTTTACTGATTGGTTTTTGTAACACAAGTGTACGAACAAAATATGAGCAACCAGAGCATGTCTGGTAAAGCTCATCACATACCTGATCATCAGATGGAACTTCGTGGAATAATGGTGTCCCAACCTTTACTGCTAATTTAAACAAAAAATAAATTTACCTTTGGGAAGCAAACAAAACGAAGTGATTTACAGCAATTTTGTAAAGTATATATCACTTGCACAAAGGTTTCGGCAAATTAGAATTTTGTTACACTAAGTTCACCAACCTTTTTCATCCGAGGGTGGACCATTAACTATAAATAAAATGATGGGAATGAGAAATGTATAAATTTGTGTAGCAGAAAAAAATTATTTTTAAATGATTTAATTATGCAAGTTTACAAAACAGAGCATTTTTTGCAAAACACTGTCCACAGTAGATTACAGACAACCTAAACTTGCAGTTTACTAAAAATAGTTGTTGCTACAACAAACCATTAATGTCTCAATTTTTATAAAATCCGCTCATTTCATTGTTACAAAGTGACAACGATTAAATATAGCTACCTGGATTATCCGAGACGACTTCGTGAAATAATGGTACTCCAACTTTTACTGCAAATTTAAACAGAAAATAAATATAGTTCTAGTGGGTATACTGAAACGAGGTGAAACAGATAATTAGTTTTTTAAGTATAATTAATTTATGTAAATTAATTACTTCTTGTATTCAAAAAAAAATGTCAGCAAGTTGATCATTTTTGTTAAATAACACCAACCTTTTTCATCAGATCTGAACATAGAATCATGGTGTGTGGGTGGACCATCAACTATAAATAAAAATACGCGATTGAAAAGCGTTCAATTTAATGTAGAGGGAAGTTGTGGGTTCTGATATAGGTCTATCATAAGTTTTTTTCCCTTTCTTGCTGATAACATTAGTTGAAAATGAAAAAACTATCATTGATGACCTTGAAATAGCATCGATTTTCAATGATTATTTTTGCAACCTTGTTCCCAATCTTAGAATCAAGCTAAATGAAAATCCACAAAATGATAATATTTTTAATGATAAATCTATCGAGACCTCGTTATCGAAATTTGCTAATCATCCAAGTGTTGTCAAAATCAAACAGTTTTATGGCGAGTCTGGTAAAAAGCTTTCTTTTAGACGAGTCAGCCTATCTGATGTTACAAAAAAAATTAAAGATTTGGATAAAAATAAAACTACATAGCAGTCTGACATTCCAACGAAAATAATACAGGAAAATTCTGACATTTTTGGAAATGTTTTGTGCAATAGCATAAATTATAACATCGACCAATCCAATTTTCCAAAAGCCTTAAGAACGCAGACGTCATTCCAGTATTCAAAAGGGAGGACCGTACGGACAAGTGTAACTACCGCCCGGTCAGTATACTGCCTAATATCTCTAAGATATTCGAAAAATGCTTATACGAACAAATTGAAGCTTTTTTTCAACCTATTTTTAACAAGCAGCAGTGTGGTTTTCGGATAGGTTTTAGTACACAGCAATGCCTTATAACAATGATCGAAAAATGTAAAAAAAGCCTAGATAATAAAGGATCTTACGCAGCGTTATTGACAGACTTGTCTAAAGCTTTTGACTGCATAAATCACGATTTACTTATTGCTAAATTGCACGCTTATGGTTTGACAAGGATGCTTTGAGATTAATACATAGCTATTTAACTGGCCGGAAACAAAGAGTTAAAATAAAACAACTCATTTAGTACGTTACTGAACATCTTATTTGTTGTGCCGCAAGGGTCTATTTTAGGCCCACTACTCTTCAACGTTTTCCTGATAGATTTATTTCTGATAACGATTGAAACTGATATAGCTAGCTACGCAGATGACAACACCCCATAAACGTATGGGTCTGATAAAAATCAAGTGGTAGAAGACCTTGAAAAAACAGCAGAAATAATGTTTATATGGTTCTGAAAACGGTATGAAAGCCAATGAAGCAAAGAGCCATCTTCTTTCTAGCTTACCACTTGATACAAAAGCTGTCGTTGGAGGACACGTACATTGAAAACAGTGACCAACAGAAAACTGTTAGGGAAAAAATTGATCGGAAATTAAACTTGATTTGCATGTAACGGACTTATGTCAAAAAACCAGCCAAAAACTACATGCGTTTTAGCGCGTGTTGCACCTTACATGGACACTCAAAAAGAAGAGTTATTTATGAAGGCTTTTGTTACCTCTCAATTCAGTTACTGTCCTTTGATATGGATGTTCCACAATAGACACTGAATAACAGAATTAATAATCTGCATGTAAGAGCACTTCGAATAATCTATTGTGACCATACATCAACATTTAAGAACTGTTACATAGAGATAAATCAAAAACGATACACGAAAAAAATCTTGAAACACTAGCTATAGATATATATAAAGCTAAAAACAAACCCTCACCTGATATAATAAGCGATATTTTTCTGTTCCGTAGTAGCACTTATAATTTGAGAAATGAAAGAGAACTATAGCATTTTGCTGTTTGTTTTTGTTGTTTTTTTCCCGAATTTTCTGGCATACCACTTCCTTGCAATATATACGATCTCAAAAATACAAGCTATAGTCTAACCATCCTTTATTTCAGGATGATGGTATGCAAAGCAAAGAAGTCAAATTAAACTAAATAATTGCCTTCTTCATTGACTTTACATTAGCGACCTTTCCCGAGAAGCTAGAATATATTTTTTTTACACGTCAATGTAAAACAACATCTATATAATAATACGTAAGTGTGTCTGTGTGTCTGTAACAGGCAAAGTGGATGTCTTCATTTGCCTTTGATGTTGCCGAAAAAAAATCTTTGATGTTTGCCGTAAAATATATGTCTTCTTTGACGTGAAAAGCTGCGAGTTTTGTGTGGTTTGTTAAATGAAGTTCTAGCACAAAGTAACGGAAATTGTGTTTGCAAAAAAAGATGGCTGTCCTTTTTAAGCATTTGTCTTCTCTTGCTTCAAAATAAATCTACAAAAACATTTGAAAAAGGGCATGGTATGTAAATGAAGTATAGCAAGGTTTCAAAGGTTTGTTTATGTTTTTTTAGTTTTGATGATATTATTGATGCGAGACATGTTTGTTAGCTAGCATCATAAAGCCAACCACACCAACAACAACCTAATAGCTAGCTAGCTCGGAATTTATAAATATGTAGCCATGTTCTTATAAATTCTTACTGGCGAGGACTCTGTACAACATAATGAAATGACTGATCCTTCTCTATTTAAATTTGATGTGTTCCAAATCGCAGTTTTTTAAAAAAAATTTGGGAAATTTACCTGGGTTTTTGACATTTGTGGTTAAAATTTCTCAGCAGAGAATAGTATGGTTGCTGTTTATATTGTTTGTGTTGCAAACTGCTGTTTTTTAAATTCTGTGTAAACTTTTGTGGAAAAAGAGCACATGCCAAATACTGAAAGAACAAATTTTTGTACAATTAGACTGTGAGCTGTTGTGTAAATTGATTTTTTTTATATTTTGTGTTATAAACTTTAAACTAACTGTAAGTAATGTCAGTTTTGCTGGAAGAAAAGTCCACGGTTTCACGTTTTTGTTTTTATTAAGAACTTCACAAAATATTGCAGGAATAAATATTTGGTGATGATAAAAAATTACTGAATGTTCAGACTGAAACTGTTTAACTGTTGTGAGGGAGGACCGTATGCAAGTATTTATACTAAAAAAATAATTTGATATTCTACACTTTCCAAGTTGTATTTTTGTATGCACTGAAGTGACTGCTTTTTCTGAGTTGAATTTGATGCGTTTCATATCCTTTTTGTGGAAGATTTTATGGGTGAAGACAATATAGAACATGCCAATTGAACTGATTTTTGTTCATATTTTGATTTGCTCCTCAGAAACCTTTGTGTTATACATTTATTGTAAACTTTTCAATGTTTTCAAAATAATAATTTTTGTTGATTTGAAATTTACTCCTTGCTCATTGCTTTTTCGACATTTCAGTTTAAAATGTTTGGTAAAGTCAGTATGGATCATTAGACATTGTTAACCAATTAATTTTTACATTTTGTGCATATTTTTGCGGGACAGGATGGTATGCAACCGAATAAATGATTTTTCAAAGTTTAACATTTTGTTTTTTAGTGTTTTGTGTTTGTTTAAGTTTGGCTTTTTGATATTGTTCAGGTTGTATTGTTGTATAAGCATTTAGGGAAAAGACAATGTTTAAAATGCGTACACAACTTATTTTCATAGATCTGTGCTTACTGTTGCAAGCCTTTCTTTTGGACACTTCGGATTAAAATATTGAAAGTTTTCAACATAATCACATAATAAGATGTATACATATTTGAGATGTGTTATTTCTGACATTATTATTATTGTTGTCGTAACTGTCTGGGTTGTGACTGTCAATGTTGTCACTTTCTACCAACTAGATTTTACACCTTGCACGACGTTTTTTTTTTATATTTTGTCTGAAGTTTTGTTGGGAGGATTTCATGCGATTTGACATTTGATATTTTGTGTTAGGTTTTAAGAACGTTTTTGTTAAATTATGACTTAATTTCTTTTTACGCATTTTCAGATTATTTTTTTTGGTAAGAGGCAGTATTCAATATACTGAAACATTTGCTGATGTCATCAAAATTCATATGACAGAACTTTTCAATAGTTTTTCTGCCTAAGTGGATTTTTCCACGTGCCTAATCTACTAGTTGTTAATAATAATAATAATAATTATAGCTATGTGGAATTCGTTTCAACTTTTCCATGACGTGAACAATCATATTTAGCCAACACAAAGTAAGTGCCTAAATAAGTCTAAAAGCCACGAAACCCCAACCTCCCAATTAATTTTATAACTTCTGCAGCATAGCGTTTTAAGGTTTGATATTTGATGATTGTCCATTATTGTTTCATTGTTATATAGCTTCAGGACAGCCAAATATTTTTCACATGATGTCATGTTATTACCATGTTGACTCATCGGTTGACATGTGGTCAGGGAAAAATCGACGAAATTAAACTTTTAGTATAAGTTTATATGTTATTTTTTTCAAAAAGTCCTTGTACCTGATCATGGGTGTCACTAAAATTTGAGTAACTAAAATGGACTTGTGGGAAAGGCCTTGTGTTTCATTCGGCTTAGTGAATGCTATAAGCATCTTTATAAAGTACGATAAAAATTTTCTGAAAATTATTATTATTTATTTATTTATCATTAACAAAAACTGCTAACTTCCGTTATATCCTAAAATATTTGACACAATTGAAAAAATCTAAAATCGTTAATTAGAAACTAAGTAAATAAATAAGGGCAGACTTGACCAATGTTACTTTTCGTAGACAGATATAAAAGCTCAAATTTAAACTAACCTCTTCTGTCAAGTTTGCTGCGATCAAGTTCTTTTGGTGGGTCAGATTTGGCTGTACGTAAAGAATGAAATAAATTTACCTATATTTTACTTGCAGCAAATCACAACTAAATGTATTATACATAATGCAAAATCCAGCTAAGATCCACGTAATAATATCCTATAAACCACACACACATGAAAGAACACTAACGCACAAAAGTATTTGTCTTTCAAATGTCATATGTTTAGTATAATATAACATTTTCAATTTTCCTCACATTCATTTCCATTTGCCTATTTTGCAAAGAGTAGTTCTAGAACAGTTTCATTAAAATACTGAATATTTAAAAAGGTAAAAATTTTATTTTTAATTTTATTTAACGCTTCTATGTGTTGGCGTTTATAGTTACATATTTCTCTCTCTAACCCACTTATAGCTAGTGTGCAAAGTGAGGTGACAATTTTTGATTTCGTTTTATCATATATGCACGTACCAACAGCTAGTGTAATAATGGTAACCATTTTTTGCAAAACACTGTCCACAGTAGATTACAGACAACCTACAGTCGCGTTTACTAAAAATAGTTGTTGCTACAACAAACCATTGATGTTTCAATTTTTATAAAATCCGCTCATTTTATTGTTACAAAGTGCACAATGATTGAATACATAGCTACCTGGATTATCCGAGACGACTTCGTGAAATAATGGTACTCCAACTTTTACTGCAAATTTAAACAGAAAGTAAATATAGTTCTAGTGGGTATACTGAAACGAGGTGATACAGATAATTAGTTTTTAAAGTGTAATTGATTTATGTAAATTAATTACTTCTTGCATTAAAAAAAAAATGTCAGCAAATTGATAATTTTTGTAAAATTACACCAACCTTTTTCATCAGATCTGAACATAGAATCGTGGTGTGTGGGTGGACCATCAACTATAAATAAAAATACGCGATTGAAAAGCGTTCAATTTAATGTAGAGGGAAATTGTGAGTTCTGATAAAGGGCCATTATAAGTTGTTTTTTTTCCTTTTTTATGGCTATGTGGAATTCGTTGCAACTTTACCATGACGTGAACAAACATATTTAGCCAACAAAAGTAAGTGCATAAAAAAGTCTAAAAGCCACGAAACCACAACCTCCGGTTTAATTTTATTACTTCTGAAGCAATCGTTTTAAAGGTTGACATTTAATGACATTTCATCATTGTTAGCTTCAGGACAGCCAAATATTTTTCATAGGATGTCATGTTATTACCATGGCAACTCAACGGTTAACATATGGTCAAGGAAAAATCGAGCAAACACAAATTTTTCGTATGTGCTTAAAAGTACTAAAGAACATTATCTCGCTTTTTAGCCATTCACCTTCCTCCTAGGTTTATGAGAGACCCGAGATACAAGGCCTGAACAAGGTTCATTATTGCAGTTTTAATAATCCGAGTAGGCAATCAACGTGCTACTACCTAGCGTTCATTAAACGAAATGTTAATTATTTTCGTAAATATAAAATATAAAAGTATTAGATCTATTTAACCGAACCTCTTCTATCAAGGTTGCTGAGGTCGACTGGTGGGTCAGATTTACCTGTAAAAAAAGAGAATGAAATATGTTTATACCTATTTTTCTGAGGTGAGAAGAATAGATACTCATTTAACCTGCTTGTCAAGTAAATTCTCACACAAACCTGACTACAGTTTTTTTAAAAAAGAATCTTACCTTCACGCTTTTTCATAAAACGATGCAAACGTTCTAAACGTAAGAAAAGTTAAATTTATTTAAATCTCCATTATTGGATTGTTGCTTTCTGAACTATGGAAAGAGCTATTTTATCCAATTGGAGTATTTCTTGCACATTCTATCTGTTGACCTTAGAAAATCGCGAAAATAATCCCCTTAAGGTATATTTTAGAACTAATTAAGTCAAAATGTTTAATTTTGGAACAGGATTGATTTGTAAGTTCCTTTGTTCCCGTCTACAGAGAATTGCAATTCTTTGTTTGCTATCTGTATAAGAAGGCGTTTATAGATAATCCAAGTAAAAAAATAAAGAAAATGACGTCATTGGGATTATAATGACGTTGGTTATATCTGTATTTCGGCAAATGTCATCCGTATTTTATTCCTAGCGCCTTCATTTTTGCTCAAGGAGGGTTTCCATTTACATTAAAAGTTATCTTCTATTCCCAGTGCTGTTAATCACATTTTATTGTCGAAAATGGACTCTTTGTTGCGGCTTGTTGTTCATGATGCCGAACTAAAGATGATATTCTTGTCTTATGTGACTGATAAAAATAGCTACATCTAATAATGTCATAATAAAGAAAACATTATGGGTGTTGGCAATTAGAATAAGTGACAGAATATTTCTGGAGTGAATCAACACCACACACACTTCATTTCTACACACAATAGTGTCAAGTCCCGATACCACAAATATTAGGAAAGTGTGTATATATTGCAAATTATTCTCTCAACGGTCAAAATTATAAGTGCCGAGCGCTTGTTTTAGTTTTAGAGAACAAGGTATATTTTTTAAATAGGAAATTTTTTACATCGATATTTTCTATCGAATACCCTGTCTAAAAATTAAATAAACCTTTGAACATGTAGAATAGCGCCGAGAAATATAATTCTGAATAGTATACCTTCCAGGTTTTTCAAATTGCTATCCAGTTGATCAAGTAACGGATCAGCTAAAAATGATAACACAAATAATTAATCCATGTTGATATAATCCTTTAGTTGTTTTCCACTTTTTTAACGAATCGTTACAACTTTGCCGGATATTTAAGTTCACCGACATTAGAATTTAAATTACCAACCTGCGTATACAGTTGCAACAACAGCACATACAATGAAGATACATGAGTACGCCATTTTGAATTCCATTTGATTGAGAAAGCAGAATCAACTGTTCAAATGTAAAAATCAAAGTATTTTTTAAGTATGTTTAGTCGTTCAATATTGTTCACCTGTGCCGCACAGACCAATTTTAAATAATTGCCTCAGGGAAAAATTAATAAAAATGTGTGTCACAAAAATTTAAATTAAAATATTTGAAAGGCGTTATGGCTTGAGTAACGTATCTTTTTAGCGCCCTTTCTTTCAAACGCTCCAATAGAAAAATCACTCTTTATTTGAACCTCTTATTTAAATAGGCCTTTCATTAACTTCCGTTCAACATAGGTAATATAATTTTAATATAAAAAGTTGATGTAAAAACCGTTTCCTCAAAAACCTTCAAATAAACGCCTCTTTTAGAATAAGAATGCAAGTAAATTGAACATCCATCTAAAAGAATAACATAATTGCCTAATACCACGGGACAAATAAATACGCGATTCTGATTACTCATTTTTTTAATTGTTTACGGCCTTTTCAATATCAATAAGGTAATTTATTGTCGAATAACATGCAGATATTAGCTTCAGTTATGTCGCAGGGGGAATGGCTGCAAGAAACGCACTAGTAGGGAGAAAAACATAATGGCCGCTTTAGGAAAAAATAAAGCAGTTTATATGCAGTTTCTAACTTTATTTGTGTCACATAACAAAGTTTTGTTAACAGAAACACAAGAAATATTGGTTGGATGGCTGTGTGTGTCCACCTAGCTTGTGAATAACGTTGAAACTCAAGATTTTGAGAAAACTGATGAAATATTACCTTAAAGATTTATTAGGATTGCCTTTCCATTATTTATTAAATCTTTTGGATTGAGTGGACTCACTGACTTGCGATTTCTCTTTGTCTTACAAAAAAATCAAAACATTCGAATTCGACAGAGATTAAAATTACGAAAAACAAAAACATTCGAAAGTGTTATGGTATATTTACACTTAAAAATTCGGATTATAGAGAGAATTTAGCCGAAGGGACCTGAAAATTAGTTGGTAGAAAGAAAATTATGAGAGTTTCTTAAGGGAAATTGACGGTGACTTTTAATTTGGTCGGATTATAAAAAGATTCGGATAATAGAGATTCGGATTAGAGAGAGTCAACTGTATGTCACATCATCATCAGATCGAACTAATAACATACATACACTACACTTAAATAGTAAAAGCTGTTAGAAAATAAAAAAATACATAATTACTCTATAGACAATTTAAAAATGTTAAAATTGTTATAAATGTTCTCCCAAATGGAAGATAGTACTTTTATCTTATCTTTTTTATTCAATAATGGCCTATTATATTTTTTAATGGCCATGCCTTCTTTACATTTTCTTTTTACATAGTCGTTCTGCTTATATAAAATTTCTATATCATTAATTTCGTGTTTTGTCTTTTTAAAATGTTCTGATAATCCTGATATGCATGCACTCATTGTCGTTTTTGTTTGCACCCTGCTTATGTTCTTTAGTCCGCGCCCAGTCTCTTCGATATACGCTTTCTCACAACCACCGCCATTTACTTTGTAAACTACTCCCTGTTCATCTTCTTCATTCTTAGCAACAACAGTCAACTGATTGGCTATCTGCTAATTCTTTCTGTTCGCAAGAAAAATTGAAATGATCTTAACTTTCATTTTGGATCGGAACAGAAAATTTTATCACCAAATAAGATTTCATAAATCACAAGTGTACGTTCTGATCAGTTCCATTTCGCTTCCGATTGAAAACGAACACTAAGGACATAAAGATTAATATGACTATATTAAATGCATTCATTTGGCCAAATTTTCACTCTAGGAACACGAAATTAATTTGCATAAATATCACTCTAAGGTTTCAAACTATACATCTTGTAAATTCTTCACACTGCCAGACAGGACTAAGCTAAACTTGCAACCGAAACCGACTGATAGACTCATGTTGCAAGGACTTTAGGAACGCGAACTTCGCATTTGTTTTATAGTGCCCATATTTTCGTATGTAGATTCCAACCGTACAGGTAGAGCAAAGATGTTCTCTTACACTAAAACAAGAAGCAAACTGCATCATGCACCTTTCAAGAAGTCGCATAATACTGAGTTAAACCAAAACAAGTTAAGCACAAAAACTGCGCTAGATGCGAAACGGATGATGTAAATATATATGAACCAGCTGATAACAGAGCATAAAAACTACGTCTAATACAACAGTCATAATGGCGGACAATAAGGGTATGCAATGTGCTGCAACGTGGCTTTCAGAACAAAGATTTTCAGGACACAGGTTTTTGGCTATATTCAGCTAAATTCTTAGCTAACTATTTCCGAAATTTAATAAGATGTAAAAATAAAGATAAAAATCTTGTTAAAAAAGATAAATAATCTATAGAATGATAAAAAAGAATATTATTGAAATGCTAGGTCTGTGGTCTATTAACTCTTTCAATTAATGCTGGACGGATGGGATTTGTAAATCGAACAATTTCCCCCACCGCAAAGCGCGGGAGAATGAAAAACAAAATTTCTTCGATTTTTTTTATTTGTATAATAAAATTATTTTGTTTCAGATCTTGCAAGCACGGTCTGTACTTTCAACTCCGAACTTTGTTTTTCATAGTAAAATATAAAAACCAGTCAGTACCTTTTTTTTATTAATCTTTACATGTATGACTTTTTTACCTCGTGTTCTATTGTAAAAAATGACTGCCTAAAAGGAAAAAATCGTGCTTATTAAATACAGTCGGCTAAAGAGCACGACCGGATTGTTGTTCAGTGTAATTTATTCTTTAAAATGTTGCAAAACTTTTCCCCACGCGAAAATATTAGCTGCTTATATTTTAGAAGTTAATATTATCATTTAAATCAATGTTACAAACAACTTCACGCATAAAAACGACAGTTGTGCATCGAAGGTTAAAGGTTGAATCTTCCACATTTTAAATGCAGTAATGACTGTCTATTTAAAGTCAAAGACCAACAATGTGATAAGTTAACAAGTTAAAGGAAGCTGTATCTATATCTAGCGAGTAATATAAAACTCTCTTCCTGCTCTTCACTAATCCCTCCATCTTTTAAACTTTGAGAAGTCTAAAAAGTGTTTTGCCCAGAGTATAGAATTTGATGGAAATGACTTCCTTCTTTTTTTTTACCTGTTCACTTACTGGTCGATCGTAATGATGTAATTTAACTGAGAATGTCTCTTGTGTCAGAGATTTTATAAGAACCAGGAAATTTGAATTTAGCCTGAGCTGTTCTTAATTTTTTTTCATTTTCAGCCGGTTATTTTTTTATTTTGCTCTTATTTTTAAAAATTTTCGTTTTTTGATTATAAATATTTGCGATGCAAAATCCTTTTACCTAAGTAAGTACAAGTTTCGAATAATATTTGATTCAGCAAAAGTGTCTGCTAAAAAGGTTTACTTTAATTGTTTTCTTTTTTTTCTTTTTTCGTCATTTCATACAATTGGAAGTTCCAGAAAATATGGAATTTTAATTTTGAGTGTTCATATGCAGATACTTCTTTTATTTTGAACTTTCGACCACAACTATTTCTTTCTCATTTTACAATTGCTCGGTTATAGCTAGACAGCAATGTTGCTATGCGCAATATACATATTTTGTTATAACACCCACTTACAGCTGCTGTAGCAATGTCAATATATCCTTCAGCAACGATGAAAATAATACTAATGTCCTGAATGTTTGTTTAACCGAGCGGTGTTTATGCTTGCGCCAATTTTGAAGCCCAAATCAAGATGCCGAGGCCAGCACCACCTTTATTCATGCGCCACGAAGCCCTCCCAGGGAATATATTATCCTTTCTTAATTGCTTACACATTAGTAGACATTACGTAAAACGTTATTGTTTTTGATAAGTCAATGTGAGAAATATTTTTTGTAAAATTATTTACGAAAACTAAAGACTTGAGTCGACTGGAAGTAGACTCGGGAATACTGCAAAATCAAGAAGAAAGTTTATTATGTTTATTTAGTGTTGCAATTAATACTGGCATGGCTGTCATTACTTTGATTTGTTCAGAAATTTAACCTACGCAAACTTAATGAGATCAAGTGATTTGTTTGAACAATTAGAATAATATGCAGTTGCAGCACGCAGAGAAATATGAAGGTATATTACCAAAGGACCCTTTCTATTTAACCACAGATATATATTGCGTTGGAGAGAAGATAACAATTTTGAGTGGCAACTATGACGCAGCAATTCTCTTCCTACCAAAAGCCAAGCAACACGTGAGGGAGCACATGGTTCGTAGATATAAAAGCCTGAAATATCCAACATTACGTTATTAAAACATTTAAACGAAGCTGCGCGACAAGTCAAATCAACAGGAAATACTATAGAAAATACACAATGGTAAGTTTGTGGCTAAAAAGATCGAAAAAATATTTTATTTTTGCAAACAACTTATGCATCAAAATATGTGTAATTATTATACTTCTTTGTATTGTAAATAACATGGCATATTTCTTTTCCATAGTACTCGTTTATCCTTACGTTATTTTTAATCAGCCAAATTGCAACTGCTCCATTAAATAACGGAGAAACAACAATAACAAGAAGTGGTAAACCCAGCACTATTGAAGGCACTACAAGATTATTTACAGTACCACGTATTACCCAGAATTCTCATGTATTTAAGAAATCTGAAGAAACACTTTCGCCTAAACAGAGATGCGATAGAGATTGCGCTGATGCTAAACAACTTTATTTCCCATCTCCATGTTCTATTTATTCTGTTTTTATCATCGAATGTAATTGTTGTGCTTCTGGAACGGCCGATGACAGCGGAAATGTGTCTGAAGACAACGAAACTTCATACTGACATTTTGGAATTGTAAATATTATGTAAATACTCTTTTTTAAATATACTAAATCTTCTATAAATGCATTTGTTCTTCTGCATTATTTCCAGTGGCGGATTTAGCGTATGTCAAGCTAGTCGGATGGACGTACTTAATTTTCGTCAAAAGCCTTGTTGTTGCAATTTCAAAAAAGTATTTCGCTTAAGCACAAAAATCTTCCAGGGTGGCTTTCGTAATATGCTCTGGGTTGAATTTCTATAGAATTTATACACCTAACACACATGCATGTATTATATAGTTGAGCGCATATTCATCAATGATATGGCGTAATACGTAAGAAGCTGCTTAATTATCCTGCGAGTAACTTCGCATGTTGTTTTATTAGGGGGCACAAAATTCAGTTATTTGCTTTAATTCACTGTAAAAATTGTAGCGTATACCCCCTAATTTAATCTCGCTGTACTTCGACTTACTTGTTGTATTAGGGGGTGAAAAATATAAATAATGGTAACATGTAACCGTAAAAAGCATAAGCCAACCCCCGTAATTTTAACAAAGTAAGTCGAATAAGGCGAGAATATTCATTAAGGGGTAGTGGCTTATGAAATACCGTTAAAAACCGTTAAAAACAAAAACAAATGATGCTTTACTTCGTCGCACAATAGTTTTTCGCAACAGAAATAAAAGTTTTATTAAAGCTTTGCTCTTAGTTAAGTTGGATAAAGAAAGTTGTTGTGCCTGGCACTACGAATTTTCGAATTAAAAGCAGATGTGAAGTGGAATAAGCTGCTCTTTTTAAATCAACGATTTTAGCTTAAAAGAATGGTTTACTTTACAAGACCTCGAAAAATACTATTTTCTGGTGAACTTTGTTTATCGATGGATGGTGTTTAGGTAGAAGAAGTAGATTTTGTAATGTTTCTAATGTGTTTTTAGCTAGTTAGAATGTAGATAAATTGTGCAGAAAAACTTTCATACTATTTTTGAACTAGTAAGATAAAAAATAACTGAGCTATAAAATTTTTGTTAGTTATATAAGAACGGAAAATGCCTTATTCACATAAAAAATGTAGTTTACATTTTATAAAATATAATTTTATGTCGCCTTTATAAATTTTATTCTGCTTTTTTTCTCACACACGCTTTCATAAAACGGTACTCTTATTCGGCTGGTCACCAAAAATCTATTGAAATATGCTCTCCAGCTTAGAGTAAGCCATGCGGTATACAAAAATTTGTAGTTCTTAAAAAAATGCCTCCTGGATAGAGGGTTAAAATACTCGAGATTTTTTCAAAGCCTGCAGAAATTTTGACCTCAACACGGTGTGCAAACCGGTCACTTTATGAAACATGTCATTTTAAGTAAACCGGTTTAAATCTCAGTACAAAACTGGCTAATATATAGACCTGTCCCTGCTTGGTTTTCCTCATATTGGCTTTAATGTATTTTTAAAATGGGATTTTATGCGCTGAGTAAAAAACGCCCTTAAACGCCTTGCCTTCTTTTAACGCCCATTTCTTAGTGACTTTGTAAAAAAATGGACTAACTTGTTTAAATTCCTGTATCCGCATCTGATTTCTTCTTAAAACAACTGTGCAATTAAAGATATTTATGACGGACCAAAGCTTTCTATAGTTTGTTGTATAATTTCTAGTTGCCAAACTCTTTAACAGATGTTTTTTTCCTTTGAAAGGACTTATAAAATTAGAACGCCTTGAAAAAATTTTAGAATCTGGATCTTGTTGCATGTTTTCTTTCACGTTTTCTGCCATGTCTTCTGTAAAAATGGCTTAAGCATAACTAATAAGAATATAATGTATACACGTTAATTGTATCTAAACATTGTACAAAGGTTCTACATAAAGAGAAGCTAACCCAATCACCTTGAAACCTACGCCTTTATGACATCATAGAGAATCCGCCCCCTCTCAATAACTTTTCATAGGCTTGTCCAAAATGAATCAAACTTGGCATTCTTATAGTACGTCACAAAAGGAACAAAATGGCAGCAATAAATTTTTGCTTGCATCAGCACATTTTCTGTGACCTCATCAAAAGCTTGAAATTTATCCAAAAATGCCACTATCTGCTTAAAATTCAATTACTTTAGTTCTAGAGCTAATTTTTACATTCTGTTTCAAGTTTCTGAAAGCTAAATAAAAGTTATTTAACATATCTTCCGATTTTTACACTGATCGCATAAAAAAATGCCAAAGATTGCCCGGAAATCCGTTTTTCCGATATTTCAGTAAAATCCGAAAAAACCGGGAAATCGGATTAATCACAGGTCCAAAACATGCGAAATAATTGTTCTTGATGAAAAAAAGTTGTGTTGTAAGTTTCAAGTGTTAACGATAATCCTATCAAGAGTTATCATATTTTCCCCACTATAAGGGTTTCATAGAGATTTTTAGGGGTAGTTTCTAGTAATAGCCAATATCAAAGCCTCGGAACGGTATGGGACCTAATAAACCGTTAGGGGGTGGGGCGGATTCCGCAGACCGAATAGGGTTAACTTTTTAGTTAGAGGTAGCTAAAGAGATAGTTAGATAGCCACAACACCAAATACAAATGAATAATAGTATACCAAACTGAATATTCAAAAGAATAGGAATAAGTAAAGCTAATTATAGCTAGCTAGCTAGCCAAGATGGTTAAAAATCTACGTTCCTTGCCAAATTCTTAAAATTGTCGATTTAAGATTTATACCTGGGTAAAAAAACGTAAAAATAAATATGTGCCTTAACATGTGAAAACAGAAAGAAAACAAATAATACAAATTTAAAAAGCTCAGAGAATATCTGCAAACTTGACACCATAACTTCCAAACTAAAACTGACATAGCCACCGTAGCATGTTGTTTATCCGGTTCTGGCGTGATTTCGAAATTATTCCAAAGTAAAAGCAAAACGCAAAGTCCGTAAAAATCGGGGCCCGCGATAATTTTCCTAAAAAGCTGCGCGCAACCATTTTGAACACACAGAATACGGCTATTATTACCGAGATATAAATATTTTTTTATTATTATTATTTTTGTAATGAGAAGACGCAAAAAATTATTGCCCAAAACGTAGAGGCGTTTTGAGCAATTTTTTTTTGAAATATCGAGATTTAAACTTTTTTAAACAGATTAAATTGTACTGAAACAAAAATGTTTGCAGATTTTTCACCATTTTCGGGTAAAACTTTATATTTTGATTTAACATAAATATTCTATGAATAATCAGCTTTCCCATGGCATAAAAATCAAAACTTCAAAAAAAAGTAATGATTAGGGTGTTTCGTGTATCGTTAACTATTTCCTTTCCACAAAGTTCAAATGTTACACATCAAATATGATGCTTCTGAACTAGATTGCTAACCAACTTAAATATAAATAGTATTGGATATGAGCAACAATTAAATCCGCCCATTCCGTAATTTTCTTATCCGCCATACTTTCTTCTCGTGAAGAAGGAAGTATAAACATTGTATTTGATGCAAGAGAAGAGCAGCACTCAGCACAAAATCTGGACAAAAACGTTTTCTCATTATTAATACTGAAAGTAGAACTTAAGGAATCGTAGACTACCAAAAGAAAATTATCATTTTGATACAATTTTTGTAAATGAATAATTACTTAGTTTCACGAAGACTGTATGTAATAAATTCCATAAAATGAAGATTTAATTAAGACGTGATACGGTTTGTCTGATAGAATGTCTCCAAATATGTCTCCTAATTAAAATCTGTCTTGAATTACAACAACAAAAGAAGCGGATAAGATCAATTTTCTAATAAAATCGATGCACTGTCATTTCAATTGCAATCTCCAATTTTGTGTCAGGCAGTGTCTTTCACATTTCTAATAAAGTTGGTACCTCTCAAAACGATAAAAGGTTGATAACTTGTAGACATGAGACAGCGATGTCACTTCCTAACTTGGATATTTTTCCTGGCAAAATATAGCTTTAACTTTATATTACATATTACTTTAAAGGAAAAAGACTCTCGCGAGTCCAATAATTTTGCGATAAAAGACTTCTCATAATGATCAACTTAGTGATTTACCGCTAAATAACTCTCGCGAGAGGTAAAGTGTTCATGATTCTTGCACAAAACCACATGGTTTTGAATCCACAAAAAGACTTGGTTAACGATTATTACACGAAACCTTAAACAATAATGATGATAGTGATGTATAAAAGAATTGGGTTTTTTCCACAAACTTTCGCAGTTTGGGCCAAATATCGTTAAATCAAATATTTTCTGCGCATATTTCTTCCTTAAAAAAATTTTGGGAAGTGTTTTTTAAATGCAACAATATCTATTTTCACATTTATTTTTAAAAGGAGTTTGCGGAAAAAATTTATTGTCATTTGTTGTTCACTAGAACGCAGTTTAACAGTAATTTTACACCATCAAAAAAACTTTTCTAAACTTAAAAACCCTTTTTTAACATTAACAATGGGCTTATTGGGTCCAGTGAAGCACCGGAAGGGGGTATAATTTGCCCGAGAGCACCACCAGAAAGGGGGGAGGGGATAAATTTCCCCAGGCAATAAATCCTGAATGCCAATGGTTAGTTGAGGAAACCTGAACCGCTTGTAGAAATGTTAATACAAACTCATTTCATGAAAAGATTATTTTGGATGAAGTTTTAAGGATCATTAAGTCACGCATACCTAAAATAGGTCAATTTGGCCATTTCATAATATACTTTAACTAATCACGTATTACTAATGCTAGGACCTTAATACATTGTAAACTTTTGGACCGAATACTAAAATACTAAAATTGATTTCTTATCAAAAAATCACGTCAATGCATGAAATCTCTTAACGAGAAAGTTACAAAGTTTGCTTTTAACTGTTAAAAACACCGTACAAATTCACAATATTGCATTTAAAGACAACATTATTTCGCTAAATCAATATTTTCTTTAAATCTTTTCTGTAGCTTATCCTTAGTACCATATATCTCTGTAGAAACACGGGTTGCAACCACCTGGTAACGTACATACATGTGATTAAAACTTCTTTAACCAATACAACATCTTCTTATGACACTCTTAAATGGATGTCAGCACTTTTAAAACATAATTCTGCAAATTTATTCTTCGACAGAACTGGGACAATCTTAGAATATTTGTGAGGGATTGTAATAACATTTGCGTGCGCTGAATGGAAGGCGTTTTACTACAAATAATTGATAAATGTAGCTATAAAAATTTTCTTTATAAAATGCATATCATGATTTGAACACCATAGAAGCTGTGGCTATTGCTTCTGTTAAAAATTCTTGAATTGAAACCAACGCATTTAACTACATTTTAATTTTAATAATTGCTCCAGAAAAATTTGAGGTTTTCTGATTGTCAGTAAATATTTTTCCTTTGCAATGATTTATTGCACAATGGGGAGTAACATGAGTTGTCATTTCAACGAATTTAAATAACGTATTTATAATTATGAAGGTTGACCATGTAACTAACTGTTTGGATAAGCTACCATTAGATAACATAGCTCAAAGGTTTCTTAAGGACAACAAGACCGTGGTAAAAGTGTTAGCTAGGTTGACTCTTAGATTCCATGTTTTAATACCAACTTTAGGTCGACGAATATATGAAAGCAAAGTAAACCTATAAATAATTTTTAATTTTTGAAATTATTTGAACTAGTTTTCTTTAGATTTTAATTTCTTCATTTATTTCTGATCGAACTACTTTGAAATTAGATTAATCATTTGTTGCGTACGCAAGCCTTCTTCCCGCTATTATAACATTATTTATTTCTAAGCCTAGTATTAACCTGAGATATTTACTAGTTATTTACCTAGCAAAATAAGAATGATATCTCACGCGACTCTCTCTGCTTTGATTTCCCAGTGCCTTTTTACTGATTTGGACAATAAAACGGATTTTTTTAATAATACTAGTACTCCTTCACAAAGGAGAAAGAATAGGGTGATGCCAGGGACAACAATGTCTGGAAACAATTGTTAGAGTATAATAGTTGGCTAACGACACCTCATTGGCTTTCTCATTTTGTAAGAAGTAACAACAAAGACAGACGACAATTTCGAAAGTCATTTTGATGCACGTTAATAATATGGACTTCGATCCATTAAAAGCCATTGGCTGCTAACTAATTAATCTATTTGGAGGTCAAGCAAGTTATAAAATTGCTTCGTTTGTTTCTTGTGTCCTCTTCAATTTTCCTCGTTACGTTTCCAGTTTTTGACTGCAAACAGTGTCGCTTACACCTCGGGACATGGACAATCGAATTGTTGAAATAGAAAAAGGGGAGTGTACCACCACAGCTTTTGGTGATGGCTTGAAGTTCACTGTGTGAGAAAAATTTCTATCTGTATCTGTAGTAGTAAAATATTCTTCATGTGATGAAAGTATATCATAAAAAAAACTTCGCAAAACTAAGTCGCTAATTACTTTGTTCAAGACGATATCGGAAAAAAAACTAAATCTTTAGGTGCGCATGTTTTCTTCAAACTACTAAAACTACTATCATACAACTACAACTTTTGAAGCTTCACCTGTTGTGTCCAAATAAATTATGTACCCTGGGTCTTACAAATTGTTATTTTCAGAAAAGCAAATATGAATGCGTCGTATTATTTGCAAGGAATAGAAATTTTGTCCCTTACAATCTTAGACGCCAATATAAATGCTTCATTCCATTTTTAGTTGTAAAGAATCCGATATCCAGTATCCTGCCTAAGCTTCGTAGGAAGTATTCCTCGAGTTCAAGGTCTCAGAGGCAAAACGATCGGTTGCCGTTGCTAGCGATGTTTAGAACTCCAGAATAATTTTATGCAAAACAGGATGGGAAAGGCTCTCTTAAGATAGTTAGCAAGTTTGTATTCTACAATCCCTCACCAAAATATGTGATTAGCTAGCTAGCCTCACTAATTTCAAAGGATTAAATCACCCTGTCCAGGGGCGGATTTAGGATTTTTTTTAACTGGTGTAAAATAGCCTTAAAGAGGCCTAATTGCTCGTCAGGGCGTTTAAAAACAACTGAGGGTTTGAAGGGCGTTTCGAGCCTCCAAACTGGACCACTGCCCTTTAACGCCCTCTGATGGTCAAAACAACTTAAAAATCAACCCCTGAACCACCAGTCTTAATTTTACTTTTTTTGTAAAAATTTTAACAAGAATTACAAACATTAATTTCTCTTGGTTTTTTTTATTTAAATTAAGTATTACATTTACGTCTTAAATATTACATAAGATCTTGGACGGAATTGAGTTTCTTCAGAGTCGGGTATAGTAGATGCATATTTGATACCACTGTAGTCAGGTTTTGTCGTTGCAGCTAAAAAAATAAAAACACATTTCTGAAAGTAACCTGAAAGCGTTTGCGGCATTTTGGTACAAAAATGCGAAATCGAAGATCGAAAAAAGGACAAGATTGTTTATCAAATTAGTCACAGTTAATTCCGCTACTACATTGTTTTTTAAACCAACCAGCTTGGTTTTATGAGAATTTGAACCAATCAGGATATTTTAAAATCACAACAAACTTTTTAATCGACATGTGAGGCAAAGTAAACTATATTTGAAAACTAAAGTCAATTTAATTCAAAACTAAAATGACTAAAAACTTACAAAGGTAACAAAAACAAATAATTTGCTTAATTCATTCGGTATGGAAGATGTAAAGAATCTAAACGAAAATTTTAAGCTTGGTCCCTATTTAAAATGTCAAAATTTTACAACTTCTTGCTAACGAAATGTAAGGTTTGTGGACAGTAGTTATAAAGACAAACGCTAGAAATTAGCTAAACAAAAAATGTAGCAACCTGCAATTACTTATAGCTAAATTCGCCACAAAATTAACGGAATATTGCTCTTCTCGATCCCACGAAAATCTGCTTATATTTCTTTCATTGTCTCGTACTTCACTTTTAGCTCTACTAACAGCTAGCTACATGCACTTTGGAATATTTAACAACAAAATTCGACTTACGATGTAAAAATACGATAAAAAAATATTGCAAAATAATGTAAAGAAACGTATACCAAACAAGTTTAAACGTTTGCTGCGACGATTAACAAGCTCCACTAAGATTACGCTCTTCTTTAATGGAGGCAACAAAAGTAGCTTTGTTTTGAAGTCTACGCGATTCTCACCTGCATGTTAGTCCTGGATCGTTCTGCCGTAAAGTTTGCATTTTACACCAGTTGCCTACACCAGAGAAATATACCAGAGAAATTCTTGCCCAGCCAGATGGGCAGCTTACACCAGCAGAACTGGTGTAAATAGTGAAGCCGGCACCGACACTGAAAATCAAATATTTTGCAGGACGAAAGAGCGACGATTTGTATTTTCAGACAGAAACAAGACCATTGAACCCGGGCGCAGAGAGTGGAAACTCCGAAAACCGGTTTTATACGCCGAGGGCGTGCGCGCGCTGTGTTCAAACTTCGGGCGCAAAATTGAAAAAAACAGGTTCACAGAGATACACTTTAACTTTTTGGAGATAAATTTTCCTGGTGTATTTACACCAGTACGCCATAGCTAAATCCGCCCCTGCTGTCAATTTTAACACACCTGTAATAGCAACGCATCCTGTCAATTAAGGAAAGACCACGGACATGGTTCTATTAGTAGATTTAAAGCTTTTATTTGACCTAAACAAATAGAAAACAACAACAATAACGTCATTTGGCCGTTATTTACCCCTCCCCCACTCACATAACATCTGCTTTGGAACCTGTCAAAACTCCTTTTATCAAGGCAATAAAGCACATAATTGAAGCTATCGCAATAACTCTTTACCATGTGGCACGACAAAAGGTCGCCTTATTTTCTGTTTAATCGTTTTGCCTCTCCCACCCCCACTCCCAAACCACGTTATGCGTTATAATACATGTATGGAAGTCACTACGAACGGAAGCACTCTGAGCTATTGCTTCCCTAAAGTTAGATAACTACGCTAGTAATCCTTCTTCCCCAATACATGGTGACAAGGACAGAATCGCGACTCCCATTATGAGAAGAACTACCTTCACCAAAATGCTAGGAAGTTAAACAAGTCTGTCATTTTTCGTGTCTGTTATACATAAAAATTATATACATCATATATAGCATATTTAATGTTTGCATGATAATTCAGTATGCATGGTTGCCGTATCGTTCTATTTAGAAAGTTTGGCCCGTGCGAGATTTTTCAAAGTGCATATTTCAACAATGAGATTACATATTTTAGATATTCATGCTTAAATTATTTGAAAAACAAATTTCTGCATGAATTATATTTACTGACGCTGAGGATTTATTAATTTTAGTGGAAGAAAAATCAGCATTGGTAAAACTTTATTGTGGACAAAAAACGAAAAACTTTTTGGTACAAATTTTTGTGGATAATGGATTTTAATTTTTTTGTGAATTTACGCTTAAAGCAGATCCAACTAACAGCTAACATAATGCAAATATAACAAAAGTATTTACAGTGCACCATGATTTTTTCAGAGGCTAACTGCAGCTAGCTAACCAATAGCTTAAACTATACCTACCTTTCGTCAGCTAGCTAAGTAGCCACACTTGCTTACTTTTGTTCAACACACCAGTCCATAATTATAATGGAAGTAACTATTAGGCACACTATTTTTTAAAAATCACAATAAAAACTACCAATATGGTGCCAACAATAACATTTCTTTCTTGTTTCACGTGATTGACACTTGACGTTTAGCTAGGCTAACCATATGACGGATAGCAACAGTTTGTAGTCATTAATAACCTTGAACTTTATGTGTTTTGGATAAAATACAGTCCATAATCCAGTAAAGAATACCCATCTTCGATTTTAGTGTATAATGGTAAAGCCACAAGTTATATTTTCTGCTAATGTTGTTAAAATGTTGTTGTTGTTTTCTATCATTATATATAATTTTTCCCTATAAAGGCCTAGATTACACTGTAAGAAAGAAATAATGTTGCAAATAAGAATTTCAGAACGATATTTTTACCATGTCGCACCACACAGCAAGTCAATTAATTGCCCTATACGCCTGAACATATATTAAGCATATATAAAGGATGTTTTTTATTAACTGAGAGGAGCGAAATATTTACACTTGAATCCTTCAATATCATTGATTGATTAAAAAACATTATATAATCACAATCGGATTTTAAACAAACTCTTAGCAGAAAAAAAATTAAATTCGCGAGGATAATTTGATAAAAAACATGATGAACTGACTGCTGTAAAAATAAGTTGTAACGCAGCCAGAATTGCTATAGTACTTTGTTGAAACACTTTTGGAAACACTTGGTCAAAAAAGTAATTACTACGGTAGTCACACACACATGGATGCGACACCACCTATTTATTTTTGCTTTTATCTAACTTAGACGGTTAACAAATACAATAACAACCGACTACCCGGTACTGTACCGAAAATATCACAAGCTCGGTCAGCACTTAGACTTTACTATGTGGTCCAGCCCGGTGTAATAGGTTATTATTGTTGTATTAGGATCAAGAGAACTCGTTAAAATTGAAAGATAAAGAAACTTTGTAGGAAATTAAAACAGGAAACAGAGGAAAAAATGAAAAGAAGAAAAATAACAAGAAGAGTTAAAAGAAGTTGGAGAAACTTTTTAATCAACGCCATTTTTTTTTCGGAGAGATAGATATCCTTTTTGTAAACAAGGTAGTTACACACCACACATCATGTCAATTAATTGCACTGTACGGCTTAACATAAGGAATTTTAATTTTAATTGATTTGTTAAAACATATTTTCTTATATTTTGAACATTCGACTGCAGCCACCTCCACAATTGCTGCTTTTTTTATTTTACAACTGCTCGGTTATAGCCAGCCAGCAATTTTGCTATTCGAAATATACATATTTTGTTATAACACCCACTCACAGCCGCTGTAACAATGTCAATATATCCTTCAGCAACGATGAAAAATAACACTAATGTCCTTGCTGTTAGTTTAATCGAGCGGTGTTTATGCTTGCACGAATTTTGAAGCCCAAATCAAGATGCTGAGGCCAGCACCACCCTTATTCATGCCCCAGAAAACCCTCCGTAGGATTGTATTATCCTTTCTTAATTGCTTACACATTAGATGGCCCGTATAATGATATTGTTTTTGATCAATCAATGTGAGAAATATTTGCCGTAAAAATCATTTGATAAACCTGATGACTTTAGTCGACTGGAAGTAGAAAATTAAGAAAGTCAATTATGTTTATTCCGTGTTGTAATTAATACTGACAGCTTTCATTACTTTGATTTGTTCTGAAATTAAACCTACGCAAACTTAATAAGGTCAAGTGATTGTTTGCACAATTATAATCATATGCAGTTGCAGCACGCAGAGAAAATATGAAGGTATATTACCAAAGGTCCCTTTCTATTTAACCACAGATATATATCGCGTTGGAGAAAAGTTAAAAGTTTTAAATGGCAACTATGACGCAGCTCTTTTCTTCCTACCAAAAGCCAAACAACACGTGTGGGAGCACACGGTGTCGTAGATATAAAAGCCTGAAATATCCAGCATTTTTTATCAAAACATTTAAAAGGATCTGCATGACAAATCAAGTCAACAGCAAATACTATTGAAAATACACAATGGTAAGTTTGTTGCTAAAGAGATCGAAGAATTATTTTATTTTGCAAACAACTTATGTATCAAAAGATGTAAAATTATTATATATTCTTTGCATTGTAGATAACATAGTATATTTCTTTTCCATAGTACTCGTTTATCGTTACGCTAATTTTAATCGGCAAAATTGCAACAGCTCCATTAAATAACGAAGAAACAACAACAACAACAAGTGGTATACCCAGCACTACGGAAGCCACTACAAGATTATTTACAGTACCACGAATTACACAAAATTCTCATGTATTTAAGAAATCGGAAGAAACACTTTCGCCAGAACAGAGATGCGATAGAGATTGCGCTGACGCTAAACAACTTTATTTCCCATCTCCATGTGCTATTTATTCTTATTTTGTTTTCGAATGTAATTGTTGTGCTTCTGGAACGTCCGATGACAGCGGAAATGTGTCTGAAGACAACGAAGCTTCGTATTGACATTTTGAAATTGTAAATATTTTGTAAATACTATTTTTTAAATATACTAAATCTTCCATAAATGCATTTGTTCTCCCTGCATAATTTCTTCTTAAAACAACTGTGCAATTAAAGATATTTATGACGGACCAAAGCTTTCTATAGTTTGTTGTATAATTTCAAGTTGCTAAACGCCCTAAGAGAATTAGACCGCCCTGAAAATTTTTTAGAATCTGGATCTTCTTGCATGTTTTCTTTCACGTCTTCTGCAGTTGAAGGCCTTGATGACGTAGATCTACGACTTCTATAGTTTGTTGTATAACTTCTTGTTGCCAAACTCTTCAACAGAATTCATTTCCCTTGAAAGAACTGACAATATTAGAACGCCCTGTAAAATTTGTGGAATCTGGATCTTGTTGCACGTCTTCTGGCACGTCTTCTTCAATGTCTTATGGCATGTCTTCTGTAGAAATGGCTTAAGAAAAACTAAGATAAAAACATAATGGTGAAAATTGATAGCTTTTACGTTATTTTTTTCTAAATATTATACAAAGGGTTCTGCATAAAGAGAAGCTAACCCAATCACCTTGGAACCTACGGCTTCATGACATCATAGAGAATTAAACTGAAATAAACTCTTCATTGAAAGGGCATGATTCTGTAAATTTTTTGACCAACATTTCAGGTCATAAATCATGGAGGCTACGATATTATGTGGCTGAGTCGATTTACCAGTTGTCCTTTTGAATAAAAGGAATTTTTTTTAAAAAACCACAACCAATGGTTATATGTCATATCATCTTTACAACCCTTCTAAAAGCTGTTTGATTTAATCAAAATTGTTCTTAAGGATACATGAAACATCTCTTACCTTTGTTAAGAATACTGTCTCTATTTCCAAAACTCTGAAATAAAAATATATAAAAATGCATATTATTTGAAAGCTAGATAAATTTTCTATCGAATAGTGTCATTTTTTGTTGTATTAATAATTGAGAAGGCACCAAAAATTATCAAACACCTTATTTGCGTTTCCTACTTTTTAGTCTATGAGTCATAGATCGCATAAAAATTATACTTTTCAAATCTACTCCACTGGAGTACTAAAACGGTGTGTCGGTTTTTTTTTTAAGGGTCAAGGTCAAATTTATATAAAAAAAGTTGCTTTTCGTGCTTCTCTATTGTACTTTTTACCTTCACGCTGTGATAAAATCTTGACAATTTACTTTATACAAGCACCATTTGAGAACTCAGTATGCCCAAAACAACATTTTATATCAATATTTTAGTTTCTATTTCATAAATACCTTTTAGCCTAAAACGTAGAGGTGTGTCGAGCACAAAATAGCGAGATTTAAACTTTTTTAAGCAGATTAAATTTTATTAAAACGAAAATTGTTGTTGTTTTATATTTTTTCATTTTCACCTTCTTCGGTTAAAAATTTATATTTGTCATTTAAAATAAATATTCTATGGATTATTAGCTTTCCCATGATATAAAAATTAAAAATTTGAAAAAATTAACGATTTGGGTGTTTCATGTATCGTTAAAATATCTATGAAACGATTGAATAAGCTCAATACCGCACCTTCTGAAGAATGGTGTGTAATAAATGGACCACTCAAAAGGTCAATGTGCAAGAAATTACACACACTTTAGAACCACATAGACGTCTAGACAACCTGTTTATGCATACTTTTTTCCAAAAAAAAAACAAAAAAAAAATTCCTTCAGTATTCTTTTTGGCGGTAACATGAGCTACGGTCTGTAAAATTTATTAAGTATCAAGAAATCGAAACTTTGTTTTGACAAGGGAACTGAGACAACACGAGGAGCCGTTTTTGTTAAAAATGCTGCGTTACTGGTTTTAAGAAGGTAATTATTACCTCTAAAAGATTTTAAAATCATTGTTGTTACTTCGACTGGCTTTATGTACATTAAACTTGTATGTTTCTGTGCAAAATTTCAAACGATAGCACTAGCTAGTTCAGAATTTTGAAGTTTAATTTATTACAAAGCTTGAGTTTAAAGCAAGGTAAGTGCTTATATCGAATAAATCATAGATATCCAATATATATATAGAGAAGTTTTTTGTCATTTTCGGTTATTTTCGGGTCCAATACTAAATTTAAGATGAGTTCAGATGTTGTTTTTCTCCTCAGTGATCATAAACTTTCGTGTAAGTCATTAAAGTCTAAAACCAACAGCTGTTTCGTAGCCGCTTTAATCATTTCCTTTCCACAAAGCTTGAATGTCACACATCAAACATGATGATTCTGAACTAGATTGCCAACAACCTTATTATAATGAGCAACAATCGAATCCGCCAATTCCGTCATTTTTTTTAACCGTCAAATTTTCTTCTCGTAAAGATGTAAGTATAAACATTGTATTTGTCGCAAGAGAACTCCGACCAAGATGGGACAGTCCGATTATATATGTCGAATTTTCTCATTAGTAATACTAATCATATTCTTTTCTTGAACGTAGAACCTAAGATATCGTAGACTATCAGAATAAAATTCTTAATACAATGTTTGTAAGGGAAAAAGTACTGAAAATTGTATATAATAAAATCAAGAAAATGAAGCTTTGATTGAGACGTGGTGAGGGGTATCTGATATAATGTGTCAAAATATGTCTCCTAAGTAAAACCTGTCATCAAATTACAACAACAAAAGTAGGGGATAAGATAAATTTCCAAATAAAATTGATGCACTGTCATTTCGATTGCAATCTCCAACTTTTTGTCCAGAAGTGTCTTTCACATATCTACTCAATTAAGTGAGTACCTCTCCAAACGATGAAAGGTTGATAACTTGTTTAATTTCCATAAAAATAAAAATGTCACAGTGTTACATATTACTTTAAAGGAAAAAGCTCTCGTGCATCACAAAATCACGAAATCAAAGGAAAAAATTTCGCGGAAGGCCTCTTCCTAGAGTTTTCGTGAAAAATAGCTTTTCTGAATGATTAATTCAATGATTCTTCGCTAACGTACTTTCGCGAGAGATATGTGATCATTATTTTTGGACAAAATTACATGGTTTTAAATCGATTAAAAGTGTTGGTTAACAATTATTATACGAAATTATTATAAAAAAATAATGATGATAGTGATGTATAAAATAATTCCTTTTTTTCCCACAAACTTTCGCGGTTTGGGCCAAATATCGTTAAATTAAAGTTTTTTCTGCGCACCTTTCCTTCTTTTGAGCTTTGTCCAAAAATTTTTAAATACAACAATAGCTGTTTACAGCTTTGTTTCTACAAGGTTTATGCTGCATAAATTTATTGTCATTTGTTGTTTACTAGAACGTAGTTTAACAGTAATTATACAGCATCAAAAAACTTTTCTATACTTAAAAACCCTTTTTTAACATTAACAATGGGCTTATTGGGTCCAGTGCAGCATGCTTACATATAGTGATTTGAAACCATTAAAATCTGTAGCTATTCTTTCTTTTAAATTTAAACCTACGCATTTTAAGAAGGGTCAAGTGTTTGTTTTGAAGTTAACTACATTTTAATTTTAATAACTGCTCCAGAAAAACTTGAGGTTTTCAGTAAAAAATTTTCCTTTGCAATGATTTATTGCACAATGGGAAGTAACATGAGTTGTCATTTCAACGAATTTAAATTAAGTGTTACAATTATGAAGGTTGACCATGTAACAAACTGTTTTCTATAAGCTACTATTTGATAATATAGCTCGAAGGTTTCCTATGGACAACAACACGGTGTGGTAAAAGTTTTACCTCGGTTGACTCTTAGATTTCATGTTAATACTAACTTTAGGTCGACGAGTAACCAAAAGAAAAGTAAATCTATACATTAGGATTTCTGTTTTTGCAATTATTCGAACTAGATTTCTTCAGATTTTAATTTCTTGATTTACTTTTAATTGAACTACTTTGAAATTATAATAAGCATTTGATGCGTACACAAGCCGTTTTCCCGGTATTATAACATTATTAAAATCGACTAAAAAGATAAACGCGCATTGTCCAGAAAAGTATTTACCCTGCGCCTTAGAAATTTCCGAAGAAGCCAATATGAATGCGTGGTGTTATTTTCAGGGAATATGGTTGGGGGGGAGGATTCCTGAAAAAAAGAATTTTAGAAACAATTGTTACAATATAATAATTTGCTAAAGGCATCCCATTGTCTTTTTCATTATGTAACAACGCAGACAGACAACAATTTCGAAAATCATTTTGGTGCACGATAATTTTATTGACTTCTATCCATTAAAAGCCATTTTCTGGCTACTAATTAATCTATTTAGAGTTCAAGCAAGTTATAAAATTGCTTTAACTTTTTCTTGTGTGTTCTTTAATCTTGTTCGTTATGTTTCCATATTTTATATTACACTGCAATCCGTGTCTCTTACTCCTTTTAGGACACATGTGTACCACCATAGATTTTGCTGATTGCTTGGAGTACATTGTGTCAGAAAAATTGTTATCTGTCAGACATTTTTAAAATAGTAGTAAAATATATTTCTTGTGATGAAAGTACATCACAAAACTAACTCCGCAAATCTTAGTCCCTAATTATTGTTTTCAAGACGATATCAGAAAACAACACTTAATATTAGTTGTTAACAGTCGAAATGTCATCGCTATACTTTTGTCTCTTATGTACTTTTTTATTTCCGCCCGCGAAGGCGGAACTTTGAACTTTTGCGGAAAATTGAACTTTTCTTCAATACTTCAATCCATAATTATAGTGCCAGTAACTATTAGGCACAATACTTTTTAAAGATCACAATAAAAATACCAACATGGTGCCAACAATAACATTTATTTCTTGTTTGACATGATTATCACTTGACTTTTAGCTAGGCTAACCATATGACGGATAGCAACAGTTTTTAGTCATTGATAACCTTGCATTTTGTGTGTTTTGGATAGAATACAGTCCATAATCCATTAAAGAATACCCTTCTTCGATTTAAGTGTATAATGGTGAAGCCGCAAGGTTATATTTTCTGCTAATGTTGTTATAATGTTGTTGTTTTCTTGTTGCGCTATCATTATGAATAATTTGTTCCTATAAACGCCTAGACTACACTGTAAGAAAGAAATAATGTTCCAAATAAGAATTTCAGAAAGAGATATTTACAATATCGCACCACACAGCAAGTCAATTAATTGCCCTGTACGCCTGAACATATATTAAGGACGTTTTCTATTAACTGAGAGGAGCGAATTATTTACATTTGAATTCTTCAATATTATTGGTTGATTAAAAAACATTACATAATCACAAGCGGATTTAAAACAAACTCTTGGCGGAAAAAAAAGTTGAAAGAAGTAACTTTTTTTTATTCGCGGGGATATTTGATAAGAAACATGATGAACTGACTGCTGTGAAGATAAGAGGTAACGCAGCCAGAATTGCTACATTATTTTTTTGAATCATTTTTGGAAACACTTGGTCAAAACGGTAATTACTACGGTAGTCAGGTACACGATAGATACGACACCACTCATTTTTTTTATCTAACTTAGACGATTAGCAAATACAATAATAACCGATTGCCCCGTGCTGTAGGAGAATATCGCAAGCTCGGTCGGCACTTAGACCACGGGCGATATTATGCAGGAAATTCCAGAATAGTCGGTTATTATTGTTGTATTAGGATAAAAAGAACTCGTTAAAATTGAAAAATAAAGAAAATTAAAACAGGAAAAACAGTAAAAAATGAAAAGAAGAAAAATAACAAAAGGAAAGTTAAAGAAACTTGTTAATCACAACTAATTTTTTTAGACAGATAGATATATTTTTCTCAAGCAAGGTTAGTTACACACCACACATCAAGACAATTAATTCCACTGCACGCCTTAACATAAGGAATTTTAATTTTAATTGATATGTTAATAGATATTTTCTTATATTTTGAACTTTCGACCGCAGCCAACTCCACAATTATTTCTTTTTCATTTTACAATTGCTCGGTTATAGCTAGACAGCAATTTTGCTATTCCCAATATACATATTTTTTAATAACACCCACTCACTGCTGCTGTAACAATGTCAATATATCCTTCAGCAACGATGAAAAATAATACTAATGTCCTTGATGTTTGTTTAACCGAGTGGTGTTTATGTTTGCACCAATTTTGAAGCCCAAATCAAGATGCTGAGGTCAGCAGCACCCTTATTCATAAGCCACAAAACCCTCCCGAGGTATATTTTAGCCTTTCTTAATTGCTTACGCATTAGATAGTTCGTAAAACGTTATTATTTTAAAAGTCAGTGTGAGAAATATTTGCTGTAAAAATCATTTAATGAAACTGAAGACTTGAGTCAACTGGAAGTAGACTCAGGAATACTGAAAAATCAAGAAAGTTAATTATGTTTATCCATTGTTTTTTTAATACTGACAATACTAATAGCTTTCATTACTTTGATTTGTTCGGAAATTTAACCTACGAAAACTTAATGAGGTCAAGTGATTGTTTGCACAATTAGAATTATATGCAGTTGCAGCACGGAGAGAAAATATGAAGGCATGTTACCAAAGGTCCCATTTTATTTAACCACAGATATATATTGCGTTGGAGAAAAGTTAACAATTTTAAGTGGCAACCTTAACGCAGCAATTTTCTTCCTACCAAAAGCCAAGCAAAACGTGTGGGGGCACACGGTGTCGTAGATATAAAAGCCTGAAATATCCAACATTACGTTATTAAAACATTTAAACGGAGCTGCGTGACAAATCAAGTCAACAGCAAATACTATTGAAAATACACAATGGTAAGTTTGTTGCTAAAGAGATCGAAGAATTATTTTATTTTTGCAAACAACTTATGTATCAAAAGATGTAAAAATATTATATTTTTTTCCATAGTACTCGTTCATCGTTACGCTAATTTTAATCGGCAAAGTTGCAACTGCTCCATTAAATAACGGGGAAACAACAACAAGCAGTGCTATGCCCAGCACTACAGAAGCCACTACAAGATTATTTACAATACCACGAATTACCCAGAATTTTCATGTATTTCAGAAATCCGAAGAAACACTTTCTCCAGAACAGAGATGCGATAGAGATTGCGCTGACGCTAAACAACTTTATTTCCCATCTCCATGTGCTATTTATTCTTATTTTGTTTTCGAATGTAATTGTTGTGCTTCTGGAACGTCCGATGACAGCGGAAATGTGTCTGAAGACAACGAAGCTTCGTATTGACATTTTGAAATTGTAAATATTTTGTAAATACTATTTTTTAAATATACTAAATCTTCCATAAATGCATTTGTTCTCCCTGCATAATTTCTTCTTAAAACAACTGTGCAATTAAAGATATTTATGACGGACCAAAGCTTTCTATAGTTTGTTGTATAATTTCAAGTTGCTAAACGCCCTAAGAGAATTAGACCGCCCTGAAAATTTTTTAGAATCTGGATCTTCTTGCATGTTTTCTTTCACGTCTTCTGCAGTTGAAGGCCTTGATGACGTAGATCTACGACTTCTATAGTTTGTTGTATAACTTCTTGTTGCCAAACTCTTCAACAGAATTCATTTCCCTTGAAAGAACTGACAATATTAGAACGCCCTGTAAAATTTGTGGAATCTGGATCTTGTTGCACGTCTTCTGGCACGTCTTCTTCAATGTCTTATGGCATGTCTTCTGTAGAAATGGCTTAAGAAAAACTAAGATAAAAACATAATGGTGAAAATTGATAGCTTTTACGTTATTTTTTTCTAAATATTATACAAAGGGTTCTGCATAAAGAGAAGCTAACCCAATCACCTTGGAACCTACGGCTTCATGACATCATAGAGAATTAAACTGAAATAAACTCTTCATTGAAAGGGCATGATTCTGTAAATTTTTTGACCAACATTTCAGGTCATAAATCATGGAGGCTACGATATTATGTGGCTGAGTCGATTTACCAGTTGTCCTTTTGAATAAAAGGAATTTTTTTTAAAAAACCACAACCAATGGTTATATGTCATATCATCTTTACAACCCTTCTAAAAGCTGTTTGATTTAATCAAAATTGTTCTTAAGGATACATGAAACATCTCTTACCTTTGTTAAGAATACTGTCTCTATTTCCAAAACTCTGAAATAAAAATATATAAAAATGCATATTATTTGAAAGCTAGATAAATTTTCTATCGAATAGTGTCATTTTTTGTTGTATTAATAATTGAGAAGGCACCAAAAATTATCAAACACCTTATTTGCGTTTCCTACTTTTTAGTCTATGAGTCATAGATCGCATAAAAATTATACTTTTCAAATCTACTCCACTGGAGTACTAAAACGGTGTGTCGGTTTTTTTTTTAAGGGTCAAGGTCAAATTTATATAAAAAAGTTGCTTTTCGTGCTTCTCTATTGTACTTTTTACCTTCACGCTGTGATAAAATCTTGACAATTTACTTTATACAAGCACCATTTGAGAACTCAGTATGCCCAAAACAACATTTTATATCAATATTTTAGTTTCTATTTCATAAATACCTTTTAGCCTAAAACGTAGAGGTGTGTCGAGCACAAAATAGCGAGATTTAAACTTTTTTAAGCAGATTA
This sequence comes from Hydractinia echinata, assembly GCA_030067915.1. Lineage (NCBI taxonomy): Eukaryota > Metazoa > Cnidaria > Hydrozoa > Anthoathecata > Hydractiniidae > Hydractinia > Hydractinia echinata. Next base: position 795,693 of record JASGCC010000080.1, read on the forward strand.
AATTTTATTAAAACGAAAATTGTTGTTGTTTTATATTTTTTCATTTTCACCTTCTTCGGTTAAAAATTTATATTTGTCATTTAAAATAAATATTCTATGGATTATTAGCTTTCCCATGATATAAAAATTAAAAATTTGAAAAAATTAACGATTTGGGTGTTTCATGTATCGTTAAAATATCTATGAAACGATTGAATAAGCTCAATACCGCACCTTCTGAAGAATGGTGTGTAATAAATGGACCACTCAAAAGGTCAATGTGCAAGAAATTACACACACTTTAGAACCACATAGACGTCTAGACAACCTGTTTATGCATACTTTTTTCCAAAAAAAAAACAAAAAAAAAATTCCTTCAGTATTCTTTTTGGCGGTAACATGAGCTACGGTCTGTAAAATTTATTAAGTATCAAGAAATCGAAACTTTGTTTTGACAAGGGAACTGAGACAACACGAGGAGCCGTTTTTGTTAAAAATGCTGCGTTACTGGTTTTAAGAAGGTAATTATTACCTCTAAAAGATTTTAAAATCATTGTTGTTACTTCGACTGGCTTTATGTACATTAAACTTGTATGTTTCTGTGCAAAATTTCAAACGATAGCACTAGCTAGTTCAGAATTTTGAAGTTTAATTTATTACAAAGCTTGAGTTTAAAGCAAGGTAAGTGCTTATATCGAATAAATCATAGATATCCAATATATATATAGAGAAGTTTTTTGTCATTTTCGGTTATTTTCGGGTCCAATACTAAATTTAAGATGAGTTCAGATGTTGTTTTTCTCCTCAGTGATCATAAACTTTCGTGTAAGTCATTAAAGTCTAAAACCAACAGCTGTTTCGTAGCCGCTTTAATCATTTCCTTTCCACAAAGCTTGAATGTCACACATCAAACATGATGATTCTGAACTAGATTGCCAACAACCTTATTATAATGAGCAACAATCGAATCCGCCAATTCCGTCATTTTTTTTAACCGTCAAATTTTCTTCTCGTAAAGATGTAAGTATAAACATTGTATTTGTCGCAAGAGAAACTCCGACCAAGATGGGACAGTCCGATTATATATGTCGAATTTTCTCATTAGTAATACTAATCATATTCTTTTCTTGAACGTAGAACCTAAGATATCGTAGACTATCAGAATAAAATTCTTAATACAATGTTTGTAAGGGAAAAAGTACTGAAAATTGTATATAATAAAATCAAGAAAATGAAGCTTTGATTGAGACGTGGTGAGGGGTATCTGATATAATGTGTCAAAATATGTCTCCTAAGTAAAACCTGTCATCAAATTACAACAACAAAAGTAGGGGATAAGATAAATTTCCAAATAAAATTGATGCACTGTCATTTCGATTGCAATCTCCAACTTTTTGTCCAGAAGTGTCTTTCACATATCTACTCAATTAAGTGAGTACCTCTCCAAACGATGAAAGGTTGATAACTTGTTTAATTTCCATAAAAATAAAAATGTCACAGTGTTACATATTACTTTAAAGGAAAAAGCTCTCGTGCATCACAAAATCACGAAATCAAAGGAAAAAATTTCGCGGAAGGCCTCTTCCTAGAGTTTTCGTGAAAAATAGCTTTTCTGAATGATTAATTCAATGATTCTTCGCTAACGTACTTTCGCGAGAGATATGTGATCATTATTTTTGGACAAAATTACATGGTTTTAAATCGATTAAAAGTGTTGGTTAACAATTATTATACGAAATTATTATAAAAAAATAATGATGATAGTGATGTATAAAATAATTCCTTTTTTCCCACAAACTTTCGCGGTTTGGGCCAAATATCGTTAAATTAAAGTTTTTTCTGCGCACCTTTCCTTCTTTTGAGCTTTGTCCAAAAATTTTTAAATACAACAATAGCTGTTTACAGCTTTGTTTCTACAAGGTTTATGCTGCATAAATTTATTGTCATTTGTTGTTTACTAGAACGTAGTTTAACAGTAATTATACAGCATCAAAAAACTTTTCTATACTTAAAAACCCTTTTTTAACATTAACAATGGGCTTATTGGGTCCAGTGCAGCATGCTTACATATAGTGATTTGAAACCATTAAAATCTGTAGCTATTCTTTCTTTTAAATTTAAACCTACGCATTTTAAGAAGGGTCAAGTGTTTGTTTTGAAGTTAACTACATTTTAATTTTAATAACTGCTCCAGAAAAACTTGAGGTTTTCAGTAAAAAATTTTCCTTTGCAATGATTTATTGCACAATGGGAAGTAACATGAGTTGTCATTTCAACGAATTTAAATTAAGTGTTACAATTATGAAGGTTGACCATGTAACAAACTGTTTCTATAAGCTACTATTTGATAATATAGCTCGAAGGTTTCCTATGGACAACAACACGGTGTGGTAAAAGTTTTACCTCGGTTGACTCTTAGATTTCATGTTAATACTAACTTTAGGTCGACGAGTAACCAAAAGAAAAGTAAATCTATACATTAGGATTTCTGTTTTTGCAATTATTCGAACTAGATTTCTTCAGATTTTAATTTCTTGATTTACTTTTAATTGAACTACTTTGAAATTATAATAAGCATTTGATGCGTACACAAGCCGTTTTCCCGGTATTATAACATTATTAAAATCGACTAAAAAGATAAACGCGCATTGTCCAGAAAAGTATTTACCCTGCGCCTTAGAAATTTCCGAAGAAGCCAATATGAATGCGTGGTGTTATTTTCAGGGAATATGGTTGGGGGGGAGGATTCCTGAAAAAAAGAATTTTAGAAACAATTGTTACAATATAATAATTTGCTAAAGGCATCCCATTGTCTTTTTCATTATGTAACAACGCAGACAGACAACAATTTCGAAAATCATTTTGGTGCACGATAATTTTATTGACTTCTATCCATTAAAAGCCATTTTCTGGCTACTAATTAATCTATTTAGAGTTCAAGCAAGTTATAAAATTGCTTTAACTTTTTCTTGTGTGTTCTTTAATCTTGTTCGTTATGTTTCCATATTTTATATTACACTGCAATCCGTGTCTCTTACTCCTTTTAGGACACATGTGTACCACCATAGATTTTTGCTGATTGCTTGGAGTACATTGTGTCAGAAAAATTGTTATCTGTCAGACATTTTTAAAATAGTAGTAAAATATATTTCTTGTGATGAAAGTACATCACAAAACTAACTCCGCAAATCTTAGTCCCTAATTATTGTTTTCAAGACGATATCAGAAAACAACACTTAATATTAGTTGTTAACAGTCGAAATGTCATCGCTATACTTTTGTCTCTTATGTACTTTTTTATTTCCGCCCGCGAAGGCGGAACTTTGAACTTTTGCGGAAAATTGAACTTTTCTTCAATACTTCAATCCATAATTATAGTGCCAGTAACTATTAGGCACAATACTTTTTAAAGATCACAATAAAAATACCAACATGGTGCCAACAATAACATTTATTTCTTGTTTGACATGATTATCACTTGACTTTTAGCTAGGCTAACCATATGACGGATAGCAACAGTTTTTAGTCATTGATAACCTTGCATTTTGTGTGTTTTGGATAGAATACAGTCCATAATCCATTAAAGAATACCCTTCTTCGATTTAAGTGTATAATGGTGAAGCCGCAAGGTATATTTTCTGCTAATGTTGTTATAATGTTGTTGTTTTCTTGTTGCGCTATCATTATGAATAATTTGTTCCTATAAACGCCTAGACTACACTGTAAGAAAGAAATAATGTTCCAAATAAGAATTTCAGAAAGAGATATTTACAATATCGCACCACACAGCAAGTCAATTAATTGCCCTGTACGCCTGAACATATATTAAGGACGTTTTCTATTAACTGAGAGGAGCGAATTATTTACATTTGAATTCTTCAATATTATTGGTTGATTAAAAAACATTACATAATCACAAGCGGATTTAAAACAAACTCTTGGCGGAAAAAAAAGTTGAAAGAAGTAACTTTTTTTTTATTCGCGGGGATATTTGATAAGAAACATGATGAACTGACTGCTGTGAAGATAAGAGGTAACGCAGCCAGAATTGCTACATTATTTTTTTGAATCATTTTTGGAAACACTTGGTCAAAACGGTAATTACTACGGTAGTCAGGTACACGATAGATACGACACCACTCATTTTTTTTATCTAACTTAGACGATTAGCAAATACAATAATAACCGATTGCCCCGTGCTGTAGGAGAATATCGCAAGCTCGGTCGGCACTTAGACCACGGGCGATATTATGCAGGAAATTCCAGAATAGTCGGTTATTATTGTTGTATTAGGATAAAAAGAACTCGTTAAAATTGAAAAATAAAGAAAATTAAAACAGGAAAAACAGTAAAAAATGAAAAGAAGAAAAATAACAAAAGGAAAGTTAAAGAAACTTGTTAATCACAACTAATTTTTTTAGACAGATAGATATATTTTTCTCAAGCAAGGTTAGTTACACACCACACATCAAGACAATTAATTCCACTGCACGCCTTAACATAAGGAATTTTAATTTTAATTGATATGTTAATAGATATTTTCTTATATTTTGAACTTTCGACCGCAGCCAACTCCACAATTATTTCTTTTTCATTTTACAATTGCTCGGTTATAGCTAGACAGCAATTTTGCTATTCCCAATATACATATTTTTTAATAACACCCACTCACTGCTGCTGTAACAATGTCAATATATCCTTCAGCAACGATGAAAAATAATACTAATGTCCTTGATGTTTGTTTAACCGAGTGGTGTTTATGTTTGCACCAATTTTGAAGCCCAAATCAAGATGCTGAGGTCAGCAGCACCCTTATTCATAAGCCACAAAACCCTCCCGAGGTATATTTTAGCCTTTCTTAATTGCTTACGCATTAGATAGTTCGTAAAACGTTATTATTTTAAAAGTCAGTGTGAGAAATATTTGCTGTAAAAATCATTTAATGAAACTGAAGACTTGAGTCAACTGGAAGTAGACTCAGGAATACTGAAAAATCAAGAAAGTTAATTATGTTTATCCATTGTTTTTTTAATACTGACAATACTAATAGCTTTCATTACTTTGATTTGTTCGGAAATTTAACCTACGAAAACTTAATGAGGTCAAGTGATTGTTTGCACAATTAGAATTATATGCAGTTGCAGCACGGAGAGAAAATATGAAGGCATGTTACCAAAGGTCCCATTTTATTTAACCACAGATATATATTGCGTTGGAGAAAAGTTAACAATTTTTAGTGGCAACCTTAACGCAGCAATTTTCTTCCTACCAAAAGCCAAGCAAAACGTGTGGGGGCACACGGTGTCGTAGATATAAAAGCCTGAAATATCCAACATTACGTTATTAAAACATTTAAACGGAGCTGCGTGACAAATCAAGTCAACAGCAAATACTATTGAAAATACACAATGGTAAGTTTGTTGCTAAAGAGATCGAAGAATTATTTTATTTTTGCAAACAACTTATGTATCAAAAGATGTAAAAATATTATATTTTTTTCCATAGTACTCGTTCATCGTTACGCTAATTTTAATCGGCAAAGTTGCAACTGCTCCATTAAATAACGGGGAAACAACAACAAGCAGTGCTATGCCCAGCACTACAGAAGCCACTACAAGATTATTTACAATACCACGAATTACCCAGAATTTTCATGTATTTCAGAAATCCGAAGAAACACTTTCTCCAGAACAGAGATGCGATAGAGATTGCGCTGATGCTAAACAACTTTATTTCCCATCTCCATGTTCTATTTATTCCGTTTTTATCATCGAATGTAATTGTTGTGATTCTGGAACGTCCGATGACAGCGGAAATGTGTCTGAAGACAACGAAACTTCATATTGACATTTTAGAATTTTAAATATTATGTAAATACTATTTTTTAAATATACTAAATCTTCTATAAATGCATATATGTTCTCCCTGCATTTTCTCTTCTTAAACAAACTGTGCAGTTGAAGAAATTTATGATGTAGATCTAAGTTTTCTATAGTTTGTTGTATAATTTCTTGTTGCCAAACTCTTTAACAGAATTGAGCTTCCTTGAAAGAACTTACAAAATTAGAACGCCCGGTAAAATTTATAATTTTTTACAAAATAACGTGAAATCGCCAAAAAAATTTGCCCGTTTATTTCTTTAAAGTACTGTGGATTTTTTTTAAACACAACAATATTTGAGAAAGCTATCAAACTATTCTTTTTACCAAGGCCTAAACGGCTAAAATGTATTGCCATTTGTAGTCTACTACTAAGCCGTGTAATACTACTTTAACAGCATCAGAGAACTATTCTAAACTTAAAAACCCCTTTGTATCATCAACAACGGGTTTATTCAGTGTAGTGCAGCACCGAAAGGAGGAGTAAATGACCCTGTGCAGTACCGAAAGGGGCATAAATTATCCCTAGTGCAGCACTGGAAGATGGCATAAATTAAGGACATAAATTGCCATAGTGTAGCACCGGAATGGGACATAATTTGCCCCAGGCAAAAATCACGAATGGTTAGTTGAGGAAACCTGAGAGGGAATATGTTAATGCACAACTTATTTCACGAAAAGATTAATTTGATGTAGTTTTAAGGATCATGAAGTCACGCATACCTAAAATAGGTCATTTTCCCAATTTTATAATATTCTTTAACTTCTCAAGGGTTACTTATGCTAGGACCTTAATTCATTGTAGACTTATGGAATGAATACTAAAAAATTGATCTCTTATCGAAAAATGACGTCATAGTACGAAATCTCTGAGCGATAAAGTTAAAAAAGTCCATTTTTACAGAAATATTGTTCTTGTCAAAAAAAAAACGTACAACTTCACAATATTGCATTTGAAGACGACGTCATTTCTCTAAATCAATATTTCCTTTAAATCTGTTCTGTAGTTTAGCTCTAGTACTACATATCTCTGTATGAACACGGATTGCCACCACCTGGTAACGTACATACATGTGATTATTATTTCTATAACCAATACAATATCTTCTTATGACACTCTTATATGGATGTTAGCACTTGTTAAACATAATTCTGGAAATGTATTCTTCGACAGAACAGGGACAATCTTAGAATTTTTGTGAGGGATTGTAATAACATTTGTGTGCGCTGAATCTATAAAATGCCTACATATCGTGATTTAAACCCAGTAAAAGCTATTGCTGCTACTAATTTATTTTTTTTAATTCAAACCTACGCATTTTAAGAAGGGTCAAGTGTTTGTTTTGTCGTTAACTACATTTTAATTTTCATAGTTTCTCCAGAAAAATTTGAGGTTTTCTGGTTGTCAGTAAATATTTTTCCTTTGCAATGATTTATTGCACAATGGGAGTAACATGAGTTGTCATTTCAACCAATTTAAATAACGTTTTTACAATTACGAATGTTGACCATGTAACTAACTTTTTGTAGAAGTTACCATGTGATAACATAGCTCGAAGGTTTCTTAAGGACAACAACACCGTGGTAAAAGTGTTAGCTAGGTTGAGTCTTAGATTTCATGTTAATACTAAATTTAGGTCGACGTCTTTACAAAAACAAAGTAAACCTATAAAAAAGTGTCAGTTTCTGAAAATATTCGAACCAGATTTCTTTAGATATAATTTTTTTCATTTATTACTTCTCGAACTAATTTGAAATTAGACTAATCATTTGATGCGTACACAAGCCTCCCCCCCTATTATAACATTATTTGTTTGTAAGCCTAGTATTAACCTGAAATATACTGCTTTGTGTAATAAAACGGATTTTTTAATACTACCAGTACTCCTTCCCAAAAGAGAGAGAATCGGGCGATGTCAGAGTCAACAATGTCTGGAAACAATTGTTACAGTATAATACTTTTCTAAGGGCATCCCATTGGCTTTTTCATTTTGTAACAACGCAGACAGACAACAATTTCGAAAATCATTTTGGTGCACGATAATTATATCGACTTCTATCCATTAAAAGCCATTTCCTGGCTACTAATTAATCTATTTAGAGGTCAAGCAAGTTATAAAATTGCTTTAATTTTTTCTTGTGTGTTCTTTAATCTTGTTCGTTATGTTTCCATATTTTATATTACACGACAATCCGTGTCTCTTACGCCTTTTAGGACACATGTGTACCACCATAGATTTTTTTTTTACAGAATTTATTTCCCTTGAAAGGACTTACAAAATTAGAACGCCCTAAAAAATTTTTAGAACCTGGATTTTCTTGCATGTTTTCTTTCACGTCTTCTGCCATGTCTTCTGTAAAAGTGACTTAAGCATAACTAATAAAAATGATAATGTAGAATATTGATGGCTTTTACGTTTTTTGTACTTAAACATTGTACAAAGGTTCTGCATAAAGGAGAAGCTAACCCAGTCACACTATTCAAATCTACTTCACTTGAGTACTAAAAAAGGTGTGCTGGCTGTGCTTTTTGCGGTCAAGTTCAAATTTATATCGAAAATTTGCTTTTTGTGCTTATCCATTTTACGTTGTTCCTTCACACTGTGATAAAATCTTGACAATTTAATTTATGCAAGCACCATCTGACAGAACAATAATATTTTGTTTCCCTATTCATGAATACCTTTTAGCCTAAAACGTAGAGGGGTGTCGAGCAAAAATTGTTTTTAAGATATCGAGATTTAAACTTCCTTAAACAAATTAAAAGTCATGAAAGAGAAAATGTTTGTTGTTTTATATCTTCCCTTTTTCATCTTCATCCAGTTAAAAATTTATATTTTTTTATTTAAAATAAAAATATTCTATGAATTATCACCTTTTCCATGATATAAAGATCAAAAAATTAAAAAAAACTAACGATTTGGTATTTCGTGTATCATCAACCATTTCTTTTCCACAAAGTTCGAATGTTACACATCAAATATGATGCTTCTGTACTAGATTGCTAACCAACTTAAATATAAATAGTATTGGGTATGAGCCACAATTAAATCCGCCAATCCCGTCAATTTCTTACCCGCCACATTTTATAAACATTGTATTTGACGCAAGAAAAGTGCGGCATTCAACACAAAACCCGGCCAAGGTCGGACAGCCCGGTGATGTATGTCAAATTTTCTTATTATTAATACTAACTATATTATCTTCTTGAACCTAGATTTTAAGAAATCGAACAGAAAAAAATTATTATTTCAATACAATTTTTGTAAATTAAAAATTACTTTGTTTCACGAAAAGTGTATGTAATATATTCTATAAAATAAAACTTTGATTAAGATATGATAAGGGTTGTCCGATAGGATGTCTCAAAATATGTCTCCTAAGTAAAACCTGTCATCGAATTACAACAACAAAGGAAGCGGATAAGATCAATTTTCTAATAAAATTGATGCACTGTCATTTCAATTGCAATCTCCAACTTTCTCTCCACATTTCTAAACAATTAAGTGGGGACCTCTCCAAACGATAAAAGGTTCATAACTTGTCGGCTTGAGACAGCGGTGTCACTTCCTAACTGGGATGTTTTTCCTGGAAAAATATTGATGTACTAGTCGTCAACCCGTGGAAAAATACACGGGTTGACGACTAGTAATCCATTCTTTTTATCTAACAATCTTTCGCGGTTTGAGGTTTTTCACGGTTTTGAATCTTTTTTATAACACAACAATATTCGAAAGCTACCAACCTATTTAATACCTGTTTACAGAATTTTTCTTACCAAGATCTATACGATAAAAATTTATTGTCATTTGTAGTTTACTAGAAACCAGTGCAACACTACTCTAACAGCATTAGAGAACTATTCTTAACTTAAAAACGCTTTTGTAACATTAACACCGGGTTTATTCGGACTAGTGCAACACAGGTGAGGGGCATAAATTGCCCCATGCAATAAACCCCAAATGCTGATTTAAGGAAACGTGAACCACTTGTAGAATATGTTAATACAAAAGCATTGCATGAAAGGATTAATTGGATGATGTTTTAAGGATCATAAATTCACACATGCCTAAAAAAGGTCAATTTCGTCATTTAATAATATACTTTAACTTCTCACGTGTTACTAATGCTAAGACCTTAATGATTTGTAGACGTATGGACTGAATACTAAGAAATTGTTTCTTATCAAAAATGACGTCAATGCACGAAATCTCTTAGCGATAAAGTTAAAAAGGTCCGTTTTTACAGAAATATTGTCCTTGTCAAAAAAACCGTACAACTTCACAATATTGCATTTAAAGATGATGTGGCTACGAAAAAACAAGATAATGTCGTCATTGAAACCCGAAATAATATCATTTCGCTAAATCGACATTTCCTCTAAATCTATTCCGTAGTTTTTCCCTAGTACCATATATTTCTGTAGGAACACGGGTGGTAACCACCTGGTAACGTACATACATGTGATTAATATTTCAATAACCAATATAAAATCTTCTTATAGCACTCACATAGATGTCAGCACTTTTTAAAGTGTAAAACATAATTCTGGAAATGTATTCTTTGACAAAACTGGGTAATCTTAGAATATTTGTAAGAATTGTAATAACATTTGCGTGCGCTGAAGGGAAGGCGTTTTACGACAAATAATTTATAAATGTAGCCATAAATTTTTTTTTATCAAATGCTTACATACTGTGATTTGAACACATTAAAATCTGACATACTGTGATTTGAACACATTAAAATCTGTAACTATTGCTGCTATTAAACAATTCTTCCTTATAAATTGAAACCTACGCATTTTAAAAAGGGGCACTTTTTTGTTTTGATGTTAACTACATTTTAATTTTAATAATTGCTCCAGAAAAGCTTAAGGTTTTGTGATTGTCAGTAAAACATTTTCCTTTGCAATGATTTATTGCACAAGGGAGTAACATGAGTTGTTATTTCAGGGAATTTAAATAACGTTTTTATAATTATGAAGGTTGACCATATAAGTAACTGTTTGAATAGTATACCAATTGATAACATAGCTCGAAAACTTATTAAGGACAACAACACCGTGTGGTGAAAGTGTTAGCTAGTTTGACTCTTAGATTTCATGTTAATACTAACTTTAGGTCGACGATAATACGAAAGCAAAGCAAACCTATAAATTAGGTTTTTCTGTTTGTGAAATTATTCGAACTAGATTTGTTTAGATTTAAATTTCTTTATTTACTTTTGATCGAACTACTTTGGAAGCCTTCCCGCTATTATAACATTATTTGTTTCTAAGCCTAGAGTTAACCTCAGATATTTACTATTTATTTACCCAGCAAAATAAGAATGATATCTCATGTGACTTTCTTCTTTTGGTCTCATTTTTACTGCTTTGGGTAATAAAAAGGATTTCTTAACAATACTAGTACTTCTTCACAACAGAGAGATAATAGGATGATTCCAGTCTCAACAATGTCTGGAAACGATAGTTACAGTATAATACTTGGCTAAAGGCATCTCATTGGCTTTCTCAATTTGTAACAAGTAACAACGAAGGCAGACGACAACTGCAAAAGTCATTTTGGTGCAGGTTAATTATATCGGCTCCTATTCATAAGAAGCCATTAGCTGGATACTAATTAATTTATTTGGGGGTCAAGCATGTTATAAAATTGCTTCGATTGTTTCTTGTATCCTTTAAAATTTTGTTCGTTACGTTACCAATTTCTGACGCCTCAGGACATGGAAAATAGAATTGGTAAAATAGAAAAAGGGGGTGTATGGCTTAAAATAGACATAAGCGTGACGTGTCATAAAAATTGCTATTTGTCAGACATTTTTAAAATAGAAGTAAAATTTTCTTTTCGTGATGAAGGTATATCACAAAGAACTTTGCAAAACTACGTCCTTAATTATTTTGTTCAAGACGATGTCGGAAAATAAAACTTTATCTTTACGTGCGCATGTTTTCTTCAAGCTACTAAAAATACTTTCAGGCAACTACAACTTTTAAAGCTTCACCTGTTGTGTTTAGTTGTTAACAGTTGTAATGTCATCGCGATACATAATTATGTTATTAAATCTGCAGAAACGATGAAAACACGTTCTTGACTCTTTTGTCTCGTAAGTACTTTTTGATTTTCGTCGACGAAGGCGGAATCTTTAAGATTGACTGGAAAGATAAACGCGCATTTTCCAAAAAAGTTATGTACCCTGGGCCTTAGAAATTGTTTTTTCAGAAAAGCAAATATGAATGCGTCGTATTATTTGGAAGAAATGGAAATTACATTCTTAGACGCCAATATAAATTCTTCATTCCATTTTTAGCCGATGTGAACTCAGGTTGTAAAGAATCCGATATCCAGTATCCTGCCTAAGCTTCGTAGGAAGTATTAATCGAGTTCAAGGTCCCAGAGTGAAAACAGTTGGTTGCCGTTGCTCGTGATGTTTTGAACTCCAAATTAAATGTTATGCGAAACAGGATGAGATCATCGAGACTCTCTTAAGATAGTTAGAAAGTTTGTATTCTTGAATTTCTCACCAAAATATGTGATTAGCTGACTAGCCTCACTAATGTTCAGGGATTAAGGCACCCAGGAATTTGTACCCTGTCAATCAAGGAAAAACCACAGCTGGTTCTTCTAGAGTATGTAAAGCTCCTATGTGAGCAAAACAAATAGAAAACAACAGCCATAACATCCTTTGAACGTTATTCACTCCTTCCCTACTCACATAACGGCCGCTTTGGCACGCGTCAAATCCTTTTTTTCAAGGCCGTAAAGCACATAATTGAAGCCATTGCAATAACTCTTCACCATATGGCTCGACAAAGGGTCGCCCTATTTTCTGTTTACATTCTCTTAAGATAAAGGACGAAAAATATCCTAAGGTAGTGATAGGATAAGTTCCGCGTTAATCGTTTTGTCTCTCCCACCCCCACTCCCAAACGACATGCGTAGGAATAAATGTATGGAAGTCACTCCGAAGGGAAACACTCATCTATTGTTTCCCTAACGTAAGATAACTACGCTAGTTAACCTTTATTCCCAATACATGGTGACAAGGACAGAATGGCGACTCCCATTATTACCTTCACTAAAATGTTAGGAAGTTAAATAACTCTATATAATAATAATTTTTTGTGTCTGTTATACATATCATCTACAGCATATTTAATATGTATGTATGACAATTCTGTATTCATGGCTGCCGTATAGTTTTATTTAGAAAGTATGACTTGTGCGAGTTCTTTTAAAGTATATATTTCAACAACAAGATTACATTTCTTAGGTATTCATGCCTAAATCATTTGCAGAACAAATTTCTGCATAAATTTTATTTGCTGATGCTAAAGATTTATTAATTTTAGTGGAAGAAAAATCAGTATTGTCAAAACTTTGTTGTGGACAAAAAATGAAACTTTGCGGTGGAAATATTTGTGGATGATGGATTTTAATTTTTTTTGTGTGAATTTAGCCTGACCGTAGATACAACTAAACAGCTAACATAATGATAGTATAACAAAAGTATTTACAGTGCACCATAATTTTTCCCTGTCCATGCACTGGCCAGAGGCTAACTATAGCCAGCTAACCGGGTAGCTTAAACTATACCTACCTTTCCTCACCTAGCTAGCTAGCTACACTTGCTTACTTTTGTTCAACACTTCAGTCCATAATTATAGTGGTAGTAACTATTACGCACACTATTTTTTAAAGATAACAATAAATACTGGCAATATTGTGCCAACAATAACATTTCTTTCTTGTTTGACACGTTTGACACTTGACTTTTAGATAGGCTAAATATATGACGGATAGTAACAGTTTATAGTCACTGATAACCTTGAATTTTGTGTGTGTTGGATAGAATACAGTCCATAAACCATTAAAGAATACCCACCTTCGATTTTAGTGTATAATGGTAAAGCCGCAAGTTAAATTTTGTGCTAATGTTGTTCTTGTTGCGCTATCTTTATGAAAAATTTCTCCCTATAAACGCCCAGACTACACTGTAAGAAAGCAATAATGTTGCAAATAAGAATTTCAGAAAAAGATTTTTACCACATCGTACCACACAGCAAGTCAATTAACTGCCCTGTACGCCTGAACATATATTAAGCATATATAAAATTATAAAATTATTTACACTTGAATTCTTTAATATTATTGGTTGATTAAAACACATTACATAATCGCAAACAGATTTGAAACAAACTCTTGGCGGCAATTTTTTTGTAAAAAGTTAACTTTTTTTATTAGCGCAGATATTTGATAAAAAACATTTGGTCAAAAAAGTAATTACTACGATAGTCAGATACACATGGATACGACACCACCTATTTTTTTTATTTTTATCTGACTGAGACGGTTAACAAATACAATAACAACCAACTACCCCGTGCTGTACCGAAAATATTGCAAGGTCGATCAGCACTTAGACCTTGGGCGATACTATGTGGTTCAGCCTGGGGTAATCGGTTATTATTTTTGTATTAGGATAAAGAGAACTCGTTAAAATTGGAAAATAAAGAAACTTTGTAGAAAATTAAAACAGGAAAAAGAGGAATAAATGAAAAGAAGAAAAGTAACAAGAAGAATTAAAAGAAGTTGAAGAAACTTGTTAATCATCGCCATTTTTTTAGTTAGATAGATATCCTTTTCGTAAACAAGCTTAGTTACATACCACACATCAAGTCAATTTTGCACAATACGGATTGACATAAGGAATTTTTAATTTTAATTGATATGTTAATAGATATTTTCTTATATTTTGAACTTTCGACCGCAGCCACCTCCACAAATAGTGCTTTTTTATTTTACAATTGCTAAGATACAGCTAGCCAACAATTTTGTAATTCGCAATATACATATTTTGCTATAACACCCACTTACATCTGCTGTAACAATGTCAAATATCCTTCAGCAACGATGAAAAATAATGCTAATGTCCTTGCTGTTTGTTTAACCACCAATCGGTGTTAATGCTTGCTCCAATTTTGAAGCCCAAATCAAGATGCTGAGGCCAGCACCACCCCTATTAATGCCCCACATAACCCTCCGCGGGAATGTATTATCCTTTCTTAATTGCTTACACATTAGATGGTACGTAAAACGTCATTATTTTGACAATTCAATGTGAGAAATATTTATTGTAAAAATCATTTAATGAAACTGAAGAATTGATTCGACTGGAAGTACTGGAAAATCAAGAATGTTAATTATGTTTATTCAGTGTTGTAATTAATACTGGCATAGCTGTCATTACTTTGTTTTGTTCAGAAATATAACCTACGCAAACGTGATGGGGTCAAGTGATTTGTTTGCACAATTAGAATTATAGACAGTTGCAGCATGCACAAAAAATATGAAGGTATATTACCAAAGGTCCCGTTCTATTTAACCACAGATATATATTGCGTTGGAGAAAAGTTAACAATTTTAAGTGGCAACCATTACGCAGCAATTTTCTTCCTACCAAAAAACAAGCAACACGTGTGGGAGCACATGGTGTCGTAGATATAAAAGCCTGAAATATCCAACATTTTGTTATCAAAACATTTAAAAGGATCTGCGTGACAAATCAAATCAACAGGAAATACTATTGAAAATACACAATGGTAAGTTTGTTGCTAAAGAGATCGAAGAAATATTTTATTTTTGCAAACAACTTATGTATCAAAAGATGTAAAAATGTTATACATTCTTTGTATTGTAAATAACATAGTATATTTCTTTTACATAGTACTCGTTCATCGTTACGCTAATTATAATGGGCAAAATTGCAACTGCTCCATTAAATAACGAAGAAACAACAACAACAACAACAACAGGTGGTATACCCAGCACTACGGAAGCCACTACAAGATTATTTACAGGACCACGAATTACCCAGAATTCTCATGTATTTAAGAAATCTGAAGAAACACTTTCGCCAGAACAGAGATGCGATAGAGATTGCGCTGATGCTAAACAACTTTATTTCCCATCTCCATGTTCTATTTATTCTTATTTTATCATCGAATGCAATTGTTGTGCTTCTGGAACGGCCGATGACAGCGGAAATATGTCTGAAGACAACGAGACTTCGTATTGACATTTTGGAAGTGTAAATATTATGTAAATACTATTTTTTAAATATACTAAATCTTCTATAAATACATTTGTTTTCGCTGCATTACTTTTTAAATCAAACTGTACAATTGAAGACATTCATGACGGAGCTAAGTTTTCCATAGTTTCTTGTATAATATGTTGTTGCCAAACTCTTCAACAGAATTCATCTCCTATGAAAGAATTAAAAATTGGAACGCCCTGTAAAATTTATAATTTTGTATCAAATAACGTGAAGTTTTTTTGCACCTATCTTCCTTTAAAGTATGGTGGAAATTTTTGCCTTAACAAAACAATAGTTGTTTACAGAGTTATTTTTAGAAGGTTTATGCGGGAAAAATTTATTGTCATTTTTTTGTTTACTAGAAAGCAGTTTAACACTACTTTTACAGTATCAGAGAACTTTTCTAAACTTAAAAACCCTTTTTGGGTGCTTATTTGGTCCAGTGCAGCACCGGAAGAGGAAAACTTGATAAATTGCCTCAAGCAATAAATCCTAAATGTTGAGGGTTGGGGAAACTTGATCCACTTGTAGAATATGTTAATACAAACTCAATTAATGAAAAGATTAATTGAATAAAGTTTTAAGGATCATGAAGTCACACATACCTAAAATAGGTCAATTTCGCCATTTTATAATATACTTTAACTTTTCACGTATTACTAATGCTAGGACCTTAATTGATTGCAGACTTGTGTAATGAATACTAAAAAATTGATTTCTTATCAAAAGATGACGTTAATGCCACGCACAAATTCCTTTAGGAATAAAGTTAAGAAGGTTCGTTTTTACAAAAATATTGTTCTTATCAGTAAACACCGTACAAATTCACAGTATTGCATTTTAAGACGACGTCATTTCGCTAAGTCAATATTTCCTTTAAATCTTTTCTGTAGCTTATCCTTAGTACCATATATCTCTGTAGAAACACGGGTTGCAACCACCTGGTAACGTACATACATGTGATTAAAACTTCTTTAACCAATACAACATCTTCTTATGACACTCTTAAATGGATGTCAGCACTTTTAAAACATAATTCTGCAAATGTATTCTTCGACACAACTGGGGCAATCTTAGAATTTTTGTGAGGGATTGTAATATCATTTGCATGCGCTGAATGGGAGGCGTTTTACGACAAATAATTGATATATTTAGCTATAAAAATTTCTTTATGAAATGCTTACGTATCGTGATTTGAACCAATTAAAATCTGTAGCTATTGCTGCTATTAAAAAGTTATTTTTTTTTAAATTGAAACCTACGCATTTTGAGAAGGGTCAAGTATCTGGTTTTCGCTGAACTACATTTTAATTTTAATAATTCCTCCAGTAAAACTTGAGGTTTTCCCAATTTCAGTAAAACTTTTTCCTTCGCAATGATTTATTGCACAATGGGGGGGGGGGGGTGAGTTGTCATTTCAACGAATTGAAATAACGTTTTTATAATTATGAAGGTTGAACATCTAACTACCTGTTATGATAAGCTACCATTTGACAACATAGCTTGAAGGTTTCTTACGGACAACAGAAGTATTCGTGGAAGTATTTACTAGGTTGACTCTTAGATTTCATGTTAATACTAACTTTAGGTCGACGAATATATGAAAGCAAAGTACACCTATAAATTAGGATTTCTATTTTTGAAATTATTTGGACTAGTTTTCTTTAGGTTTTAATTTTTTCATTTTTTTCTGATCGAACTACTTTGAAATTATATTAATCATTTGATGCGTACACAAGCCTTCTTCCCGTCATTATAACATTATTTTTTTCTAAGCCTATATTAACCTGAGATATTTACTAGTTATTTACCTAGCAAAATAAGAATGATATCTCATGCGACTGTCTCTTCTTTGACTTCCCAGTGCCTTTTTACTACTTTGGGTAATAAAACGGATTTTTTAATAATAATAGTACTACTTCACAAAAGAGTGAGAAAAGGGCGATGTTAGGCTTAATAATGTCTGGAAACATTTGTTACAGTATAATACTTGGCTAAAGACATCTCATTGGCTTGCTTATTTCGTAACAACGAACACAGACGACAATTTCGAAAATCATTTTGCTGCACGTTAATTATATCGACTTTTATTCATTAGAAACCATTGCCTGGCTACTAATTAATCAATTTGGAAGTCAAGCAAGTTATAAAATTGCTTTGGTTTTTTCTTGTGTCCTCTTCAATATTGCTTGTTATGTTTCCGATTTTTGATATTGTACTGCAATCAGGACAATCGAATTGGCGAAATAGAAAAAGGGGGGTACCACCATAGTTTTTTGCTGATGGCTTGAAGTCCATTGTGTCAGAAAAATTACTATCTGTCATATACTTTTAAAATAGTAGTATTCTTCTCGTGATGAAAGTATATCACTTAGTCCCTAATTATTTTGTTTAAGACGATGTCGAAAAATAAAACATAATCTCTACGTGCGCATGTTTTCTTCAAACTGCTAAAATTACTTTCATACAACTACAACTTGTGTTTAGTTGTAAACAGTCGTAATGTCATCGCTATACATAATTATGTTATTAAAACTGCATAACTAGCGCTGAAAGCACGTGTTCAACACTTTTGTCTCTTATGAACTTTTTGATTTCCGCCGGCGAAGGCGGAATCTTTAAAATCGACTGCAAAGATAGACGCGCAATATCCAGGAAAAGTATTAACCCTAGGCCTTAGAAATTGTTATTTTCGAAAAAGCCAATATAAATGCGTCGTCTCATTTTTAGGGAATATGGTTGGGAAAGGGGGGGGGCTTGACAAAAAGGAATTTTGACAACTGCTTTGGCGCCTGTCAAAATGCCTGCTTTTCAAAGGCCATAAAGTATGCTATTGAAGCCATCGCAATAACTCTTTGCCATGTAGCTCGAGAAAGGGTCGCCATATATTCTGTTTACATTCTGTAAGACAAAGAACGGTCCTCCCCCCCCCAATCTACAACCTCCATAGTTGTGTGGAAGTCACTCCGAAGGTAAGCACTCTAGGAGCTATTGTCCCCCTAATTGGTTTATTGTAAGATAACTATGCTAGTTACCCTTCTTCGCTATTACATGGTGACAAGGACAGAATGGCGACTCCCATTATGAAAGTAACTACCTTCACCAAAATTTTAGGAAGTTAAACAACTCTGTCATTTTTCGTGTCTGTTATACATAAAAATTATATATATATCATGTACAGCATATTTAATGTATGCATGGTTGCCGTATCGTTGTATTTAGAAAGTTTGGCTCGTGCGAGTTCTCTTAAAGTATATTTTCAACAACGAGATTACATTTCTTAGGTATTCTTGCTTAATTTTTTTGCAGAACAAATTTTTGCATAAATTATATTTGCTGATGCTGAAGATTTTAGTGGAATAAAAATCAGAAAAATTTGTGGTAGAAATTGTGTGGATGATGGATTAAAAAATGTTTTTGGTGAATTTACGCTTAAAGCATATCCAACTAACAGCTAACATAATGCAAATATAACAAAAGTATTTACCGTTCACCATGATTTTTTCAGAGGCTAACTGCAGCTAGCTAACCGGTAGCCTTAAAGGGGAAGTAACCTCTAATTTTTTATTTAAAAAAACAGTAGCCGCAACAAAAAAAACTTGAAATACCTATTTCTTTTCATATAAAAGTTTCACTAACTTAGTAAAAAGTTGTGTTTACTACGCGTGAAATCGCTTCGTTATTCTGACCCCTTTGCGATTTTAAAAGGATTGGGTCGAGTTGAAATTATGACGTTTTTTAGTTCAGAAAGTGTAGTGTGCTGGCGGTGGTAGTAGTATTAGTTGTTAATTTACTTAAACATTCCAGTTTAACTGCTTGAAAACATGCCAAATTGCGCCGCCATCAACTGCACTAACAGAACTGGTAATAATAAATCAAAAGAAAATGTTGACGATGTTGTAGTTTTTTTCAAAATTCCCAGCGCAGAGAAAAAAAACGAGCTTCGAAAAAGATGGTCACATAACATTAGAAGAACTGGTCCCTTGCCTAAGGATTCAGGATTTTATATATGTTTCACGCACTTTGAGCCAGACTGCTTTGAAGGAGATCTTCAGGCAATTACCTGATTTACGTAAATCATTTGATTTTGTATGTATCAACCAAACACATGCTTCTTTCGTATTTGTTTATCAAAATAAAAAGATACAAACTCGGTATAAACTTTGTGTTCGTAACCAACAATTACATACCAAGCCAACAAAAATTATATTTTACACAATGATAATTCTTTCTTTTAACATTAATGATTTCCTACTAATAACTTCGTCTCGTTGATTCATTTTTTTTCAAACTTACTTTGACTTTCAAGTTCAAAAATTATGCACCTCACAACAAGTAAATGGTTTCTTCGTCGCATGCATGCCTTGACAGACGGGGGTAATGACAACAATTCGGAAGTATCTATCGGCTTTAGAGTATTTATTGCGGATTGCCCATAAAGCACACGATGGTATGTCTTTCTGAACATCTTTTTCTAATCGATTATGTACCCATCAAATCTTTAATACATGTTTTTCCTAAAATGGGAAATTTAAAATTTACCCCCTGTTCACGTACACTCATTCAGAGCACATCTCACTATTGTATTTCTTTATTAGAACGCATCTTCGGTATTCCATTTTTTTTAATCCCTTCATCATTGTTGCTATCCGGGCCTTCTTCATTGAATTTCAAAGATGCAGTTGCATAAAATATTTCGGATGGAGAGCAAGATGTTTTTTTTCACAAAAGATTGTGTTGAAAAGTTTATTGTAAAGAGCTTGGTGAGAAACTTTTTATCATGTTGTGCGTATGGAAAATGTATTTCCTTTTTTATTGGACTTTTTATTTTTAACACGATTCAATTTAACAATTTCAATTAATTGAAGACAGAAGGATGTTAAAGATATAAAATGGATATCACTTCAGTCATGATTATAAATATGAAAGACTTTATATTTGGCGAAATTATTTGTACTTTCGAAGCAGTCGTCAGGAATTTCATTATTATCTTTGCAGCACAAACTTTCAGAGATTGAACTCATAGGTCTACAGTGACCACCTCATTTACACCAATTATTGTTTCCAATTCGATTGCCTTCTTTTTGTATAACTTCGTCTTCATGGTTTGAACTTAAAAATTTATCTTGCTCTTCCAACGACATTTCAGGCTCAAAACTAAATGACTTTAGAGCCGAAATGTCTGGAACAGTGTTTTCTTCGTCATTGGACAAGAAACTATGATGCATTTTTTAGTTTCTTATTCGAAAGTCTGTTGCATTATAACCACCAACATAGGGCCTCGTCTAGCTAGCGCAATGTTTTGAACTATAAAACGTCATATTCAAATTAGAACCCAGTCTTTTTTATTTTGACGCGCTTTTTTCAAAAACGAAGTTTTTGCGGAGATATGAACAGGGAATATAGGTATTTAGAGATAAATTCTTGTGTTTATGTGTTATTTTTCGGATTTTATAAGTTCAAATACAAATACGTAGTCGAAAAAAAAAAATTCACATTTTTGAGGTTACTTCCCCTTTAAACTATACCTACCTTTCGTCAGCTAGCTAAGTAGCCACACGTGCTTACCTTTGTTCAACACACCAGTTAATAATTATAGTGAAAGTAACTATTAGGCACACTATTTTTTAAAGATCACAATAATATGGTGCCAACAATAACATTTCTTTCTTGTTTCACATGATTGACACTTGACGTTTAGCTAGGCTAACCATATGACGGATAGCAACAGTTTTTAGTCATTAATAACCTTGAACTTTATGTGTTTTGGATAAAATACAGTCAATAATCCAGTAAAGAATACCCATCTTCGATTTTAGTGTATAATGGTAAAGCCACAAGTTATATTTTCTGCTAATGTTGTTAAAATGTTGTTGCTGTTTTCTATCATTATGAATAATTTTTCCCTATAAACGCCTAGATTACACTGTAAGAAAGAAATAATGTTGCAAATAAGAATTTCAGAACGAGATTTTTACCACATCGCACCACACAGCAAGTCAATTAATTGCACTGTACGCCTGATCATATATTAAGCATATATAAAGGATGTTTTTTATTAACTGAGAGGAGCGAAATATTTACACTTGAATCCTTCAATATCATTGATTGATTAAAAAACATTATATAATCACAACCGGATTTTAAACAAACTCTTAGCAGAAAAAAATTTAAAAAATTTAATTTTTTTTTATTCGCGAGGATATTTGATAAAAAACATGATGAACTGACTGCTGTAAAAATAAGTTGTAACGCGGCCAGAATTGCTATAGTACCTTTTTTGAATCACTTTTGGAAACACTTGATCAAAAAAGTAATTACTACGGTAGTCAGATACACATGGATACGACACCACTTTTTTTTTTTTTATCTAACTTAGACGGTTAACAAATACAATAACAACCGAACCGTGCTGTACCGAAAATATCACAAGCTCGGTCAGCACTTAGACTTTGGGCGATACTATATGGTTCAGCCCGGTGAAATCGGTTACTATTGTTGTATTAGGATAAAGAGAACTTGCTAAAATTGAAAAATAAAGAAACTGAAACTGAAATTGAAACAGGAAAAAGAGGATAAAATAAACAGAAGAAAAATAACAAGAAGAAGTAAAAGAAGTTGAAGAAACTTGTTAATCACCGCCAATTTTTTTAGATAGATAGATATCCTTTTCGTAAACAAGGTTAGTTACACACCACAAATTAAGTCAATTAATTGCATGGTACGCCTTAACATATTCGACCGCAGCCACCGCCACAATTATTTCTTTTCGCAATATACATATTTTGTTATAACACCCACTTACAGCTGCTGTATCAATGTCAATAGATCCTTCAGCAACGATGAAAAAAATACTAATGTCTTTGATATTTTTTTAATCGAGCGGTGTTTATGCTTGCCCGAATTTTGAATCCCAAATCAATATGCTGAGGTCAGCACCACTCTTATTCATGCGCCACAAAACCCTCCCCGGGTATATATTATCATTCCTAAATTGCGTACACATTAGACAGTACGTAAAATGTTGTTGTTTTTAATAAGTCAATGTGAGAAATATTTACTGGAAAAATCATTTAATTAAACTGAAATCTTGAGTCAACTGGAAGCAGACTTAGGAATACTGCAAAATCAAGAAAGTTAATTATGTTTATCAATTGTTGTAATTAATACTGACATATTTGTCATTACTTTGATTTGTTCAGAAATTTAACCTACGCAAACTTAATGAGGTCAAGTGATTTGTCTGCACAATTAGAATTATATCCAGTTGCAGCACGCAAAGAAAATATGAAGGTATATTACCAAAGGTCCCTTTCTATTTAACCACAGATATATGTTGCGTTGGAGAAAAGTTAACAATTTTAAGTGGCAACTATGACGCAGCAATTTTCTTCCTATCAGAAGCCAAGCAATGCGTGTGGGGGCACACGATGTCGTAGTTATAAAAGCCTGAAATATCCAACATTTCGCTAGTACAACATTTAAAAGGATCTGCTTGACAAATCAAATCAACAGGAAATACTATAGATAATATAGAAAAAACAAAATGGTAAGATTGTGGCTAAAGAGATGTATGCTTACCGAAGAAATATTTTTTATTTGCAAACAACTTATGTATCACAAGATGTACAATTATTATACCTTCTTTGTATTGTAGATAACATTGTATATTTCTTTTTCATAGTACTGGTTCATCGTGACGCTAATTTTGATCGGCAAAATTGCAACAGCTCCATTAAATAACGAAGAAACAACAACAACAACAAGTGGTATACCCAGCACTACGGAAGCCACTACAAGATTATTTACAGTACCACGTATTACCCAGAATTTTCATGTATTTCAGAAATCTGAAGAAACACTTTCGCCTGAACAGAGATGCGATAGAGATTGCGCTGACGCTAAACAACTTTATTTCCCATCTCCATGTTCTATTTATTCTGTTTTTATCATCGAATGTAATTGTTGTGATTCTGGAACGTCCGATGAGAACGGAAATGTGTCTGAAGACAACGAAACTTCGTACTGACATTTTGGAATTGTAAATATTATGTAAATACTATTCTTTAAATATACTAAATCTTCTATAAATGAATTTGTTCTCCCTTCAAAGAACTGCCAAAATTAGAACGTCCTGTAAAATTTATAATTTTGTACCAAATAACGTGAAATCGCTAAGGTTTTTTTGCACGTTTCTTTCTTTAAAGTTCTGTAGATTTTTTTTTGTAAACACAACAATAATTGAGAAAGCTATCAAACTATTAAATAGCTGTTTATAGATTTCTTTTTACGAAGGCCTACACGGCAAAAATTTATTTTCATTTGTAGTTTACTAGAAAGCAATGTAATACTACTTTAAAAGTATCAGAGAAGTATTCTAACCCTAAAAACCATTTTGTAACATTAACACCGGGTTTATTCTGTCCAGTGCAGCACCGGAAGGGGGCAAAAATTGCCCTAGTGCAGCACCGGAAAGACGCATAAATTGTCCTAGTGCAGCACCAGAAGGGGGTATAAATTATCCTTAGTGCAGCACCGAAGGGGGCATAAATTATCCCCAGTGCAGCACCGAAAGGGGCATAAATTACCCCAGGCAATAAATACCGAATGCAGATGGTTAGTTGAGGAAATCTGAGCCACTTGTAGAATATGTTAATACAAACTCATTTCATGAAAAGATTAATTGGATGAAGTTTTAGTGATCATCACACATACCTAAAAAAGATCAATTTCGCCATTTTATAATATACTTTAACTTCTCAAGTGTTACTAATGCTTTAATTAATTAATTAATACTTTAATTCATTGTAAACTTTTGGACCGAATACTGAAATACTAAAATTAATTTCTCATCAACAAATGACATCAATGCACGAAATTTCTTGGCGGTAAAGTTAAAAAGGTCCGTTTTTACAGAAATATCGTCCTTGTCAAAAAAAACGTACAACTTCACAACATTGCATTTAAAGATGATGTGGCTGCGAAAAACATCATAATGTCGCCATTAAAACCCGAAAGAACATCATTTCGCTAAATTAATATTTGCTTTAAATCTGTTCTGTAAGGTACATACATGTGATTAACATTTCTATAACCAATACACATCTTCTTTCAACACTCTTATATGGCACTTTTTAAACATAATTTTGGAAATGTATTCTTTGACAGAACTGGAGAAATCTTAGAATTTTTGTGAGGGATTGTAATAAAATTTGCGTGCACTAAATGGAAGCCGTTTTACGACAAATAATTGATAAATGTAGCTATAAAAAAATCTTTATAAAATGCTTACATATCGTGATTTCAACCCATTAAAAGCTGTAGCTATTGCTGCTATTAAAAAAAATCTTTTTTTCACAATTAAACCAACGCAATTTAGGAAGGATCAAGTGTTTGTTTTGTAGTTAACTACATTTTAATTTTAATAATTGCTCGAGAAAAACTTGAGGTTTTCTGATTGTCAGTAATCTTTTGCAACGATCCTTTGCAACGATCTATTGCACAATGGGGAGTAACATGAGTCGTCAAATTTAATTTCTACAAATTTAAATAACGTTTTTATAATTGTGAATGTTGATCATGTAACTCACTGTTTGTATAAGTAAGTTACCGTTTGATAACATAGCTCGAAGGTTTTTTAAGGACAACAACAACGTTAATGTCGACGAGTATACAAAAGCAAAGTAAACCTATAAATAGTTTTTAATTTTTGAAATCATTTGAACTAGATTTTTTTAGATTTAAATTTTTTCATTTATTACTGATCGAACTACTTCGAAATTAGATTAACCATTTGACGCGTACACAAGCCTTCTTCTCGGCATTATACCATTACTAGTCGATATTGCCCGTTGAAAAATCCACTTAGGCAGAAGAGTAATGGGAAAAATAGGTTGTTTAGGTCTTTTGCTGACATCAGCAACAAAAGAAAAATTGGCGAAAGTTGTTTATCCGTTTCCTATATATGCAGAGCTTGAAATAGTATCATGTGCTATTGACGAACGGTTAAGAAGATGTAAAGGTTTTAAAATTTTGCTGACGTCAGCAAAGTCCCTACCAAAAGTACAAAAAAAATTTATTTATTCAGAAAAACAATTAAAAAGTTCTGTCATTTGAATTTGAATGACATAATATTTCAGTATATCGAAAACTGCCTTTTAACAAAAAAAATAATCTGAAAATGCAAAAAAAGAACGTTTGCAAGAAGTTAGTCCTATTTAACAAAAACGTTCTTAAAATCTTACACAAAATGTCAATTTTCAAATCGCATGAAATCCTGCCAACAAAACTTCAAACAAAATATAAAAAACAACGGCTTGCAAGGTGTAAAATCCAATTGGTAGAAAGTTACAACATTGACAGTCACAACACCGACAGTTATCTCTATAATAATACGCTAAGTGTGTCTGTGTGTCTGTAACAGGCAAAGTTGATATGCTTATTTTCCTTTGATGTAGCCGAAAATAATCTTTGATGTTGCCGTAAAATATATGTCTTCTTTGTCGTGAAAAGCTGCGAGTTTTGTGTGGTTTGTTAAATGAAGTTCTAGCACAAAGTAACGGAAATTGTGTTTGCAAAAAAGATGGCTGTCCTTTTTAAGCATTTTTCTTCTCTTGCCTTCAAAATAAATCTACAAAAACATTCGAAACAGGGAATGGTATGTAAATGAAGTATAGCAAGGTTTCAAAGGTTTGTTTACGTTTTTTTTTAGTTTTGATGATATTATTGGTGCGAGACATGTTTGTTAGCTAGCATCATAAAGCCAACCACACCAACAACAACCTAATAACTAGCTAGCTCGGACTTTATAAATATGTAGCCATGTTCTTTATACCTAGCTAAGTCTCCAGTTTATATTCAACTGACCAGCTATTAGCTGTTGTAGCTAGCTTATTAGCTTCAGTTTAATGTTGCTTTTTACATGTATAAGCTAGCTACCGTAGTGTTATCTTAGTGGTCTTTGCTAAGAATGTGACTGTAACTTATTTCACTTGACATTTTAAGCTTACATTAACAAGTCACAACAACTTTTAAAAAAGTATTACATAATATTTAAGAAGAGTTTAAGGACTGTTTTTAAGCAAATAATGTATTTTTCACATTTTCTGTATGCAAATAATGTATTTTTCACATTTTGTGTAACTAAACTGATATACATCGGTTACATGCAATATGACGAAACGATTTTTATTTAACATGTAGTAATTCTGGTACCTTAACTGTAGTGATTTTTGTTGTTCTAGATGTTCTGACTAAAATGTTTTTGTTTGTCTTAATTAAGAAAAGTTTCAACTTTTTTGATGGAGTACAACACCGAAAAAACTTGTGTTTTTTTTTTATATTTTAAATAAATTCTTACCGGGCTGGACTCTGTACAACATACCGAAGTGACTGATCCCTCTCTATTTATAAATTTGATGCGTTCCAAATCGCAGTGTTTTGAAATTTTGGGTAATATTTAATGAGTACAAGATGCAAATACTGATTTTTGTTGAATCAGAAGTATTTCCTACAACCATTCTTTTTTTACACTTTTGTGGAGAAAAAGTGTATGCAATATCATCAGAATGACTGATTTTGTTTGAAATTGTTTTTCTTTTTCACATTTTGGATTGAAATATTGTTATAAAGGGCATATATCAATAGACATATATATACCAAAATAATTAAATTCTGCAAACTTTGATTTTGTCGTTCACCTCTCATCTTTTATATTTTGATTAAACTTTTTATGAAAAGCATAGGAATTATTTAGAATTTGTATTTTGTGTTGCAAATTTAGTGCAAAAATTGACATAAAATGAACTGTCAAATTGATTGTTGTTGTTTTAACATGAATTATGACACAAACTTTGTTTTTGCATTTCTAATTTGACTAATTAGCACAAGAAGTTACTTCGAAAGTGAAGAGTGGAGCTAGAAGTAGTAAAGAAAAGTTAGAAGTAGAAAATGAAAGCTTGGGTTTAAAGTAGATTTGGATTCACAAATAGTAAGAACTTTTTAGATATTTTTAGACGTTATAATTTTATGTCGCTAGAGCTACGTGTCAGGCAGACTCACATTTGCCAGGAAAAAGTCACTTAAAAGCTTCAAATTCTTTATATTTTATATTTTACTGCGTTTTTTATAAAAAATCTAGCATATTTTTTTACACTTTTTTGCATAATTAATGTTTCCCCTGGTGCGTAACTAATGTATTTGTCCTGAAATTGAAAATGCTACATAAAGCTGTTAACTGGCTATCAAACAAATGTGCTAGCGAAACTTTTGGTTTGTTGAACTTACTGCAAATGTCATAATTTTTATATTGCTATTGTTTCTCTTTATATGTGTTTTACTAAGCATAAAAAGCTAGCTGGCTATATGCGTCTTCCCAGTTTAACTATATTTAACTGGGTATCTATCTTATCTAATGTTACCTTTAAGCTCCATATCTAAACCTAGCTAGCTAACTGATGATTAATGTGGTTATTCCTCTTTTAGCTATTTATATCCACCTTAGTATTCAAACTTAGGGATCTTATTTGAGCACGAATTATGATGTAACAAGCCACAAAATCTTTCAAAGACTTATTGAACTTTTAGGGTAGTGTGAGGAATAATTCTTCTTACGTTTTATGCAAATTTTACTTTAAGAGGAATGATTTTGTAAAACTAAAGTGTGTGCGTTAATTGGAGTAAGTTTTATTGTTTTGTTGTTGACATCCTGTTAAACTTCTGTGAGCTCGTATGTAAATTACAATGTTATATATTTTTACAAGGGTGGTGGTTGATATTTTTACAAAGGTTGTTGACATTTTTGTGGAAATTTACCTGGTTTTTTTACATTTGTGGTTAAAATTTCTCAGCAGAGAATAGTATGGTTACCGTTTATATTATTTGTGTTGCAAACTGCTGTTCTTTAAATGCTGTGTAAATTTTTCTGGAAAAATACCACATGCGAAATACTGAAAGAACAAATTTTTGTACAATTAGACTGTGAGCTGTTGTGTAAGTTGATTTTTTTTATATTTTGTTTTATAAACTTTTTTTAAACTTTAAACTAACTGTAAGTAATGCAATTACGGGAATAAATATTTGGTGATGATAAAAAATTACTGAATGTTCAGACTGAAACTGTTTAACTGTTGTGAGGGAGGACCATGTGCAAGTATATATACTAAAAATAATAATTTGATATTCTACACTTTCCAAGTTGTATTTTTGTATGCACTTAAATGACTGCTTTTTCTGAGTTGAATTTGATGGGTTTCATATCAATTTTGTGGAAGATTTTATGGGTGAAGACAATATAGAACATGCCAATTGAACTGATTTTTGTTCATATTTTGATTTGCTCCTCATAAACCTTTGTGTTCTACATTTATTGTAAATTTTTGTGAGGAAGGACCATATATATATACAATGTTTTCAAAATAATGATTTTTGTTGATTTGAAATTTACTCCTTGCTCATTGCTTTTTCGACATTTCAGTTTAAAATGTTTGGTAAAGTCAGTGCGGATTATTAGACAAAAAAATTGTTTTGTTAACCGGTTAATTTTTACATTTTGTGCATATTTTTGCGGGAGAGGATGGTATGCAACCGAATAAATGATTTTTCAAAGTTTAACTTTTTGTTTTTTGGTGTTTTGTGTTTGTTTAAGTTTGGCTTTTTGATATTGTTCAGGTTGTATTGTTGTATAAGCATTTAGGGAAAAGACAATGTTTAAAATGCGTAAAGAACTTATTTCATAGATCTGTGCTTACTGTTGCAAGCCTTTCTTTTCGACACTTCAGATTAAAATATTGAAGGTTTTCAACATAATCACATAATAAGATGTATACATATTTGAGACGTGTTATTTCTGACATTATTATTATTGTTGTCGTAACTGTCTGGGTTGTGACTGTCAATGCTGTAACTTTCTACTAACTAGATTTTACACCTTACACGCCGTTGTTTCTCATATTTTGTCTAAAGTTTTGTTGGGAGAATTTCATGCGATTTGACATTTGATATTTTGTGTTAGATTTTAAGAACTTTTTTTTTAAATTATGACTTATATACTTTCTTTTTATGCATTTCCAGATTATTTTTTTTAGTAAAAGGCATATTCAATATACTGAAATATTTGCTGATGTCATCAAAATTCAAATGACAGAACTTTTCAATTGTTCTTCTGCCTAAGTGGATTTTTCCACGGGCCTAATCTACTAGTGACACCAATAATAGCAATGTCAGAAAAAACACATCTCAAACATGTATAATACATCTTATGTGATTATGTTGAAAACCTTCAATATTTTAATCTGAAGTTGCGAAAAGAAAGGCTTGCAAGAGTAAGCACAGATCTATGAAAATAAGTTCTTTGCGCATTTTAAACATTGTCTTTTTCCTAAATGCTTATACAACAATATCAAAAAGCTATAGTTTGGAAAACATTAAATTTAAATTTTAAAAAAATCAGTTATTCGGTTGCATACCATCCTCTCGCGCATAAATATGCACAAAATGTAAAAATTAACCGGTTAATAAAACAATTTTTTTGTCCAATGATCCGTACTTCCCTTTACCAAGCATTTTAAACTGGAATGTCAAAAAAGCAATGAGCAAATTGTATATATGTATGATCCTTCCTCACAAAAGTTCATACTTAGTAGAGAACACAAAGATTTCTGAGGAGCGAATCAAAATGAACAAAAATCACTTCAATTGGCATGTTCTATATTGTCTTCACCCATAAAATCTTCCACAAAAAGGATATGAAACACATCAAATTCAACTACAGAAAAAGCAGTCATTTCAGTGCATACAAAAACACAACTTGGAAAGTGTAGAATATCAAAATATTTCTTTTAGTATATATACTTGCATATGGTCCTTCCTCACAACAGTTAAAAATAAAATGAAAAAAACAAAAACAGTTTCAGTTCGAACATTCAGTAATCACCAAATATTTTTTCCCGCAAAATTTTGTGAAATTCTTAAGAAAAACAAAAACATGTAACCGTGGAATTTTCTTCCAGCAAAACTGACATCACATACAGTTAGTTTAAAGTTTAAAAAAATTTATAACACAAAATATAAAAAAATCAACTTACAAAACAGCTCACACTAAAGTCTAATTGTACAAAAATTTGTTCTTTCAGTATATTGCATGTGGTCTTTTTACACAAGTTTACACAGCATTTTAAATAACAGCAGTTTGCAACACAAACAATATAAACGGACAACCATACTATCAACTTCTGAGAAATTTTAACAACAAATGTCAAAAACCCAGGTAAATGTCCCCCAAAATGCCAACAACGTTTGTAAAAATATCAACCACCACCCTTGTAAAAATATATAACCTGGTAATTTACATGCTGCGTTTAACAGAATGCCAACAACAAAACAATAAAACTTACTCCAACGCACACACTTCAAGTTTTACAAACTCGTCCTTTTAAAGTAAAGTTTGCAGGAAACGTGAGAAAAGTTTTTCCTCTCACTATCCTAAATTTTCTAGATTTTGTGACTTGTTACATCATAATTCGTGCTCAAATAAGATCCCTAAGTTTGACTACTAAGGTAGATATGAATAGCTAAAAAGAGGAATAACAACATTAATCATTGGTTAGCTAGCTAGCTAGCTAACTATGAAGCTTGAAGGTAACATTAGCTAAGACAGATACCCAGTTAAATATAGTTAAACTGGGAAGACGCATATAGCCAGCTAGCTATTTATGCTTAGTAAAACACATATAAAGAGAAACAATAGCAATATAAAAATTATGACATTTGCAGTAAGTTCAACAAACCAAAATTTTCTGTTTCGCTAGCACATTTGTCTCCCAGCTAACAGCTTTGTGCAGCATTTTGAATTTTAGGACAAATACATTAGTTACGCACCAGGGGATACATTAATTGTGCAAAAATAAGTAAACAAATGCTAGCTTTTTTACAAAAAACGCGGTAAAATATAAAACTTTAAGAATTTGAAGCTCCAATGGATTTTATTGAGAATGCGAATCTCCTTGACAATTTTAAGTGTGCTACATATAAAAACGGAACGTCTAAAAATATCAAAATTCTTACTTTTTCTCAATTCCAATTCACTTGAAACTCTACAATCATGTTCATAATAGTTTTGGAAAAACCACTTTCCCCCTCCCTCCCCCCCCCCCCCCCCCCCCCCCCCCACTTCAGTGTTGGTTGGAGGTCTTTTCCAGAGCCGCCGGCAGTATTTGAGGCACAAATCAACACAAAATCAACACTGACTGTAGGGGGAGAGGGGCAAACTCTGAAAAAAGCCTCAAAAGCCGTTTTCCAATAATTAATGAACATGATTGTAGCTTGCTTCTACTTTGAATTTTACTACTTGTAGCTCCACCCTTCACTTCCGAAGTAACTTCTTGTGGCTCCCAACTTCACTTTTCTACTTCTACTTCTTCACTTGGTCTCTTTTTTCTTTTTCATATATGCTGTTTTGAACTACTTTACTTTTTAACTTTTTTCATGAAGAAGGAACCGTTCTTTTGTTGTTTTTTGTGTGTCGATGGAAACCCTGTTCCAAGTTATATGCTTTTTTAATCCACTCTACTTCTCCACTTTGACTTTCCTTGCTCTTAATATCTGCACTTTTTTATGACTAAGGGATCGTCGAAAATAAGACATTTTTTATCCGCTTCGTTAGTTCGCCTTTTGTCGAGAACTCTGTCGAGAATTTTTTTTGTTTGTTTGTTTTCACGCCAAGGAAACTTTCTATTCGAATGCCGTCCCGTTCGAAAGTACGTATTTCTATCACGTGGTTTCTAACGGTTGTGAGACAAATGTAAACAAAACAAAAAAACTCGAAAAACTCGCGCATTCGGGTGGTAATAAATATCGCCTTTGTAAAAGTCACACACAGACACACGGAAGCTCTGTATTATTGTAGTGTTTCTAAGCCTAGTATTAACTTGAGATATTTACTAGTTATTTACCTAGCAAAATAAGAATGATATTTCATGCGACTCTCCCCTCTTTGGTCTCCCAGTGCCCTTTTACTGCTTGTTAAAAAACGGATTTTTTAATAATAATAGTACTACTTCACAAAAAAGAGAGAATAGGGTGATATCAGGGCCAACAATGTCTGGAAACAATTGCTACAGTATAATACTTGGCTAAAGACATCTCATTGGCTTTCTTATTTTGTAACAATGAAGCCAGACGACAATTTTGAAAGTTATTTTGGTACTCGTTAATTATATCTGCTTTTATCCATTAGAAGGCATTTCCTGGCTACTAATTAATCTATTTGGAGGTCAAGAAAGTTATAAAATTGCTTCGTTTGTTTCTTGTGTCCTCTTTAATCTTGTTCGTTACGTTTCCGATTTTTGATATAGCACTACAATCAGTGTCCCTTACGCCTCAGGACATGGACAATCGAATTGTTGAAATGGAAAAAGGGTGTGTACCACCACAGCTTTTTGCTGATGGTTTGAAGTATGTTGTGTCAAAACAATTGGTATCTGTCAGACATTTTTAAAATAGTAGTAAAATATTCTTCATGTGATGAAAGTACATCACAAAAAATTTCGCAAAACTAAGTCCATAATTACTTTGTTCAAGACGATATTGAAAATAAAACTTAATCTCTACGTGCGCATGTTTTCTTCAAACTGCTAAAAATACTTTCATACAACTACAACTTTTAAAGCTTCACCTGTTGTGTTTAGTTGTTAACAGTCGAAATGTCATCGCTATACATAATTATGTTATTAAAACTGCGTAATTAGCGAAAAAAGCACATGCACGACACTTTTGCCTCTTATGTAGTTTTTTTCTTCCGCCGGCGAAGGCGGAATCTTTAAAATCGACTAGAAAGATAGACGCGCATTGACCAGGAAAAGTGTTTACCCTGGGCCTTATAAATTGTTTTAGAAATGTTTTGTTTTTTTTCGTAGCTAAATTAAACTATTTTCTTCCTTGGTAATAATATTCGGAACAATACATTATAAATAACTATTTCGTTAAATATTCTGTTTTTAGTAAACTTGATCGTATAATTGATTGAATAGTTCACCGTCTAAAGCATTTCTTTTGACGTCTAAAGGGGACGCCATTAAAAATGCTTCATTCCATTTACAGCCAATGTGAACTCAGGAGAATCCGTTATCCAGTATCCTGCCTAGGCTTCCTAGGAAGTATTTCTCGAGTTCAGGGTCTCAGACACAAAGTGGTCGGTTACCGTTCTTCATGATGTTTAGAACTCCAGAATAAATTTATGCAAAACAGGATTAGCAAGTTTGTATTCTACAATCCCTCACCAAAATATGTGATTAGCTAGCTAACCTCACTAATGTCCAAGGATTAAGGTATCCTGTCAATTGTAACGCACTATGTCAATTAATAAAAGAGCACGGAGGTGGTTCTTCTAGTAGATGTAAAGTTCCTATTTGAGCTAAACAAATAAAAAACAACAGCCATAACGTCGTTTGGACGTTATTACACCTCCCCCACTGACACAACAACACCTGTCAAATGTCCTTTTATCAAGGCCATAAAGCACATATGAAGCCATCGCAGTAACTCTTCACCATGTGGCTCGACAAAGGATCGCCATGTTCTCTGTTCACATTCTCTTAAAAAAAATGTCCTTAGGTCGTGGTGACGCACTTCAGTCGTTATAATATATAAGTCCACGTTTTGCCTCTCCCTGCCCCACTCCCAAACGACATTATGCGTGAAAATAAATGTATGGTAGTCACTCAGAAGAAAAGCACTCTGAGCTATTGTTCCCTTAAAGTAACATAGTTATGCTAGTTAGTTACCTTTAATACATGGTGACAAGGACAGAATAGCGACAAAGACTCCCATTATGACAAAAACTACCTTCACAAAAATGTTAGGAAGTTAAACAACTCTGTCATTTTTGGTGTCTGTTATAGAGCATATTTCGAAATTGATTTTTCTGTCGGATGGATTTTTGATACTTTAGGGAATAATATCAAAAAGTTGGGCTTTCATGAGATTTTCTGAATACTTTCAAAAGATACAAGGCCATAAGATAATAAGATTCAAGTATGCAAACACGCAATTTTTATTTCCAATTTTCTTTAATCGACCATAAACTATTTCTGTCGGAAGGATTCGATATATTTTCTTCATGGCCACATTCTAGCATACGATTATTACTGTACTGTTGTATTTTGAATGGTTCTTTATCGTTAGACAAATAAAAAAACTTCAACTCACATCCTCCATTCACAACCTCCCGTGATTATTTGTGGATTTTCAATGTGTCTGGAATCTTCGGCGCTTTGTTAATATCTTCCGGTTCTTTAAGTAGATCTGTTTGAAAGAGTGATGTGATTGAAGGAACAAGCCGATTTGCAGCATCACAAAATTCTTTTGCGGAATTGACAACGACTTTTCCCGATTTAACGTGTCGAAAAACGACGTTCTTAATGGTGCCACCGATGCCGTCCATTGGCCCCTTTCCATGGTGGGCCTCGTTGAAATGCCATTCTAGATCTAAATCTGATCTGTATTGTGAAAGAATTTTAAACACAAATCTAGATCTGAACTGTGCGGCGCAGCCATCACTCCGTAAAATAATCTTCTTCAGTTGCACAAACTTTTCAATTTCAACTATGATCATGTGTACGCAAGTCATCGATGCGATCCGTGAATGATCACTACTCTCACTAATGACTGTTACCGGCTTCTTGACCAACTCAGCAGAAGCGTTTGGCTTGAATTATACGCACGCTGTGAATATGCTGTATGAAGATTGTCCGAAGTATGCAGATTGAATTTCATCCTGCTGTTTATTTTTTTAACTCTCGCTGTAGTCGACGTGAATTAATGCCGTCCCCTGCTCCATATTTTTCTTTTCATTGTTGTACGCAGAATTCTAAACAGGAAAAGGAAATAAATTTGAAAAATAAATCATACCTAATTAATACTTGATGACTTCAGAGATACTAAGTTTTGAGTGTAATTACTGGCAGCATTATATTCCTCACCTGTTCTCTTTTTCGATGGATATGTTTCTTCAGAGTTGAAACAGACAGTTTCCATTCGATATAGAACTCGTCAATGTTTTTTTGGATTGTGGCTTTTTTTATATGTTTATCTTCTCTAATCCAGCACTGATAATCTATGGTGTTTGTGGTGTTGTTTGTTTAATGGTGTTCTTCATCACTTTCAGGGTCGGATGATTCACTGCTTTCATCATTTTTCCAATTGCCTAAAATCTTCATGGTTTCACATTCCTCGCATTTTCCATAGATACAATCTGTGTCAGTTGAGTCGCAGCAGTATTGTTCCATAATTTTGTGAGGATCTGTAGGATGTCCAGGTTTGAATCTTTTTAAAGACTGTGCCATCAAGCAAGTGTTTTCACACACCTCACATAAGCAAGATGTGTCTGGAATGTCCTTCTGTAATACGAGTTGCTTTTGTGTTTTGATATATTTGTACATCTGCCTAAATGAAAATTGATGACCGTTTTCTTCCCCATTCAAAATCTCCAAAAGATCTCTCAATGTCCACAGAAGGTAACGCTTTTGTAGAAACGTTTTCTTTCCGTTAATAATGCCAACATACTTGTTATCCTTTCGACCTGGGTTAGTATATGTAATATCCGGTCGCTCAAAAAATTCAGTAAGGTGAGAGGTCTGATCTTCAGTTAGGATATTTGCTTTTCTCCCCCTTTTGCTAAACTGAATCCTTAGCTTGTATTTGTGAGCCAAACCTTTGATAACCTCACATTTTTTTCTCGGACTCTTTGGCAAGAGCTTTTCAACTTTGCTGACACTTCGGTGTAACGATTGTTTTGTTGTAAAAGCTGCTGTTGGTTCAGTTTCGTTGCTGTTAACAGCTTGGTCTTTCTTGTTTGCTTCTTCATTTTCTTGTTTTTTTCTCTCTCGGGCTTCCCTCTTTCTCATCCTGTCTTTTTCTAGATGTTCTTCATATTTTTTGGGCTCTACGTATTTCATATATTCAAGTTTATTTCTTTTTCTGTTCTTGTCTTCCTCCTTATATTTTTCTGCATTCTTTTCTCGATACTTCTTTATATATTCTTTGTTTGCCTCGCTCTTTGATCTATTTAGTTTTGGTCTTCCCATGATTGATAATTCGTTCGTTAAAAAAGAGTACCAAATGACAAAAACATTCCTTTTATACTTTTTTCACAACATTCGATTCTCAAAAACATTCGATTCTTAAAAACATTCGATTCCCCTGATCTAAAGCCCGTCCAAACGTTGAAATGTATAAAAAAGGCGTAGCACGGTAGCAAAACATTAGTAAAAGAATCATAAGCTTGAGATAACAACCAGGTGCCCTTTAGTAAGGTATAGTAGGAATAATAGAAAATCTGTCGGATGGACATTCTCATTTTCTAAATCATTGATCCAAACTTTAAACTATACTTTTTCTGGTTATTTTCTCGCTTTTCTTCTGACTTTACCATTTAGTTCTTTGATTCATTGATTAAAATTTGAAAATTACTCTAATATAACGAAGAGTAAAATGTCTTTTAGACCCCTATTTTGATAGAATTTATCTGTCGGATGGACTATTGGTATTCATGGAATTTAAAAAACAATGCCATATCAGGAGTTTCCAGATCAGCTCTCTCTGGTTCAAGCAATCCAAGATTTGATACTTTTGAAAATAATAGATTGTAAACACATGATATATCCATGGAATATTGATTTTTATGTAACGAAAATCTGTAGGATGGACAAGTTTGAACTGGATACGCTAAATTTTTTAACTATGCTTCTTAATAAAATTTGATTTTTAGTTTGGAAACTTATAACATATATCAATAGTTAAGAGACAATTCCAAAGCGATCTTATCATGACGCATCCCATCGTTTTAGCGCTGTAATTAGTTGTCCATCCGACAAATTTACTTAGTCACTCGCTCATACGATCAGGACCGTATAGGACAGAAGTCTTTGTTTGCAAAGAAAACCTTTTAATTTTATCAAATTTGGGACATTAATTAAACCATTTTTGAAGAAATATCACACAACACTTCAATTTTAAATTTTTCTAGTAGTGTTGACCAATTTCGAAATATGCTCTATACATAAAAATTATATATATCATGAACAGCATATTTACCTGTGTATAATAATTCTGTATACATGGTTGCCGTATCTTCCTATCTAGAAAGTTTGACTCCTTTAAAAGAATATAGTTCGTAATCCTGCAAGTTTTCTCAACATTTATTTATTTATATTATTTCAATAATACTTATACTGGTTCTGAATATCAGTTAGAAATAAACCGTTCTTCCCACATAGATTTATTTTGAAATGTCAACATATATAACGTCCAAACATGTGCTTCCTTTGCCAATGTACAAACCAGTGAGTGAAAACGATGTATTTCATAAAAGATGGATTTACCCTTCCCATGCGTATTTTCTCTATATTCATTTAAAGGTGCTACCAAACGACTCAATAAGCTCAATTCTCCCACATGCTATTCTACTCACGTGATTATCTACAAGCAAATATGTAACTTTTCCGACTTCATAACTTTATGGTTTAACATCTCTTAAAATAACTTTAACAAATTGTGAGTGAAAGGGAAGTCATCGGATGAAAAGCAATTTGGTCAAAACATTCAAACAGCCATATAGCTACTATAATTTTGTTGTTTCGATGCAGACAAAGACGTGGAATAAAAGACATATTGTCAGATAATGTATACCCATCCAGGGGCGTAGCTAGAAAAAAGTTATCCCTAGTCTAACTTTGACATGTAGGATCAACATCGCACCTGAAACGAAATTGGGCGTTGTGAGTCCACCAATGAATAATTGTATCAACAGTGGCCGCTAAAAAAATTTTGTTGGCTTATACCTTTTTAGAATACATAGTAGAAGACAAAATGGAAGAGGTATCCTTATGAAGAGCACTTTTTTCATGCTTTGTAATAAGATTGGTAGCTAATGTAGATTTTGAATTTCTTTTTTGATGTAATAATGTTCAAGGCAGACAGAACGCAGCAACCATGTGTTTAGAATATACTAGCCGTGGAAATTGACCAAATCAATCATATCGAAATCGCCTATTGAGTTTGTCCCTAGGAAAATCGCATCCTTGATCTGTTTTTATTACGTTATCAACGTGCGTGACGTGTGTGGATCTGGCGTGTATTAAGTGACCACATCATATTTTTCAATCCCGTCAATATGACCTGGTGGGAAAGAATCTAATGAAGGTTCTGCAGAAAAAACTGTTTCAGGTTTTCCCATTTAGAACTTCCTTTAAAGTTAAAGGTTTGCTTTTTACAAATCGAAGTCTCGTCAGTAGTACTAAAAGTATCACATAGATTACCTAACGTTTGGGCTAATGAAGAGAGAATACGTTTTCATTTTTTTTTATTATTATTATTTTACTTCCTGTCGTCATAACGTATGGCAACCTAGCTTAAAAATATTGAGCAGGACGCTTTAATGTAGCTTAAAGAAACTAAAGGGACAAAACTTTTGGGTTTGAATTGCCCAGAATGTTTGCCATTATTGCAAAATGAGATAGATACAGGCTGTAAATGTTTATTTAAAGGCAAGCTAGGAAAAATATTCTGATTGAAAAGCGTCTTGAACCGTAACTGACCACAATCAGGATAAAAAGTAAAATATTTCTCCTGGTAAGGGCAAGTATACAGATAAAGGATGACCATATATTTTTACTGCACATAAGAATAGCTTCATTCTGTATATACAAGATCTGCTGCCGAAATACATGTGTCTACAGAGGAATGGTTAACTGAAAACTTTAATGTGCTTTCTACACACGAAAATATATCTAAAAATTGACACACAGATACAAAAATTGGATGATTCGAGTAGAATAAAGAATTTTCGAAATGCTCTATGCAAGTTAAAGCTAAATACGACTTTAGGTTCTACAACAACACTGTGTTTCCTTCACCTTCACAACTTCACGGAGAAGATTTGCGTGCGCGCCCATCCGTGTGTTGGCTTGGACAGTGGAAAAAGCGATGTATTTGGATGGAAAAAATAGGTCAGGCGATCGCAGAGCCCGACTAACGCTGGCTACGCCCCTGCCCATCTACATATTGGTATCAGTGGACTCTCTATAACTCGAATCCCTATAACTCGAATCTCTCCTTAACTCGAACGTTTTTTTTGGTCTCTTCGGGTATTTCCTCTCTATAACTCGAACGTCGCAACATGTATCTAGAACATTATGTGACACAAGCAGTTTTTTTGCATTTTTTTGGCTCTGTAAACGTAAATAGAGTCTTAACTGATTCGAATGTTTCATATCTACATGTGTGAGGGGTCTTAAATGATTCGAATGTCATTCGAACAAAACGTACAAAGAAAGATTTCGTCCCCATTCCATATAAGGGAGAAAAATCACGCTTAATTGGCCATTTATGCAAAATTTATACAAAAACTTGGAAAAACTCCCAACTCTCTATTACCCGAACCACTCAATAACTTGAACGGTTTCCGATTCCTCGTGGCTGTTCGAGTTATAGAGAGTCCACTTTATATATACCACATTGCGGTGCTAGATGCTACATATAAAACAACTAAATAATCTATACCCCTGTTCTTTGCAACAGTAAAAACGAACGTTGATTACCGGGTAGTAGCATTCCTCGTAGTGCAAGACGAAACTACAAATTCAATTCCAAACGCTCTGTCGGTTTTGAAAAGTTGGAATAAGAGTTGGTCACCAAAACTATACATGGTAGACAACTGCGACGAGGGAATCTGTGTAATCAAAACAACATTTTCTGGTATGTAAACAATTACTAAGTATGTGGCATGCGTTTGCATTAAAAGTTAACTGTTAATGTTACGCTA
Organism: Hydractinia echinata; assembly: GCA_030067915.1. NCBI lineage: Eukaryota > Metazoa > Cnidaria > Hydrozoa > Anthoathecata > Hydractiniidae > Hydractinia > Hydractinia echinata. Next base: position 836,469 of record JASGCC010000080.1, read on the forward strand.
AATATGAATTTAGATTGTAAAGTATTGTTATGTGACTTTCATCGAGAGCAAGCCTGGGATTGGTGGCTTTCAGCAACTGCTAATGGTATGAGGGCGACTATATTCAGCTGTTTTATACATGCTCCGAGAAATCGTTAGGCCAAAGAAAGTAAAATAATGCAACGAAGCTATAAGTAATTTAAAAAACTTAGAAAATGCATTTAGAAAATGATGTAGGTGTTCGATTTTCGTAAAAATGAAATGTTTATAGTTGAAACACGAGCAACGGTGTTGAGCGCAAAAATAGAGATTTCAAACATGAGTAACTTCGACAATACAAAGACAATTCTTTATCGAGAATGGTTACAGTTTTCTAAATAAAAAATAATACATGTGTACATAATAATACATCATGAAAGCAAAATTTAGTCACTCTTTTCTAGTAATGTGACTTTTACACTTGTTTATCTCACTTTTAGATACATCGACCTAAGCTTGAGAGCAAGTAGTATATATTACCGTTGTGACAGCGTTTTGCCAAATGTTATTGAAAATAGGCCAAAATATATTATAAAACATTTATTCGATAAGACATCTCTTGCTAAAAAAATGTCTAAACGCAAATCTTCTGAACAAATAGCATATTTTATAAAATCGCTAATACCCAGAAAGGAAATGCCATATTCGATATGTGCAACAGCAACGAAACGGAATCGTTTTCGCAACGGCTCTGGCCTTTGGCAAAAAATCTTCAAACATTTTTTTTGATGACAATGTGATGAGACAAAATTTTCTAACTTGCGTTGATAAACAAAAAATGATTGAGTTTCCAGAGTCACCCCTTATTAGACCACGGTGTGCTGCAAAAGTGTTACTAATCGAGTTGTATTGTTCGTAACGTATGCTTTGGAACACAGACGGGCCAAGAATGGTATCCTGCGACAGGTGCCAGGAGTTCCTAAAAACACAGATCAAATTCTGTAAAAAGAAAAACATCTTTAATTGTTATCCTCCCCGACGTTACTGTGAACACGTGTATTCTTTTTTAATCACAAAAATATATTCTAACAAAATAGATTCTGTAGTTAAACAAGTAATTCTGAAAACTAATCGCAAAGCCAAAAGCGTCTTTCTAGTTCTAAAAGTAAAAACAAGCACTGAAAAGTCTTTAACACGCTTTTTTAAATATCCTTTATAAGAATATCATAGCGGGATTTTGGGTTAAAACAATGAGTCTATTTCTTAGAACAATAGAGAAATAAGAATAATGACATGATTGGAATTTTAATGTTCTTAAAAAAGGGTGTATATATAATATACAGTGGGGTCACACACTGCGGAGGTTACTAACTCGCCAAAATTTTAAAACTCGACACAATTTTCCGATTCTCGGTTTAGGTTCTTCAAATGAGCATCTTCCGACGATAGCGCTCTATTTTGAAACATTGTAAATTGGCGAACGACAAAAAGGCAAATTAAATTTAAAATTGTCCCGTCTTACCCCATGTCCCATCTTTCCCCGCATTACATAATGAAGTAAACGACGAAAATTTTGAGCATAAAAGAAACTTGAAAACACCACAATAAATATTAAGGCATACGTACATCTTTAGAAGACCTCCACCTCCCCCCTTTACGGTTCCGTGTACTGTTGGACTACTCTATTCACAACGTACATTCTTTTTGAATGGTCCCTATATGGAATATGTTGCTACCGTCAGTAAAAACATATTTACACAACTATGTTCTAATGTAAACGTATCTTCCTTGTTTGTTGCTACTTAGTTAAAAAAAAAACATATTTATTTATTTGAAATTGTTTTACACAGGATAGCCTCTTCAGTTCTTATTGATACTGCTATCAACGAGGGTCCTGTGAAGGGGGTCCTAGTGCATTTAAAGCTCCCATTTGGGCTACGAAGGTCGTGCAAGCACAGCAATCGTTCAACTAGACAACGGCCTAATATATCAACCCTATTCTCATGCTGAATGGTAAGCAGAAATGATAGATTCACACTTTTATATTCTCTGGCATGACTCGACCAATGTTTGAACCCAAGACCTCCGTAATTGAGGCGAACGCTCTACCACAAGGCTACCAGTCGGTGAAAGAGATCTTAAAAATGTGAAGGAGGGTTTTGTGCTAAGTGTGATGTAACATAAAAGGGATATTTGAACAAACGTGACAAAACGTAATGGTGGGGTGTTTGAGGTTAAATAAAGGGGGATTTTTAGCATGACATACTTATTGACAGCCCCTGATTCGACTTATAGATATTTCAAGAATACAAGATCTAAAGGAGTCCTGGATTGATTTTTCTTAGGAGGGGTAGTAAATATAACTAAACCATCAATTAACGAGTATATGTTTACCGACCTTGTTTATGTCAGCTGATGGCATCGTTTTAAGATTTCTTGGAGTGAAAAGAAAAGTTATTATTTTAAAATTTCGATATCAAATCATAGGAGAATGTTGATGAATGTGTAACATAAAGCATGCAAGCAAGTGTTCTAGGTCTTTTTTGGCATTTGTGCACATAACAGGGAAATCCATAAAAATCTGGATGAACTTTTTTATTTTTACTAATTTATCGTTCTACTTTGTTGCAACTAATATTCACACATAAAAAAGCTTCAGATGTGATTTTAATTTATCGAAATGGGAGCAAGAATATTTCTTTGCAAACTTAAAACAATATTGGCACTATGATTGTAGAAAGATTAGGAGATGCACCCAATAAGTTTCAGTGATCAAATCAAACTACATAATTTTTGTTCTTCCAAACGTTGCCACGAAACTAGTGGAAGTCTAAGAGTTCCCTTAAGCAAAGCGACTCTGAGATGACGTTCGATAAATTAAACACATAAATAAATTAAACGTAAATAAAATTCTGTTTTTCTCCTCGTTAAAAAAGTATAAGTTTTCATACTTCAAAAAGTAAAAGTTTGGATATTAACCAATCAAATTGCGAGGTAAAGGTTCGAGTCCCACTCCGGCGCACTTTAAATGTACTGTTGTCAGCCCATTTGGTGCCATCTACTGACCACCAATCGGCTTGTGTGGCACGCAAGCAAGTTGGGGCAATGCTATACGTATCTCTGGCGGTAATGTAACATTGTTACAGTTGGAGAAGAGGAAGAGCCAGTCGTTGGGATGGAATTCCCAAGGACGTTGAAACTACCCGTTACTTACTTATTTACTTACTAACTTACTTACTAGAATTTTATCTCCTTTACTTATCCAACAGTATTTAAATGAATAATGTTTTCGTATCTCATGTAGATGAGGAGTATGTGTCACACATATCTTACCTATGTTGTAATGCAAAGTCATTTTCGTGCTTGCAAACTTGACAAGTAATTACATCCTTTGCAATTATGTTGGCATTATCCTACACTTCCTCTGCACAATTTTTCTTTCTCCAATTCTTAATTAAACTTGTTCAACACTATTTTTAATCTCCTTATTTAGGACGATAATCTAACTCAGGGAGGTTACCATTCTGTGTAATGTTTTATAAGTTGGAAAATTATAATGATATGTCGTTCCTTTTTTGTCTTGTTTACTGTTGAAAGATCTTCTTTGAGCATTCAGTTGGCCATTCAGTTGGCTATTGTGGGTTGTCGATTATCCATTTAATTGATATTTCAGAACCACCGATTTAACCAGAGACGACACTAAATGAATTAGCAAAGAAAACGCATTCCACTGTGGTTAAAAAAAGTGGGTGTGAATAAAACGGTCGGAAGGAGTTTAGAACAAATAATTAGAATGCAACAATTTGGTATTTCCTATCAATTAACAAAATTGTGCGGTGGGATGCGAATTGCGTAAGATTTAAATCACAGTCGTGCATATATAAATAACTTGAGAATATGGTTGTGGTATTACTAAAATATATAGTGCCGCAGATCGTTGCTCACAAAGTTGCAAATGAGAAACTGTTTGAGTAGAACGAAAATGGTAAGGTTAATTGCATGTAACAAATAATCATTTGTGTTAAGCATTTCACTTTCTAATAGCATGTTGCTGCCGTTGAATATAACTGTGACTAATTTTTTGCTTATCTATGCCACACTTGCTTGATGAAATCGATAATTTGACAGTTGCGAATGTATGTTTTTTTAATACTTTTACACCTTACCTTTTAGCACTGGTTAATACTAGCAGTTTTATTTATCGCTGAGATATCGGCAGCTTCTATGAACAGTACTTATACAACATCTCCAACCGAACGTTCGGGTTCTTCCACCAAAGAAATTACACTTCCACCAACTGAAATCCCTAATACTACAGACGATTCGGGAAGTTCCAACCATGTATGGAAGAAGTCTGAAGAAACTCATGTTAGCGCTAGAAACCGAAGATGTGTGAGATTATGTGCGCACGCGGAAAGAATGTTAGGTAAAGTGCCTTGCCCAGTATATTGCTTCTTTGCTAATTTTTGTGATTGTTGCGTCTATGGGAATTCTGATCATCACAGAAGTCGATACGAAAACCATTTATTTTCTTGGAATTGGTGAAAATATGGTGACATCTGCCCGTTTCGAAACACAATGAACTTGATTGAAAATTTTGGATTTATAATCAAATCCCATTTATTCTTGGGCACATGATGTGGCTGCAGGAAGGCCATCCATGCCTCATTTTCTTTCGTGTATATCTTCATTTTTATTTTATTTTATATAAAACTTTAGCACTTGATGTAAATAACTTGTAAATATTTCTCTTTTTTGTACATTTTCAATGACAAGACGTAAATATGAATCGCTATATTAATTAAATTGATATATCTGTATATTTCATCATCGGATTGATAATAGCACTTACGAGCAACGTGAGCAACAAAACAAAGGCTGTTATAAATAGGCTCTTAACCTACGAGATTGTTTAGCACAGGTACACCATACCAATACTACGTTGTCAATTGCCAAGCAGCGGTCCAGACAGTTGCGAGAGTTGGCAGTGTTTGGGATTTGCAATTGTATTTTGCTATGGTTAACATGACAAAACCAAGCAACTTTAGACAGTTCACTAGGCACTGTAAACTGTACAATAAAATATCTGCCTCTTAAATCTTGCTCGCTAATTTTGACCAATTAAATTTGCACAATTTCTAATGGTATATATAACATTAGGAATACATCTAAATTGCTACCAGGAAAGGATACTGACATTTTTGTATGATGGATGTTGATTCATTTCCGTTTTATTGTTCGCTTAATAAGCTTTTTTTAATCGCACGATATCGTATTTAGTTATTCATCTAATTGCGAAGGAACTCAAAGAGGTACTTCTACTTTAATAAAAAAACAGGAACATTGTTTTAATTTTTTACATAACATTTTCAGAATATAAACAAGCATTTAAATCTAAAGCGTGTTTACCTATTTTGAAAATCTAAGCAATGTACAGTACAATAAGTATAATTCAACAGAAAATTGTTCACCTGAATCAGTTCATTCAGTATATATATGATACAATCGATCGCTACCTCGCGTACCTGATCAAATGAATCTAACAAATAACGCATTGCACCATTTTCAACAAATACTGAATTAAACTAAAAGTATAATTAGAATAGGATAACATAAAATTTTACTCCAAACCGTAGAATACAATACAATAAAATAAAAATATTGAAGTTATACACAGTAATTATTACACCAGCACCTTGACAAAGAAGTTCAATCCTTCCTAATTTGAACTAAAAATATCATTAAGCAGGAGAATGTCAAAGCTGACATACTGGCATCCTACCTGATAAGCTCTTCGTGTTCCTTTAAAGTGCACAAATATTTTAAAATTTAAACAGCTAACATTTGAACTTGCCTATGAGCTCGCTCCTAATCGATCTTACTTAGACTAATTCTGATGAGTATTTAGATATCCAGAATTGGAAGATGTACATAAATGCACCAGTAATTGTACTGCATTTTAAGAAAGTAATTGACAATTGAAAGGTTTTTTGACTCCAGGAACACTTTATATTAAACATTATAAATTCTTCAATCAATCTCTCTCTACTAGTTTATCAATCCCAAGCAAAGAATCTTTGGTGTAAACAGTAAATACTTTAATATGAGAAGGGCAGATTTTCGTGGTTCCCTTAGTGGTGATTAATTTCGCGAATTTGCCTATTTTTAATTTCTTATGTGGCAAAAATTTGTAGAGGGAAGGATCTGTAGAGGTTTTCAGTTTTATCCCTCACACATTCTCTCCTGATATCTGTTATTTGATACTAAAAACTTACGTCAAAACAAAGTGATTTATTCTTTTTTCATAGCGATAAAAATATGTTTCGCTGGGATATATTTTCACAATTGGGGTTAAAAGTTGTTTCTTACGGATTTGATTTTATACCGTAAACAATTCTCCCTGTGATAAATTTTTCCTAATAAAATTTTTTCGGTTTGTTTCTATCCTAATCATTCACTAAAAAAATATTATTTGGGAAGTGCCTGGCTAAATAAATTACGTATTGTCGGAATCGATGCTACATTCAAAGCCACGTTACTCATTTTATCGTTTGTTGCTGTTCTCAAACATCTAAAATACCAGTTTACTTTATACTAATGGAGCACATTTTATCGAAGCACCGTTTTTATTGAAAACTAGAGGGTTGCTATTCACGTGTATTTGACCTGCAGAATGCGTCGGCTATACTGATTTTTCTTATTTTCATTTTTTTTTGCGTACAGCGAAAATACTCTGGAAACTCCGACGTTACAAAAATTTCTTTATTCCACAATCCAGAACCTTTTTGCAGACACGACACCTCTTGCTCCATTTGGTGTGTTAGCTGAGGCTAAAACAGCATTTATATCTTATAAACCATTACGACATTAAGATTTCTTAACTTGTTATGTCTGAGATGTTTTGCACACGAGTGGGAGGTCAAAAGGTATACACATTTTGCGTATACGCATTCTATTACAATTCCTTCTAATGGTACGTTGTGTCTGATTCGAATCACATCCCAAAATGATTGATTTTTAAGGATTTTTATTGTAATTGCTGTGAGTCATTATGCTATATTTTCTCCAGAAGCTTCCACCATTTTAAGTTCGAATTAACACTACATGTTTAAAGTTCTTTTCGCGTAGCGGTGCTTTGTTTTTCTATTGTTTTTAAGTGCACGTAAATTCTAGAGTAGCCACTCAGAGCCAAGATCAAGATGTTCAACTGTGGCAATTTAGATGTTAAAATCTCTTCTTTTGTTACGAGAAATGACTTGGTTTCTTATTTTTGATAATGTTGCAGTGTGTTACTTAGCATTCCTTCAATTCAGGTATTGTTCCTACGCCAGTTGCGTCATCGGCAAATTAACTTGAAATGATATTTGTATTTCCTTTCGTTCAAAATCGATGAGAGTAGGGGTAGCTCTAGATCTTAAAATAATTGTATCTTACCAATAATTTGTTTGAACAGCCTTATAAGCAGATACTGTGTGACGCAGATTTAAAGGAATGAAATGCCTACCCTATAGCAAATATTTACTTTTGATTTTTAGAGCAGACAAGAAAAGAGTAATTATGCTTTGCACAATTAAAATTTCTAATTAAGCAATAAAATATAACGGACATATCAAGTTAATCAATGAAACTCAATAATTTTGCTTTGCGGAAGATTAAAAATTTCCATTTGCTAAGTAAGCAAACTTTAAGGTCATCAGTCGTTAGGGAAACTCCATGTATCCTAGCAACAGAGATATTGATGACCGTTACAAATTTTCCTTAATGGTGCCACTTTTTTGCTCGTTGTCCATTTCAACATTTAGGTAGCCTTTACGTTCAATCGACATGAGATTTACCCGAAAACTGCAAAATTCGTTGTGTTTACATGTAGTTTTTCACAACGGAGTTGTGTGAACTTCACATGCGCAATAACATTGTACACATGCGCAGTAATTTTGTGAACATGCGCAATAGATTTATAAACATGCGCAATACTTTCATTTCGGGTAAATCGTATTTACATGGGCGAAATGAAATTTCATGTCAGTCCCAAATGAAATCAACACCGAAGTGAGTTTTCTTCTGCCCGAAATCATGTAAATATTTACAAGTTTTCTTTTCTTGACCATGATTTTATTGCACATTATACGAAACAATCTGTGTTCATGAGTAATTTTTAACATAATACATGCACTGAAAGTTTTAGAGGTGCTCTATGACACCCTAGAGGGTGCTAAATTGAATAGCACCCATAAGGTGTATCATAGCACCTTTAAGGGTGCTAGGAAAAACCCTAACGGGTGCTAAAAAAAGAATAGGATAAAGGAGTTTTGTAGCACCCTAAAGGGTGCCAGGATAGTTCACAGCACCCCCAGGGGTGTATTTCAGCACCTTATAGGGAGTGCAAAATTGAAAGAATCTCGTAGCACCCCAAAAGGAGTTAATATGGAAACTACATCCATTCATACTCGTTCAAAGATCGTAGCGTGCGTTCAAAGATCGTAGCGTGCGTTCAAAGATCGTAGCGTGCGTTCAAAGATTGTAGTGTGCGTTCAAAGATTGTAGTGTGCGTTCAAAGATCGTAGTGTGCGTTCATTAATTGTAGCGTGCGTTCAAATATTGTAGCATGCATTCAAAGACAATTTATACTGCAACCTTGTGCTTAAGAATTGGACATGGTCCAGATCTGAATCTTTTATTTCCTATAAACCTCTATAAACAAAGATAATTTTCTCAATTGCATCTTAAAAATTATAATGAACAATTCCAACAATATGATTTCGCGAGTCAAAGCCTCCATACAGCACAAAGAGCTCGTTCAATTTCTCAACTTTCACGGATGATTATTTGTAAAGAGTTCTCAAATGAAAATTTCACGAATGATTGGACACCGGCCTGCCAAATGTTTGGGTCCCATTCCTTCTATATAGCCTTAGATAATGGTTACCTGATACACCCCAAATTTTCTTTGAATTCCATATAAGATTGAATTTAAAACTCGCAACATAACTTTATTCCATTGAGAGGTATCATTGTACAAAGTTTTGACACATGACTATCCAGATTTCTTGACAGTTTTTGTTTTACCTGAAAATCAGGAAAAATTGAATTGTCAGGTTTTTTAACATTTCATTATATGAAATATGTAATATGTAATACACAGAAGATATGTTAAATAACTTTTATTTAGCTATGAATGTTGCGGTCTGTTATTGATTTCCGCCGACAAGGGCGGAATCTTTAAAATCGCCTGGGAAGATAGAGAGAGAGATAGAGACAGCCCAGAGCCTGGACGCCTAAAACTTATCCAGGCTAAAGCCTAAATTGAATTTTAAAATTTTAGAATATTCAATGATTTTGTTCCCCCATATTACTCAGTCCTCTTCAAAGTTCAGTACTTTTTCAGATTATTGCTAATGGCGGAAATCTTTAAGCCGCAGGGCTTCTTGTTGATATTTATTTCTTTTGTAAGTTTGCGTGTGCCTCCTGTTCTTGACGACAAGGTAAATATTACGTCACACTGCAACTTATCTATAAGGAGTCATACAAATAGACATTTTTATATGCAAAATGTTTCATGTGAAAATACACTTAAAATATATACGTTTATAGTTTAAGAAAATACCAAATCTCGGTCATAATATATACCTTAAGGAAAAAAATTATTTGCGGAATTTTGCGAAAAGGTAGAGGCGAAATATTTTAAGGGAAGAAACTTTCGCAGAAAAAGATTCTTTTGTAAAACTTGCTAAGTTGGTCAGCCGCGCAAGGTTATTCCCGCAAAATATTAAACTTTTTTAAAAACCTGAAAGTTGATTCCCCACAAAAATAACAGCGTACAACAATAAATAATAACAACAATAAAAAAATGAAAAACTCTGTGATATGTAGCTAGCTAGCTATACTTTCGCAAAACGTACGTTCGCAAATAAGTTCCCTTAATAAAGATATACATATACAAATGTTTCTGTCATTCTGCAGAATTAGCTGGTGTTTTTTCATGGTACTTTTGTCTGTGGTAGTAACATTTAGATCTAGTGACAAATGTTTCTTCACAATAATCACAGTGATATCTTTCTAAAGGTGTTGACGAGTGAAAAGAACTCTTATGCTCCTGGAGATATCGAACTTGTTTGAATCGTATCTGAACAATGATCTAAATCTTGTTTTTAAGAGATCTTTTTGTTATGTATAATGCTATTTTTTTATATTATTCCCACGAAATGCTTCACATTTAGATACTGCAAGAATTCAGAAGAGTTTCTGATTTTGATATAAAGGAAAAATTCTATGAAGCTTTGAAAAACAATTGTCACGCGCTCTTAAGGACACAAACAAGTGCTGTGCTTCAAAAGACGTCAGTTCTGATGTTGAAGATTGCAGAACCACAATCAGAACAAAGAAAAGAGTGTAAGTTAAAGATTTCCTAGGTAGTTAATTTGTTGATGACAAAAACTTTGTTTTCAAAAAAATAGCTGGAATTTGATCCTTCTTTTCCATAAACATAGCCATTTTCTTACCAATCAGTTGACGGATAATGATAAACACCTTTTTCACGCGTATTAATTTTCGCGCAGTGAAAAAAGTACAAATAAGATAATTCATTTTGGTAGACAGTAAAAAAAAAGTATGAAGGTATTCCTTGCAAAACTTTTCTGGATGTTTTTCATTATATTAAGGTTCAGTTCATCTTTATAATGTCACAAAACTTTTCTTAAAAGATTCGTTATTTACTTTTAGACTGTACCATTACAACTGCTCTGGTTGCAACAGTACTAATGTTGAGGGAATCAATGGATTCGTTATTTGATTCGAATTGTTCTGCGCCGGTAATAATACCAAGTCGACCAATATCGGTAAAAGATATACTGTGCGACGACGTTACATTTGATGTGACCGTTGAAGGCAGAAGTATTTGCAAGTCGTCTGACTTCATCCACAGTTTTATCGTGATGTTTGCGTCGTACTACGTATTTAATTTAGTCTACAATAAAAAACTGGACGGAACATTATCATTTATCCAAAAGTGTATATTGAATATTGGGGACAGGTCTAAAACCAAACCCAAAGTATTAGCTTTAATTGCGAAAATGAAGCACTCTTAACATGTTTTTTTAACTAGAGTTTTTTCGGGCGAGCGTGCTTCTTAACTTTTCGAGATTTCAAAAACTCAACTAAGAAACAAGTCGACGAGTGCAAGTTTCATTTCACCGTAAGCATGATCTTGTTCGTTCTTTACGAGCGTGCTTCTTAACTTTTTAGGATTTAAAAAAAAACTCCACTAAGAAACAAGCCAATGAGTGCAATTTTACGAACGTGTTTCTTAAGTTTTTATTATATATATGTTTATTATAGTCTGTTATTATTTTTGACTAATAATTAATTGTTGTATACTAGTAATCCGATTGAAATAAAGTTATGTCAGTTTAACTGACCACTAAAACTTTTTTACTTCTATTGTCTGGAACTTTTTTAAATGACAATACCCCAAAATAGTGTCAACGTTGTACACTCACAGATTACAACACCCCTTTAGGGTGCCGATGCAACACCTCTTTAGGGTGCCGATTCAACAGTCCGTTACAGCACACCTATAAAGGTACCAAATAATATAGCACCCCTTATGGGTGAAATTTGACACCCATGAGGTGCTACAGTTGACTCCCTTTAACAGCGTGGTAATATTCAGCACCCCATACGGGTGTCATTAGACACCTTTATGGGTGTCATATTTGACACCCTTTTGGGGTGCTAAAATAATAGCACCTTCACCTGGTGCATTTTGACACCCTTTAAGGTGCTAATTATGACTCCTTTTTTTGGAGAAAAAAATATTAGCAACCGTAAAGGGTGTGCAATAACGGACTGCGCGTAGCACCTATAAAGGAGCCAAACAGCACCTCTAAAACTTTCAGTGATGCACAAAAGAAAATCGAGAATTTAGTTTTAAAATGTTGTGTAAAGATCTTGGAAATTTCACATCTAATTTTTTTTCTTCTTAGCTAAATTGTGGTTGCTCGATGCAGTGTCGGGATTGCAAGACAATGCATAACATTTGCATCAAGTCTCACAGGTTTCCACAAGCATTTCAGTTTTGACATTGCCATTGTTATTTCTAGAATTATGCGTAGTACACTTTCATTAACTTTAACATTTATTTAAATAATAAAATCGGAAAAGTTATGTCTATGCTAATGCCGATTGAACTCAAATATTAGAAAATCATAACAGCTAAGGTATGCTCTCCAAAGATTTATTTTCTGTATAAATTTTCTGTATATAATTTTGATAACAAACATGAGACTGACACTATAGGTATTTTTACCAGCTATTTTACCATGTATGTCGTTTCTGATATAAAAACCGTTTAAAGACATCAATATTTACATTGCTAAGCGGTGGCTTTACCTTTAACACCTATTACGAATCTAATAATCGATGTCTTTCTCGTTCCGACACAGACTTTGTCAAATAACCCAAAAGAGCATCAGGAAAAAGTATTAAAAAATCATGGAAATCTGACTGCACCTAGATTGGGAAAGTTGAGGAAATAATTAATATCAAACATTAACTGAAAAATATTCTTAGTTACACATAATGAACACAGACAAGGCAGAATTGCTATCTAACTTGATTTAACTTGATTACTATTAGGACACTACACCTTCCGTACCAAAACACGATAGGTTAGTATCAATTAGTTGGAACTTTCATCGAATAAGTAGACAAGTGAGAAACGTATTTTTGCTGATTTAGATCCTGAAAACTGGCTCCAGTTCGTTATGAGATCTCATTTAAGCTTAAGCCTGCACGCACAAAAAACGAATGCTGAACGCTGAGCAAGCTTGGTCGATTTACACATTTACAGTTTCTTATATGAGTCAAACGTGGGTTAAACATAGGGACAACCACAATGGAAGGAAGTGTTCTACCACAAAACTACTGTTATGTGGTGCTGTTATGTTGTTAATAGAAATAGCTTAATCACTGTATATAGCGCATGAATGCAATAAGAGTTTCTTATTGTTTCTTCTGTTCCATAATATAAATGAAAATAGTATACAAAAATGCCAAGACAGATTGGTAATGGTATTCAAAGGAACCACTTGTCAAAGTCAAAAAATATTGTTCTGGTTAAATCTTTGAACTGTTTTCTTTGCCGTAGTTACATTTTAATTTAAGGAAGAACGAAAATATGCAATAAAAATACGAAGCGTTTTGTAACCTGGAGGGAGTAATGACAGACTGTTGCCTGCGTTTTTAACTGAAGTGGCCAAAAAAGGTTTTAGAAAAAGACAATACACCTAAAAGGGCGCATTGTTGCAAGCACTTCACACGTAGGTGCAACATGTTTTAACTATACTAAGTACTTATCGAGTCAATCATTATTAATTTTTGAACATTCATGGTAAATTATTATAAACACGGTTTACATGTACTTAAGCGTTCAACCTGGCGTTCAACGCCAGTTCACCCAGCTATTTTTCCTGACGATGTGAGACTTGAAAAGTTTTTGTGTTTTTATTGTACATTTTTTTAATGTTATTCCTTATAATAAAAGACTAGATTCGATATTTCGCGGGAAATTCTTTTCACGGTTCTTGATATATAAAAAAAGTAATTTTTGCGATCGCTGATAAAAAATGGCTGTTTCAGTATAAATTTTTGCACACGTTTCACAAGCATCAAACGCTGAATCCATAAAATTTTCACTAACAAATAAATTTCAGGGGAATTAACTTTTGCGAATTGATTACCTTTTATAGTTATAGTGGAAAAACGAATGATTCTTGACACTTTAAAAAGCTAACAGATACCTACGATGTACAAAATTGTGACTGTCGCTAACTGTCGCAGTCCAAATTTTTGTCTCTGTTACAATTTTTTTTTTTATTAGGTAAGACCTGCCTTCACTCTCCTTGTGTTATCACCTGTTACGAACCTTGTAATGTATAAACCTTCTAATTTAACGTAAATTTCCGCCCAAAAAACAAAATGAGTATCCGGAAAAAGGTTACAAAATACAGAAAATACACTTTTTACAAAGTTATATTTCTGATTAGGTACATTGGGTAAATATTTCGTGTTTTGGCAGCTCTTGAAACCAATTTCGTCTTCTCTACGCATTTGGTTAACTTGAGATTCACTCAAGAGAATCCAATGAGATGTTCTATAGAAACACACGACAATATTTTCATTTTCATTTTTTTCTCCACTTTAGTGTTCAATACACCTAAAACACTGAATGAGCATTGTTTAATCCTTAACTTTAGTTAAAGTACTTGCTATAATACTTTCACACATGAGCGTCTAGATTACGCCAGATTGACCTCGTATTAAACTACGGGCATGCAGTGCACTTTTTTAGGCGTAACGCTTCTTTTAAAAAATAAATACCACAACGAAATTTAACACTCAACTCGTTCGCATTATCCTTTTGATCAGCATTTTTTTTGCAAAGTAGGTCTCATAAATTTTTCAAGGCATATCGCGGGGCCGAAATAGTTGAAGTATCATCTAGCTACTTAAACATTTTTAAACTCAATATCTTTCTGAAATTCCTACGTGGTTAGGTACTGCTTGAACAATGGCTATGCATATTTATATTCTCACATTTGTTAATTATAACAAAAACTGGGTTGTTTTTGGAAGTTTAAAGATTCGGAAAAACTCCACATTTTATATCATGCAGTAATCGAATTGCTCCTTTTTGCTAAGGATGAACGAAATAGTGATTCCTGAGATATGCAAGACAACCAATAATTTCATATGTATGGCCGACGAGCCCATGAATTTTTCCAAAAACTGCTGCATTTTTTCCAGAAATTGTAAAACTGATATATGGTTTCGGTCTGTTCGAGATTGACGTGTGGTGCGTTGTCTCTCAAGTATCAGTTATTTTCATCGCTGTCCAATTTCCCAATTTCTTTTTGCGGGTTTTGATTTAAAGAAAATATTTTTGCGATCTGAGAGAAACCTGGAATTTTGGGGCTTTACCACTGAGACATTGTAATTGTTATAAAACTTGACACAAATGTTTGCCAACACAGTGGAGAACAATTGGATAAAGAAAATTTAGATGATGTCATTCAATCATAAAAGACGTCCTTATATATTTCCGAGCCTAAAAAGGTTAAAACAGTGAAAGAAAAACAACTGAATAAAAAATGTCTTACTTGCAGATGTCTAAAATTGCTTAAAAACGCATGAAAAGCCCATGGCAACAGACGATAGCTGCATCAAAATATTCAAATTTTTCTTATGTTAAATAGAGTTTGGTAGCTACACCTTGACTGTATTATAAAGTATGGAAAAAGTCTAAAATTTACTAATTCAATGAGAGAACATTCTCGATTTCACGAAAACTTGTTCAGCATAATAAAATCGCGGGGATACCCGGCGTCGAAACGCCCGGTTAAGCCACAAGTAACGACCTGTCCTTAAACACCCTGAAGAGTGGTTAATAAGAACCGCATAATGTGCGACATGGTTAGGTGAAGCGCTTTAGTACAGGTATGCAGTGTATGCCAAGAATCAAGTGAAGCGCGCGCAACATTATAGTGTTTCGGGTGTAATATATTTTTTCAAAAATAACTTCACTGCAACTTTAGCTGAAACAAAAACACAGTTTGCAACCCGTTGTTGCCCAGTCATAGCAAAAACAATTAATCAATAATATTTTATTGTGGAAAAAGTTTCCGTAAAATTAATCGCGACACCGAGCTGAGCCCTTGTACACACAGGTATATGTATACCGTGTCACACATGCGTGAAGGCGTTACCCTTTTCCAAAAAAACTTTCTCGCAACTTCGGTTTACATAAAAACACAAGAAATAGCCTGCTGTTACACCAATTTCATTTGTAGAATAAGTTTTCGTGACAGTAATAAAAGGTATAGCTACCTTACTGCATTTAGAATAAGAATTATTGATTAAGAATTTCAGTGTAGCTAAACTGCATTTGGCTACTTTTACTTTTAAGCCAGATATAAATAAACAGCTAGCTTGATAGCCACAAACCCAAACATAAAAATAAATAATTTTGGCTAGGATAAGAAGTTTTTATACCTAGCTAACTGAATAACAAAAGATTAGCAATAAATTAGGCTAGTTAGCTAGCATGCCAGAAAAGCTGGACTTAGCTATGCTCCTTCAAAATCTACGTTTGTAGCCCAAAATCCTAAAAAATACTAACATTTAACAAAATTAAATATTTCAAAACCCCGGTTTCTCCAGGACTTAGCGAGATCAAAGAAGCCGCCGCTACCATTTTGCGTGACAGACAGAGAGACGTATACGGGTATTATAATATAGATGTTAGCTACACCTTTTACTGTAGCATAAATGTGAACAAATGACTAAAGTTTATTGATACATTTCAAACTTTCGTGAAACTTATTATTGGGTAGGTGGCAAATAACGCGTATTTTGAAAACTCACGTTAATTTAAAACCCTTTCATTTATTTAATGTTTAGCGCTAAAAATCCCCCGTCAACCTTAATTCTTAAAAATAATTTGTAAACGCCTACAAAATAACTCGTGGATATATAATTTTGATCAATAGAAATAGAAAGAGAATAAACATGTTGGAATTTTTAAGCACTTTCAATCTCAAACAGAAAAGGAGATAACCAAAGCGGGATGGAAAGCAGCAGGTATCACTTATAACTTGACAACTGCCCGTAAAAACAATAAAAACACTATCAAAGGTAACCCTTTTCAGTAATTTTTTTTTAGCATTTTACGCAAAAAGACAAAATACGTGTGGTGACATTTCATTATTTCTGTCTCATTCTCTCAGTTTGAACCTGTAAAAAAGTGTCTACTACCTTTTTAAGAATTCGCGTTAATTAAATACCTTCTGAAAATTTAAAATTCGTTGATTCGCGTTGATTACAACACTTTCCAATTTCGAAATTCGCGTTAATTTTTGATCGCATTAATTATGGGCCTGTTAATTACTTGCTTCGTTATTTTCGTGTAATAAGGTAATTGTTTCAGTTACATGGAGTATAGCTGTGTTTTTAATGGATCCAAATCAAAGGAGGCACTCCTGTAGGTACTCCCCACACACGGATTTGCAACATGATTTTTCGCTATAATATTCTTCAAAATTACAAGGTGCTGGGTGATTTTTTTATACGATTAGGCAACAATAGGTTGTAGGCTGTGCTTTTATTTCAGCCAAAGTTGGGAAAAGGCTATGTATATTTTCTTCTTTGTATCTTTGTTAAAACCGAAGGTACGCCTCAATTCTGATGAGAACTTATTCCGCAACAAAAAATGAAAATGTCTAGGACGGGGTTACGATAGTTTGTGTTTCTATTCAAAAATTCAACAAATGTGCAACTTAAAGTGAACCTGTACCAAGCTCTTCACCGGGATGTGTGGCATGGCTTACTTGCACTAACCACTCTACGTAGCTTTCAACTTCAGGTCACCCATCCAGTATTAGATGACATGACAAAAAACATTGATTAACGATAGGAATAATAATCATCATTTTCTTACTGCAAGTTTCATCAATTTGAATATCACGTCCTCTTCAACATTCACGACCACAACCTCCTCCTCGACCACGATCTTTCTGCCAACAACGAACTTGTCCAAAGTTGTCTCATAATAGAATCTCTTTGTCTTCTTGCAGGTTCAACACCTTGTTGTTCTTCATCAGAACCGGACGGTTTATTATTAACAAAGTCAAATGTAGCAGGCTATATAAAGCTCTTATGTTTTGGTGTTGACAGCTGTGTACCACCTTTCATGTTCTCCTACTGCCTAAAATAAAATAATTAAACCTTGAACCTAAATTAATAAATACCAAATAGTTTGGCAAGGCTAAAAGATTACAGATCAGGCTGGATGAAAAATTGTATCAACTCATTTTGTTGATGTATTGGGTGGTGATCAGTGATAATGTGGTGACTTACGACTTTTAACGTGTTCAACCATATTTTAGTTATAATTCTCAGAGAAACTGTGTTACAATGTTTATCCTCTTCCTCTGATGATTTTTCACTTGATAAAGAGACGTTCTATTTATCGTCAGATTTGCAGGTGACACAGTTTTCTTATGTTCCGCCATATTGTTTTCATGTTTATCTATCGTTAAGTACAGGATAAATCATAAACAACAAAATATGCGTTTGAAGTAAAGTTCAAACAGTTATCCGGACTTGTACCAAAAAAGTTTAACGAAAGGAAATATTTCAAGACTTATGCCGTTCTTGTTTTTGGGGTTTTTTTTGCGAATGATATCTAAAAAAATAATTTCGCGGATATATTTAATTTTGCGGATTTAGTCAAAATCCGCGAAAACCGCGAAAATGAATATCTGCAAGAAAATATAGTAAAAAATAAATAGAAATGGTATCACTTAGATTTACACCGTTTTTTTTTGTTTTGTTTTTAATTCTACAAAACAGGTTTCTACCTGATTTTTTTATTAAAAAAAAGAACACTAATAATAAGATTGCTCCTTCTTCCCTTTAAAACCCATCCGTTGCAATGAATTGCTGTTTTTTTGCTACATAACAAAAGTAAAGAGAGTTTCAACGAAAAATTATTGGGATATGATTTCCAATTGCAACATTTACATAAGAAATAATAAAGAGAGGAAAGAGAACCCTCGAAAGAAATTTAGACGTTTTTTATTTAGCATACCGTAATAATTTTGCTATAAGAAATTAAAAAACGTGATTTAAAAACAATTTTCTTGGATTTCAATGCGTTTTCTGGCAATCTAAAGGTGCCAAACCATGGTTCAGCACGTACCATAGATTATGGTACGTGCTATGCGTCGAACTTCCTGAAGGGAAAAAATTGTTTGCGGAAAAAAGAATGCGAAATTAAAGTTTGCGATAGAACCTTGAAAATTCTATAGAATATGGAATAATAAATGATGAACCGGATAAATTCTATCAAAATTGCGGAACTAAAAAATGAGAAATAGTAACTACCACTAGCTATTATCTTCCTTGTTTAAAAAATGCGGAATTTAAGTTTGCGAATACAGGTTGACTTCGCATTATTTCCTTTCCTTGTGTAATTTATCAAAGCTGCGTTAGATTAAAAATACAAATCCAGAAAAAGCATATAAAGTAACACTCTGTGATGACATCAATTCAAATTTTATTCTTTCTTTTGTAGGGCTTGAAGAGAAACCTGTATTATGTTGATCCTACTAAGTTTATGAGTCTTGATAGGGGAAGGTATTAAAGACGGTATCCTTTGGTCTCCTTGTCATAGGATGTGCATATCTAAGACTTAATTAAGTGGTCTGTTATTTAAAGGACAATAAACATGACTTATTACTATCCATTAATAAATCCCCAGGAAGTCCATGTTTCTGTTTTTGTTGACATGCTCGACCTAGGAATAATTTTATGTCAAATTTTCTTTTAAATACAAAACAATTAAAGGAATGTTTAACTCATTTCCTGTTTTTTATGAAATACTCACACAACTTTGCCCATTTTGCGCAGATGTCCCAACAAACAGTGACTTTCTGCTGTAACCAACTTATTCCTTGCTATGTAATTATAACTGTGCTGGTATTGTGCATTTGTATTTAAATATTCTGTAAGCTGTTTCTTCAAATTGTGATGCAAAACCAAGGTGTTACCCGATAGATCATGATTATTTATCGAATCACAATGGATTACCGGTCAATTAGAAAGTGATTAATTTATTTTAAGTAAATAATTATAACTGAACCAAAAAGTATGTCAACAAACTCAAAAAAATTATTAGAAAAAATAACACAAAGCCCTGTTTTTTATCTTTCATTCGTTTGTTTTCTTTAATTCACTTTTATTCGCTTCGAAGCCCTGTTTGTTTTTTATTCGCTTCTCTGGGATCTATATTGCAAGCAAAATTGATGTTACCTGGTGAAAGAAAACAAAAAGAAAGACGTGAGAAAAAAGACAGATAATATAACCTGTTAGTTTAGTTAAGTTAGCAATTTGTGAACAGCGGTAAACCGGATGAGAATAAATACTTCCTCAAACGAGAATGTAACAGAGGTTTAAAAAGTTAATGTGTGTGTTGATGATGCGATAAATCTTGATTATGTCTTAATGATTTACACTAGTAAAAAGTTACTCAATTTTTTTGTGTGGTAGGGAGAAAAATCGTTGAGTTTCTCCCCTATGTACATAGAAATAATAATTGGTTTAGTCAATGTTCTTAAAAATTTTCAAGATCTTTATCTGAAATTTACTGATAAAAACACATTCTAAGACTACACCTTCTTCTGATTCCTACGTTCATGTAAACAAAGCGTTTACGTAGCCACAATGGAAACCAAGAACATCCGTTCACAGCCTTAATAGTGCAAGCAAATGTTATCGTACTCGAGGCCTTCTGTATAAATCTCGCCCATAACTCTAAGCCTTTAACTAAAAAAATTGCTGCAGCCATGGCTTCGTATATATGATTGGTTAAAAGATAACTGCAACTTACTCCAGTAACTGGTTACCATCCAGATGATGCTAAATATATAAATATACCTACACAAGGAGAAATTATGGAACAAATTAAAAAGTCGTTCTCGCATTGAGATAAAATTAGCGGCCCATTCCCTCTCAGGAACCATTAGGTCTGAACTTTGAGACCCCTTGTATAATTTAATAACGGTAATAACATTCTTGTTAGGTGCATTACCTGTGTCTTCAGCAAAATTTATGGCATTACTAAATAAACTTCGCTTGATATAGAGCAGACTTCAAATTGGTAAGTGAACTAATCTCTTTAGTGACTAATAAATTAAACAAGAATCCAACTTGTTGTATGTTGCACACTAATTTGGCGTGTAATTAGTTATTGTAAGTAATACTTTAAATATGTAGTAATGATTGTTGTCACCTTCTCGTGTAAGCTCTCAAGTTTTTTAAAATTACCAGCGTGTCTTTTTTAACCAATCTTCGACTAGAAAATTGATTTTCGACTTAAACTGAAGCGAGCGCCTTTTCGCTCGAAATTTAGTTTGTGTTTCTTTGTCTGCACGATGCTGTCATCTTAAGACATATACATGTAGTTTGTTTCCTTGTCACTTATCACTTAAAATGTGCTTAAACGGATCCTCATCGAAAATATCATATAAAGGGGAGATTTCCGAAGAGGGAAAAGACAAAATGCTGATCCTGACGATGAAAACAATGTTTGCATTCACGATGGCGATAGGGATTTGTATAATTAAAACTGTTCCTATAAAAAAACATATTTTGAATTTTTATCTTGGAGTTTTCTAATTGAGGCCATTTTGGACTTTCGGACAAAATTTCGGACAGCAGTTTTTTGTCCGAACTTTTTTTGCTTGCATTTTCTTTCACGCAATAAATAATCTAACCGTCCACTTTGCAAATATTCGGCCCCTCGGATAGACACTTTCTTTACCGGCCAAAATGAGTTCCTTTCCGTTCCGTACCGCGGGAAATTTTCTTGAAGTGGAAAACAGGCTTTACTTTCAATGTCTTTTCCACCTACACTTAAGTTTGCGCATGCGATATGTGTTATTATCATCTTTTGAAATTCTAAAAAATGTTCCAAATTTTTTTTAAAACAACGTCAAACACGATAAAGGTCATTTATTATCCTTAAAAATCGATGAGTTATTGAAAAGTTTCGCTTTTATAATTGCGAAAAAAAAATAAGTGATAAACTATAAGTCAAAAACATTAACATCCACTGGTTTGATTGGATGAACGAACGAACGTTGTGACACGGTACACTTAATTTTAAATGTAAACGAACACACACATCCTTTTCTTTTTTCCGCTTTGGCGCTCTATTATTATTCGAAGTTGCATTCCAATTTTTTGTTGAGCGTGTTTTAACGTTTATACATGCGGAATCACACGTGCTTTATTACGGTATTGATTCTTAAGAGATTTCTCGTTATAGCTCTAGACATTTAGAGTTGATTTAAGAAATTTACTCAAGTTATACGCTTTGACAGAAGGTATCCCATTACAAAACCTGCCATCTAGTTTCCAGATCGAATAAAACTTCTTTCAATTAGAGTTGCATTGACTATTTCCTATAACTTTCAATTCGAATAAAGTGAAATATGGGAACTTACATTAGTACTGGTTTCTTAAACTATGTATTTTTTAGAGCTGCAAATTCTTCAACAATCTCAGGATTTAAAAACAGGATTGAATACCTCGAGATCAACAATTTAAGATTAGAAAAGGATAGCTCACCCGGTAAGTAAAAAATGTGCTTCTGGGCATATAGCCGTTTATCGTCGTTTTAATAGTGTTACCGCAACTTAGTAGTAGTGTGTGAGGAGGCAAATTTACTGATACGAAGTCTTACAAGTCAATTCATATTTCTCAACGCTACAGACAAAAACAAAAAAACTAAGTTACAAACTTGCTATGAAAACAACATAAAACAAATTTGTATATGAAATAACATAGAACAAAACCAAATCACAAAGCCTGATGCCGAACGGCCAATACATTACACACAAGAAATAAAACACAAAATAGAAATTATACTTACTAAAAACAAAACTCCAACATTTCACTTTTCGCATACACACGGCACTGATACTTTACACACTAACGAACGAGAAGCTCGACAAATACGCTACACCCAGAAACACAAGAAAACGTAGCACACAATAAACAAAGACGAACCGAACATACCGAAGTATATCACAAAAAACACAGAAAGGGAGAAGCAATTACTCCTTCATAGATGTTTGAAGCCTACTTGATGCTTAAACACAAAATATTACTGTGTAAAAAGCATCACTTATTACTTATTTTCTATGATGGAACATACAATGACCATTTGTATTTAGAGCGCCAATTAAACTGGTCGAGATGTCACAACAACGCATCGCATTTTTCATATTATTTTGTTCCTTTACAACCATATGCAAGTCACAAGGAAGTAAGTTTGGTTTTTTAATGTGCTCTGCACATGCATTTATGTGAGAGAAAAAATGAAAATACAATAGAAAGTGCGTTTTTATATAAGTTAAAAATTTAGATTAAAAAAGGAAATTTACAATCTTTTTGACATATATTAAATGTGGTTATATTATGTTTACCACCATGAAATTTTGAGACATAATAAAGTAAACACTAGCATAAAACGGGAAAGGAAATCCGCGTTGAAACTGATTTGTTTGTTTGTTTTAAAAAACTTGTATCCAGATGTATGCTAGTGAAGGTAAGTACTAAGAGACTTTACCTATATCGGAAAACATTATTTTTACTATTGCAGGATCTCCATTAGCCTCTTCTTACCCAAGCCAAAAATACATCCAAATCATCATTCCACCAAGTTTAGAAATCAACCGATCGTTCTCGGCATCATATAGAGAATATATTATGAATTCCCTTTACCGAGATTATGTGGAAATCTCTACAATGATTGTTCTACAGATTTCATATAAAAAGGAAAATTATACAGAAGTAATACAAAATAACTCATCAACGCTGTTTGGTTTTTGCCTAAATAAGGAAACGCCAACTGGACCATTTGGATACTTTTGTTACGACAACAAAACTTGGGAAATCTACACCACAAGAAATTATAAACCGTCTGTAACCACAGAGGAGAGAATTACTTATAAAATGTTCGTTATTGGTATATCGAATAATGGTGTGACGTTTAGCAGACGTTTCGAAAATAGAATTATCATACAGAATAATTGTTTGGCTCAGGAATATCAATACAATAACTTTGTTCTGAGAGAATTAAGAAGTAGTTTCAAAATTGTCAACTCTACAGTGTCAAATAATGCTTTGAAATTTGTAATATCCAACGTGAATGCTGGAATACCAGTGCGACTTGTAAAACTTCAACTACAAAAATCTGGTTTTGAAAAATATCGTATACAAATTCAGGATACCCAATTTAATATTTTGGACAATTTCACTGCCAATTTAGTTAACGAGCAATTGATCATGAATCATTCAATTATAGTAAATTCTACCGTGGTTTATTTAACAATAACGAGTGTCCTGCAACCAGATGTACATTTATTAGAACTCACCAGCCTTTATTACCTCAACCTGAATGATTTTTGTAAATCTTCGCTCGTGTGGAATGCATATAATGTATGGCAAACACTGGCACGCACAGTTAAACAAACAAATATAAAATGTATCGAGGATCCTTATAACATGATTCCAACTATGAAGTCTTGCGACAGTAAGTGCTTGTCTTTCTATAACGACCATTTGTGTATCGCTTTTCTCTTGCTGTTCAGAAAATGAAGTCTGTAATGGCATTAATTATAGTTTAGTCATTAACGCGATTACCATTTCGTCCTATTACATACGTTTATTTCAGTGATTAATGTAACACCAGTTGGAGTTAATGCTATCAGACTTGGCCATAATTTGCTGCTATCGTGTGATAGCGGGTTATACAACGGCAGTGATGTGATTTTCTTTCACAATGCAGTGGAAATCGATACTAAGAAGTCGTACAACGAAACAGGAGACTACACATGTGCTACAAAACATCGGTCTATATGGCAGTGGCATAATGCAAGAACGTTTGTCATCAAACAGAATGGTTAGCTATATTTATTATTTCTTTTTTTCGTTGCTTTCCCATATAAAACGCATTGGATGTTTAGGGGCAAACATAAAGTTGATTTACTGTTATGAGAAAACTCTTTCTTTCCTTCTTTTCAATAGTCACCAGTAGACGGAAAAAAAAGTTTTTTTAAGTTGAATGTAAAACATAATTTTGTCCCAATTATAATATGTGATATGAAAGCAGAATGCATAGAAAGTTTCCGTATTTGCTAATTTCTGTACAGTATTACGCAACTACAACTCCTTTCTACATAGCTATCTAATAGATCAAATTGCTTGTTGTCTATCTTCGAGTGGCGACGGGTAGATTTTCGCGGATTTCTTCACGACTAGTATTCATTAAGATAATTCTTAGGGCAGGATATTACAAACATATTATTAAAACGAAAGTTTCTGTTTATTTGGGCATGTTTTTATATTCCTTGTTATGTCGGTGTTATTACCTTACTGGTATAAAAAACGATTAATATGAAATTGGTTACTCGGGATAGTCTCTTTCAGTTCCTATTGGTACTGCTATCAACAAGAGTCCTGCGAAGAAGGTCCTAGTGCATTTAAAGCACCCATTTGAGCTACGAAAGTCGTGTAAGCACAGCAGTCGCCTAAGATATCAATCATATTCTCATGATGAACGCTAAGCAGATTTGTAAATGGAAATAGTACGTCTTGGCCGCTGCGCTCAAACGGCGGGAGCTGTGTCCGTGAACACTTTAATTGACATCGGCCTTAAAACTTTGCCAAAATCGCCTATAGTATGTATTTTTTATATGGTTTTTAGTAATTTCTCCTAAATTTTACACCAAATCTCCTAAAATCTCCCACGATTTTATAATTGTAAAACTATGCCCTGTAACATTATTTCAGACTGTCTCATACATCATAAAAAGACTTCTTCAACCTTTTCGGAATTAGAAATACAGTATCTTATATACTTTCTCTTGTGTCGGCATAAATGAGAATTTTGAATAAAATCTTTGTCTACAGAGTTATGCAACGTTACCGAAAACGTCATTAATGGCTTCACACTGATATGGCCTGTTGGTGTGGTGGGACAAAATCACACGGTTCGCTGCGGAAACACAAATATGTATGTCTCAAGAATATGCAAGCCTGGTGTTACACCTAATAGTTTACCGTTTTGTTCTAAAGTTGATCAAGATGTGTTCATCAAGAACCACAGCAAGGTGATTTATTAAATCATGTTTGAAGTCTAGGCTAGTCAGACAATGTTTAGGTGTTTAAGAAGTCTGAGTAACGCAAAAAGTTATTATTTTCATGAATTATTCCTATATATTCCCTCATAGTCATCTGTGTTGGCCTTGATTCAGCCTTCAACATCCTCGATGGTAAAGTTTTTAAAACCATTTGCGCAACAAGTGTAAACTAATGTATCAAGTCAAAAAAAACGATTTTCTCTGCTTTAAATTTAGGTGATTAGATCTGAAAAGCCTGCTCGATCAATGTCGACGGTAAGTATGTGTTTAGGAAACGATCTTTATAACCAGTAATTTAAACATTAGGAAGAAACGTCAAAGTCGTTAATTTGCAGAAACATTTACGACCATGATGTTTCTTGACAATGTTTTTAAAACTAATTATTCTTTTTTTTTCAATTATTTCTTTTTGTACTTTACATACAGTATCAAGCAAAGTAAAATTTCTTAAAATTCTTGACGTGAGAATAAACGTCGAACTTGCTTTTTTTGCTATCACCTCTTTTACAATCCACTTTCTCTTATTGAAAACATGTTTACATTCTTTCACCGAACTTTTATGTACATAAAACATTTTTCTCTCCAAAGGCCGTCGGAATATATGTACAGCCGTCATCAATATCCACTGTAGCAGGAGTCAGAGTTTCCCATTCGGTAAGTAAAAGTACAAGCATTTGTCTATCAATCAGCTTTACTTGTTAAAAGCACCAGCGCATTTTAAAAACATCCACACATAAACAAAACACTATGAATGATCTTTTGTGCGTAAGCATAGCATTTATATTTGCATATCTATTTCTTTCATAGTTACCTGTATTAGATTCGAGTCCTTCTCCTGCCATGTCAACAGTAAGGCTTTAAAAGAAATATAATGTTTTATCACAACATTCTGTCAGCTACTTTTGATGTAAAATATACATCAAATCAGACATCAAAGCTTTTCAAGGAAACGCCAACAGTATTTTATTGAATTTTTTTTATATTTATGTTTGACATTGAACTTTTGGAAGAAAAGAATAAGCAGGAGCTTAGCTGCCGTAACTTTTTTCATAAAGATTTGCAGAAACAGTTACAACCTTGTTAATTCCAATGCTTAAAACTGGTTATTCTTATTTCATTCAATTATTTGTTGTTTTTGCTATCACCTTTTTTACAATCCACTTTCTTTTATTGAAAACATGTTTACATTTTTTTACCGAGCTTATATGTACATAAAACATATTTCTTTAAAGGTCGTTGCAATAAATGTGCAATCGTCAGCAATATCCACCGTAGCAGGAGTCAGAGTTTCCTCTTCATTTTTCTATCAATCATCTTGTGTGCATAAGCGTAGCATTTATATTTGCATCAATGATTTCTATCTTTTTCTTTCGTAGGTACCGGTGTTGGATTCGAGTCCTTCTCCAGCCATGTCAACAGTAAGTCTTTAAAAGAAATAGATTATTTTATCACAAGATACTGTCAGCTATTGTTGAAATGAAACATACATCAAGTCAAGAAAAATTTTTCTCTGTCTTAATTATAGGTGATTCCAACAGTAAAGCCTGACAAGGAAACGCCAACGGTAATTTATTAAATTATTCTTATACTAATGTTTGACATTGATCTTTAGCAAGGAAAGAATAACCAGCAGCTTAGCTGTCGTAACTTTTTTCATAAAGATTTGCAAAAACTGTTACAACCTTTTTATTTCCAATGTTTAAAACTGGTTATTCTTTTTCCATTCAATGATTTCTTTTTGTACTTTAATAAACATGTTGCACTATTTAAACTCTTAATAGGTTAACACACCAGCATTGAGTTTGACTATACTACAACACACAGTATCAAGCGAAGTAAGATTTCTTAAACTTCTTGACGTTTCATGAGAATAAACGTCGAGCTTGCCCTTTTGCTATCACCTCTTTTACAATCCACTATTCTGTACTGAAAACATGCTTAGCTTCTTTCACCACTCATTTATGTACATAAAACAATTTTCTTTAAAGACCTTCGAAATGAATATACAACCGTCATCAATATCCACTTCGGCAGACGTCAGAGTTTCCTATTCGGTAAAATTACAAGCATTTGTCTATCAATTAGCGTTTCTTGTTAAAAGCACCAGCGCACTTTAAAAATATCTACACATAAACAAAACACTAGGAATAATCTTGTGTGCGTAAGCATAGCATTTATATCTGCATCAATGATTTCTATCTATTTCTTTCATAGGTACCGGTGTTGGATCCGAGTCCCTCTCCAGCCATGTCAACAGTAAGTCTTTAAAAGAAATAGATTATTTTATCACAAGATACTGTCAGCTATTGTTGAAGAGAAATATACATCAAGTAAAGAAATTTTTTCTCTGCCTTAATTATAGGTAATTCCAACAGAAAAACTTGTCAATGGAACGCCAACAGTAATTTATTAAATTATTTTTATACTTATGTTTGACATTGATCTTTAGGAAGAAAAGAATAACCAGGAGGTTAGCTGTCGTAACTTTTTTCATAAAGATTTGCAGACACAGTTACAACCTTGATATTTTCAATGTTTAAAACTGGTTATTCTCTTTCCATTCAATTGTTTCTTTTTGTACTTCACCAAACATGTTGCACTATTTAAATTCTCAATAGGTTTACCCACCAGCATCGAGTTTCACCATACTACAACAAACAGTATCAAGCAAAGTAAGATTTTTTAAACTTCTTGACGTTTCACGAGAATAAACGTCAAGCTTGCCTTTTTGCTATCACCTCTTTTACAAACCACTATTCAATCATTTATGTACATCAAACATATTTCTCCAAAGGCTATCGGAATGAATGTGCAACCGTCATCAATATCCACTTTAGCAGGAGTCAGAGTTTCCTATTCAGTAAGATAAATTACAAGCATTTGTCTATCAATTAGCGTTTCTTGTTAAAAGCACCAGCGCACTTTAAAAATATCTACACATAAACAAAACACTAGGAATAATCTTGTGTGCGTAAGCATAGCATTTATATCTGCATCAATGATTTCTATCTATTTCTTTCATAGGTACCGGTGTTGGATCCGAGTCCCTCTCCAGCCATGTCAACAGTAAGTCTTTAAAAGAAATAGATTATTTTATCACAAGATACTGTCAGCTATTGTTGAAGAGAAATATACATCAAGTAAAGAAATTTTTTCTCTGCCTTAATTATAGGTAATTCCAACAGAAAAACTTGTCAATGGAACGCCAACAGTAATTTATTAAATTATTTTTATACTTATGTTTGACATTGATCTTTAGGAAGAAAAGAATAACCAGGAGGTTAGCTGTCGTAACTTTTTTCATAAAGATTTGCAGACACAGTTACAACCTTGATATTTTCAATGTTTAAAACTGGTTATTCTCTTTCCATTCAATTGTTTCTTTTTGTACTTCACCAAACATGTTGCACTATTTAAATTCTCAATAGGTTTACCCACCAGCATCGAGTTTGACCATACTACAACACACAGTATCAAGCAAAGTAAGATTTCTTAAACTTCTTGACGTTTCACGAGAATAAACGTCAAGCTTGCCTTTTTGCTATCACCTCTTTTACAAACCACTATTCAATCATTTATGTACATCAAACATATTTCTCCAAAGGCTATCGGAATGAATGTGCAACCGTCATCAATATCCACTTTAGCAGGAGTCAGAGTTTCCTATTCGGTAAGAGAAATTACAAGCATTTGTCTATCAATTAGCGTTTCTTGTTAAAAGCACCAGCGCACTTTAAAAATATCTACACATAAACAAAACACTAGGAATAATATTTTGTGCATAAGCATTGCATTTATTTTTGTATCAATGATTTCTATCTATTTCTTTCATAGTTACCTGTCTTGGATCCGAGTCTCTCTCCAGCCCTGTCAACAGTAAGGCTTTGAAAGAAATAGATTGTTTTATCACAACATACTGTCACCTATTGCTGAAGTGAAATATACATCAAGTAACGAAAGTTTTTCTCTTCCTTAATTATAGGTGATTTCAACAGCAAAGCTTTTCAAGGAAACGCTAACAGTAATTTATTGAATTTTTTTTATACTTATGTTTGACATTAATCTTTCGGAAGAAAAGAATAACCAGGAGCTTAGTTGTCGTGACATTTTTCATAAAAATTTGCAGAAACAGTTACAACCTTGTTAATTCCAATGTTTAAAACTGGTTATTCTTTCTTTATTCAATTATTTGTTGTTTTGCTATCATCTTTTTTACAATCCACTTTCTTTTATTGAAAACATGTTTACATTCTTTCATCGAGCTTTTATGTGCATATTTCTCCAAAGGCCGTCGGGATGAATGTACAATCGTCAGCAATATCTACTTCGGCAGGAGTCAGTGTTTCCCATACGGTAAGAAGATTAAAAAAATATATAGACATTTGTGCTACCGATCATCGTTTTTTGTAAAAAGTAGGTCAATTTACTTTATAGACACATCCATATGGACAAAACATCACGAGCACATTAGAAGAAATACATTTGGTATTTTTTTTCAGTAATTATTTCAGACGATTTTGTTTCTACTGCCCTGCAAAATTTTAAGTTCAATGATACATTGAGATCTGGTTCATTTCCAACTCAATCATTAGAACGCAATGTTCAAGCTGTTCATCAAATGTCTATTGAACCAAGAAGAAACCTATCACCCGTGTGGCAACTTTCTGTCCCATCTTTTAGTGTCTGAAATAGCTGTTGTCACCATATTTTTGACAGGCACTCCATTATAATTCTTGCGTTGTTCTCATATAGACTCCAGTGGTTTTAAAAAATGCACACGACGTAGCGAAACGACTAAAAAACATAACTTCGAATGTTTCGCTAAATTCATATGAAGTAGCATTTGCGGTGGCAACCTTAAAAAATTTAAAACCGTTCACAAATGTGAGTTCCGTTGTG
The DNA here is from genome assembly GCA_030067915.1 of Hydractinia echinata. Classification (NCBI taxonomy): domain Eukaryota; kingdom Metazoa; phylum Cnidaria; class Hydrozoa; order Anthoathecata; family Hydractiniidae; genus Hydractinia; species Hydractinia echinata. The sequence continues at coordinate 867,089 of JASGCC010000080.1, forward strand.
GAAGATGTTTTAGATACAGTTGATAATGTTTTAGATCAGGACAAAGATGTGTTATCAGCAGTAAAACAGATAACAAGGTAAAGTTTTGTTATTTTTAGCGGCTGCGATATTTCCTGGCGAAGCTCTTACTCCTTCATTTACTTTTAAAAAAATATAAAAGTTTGTTGGCAAAACATAAAAACACCACGAGCACATTTTATTCTTGTTATTTCTGCGCCACGAAATGATAATACAGTTGACTCTCCCCAATTCAAATCTCTGTAACTCAAATATAACTCCATAAAATTTAAAGTCATCGTAAAATTTCCTTAAGTAGCCCTTTTCTGCTATTCGCTTCTCGTCAATTGGAGAACTGTTATAATTATGTATTTATGTGACGAATCGTTTAAACTGATTACTCTATCCCCATCAAATTTTACATGACTTGATAAATTGGTCTGTTCAATCAAAGTGCTCGTAACAAGTACTGTCGTTATAAGGTATAGAACTGCTCAGGAGGCAAATATAGCAAGGCTCGCTTAATTTGGATGACCTCTGGTAATGTAAATGGAGGACTCTTTTCTATTCCACAGTTTGACCAAAACGTTCAAATCTCTCTTTAAATTGAATTGCATTCTCCCTATTAGATTCAAATCACAGAGAGTTATTTATATACAATTTTCCATTAGAATTTCCAAACTTCTTGAAGACATCAGTGCACAACGTTCTTCGTTCATTCCATTCACTGCACAAAAACGAAACTATGGATTAATTGGCACTAAGGTCAGAAACAGTTTCAATAGTGGATATAAATTTTTCTCATTTCAATACAACTCGATAAAAATCGTCAAAGCTAGCGAAGAAAAATTTGTTAACAGAAGTTTCACACAATTTATAAGTATTCCATTTGAAGCAATTAATATGTCTAGCTCAGACATGGTTGACACAGTTATCATTGGTGCAGTTTATTCTAGCGACAAGTTATTTGTCAAGCGAAAATATGGAATGCGTAAGTATGTTACACTTATTCATTCGCAGCTGTAATCTGTATTATAATACCCATATACTTTGTCTGTCTGACACGTAAAATGGTAACCTCAGTAGTGAGACACACAAAATGCGGTAAATATAGGACGGACTCCCGACTAGTATATACATAATGCAATTGGTGTATTTTTTTTCCAAAATGTTTTTTACTGGTTGTTTCTTCAGGGTTCTGAATTGTTTGAAATCACATGCCCCTTGTGATTATGGATACACATTTTTAGAGAACTCAACAAAAAGTATCATATCGGCTGAAATCCGTGGGCACATCATAAAAGATTTACTAAGTCCAGTTGTAATCAAATTTAATTTTACTGGTGAAATTCTTCCGTTAAATTATGAAAGTATTTGTGCTTTTTGGGACATCAGGGAGAGTGGTAAGTGCTAAATAATTTCTAATTGGAAATATGATAAATTTTCAGTTTCAATTGCTTTACGTATTTTATTTTTTTATAGAATGGTCAACGGTTGGCTGTTACTTACATTCTTTGGACAGAATCCAAAAACTAGCAATCTGTCATTGTAATCATCTAACAAACTTTGCTGTGTTGTTCAACAGTAAACCTGCAGATGCTTTTAATGAAAGAATATTATCCTTACTAACTATTGTTGGTTTATCTGTGTCAACAGTTGGTTCTTTTATAGTGCTCTTGTCGCATATGTTATTTCCGTATGTTATTTATCAGTTAACTTTCACAGTTTTTGGTGCACATACTGAACGCTTTATGTTGTTGGGGTTTTTTTTTAATATTATTTACTTTCAGATCATTTTTAAATGTGAAGGATTTGTTAACTTTGCAATATTTTTAATACACCACGTGTACAAACTCCGTGTTTTTGAACAATGCAGTGTTTCAACTGTACGTGTTGCTTTATTGTTTTCCAAGGTTGTGATCGCAGCCTGCAAGTAGAAAAGTTTGTTTGTGTGTGTGCAAAATTTAAGAGTCATGTTAAAACAGACAATGTGTGCAATCATCAACGTGCGAAATGGGTAGTATCACAGTACCCATAACCGACTGACAAAATCTTTCGTCTAAAAAAACCCAATTATAAGCAGAATCATCCCACCCAAAGAAATGCGATCAATTAATTTCAATAAACAACTCTTTTCTTTATAGAGTAATGCGAGAAACTATACCCAAGAAAATTTTAATCAATCTATGTGTTGCACTAATTCTCATGAATGTCATTTTCTTGGTTGGAATGGAGTTAAAATCCATCATTGCTTGTAAAACTGTGGCAATTCTCACGCAATATTTTTTCCTTTCCGTATTCACATGGTGTGGAATTGAAGCTTTTCACTCTGCTAAAATTCTTGTGTTTCCAGAGAAAAAGTGCTTCCAATATGTCATTACGAAAGCGCTCATATGTGGTTGGGGTAAGTTAATGTTGATTGCTTCCATGTACACAATAGCAAGATATCTCCTTAACTATTTAGATGATCATTGATAGTATACAATATTTTAATAAAGTGTTCCCCACGTGTGTTTAAAATAGGCAACGACAAAAAAATCTCTTGACGTTGCCTAAATAGTTAAGTTAAAATGATTTGCCGAACATCTCACTAAAGTTAACCAGCTTTGCTTAAAAGAATTTAACTTATATTGATGCTTGTATGATTCACAAATTTATACAGTTGATATTAGAATAGAATTGTGTAGTTTTGATTAAATAACTTTATTTATGCTACCTTTAGGCATACCATTTTTATTCACAGCAGTTGGTGTAGGTGTTTGGTCTTCGCGATATGGAAAGAACAAAAGGTATTACGCCTAGATCAAATTCTACTGTTACCAGAACAAGTCAAAAATAATTAAAAAATATACTGTCAATACCGAGGTTCAATTTTCCTCTGTAGGTTTCCATAACAGCAATATGAAAACTCAGCCATTATCTATCACTTTAGATTTTAAAACATTAGCTACTTTTATTTTTAGATGTGTAATTAATGGCTTTGCGTTCTACTACACTGTACTCATACCTGTCTCCATTATCATGCTTATCAATATCGTTACACTTCTAATCATTGTAATAACATTGAACAAAAGCTCAAAGAAGGTGGGTAACAAAGCAATGAAAATTAAAAAAAGAATTCGAATAGTCGTTGCGTTGTCAGTGTTGTTTGGATTAACTTGGGTGTTTGGAGTTTTTGTTATAAACAATGGTATAATGCTGTTCAAATATATATTTTGCATTCTGTGCAGCTTTCAAGGATTGTATATATTTATATTCTATGGCATTTATGACAAGTTGACGTTGTATTGTTGGATGGAGCTGTTTAAAGGCAACAGTATTGGTGAAATTAAGAGGAATATGATCAGAAAAAAACATAGGATTCCTTGCACTCAGAAGAGAAATGCGCAATTGTAGTTTTTACTCGTGGACTAATAAAGTATTTTTTTAACCTCTTTTGTATATACAAGATTTTAAAAACCGACATGTAGAACCACACAATCAGAAAGATTTTATATATGTTGCTTATTGCAATATTCAAGTTTTTAAAGATAAGACTAATTATAACTGCTTGAGATTCACACAGACCATATAAGATATTTGTTATTCCGTGCTATTTATACAGCTAAAATTGAGAAATTTGGCTTGTTTCATTCTGACATAACATTAATTTTTCCTCCTCAATCCTTTGGTTCACTTAGCAAAGACTGAAAAGAATACTTTTACGAATCTCAAGGAACACACGCATTCAAAATTTGAAATTAATTAACGTCGGGGCCTACGAAGGCCCAATAAATTCGTGAAAAATGATCATGGTGACGTCTGCAACAATTATCACATTTCAAGACTTTGGATCTAACCAAATAACTGGAGTTCCTAAGACCACTCTGAAATGAAAAAGTGAACTTTGGCAAGTTCAAAATGCGTGAATCTGAAGTGCAAGTGAATTTAATTGAAGATATCCGATTAGTAAACCAGCGAAAACATGTAAGCGCCTTTACTGTAAACTGGGCAAAACTTCATAAACCTTGTTTCTTTCCACCATTTAGTCTTGTGAGAAAGGTGCACAGGAATTGATATTGATGTTGAATTGATATTGATACCAAACAGCTAACACAATTGTTAAAATCAAAGCGTTGAAATCAACAGGACAGAGTGTGTTGGTTTTAATAGAAAACACATCAGAGGTGCACCCAATGGGGGAAAAACCCCAGTTGGAGGCATGTAAGTAACGGGAAGTTTTACCGTCCTTGGAAATACCATCTTAACGGCTGGCTCTTCCTCCCCTCCGAATGTAACTATGTTACATTACTGCTGTAGATAAATATAGCATTGCTCTAATTTACTTGCCTGCCACTGTTTAGTCTCAGAAAAGAATTCCTAAAGCAAGGTGTGTCTGTGACAACTACTGCTTATGTATAGTTGAAGGGTAGTTACATAAAAACAGTATAAACCTGTCGTTAAAAAATGACTTATTGATCCGTCAAGAACGGTTTACAAAGCTGATCCAGGCATCTGTTTATCCTACACAATCACTAAATCAATACGGAAATATGATGAGGGTGTTTATATGTTTTTGTAGAAGTATTTGAAACGAAGAGTAGCAGAAATTCTTCTAGGTGTTTCATATGTTTTCCTCTATTATTTTTCAGTATAACCATCCTAGCTATATATGTCAAAGACTGCATAGCATAGTTACTTTTTCTGAGGTAGAGTATTAAATTGTTAATTATTAGCCTGCTTGGAAGGAAAAAAAATAACCTATGTTTAATTCTAGGTCGCTAATTATGTAGATTTTCAAAGTAACCATAGCAACGCCTTGCTAGAGATGTCACACTCCTCTTCTTTTTCTGTAAGTGTAAAATTTCTCAAGTGAGCTGTGTAAACGCCTGGCAACAAAAAATCTGAAAAAAAGCAACACATAAATTTAAGCCGCTAATATTTTGATCGTACGAGCAGTTTAAATTTGAATTCATGTTTTTCTTTATGTTTTTTAGGCAACATTGAATTCTCAAGTATAATTAAATAGCTAGTTAGTTTGTTCTTTTTTTTTTTTTTGACAATATGTGTTTATATGCAATTGGTCTTGAAATGCTAAAAGAATGTTTTCAAATCGATAAAATATTTGAAGTGGTTCTTTTCCTGGAAAAGAAAGACGAAGCGAAATTTAGGTCCCGTGTAGATCTGCATCAAAAAAACTTGTCAACATAAAATTTATGGTAATTATAAATGTGGTAAATGTATATAAAATAAATTGCATCTTTTCTCGGAATTTTTTATTTCATCAATTATTTTTAATTTTAATTTAATGAAGGACAATTTTTTAAGTAATTTATACAACAAAAGATTTCTTTTTAATAAAAAGTGAATGATTTTGTTGTTGCTAAAATTATTTTGAATTCCCCAGACAAAAAGGTTTGCTAATAAAAAGTAGATTTTAACGACTTATTGAGTAACACTTTGTGTTACACTTGGGACAAAATTTATGTTTGCTAAAGTTTATATATTTCCTTGGGTTACAATTCTTAAATGAAATTACAGAGTGATCGATTTCTGCGGTTTTTGTGAACATTTTATTAGATTTATTCAGATGAATACAATATGCTGGAATAAATAAATCTTAGATCGCCATGATGCTTTTTCTTTTGAATAGTGTATACCAAGTTTTTGCCGCGTTATTTAGCATTAACTTTGAACTAATATATTTCAATATTGTGCATTTTGTCCAAAATGTCTCTATTCTTTCCATGATACTGACATACCGTTACGCATATAAAAAATAAGTTTATACCTTATATTTTCTGATATTTCTTTTTTTGTTGTTGTTGGAAAGGTTTTTCACATTCAGTACGAAGGTGTTAAAATCTGTAAGAACATCAGCTGCGATACTTTTTTTGCATCACGAACATAAATAATTTAAATTCAACTTGAGTATTACAACGTTCAAATATAACCTCGATTTTTTTGTTATAATTTTTATGCCATGTTTTTTGTGGGAAACCAACAACGTGGAGGTAGAAAATAGTTCAGAGAACACAGATTCATATTGCTGCTGTGTTTTTAAGTTGATGAAAATCTAAAGTTTAACAATATATTATTTTATTGAAATTCCTGTGTCAAAGAAAGCTTGTATAGAACGCGGTGACTAAGCATACTGTATCCAAATTTTTTGTAGAGTAACATATAACATGCATCTAATTATGTGCATTTTACTATTTGGTGGCGGGATGTATGGTTGCTCGTCGCAAGAACGTAAGTTGCATTTTATTAGTTTGCAGCTACACATTCGTTGTTGCGCCGTAGCTTAGTGGTTATAACTCTCGCACTTTGTGCGGGAGACCATGGTTCGATTTCCCTTGGCGACGATTCAATATGGGCGAGTGAATGTTACCATAGCCCCGGGTTAACCCAAGACATGTGAGGAAAATTGGAGAGATGGCACACTGTGTGGGCCGTTGGATGTTGCACGGAGTTGTCTTGTAGAGCGCGGACTATAATTAAGTCAGCGTAGCTCAAAATGAGCATTAAATACTCCAGGACTCCCCATCTAAGCCATGGCCCCTCCTGGAAATAATAGACAGGGCATATCCCTTGATATTTGTGAGGCTAGCCTTGTAAAATACGCACATCTATCTATCTACATGATTAACGCAAGGAACGAAACCCGATGTCTGTGTGTTGCATCCTGCGGTACAGATATAAAGTACACGTCTTTTTTATAAAAACACGATTTTAAGACACATGAGGCTTAGATTGCCTAAATTTTAAGAAACATTTAACAAACATTGACAGGCTGAGTTAAGCACAAAGAGAACTTTTTGTGAAATGTTATGAAGTTTAGCATTAGACTAAAAATACATGTATGGGAGGCAAAAAGCGCCCGCAGGAAATATATTCTTTAATCTTAGAAATAACAAAAATCTTCAGATATCTTTTGGTTTTTTGGTTAGGTTTTCACAAATTAAAGATTTATTAAGTTTTGATCAATGCTTTGGCTTCAATAAACGGTGTATTGCTATACATGACAGAAAATGCGGCTAACTTCATATTTTTTTGTTTAGAAATATTTTTGATTTGCTAAATTCTCGTGTAGGGCGACCGTTTACATATATGCTGGATCATTATTCTCTTGAAACAATTTTGTATCCAGATTTTCAAGAACAATCTGTTATGCAGAGATCATATTTCGATTACATTAGAAACGAATTTGGTTACAATTTTCAAAGACTGCGTTCCTTTTATGTGAGTTTCTTTATTTTTGAGAACAGTAGTGGGCAAGTAATCCAGAAATATTTTTCAAATGTAACTGATGCCATGTACTGTGTTCATAAAAACAAAACGTTTGGACCTTTTGGATACTTTTGTCTTGATAACGGTACATGGAATTTGATGCGAACCAATTATTTTAAACCTGATGCCAAAACAAAAGAGAAAATCGTCATAGTTTACAGCGCTATTGGAGTTTCAACAACTGGTGAAAAAATAGCAAAACGTGTGAGACATGTGATATCGATACTAAATAACTGTCAAGCACAAGCACAATATTACAGCAACATCATTGTTAAAGAGATGTTGAAAGTTTCCAGAGTTGTGGAAGGGAAATTCATGGACAGCACAAACATTTCTCTGTTGGATACTGACCTTGATGATCCTTTGAAAATTCTCTTTTTGAGCATTCGGACAAGTCTGCTTGGTCAATATTTAGTCAGCATCCAAAACAAATTGGAAGTTTTGTATCGCGAAGTACATTATGTGAATGGTAGTAATATTCTCCTATTTAAAGAAATAAGGACAAGTCAAAAGCTTTTGTCTATCAGTTTAAAGCAAGTTAACAACAGCTTTACATCGATTACAAATTATTTAAGAGTTTACTATGTGAATTTGAAATCTTACTGCGGTAATTCCGCGATACATAATCAGTATAACTTTTGGACAGCGCATTTTGTTGGAACTGTATCTCAAGAAAAGTTGTTATGTGTCAAGGATCCTTACCAAGTTAAATTAACAATGAAGACGTGTGATAGTAAGTGGATTTCGTTCTTCTTCTTCTTCTTCTTCTTCTTCTTCTTCTTCTTCTTCTTCTTCTTCTCCTTTTTCTTTTTCTTTTTCTTTTTCTTTTTCTTTTTCTTTTTCTTTTTCTTTTTCTTTTTCTTTTTCTTTTTCTTTTTCTTTTTTCTTCTTCTTTTTCTTTTTCTTTTTCTTTTTCTTTTTCTTTTTCTTTCTTCTTTTTCTTTTTCTTTTTCTTTTTCTTTTTCTTTTTCTTTTTCTTTTTCTTTTTCTTTTTCTTTTTCTTTTCTTCTTCTTTTTCTTTTTCTTTTTCTTTTTCTTTTTCTTTTTCTTTTTCTTTTTCTTCTTTCTTTTTCTTTTTCTTTTTCTTTTTCTTTTTCTTTTTCTTTTTCTTTTTCTTTTTCTTTTTCTTTTTCTTCTTCTTTTTCTTTTTCTTTTCTTTTTCTTTTTCTTTTCTTTTTCTTTTTCTTCTTCTTTTTCTTTTTCTTTTTCTTTTTCTTTTTCTTTTTCTTTTTCTTCTTCTTTTTCTTTTTCTTTTTCTTTTTCTTTTTCTTTTTCTTTTTCTTTTTCTTTTTCTTTTTCTTTTTCTTTTTCTTTTTCTTTTTCTTTTTCTTTTTCTTCTTCTTTTTCTTTTTCTTTTTCCTTTTCTTCTTCTTTTTCTTCTTCTTCTTCTTCTTCTTATGCATTTAATGCAAATTTTTTTAGCGTTACTTCGCCCTAAAATTACAACAAAGACAACAGATTTGACTTCTGTAAACATTGGCGATTCTTTGGCGTTGGCGTGTACTGGTGCCATCTTAAACTTTAACGAAATAGAATGGTATCATAATTTGAAAAAGATTAATGCAACGGGCGTAGAACACATTACTGACAGTTTGTCTTACATTGATGAGGGAGAATACACGTGCAGGATAAATTCAAGCATCAGTTTAAAATTTCTTACATCCGAACCTGTTTACATCGAATTCATTCAAGGTATTTACAAATAATTAACAAATACTTAACTGAAGTCTATTGTACAGTAGACTTTTGTACAGTAGACTTCAATTAAGGATACGTTAAGTATATTCAGTAGAGTAAGAATTTTAAGTGGTTTGGTAGCAAACACTGCGTTTAAGATTTTCAGACTTGTGCTGACTGAGAAAAAGATGTCTTTAAAATCTATATATTTATGTTGCAACCACGAAATACATTAGCACCTTGATGGTGGTGAATCTAACAAGCTAACCAATTTATTTTAGAAGTAACAACAGCACGAGTAAAATTCACAATGAAGAATTCGCAATTTGACATGGCGTATTTAGACAGAGATTCTGCTTTATATAACCGGACAAAAGAAGATGTTACAAATGTGGTAGATAACATTTTTCCTCTAAAAGATAAAACAATATCTCATGTGCTAGTTACTACTTGGTCGCAAATTTCACCAAAAATCTTACCCATTGCTTTTTATTTAATTTTATTTAATTTAACACAAATTCCCTCTCTGTGAAAGTCAAATATATCAACGCATCTACAACATACATAGAACAACAAACTTCAAGAAAATCGTTGCTGTAAAATATTGTTTACCAAATAACCTGCAACATTTTCGTTCTGTTTTGTTACTGGCACAATATTTTTACATTTTTCTTTGCAAATGAAATACATAGCTGATTGCTGCATGCAACTCCAACTTTAAAAAGCTACTATTTACTTTAATCATTTCATTTAGATAATTTTTCAAATCCTTTATATCATTCCTTCATCCGACCTAAATTTCAACGTGGCATCGTTCAGGTAAGTTTTCAAGTGTGTCAAATATAAGCTTGCTAGCTGCTTAGTTAATTAGTTGATTAGTTGGTCAGTTTCTTTCTACACAAAACTGAATAGCTACGCGTTGCGTGAAATATATTCGGTATATACACTGCAACTGGTAGTTTTGAAACGTTTAAACTTTATCAGGATGGAGTAAAAGAGAATTTTGTGCTATACATTTTTTAATTGACTGTGCTTTTTCTTTTCTATATTAACAAGGTTAAGTCAAAATATATATTATATCCCTAGCAATCACTCAGGTCGGTTGGAAGTACTTACAACGATTGGTGTGTTGACAAACACCTCATTCCTTACTGGCCTATCATCTGCACAGATCGTCACAACACTGTATAGTCTTTTCCAGCAATATGTACCACTAACAAGCGACATGACTTTCTCGAAAATAGATATCCAAACAAAAGGTAGAGTCTGTACATGAATGTACTTTGTGCATTACCCTTCATAATCCAGTTAGTCTCATTACACATAACTATATTGTAAAATGCCGGTCTTCTTTCATCCAGTTACGCAATCATGATATAGCTAACTTTTATTCACTTTCTCTAGACACTTGCAAAAAAGAGAGAATAGATTTGAATGGATACGATGTGGAATTTCCAGTCGTCATCACAAATATGACTGTTACATTGCCTTGCAATGGTACTCAAAGCAAAGTGTCGAGAACTTGTAAAGCAGGTTTGACTAGGAATGATTATCCTTTCTGGTCCGATGTAGATGAATATGCTTGTGTGTTGGGTGAGAACAAGGTAATGAATGTTTTAAGAAAGCTAGTGCAACTGGTTAAGCCTTTTCATTTCAACGCAATTCTATGTTACATTCTCACATACTTGCAGAGATCGAGTTAAATTCTACTGTAATCACTGGAAGGCTAAAATTATTATTCCTAATTCAAGTTTTGTGTGTGGTTTTGAATTCCTTGTTCCTCTCTTCCAAAGATGAGGGGTAACAGTAGCTGTCAAACAATATAAAAAATAGCGACGGCGTATAAAAGTTATATTTTAGTCCATTAAAATTTATTATTGTCATTTTGGCAGGACAAGCCAACAAATAGTTTGCTCGGTGTTTTAGACGTACTTGATATATTTAGGAGAAAAACAGAATATTGCCTTCAAGTTTCAAAACAGTGAGTAAGATCATGTTATCTTCACTAATTACTTCATATTCTCTATGACTCATCTCTTCATTATTATAATACAACTTAACTCTTTTCTGAACTCTCCCTAAAGAAAATCGTCGGAACGCGTTATTAAATCCGACAAAATATTAAGGTAAAAGAACCAACATGTATTCAAAGTTTCACATTTATTATTTTATTTTGTAACAGGTTATCACGCCAACAGCGAGTTTGAGCACATTATGTCATACAATTAACAGTAGAGTAAGAACTTTAAACTTTTTAGGGTTTCATAGAACATCCACGGTTTAAAAAGTTTCCGTGCTGTCAATTTTTTGTGTGAATCAGTTTTTACAAGCAATCGTTTTCCTAATTGTATAAACGTCCACATATTGTTTGCTTTTAAGGACAGTGAAATAAATGTGGAATCGTCAGCTATACCAAGCTCAACAAAACTCACCGTGGCGTATTCGGTAATAACATTTGTGGACAAATTCCACCTTTATCATCTTTTGTTTTGTTATAAAATTACCGATGTTTTTTATAGACACCCTCGTCGCCAAAAGCACGAAACACTACGAATATTTTGGTAGAAATATATTTGGTGTGTTTTTTTTAATTTTTGTTAGCATATTTGAGAACTTCGTCGCGTCGTCGAAGAGCTGATTGTATTTTCTTTACTTAAACCCATCCTGTTCTCATATAGACTCCAGTGGTTCTGCACAATGCACACAATGTAGCGAAGCGACTAAAAAACGTAACATCGAATGTTTCGCTAAAATCATATGAAGTAGCACTTGCGGTGGCAACCTTGGAGAATTTAAAACCGTTCATAAATGTGAGTTCAGTTGTGGAAGATATTTTGGATACAGCTGATAATGTTTTAGATCAGGACAGAGATGTGTTATCAGTCATAGACCAGATAACAAGGTAACTAATAGATACGTTTTTTGCTTGTTTTATTTGCGAAGAATTCCAATGACACCAAACCCAACAAGATTAAAAGTACTGCTTATATGTGTCCAAAGGCTTTCAAGTACTTTCCACCTAAAAAAGCGTTATAGGATTTTTATTTTCACAACTTTATATATTTTTAAAAAAATAGGAAAACATTGTGAAACTGTCAATGCTATTTTTGAATTATATACGTATGACTATAAACGGTATTTCTCTTTCTGAACACCCCTCTTTTTTAAATCTAATTGTACTGGAATTCAAATCAAATACAAAGAAAATAGCCTTATATTTGTGTGTGTTTTCGTTTAGAATTCATGAACTTCTTAATCATATCAGCGCAAAATACTCTTCAACCAAACCGTTTGTGACAGAAAGGAAAAACTTTGGTTTAATTGGTGTTAAATTAGCAAGCGAGTTAGAAAATGGATTTACATTCTTCTCCTTTCAAAAAAATGTAATAACACTCGATGGAAATAACCAAGAAAAATTTGTTAACAGCAGTTTCAAGCAATTTATAAGTATTCCATTTGAAGCTATAAACATGTCCAGGTCAAACATGGTGGACACTGTTATCATTGGTGCTGTTTATTCCACCGACAAGTTATTTGTCAAGCGAAAGGACAAATTGCGTAAGTTAACATTTATTTATTACCGACAACAAATACACTGCGAGATCGTAGTGTTTTCAAAGTTTTTACAAAAATATTTTTTGCTGCAAAAACTGCAATCTTTATTCAGATGTAGTCGATTCTAGCGTGTGTTTACTATTTGTTCTTTAGAGAACTCGATAAAAGGTATCATATCAGCTGAAATCCGTGGACAAACCATAAAAGATTTATTAAGTCCAGTTGTAATCAAATTTAATTGTACTGGTGAAACTCTCCCGTTAAATTATAAAAGTATTTGTACTTATTGGAAGGCAAGAGAAAGAGGCAAGCAGCATTACGTAAACAATAATACTATTACAGGCTATTGATTTAGGGTTAAGGGACTAGCATAAAAATCTTAGCTAGTGGTGGTGGATATTCAATGAATACTGAAGAAAAAACAGCAACTTAGAATATTTTAAATGTTATAATAGGCATCTAAAAATAACTAAAAATGACATAAAAGTTTCCTCTATGTTTAATGTGCATAAGTTAGTCCATATAAACATTTACACTGATTTTTAAATTAATTCTATTGTGAGGGAGAATTCCAAGATTTCTGCGAACCGGGACATAATATATTGAAAAGGAGGGTGGAATTTCATAGATAGCGACCACAAGCAATGGAGAACAATTTTCTATCTAAGTGAGAGGCACCCTAAACTTGTCAATGTTTACTTGAAAATGTACACTTGTCAATGTGCACTTGTCAATGTGCACTTGTCAATGTGCACTTGCAAATTTTCACTTGCCAATGTTCACTTGTCAATGTGCACTTGTCAATGTCACTGTTCACTTGCCAATGTCAATGTGCACTTGTCACAATGTCCACTTGTCAATGTGCACTTGTCAATGTTCACTTGTCAATGTGCACTTGTCAATGTCACTGTTCACTTGCCACTGTTCACTTGCCAATGTCCACTTGTCACTGTTTACTTGCCAATGTCCACTTGTCAATGTCCACTTGTCAATGTTCACTTGTCAATGTGCACTTGTCAATATGCACTTGTCAATATGCACTTGTCAATGTTTACTTGTCAATATTTACTTGTCAATATTTACTTGCCAATGTACACTTGTCAATGTGCACTTGTCAATGTTCACTTGTCAATGTGCACTTGTCACTGTTCACTTGCCAATGTTTACTTGCCAATGTTCACTTGCCAATGTTCACTTGTCAATGTACACTTGTCAATGTGCACTTGTCAATGTCACTGTTCACTTGCCACTGTTCACTTGCCAATGTCCACTTGTCACTGTTTACTTGCCAATGTCCACTTGTCAATGTCCACTTGTCAATGTCCACTTGTCAATGTACACTTATCAATGTCCACTTGTCAATGTTCACTTGTCAATGTGCACTTGTCAATGTGCACTTGTCAATGTTTACTTGCCAATGTACACTTGTCAATGTTCACTTGTCAATGTTCACTTGTCAATGTTCACTTGTCAATGTTCACTTGTCAATGTGCACTTGTCAATGTGCACTTGTCACTTGTATATTTCCAGGCCGTGGTACTGATTGTGTCATAATTCAAACATTGTAATAATCACACCTAGTGCATTTTCGGCGTTGTTACTTGGTCTACACTGATGCTCAAGTAAGACTTTGACAGTCTACTAACTGCAGAGTACTGGCCCAGTAGTGCTGTTTGGCCATTTCGGTGGTCGCTTATGTTACCAGATATTATTCCCGGGATTGTAGCTACAAAATTTGCATTGAAGCATAAAAAACATTGCACATAAAGTCATTCAAGCAGCAATAATAACTTTAATATCTTTGCGAAACATTCATTGCCTTCTTAAAGCTGTTAAGTATAGTCTTTTACAAAAAAAATACAGCATCCTGCGTTGTCTTTGTTAAAACGTTCGGTTTCATTAATATGTGTATATTTCACAGACTGTTTTATATTTTGCTGAATACTCGAAGAGAGTTTTTCTATTCTTGGAAGATTGCAATGTAAAGGTAGCAACTCTGCCATGTTATATACTTGCTTATAATTTCTTTTACATTGTTCTTTTGTATGGCCCACGTATTGTTCGGAATGTTCGAGAAAGAACGTAATATCGGTGAAGGTAGCTTTAAATGTACAGTACAAAATAAAAACTGAGCATGTAATAAATATCTAGGATGTTTTCATCCTTTTCCTGATAACCTTGTCACATTACATCCATTTTGTCAATAATATCCGCAAGCTTCAAATAAATTAATACTTTATAATGCAGCTTCAAATTTGTATGGGACTTTTCCTTTACGGAATTTGAAGCAGGAAATAAGATATTTAAAATATTTTCTATACCTTTTCCTGTCCCTATATCAAATATCTTCTACTTTTAGAATGGTCAACGGACGGTTGCTACTTACATTCTTTGGACAGAATACAAAAACTAGCAACCTGTCATTGTAATCATCTAACAAACTTTGCTGTGTTATTCAACAGTAAACCTGCAGATGCTTTTAATGAAAGAATATTGTCCTTACTAACTATTGTTGGTTTATCTGTGTCAACAGTTGGTTCTTTTATAGTGCTCTTGTCACACATTTTGTTTCCGTACGTTATTTATTTACTTCCACAATTTGCTTTTCAAATACATATATCTATCAAATTTTTCCACGATAATTTTATTATCCACATACACCATGTGAGGTCGCAATTTCCCTGTTTGAAACATTATGATTAGTAAGGGATACATTTGGAAAGTTGGTTTGGCAAAGACTTTTCTTGTAAATCAGTCATTTTTTGATTTTGAATGATTTGTTAGATTGTATTCGTAGTCTAAAAAACTTTCGTGTTTACATTATATTACTGCAATAACATTCCTGTATATTCTTGGATTTTAAAAAATCAGGACTCAGGAGACTTTTAATTTCCTAAATAAAGAAAAACATACTAAATGATAAAGATATAATGCATTTTCTTTATAGAGTAATGCGAGAATCTCTACCCAAGAAAATTCTAATCAATCTATGTTTTGCACTAATTCTCATGAATCTCATTTTTTTGGTTGGAATGGAAATGAAATCAAGAATTGGTTGTAAAATTATGGCAATTCTCACACAATATTCTTTCCTGTCTGTGTTCACATGGTGTGGAATTGAAGCTTTTCACTCTGCGAATATTCTGGTGTTTCCAGGAAAAAGACTTTTCAATTTGTCATCACGAAAGCGCTTATATGCGGTTGGGGTATGTTACCTTATCGGTAAAAAAAAGTCGGCAAAAAGTGACCAAGCTAAGTGGTTGTTAAGTGAATTATAATATTCGCCGACCAACAATTTTGGTCGATTTTTTTATGGTTATTTGCATTTTTTGCCTAACATTGCAGATTCAAACTTTTTTGTTCATTTCCTATCTGGAAATTAGGCGCCCAAAAGGAAATAATACACAAATTTAGCTGGCAAAAAATAGCTAAAGTATGTCAAATTGACTATATATTTTGCCGAAATTGATTTTTGCTGACCTTTTTTGTCGACTTTTTTGCCGTCTTTTTTGCCGACCTTTTTGTCACCAATAAGTTATTATGTATTAACTTCTATACAAATGTCGAATAAATGATTTTTTTTAGCTACACGTAAATCATTTCACTCTGTATAGCGTATACCAAACATCCTCTGTTGAGTGACATTACGTGATTACATGATGTATTTGCAACCTCACTAAATCAAAATGTTAAAGCGTACGACAATTTCAGAAGAAATAGTTCAAATGTAAGTCCGAATAAATTCATTTTATTTAAATCTCAAAAACAGGATTATAAATAAAACAAAGTTTTACGATTCTTTAATATTCCAAGTTTTGTTTAAGTCATGTGTTTTACCATGGACTAATGGCCTCCAAAGAGCTATCATTATTTTAGCTGTAATTAAAACAGTTGTTTGTTGCAAAGTAAAGTACTTTAAAAAAGTTGTTAGTTTTGAAGTAAAGTACTTTAAAACATGTTGCAAAGTAAAACTAAGATGACTTCAACAAAAGTCGAAATATTAAAAATGTCGTAAAATTTGTTTTATTTATAATCCTGCTTTTGAGATTTAAATAAAATGAATTTATTTGCACTTACGTTTGTACTTTCACTAAATTAACCTTTTTTCTATGCAAGTCTACTAATTGTCATGTTATAGTTATTTTTCTCACTTAGGTACACCAATTATATTTACGGGTATTGGAGTAGGCGTTTGGTTTCCACACTACGGCAAAAATGGAAGGTATATTACTAATCTAGTAACAAATCAATATGGAGTAATGATGTGACTTAAAACGTTCGGGAAAAATTTTGTTCCTATCTTATCATGTTTTTGTTCCATAACTTTAAAAGTTAGACCTTTGGGAGAAACAGTTCTAAACCAATGCCTATGTACTATAGACATTCTATTGTTCCTACCCTGCTTGGTACCATAGAATTTTATAGTTCCTACCTTGCTTAGTAAGCTATAAAATTTAGATAACGGGACTCTTTTTACGAATCAAACAATCTGATTTTAATTTTTAGATGTGTGATTAATGGTTTCGCGTTCTACTACACTGTACTTATACCTGTCTCCATAATCATGCTTATCAATATCGTTACTCTTTTAATAATTATACTAACATTGAACAAAAGCTCAAAGAAGGTGGGTAACAAAGCTATGAAAATCAAAGAACGAATTCGAATAGTTCTCGTCTTGTCGGTGTTGTTTGGATTGACTTGGGTGTTTGGACTATTTGTTATAAACAATGATATGATGGTATTCAAGTATATATTTTGCATTCTGTGCAGCTTTCAAGGATTGTACATATTCGTATTTTATGGAATTTATGATAAGTTGACGTTGTATTGTTGGATGGAGCTTTGCAAAGGCAACAGTATTGGTGAAATTAAGAGGAATATACTCAGGAAAAGACATATGATTTCTCATCCAAAGAAACGAACTGCGCAATTGTAATTTTTGTATTGTAGCTACTACATTTACTTGAGAATTTGTACGTATTTATGTAACTGTGTAGGTGTAAATTTAATTTAAAATAATCACACTTTGGCGAATCACGTATTAAAAGATTGTGACAAAAAGGGACTTTTTTTGTATCAATTGTATAAATACATTGTTGTTGTTGTTGTTGTTGTTGTTGTTGTTGTTGTTGCTGCTGCTGCTGCTGTTGTTGTTGTAGCTGTTGTTGTTGTTGTTGTTGTTGTTGTTGTTGTTGTTGCTGTTGCTGTTGTTGTTGTTGTTGTTGTTGTTGTTGTTGTTGTTGTTGTTGTTGTTGTTGTTGTTGTTGTTGTTGTTGTTGTTGTTGTTGTTGTTGTTGTTGTTGTTGTTGTTGTTGTTGTTGTTGCTGTTGCTGTTGCTGTTGCTGTTGCTGTTGCTGTTGCTGTTGCTGTTGCTGTTGCTGTTGTTGTTGTTGTTGGTTGTTGGTTGTTGGTTGTTGGTTGTTGGTTGTTGGTTGTTGGTTGTTGGTTGTTGGTTGTTGGTTGTTGGTTGTTGGTTGTTGGTTGTTGGTTGTTGTTGTTGGTTGTTGTTGTTGTTGTTGTTGGTTGTTGTTGTTGTTGGTTGTTGTTGTTGGTTGTTGTTGTTGGTTGTTGGTTGTTGGTTGTTGTTGTTGGTTGTTGTTGTTGGTTGTTGTTGGTTGTTGGTTGTTGGTTGTTGTTGGTTGTTGGTTGTTGTTGGTTGTTGGTTGTTGGTTGTTGGTTGGTTGTTGGTTGGTTGTTGGTTGTTGTTGGTTGTTGGTTGTTGGTTGTTGGTTGTTGGTTGTTGTTGGTTGTTGGTTGTTGTTGGTTGTTGTTGGTTGTTGGTTGTTGTTGGTTGTTGTTGGTTGTTGGTTGTTGTTGGTTGTTGGTTGTTGTTGGTTGTTGTTGGTTGTTGTTGGTTGTTGGTTGTTGGTTGTTGGTTGGTTGTTGGTTGTTGGTTGTTGGTTGTTGGTTGTTGGTTGTTGGTTGTTGGTTGTTGTTGGTTGTTGGTTGTTGGTTGTTGGTTGTTGTTGTTGTTGTGGCTGCTGTGATCTCAAGCAATAAAAAATTTAATGTTATGATAAAAGTATAAAAATAAACCTTGGTACAGGTATGCTTAAAGGAGAGGCGAACAAAAAATTATTTTGCGGCAGCCACACAATACATTTTAAACGATAGAAAAAAATATATAGATTTCTAAATCCTGTAATCTACTAAGGTAACTACTTTGATAACAAGCAAATAATTTTATACCTCAACTAAGTATCCATATATCTTAGCAACATTTTTACAGAACTCTCGCAGCTGTATTGAATGGAAATAAGTAGATTTTTGATGTATTTACAAGTAGACATCAAAAATAAGATCTTTGTCTCAAGATAACCAAAAATGTTTTACGTACTATAGTATTAACAGCATTTATAACCTTCCTTTAAACTTTTTGAACCTTAGAAGTATCTGTCATGATCAACAACAACATTTTTTTTATGTTCTAAGTCGTTTTTATGTTCTAACTCTACAACATACTACCGCTCCGAACGACGAAATTGGTTGTGGTGAGATGATGCCAAAATCTATAAATATACAGAACGGAAACATTCAACAACAAATCGGACGTCTTTAATTCATCTTTAATTACGAATCTTCACTTTCTTATCTTTTCAGTAGTATAAAAGTAATGTTAAATTTAGTATGAAAAGTTCAGTGGTATAAACAATAAGAATATGTTCATTATATGCTATTCAACATTTTTGCTATTTTGATATGTAACTTTTTCTTCTTAAATTATTTAGTGTGTATTGACCGTGGCTATTACAATGAAGATAAAGATATTCCATTCTATTTTAATTTGGCCATCTGTTTGGCACATGTGTAAACATACTTAATTATAAATAATTCAACACTCACAAAGATGATTAAACTTTGCTGTCGTTATGCAAAGTTTTTAGTTAAAAAAATCACTGTTTGTTATGTGAAAAACGTCAAGTTTCTATTTCTCTACGAGTATTCTAAATATCAACACATTATTAGTCTTAAAGGGACCTGTGTGCACACCGTCATGGAGAACTAGGCGCTTGTAGCAGAACACTGATAACCCCAACTTGGATTGTTCGTAGGTGACCATTCCTTGGTCATGTACCCGGAAGCTTGTATTTTTTCCTGTGTCTAGGTTCCCTTTTAACGCGTTCATGTAACGGTCCCAAGGCATAGCATTCTGTCTTTTCGACATACTTTTGTACGTGAACTTTGTGCTATCTTTTCTTTCCACGAAGTAGCACTTTGCTGCCAGTGCAATCATTTAAGACCCTATAAATTCCGGTTCAAGCAGACCTCCAGTGCGACTTGAATACCTGTCTGTTACGATCCAGTTTTTCATATCCTTGTCATACTCTTCGAACTGTTCGGGGGCATACTACATCTCAAAGCTCTTCCCCAGAAATTGGAAATACGCCGAATCCGTATCCATGTATATATTATATACTCGAAATCTCTCCGACCTACATACTATTCAAGGAAGTCGTAGTAATATTCCAGCATGCGTAGCTTGACGAGCTGGTACACTGCAATACCACCACACTGGTAAGCTCGATTAATACTCAACTTGTATTTACCCCTCGAATCTCATAAGAATTGCCTTTCTCCTCAAGGTCTTGGAGAAACGGGGATCGCATGGCTTGATCTACCTTTTTCCGTCGCGAGTAAAAGTTGTAGTGACATGCCTTGCCAAGTCCCCCATCATCTTACCGTAGAACGAGTTCCCCTTTAGTTTTGCTGTATCTCCAGTTATCCGCTTGTCAGAGTCTGCAACAGCCTGTCTATGAGCGTGAGCCACGCAAACGTTTTACTGCGCTTGTGCTTTAGGTACTGGTGAAAGGCTGTCACTTTCAACCCATGACCCAGGTACCGTTTATGTAGCGGGGTATAGATCACAGGTACCAGGAACACGCTTCCGCTCTTTCGCTTCCAGCTACTCATGCATTTTCTCAGGGATTTAAGCGTTGGTATCTCCTCGACCACGGATAGCCGGTACATTTCGCTGAATTTGAAGCTCGGGAGGCACTTCGATAATTAGTTGTGCAAAGCCAAACAGCGTTCCGTCTTGTACACCTCGCCTTAGTATCTCGAGGCTATCGCTTGCTGTTGGTGTAGAGATCTTGATCAGCTTCTCCTTACCACATGCAGAGTCATGCACCATGGTGCTGCATGTACAGCATGTTGGCGTCTAAACCCAAGACTGTTTTGCATAAGGCAGGGTTCTTGTAGATGTGATATCTGATCCCTGTGACATCACGCCTGTGGTGTTTACAGAACACAATTGCAGGATCGCCAACCATCCCCGTTTTCAGTAGCTGGTAGGCTTCTTTCTTCGTGCATAACGTGCAGGCTTTTGCACCTCTTTACAATCCTTACACGTCTTGCTGAAGCAAGAATCCTCACACTTGTGTTTACAGGGTTTTCCTGGTGCGTATAGCTCTACCTTTGGGTTAAGCCATAGACTCTTGTCCAGCACATACCGCATCGACACCCCTGGGATACTCACGGCGTCTTTCAAGATGTCTATATCATCCTCACAATACTGAATCCTTGTCTTGTCGACCGCTTCGATAAACGACTCTACATACGCCATGTTTTACTCCCTACACCAGTTCATCATGTTGACACAACCACGCTCGTATAACTGTGCACAGAAGGTTTCGAACTCTTCAGGGAATAGGGTATTTTTACCTCTTAGCCTGCTATAGAAGTGCTCGTGTGCAACAGGTCCGACGTGAGTTAGCTTGTCGTAGCTCGACAACCACTTGTATGGGAAAATGAGTTTTTCGAGCTTACACTCTAGTGACTTGCACCATCGGTCGTAACTCATCCCTGACGAGGGTGATTCAAAGAATTTAAATTTTGATGTTGTCATAACATATAGTCGCTGTCCTCCTTCGCTAATGCGATTCTTTCATACACGTTTTTCGATGGACAATCAATTTGACGGACAAAGTACCGCTTGATTATGTTGTTATCGTACTGGCAACTCGAGTCTTGAATGGGAGCATATCGAAGTATTAAGGTACATTTTCTCTGCTTCTTCAACGATGAGGGCCTGTCTCTTATCGAATTTCTCTACGAAGCGTTCAACCAAGATCTTGAGATTTTTGTGATGTAGTGAGGGCATGGCGTAAACTCTTTCTCAAAGGACTGCTTCAACTTGGGTGGATCCTCACATTCTCACATTGGCGCCGTAGATTAGTGGTTATAGCTCTCGTACTCTGTGCGGGAGACCGGGGTTCGATTCCTCTTGACGGCGATTCAACATGGGCGAGTGAATGTTACCATAGCCCCGGGTTAACCCAAGCCATGTGAGGGAAATTGGGAAGATGGCACACTGTGTGGGCCGTTGGATGTTGCCGGGAGTTGTCTAGTAGAGCGTGGGCCCTACTAATTGGGTCTGCGTAGCTCAAAATGAGCATTAAATACTCTAGGACTCTCCATCTAAGCCATGGCCCCTCCTGGAAATAATAGACAGGGTATATCCCTCGATATTTGTGAGGCTAGCCATGTAAAATATGCACATCTATCTATCTATCTATCTGTGACGAGGTTATCCTAGCTTTCGTATAGCTTTCTCCTTCTTCTTAGTCTTCTCATACATGTATGCGTTCTCTTCTTGCTGAGAGTGGCACCCATGTCATTTGCAACCATGGTACTCGTAGACGGTCTTCGTGATAGGCTCATACCTTTCTACTTTGAGCTCCTTCTTTCCTTTTCGTATGACACGTTCTCCACCATGCCCGCAGAGTGCGTGGTGTATGTGTCTTCCTGTTTCCATTGCCATGCGCTCGATCCATTGCGTCGTCTTGTGGCCGTTGCACTCGTTCTTCTTGTGCCGCGTGAGATGGCATGCTGGTATAAAGAGCTGGCCGCATACATCGCACTCCAGCGTTTTTGTCAAAACCTCGATCTTAAAAACAGTGTCCGTCTAGCATCCCAAGAGTGCTGTCATCTAGCCCTTCCTTGTGCTGGTTCTGATCATAAACGATTCTTCTCACGGAGATTTTTTCCTAATTTCTCTTTGTTTCGTAGATGTTGATGTTGATGTTGAAGTACTTCGCGATACCTTTCATATCTACCAACTTCGTGGGGCGCACGTCCTTAAGTTTTAGTTTTGGGTCCTCATAGTACTCCCGTGCAAGTCCAACAGTTTCTTCTGTAATATGCTTCTCACGCCGCTTTCTATCTCCACGGTAGTGTACGGCAAGACATCTCCAAACGCATAAGTTGTCAATCCTTTCATCTCCCTTGTCAAAACTGTAGATAGACCTCTTCTTCTGTAGCCAGTCTGGAAAAGAGGTCCGCACCCCAACAGTGGCTCCTTTGTAGCGATGAACTTTATCTGCACATGACTCCTGTATTTGTTTTGTATGTCCTCAGCGTCGTAGTAGGTCTCTTAAGCTTCTTGATTTACCTCATCGTAGAACGTCGTCCCTGTTAAAATTGTTCCTTTGCTCTGTTGTAATAAAGAGCAACAGTATCTCGCACGCTTTGCAGTCGATTGGTAAGAACTTCGCGAGTTGCTGCTACTGGCGGTGACACAGCTGCATGATGCCGTCGGATTCTCAGAAATTCCCCATTTTTTTTTAGTGGAGGGAGCTGCGGAGACGATCGGAAGCGGGGATGTTCAACAATAGATCGAAAAGCTGCTCACGTCGGATGCGGGGATTTGTCCGCGAAAACTAAAACTGTACTTCTCATCTTTTCGAAATATTTTCATTGGAAAAATGTGCACTATGTCTCTTCACCAAGGGTCCCGGGTCCTAATTTTTCTCATGGCTGCGACTCACATGAGAAAATGAAACAGAAATAAACACAGCTACAAGAAGTGACGAAGTAAGTTGTTTTAGCTATAGACCTTTTTAATGTTTACATTTTTCCGACGCATGCGCACTCCGTGGCAGGCAAAAGCGGCAGGAGCTACGAGGAAATCATTAGGTTTCTACCACATGGTTGAACGTATGAGACACGTACATTATACTTTTCTGCTCATTTATAAGCTGTTCGCGCTGAAGAAATTATGCCAGATTCTTGTTGTGCCGTTGGTTGCTCCAATAGAAGGAAGAAATCAGAAAATAATCTAAAGTTTTATAGAATTCCGTTTGGAAATAATAAGGAAAGTTTAGAACGTAGAAAGGCATGGTTGGCAGCCATAAGGAGGGAAAATTGGTCAGAAAAGCAGATTGAAAATGCCAGATTATGCAGTGCACATTTTATAAGTGGTAAGTTTATACATTGTATATAACTATTTTACAAAGATTGACTGTTTTTTAAGTGATAGAATTAGCTAAGCCTGTAGCTATTTAGCTAGCATGTCAGGCTAAATTTTGTTTATAGCTGACATTGTTTTAATAATTTTCTTTGTATATATATAGGTGACAAGTCAAATGACCCAAGCAATCCTGATTATGTACCATCTGTTTTTGTATACAAACAAATTAGAGAAGAAAAGTCAGAACAGCTAATGGGGCGATATGAACGGTTGAAAAGAAGAAGGGAGAGCAGCACCACAACTGAAGATGAGCCAGGACCTTCAAAATGTGCTAATTTAGATTTTGAACATTGGTTGTTGTTTTGGCTAAAGTGTTGGAGCCTTTAATTATATGGCCAGAGAGAGATGCTGTGCAAAAAAATATACCAACTGTTTTTAGAAAATTCAAAAATTGCAATTGCATAATTGACTGCACAGAGATATTCATTGAAAGGTCGTTTAATCTGAATGCTAGAGCTCAGACTTGGTCAAATTACAAGAATACAAACACCATAAAGTACTTAGTTGGAATATCACCTGCTGGAGCTATAACTTTTTTATCTCAAGGCTGGGGTGGAAAAGTTTCTGATAAGGAAATAACAATAAAATCAGGATTTTTAGATAAATTGGAACATGGTGACTGCATACTTGCCGATAGAGGGTTCACAGTTGCAAATGAAATTGCAACAAAAGGTGCCATTTTGAAAATTCCAAATTTCACCAGAGGAAAGTCTCAGATGACCGGAAAAGAAATCGATGAGTCACGTGAAATTGCTAATGTACGAATTCATGTTGAACGTGTAATTGGTCGTATGAGAAAGTTCAGAATACTTCAGTCTATTATACCGATAACTCAAGTAGATTTAACAAACAATGTCATGGTCTGTATTTGTGGTCTTGTCAATCTAAACAGAAGTGTTGTTCCTAATAAATAATATTAGTTATATATAGTATTATATATACATTATATACGTTTTGTAACATTATGTTCATTAGTTTTTATATTTACATTCTGGACAGTACCATTTATGTTTTGGAGCTTTAACAACTTTCACACATGAATAGTGAAACCATTCTATTTTGCAATTTTTTCCATCACATGCAATCATGGGTGGAAACGATGGTCTGCGACAAATGCAAAAAAATTTTTCCGTTTCTTCATTATTTGGATCTGTTTTCCGAGTTATTAGTTCAGGTAAAATTACTCTGATGAACAATTTCTCAAACTTTTCATGCATAGATTTGCAAAAATCTTCATTGAAACCTACTTGTAGTAACAGGTAGTTGTTTGGAGCCTGATTTTTTTGAGATGGTTTACTCCATATAAAGAAGTAACAATTCTTTGTGGCAGTGACAAGCATCTGCAACTGCATTTGATAGTAATATGCATGTTTTTTATTTATAAGTCCATCAGGTGAAATAGGAAAGTTTTTATCGCTTGACCATCCTTCAAGGCCATCTTTGTATTTGAATGGACACTTGATTTCTAGACAGCTTTTTCCGTGACACTTGCAACTTAAAGTTCCATCTGGGCTTGCACCCAAAAATAGGAAATCCTTATTTATATATAGACCAGTTGCTGTAAAAGTAGCATTTTCGTGTGTTTTTTGAAAAACCTGGAAAAAATCTCTTTGTGCATTTTTTTCCATTCTTTTTCCATACTTGGTAGCTGCCACCTCAACTGTTGTGTTGTAATTCATTATAGTGTTTATGAATGTTTTTGAGGGATTAGTAATGTCAGTATGGTATGCCATTTTAGCAATTGAAGCTGTAATTCTTCCTATGCGATGAATTTTCCAGACATCAGAGTCTGCTTGTTTTTTTGTTATCTGTTCTAAATTGTAAAAATCGTTTTTCGTATAGTTCTTGTTATACTCATTATAAACCTTCTCACAATGATTATTTAACTCTTCATCATTAAAGTTTATTGCACGGTATTCAAATAAACTACTTAGTGGCTCAGGAATGATAGTTCTTTCATCTTCGTCTGCCGTGTCTGTTGCGCTTGTGTCACGATCACTGCATTCTTCATCAAGTAAAGTTGTACTGGTGAACACAGCGGCTTTCGGAGCGATAGTTTTAAGCTCTTGTAGTTTTTCTTTAAAGAAGGAAGTGCAACTTCTGGTAGGATCTATTGCGCTAAAAGGTCTAAATTCCCCTGTGGTATCATCTATTTGTGGTAGGAGATCATCCTTCTTGGGTCTTTTGAAATTTATTTTGACTAACGGTGCCGGGGCGGCGTTCTTTCTAGATTTTTTCCATGCGCACAATTTGCTGGTACACGCCTCTTTGTTTAATTCGAGTTGGGAACATGCTTGTAACTTGAACAATAATGCGGCCGCATGACTGCATACGGAACCAAGTCTATTGTAGAAATATATAAATAAGACAACAGATATTTTTTTTTTCGCAGAGTAATGATTATGCGCCAGAATACTTACCCTGCCATACAGGTACAGTTTGCAGTCAATACCCAACCTTCTTTTTTCTCGATAGCAACCCAGGCCTTGTACAATGTTTGCTTTAATCCTTGACGTTGAGACGGAAGAACCTACAAGTTAAACTTATAATATAAATGGCATCCCCACCAAGGCATAAAATTTCAACTTTAAACAAAAAGTATACCTCGGATTTTAAGAAACAAAACTTGCTGTCATCTGAAATATTGTTGTAATATACATCTTGTACGTGACCACATACAAAAAAGTTATAAGCTTCCAGCGATTTGTACGCCTTCAACGATTGCTGTGTGAAAACACTCGGTGTGTTTATAAGATAATTGTTGAGATCACCCCAGCCAATATCTGGTAGTAATCTAACGTCAGATTTCCAATCGTTTAAGGAAAGTGGGTCTGGCAATTGAGTACCATCAGACAATTTTAATTTCTTTTGATATTGAATTTGATTTTCGGTATCCAATGATTTGAAGTACTCAGATTCACTCCATGTGCTAGCCATGCTTCGCGTTAATAGTGTGTTCTAAATACAATGCAACGTTTAATAATGGCAGATGAAGAGGTGGATAACGTTCAAGTAGAAAAAGTTATGTGAAGGAAGCGTGGAGGAATCCACGCTTCCTTCACATAACTTCTTCTTTTTGCCTGCCAGTGTCCTTGTGCGTCCGCACGGAGATAAACAAATGACGTCACTTTTAAAAAGGTCTATGAATCACAAGGTGAAGTAAGCCTAAAGTAAGTAAGCTAAATTATATGTTTCGATGTTTTAAATTTAAATTATGTGGCCTACCAGTATGGGTGATTGATGTTTAGCTAGCGAACTTTATAATACTTGCTAGCAACTAAAGCAAGCTAGCTTACCTACTATATCCTTTTCCCCCAGGGCTCACCCTTTTTCCACCCTTTAGCGAACTTTATAATACTTGCTAGCAACCAAACAAGCTAGCTTACCTATCCCTTTCCCAGGGCTCACCCTTTCCACCCTTTAAATCATTTTTAATTAATAAGGTCCCTCAATGTTTTATTACAAGTTGGTTGTTTTAACTAATGAAATTTTGAAATTTCGGCTTCTTTTTGTTTTAGTTTAGCTAGACTTCTCCTGTAGTAGTTGGTGACGTAACTTTTTAATTTCACTACCGTTTCTCTTTATTTCTGTTTTCAATGACATCTCCTTATATTTCTGATTTCAACAACAAAAACAAAATAAGGTAGCTAATAATTATTTAAAGACCTGACACGATTTTAAAGCAGAGTTACAATGTGTCTACAGTAACCTTTGTTGGCTGTTGCTTTAAATTCTGGTTTATCTACTATTAAACTTTCCACAGCATCCTTGCTTTCTTGAACATTAATACAATCTTCCTTCTTTTTTTGGGATAGCATGAGATCACGGCTGTTTCGCTACGGTCAAACCGCGGACAAAATTAAAATGGCTTCCACAATTTTTTTTGAAATTTTGTATTTTTATCATTTTTTAAGTTATTGAAACTTTTTTTGTATTTTTTTAATTTTACTGAATTAAAAAGTATTAAAACGATCTACTTTTCTCCTTTTTAAATATATAAATATGTTATACACGTGTGTTATAAATTTCGAGTTATTTCGTCGAACAAAACACACAAAACTAAAAAAAACATTATTTTTGGCGAAAGTATACCATCTTTCCAACCTTGTGCCAACGCCGCGCTACTAGCTACGGACTTGAAAATTGGTATGGGGGGCCTGGAAACATGGTTCTATCGGCCGGTACCGTGCACCGTTCGTCTCGCAAACTATAAACTACTTAAATTTTAAAGCTTACCTCCCACTTCAAAAAAAGTTCATCTTATTCTGTTTATACTATGTTGAGAATTTGTAATTTAACATTTATTAAGTAAAATTCGAAATAATAAAGCTAATATAAAGCCACATTTTCTTGTGTTTACAGCATGCTTCCTTCTCGAAAGCCGCCATTTTGTGATAATTTTTTTTTCGGATTAAACCCAGTTTGACGTCATCTCCCGGATGGCAAAAAAACGCCCCCTGAACATGTTGCCGTAAAACGATAACTAGGAGAAAAAGAAGAAGAGTAAATTATTGCAACTAAGATTAATTTTGTTAATAATTATAAAATGTGTTTTTGTGCTATGCCTTTTTGCAATAAGAATAATAGAAGTAGCGCTGGAAAGCATTCCTTTGCCAGTCTTCCAACAGACAAGAAACAACTTGCTGCGTGTACTCATTAACAGAGTCGATACGCTTTCAAAGTCGAGTTTTAATCACTAGAATGTTTTGATCAACGCTGGCAAAAAAGGCTTTGGCAATTCTAAATCTCTGTCCACTTGTCTTTGCATTAGGCCATGTACAAATTCTGTTATAGGTGCTTGCTCTTCTTCTACGTTGCGTCTAAGACTTTTCTATTATATTGTGGTACACTAGGCAGGGATTTACGGGATTTTATTTTGTTCTGCGCGCGTTGCTGTTTCTTCTTTCTTTCTTTCTTTTTTTCTTTCTTTCTTTCTCTCTTTCTTTCTTATAATAATTTATTTTAATTTATTTTTCGTGTCGCGTTTCATTCTCATATCAAAGGACGCTATAAGCCCTGGGATCGAGGTTGCTTGAATTGCTATTATAATAAGCCCAGGGTTGTGTTTTAGCTTGCACCCGTCTTGTCTATGTTTAATTCCGCCATAGTCGTGATTATTAACGTTGCCAATAGTCTAGCCATAGAATGAAGTTTTCTACTAATCTTTTCTTCCA
Organism: Hydractinia echinata; assembly: GCA_030067915.1. Lineage (NCBI taxonomy): Eukaryota > Metazoa > Cnidaria > Hydrozoa > Anthoathecata > Hydractiniidae > Hydractinia > Hydractinia echinata. The sequence continues at coordinate 896,012 of JASGCC010000080.1, forward strand.
ACAAAAACTCTTAGGGATCGCGGCGCAGCATTTAATTTATTTTGGGGGAGGGGGTAACAAAAGAGTAAAATGAAATGTCGCCCGCCATGGTTTGCTCTGATAACCCTATATAGCTTCTTTTTTACTTTAAAATATAATTCCCGGCGCCGCGACCCGTCTCTGTGGGCATTTCTGTAAGTCTCTACACAAGTCGGAAAGAGCCAATCTCGTTCTCAGGGCATCGGAATAGCGAAAAAGGCCACGGTTCACTACTAAGCTATTGCTTCCACTTCCATTCTCATCCTCATAACAGCTTTCCCAGCTAGAATCTGATTCACTGCTCGGTGTGTTGTAGACTTTTTACTGGCCGAAACTTCAAAACTAAGAAAGCCCACAACGTTTTCACGGGAACTCAGTTTTAAAAAAGCCTTACTTATCTTCAGTATATACCTGTTACAAACTCACCTTCAGTACCCGTTACAAATGTTGGAAAACAAAACAACAACCGCTTTGTATATATAAAACCGCTTTGTATATATAAAAACCTGGGCCACGGCAGAGTCAGCGAAATTATCATCCGGGAGTTGACGTCACAAGCCCTCCCGCGAAGGCATTTATTTACAATCGGGACACAAGATGGCGACTGGCACGAAGCTTCTTCTCCAGCTAATATTTTACAACTTTAACGACGAATATCTTGCGAACAAATCAAAATAAGTATAAAAGAATTTTTTTTTCGTAATTAGTACAATATTTTGAGTTGATTTTCGATTACTTTTTTTAAAGTGGGAGGTAAGCTTTAAGTTAAAGTCTTCTTCAGGCGCTAAAAAAGAGGAGAAAAAGTTTCCAAAGTGGTGCTCGGGAATTTGATTAGTGTGATCCCTTTTCTGTCTAATTAAATAATTATCTAAACTTCTAAGCAAGTCACAGCGATGGCGTTTAATGTTTTGGTAGGTATGGTTTTTCCCAGCAAAATTACGGCGACCCGGTGTTTACTTTGGACTTGATTGCTCGAGCCGGGAATCCCAGTTCGTAACCGGGATTTTTCGAAAATGTTGGAATAAGCGAGACAACGGTGTCTTATCAATTTTGAAGCTAGCTAAAGTTTGGCAGAGCACGAGGTAAGGGACAAAACAGTAAACTACTTTATTTTGCAGGGATTTTAATATTATTTTTTTGCTATAACACCACCTTTGATTTTAAGAAATTGTTTTATAGCTTGTAAAACTTCAAACATGGCTAATTGTTATCTTTTTTAATCTTTTTTCTTCTGTTTTGTATTTTTCTGTAAAGTAGCTATTTTTTGGTCCTACAGTTTTGCATTTTGCATCGTGTTTTGTAGCTAAGTCACTTAATACTTCTTTTTTATATTTAGTTAAGACTTTGGTGGGCTTTCTCAAGATGAAATTGTTGAAATCAAAGATGTTTATGGCTAGCTAGCTAGCTAATCCTGGCTTTATCACAAGATTGGGTGCTATTTTATACAATTTATAAAGAAACACAAAATGATTGCTTTGTATATATTTAATGTATATAATAAATAAACTATTTATGCACAACTTGAGATATTTTCTACTAGCATGATAAACTAGAATGTTGAAACCGTCGACTCTGAATGACGTTTTATTTAATGTATGATGTCACATATTTGGCCCGAAAACCCTTAGGACCAAAAGTGACCCTTTGGACAATTAAATATTACATCTACATCATCTTTAATGGCCTCAGAATCCAAAGTAATGTTTTTTATTCAGTTAATAAACGAATTTTAAGCATACATTGAGGCTCTAAAGTCCGTTTTTCACATAGGTCTCACATTTGGCCCAAAAATAACCCTTTGGACAATTTCGGACAGTAATAAAATTAAGTAATTTTCATTCCAGATACTTAACCTAACCTGTGGACCATAAAAAACATGTTTCCTTAACTTTATTCCAGAGATATTGTGGAAGACATTCATCTAAATGATAATTTTTAAGTCATTTTTAGACATTTTGGCCTAAATATACCAATTTCGGACAGGTGTCCAAAAAAATTTTTCTTTTAATAATATGGACAATTTATCTGAGATTATTATTCTTTTTACAGAATATAAAATTTTTGTTTCGTTCTTGAGATATCCTGTTTTAACTGAGAGGGTAATTCGAATTATTTTTTCGTAACATTTTTGTCCGCTTCGAAACAGCCGTGAGATGTAACTTTTCTTTTCCTTTAACCTTTCGTATCGCTCAAGAGCATGCAAACCTTTTCTCTTGACTGCTGATTTAAAAGAGAAAATTGATGGAATGCAATCGACATGTTGTGAATCATCTGACTTTTTTCCTACATGAACTTTTAATATTCTGTATATCAGTACATAGTAGCTGTAGAGTTAGTAACTGACTGCTAGCTTACCTGTCATGAAATGGACACTACAGATTCCTGTATTTGTTTTTCACTTTGAGGTCAGCTCTCTTGCCTTAGTGCAGATATTCACTTTTTTCCTTCATTTTCCTAGTCTTGTTAGTAGGGAATCTGTAGACTTAGTTCTTTGTTTCTACCATCTTTCTGTTTTTACAATTTCGAATTGTATAGCACAGTAACTGTCGAACAATCTGCAATCTACTTTTAATGAAATTAAATTAAAGTGTGCTAGCGCTCATATGTTTTGTCTGCCAAGTATTTGCACACGCGCAGTATAATCAAAACAACAATTTATGGAAATTTGGCTTAGCAAGTCATCTATTAAAAATAAAGTTAAATCCTAACCGCCCGCATATCACAGATGACCTGGAACAATGGGACCTAGAGTGGTGCAATTTTTGCCAATGTGAGTACAATTTCACTGGCTATAGATAATTAACTGTGAAAAAGCTAGATATTCTGGGTAAGCAATGTAGTAACTCAGCTTAATATTATTTAATATATTTTTAATATTATAAGTCCCTTGTGAATTGCTGAGTAAATCTCCTTAGATCTATATTCAATATCAAGAGTCTAGTGAAGTTGTACCACCGTCGCTATCTAGGATCCGTTTTGATGATGTATAACAAACTTTCTCCCGTCATGTTGAATCATTATTGTCTGAAAATTATTAAGGCAGATGATTTTTTACGTGATTCACACACCAATACACAGCCCTTAAAATTAGTGTCGGCATTCGGCACTGCCGACGTGATTGCCGACGTAAAATACGAAAATACCGTAGTTACGTCGGCAAAAAAATTGCCGACGTAATTTTGTTGTGAAATTTTTAAAAAACAACAACTCATTTTCAACATCAACGAAGAAAAAAATTAACAAAGAATTAATTTTTATTTTGGCGGACTTTTAAGAACATGTGCTCATGTATATTTCTATCGTACCTGTTCACGTATTATAACCTGGTTTCTACTACCATTTTTTTTGAAAAACAAACTTTTCAACTGATCGCATATTATTCTTTGTAATATTAAAGCCTTTGTGGTGAATTTTTATATCACATTTTCTCTGGCGTAATATGAAAACTGGCATACATTTTTCTTGAGTTCCTTATCCTAAAAGAAACCAGGTCTGCGCATGGGAATGCACACGGGAATGCACACAGTATTCGACGGGTGGTTTATTTCATTCGAAACTGACGGACGGAATAATTTCCTGAATTCACGAAAATAAAATAAAAAGTAAACATGGTGAAAAAGAAAACAGTTCTTTCGTGGAATTTTCCTGAGTTAGGGTTTGAATCGGAAAATCACTAAAGTGTTTTGCAAAGTTTGTAGATCTCATTATCCAAACAACAAAAATAATGAAAATTTGAAAGGAACTGTGGCAAGCAGAATCAAATTGTGGACTGCTGGTACAGAAGTTGTGAAAAAAAAAATTTTACGGATCATCTAAAAAGTAACTTTCACAAAACAGCAGTTCTTGCTCTAAAGTCTTCAACAATTACAAACGCGGTAACAATGAACGCCGTAACAACGGACAACGGAGACACCTCTCGACAAGAAGCCGTCGCTGTTGCATCATCTAGTTCCATTGCTAAATCACAAAGTAATATTATTTCATTGATTCAAGTTGTGAGTAGTAAACAACGTGAACAACTTCGTAAGAAATTTAAACTTGCTTTTTTCATTGCTGTTAATAACCTATCCATGAAACAGTACAAAAAGTTTGGCAAATTTGAGAAAGATGTCCACCACGTTGACATTGGTAACGGATATTTAACTAGTTTTGCTGGAAAAGAAATTTTAAAATATCTTCCAAAGTTGCCCTCCAGGAGAACATTATTGATCCATTAAATAGTGGTGAAAGGAGATATTTCAGCGTTTTGTTTGATGGATCATCTTCTGCCACTCTTGTCGACGAGAAGGAGGTTTACGTTATGAAAACATGTAAAGTTGGTCGACCATCGTATGACGTGATCGCTCTTGAAGAGCCCGAGGAAGCCAGTGCTGATGGATTGAAATGTTCACTCGACAAAGCCCTCACTAAAGGTAATTTTACGAGCGACGAGAGCAAACATGGAACAAGAGGATGATGCTGTTTTAACAGAATCATATCATTCGTACATAATGCGTGGTTCTATAGCGCAAAGTATGACACAAGCTAAAAATGAATTTCTTATCATCTTGGGCGAACTGGAAGAATCGTTAAAAACCAGAATGGAAGAGATTATTGAGAATCTGATCTTTGTCGCTGCAGCATCCATACTTGACACTAAATCATATGCATACAAAACACCACAAGATATCATGGAATCTGTAATGGTAATCTCTGATCATTTTAAGCATCCTTTGGAAGCTAGTTGTGATCTTTCGAAGCTTGGTGACGAAATGGAGACATTACATAGTTATATTCTAAAATTCTGTTCCCATGTTAATCCGACTAAAACATGGCAACAAGTTTTCGCATCGAAACAACGCCTGGATAATATTAAACATGTAATCAAAATATCCATAGTGCTACCAATATCAAATGCTGAAGTTGAACGGGTGTTTTCTTTCTTTACAAGAATAGTTCGAAAGGATCGTCTATCAAACAAAAATGAAACGTTGGAAATGCTGTTGCAGTTACGTGGTTGTCACTTCACTGATGATGCATATGACAAGGCCATCGATCTTTTTCTTTCCACTTACCCTAACTGAGAAGTGCGTAAAAGATCACGACGTCCAGTTGGCTATAGCATAAAAAAGAAGACCCCAAAACTCCAACTAAAAAATCGGCTTGTTTATCGACAGTAGCAGTGAGGATGATTCGGAACAGCAGCCCCCTGCCCTATTGCTGGACGATATCAATATCGAAGAGATCAGTGATGACGACTGGACAGACAGCAGTGACTCCGATTGAACATGTGACATTTTTGTCAGGATTTGTGTGACAGTGATATTTGATACAGTCTTTCTATTTTGCCTTTTTGTTAGAATTACAACCAATGAAACCGTTGTTTATATCATATAAGGAGATTTTAATACGTCGTTGTTTTTCTTCTGCTTTATTTATTTTCAGAACTGTGACAGTTTTTTTTTCGAGATTTTAAAAAGTACAACTTAAAAATAATTACTGAAATTTCTGTAGCGCCTTAGGCCATTGCCATTGACTGATATATTTAATGTATTTTAAGGTGGAAAGAAATTTCATCATAATGTTAATTGTGGTATTGTTTGAGCTTCTCCCACTCATTGCGACTGAAGAATAATTACACTCAATTTTCAGTAAGTTAGGTCATTATCACTAAAATTATTCAAGTTACAGAAATACCGTGGTGCCATTCGATTCGTAATAATAATAATCGAAAAATTGTATATCGTATTAAAAAGAAGTCTGGAAGTTCTCTCTCCCACAAGACACAGCAGGCAATAAGTCAGCCCTGCCCTCGGTTTTGTGAGGAGAGATGTTCTGCGAAGACTCTATAAATTGAGTCTCCTGTACAGTTTTGCTTCATGGTGAACTGTGCCGGTGACAAGCATTTTCGAAACATGTCACCGGCGACTTCTGCAATATACAACTTATTGATGCCCTGACCTTCAGTTCGTAAATAGCACGTGCACAACGTACTTCCTAATGAGTTCGTCTCGAAACATATAGAAAGCCAGTTGGCAGTGAACTATTAACTTAACGAAGTACACCATTGGGAAGGTAGGTCAATGGGACTTGTACTCCGTTTCCATTTGTCATCGTCTTAGGAGATCAATACATTGAATTTATGTGAGGTCTAGCCCCAATACAAGGTGAATGACGAAAGTTTTTGCCAGCTGAAAAATTTTACTACAAAAAAAAAAAATGCCGACGCAAATCAGTTGAAATGTATCTCACGTCGACAGTTTTAATTGCCAACGTAAAAAAATTCTAATTTTAAGGGCTGAATACAGAATGATTTTTACATAACATGGGTTTCTGACAGGCGATTTTCGTCTTGAAATTGCTGCTAAATTTTTCTTACCATGTGTAATACACCTGAATTAATTGTACAAGAGTATATATATATCAAAAATAATAAAGCCAAAATATAATATTGAGAAATACTTCAATTGCTATTATTTGCAAGGAAAAATTTAAAAATTTAAAAATTTAAAAATATTAAAAATAAAATAAATCATTAATGTTGTAGATATTGGTGTGTGTAGATATAATTGAGTGGAAAAGAAAACATCACCAGTTTCATCAATTAAATATATTCACGACGTTACAGCCGTATACGGCCATTATCAATCATTTATATACAGATACTATTTCGTAAAAGATTATTTAAACATTACGATATTACGATACAATTATCGTACGACATATTAATCAGCGAATAGGAATAGCGGAACAGATGCAATATTTCTATTTAAACATTAATATACCCCGTCCAACCCATGCTAGCATGGGAAAACGGACGTTAAGCTGAGAATGATGAATGATGATGAAACAGGTGGATGGTGTTGCCATGTTGCCCTTGATCGCAGTCTAGCTAACGCCTTTTTATCGCTTCACGAAAAAATCTGGTTAGATAACTGTCCTACGGAATTTAAACCATTGTATTACAGAAGATATGTTGATGATGTCTTTGTTCTCTTTTTATCACCTGAGCATCTGCCTCTCTTCAAGGCTTACATGAACAACAGGCATACCAACATATCTTTTACGTCAGAATGTGAAAGTAACAATTGTTTACCATTTCTTGATGTCAATATTAAACGTGAAAATAATAATTTTGTAACCACAATTTACAGAAAACCAACTTTTAGTGGTGTATACACTAATTTTGCTTGTTTTTTGCCTGACGAGTATAAAACAGGTCTTGTAATGACACTGGTTTTTAGAATTTTCAGAATTGTGACAGATTTTTCAAACTTTTCATGTCGAAATGAAAAACTTGAAGCAAATATTGTTAAGAAATGGCTATCCTTCTAGCTTAATCGACCGCTGCACTAAGGGATCGTCCACAAATTTCGTCTAAATTCGGCTCATTTTAAATCGTCTTGTAAATTTGTTTTGTTCGTCTTAACTCTTTCATACGAGACGATTTTTTGTGATAACATTGTAGTGTCTTAACCGTCTTAATTCGTCTCATATCGTCTCCTGATAGTCACAAATTCGTCTCCGAATATCATATTTTAAAAACAAATTCGTCTCCGAATCGTCTCATTTCGTCTATGAATTTTCTTAATTCGTCTCAAATCGTCTCAATTCGTCTCTGCCTATAATAAATTTGTCTCAAAAGTTGAAAATATTTTCGAACACTTCCGTGAGTTTAACACGAAACTTTAAAATCTTGGCCAGGAGACCCAGCGTGATTTTGTTCCGTGAAAAGAAATTATTCCATTGTTCTAGCGGAACGGCAGTGGCATAGCCTAGTTAACTAAGCTTTCTTCTTCGAGTTGATAAAATGAGTTTCTCTCAAACTAAAGCTTAGACGCGAACGAATGACTCAGCGGAAACCCCGAGTTTAAATCGAACAATGTGACTAATCGCTTCGGAGGACATTTTAATTTATCTGTGAGTTGTTTACCAAGCTTGGTCAAATCTTACTTTGGTAAAAACTTTGTAGAATACTAATGTTTGTTAGGGTGAGTGAAACCACTCGCTGGAATATTCGGGATGAAACTCGTTCGATTGTTGAATGTTACGGTCTGTATATTTATCAAACTTGGCAACATTTTATCACAGCAAACTTCTTCGTTCGAAGCTGGAACTATGTTGTGGAAAAGCGAACCAAATCTCACAAAAAAATATTATTATTGGTCGTGACAGATGGAATAATCTTGAGTTATTTTCGATATTTACTGGTAAGTATATCTGAAACTGAATTTAGCCATAAATATTCTTTAAGATTAGGATTCTTTAAAAATGTTGTTAGGAAGGAATATATAGATATTAAATATAGATAGTTAGATGCGAAACATAGCTCGTCTTTACTGGGAGATATATTCGAAATGGCTAGCGTTCCTCCGCAAACGTCACATGATCGAAAAACATTAAAATTAGCCAATCAAAAATTGCCAAAAATTTTCTTGAGGTAGAAAATAGCCTTAACATGGTATTCATTAATTAAGATCAGGGATAAAAGCAAAATTTTATGTCAAGATGTTTGTTCTCAGGTGTATTTAGGTGTATTTAGGTGTATTCTGCCTGTAATGGTGTTCGTACATTTCAGTATATTAGCTCTTTTTAACTTAATACATTTAAATGTTATGTTGGGGAGCTAAGAGAAACCGTCCTTTTCGAATTTTTCAAGAAGAAAAATGTAACAATTTTTATCTTCTGCTCTGTGTTCGAATCGTGATTCATTCATTGGTTTCAGAGGGTCAGAGCACACGTGCGAGTGAGTTGTCGTTTTTTTTATCAGTTTGATTCTTTTTTTAAGTATGTTATGAGAAACATAAACATGCTGAACCTATAACCCGAAGAAAAGTTAAAATAGGGAGTTAATAAATTTTAGATATTTCTATTAACTATGATAAATCATAGTTAGAAATATCTAAAATTTATTTTGTAAGACATTTTATTTTGTAAGGGAATAAAAAAAGTGCGAGAATAAAAAAGCGCGGAATAAATTAGAACAAATTCTTTTTCAAACAATATTAAAATAAAAACTTAAAATACGAAGACAAGTCAGAATAAGGAGCTAAAAAATTTTATCTGAAATTTCCACGGTTTTAGGAAATCAATCATCTCAACATTTTACGTTATGCACGTTTATTTTTATAAGAAACCAGTCCATAAATACGTAGCTAAATACGTATGCAAAAACACTTTTACTTTGACCTTTCTGTGCCTAAGGTTTTTTATAGAATGCGAGAAAAAAAAAGTTCGGAACGTGAGAATTGACCTAAATAATTTCGTCTATTTATTTTATCAATCCGTGGTGTCCCTTATTTTCTGACTTGCCTTTCGACATTTTGAGTTAATGATTTCATTTAAATTGTTTTTTATATTATTTTCAAAATTCCTCCTTATGCTCCTTCCTGGCCTTCTGCAAATTATTCCCATTCTTCGTGGTGACAACACGTTTTTATTTTTGCCACCATTCAACCTGCCACCTGCTAATTCGGCAAGGGTGAAACGCTTACCCAGCTCTTTTTTAATTAACGCGGAGCATGGGTTAATTTTGCGTAGCGGGTTTTTTTTACCAACGGGTGGTGTGGCTTGCGGAGTTGCGACTTGCGGCCGTGCTTCAACATGCGTGGTCTCCATGCCCATGTCATCATGTTCTGTGGGCAAGAAAAGTAGCGGATCAAAATTATTTTCCAGCATCTCAACATAACTATTCGGTGGCTGGGTAATTGTTGCTGGCAAGGGCAATGGTTCCTGGTAAATTTTATTTTTAGCCTCGTATAAGTTCTTTTTTTCATGATGTAACTCTCAAGCACAGCAGTTCTTGCGCTTAGAGCGTCTACTTTTGTGTCCAACTTCTGACACAGGCCCCAGTATCAAATCAGTGTTTCTTTTTGTTTCGTGGATTACCTGTGCCAGGCTTTTGACTGCTTTGGATGCAAATACCAAGTCCAAGGATTTTAGTTGATCACTTGGTAGGTGGCTCTCATCCGTAATCTCTTTGCTAGAATCTGCTACGCTATCTTCCACATTACCTGTGGGCTCTTCTTCACTGGCTTCCTCTTCACTGGCTTCCTCTTCACTGGCTTCCTCCATGTATTCGTACATGACCGAGTTGCCGCATCGTGTGGTAACCTTCGCAAAAAGTAAGTTTTGGAAAGTTTAAAAACTGGATAAGTCTAATAAACGGGCTTTGGGAGATATTCTTTACCGGATAAACCTTTTGCTTATTAAATATGTGTTTTTAGTCTGAAATTGTTCTTATTTTATTCTTATTTTCAACAAATATCAGCCTTATTGTTCTTATAAAATTAAATAATTGTTTCTTAGTAATTCTAGAGTTGCAATATATCTTTAAAAAAAACATGTGTTGTCAAAATTATGCATCATTCACGCGATACAATGCAACGTCTTCTGTATGAAATCGAATTCGAACGTGATAAAAAAAAGAAAACATAGAAAACAAAAACCATTTTTGCATACACTTAATGTGACTATGATATGACAAAAATAGAATCTATTTACCTTTGCGTTAAATTCATCGTTAACATCAACAATGAACTTTGTTTTTCGAACCCTGTCAAAAATATATGACCCATTTGTAAAATATTTTAGGGTGCTTGTATAACGGGAAGTTTTTTGAATTGATGGCATTCCTTGACACCAACGACCGTTTTAGAATTGGCATCCTCACATTGTTTGTGTCAAGCCAACAGTCGTACGATTTTGCATAGCCTGTCCAAGTAACTTTCAGCCTCTCCCCACTATTCTCTACGACTACAGCATTAAGCCAATGCCTAGTTTCGGGATCTAAGGCTTGGACTGAGGACTTAACTTTGTACTCCATCTAAAAGGACGCGTAGATAGCTATTTGTATACACTCTACATAAATAAGTATTTCTGAAAGACGGACTGTCTCGCGTCCAAAAAATATAAGAATATTGCTTACTTTTTCTTTATATCGCTACCACGTAAAATTATAACTATAGCTAGCTTGCTAGCTAGTTTTTACTATATATCGACGACAATTAAGAACAAATCTTTCAGCAACGTATCCAAAAGAAAACTTTATTAATATTAAGAACTTTTCCAAAAAAATATTAAATAATGTATATCATATAGCTATAGCTAGTCTCCACTCTAAGCTAAAACCCTTGGTTTACACTGTTCGCGCCTTTTTATCGAAATAATCCTGCAATCTCGTCCCCAGATCTTTTTGCGCTTTGTCTTTTTATATGAAAAAATTGACTGTTTTGTTGCTGATTCAGCTTTATAGTGTGTTCATGAATACGTGCCGATCTGGATACTATTTTAAAGGACGTTCACAATTTTCGGCTAAAATCAATCGCAAAAGTTACTCCCCGCTAAAAAATTACAAGTTTTTTCTCTTGGTTTGTAAGAGAGTTGATATCCTGGATTGTTCTTATTGTACGGGAAAATTCTTAGTCAGGTGATTCTTAGTTTTAAAATTAATGATTTGAGCCTTACGCTGTTCTTATTTTGTTCTTTTTCGTCAAAATCGGAAGCTCGTGTTCTTAAACAAACACGTGTGGACACAAAAACAGTGAAATTAACATATACTCGGGCTACTTAAGGCCAGTCCTTTTTTATTTTGGGGTCATTTTCAATATCTCAAGTTATGAAGAATCTGGCATAATTTATTGTGCACCATATCATTATATGTAAAGTAAAACGCAGATTCAACTTTTCTGAAAAATTTCGATGACGTCATAGGCCAAAAACGCCCTTTACCCGCGCTTTTTTTCAAGCGGTTTTCCGCATCATTAAGATGAAGATATCACGTAGTCAATTTCAACAAATAGCTTTAGATTTACTAGAATGCGCGTTTTCGACATTTTCGCGATTTATATAAACTTGGTACAGGGTTATCCTGTAAATAGACCACGTAAGACGCGCTTTTACACCCTTTCTCGCAAAAATCGCAATTGTTCAATGACGCGGAAAACCGCTTGGAAAAAAACGCGGATAAAGGCCGTTTTTGGTCTATGACGCCATCGAAATTTTTCAGAAAAGTTGAATTCTGCGTTTTACTTTACATATAATGATATGGTACCCAATAAATTATGCCAGATTCTTCATAACTTGAGATATTGAAAATGACCCCGAAATAAAAAAGGACTGGCCTTAAGTAGCCCGAGTAGCAAATATGTCCATTAATGGTCCATTAACCTCATGTGTCGGGTTTTGTCTGCTTCTGAAAAAAAAGCGTATCTGCAGCCATGATTGCAGACATCATATTTTGTTGTAAGGCAGGGCATGATGCGCGATGCACTAGAAATATTTCGGCATAGTTGTGACTGTACCATCTCGATGAGCGTTTTATAGTACCTGCAAAAAATCGCTCATTTTAAATCGTTTTGTTAAATTTGTTTTGTTCGTCTTAACTCTTTCATACGAGACGATTTTTTGTGATAACATTTGTATAGTGTCTTAACCGTCTTTAATTCGTCTCATATCGTCTCCTGATAGTCACAAATTCGTCTCCGAAATATCATATTTTAAAAACACAATTCGTCTCCGAATCGTCTCATTTCGTCTATGAATTTTCTTAATTCGTCTCAAATCGTCTCAATTCGTCTCTGCTATAATAAATTGTCTCAAAAGTTGAAAAATATTTTCGAACACTTCCGTGAGTTTAACACGAAACTTTTAAAAATCTTGGCCAGGAGACCAGCGTGATTTTGTTCCGTGAAAAAGAAATTATTCCATTGTTCTAGCGGAACGGCAGTGGCATAGCCTAGTTAACTAAGCTTTCTTCTTCGAGTTGATAAAATGAGTTTCTCTCAAACTAAAGCTTAGACGCGAACGAATGACTCAGCGGAAACCCCGAGTTTAATCGAACAATGTGACTAATCGCTTCGGAGGACATTTTAATTTATCTGTGAGTTGTTTACCAAGCTTGGTCAAATCTTACTTTGGTAAAAACTTTGTAGAATACTAATGTTTGTTAGGGTGAGTGAAACCACTCGCTGAATATTCGGGATGAAACTCGTTCGATTGTTGAATGTTACGGTCTGTATATTTATCAAACTTGGCAACATTTATCACAGCAAACTTTTCGTTCGAAGCTGGGAACTTATGTTTGGGGAAAAGCGAACCAAATCTCACAAAAAATATTATTATTTGTCGTGACAGATGGAATAATCTTGAGTTATTTTCGATATTTACTGGTAAGTATATCTGAAACTGAATTTAGCCATAAATATTCTTTAAGATTAGGATTCTTTAAAAATGTTGTTAGGAAGGAATATATAGATATTAAATATAGATAGTTAGATGCGAAACATAGCTCGTCTTTACTGGGAGATATATTCGAAATGGCTATGCGTTCCTCCGCAAACGTCACATGATCGAAAAACATTAAAATTAGCCAATCAAAAAATTGCCAAAAATTTTCTTTGAGGTAGAAATAGCCTTAACATGTGTATTCATTAATTAAGATCAGGGATAAAAGCAAAATTTATGTCAAGATGTTTGTTCTCAGGTGTATTTAGGTGTATTTAGGTGTATTCTGCCTGAATGGTTCGTACATTTCAGTATATTAGCTCTTTTTAACTTAATACATTAAATGTTATGTTGGGAGCTAAGAGAAACCGTCCTTTTCGAATTTTTCAAGAAGAAAATGTAACAATTTTTATCTTCTGCTCTGTGTTCGAATCGTGATTCATTCATTGGTTTCAGAGGGTCAGAGCACACGTGCGAGTGAGTTGTCGTTTTTTTTATCAGTTTGATTCTTTTTTTAAGTATGTTATGAGAAACATAAACATGCTGAACTATAACCCGAAAAAAGTTAAAATAGGGAGTTAATAAATTTTAGATATTTCTATTAACTATGATAAATCATAGTTAGAAAATATCTAAAATTTATTTTGTAAGACATTTTATTTTGTAAGGGAATAAAAAAAGTGCAGGAATAAAAAAGCGCGAATAAATTAGAACAAATTCTTTTTCAAACAATATTAAATAAAAACTTAAAATACGAAGACAAGTCAGAATAAGGAGCTAAAAAATTTTATCTGAAATTTCCACGGTTTTTAGGAAATCAATCATCTCAACATTTTACGTTATGCACGTTTATTTTTATAAGAACCAGTCCATAAATACGTAGCTAAATACGTATGCAAAAACACTTTTACTTTGACCTTTCTTGTTGCCTAAGGTTTTTTTATAGAATGCGAGAAAAAAAAAGTTCGGAACGTGAGAATTGACCTAAATAATTTCGTCTATTATTTTTATCAATCCGTGGTGTCCCTTATTTTCTGACTTGCCTTTCGACATTTTGAGTTAATGATTTCATTTAAATTGTTTTTATATTATTTTTCAAATTCCTCCTTATGCTCCTTCCTGGCCTTCTGCAAAATTATTCCCATTCTTCGTGGTGACAACACGTTTTTATTTTTGCCACCATTCAACCTGCCACCTGCTAATTCGGCAAGGGTGAAACGCTTACCCAGCTCTTTTTTAATTAACGCGGACATGGGTTAATTTTGCGTAGCGGGTTTTTTTTACCAACGGGTGGTGTGGCTTGCGGAGTTGCGACTTGCGGCCTGCTTCAACATGCGTGGTCTCCATGCCCATGTCATCATGTTCTGTGGGCAAGAAAAGTAGCGGATTCAAAATTATTTTCCAGCATCTCAACATAACTATCGGTGGCTGGGTAATTGTTGCTGGCAAGGGCAATGGTTCCTGGTAAATTTTATTTTTAGCCTCGTATAAGTTTCTTTTTTTCATGATGTAACTCTCAAACAGCAGTTCTTGCGCTTAGAGCGTCTACTTTTGTGTCCAACTTCTGAAATATCCATAGTGCTACCAATATCAAATGCTGAAGTTGAACGGGTGTTTTCTTTCTTTACAAGAATAGTTCGAAAGGATCGTCTATCAAACAAAAATGAAACGTTGGAAATGCTGTTGCAGTTACGTGGTTGTCACTTCACTGATGATGCATATGACAAGGCCATCGATCTTTTTCTTTCCACTTACCCTAACTGAGAAGTGCGTAAAAGATCACGACGTCCAGTTGGCTATAGCATAAAAAAGAAGACCCCCAAAACTCCAACTAAAAAAATCGGCTTGTTTATCGACAGTAGCAGTGAGGATGATTCGGAACAGCAGCCCCCTGCCCTATTGCTGGACGATATCAATATCGAAGAGATCAGTGATGACGACTGGACAGACAGCAGTGACTCCGATTGAAACATCGCCTGACATTTTTGTCAGGATTTTGTTGTGACAGTGATATTTGATACAGTCTTTCTATTTGCCTTTTTGTTAGAATTACAACCAATGAAACCGTTGTTTATATCGATATAAGGAGATTTTAATACGTCGTTGTTTTTCTTCTGCTTTATTTATTTCAGAACTGTGACAGTTTTTTTTTCGAGATTTTAAAAAGTACAACTTAAAAATAATTACTGAAATTTCTTGTAGCGCCTTAGGCCATTGCATTGACTGATATATTTAATGTATTTTAAGGTGGAAAGAAATTTCATCATAATCGTTAATTGTGGTATTGTTTGAGCTTCTCCCACTTCATTGCGACTGAAGAATAATTACACTCAATTTTCAGTAAGTTAGGTCCTTATCACTAAAATTATTCAAGTTACAGAAATACCGTGGTGCCATTCGATTCGTAATAATAATAATCGAAAATTGTATATCGTATTAAAAAGAGTCTGGAAGTTCTCTCTCCCACAAGACACAGCAGGGCAATAAGTCAGCCCTGCCCTCGGTTTTCGTGAGGAGAGAATCGTTCTGCGAGACTCTATAAATTGGGAGTCTCCATGTACAGTTTTTGCTTCATCGGTTGAACTGTTGCCCGGTGACAAGCCATTATTCGAAAACATGTCACCGGCGACTTCTGCAATATACAACTTATTGATGCCCTGACCTTCAGTTCGTAAATAGCACTGTGCACAACGTACTTTCCTAATGAGTTCGTCTCGAAACATATAGAAAGCCAGTTGGCAGTGAACTATTAACTTAACGAAGTACACCATTGGGGAAGGTAGGTCAATGGACTTGTACTCCGTTTCATTTGTCATCGTCTTAGGAGATCAATACATTGAATTTATGTGAGGTCTAAGCCCCAATACAAGGTGAATGGACGAAAGTTTTTGCCAGCTGAAAAATTTTACTACAAAAAAAAAAAAATGCCGACGCAAATCAGTTGAAATGTTATCTCACGTCGACAGTTTAATTGCCAACGTAAAAAAATTTCTAATTTTAAGGGCTGAATACAGAATGATTTTTACATAACATGGGTTTCTGACAGGCGATTTTTCGTCTTGAAATTGCTGCTAAATTTTTCTTACCATGTGTAATACACCTGAATTAATTGTACAAGAGTATATTATATATCAAAAATAATAAAGCCAAAAATATAATATTGAGAAATACTTCAATTGCTATTTATTGCAAGGGAAAATTTAAAAATTAAAAATTTAAAAATATTAAAAATAAAATAAATCATTAATGTTGTAGATATTGGTGTGTGTAGATATATTGAGTGGAAAAGAAACATCACCAGTTTCATCAATTAAATATATTCACGACGTTACAGCCGTATACGGCCATTATCAATCATTTATATACAGATACTATTGTCGTAAAAGATTATTTAAACATTACGATATTACGATACAATTATCGTACGACATATTAATCAGCGAATAGGAATAGCGGAACAGATGCAATATTTCTATTTAAACATTAATATACCCCGTCCAACCCATGCTAGCATGGAAAACGGACGTTAAGCTGAGAATGATGAATGATGGATGAAACAGGTGGATGGTGTTGCCATGTTGCCCTTGATCGCAGTCTAGCTAACGCCTTTTTATCGCTTCACGAAAAAATCTGGTTAGATAACTGTCCTACGGAATTTAAACCATTGTATTACAGAAGATATGTTGATGATGTCTTTGTTCTCTTTTTATCACCTGAGCATCTGCCTCTCTTCAAGGCTTACATGAACAACAGGCATACCAACATATCTTTTACGTCAGAATGTGAAAGTAACAATTGTTTACCATTTCTTGATGTCAATATTAAACGTGAAAATAATAATTTTGTAACCACAATTTACAGAAAACCAACTTTTAGTGGTGTATACACTAATTTTGCTTGTTTTTTGCCTGACGAGTATAAAACAGGTCTTGTAATGACACTGGTTTTTAGAATTTTCAGAATTGTGACAGATTTTTCAACTTTTCATGTCGAAATGAAAAACTTGAAGCAAATATTGTTAAGAAATGGCTATCCTTCTAGCTTAATCGACCGCTGCACTAAGGGATCGTCCACAAATTTCGTCTAAATTCGGCTCATTTTAAATCGTCTTGTAAATTTGTTTTGTTCGTCTTAACTCTTTCATACGAGACGATTTTTTGTGATAACATTGTAGTGTCTTAACCGTCTTAATTCGTCTCATATCGTCTCCTGATAGTCACAA
This sequence comes from Hydractinia echinata, assembly GCA_030067915.1. Classification (NCBI taxonomy): domain Eukaryota; kingdom Metazoa; phylum Cnidaria; class Hydrozoa; order Anthoathecata; family Hydractiniidae; genus Hydractinia; species Hydractinia echinata. Next base: position 913,455 of record JASGCC010000080.1, read on the forward strand.
ATTCGTCTCCGAATATCATATTTTAAAAACAAATTCGTCTCCGAATCGTCTCATTTCGTCTATGAATTTTCTTAATTCGTCTCAAATCGTCTCAATTCGTCTCTGCTATAATAAATTTGTCTCAAAAGTTGAAAAATATTTTCGAACACTTCCGTGAGTTTAACACGAAACTTTAAAAATCTTGGCCAGGAGACCCAGCGTGATTTTGTTCCGTGAAAAAGAAATTATTCCATTGTTCTAGCGGAACGGCAGTGGCATAGCCTAGTTAACTAAGCTTTCTTCTTCGAGTTGATAAAATGAGTTTCTCTCAAACTAAAGCTTAGACGCGAACGAATGACTCAGCGGAAACCCCGAGTTTAAATCGAACAATGTGACTAATCGCTTCGGAGGACATTTTAATTTATCTGTGAGTTGTTTACCAAGCTTGGTCAAATCTTACTTTGGTAAAAACTTTGTAGAATACTAATGTTTGTTAGGGTGAGTGAAACCACTCGCTGGAATATTCGGGATGAAACTCGTTCGATTGTTGAATGTTACGGTCTGTATATTTATCAAACTTGGCAACATTTTATCACAGCAAACTTCTTCGTTCGAAGCTGGAACTATGTTGTGGAAAAGCGAACCAAATCTCACAAAAATATTATTATTGGTCGTGACAGATGGAATAATCTTGAGTTATTTTCGATATTTACTGGTAAGTATATCTGAAACTGAATTTAGCCATAAATATTCTTTAAGATTAGGATTCTTTAAAAATGTTGTTAGGAAGGAATATATAGATATTAAATATAGATAGTTAGATGCGAAACATAGCTCGTCTTTACTGGGAGATATATTCGAAATGGCTAGCGTTCCTCCGCAAACGTCACATGATCGAAAAACATTAAAATTAGCCAATCAAAAATTGCCAAAAATTTTCTTGAGGTAGAAAATAGCCTTAACATGGTATTCATTAATTAAGATCAGGGATAAAAGCAAAATTTATGTCAAGATGTTTGTTCTCAGGTGTATTTAGGTGTATTTAGGTGTATTCTGCCTGTAATGGTTCGTACATTTCAGTATATTAGCTCTTTTTAACTTAATACATTTAAATGTTATGTTGGGGAGCTAAGAGAAACCGTCCTTTTCGAATTTTTCAAGAAGAAAAATGTAACAATTTTTATCTTCTGCTCTGTGTTCGAATCGTGATTCATTCATTGGTTTCAGAGGGTCAGAGCACACGTGCGAGTGAGTTGTCGTTTTTTTTATCAGTTTGATTCTTTTTTTAAGTATGTTATGAGAAACATAAACATGCTGAACCTATAACCCGAAGAAAAGTTAAAATAGGGAGTTAATAAATTTTAGATATTTCTATTAACTATGATAAATCATAGTTAGAAATATCTAAAATTTATTTTGTAAGACATTTTATTTTGTAAGGGAATAAAAAAAGTGCGAGAATAAAAAAGCGCGGAATAAATTAGAACAAATTCTTTTTCAAACAATATTAAAATAAAAACTTAAAATACGAAGACAAGTCAGAATAAGGAGCTAAAAAATTTTATCTGAAATTTCCACGGTTTTAGGAAATCAATCATCTCAACATTTTACGTTATGCACGTTTATTTTTATAAGAAACCAGTCCATAAATACGTAGCTAAATACGTATGCAAAAACACTTTTACTTTGACCTTTCTGTGCCTAAGGTTTTTTATAGAATGCGAGAAAAAAAAGTTCGGAACGTGAGAATTGACCTAAATAATTTCGTCTATTTATTTTATCAATCCGTGGTGTCCCTTATTTTCTGACTTGCCTTTCGACATTTTGAGTTAATGATTTCATTTAAATTGTTTTTTATATTATTTTCAAATTCCTCCTTATGCTCCTTCCTGGCCTTCTGCAAAATTATTCCCATTCTTCGTGGTGACAACACGTTTTTATTTTTGCCACCATTCAACCTGCCACCTGCTAATTCGGCAAGGGTGAAACGCTTACCCAGCTCTTTTTTAATTAACGCGGAGCATGGGTTAATTTTGCGTAGCGGGTTTTTTTTACCAACGGGTGGTGTGGCTTGCGGAGTTGCGACTTGCGGCCGTGCTTCAACATGCGTGGTCTCCATGCCCATGTCATCATGTTCTGTGGGCAAGAAAAGTAGCGGATCAAAATTATTTTCCAGCATCTCAACATAACTATTCGGTGGCTGGGTAATTGTTGCTGGCAAGGGCAATGGTTCCTGGTAAATTTTATTTTTAGCCTCGTATAAGTTTCTTTTTTTCATGATGTAACTCTCAAGCACAGCAGTTCTTGCGCTTAGAGCGTCTACTTTTGTGTCCAACTTCTGACACAGGCCCAGTATCAAATCAGTGTTTCTTTTTGTTTCGTGGATTACCTGTGCCAGGCTTTTGACTGCTTTGGATGCAAATACCAAGTCCAAGGATTTTAGTTGATCACTTGGTAGGTGGCTCTCATCCGTAATCTCTTTGCTAGAATCTGCTACGCTATCTTCCACATTACCTGTGGGCTCTTCTTCACTGGCTTCCTCTTCACTGGCTTCCTCTTCACTGGCTTCCTCCATGTATTCGTACATGACCGAGTTGCCGCATCGTGTGGTAACCTTCGCAAAAAGTAAGTTTTGGAAAGTTTAAAAACTGGATAAGTCTAAATAAACGGGCTTTGGGAGATATTCTTTACCGGATAAACCTTTTGCTTATTAAATATGTGTTTTTAGTCTGAAATTGTTCTTATTTTATTCTTATTTTCAACAAATATCAGCCTTATTGTTCTTATAAAAATTAAATAATTGTTTCTTAGTAATTCTAGAGTTGCAATATATCTTTAAAAAAAACATGTGTTGTCAAAATTATGCATCATTCACGCGATACAATGCAACGTCTTCTGTATGAAATCGAATTCGAACGTGATAAAAAAAAGAAAACATAGAAAACAAAAACCATTTTTGCATACACTTAATGTGACTATGATATGACAAAAATAGAATCTATTTACCTTTGCGTTAAATTCATCGTTAACATCAACAATGAACTTTGTTTTTCGAACCCTGTCAAAAATAATATGACCCATTTGTAAATATTTAGGGTGCTTGTATAACGGGAAGTTTTTTGAATTGATGGCATTCCTTGACACCAACGACCGTTTTAGAATTGGCATCCTCACATTGTTTGTGTCAAGCCAACAGTCGTACGATTTTGCATAGCCTGTCCAAGTAACTTTCAGCCTCTCCCCACTATTCTCTACGACTACAGCATTAAGCCAATGCCTAGTTTCGGGATCTAAGGCTTGGACTGAGGACTTAACTTTGTACTCCATCTAAAAGGACGCGTAGATAGCTATTTGTATACACTCTACATAAATAAGTATTTCTGAAAGACGGACTGTCTCGCGTCCAAAAAATATAAGAATATTGCTTACTTTTTCTTTATATCGCTACCACGTAAAATTATAACTATAGCTAGCTTGCTAGCTAGTTTTTACTATATATCGACGACAATTAAGAACAAATCTTTCAGCAACGTATCCAAAAGAAAACTTTATTAATATTAAGAACTTTTCCAAAAAAATATTAAATAATGTATATCATATAGCTATAGCTAGTCTCCACTCTAAGCTAAAACCCTTGGTTTACACTGTTCGCGCCTTTTTATCGAAATAATCCTGCAATCTCGTCCCCAGATCTTTTTGCGCTTTGTCTTTTTATATGAAAAAATTGACTGTTTTGTTGCTGATTCAGCTTTATAGTGTGTTCATGAATACGTGCCGATCTGGATACTATTTTAAAGGACGTTCACAATTTTCGGCTAAAATCAATCGCAAAAGTTACTCCCCGCTAAAAAATTACAAGTTTTTTCTCTTGGTTTGTAAGAGAGTTGATATCCTGGATTGTTCTTATTGTACGGGAAAATTCTTAGTCAGGTGATTCTTAGTTTTAAAATTAATGATTTGAGCCTTACGCTGTTCTTATTTTGTTCTTTTTCGTCAAAATCGGAAGCTCGTGTTCTTAAACAAACACGTGTGGACACAAAAACAGTGAAATTAACATATACTCGGGCTACTTAAGGCCAGTCCTTTTTTATTTTGGGGTCATTTTCAATATCTCAAGTTATGAAGAATCTGGCATAATTTATTGTGCACCATATCATTATATGTAAAGTAAAACGCAGATTCAACTTTTCTGAAAAATTTCGATGACGTCATAGGCCAAAAACGCCCTTTACCCGCGCTTTTTTTCAAGCGGTTTTCCGCATCATTAAGATGAAGATATCACGTAGTCAATTTCAACAAATAGCTTTAGATTTACTAGAATGCGCGTTTTCGACATTTTCGCGATTTATATAAACTTGGTACAGGGTTATCCTGTAAATAGACCACGTAAGACGCGCTTTTACACCCTTTCTCGCAAAAATCGCAATTGTTCAATGACGCGGAAAACCGCTTGGAAAAAAACGCGGATAAAGGCCGTTTTTGGTCTATGACGCCATCGAAATTTTTCAGAAAAGTTGAATTCTGCGTTTTACTTTACATATAATGATATGGTACCCAATAAATTATGCCAGATTCTTCATAACTTGAGATATTGAAAATGACCCCGAAATAAAAAAGGACTGGCCTTAAGTAGCCCGAGTAGCAAATATGTCCATTAATGGTCCATTAACCTCATGTGTCGGGTTTTGTCTGCTTCTGAAAAAAAAGCGTATCTGCAGCCATGATTGCAGACATCATATTTTGTTGTAAGGCAGGGCATGATGCGCGATGCACTAGAAATATTTCGGCATAGTTGTGACTGTACCATCTCGATGAGCGTTTTATAGTGACCTGCAAAAAAATCACTATGTTGTGGTGTTGGACACGTGCCTCCAAATTCTCTTATCACGTCTAAAAATTGGTTCTTCCGAAGTGGCAAGGATGAGCAATGGTCACAATCTGTGCTAGTACAACGTACAAACTCAATTTGATACGCTTTCCTCGTACAATGCTTCACGAAAAAGCGGTATTTCTGTTGTAGCTCTGTAAATTCAACAGATGATTTTATCGATTTTCTGGATGCAACACAAAATCTTTTGATAGTATCGTGCGCGCACTTGATATCCTGCAGCAATGGATTTGTAGATAGGAAGGTTTCTACTTTTATTGGAAAACCATCATATATTTTATTGTTCCAAAACTTTGAGCAAACCGTTGCAGCATTGTCGAGGACGTTTAACCATTTTTCAGAATCATTTGGATTAGGTGTTTTTCCATCAACCTCAACGGGAAGCGTTACTCCTACCAGCTGCTGGGTAAGGAAAGACCAACATCTTTCTATAGGATTAAAACGGGAGTGCCCCGGAGCGTAACATTGAACGATCAAACAATCTAAACGTAAATTCAACCACAAATAACCCAACGACATCAGGTTAACTACTGCTTTTGTTGACCAGTCGGGGCCTCCATCTGCAATTGCAACGACGTTATAAACATTTTTAATTTTTTTTTCTTGTTGCAAAAGATGAAGAAGATAGTTTACATGTATGACGTTGGTGGCTTCTACTAAACGTGAAGGATATAAATGTATGAAAAGCGGACCTTTACGGGACCATTTGATTTTGCTTCTACCAACTTTGTCCTTGGTTCTTTCTGATTTTAGGACCAGAAAACTGCTTCCTTCAGACAAAGACCTTTTTCTATTTATTTTTAAAGGCTGGCGGGTTGGAGATAATGAGCGTGATCTTGTTATTCTCACCTTTAATTGTTGATAACCTGCTGGGGTTAATTTACTATTCGGATAGGGGAAGTCGTGGTCATTGTAAATGGGAGCCTCATTTTCGATGTGATAACGTCGGATTTGCGCACGTCTACTCGTGGCGGGAATACCAACATCCACCTTGTTTTTGTTGTCAACTGACAAGGAGATTGTGTTTTCATTGCATAACTGCGCTAACTCATTAACCAAGTTAACTTGGGAGCAAGAAAAATGAAAATCTTCATGGATCTTTTTTTCTCCCGTGTTGCGCTTGGGCGGAACACGTGCATCAACCACAGATTTGTGACGCTTGCTCGAAGTGGTTTTTTTTCTCCTCGGTCTCATGAGGTAATGCACTGCGCTCTTACTCACATTTAACCCGAGCGTACTTTTTATGTGAGAGACAATATCTTTTAAGCTCACACCATTTGTGTACATAATACTGTCTCTGCGCCTCAAATGGGCCTCGGCCGAGTTCTGACTTATGTAGGATACGATACATGGAACCAAGCCCGGATGTTGCTCGTGTAGCGCTGGTCTGCCTCGTTTTTTTGAAGCTAAAATAAGAAAAAGACTATTCTATAAATGCAAATAATGACGCGAGTGATTACTAAACAAGTTTATTAATGTTTATTTAGTAAAATCTGACTTGAGGCTGGCTATTCTTACTTTTGAGACTTTCAGTCTGTTTTATTCTTATTTTGTTCTTAATAGTAAGAACACGACTTCAGAATTTAGCCTCTATTTGTTCTTATTGATATATTTTTCCCAAAGTTTCTGAAATTTATGTATTTATATACATGAGATAATATGTTTAAGTCCAGCACAAAATATAAAAAATTCAAGCAAACAAAAAAAGATTACTGGAATACATTATTTTGTTCTTATAATCTGTGAAGGAATTCAGGTTGAGTACGTTTTTAATATGTTCTTAATTATTGGCAAAATCTCAGCCTCAACGCTCTTAAAAACGCAGTTTTTATAAAACAAATCGCGTATTGAATTGAAAGGAAAAAAGTTTATCCATTTGATTTTTTTTTGTGATAGTTTACAAAAAATGATTCAAATCTTAATCCATGGGCACTAGGCTGCTCAACTGAGTGTCTAAACAAGCGGCTATCTAATTTTTTCTCTTTATTTTTTTTTGTCTGAAATCATTTTACGTAATGCAACCGCACGTCACACAGTTTTTTTGCGTAACATTATTTGCTTCTGACAAGCCGTTTCTGTCACATAAAATTGTTAATAATTTTTTTTTTTGCAATGTGCAGCCCACCATAATCAATTGTATAAGTATAATTATACATTAAGTTAATATAACAGTGCAAGTTGACAAAAATAATAAAGCAAAAATAGTTTTTTTTCGTAATTTTCAGAAGCAATATCGCAACAAACTTCAATTGCTATTATTTACTTCTTATGCTCACACCGGCATGTGCGAAGAGAAAAGTTAAAATAGAATAGAGCAATGATGTTTTTCGAATATTTGTGTGTTGTTGGTAAAAAAACAACAAATCTTTTAAAGATTTTGCATCATTGAGCTTTAAATTTACGAATAAAGAAAATATGTAGTTTTATAATTATAGTAGTTTTTTTCTCATGACTACGGAAAAATCACAAGATAAATTGGGCAATTATATATTTTTTTGTTTTCAAGACCGTTGCTGAAAATTTTACGACGAGATAAAAATAATATTTACCGCATTGTAAAATTTCGTTGATGTAATCTTCATTTTCATCATCGGACAAAGAATCGTCCGTAAACAACCAATCTAGGTCGCTGTCGCTATCTGAAATATCTGAATACATTAAAACCACTTTAAAAAACACTAGCTTTTTACATAAATTTTCGTGTTTAAGAAACCCTGTCGTCTTAGTTCGTCTCAATTCGTCTCCGTGATTTTACCGCAGCGTCTTAATTCGTCTCAATTCGTCTCCGTGATTTTACCGCAGCGTCTTAATTCGTCTCAATTCGTCTCCGTGATTTTACCGCAGCGTCTCAATTCGTCTCAATTCGTCTTAAAATATTTTGTTCCACTTTTTTTATTCTGAGACGAATTGACAAAATATCGTCTCCTAATATTTATGAGACGATTTTTAAATGGTCTCAATTTCAATTAAGAACAAAACGAGACGAATTTTTTTTAACTTTTTCGTCTTATAGCGTCTCGTTAATGGGACGAAATTTGTGGACGATCCCTAAGACATTTCTTGACAAATTGTTTCAAGTCAAAAAGGTCATATTAACTGTTTCTAAACGTGAAATTATTATTGTATTGCCTTTTCTGGGGAACGTATCACTGAGGCTTCGGACTCGCTTATAAAAACATTCTTCAAGCATTTACCATCTTGTTAAGGTTAAGATCGTTTTTTCTTCAGGTTCGAGAATTGGCGATTTTTTCCGCTTTAAAGATAGACCCATAAAGGCTCTACGTTCAAAAGTCGTATATAAATTTAAGTGCGATAGCTGCAACGCTATCTATATTGGCAAGACATTACGACATTTGAAGGTAAGAGCCAGTGAACACATGGGGATCTCAGCTTTAACCGGAAAAACGACCAAAAGTCCTTATTTTTCAGCCGTATCCGAACATGTCTTATACTGTCAGTCTAGGCCTTGTTTTGAGAATTTTTCGATACTCTCCACCGCTAGGAATAATTACGATCTAAAACTGAAGGAGAGTTTATTAATCCATAGGGATAAACCCGCTTTTAATAGAAATATTGCATCTGTTCCGCTATTCCTATTCGCTGATTAATATGTGGTACGATAATTGTATCGTACAATCGTAATGTTTAAATAATCTTTTACAAAATGTATATATGTGTAAATGACTTGATAATGGCCGTATACGGCCGGAATGTCGTCAATATACTTAATTAATGAATCTGGTGATGTTTTCTTTTCTACTTAATAAAATAAATCGTTCAGGTTTTTCAAAAGTAGCTTTAAAACTTGTGAAACTAACTTTGTGAATTTTAAATTGTGGGTTGTTTAAATAATAAAAATAGAAACAAATTTTTAAACCTTTCCAGCGGCGTTAATTTTAGAGGCTGAAAAGTTTAATTGATGTGACACTCTAAACGAGCATTTTTTTTTGTTGTCTAATTTAATATCTGTTTATTGATCTATTTTACTAACTGCTTATGTTTTTATTCATTCAATAAATTGCACAAAAAATATAATATAACAGATCACTAAGGTCATGATAGTAATGTTGTTAGGGTTGCATTGTAACGTTTATGATAGATGGCGATGTTCATGATGCTCAAAAACTTGAACTTCAAAGTGTTGTGTGTTTTGTGCTAGTACTTTTTGTTTGAGATATTTTGATAGTGATTTGCTCATAGAATAAAAAATAGAAGTGTCTTTTACTGATTATAACCTAAAATATTTTCATTTAGATTATTCAAGTGAACAACAGCAATGATTGTTAAGTTATCTACTATCACCCTTTTTGTTGTAATCTTAAAGTTTGTTACAGGTATGTTGTTTTAAAATAATAGTTGATAAAGTTTCTTGTGTGATCATCCTTTGTAAAACTCACATCACACTGAGCAATTGCCAAGATTAAAAACGACTCTTCTACAAAAACTCCCATTTTATATTGGCCTTTGTTTTACCAATTTTGCTTTTACTTTATCTTTTCACCATCATTCTCGGCTTAACGTCCGTTTTCCATGCTAGCATGGGTTGGACGGGGTATATTAATGACCCTCTTCCAATCTGATCTAGACTGTGTTAGATCTAAACTCAACTTCCTCTGTATCAAGTCTGTCCTTATAACCTCCTGCCAAGTCTTTCTCGGTCTACCTCTGGGCCTTGCCCCAGGAACTATCAAGTCTCTACACTTTCTTACCCAACTATCCTCCTCCATTCTTTCCAAGTGCCCCAGCCAATTCAATCTTCTTATCTGGATAACATCTTTAATTCTACGGATACTTAGCCTGCTTCTTAGCTCATCTGAACTCTTTCTGTCTCTCAGACTGGCGTTACACATCCACCTAACCATTCTCATATCATTCCTTTCTAAACGGTCAAGATCTTCCTGCTTCATTAGAGTTAAATGTTTTTTAATCTTTATAAATACAATTTTTACATTTTCACTACCCCTAGAAAACAAACAGAGGAGTGAACAGCTTTTTTAAGCATTATCATATGCAAAAAAGCCTTAAATGCGATTGTGTAAAGAGGCCACAGATTATATATATGATCTTGATTTAAAGCTATTTTTCTGATTTAAGGCTATTATCCACTTTAAGAAAATTTTCCATGGTTTTCTGTTCTGTTCCTGTTCGTTCCTTTCCGGGGAAATTTTTTCTGGAGTAGAATATAGCCTTTAGATACAATTCTAAAAATGTGGAGCCATGCCAATAATGTGAATTAAATGACCTAATAGTGATAAGAATAAAATTAAAACAGGTGACAAAAATGGCATAACACTCCATGAAAAGTTCACAAATCATCAAAACAAAACTATTTTTTCTGTACATAATTCTCATTTTAGATTCCAAAGTATTATTGTTTAAGAATTCTATAATTTGTTACAAGAAACAAAAAGTAATAATTACATACAATCTGGAATAATTCAAATGTTCTTTCCTTTTCAAATTATTGTTTTAAATTTTACACAAATTAACATCTAAAAAATACCATCTGAAAATTTTATTGTTCAAATATTTTCGGGTCTAAAAATTAAGAGCTTTTAAAAATTTTATCACATAGTAAAACAACAAAAAACTAAAAGTGATAATTTCACAATTTTTTTCAATAAGGATAATCTAAAAAGCCCTTGCAGGCTGTAAGATTTTGGATTTTCAGCTTCCTGTGCATGGTGCAATATGTAATAAAAGTACAAATCAAAATACAATCACAGTTAAAAACTATAAAAACATGTTTTAAAACTATAGTTGGAAACGGCATTTATCACTAAAGTTTCTGCGAAATTATGCAGAAATTGTCTAGGAGAGACAATGTGACAATTTTTATTTAAAATAAGTTCTTGTCTATCGTAGCATTATACATTTTTTATTGTACATTATATTCTATGAACATATCCTTAAATAATTATAAATATAATCATCCATTAGTCCTTAAGGCAGTCAAGACACATTGTTCGTTTGATTTTAAGTTTGATTTCACAATGCTTTTTTCCTGCATATCTTTTCTTCAAGAGAGTACTGCTGTGTGCTAAAAATGCAATAGTATTTGGTATAATCTTGCTCCAATCTCCAGCAAAGTAAAATCACTTCTGAAGCTTTTTATACATATCTGAATAATAAAAACAGAATCATTAATTAGTAACGATATATGTACAATATAACGATTATATACAATATAGAATTATAAGGATTGCTAAGGTGGGTGCACAAATGCTGATGGCAAATGCAGCGTCTAAAAAGAAAAGCTTTTTAAAAACACTTATCGAAAAGAGGATTTGACCTTTTTCATGCTGAATTGCGTAAAATTAACCTGTACGCTGTTTAAAAAGCCACTGTATCTGAAATTTAGTGAATTTTTCTTTTAAGGGTGTCTTTAAAAAAATCATGACAGGCTATCAGTGAACAATATTTCATGACATTTTTGTTTGGTACGTTAGGAAATGGTAAAGTGTGTTCACAATCAAAATGTGGCACACATTTTATGACTTATTTTAATCATGAGAATTACTGTTAATGTTTTTTGAACAAGTATCTTTTTCAAAATTGATATACTCTCAAAAAATTTTTATCGTCGTCCCCAATTAGCCAATTTACAAGAAAATTAATCCCAATTCAGTATGCAAAGGGTGACATTGGATCTCCTGGCTGCAGCACCATTTCACCGACAAGTTAAAATGTTTAGGAATAGCAGTTGTTTAAAATCTTTGTATAATGTACGCTAAAGAAATTTAAAAATATTCATGTCTTAAAACCCTTCTTAAAAATCTCTTATTGTAATATTATTATTGAAAAATTGACATAGGTATGTTATGGTTTTAGTGTACAAGCATAAGTCGACAGTTACGTCGTTATACTGCAGGGTTGAGTTTTATTGCCAAAAACGGTTTTCTTGTTTGTTTTAATTTAACTTTTAACATTCACATTAACATTCACTTCTTAGTGTTGAAATATTGGAACCTATTTTTTTAAAACTAATCAGAACAAATCATGGTTTTTACTAAATAGCTATTGTGTTTTTCTACCCAAAATGTGTTTACTTTCATAAATTTCAACTTGCAGATGTTTTCTTGTTTCTTGTGGAAATCAAAAGTGTTTCACATCTAGTTTGTTATGTTCTTTGTAAAATGGATAAGAGCTAGTGCCAAATAATTTTAGATATTGAATATAGCTATAAACGTTTTTGGTTGGTGTCCTAACTAAATAATTTTTTTATTAGCTCGATACACATGCGCTGTTCAAAAGACTAAATTCGCTGATGATAGAAATGCAGAATGGTATCCAGCAAACTGTTCAACACACGTGCAGCCGAGACGTGCTAGATGTTATTTAGTATGTAAAGATGGATTTACATTTACACAAAATGCATCTATGTTTGTGGATTGTATTGAAACAAAGCATTCTGCATACTGGAGCTCAAAAGTTATGAGTAAATGTATCAGCTGTAAGTGTGACAGTACACCAATATTTTACAAAAGTTTCTCTATTTTTAGCGCTGTGTCGTATATGTTAGTCTATTGATAGGCAAAAGCGTTTGGTTTGCTTTAAAACTTTAGGGGAAAATAACAACCGTAATTGGAAATAAGAAATATGTGATGATTTTGGAAGAAAACAGTAACAACCTGTCATATCAGTAATTGTTTTATCACCAGTATTGGTAATAATACAATAGAAGTAAAAATAGTTTCGGTATAACATTTTTAATTAGCTATTTTTATTAACAAGAAGAAAGGGCTTATTAAATGTAAGGGATGAGGGTGTTATGACAAGCATATTGTAGTTTTTTTACATGTAATTTCATTATAATGGACTATATTTGTGCATAGTTTCCCTATGCAAGAAAAAAGTATTTTTAATTTTGCATTTCTGGAAATACGAAATTCATATTTTCCCCTTTTTTAGGAATACAAATTTCGTATTTTGTGTGTATAAAAATAGCAATTTGAATTTAAAATATGAATGCTTGCAACGTGCCTTTGAAGCTTTAAAACCACCGTATATTGTTCTAAGATAACGAGAAAACAACCTGCAAATCTTAAAAATCACTGTATTTTTTTCTAAAAGGATAAAAAATGTCTTTCAAAACTTAAACATAGCTGCATTCGTTCTAAATGATAAAAACATGGCCGTATCAACAACAACATCTGATGACGACTAAAAACTGATAAATTTTTTTGTTGGGCGCTACAGAAAAAAAGTGACTTAGGTTGACTGTTTCCAAATGTCTTACATCTTGAGTTGTTCAACAAGGAAAGAATAATACCACTAAACTTCTTCCCAATCATCCTTCAAAAAGGTTTTGTGTTTAAAGATTGTTGAAATAACCACCAGAGCCATTGTAATGGCTCTGGTGGTTATTTCAACAATCTTTAATTTAATTTAATTTAATCTTTGATAATCAGCAAAACGGCCTTGTTTAGAAATTTTAAGATAAATAAGAACTATAAGAATATTTCATTTTGTTCGAAAATATGAAATTCGTAATTCGTATTTTTAAATATGAAAAATTAGTATTTTTAAAAAACAGAAATTCGTTAAAAATATAAGTTGATATACTTTCCAAATAGAAATGGTCGATTTAAAGAGAGTACTGCTATGACATTTTACTACAATTTTATTACAATTATTTTGTACCTTCCTTTTTTTATGTAAGCTTTATTAATGGTGCCATTAAGAGTTTGATCGGCATCATTCAACACGATTTCTTTTTCTTTTTTGGACCTATACCTGATACAGGCGAGTTCCTATAAAATAACCTCTGTCCGTTCGTCCGTTACCACCTTTTCTCAGAATTGGATTATTAGTTTTTTCTGATTTTCCCCCACAAAGATTGTGATCAATAGACCCTTGAATGTGGCGAAGTCAGTTTTTTAAACACAATTTTATTGGCTCAAAAATGACGGATTTATGTGGAAAATGAGCCAAAACAGCCAAAATATAGGGTTTTTACCACTTTTCTCAGGAATGGAACTTTAGTTTTTCAGATGTTTTGCACAATGACAGGAAAAACTGTTTGTAGTTTTCTAATATTTCAAAATGAAAAAAAACACGATAATTTCAAGCTGCTTTACTGATGTCAGAAAAGATACAAGATGTCCTAAATGAGAGGTTGTGGTAATGAACAATAATTGTTTTGACATAAAATTTTTTAAAGAAATCGATTAAGAAAGTTTCGGTATTAACATTTCTCATTTTATAGATTTTAGACAACAGTAGAAACCAGGTATTTCACGCACTACAAAAACTTTGGAGCGAAGGATTCCCTTTCTAATTTTGTACTACTTTCACAAAAATAAAAGTGTTACTTTTTGAAGATCTATTATTTGAATATATTGGAGCAATTTTTAACAACAAAAATTTTTTCTTGTATGACAGATACAAGAAAATTCGCTGAGCTTGACTTTATCTGTAGGAGTATAGATCGTACTTTCTCTTACAGCCATCAGTGGGGATGAACGACCTCGCAAACAAACCAAAGTTACGTAACAAGAATTTTTAATGATTTTACGTGACTTTTTAATTACGTAAACAAGGTTGGTGTATGCGCAGACAACATGTGCAATGGTTAAACTGGCATGTGTTGATTAAAATTTTATTTAAAAGCTAACAAGTTTGCATTTGCTCAAATAAACATATAGGTGGTAAACAGGTGGTAAATAAATATATAGGTGGTATTAATTATAATGTATTGGGAATTGGTATCAGTAAAAATGTATTGGTAATTGGTAATTGATATCGGTAATAATGTAATGGTAATTGGTATCAGTCATCATCATCATCATTCTCGGCTTAACGTCCGTTTTCCATGCTAGCATGGGTTGGACGGGGTATATTAATGACCCTCTTCCAATCTGATCTAGACTGTGTTTGATCTAAACTCAACTTCCTCTGTATCAAGTCTGTCCTTATAACCTCCTGCCAAGTCTTTCTCGGTCTGCCTCTGGGCTTTGCCCTCAAGTCTCTACACTTTCTTACCCAATTATCCTCCTCCATTCTTTCCAAGTGCCCCAGCCAATTCAATCTTTTTATCTGGATAACATCTTTAATTCTACGGAGACTTAGCCTGCTTCTTAGCTCATCTGAACTCTTTCTGTCTCTCAGACTGGCGTTACACATCCACCTAACCATTCTCATATCATTCCTTTCTAAACGGTCAAGATCTTCCTGCTTCACTGCCCATGTCTCACTACCGTACAACATAACACTTCTTACACAGGCCTCATACAACCTACCTTTTACCTCAATTGACAGGACTCTGCTAGTCAACAAAGGAAGTAACTCTCTGAACTTTTTCCAAGCAGAACCTATCCTGCAAGTAACACTTCTTCCAACACCCCCTTCACTGCCCAACATATCACCTAAGTAACAGAAGTTCTCAACTATCTCTAACGAGCCACTGTTGTACATCATTAAAGCTGGAAATACTTCATTCTCTATAATCTCACCTTTGCAACGCTTGCATACAAACTGAATGTCAGCTCTTAACCTTCCACTAATACTACTGCACTTCTTATGTACCCAATGCTTGCAAGTCTGACAAAAAATTGAGTTACTACCAACCCCTTTCCTGCAAACTCCACAAGGCCACTTTCCAACTACAAGGTCACACTTGGCTGCAATGCTACTAATCATGACTTTAGACTTTGCTGTGTTTACCTTTAGCCCTTTCTCTTCTAGTCCTTTCTTCCACTTCTCAAATTTTTCAACTAATTCTTCCATCGACTCTGCTATGAGAACCAAATCATCTGCATACAATAACTCCCATGGGCAACCTGTTCTGAACTCCATCGACAGCGCTTCTAAGACTAGAACAAACAACAAAGGACTAAGTACAGAACCCTGATGTACACCAACATTTACACTAAATTCATCACTAAGTGAATTGTTAATCCTGACACGACTTCTAGCATTGCTGTACATAGACTGTACCATCGTAACTAGCCACTCATCCACACCTAATTTTCTCATAGCCCACCAAATAACTTTACGTGGCACTCTATCAAAAGCTTTCTCTAAATCTACAAAGGCAAAATAGAGATCAGTAATAATGTATTGGTAATGTAGACAAAATGTATTGGGAATAAGTGATGCTCTCTAGGAAAATCGACCGCTTCTATTTTTATTTCGTATTTTAAAAACAATAGAATTCCGTATTCCGTAAAATACGAATTGCGGATTTAAAAATACATCCCTGTGAAACTTTAAAGTTGCCGTATTTCATTCTAAAATAACGAGAAGACATCCCTGTAAAGCTTTAAAGTTGCCGTATTTCATTCTAAAATGACAAGAAAACGTTCCTGCGACGCTTTAAAGTTGCCGTATATCATTCTAAAATGACGAGAAAACATCCCTGTGAAATCATTGATTTTATTTTTAAAAATACGTGTATTTTAAAATACCAAATCCATATTTTTTAATACGAAATTCAAAGAGAAGTGGTCGATTTTCCTAGAGAGCATCACATATAAGTAAATATAAAAAGGGTATCAATACTAGTGAAAATACACAGTTATCAATAAATTTTATTGGTAACTTTATGGGTGGTATCAATACCATAAAAATTACCCATGTTACCGTTTTTCCCACACCATCACATTATTACACAAGAATTGACATTAAATTTAGACTGATATTTTACCATTGAAAGGAGATTGATAAGGCCAACTGGAAAAATCTAACTTTTACAGTCAGGTTATGGTAGAAGCAAACAAAATTCCCGAGGAGTGTCTGGTGTTAATATAACTTTACCTGATAATTTTGTGTCTTCAAAAGGCCCAGTCTGCTCAATTGGCTTTGTGATGTAGCGAGTCCTGTTTTGTATCAATTATGTAAAAAATTTTAAAAATAATTTTTAGCTACGGTATGCCCAAAAATTCAAAGCGAGTTGTTGTTTGAAACAGGAAAAGGTGTTTCATGTAACTCAAATTCTGTCAATATTGGGATGGTCTGTGAACTTTTGCCTGGACAGTGCACTAAAGATAGGTTAATTGGCCCATCGATATTGAGATGCCAAGAAAATGGAACCTGGACCGAAGGTGGAACTTATTGCAGAGGTAATTAAAATATGCAGTTATATCTTATGTTGAAACCTGATATCTGTCATTAGAGTCAAAATAAATATTTATTTTGCATATCTTTCCCAATATTAATATCTATAGCTGCACCAGACCCAACCTCAATAACATGCCCACTGTTATCACTGCCCATATCAACAGATCCACATCAGCCTGATGTTGATGCTAGAAAATTCCTTCCATTGCCAATCCTAAAAAACCTTAATCCATCACAACTACACGAAACAAATGTGTCAAAACTATCAACTGGTAATCACATCATTACTTATACAGTTACTGGTAGTCAGAAAGAATATTCTTGCAATGTATTGTTATCAGTTCAAGGTAAAAAATAAAATGCTTCATCTTAAATTGTTGTTCAAAATCTTCTATTGTTAATAGTTATTTTCCTGTGTTCGAAGCTGTATGTTTAGTGATTTTTTAATTCAGATAAAGAAAAGCCAAGACCAATTGAATGTGTGGAGGAACAAGAAAGGATTATTTTTGATGGTCAAAGCAGTGTTTACATTTCACAAGGCAACTATACATTTGTTGATAACGAAGGAAATGTTACTTCGAAATTTGAATCTGTCTATCCTTCAACAGTAAATTTTATAGCTGGTGTGTACAAATTGTCATATACAGCAGTTGATAGTCATGGAAATCGTGCTTCGTGCAAAGTAACATATACAGTTCATGGTAAGTTCTGTATAAAGCTATACTTTGTCAGAAATTAAAGTTAGAACTAAGAAAGCCATTTGTTTTCCCTGTAAAAGCATATTGTTAAAACGCTTATGTATGTGTTTTTATTTATTAAGCTTGTGTCTTATGATCCTTGTTAATTTTGTAGACCCTAGATATTTAAAATAATGTGTTGTATATTTTTAGAAAAAGGGTGTGTTGAAAAATATCCTTCATGGAATGTGAATTTAACACGATACCCATCTATTGGATACACGACGAACTGTAAAAGTCAAGCCTACAGATCATACACAGATATCTCAGTGACTTACCCATTTCAGAAATATTTTCAGGTCTCTGCAAATTTTAAAAAATGTGAACTATCAGGTCGTTTTCTTGAGATGCCACCTTTCCCAGATTGTTATAGTAAGTTGTTTTTTTAATTTCTTTCTCAAATGATGTAGTGACATTGTAAGTGTTAAAAAAATGCTATAAATTAGTGGCTAATTTGTTATTGTCAATTACAGTTAAAAAAATGATTGCATAACATAAAAAGCATTCCTTCTTTAATATTTGAATCTTGGGACCAATCTCTACTATAATAATAGCTGTATTTATTTTGGATGTAGAGTAAATGGTGCTTCCCTTGCCTGCTTACCTGGGAGTCAAAATGGTATTTTGACCTAGTAGCCTGTGTAATTTGATGCCAACAGGCATGGACATATATTTACGTCAAGTAATATAACTTTGCTCAAATGGCGATTTTTCACCTCAGCAACCAACTTCTGTTTTGATTGTATTGATGTTATGATACCTGATGGTATTGGTAATAACGGTATTGGTTGTTCTATAGGCAGTGAACCAAATTTTCAGGGATAATCACTCTGCATTACATTTTAATCAGCATAATTTTTTTTAACAATGAGAAAAACCTTATTAATCATAAGGGAGGAGAGTGTTACGACAAGCGTATTCTATCTCGTTTTTTTACATGCATTTTAATTATGTTATTTGAGGATGGTTTCGCCATATTACCTTTTTATTAGAATATTTTGTTCCCAACAATAAGGATAAATATATCATAATAATTGGGACAGAGGAGGATGTCACGACAAGCATGTTTTACCTCACATATTTCCATGTAAGCTCTATCAACGATAACGTTAAGAGTTTGATTGACGTCATCCAACAAGAATTTTTCTTCTTCTTTATTTTGAATGTAAAATCTCTCAAACCTATCAAACGTTTTATCCAACAATGATATTTTCTAATGTTTGATGAAATGTTGGACGCGTTTTTGCCAGCCTTAAAGAATAAGCTAAACATTTTAATGCCAAGTCTGGATCATTTATTAGGAATGTATTGTTTAAAAAAAGGCTGTCCTTTCCAAAATAAAAGTTCCTCATTAATAGGAACAATTTTTCTGGCATGTAAACAGATTTGAACCTTGTGGCTAAACAACTCACTGAACCATAAATAGAAAGTCTTGGTTGGCATCATTTGCATCTTTGAATTATTTGAATTATCAGCAGAGTGAAGAAATATAAGAATGATTTGAAATCGATTTCTTGACAAGACTTCATTAAAAATTGGCAACTACAGTAGAGGATCAGTACTCCAATATTGACCAATTTCTGACTTTCTCACAATCGCAGTAAGCAAATTTAAGGTGATAAACTCTTTCATTGCAGCATTTGTTATACTTTCCATGTCCTTGCTCGGGAATACCTTGGTGGCATCCATGTAGGTCTCTATACAGGTTTGTTTGAGTGGTCAACAAGTCAAAAAATTTAGCATCCAAGAAAAGATCTAAAAAGTTAGTGACGATTCCAGGGAATTTGATAACAAGCTATTTAGAGATAATTTTTCATTATCGATCACTTATAGCGCCTGATCGCTAAGCAAAAAGTTTTATCAATAATTTAGATTAAAAATATAAAATTATCGATAAATATCGCTAAGGGATTTTCTTTTTTTATTTATCGCTATTTATCGCTATTTTGGTAGGGCTAAATTAGCATAAATTAAAATAATAATGACAGCGGTACTTGATAAATGCTAGCGAGCTAAGGAAGCCGAGTTTTGATCCCTTGCTGCGAAAAGTTTCATGCGCATGGGGAAAAACACCGTGTCTGAAAGCTAAATAATTCTTTATTATTTTTTTTTTATAATATAATTAAATTGCAATATAATTTTATACTATAATTGCTCTCAACCCTTACTAACATTAGTAGAAATGCTACCATAATTATTATGGTAGCATTTACGGGTAAATCAATATTTACTATCAATATCACTAGTAACATCGGGAATGTCTGGCTGATGGTCTACATACTTCCACCTATTTTCTAGTTCCTCTACTCTTTCAATGCCTGAATTGCTACTCTTGTCTAATTCTGACGCCATGCCTGGTGATTTTAAACCCTTCAACAGATGGTTGTTCTTCTTCTTCTGCAGGAGTATCATCACTATTGTTTTCTGGTGTGTATTTTTTTCTTCTGAAACATCTGACTCCGTTTCCAATTTGGATTCTTCAAATTCAGAATTTTTATAAACAAACATTTATAAAACTTCTTCTACACTTCTTCTTGCACATGTTGATTTTAGGGTTGCAATTTAAAAACAAATTTTACATCAACTTTAAGGCTTTTTAACGCATGTTTGACAACCTTTTGCACAGGCAATCACATCAGCCTTTTGGCACAATATGAAATTTCATATATTTTTGGCTGAGCGAAAAAAGACAATTTGTTTGAACACATAAAGACAAACATTTCTTCAAGCCGTATATAGTCCGTGGTTGTTGAGGATGTAGTTTTTTTATGTAAATATAAGTTCAAGGCTGCTTGCATCAAAAATCTTTGGCTGCCCTTTAAACCTTTTTTTGACGTATATATATGCCCATGACTGTTCACTAGCTGACTGCTGAAACTACATGTTGTTGATGTATTAATATATGTGCATGGCACTCAAAAGGTTAAGTAGTGAGCCATACATTAATAGCAGCATCACCAACTGTGTAGCCTTTTCAAAAATATATAGTGATATAAGTTTGAAATTGACGAGACAACTTAAAACTTTCTATTAGACCTCTTTTATAGCTCGAACCTATTATTAGTTTTTAGCAACACAAAAGTCTTCAATATTTTTTTTGAGCTCTGCTTAACCAATATGAGTTGTGTTTGTTTGTATATCTTTAAATTGTTGCCTGTTGTTGCATGTGGCTCATAGCAAATTTGATAAGTAAAATCAGTGGAAAGGGATAGATATCTCTATTTTTTAATTTTAATTTTAAGGAGGCACTTACTAAAGGCTATAATGCTATACTGAGTTAATTATTTGTCATTTAAATCTAGTTTACATGACAACTTGCCTGGTGTTGCATTGTTAATCCTTCCACCTACAAATTGAATTTTAGTATAACTCTGCTGGCAACTAAAAAAGAAATAAACCCTTTATTATTTTTGATAGAAATTCAAAAAAAGACTGGCGTGAATTGCCCAAATGGTAGTGTTGCTTCCAATAGTCAGAACGAATGTGGTAAGTGCCGATAGAAAATAATGAAATTAGAATCGGAAGTGTATGTGAAAAAACCCAGTGACGTAGGATCTGCTTATTGGTTTTCAATAAAATTGTGTTTGTATGTGCCCTATGTACCGACTCGCCTTGAGATCCCCTTCAGCTGCTCTGCTCGTCCAATTCGAAACTCTTGTGGGCTTACTATTCTAAAAACAACTCTTAGGTAAAATCACTTTAAATATCCCTCAAATTATCTGAGAAAAGATTCATTCATGCAAGTTTTAAACCGTGATAACAATTAATTGTCTTACTCTTTAGCTCCATGCCCACGAGGATTTAGATATGTCAACAGTAGTCTTGGTTTTATTTGTGAGCTTTGTCCTGACAATACAACAACATTTCAACATGGTAATAGCTTCTGTGTTCCATGCCCTGGTGCTTCATGGGCTATCGGAGATGCTCCCCGCAGATGCCAAGGTAAAGTCTGAAATGCGGAAAAATGCGCACAACTTATTTATCTTGCATGAATATGTAACCACAATGTAGTTGGCATTGATCTTAGCTCTATTGCTATACAACCATGTAACAAGAAACTTGTAGTGTGGCCAAGTATTCTAACTCAATCATTTAAATCCAAAGAAGGCACAACTTTTTTATGTTCATTCTTTAACTTGCTCATTCATTTATTTATATATTCATTTATTTATTCATTTGTATATTCATTCATTCATTCATTCATTCATTCATTCATTCATTCTTTTAAAACAATACCCATACATACTGTTTTTGGCACTGTGATATCGCCTTTCAAATAAATATACCCTTATATACACTTTTCCTATATTCTTTTTAGCTCATTGTGATCCTGGATTTGTTTATACAAGTATGGGTTGCAAATTGTGTCCCACAAATTTTTTTGCAAGCCTTGGTGCTACTAATTGCTCTGCTTGCCCGACAGGCATGATAACTCTGTTTGAAAAAGCATCAAGTAGTAAGGATTGTGGTATGTCTTTTTTTTTAGACCTTGTTCACACTTACAATTGCAACTAATGTACAATTATGATGCATATTATTTTGGGTATAGTTAATCAAAGTTTGCCCTCTCTGACAGCTGTTTTAATTTTACACTCTGGCTTTGTTTTACGCAAGTTTAAATAAAAACGAGGATACACAAATTTAGTGATAAAGGGAAAGAATTTTGGTAGAGCAGCATATGCATATAAATTTAAAAATTGTGTATTTAATTTAGTTTTTTTTTGACATTGTTAAAAAACCAATAATAAGAAAACTTGTGCATGCTTGAGGGTTAATTAAGGGTTAATTTGTTATTACAAGAACTATTTATTGTTAATTGTACAAACATAACCACACAATTGCTGGTCTACCAATTTTTTATTGAATTTAATTGTATGTATGTACTATTTTTGAATTCATTTAACCAATTCATCATTTTATTCCAAGAAAATCACTATATTGAAACTTAGAAATTTGCCGTAGCATAACTTTCACATAATCCATAATCAACCAAAACAACGAAAATATTGTATATCTATTACAAATTATTATGATTCCTTCTAGCATCTGTTCTTTCTTTCAGTGTGGGGAAAGATGTTGGACTCTTCAGGTATACATGTGAAAAATGTTAAAACATCTTCTACAAGTTATTATTTAAAGTTTAACCAGTCAGGATTACCTTCTAATCAACTGAAACAACGCTACGCTGTCAAAATCATATCAAAATATTTATCAAAACAAACTGATTGTGAAAATAATTATGTGCAGTTTAAGGGAGACTTTGAAGGATTTACAACAAAACTAACTGGTGAGTATGTATATTCACTGTTATAAAACATCCTGTGTCGAGTGTCTATACCAATAATTTCTCGATTTTATTGAATATTGACCAAAAACGAAAGGCGGAAATACAGAAATATAAGAATAATTCCAAGGCAAAAAATAATGTATACTATAAATCTTTAATAATTATTTGATTGCCAATAAAATCACATAAAACTTGTGTTTATGTTTTACATAGAAAGAAAATGTTTAGTGTTCAATTAGAGTTTTATACGAAGACAATGGAAACTTTTGCAAATAAAGGAATGTGAAATATTTCGCAAGTTCCAAAAGCATAAATATCCAAAAAATTTCTCAGGGAAACCTCAATTCTATGAATAACAGTATTTGAAACTAAAACTACTAAATTACTTTTTACTTGTTAATTAACGATAATTATTATTTTTTCTATGTTTGGTGACAACACATGCATACATTTATAGGTAAACTATGTGGCAACATGCTTGAAAAGGTGTATTCAATAAAGGTTCGTGAGTGGAGACAAACCTATTTGCAGTATGTTTACACTGATGTGTCGAAAGCCGATCTCGAATTGTCATATGGTTTAGGTATGTAGGCTGCACAATTATCATTATCAATACATGCCAGTATTAGCCTTAGATCTATGCGATTAAGTTATACTTTTTATTTGTTTAAGATTTGGACTATATTTAAAAGTATGCTTTGTTTAATACATTATTAATAAATATAACAACAGTTTTCTCTGTTTCTTGTGATACTTGACACAATTGTGTCTTAATTAGCTACCTGATTTCTAAGTGCTTTGAATAAGATGGATAGTTGATTTTATGTCGTCTCTCACTAGCTTCGTGTGAACCAGGTCAATATTTTAATTTGTCGACTAACACCTGTGAGTATTGCCCTGAACACACCTTTCAAGATAAATATGGTGCAATAGAGTGCAACAAATGTCCTGTAAATCAAACCACATACATTCCTGGACAGTCTTTTTGTGTTGGTGAGTAAATTTATCATATTTTTTTTATATGAACAAATTTAACTTTTCAAATAGTTTTACAGAAAATAGTTGTTTCCTTAAAAATAGATCCTTTTGTGAGAGAAACTGTTTTCTTTTTGTAGCTATGTGTCCTCCTGGTTTTAAAAGTGTAAAAATGAACTGTGAACCATGTCCTGTGAATTTCTTCGGCAAGGATGGGCAATGCTTTCCTTGCAAAAGTGGTACAGCTACAGAAAGATCCCAGGCGTTGACTTGTAAACAAGCTTGTTCTTATGGTGAATACTTAAATGGTACTAAATGTACACAGTGTCCTGTTGGTCAATATCAACCATTAAATGTACACTCACAACGTCATTGTAGATACTGTGTCAATGGAACAACTTTGTTTGTTGGTTCAAAATCAAGAAACGACTGTATCAGTAAGTCTAAAAGTTTGTTTTGATTTTATGAAGCTACATTTGTGATATCTTGTTTGCTTACATTCGACTTGGTTTATTTCAGCTACTTGCCATTATGAAGGCGAATATTATGATGTAAAAAGCAGCACGTGTAAACCATGCCCGATCGGTACATACAAGTATGCAAGCAGCTTTACAGTATCATCATGTATGAACTGCAGTGTGAATATGACCACTAAGCAAATTGGAAGTGTTCGTTCTTCAGACTGCACTAGTAAGTTACTCTTTGTTATGTATAAAATATTGTGGAGTTCGTACTTTAAAGCTTTGATTAAACCCACTTTTTCACCTTAAATAAAACATATAATAATGTGTTTTTTCACACCATTTGCTTTTAGATAAAAGCCAATTATTTAAAACTGTTTATTGTTTAAACTGAACTAAGATCACATTAGGAATGACATTTATATTTATTAATAGTGTTTTGACATGAGCAGAATTAATTATCATCTGCATTAATAAATAGTCAGGATACAAAACGATGGTGTGAAATTAAACACCACTCAAATTGAAGGGTCCCTAAAAAATATAATAAAAGCCTTGTGCATTTAGTCAAAGCATCACTGTTTAACTACAGCTGTGATTTCAATAATATCTGCTTTACATGGGCTTCATATCATTCATATCATGTCAATTCTTACTTGGAAAAACAGCTATACTTATATCTCATTAATATATGCCTGCCGTTTATTATTATGCAAGCCATATTAGTTTGCAAAACATTCTGCTTCTTTAATAGCATTGTAATGGAAGATTAAAATGCAGCCCTTAAAATTAGAATTTTTTTACGTCGGCAATAAAACTGCCGACGTGAGATACATTTCAACTGATTTGCGGCATTGCGTCGGCATTATTTTTTTGTAG
Source organism: Hydractinia echinata (assembly GCA_030067915.1). Classification (NCBI taxonomy): domain Eukaryota; kingdom Metazoa; phylum Cnidaria; class Hydrozoa; order Anthoathecata; family Hydractiniidae; genus Hydractinia; species Hydractinia echinata. The sequence goes on from JASGCC010000080.1 coordinate 938,721, forward strand.
TGAAATTTTTCAGCTGGCAATAACTTTCGTCATTCACCTTTTATTAGGGCTAGACCTCTCATAAATTCGATGCATTGATCTCCTAAGACGATGACAAATGGGAATGGAGTACAAGTCTTATTGACATACCTTCCTACCTTTCGTTAGGTTAATAGTTCACTGCCAACTGGCTTTTTATGTTTCGAGATGAACTCATTAGGTTAGGGCATCATTAGGTTGTATATCGCAGAAGTCGCCGGTGACATGCTTCGAAAATGCTTGTCACCGGCACAGTTTAACATGAAGCAAAATTGTACAGGGGACTCAATTGTTAGAGTCTTCACAGAACATCTCTCCTAACAAAACCGAGGGCAGGGCTGACTTATTTCCTGCTTTGTCGTGTGGGAGAAAGAACTTCTGGACTTCTTTTTAATACGATATACAATTTTTTCGATTATTATTACGAATCGAATGGTACCACAGTATTTCAGTAGCATGAGTGATTTTAGTTGGTGATAATGGCTTAACTTACTAAAAATCGGATGTAATTATTTTGTAGTCGCAATGAGTGGGAGTAGCTCAAACAAAATCAAAATTATTGTTATTTAAAAATTTCACAACAAAATTACGTCAGCAATTTTTTTGCCGATGCAACTACGGTTTCTTCGTATTTTACGTCGGCAATTACGTCGGCAGTGCTGAATGCCGACGCTAATTTTAAGGGCTGAAATGTAAATACAGAAAAGACTTTTGTTTTGTATTCTCCAATTTAAATTTTACCTTTAGAAAAGAACCCTAAGGATTATTGTATGACAAATGATCCATGTGTTTTTCCTGGAAAATGTCAATCAATAGAAAACAGAGCAGCATGTATATGTCCGCGATATTTTACAGGTGTACGCTGTGAAACAGGTGGGTCTTTGTGTTGAAAGTTATTAGTAACTATTTTTTTTTCATTTTTACAAAGTTGTGGTACATGTTTTTTGGTTAAATTTTAGTATCTGGTCCATGTTCAACTTCACCATGTCAAAATAATGCAACATGTCACCCCTTGTTCAACAAGGAACAACACTATGCTTGCCAGTGTGAGCCAGGTTTTGTGGGGGAGAATTGTGAGAAAGGTAAGGGAATGTGGCAATACCGATAGTGTGTTTTCAACAAATTTTATTTTAAAAACAATTGCATTTTTAGAAGCATAATTTTTGTAGATTAAGAAAATATATAGTTTTCCTAAATGATCTTTGTCAAGCATTTTTCTTGTCAAGAATTTGCCTTTATACAATATCATTGTATAGTATCTATCAAAATTTGTACAAAAATTATGGTTTTTTGAGATTTAGCTTTTATGTATTCATTTATTTATTTTTTAAATTACAGTCACAAAACGTAATCTTCACTCCTCACAAAACTTGTAACAAGAATGATAAAATACTGCTTTTTGTTTTAAAGTGGTTTTGAAGGATTTTTATTTTTTTAATTGCTTTTGTTATAATAACAATTTTATAAGAACACAAGCCTTATATTTTGCTAAAAATAAGAACAAAATAAGAACATCTCTTCTTGCTCAATTTATTGTTTTCACGACTACGAACAACTGAGCCTAAATTTTACCAAAAATAAGAGCAATCTAGGATATAACTCACTTCCATTTTTGTCTCAATCTGAAGATAGCTTGTGGTCATTACATTTCCTTGGCTCGATTGTTCATGAATTATATGATTGTAGACCTGCAGCAACATAAACACCTATTTATTTACATAAACGCATACATTTAGAAGAAATTAGAGGAAAAATTTATAAATAAGAACAAAATAAGGCTAAATTCTGAAGTGGTTTTATTATTATTAAGAACAAAAATAAGAACAGATCAGGCAGAAAAAGACACAAAAATAAGAAACTAGCCTTAAGTCAGACTTTATTGGTTCTTACAAAACATGCGTATAGTAAGAAAAAAAACAATCTTTAAGATGGTTCAATGCTTTTTGACACAAAATAGTAAGTGACACATATACTCATACTGTTTTCACTTTTTTTGTTTCAGAATATCATAAGTGTGATGATAACCCATGCTGGAGAGCCAATTGTACAAAAGTAGGTCAAGATTTTAACTGTTCGTGCCCACCGTACACTACTGGCAAAACATGTAGAAAAGGTGAGTTTATTAGTTTACCTCTACGTAACGATAAAACATAAATTACTTAAAAGTGTTCTTAGGTACTTACATAATTTCTTCCTTTTTCTGTAAAATTATTTTATATTACATCAAAACCTTCTGTACTAAATGTTTATCCCTAAATGCAATTATTCTCTGTACTCTGTTCTCTGTACCAAATGTTTATCCCTAAACGCAGTTATTGCGTTATTTTGCAGCTTTACCTCGTCCATGTGATAATAAAACATTGTGCATACATGGGCACTGTGATGATAAGCCAGAGAATGTTGGGATGAACAATTACACATGTGACTGCAATGTAGGCTACGAAGGAAAGGCATGTGATCGTGGTAAGAATGTTTGCTATCGTCATGCATGCTTCACTCGGGTATTTAAGGTTGGATTTGTTGGTCAAGAAATGAAGCAGTAACAACTTCTAGTTGCTTTTGAATGTGCTTTGTCAATTTCACCTTTTGTAATTTCATCTCCTGTATTGGAATTGATTTGAGAAAAAATGTGCAAATTCGTCATCTTGTTTGTATCATTATAATTATAAGAATATACATAAAAATTAATGTTCTGGTATTGGCTTATGGTAACGTCTGGTATTTTAAGGCGGGTAATTGTTGTATTTTTAATTAGCTTGAATCGTCAGGGTTACTGCAGGTCCTGGACAGAGCTTAATAATCCTAGGATCTCTTTAAAACTTAAAGGAAAAGTCCTTATATTGTTCCTAAAGTCTGTCTTTAAATCTTAAGTAATCCTGTTCTTTTAAGAAAGGCAAAAAAGATAAGACAAATGTATTTAAACATTAGAATAATATAGTTCTAAACGCACTGAAAAGTCCTGCATTTTTAACTACAAATTTCTGTGGTAATCTTGATTATTTACTTTGTTCTAGCAATACAGTTTTGCACCATTAAACCTTGTAATTCTACTGGTACAAAGGAATGTAATCAAGGAAGGCTTGGGCGAGATTGTGTATGCAAACCTGGTTTCCATGGTGACGCTTGTAGTCAATTCCGATGTATGTATATACTAATTTTACAATATAACTTTCTGTGGCATCATTGACTCAGATCTTTCGAATAAGAATTTGATTTATCCTATCAGAAAGATATTTAAAATTCAACTGGCTTTGGTATTTTGTATGTACCTGTTGCCACTATTTTTATTGTTTTTAACTCTTTTCTAAAGTGTGTTTGTATATTTCTCTTGACACTGTATAATGACTTATAGACTGTCCAGCAGGTTCATTTGTTTTCCGAAAATCATGTTGCTCATGTTGGCAAGGGTACTACTCCAGTGAAGAAAATATCAATAATGAGTGTAAAAAATGTCCAGATGGCACTACAACTTTATTGAGAAGAACTGTGAACAGGTCAGATTGTAAAGGTATGTGCTAGTCTTGTTTGGCCAGCAAAAAAATGTGTGGTGCAATCGAAGGTTTGTCTAAAGTTCGCTCTTTTGATTTGATTATTGGTTCATGATAGGTACATAATGTGCACACTCTTTATTATTATTGGAAATTTTCTCATATTTTTTAATATATAAATCTCCAGTGTGTGACTAGATTAAATATTAAAAAAAAAATTATTGTAAAATGTCTTCACAGGGAATTATTATTGCCAAACCGAGGCATAATTGCAAAAATCCTAAAAACTTTTTCTTTGAGAAGTGGTCCAGTGGAATTTTAAGTCAAAAATTCGGTTTTAGTGACATAAATTTGCTTAAACATTTTGCTTTTTTTATTTTAATTTATTTTGTTGCTTCAGTGAACAGGGTGTAATCCAGCGCTCTCAGTAGCCTTTAACCTGCTATTTCCCAATTAAATTTTATCCTAAATTTCCCAATTAATTAGAGAAGCTAATTATATTCACCACAAATGGAACTTATAGCCCATTTTATGCAAGTTGGTAAAGAATAAGATTTCAATAATACCTAAGACCGCTTTGATGAAATTCCCATTTGGGATTTAGCAGCCCTTGTGTTACATTTCTGGATTACACCCTGGTAAAGTATTTTTTATAGCTAAGCGACTGCAGGATAGCTTTCCTAGCCAAGAAAAAAAAGGAGAAAATTGTGTATCCTTAACCAGGTTATAGAAATCAAATTTTTCACTTGATTACTCCTTTAAAGTCAAATTGAAAAACAGCTTATTTCTGGAGCAGAAAGTGTGGTAATGTCTTCAGAACATTTGGTATTAGTAGCTAAATACGACTCCTTGCTTATACTATGTTTTCCGATTAGATTTTAGGAATTTAAGGAGAATAAAAGTAAAGATTTTGTTAGAGGGAACAGTTTGGCAAAAAAATGTTGATGTAACAACTTGTGGACTGTCGCAGGAACATATGGAAAGTCAGGTATTGTTTTTTATGTGATAACAATGAAATAAGACATGCTTGACCATAGGCAACACTGTAAAAATAAGTGTGTGAGTTGCATTCTAAAAAACTTATTTGAAATTAGTTTTTATAAATATATATTCGAATATAATCTGGAAACATAATTATTTATATTTTCTTTTGTTATTGCTTTTTTATAAGGTTTTCTGAACAATAGCAAGATGCCGAGTCAGCCAGGTCAACCGAACCTGCATATGCGCAGTCCATAACTCGCCTCCATATGCACAGCCTCCAAGTTTACAAATTACCACCGAACTATTTTAATTTTGTAAACAAAAGAAAAAAATGAAGAGAAAAAAGTGCGGGAAAAAGCACCTTAACAAGCTCCTCGTCGTTCTCAGAGTCAAGGTCTTCGCTCACATTTTGGGACTCTGGATTAGAAATTATGTTTCATTGAAAATTCTTAAGTAATTACTTATTTCTAATGCTGATTAGGTTCTCGATACGATTTAAAAAATACACTCTCTCTATAATGCACTTTGGTGTGGAAGTCAAATTAGCTGGTTATCTGTGCGAATTTGCAGCAAGGTTCAAATCTCACTTGCAATTACACCTAGTTATATCCCCACCATTGCGAATAATCCATTTATCACACACCATGTGTACTTATTTCAAAATAATAAAAAAATTACAAAATCAGAACTGAACCTCTCAAATTTGTTACAGACACTTTATGACAAGTCATGTTTATCAAAGAATACTTTTACTTCCTAAAAATACATCACACATAGTAGTGGTTCGGTTTAGGTGTGCATTCTACCACACCCCTTAATCAATTATGGCATGTGCATATTCACACACAACATCAGACCATGTCACAATTTCATTGGATGGGTTATTTTCTCAAACCAACATGGTTGTATTATTTCTTAATATTAAAATTGCATTTTATGTTGAGAAGTGTTATGTAAGATCTGTCTGTATAATTAATTATCTTCATTTCGATTCACATCTTTGATGTCTTTTTAGTTGATTTCTGCCATTGGAAGATTTGATGGGCTTAAAGCTGTAGTCGTAACAGAACAGTAGTAAGTTCTTCTAGAATACCATTATAGTTAATTTTTTTGACCTAAAGTTTGGTGTTACAATGATTATATTTTAAGTACAAGAAGAAGATACAGATATCTTTAAAAAAATTGATTTTTTGATTCAGGCTATTAGTTGTTTGCTTGACACCTTGTATGTGTAATTACGACACTCAAAATAACTTTTCAGCTCACTTTGATGCACGGTTTTAACAAGTAAGTATTTTGTCGCCCCTAATATTGTATGTTTTTTGGTTTATTAGCCCTCCACCCAAAAGTGCAAAAAATGGAATGGTGTTGGAATTTATTATATATGGTGGTGATGACGAAATAATAAAGCAACTTGAGACCAAAGTCAAGACTGGTTTTCTTGGTTCATTACGAGTTGATAAAGATTACATCAAATATGGTAAGATTGATAATTTGTTGTCAGACAATTTTGATATAACCAATGTGCCTAATGAATTTCTGGACTAGTAATTTTCGAAAAAATATTCTGTATCCAATAGGATAGAGAATCAAACTTGTTATTATTGTTAGCCCTGCTTTTCATTAGTGGCAAATTCATCACTAGAAAAGGTGATCTCTGTTTTGAAAATGCAAAAACGTTCCCTTGAGCAAAATAAAACAGTTTTGACATGGAATTGACCAAGCAAAACAGAATAACAGGAGTATTTCAAGTTTTTACAGGAACAGTTTCCTAGTGATTATCCAGATTTTCTGATAAAAAGAAAATCAAAATCATCAACTTGGTATAACGAATGTTACATAAAAAATGATTTTGTAACCATGGTAACAACAACAAAGTTATTTTAATCAGGCTCAGTCTTCTGTTCTCTAAAATCTTGTTTTTGAAAAATGACGAGGCTTTGCGACAAATATGTAATTGCAAATTTTTGTGACAAATAAAAGTAACTGTTTTAAAACGTAGATTTTAAAATGGAGCACGATGTGGACAACAAAAGCAGCGTGAAAAGGCACCTGACTACTAGTTTTATAAAATTATTTATAGCATTAACAATCTTCTGTGTAAGTCGAAAAGTCAACAATACAATTGCAATGCAATCCATACTTGCTGTACAAAGTACATGCACACCTGGTTTTATTTATAAAAAAAAATAAAAAGAGAAAGTGTCAATGGTCTGTTTATTATTTCTTCATCTTTAGAAGACATCATTGAAAAGGAAACAAAAAAACAGAAAAAAGTTGTGGTTTATATCATAATTGTTGTGTTAGTATTAGTCGCTATCGCATTAATAGCTGGCGTGTTTATATGGAAAAGAAAAAATAAAACCGCCCATGCAGATGTCATGTTTACAAAGAATGACGATGTTGTGCATGTGAAGACACCGTTGAAATCATAATGATGCAATTCTCAACTGATGTTATTTAGAATGAAAACCCTGTATTACTTGTTTACCCTGGAGTTCTATAAAGTTACATCATTCTTTTTTAAAGTTAATTTATTTAAAGGTGATAATTTTCTTAAACTATTTCATAAAAATGTAGAACTTGCTGCATTTTCTTACCGTTATTGTAAAGGTGATATATTTTAAATATAATAATTCATCTGAAAACTTTTAAAAAACTATTTTTTAGATCAAAAACAAATTAATTTTATGAAAAAACTTTATTTTATGTTTTTAGTAAAACATTAATGATTTTGTATATATAATATTGGAATTAACAGTAAAATACTTAGTTACATTGTTATACCTAATCCAGTTTCATCATTTTAATGCCAGAAAAGCAGATGTGTTTTAATTGTTTTATGTGGAAATTTCTTTCTTTTCATTTTATATAATTTTTTTAAATTTGTTGTTGATTTTTAAAGTTCATTTTTTTCATTATTTAATGAGATTTATTTATATTTAACTGGAGGAGCTGTGTTATAGTTGTTAGTATGTTTTGTGTTTTACTGTTTAAAAATAGAGATATTGTTGGTGCAGTTAATTTTTGCGAAGCTGTTTCCACACATGCATTCTCAATCTCTTGTATAAAATGTCCCTTCTTTTATCACCTCGAATCCAAGTTATTTTATTTATCGTAAGGCTTCAAAAATTAGTGTAGGGCACGTAATCGTGACCTGATATGCACTTAGATTTGCTCAAGGTTCGAGAAAAAGCGTGTACGTAGAAATCGATGCTGTCAATTTCATGCCATTTTCAAAATAGAAGTACATCTTACATAATTCAATGGTAAAATTAGATTTCCATGTATTTATGATCCTGTACGTACCTTCTCAACAACAACAACATTTCTTAATCATGTTATAGAGGAAAGCCCAGGGACAAAAGTATTGTGAAACGTTTGACACAGCAGTGAAAACTATTTCCCTTTCCCCCTCATATATCCACTGGCCCCTGGCCCTTTCCTGTTTTTGCGACTCTGACAAAATGGTTTGATCTTATACGTTGAGATTCGCATGCGTCAACAGATTTTCTACATGGATAATTATAAAGTATGGCGTGTGTTTCACTGACCTTTACCAAGTGTTGATTCTTTAATCAGAATTTAATTCATATTCCTATGTTCGCTTTATTACAAATAAAAATTAATCCAACTGATATTAAGGCACACAATGAGGTGCACAAGTAGTATTCACGTTTGTGCCACACCTGCATGCTCACGTGCTTGTTCTTCGCGTGAGGTGCTCGAAAATAGGAGGTACACGCTCGTTCACCTAAGCAACATATGGGGTACAGAAAAAGATATGCCCCAAGATTTTGAATTTTTGAAGCCTGTTAGATAAAAAAAGAAATAATTTTTGTGCATTTTAAGGAACGACAGCTTCCTGAAAACTTCTTCAGCAAATCCTCATAGCATTTATATGGGTAGTTTTTATTCCATTGTAATTAGACTATTTTATTTAAAGGAATCATATCAACATTAGAATAAATTGTGTTCATAAAGTGCATCACATTGATTTACGTACCCAACCCTTGTGTTCTGTGAATGAATATTTTACATGGGTTTGTGATACATCTTTCACTCAGGCATTTATTTTAGACTGCACTGCATTACCAACCTGAAATGAACTGTAGTTACCTGTAGTTACAGATTTAATATTTGCTGTTCTAACATCTGATATGAAAATAGAGTTTAATTTTGCAAAATAGTTATTGACCACTAGCGAAGTGAGTATAAGAATGATATACAAAATATACTTTATTATAATTGTAATCAACTTTGTTTTGTTTTAGTGTGGAAAATAAGGTTGTTTTAAGATAATGGCAGAGGCGAAGATGGAAAGGGAGCATAAACAGGTACAAATGGAATTAAAATTATACAAAGTAGGATGTGTTCTTTTTTCAGATGCCAGAGCTGTATGTCAGAAAAAAAACAAAAAAACAGCTAATTAACTTGTAAAGGTTCTGACGTTCAACCCAAAAAATGAAATTGTGTGTTAAACATCAATGTCCTTTTAGTCAATGTCACTTTAAACTTCGAAATTCCAAATTGTTTAAACATACAGATTGGGTACTTTCATTTCTATAATCAGTTACACATGCCCAACTACAGATGGGAAAATGTTCTGTCCACTTGATGCTGTCACATTGAAACTGGCATAAAGTTGACAGGCATTGCATTTGAGACAATACGAGGGATACCATGAGATTTTGTTTTGACCTAGTTGGAACAGGTACTTGACATGATCAGCTGTATTTAGATAATAAATTTTTGCTGCACTATTAACAGTAGATGAGATTGCATACATACTTATAAAATTAAAATTAATCTATTCAAAAAAAAGGGAAGAGCTTAACAGCCCCTTTTTGGAGATAGTCATAAGTCATAAGAAATTTAAAAAATTTATACTCGATCTTTATTTTTATTTATTTGATTTTTATAGATAGCCATAAGTCATGGGAAATTAAAAAAATTGAAGTCTGAATCTTAATAAACTTCTCTCTTTGTGTTTTTAACTCAATAAAAAAGTGATTTAATTTATTTTAAATATTTATGTCATATCATCTGTTAAAGTGTCCTTGAAAGAAGCTTTTCAATGTTGCCCTACTATCTTAGTTGACTTGCTAAGATTATTGTTTTTCCTTGCAAAAAAAAAAATCAAAAGTCTATTCGACCATAAGTGAATGCTCCCAATTCCAGCTTTATTTTTCGTTATAAGCAGTTATGAGCAAGTCAGATACGTTCCAAGTATTTTTATCTTTTAACCTTACCATTCCCTTACCTCTGTTGACTTGGTTTCTTTTTGCACCATGGAAACTATGTATTTTTATGGTAATTTATATTTTATTGGATATTTTTAATACAAATCACGTTTGATATGAGTTATTAATTCAATACCAGGAAGCATAGAAGGGTGTTAAAATCATTTCATGAAGTCTTAAATACATCTAAGACAAAACGTGAACAAAATCGATAGCCTAAGTTTACAATTTTATACAATTTAGACCTTATAGAGTTTTATTTCGGCAAAGTTGTATTTTGAAGTTCATCCTCCTTTATTCTTTTTAAGACTTGACAATTTATAATTGTTTGACTCCAACCAAAAGCATGTTCTCTCAAAACACGGTGTGTGTGAATGTGTAGTGCTTAAGTGTAAAAAACAAAAAGGTAAAAAAGCCCAGAAAAATCTTTTTTTTTTAGTGACCTTGTGTTTATGTGTAATAAAACAAAGTTAGCCTGTTACAACTTGTGATTTTAATTTCAAACTACATCATTATTTAGATTGTTGATAGATTAAGAGCAAGTTACAAATCTGGCAAGTTCAGATCTTTAAATACTCGCTTACATCAGCTTAAGCAATTTCTTTGCATGATTGAGGAAAACGAGGACGCTTTGTTTGCTGCTGTAAAGAAGGACATTAATAAGGTATGAGTAGATACTGTCTATGGTGTTATAATCACCATCTTAGCTCTGGCTTCAGTTCAATATAATGCAGTATATTGTTGGCAGCATTCATACTAATGTATGTTGCCTAATCCAAATAAAAAACAAATAACAAATTAAATCTCAACCCTAATTTACAATGTATTTTCTCTGTTAGCCTAAAGTTGAAGCTAACTTTTTGGAAATCCTACAGGTGAAACTTGAACTTGGGAACGGTAATGGCTGGGTTTTATTATCTTTTTTATTATCTTTTTATAATATGCTTTGTAATTTCTTATTACTTGGCAGGGGTTGACAAATTATTTTATATGTTTAAATTTGTACACATATTTTATATTCATTGTACATCCAATGATGGCAACGTACATAAAGCTCTGAGTACGTTTCTCAATATTGTTTTGTGACATTATTTATCCTTTTTTCTGCGAGATGCAATGTTTATTCTTTTCATCAATCAAATACTACAACAAATGAAAAAAAGAAACAAAGTTATTTAAAATTATATGGCCATTTTGGAGAAGAGTTTTTATACAGAAAAAGAAGCAGTAAAAAATTATTTTCATGCAATGGAAAAGAATGAGAATTCAGAAGACAAAAAATGTGTGGTTTTGCACATTAAATGAGCTATTACAGTGTGCATATAGTTCCACTAATTATGCGAAATTATGACATCATCTTCCTGATTGTAATGATTAAGTATTAACATTAATTTCAATTGCTCCAAATATCAACCTAAATGACTGAAAACATATATACATCATCATATCTTGGTAAAACTATTAGATTCAACACCTCACTTAGATCCAGGAAATGATGTCATACATAATTAGTGGAATTTTTTTTCAATTTTTTTTTCAAGTGGGAGGTATTTAAGTAACAATGTACTTTTATGTACTTAAAATATTTTTTTGCAGTATAAATTAATTAATTTTGTCCATATAGCGATTTGTCAACCTCTGTGTAGTATCTAAATTATAATACTCAACTTTCCAACTATAAACTAGCAGTGGATGAATTTCCATGGGTTTTCAAGACTGGTGAATTGTTGTGGATTTTAATGGACTTACAACTACTTTTTTTATTATTTTTTTTATTGTTACCTGCTTAAGATTTCCAATGTGATTGGTTAGGATTTACTTTGTAGCAAACAATATTTTCAGGTACCATTAAAATTGTGTTCAAAGTTTTCAGATGTGACAGCATGAAGTATAAACACTGACTAGGCTCTATAATAACAGCTGTTGCCCATCTGTCTGTTTGTAACGGCTAAAAATAACAAATGCGATATATTTTTTTTGAATTTGTTGCGACAGGCGAATTCCATGGGCTAACTGTCTGTCTATCTGCAAGCTGGTTTGAAACTTAGGGTTTTTGTAATTGAAGACATGCCATTTTAAACCTTCTTTTTTCTAAGTTCAATAAAATTGTGTTTTTTCTATCAAATACTTTTCCCGGACTTATATGCGATGTCTTTCATAGCAATAAAAAATCTGTCAACATGGATGACACCAGAGCGTGTAACTCCTGATCTGATCAATAAATTGAACACTTGTGAGATTATATCAGAACCGTACGGCGTAGTTTTGGTGATCGGAGCGTGGAATTATCCTATTTTACTGGGTCTTCAGCCTGCAATTACTGCCATAGCAGCAGGTGAAGCTTATTTAATGACTGATTTTTTCATGTTATTTTCAGTCACGTTAGAATATTACATAATCAGTGAAAAACATTTTACCATTATAATTTTGTTTTAGGTAATTCTGTTATTATAAAGCCATCGGAGTTATCAGAAAATACTGCCAGTGTTATTGAAGAAATCGTACCGAAGTACATGGATAAGGTATGTTTTTATTCAGCAAATTTAAAAACTAGTAGGCAAAGATGATTTTTTTAAAAAATGACTTATTCACAAGTTTGCTCATTATTGTTTTTTACTCAAGATAGCAACAACAACAAAAGATTTTTACGTTGAGCTGCAATGTACATGTCTTTTGTCTTCATCCTTTGTGCTAAGAAAATCATAACAAAGCTTTTTAAGTTCTGCAATGAAGGTAAAAGAAATGATTTATTTTTGTTGTTTAATGTATAAAGAAGATTTAAAAAATTTGAGGGTAAAATGTTGTTTAAAAATTTTTACCTTGAAGTATGTTTATTTACACATAAACAATGTCTACACATTAATAACGTTAACACAAAACATGAACTTTTAATAACACATATTCGGATGCATTCTGATGTGTAATAATGTAAAGCTCGTTTTCTCACTGTCCATTTTTCATGAAATAGTGCTTACATTTTAAGTTCTTTCACAGAACCGAATAACTTTTGCGTATGACAGTTAGTTTAAAATCAGGACAAATATATCTAAGAAATATATATAAATATATATATCTTCTCCAAAGAAAAGTCCTCAATACTTTACGCAGAGCAATATTATATTTTTGGTAAAATAAAAACTACACGTTTCTCAAAATTCAAAGTTTCACGCACATTTGCAATTATCAGTTGAGTGAAAATCCATTAAAAAAATTACAATGTGATAATCTTAAAATAAAATTAAAATGACTTCTTACCAATTGTACCAACCTGTAGAAATGTTATTTACATATGCCAAATTAATATAAAGAAGATATTATGATATAAAACAATCATGCTCACCTTTCCTTACAGTATTCATATCCTTGAATTGTTTCATATTTTTCGCTTGATTTTCATTGATTTCCCATTGTTACATATTAGAAATTTTCTTAGGATTGTATGACAGATGACAGTAGTTAGTGGAATTAAGAAGAAAGAGAAGTCAAAGCCTTGTTAATACCTTGTAAATGCTTCTGACTTTTAAATCGATTTTTAGGATTGCATGACAGTAGTCAGTGGTGGAGTTCCAGAGACAACATCTCTTCTTCGTCAAAGATTTGATTACATATTTTACACAGGAGGGACGTTTGTTGCTAAAATAATTATGAAGGCTGCTGCTGAATATTTGACTCCTGTCACGTTAGAACTTGGAGGGAAGTGGTAAGTAGTCATAATGTCCTGTGCTCCATCTATACTCCATTTTAAACTATGTTTATTTTCCTACGTACTGTTTCATAAAATATTTTTCTTGCATATTTTTATTTTTAGTCCTGCCTTTGTTGATTCCACTTGCAATTTTGATGTGATTGGGCAACGCATTGCTTGGGCGAAATATTGTAATGCTGGACAGGTATTTTTTAGGATGCACTATTTAAATAATTTGCATCTCCGAGTGGTTAATAAGAAGAAGATAATAGAAAAATATCCAATATAACTCTAATTTGTGAAATGAAAAAAGAAGATGCACGTTTGATTAGATTCTTATTTGCTTTAGACTTGTCTGACCATTGATTACATTGTATGCATTGATGATTGTCAAGATCAACTAATTGAATCCATTAAAACAGCTGTTATCAAATTCTATGGTGAAGACCAGAAAAATTCGGAAAGTTATGGCCGAATTGTTAACAAAAGACATTTTGAGTAAGCATTAATATCACTTTTTTTTTCTTTTTTAAAAAAAAAACATGTTTTGGCTGCTTTTGTTGCAAATATAGATAATATTTCTGTCTTTAACACATTCACTGGTATTTCGCTGAAGTTCGTTGAAGTGTTAGACACCTGCGCTTTAAATGTTTTACTCAGAGTGGTTAAAGCTGTCATACACTTGTTATGGCCTTGTAAACATAACAAACAATGATTGGCACCGATGCCACTCCACTTGACGTTTATGTATTCAGGTCAGCGTTCAGTTTTGTACAAGTATTTATGCGCCAATTTAACAGTAGAGAAATCAAAACGTTCTTTGATGGGAAGCAAACCGATTTGATGCACTTCAGAAAGTTGGGAATATTACTTCAGTGCGTATCCAGCACACATATTTTGCGAGTGTTGCAATCTTCTTCAACAGATTTACTTATCGTGGCTAGTTTTGTTGGTTTACCTGATGTGTAAATTGTTGTATCGTCAACGTATTGCAGCATTGAACGTTATTTGATCTTAGACATATCCACAACATATAAGTTGAATAGCACTGGACTCAGAATGCTACCTTGTGGAACACCCGCTATTACTGTTTTTACCTCTGAAGTTTTATCATCAAACTGAACAAACTGCTTTCGATCGTGCATATAGCTGGTTAGCAATTGTAAGAATGAATTTGAAAGGTTCAGCTGGTGTATTTTTTTAATATCGCTTCATATTTTATAGTATCGAGGGCTTTAGAATAATCTGTGTCAACATAAATTGTACCATCTCTATTATTCATAGCTCTAACAATGCCTAAGTTCCTGACATGTTGAGCATATAAGTCAGTGTTAGAACATTGCTGAAATATCGGTTTTCACCTTCCTTCCGAGAGGGTCCAGGATTTAATTCTATGTCCCCTAACGAAATCAAATTAAACCTTGCGGTGGAGTTACAGTAGTAACATATCCTTCCCTTTAAAAAAAGTATTTTTCGAGTTGTATAATTAGCGGTATGAGCAAAAATACCGTCGAGATACAACACTTAAGAGTTGTGTCCTGAGGAATAATATCATAGAAATATCACATGTTGGTAACGGTAAATATTGTTCTCAAGTTACTACCGATTTTTGTGAGTCACATATAATGAGTGTACAGACTTATGTAAAAATTTCCAATGACATATTTAACCATAGTTGGCTCTTAAATTGATAACACTGGTCCACACTGTAATTAAAGAATGCAGTACACAACTGAAATATTAATCTACCATTTTAAATTTTTAATGTGAAGAAGAATAAGGATATCCTTAACAGATTTATTCCAATTTGCTACACAAATTGGAATAAATTGTGTTGTAGTCACGCTTCATAGCTAGTTTAAAGTGTGTGATATCTAATGTAGATGTGTGGTGAACTGAATTTAACCATTGCTTGTCAGTTAACTTGAAGAATAATACATATCAAAGTAGTTCATTCAGCTTCAACATTGGTTAAAGAATGTGCAGAATGTTACGACGTCTTCAGATCTTCATGTGAGTTGTGATTTCAATGCTGTGATTTTGTTGTGATTTAGGAGAGTGTGCAATCTGATCGATTCTGATAAAGTGGTTTATGGTAACATTAAAGATGAGGAAGATCTCTATATTTCACCAACGATTTTAAAAGATGTTTCGCCAGAGGATAAGATCATGCAAGAGGAGATTTTTGGACCACTTTTACCAATCCTGCCAATGGAATCTCTTGATGACGCTATTGATTTTGTTAATGAAAGGTATCACATTTTTGAAAAGAAACTTGAACCTGGTCCACCTACTCTACCAACATAAGTTATCTCCCCTCAATAAAATAAATAAATAAATAAAAGTACTAGGTTAAATGATTACATGGAACTTTGAAAACTTTTTCCTTTATTTGATGTAGTTTACTACCAAGGTTTTAAAAACTAGTAAACATTTAAAAATACTTTACTGTGGAGGAATGAATTTATTTGGATATTGCTTGACCCTTTTTTTTAATTTAGAGAAAAGCCACTTGCTGTATATGTTTTTTCAAATGATCAAAAAAAGATTAATCGTGTGAAAAATGAGACATCATCCGGAGGTATGTGCATCAATGATGCAATGATGCATGCTGCAGGTAAGATGCGAAAGATTATTTTCAGTTTTTTTTTGTCAAAATTTGAGGAAGTCTACGATCAATCTAAATCATTGAGAATCACAAGTTTAATTTAATTCTTAATGTTGGTAATATGGCATGATATGAACACAGACTAAAATATTATGTTTTAAGAACTTGTTTAAGAGATGGGATTTTATTCATGTGGTTATTTTCTTCTCTTCTTTTTTTCAAATATCTTACATGAAGAAAGACTGCTTTCTTTTTAGTTCCCAGCCTTCCCTTTGGTGGTGTTGGCTACAGTGGTATGGGATCTTATCATGGAAAATCTGGTTTTGATACTTTTTCACATAAAAAGTCATACCTTTGTAAAAATCAAAGGATGGAAAGTCTCAATGCGTGAGTTATTACATGCTTTAACTTGTTTCTTGTTCAACCATGCTTCCTGGTGTTGTTTAAGCCGTTTTTTAACTTTACCATGCAGTTACCATGCAGTTACCAATAATGTATTTTCTTTCCTCGTTGTAATTACATAGTTTAAACTGGAAGCCTGTGTGCACCAACTATCATGCTTTTATGCTGCACAATGTATGTACAGTTGCTCCCTGTATGCGCATCACGGTCCAAATGTTATTGATTCTTGTGTTTAGTGTGCGATATCCACCATATGATGAAAATTGGAAAGTGTTACATTGGCTGGAATGGATGTTAATCCCAACGAAAGTGAGCAAGTAAAGTACTGGAATGATGATGGTAATTTTTGGACCAAATGAGAATTATTTTTTATTGAAATTTTTTAAAATCAATATTTTTAGTTTAGTTTTGGAAAAGGTTGAGTCCCTATGGCTTTTAATTATTAAGAGGATTCATGTTCTACATTGGTCAAGGGTAAATGTATACTGGATAGAAATACACAGACGTATTTTATGCAGTACTTTAAAATGAGGACTGATTTGATGTTTCACATTTGTTTTAGTATGAATTTGACAACCAGAAGGTTTTTGTAGGAGTTTAAGCTTACATTTTGTCCTGTGTTTTTTTTTGTTAGATGTACGTTGCAAAGTAGCGTGTAGAAATGCAGTGTTCCTGAACGTTGTCGTTGCAATCATTTTTTCTAAATTAAAGGGTAAATGCTATATTTTTGAATTATTAGAGTGTAGTATACTCAAATGCATTTAAAAAATATATTTTTAGGCAAAACAGAACGTTGTTTTGCAAGAATTTTTATTTTTTATTTGATTACGTTTGTTATAGTTAAATTTAATCGTAGCAAACTTATACATTATAAGACTTTAGAGGTAAGCAGGTCTTACTTTTGATTTTAGGGTTTACTTTTCAGAGTTTTCCTAATTATTCTAGACACAAAAATGAACAGGCCTGATTTTTTGTTTTACGTAATCGTGTGCTATCTGTAAAACATTGCTATTTCAGAATTTCTTAGTGACATTGTCGTTTTTTTGTCTTCCATATTCATTCAGGTTAGGCAAAAAGTAATAAATTTTTAGACTTTATTAGATTTATTTAGATATGCTTTTACAATTAGATAGTTGTTTTGTAGAATATAGTTAAATATATATATATAGTTATTTTGTTTTGTGTCCCTTGCGTGAAAATGTATTTTTCTTCATTTATCCATGAAGCAAAGCATGTTTTAAAAACGCTAAAAGATTAGGAAGTTTTCTTTTTTTTTGGCTGAAAGCAAGCAACATTCCTCCTCCCATGATTTTTATTGACCCTATTCATCTACCTTTTACTGTAACGAAAAATAATTTTTATTATGCATAACTATACTTAGCCTTTTTTCCATTGGTTGAATATTTTTATTATTGTTATGGATAATGGTGTTCATATAAATTTGATGTGCCCTCCTCCTTTCTTATTGATCTGAAAAGTGTTAATATTGATGCTGAATTTTTGTTTTGGTGTAGAATAGTAAGGCAAGGAGAGTTGTTTTGTAATAAAAGAAAAATGGAAAGTGAATATAAAGAGGTATTGGGCAACATTTTGAAAATATTGAATAATTTTGTGTCTGTTGGAACAACAAAATGATAACACAGATGGTCAGCCTACTCTTGTCAAAATAATGGCTTATGGATTTCTAATATTTAGATTGTTGGCCGACTAAGAGCAAGTTACAAATCTGGCAAGTTCAGATCCTTAGATGCTCGATTACATCAGCTTAAGCAATTTCTTTTGATGGTGGAAGAAAACGAAGAAAAACTATATGAAGCAGTGAAAAAAGATCTGAATAAGGCATGGGAAAAGGAAGATTATTTTATTAACGGTTGTATCTTTGATAAGCAATTGACTTGAAATTGGTGCTTTCAATCTATCTAATGGAATTAAAGGTTTTCATGTTTTTATTTATTTAGTGTAAAGTTGAAGCTAATCTTATGGAAGTGCTACAGTTGAAAAGAGAAGCGGGGAATGGTAAGACAACATTTTCCTTTTATACCAGTGCATTCTTTCTCGGTTTCACTACTTTTGGAAGACGGAAACTTTTTTATTTTTTTTACATCTTCGTCAGAATGTTGAGACCTCGCAAAACTTACTGGTTGGTTATTCAAAAATCGTGCTTCGTGATTTGTTTACTACTTATTTTCTCCATTACCTCGGTTGTTTACCTAGGCATTTTATCATGGGAATTCATTAATTTTAAGCTTTCATTGAAGATGTATCATATGTCATTCTTTATTATTCTTTTTAACAGCGTTAAAAAATCTGTCAAAATGGATGGCACCAGAGCGTGTAACTCCTGATCTGATCAATAAATTGAACACTTGTGAGATTATATCAGAACCTTATGGTGTAGTTTTGGTGATTGGAGCGTGGAATTATCCTATTTTACTGGGTCTTGAGCCTGCAATAACCGCCATAGCTGCAGGTAAATATTCCGCTAACATGCTAACTATATATGCTATAGTTATTTATTTATTGGTAAAAATGTCTTCCTTTTTGAATTTAAAATATCTATCTATCATAGGTAATTCTGTCGTCATAAAACCATCTGAAGTATCAGAAAATGCTGCCAAAGTTATTGCAGAAATTGTGCCGAAGTACATGGATAAAGTATGATTTCAGTGTCTTTTTCAGTGACGTACAGGGTCATTGTTGTTTGTACTTCAAAACATATTTGCTTGCCTATTTTGTAAAAGACTAGTCATTAAGTCCTTGGAAAATCCATGTGAATTAACCTGTCAGGAAAATCCACAAGAATTCACCTCTCGCTACTAGGAGCTACCATCTTTGTTTCACAGACATAATAATATAGAAATTTACATAATTGTCTGGTGTTTTCTGGGAGAGTTTTGTTAATAATGTAATATATGCTTCCTTAACTAGTTAATCGATTTTTAGGACTGTATGACAGATGACAGTAGTTAGTGAAATTAAGAGGAAAGAGAAGTCGAAGCATTGTTAATACCTTGTAAATGTTTCTGACTTTAAAATCGATTTTTAGGATTACATGACAGTAGTCAGTGGTGGAGTTCCAGAGACAACAGCTCTTCTCCGTCAAAGATTTGATTACATATTTTACACAGGAGGGACGTTTGTTGCTAAAATAATTATGAAGGCTGCTGCTGAATATTTGACTCCTGTCACGTTAGAACTTGGAGGGAAATCGTAAGCACTAGAATTTTTCTGATAACGGAACTGATTTGTATGTTTTTTGAAATTTGAGTATTCTACTATAAATATTGACAATGATGACTGTCTAATATTCACCAGCATGCAGCTTACATTTAGCCATGTATGTTTTTAGACCGGCTATTGTCGATTCTTCTTCCAACTTTGATGTGATTGCTCAAAGGATTGTATGGGCGAAATTTTGCAATGCTGGACAGGTGCTGTAATTATCTTTATATTTTAAGCAGCATTTTTGCCTTTGTGTTTTATTTAGATATTTTTAAGTCACAAATTTGTTATGACCTCTTAATTAGACAAAGCCTGATGGTAAATCCATTGTCTGTTTTTTTCCTTTACCTTTTGTAGTTTTTTTCAAAAAAATATGTAGTTTTGATAAGGAAAGAAGTTCTTCCAATTATTTTTGTTTTCTGTAAATTTAAAGATACTTGGCTGTTTTTTAGAGTTTGAAAATCTACTTCTTCTCGAATTTCATCTTTTTTGCTTTAGACGTGCTTGTCTGTTGATTACGTTTTATGCATTGATGATTGTCAAGATCAACTGATTGAATCCATAAAAAAGGCTATTATCAAATTCTATGGTGAAGACCAGAAAAAATCTGACAGTTACGGTAGAATCATCAACAAAATACATTTTCAGTAAGTAATTATTTACAAACGCATTTTTCCTTATCCTGGAAACTTCTTCTATGGTCTTTGGTTCGAAACCTCGCCACATGCCACATCTTCCAACCATTGATAAATCGTGCAATAATTTAGGAGAGTGTGCAACCTGATCGATTCTGATAAAGTCGTTTATGGTAACATCAAAGATGAGGAAGATCTATATATTTCACCAACAATTTTAAAAGATGTTTCGCCAGAGGATAAGATCATGCAAGAGGAGATTTTTGGACCACTTTTACCAATCCTGCCAATGGAATCTCTTGATGATGCTATTGATTTTATCAATGGAAGGTATTAGCTTTAAGTAACTCAAAAGTAGCATTTTTGCAATCTTTTTCACGTTACTTATTTTCTTGTTACTCTGTTTCGAGAGATTATGCTCAACAAAACAAAAGTTGTTTTTGGTTACAACAGCCTATACCATTATGTTTATCTCATTTCCACAATTAACACAAAATCTGATCACGCATCTTAGTGCTTAGTTTGCTGCATTGCAAATGATAATGCCTTTCTATATTATTATCTATTTTTATAAATTATTTTATTATTTCTTCTATTTCGTTTAGAGAGAAGCCACTAGCTATGTATGTTTTTTCAAATATACAAAAAACCATTAATCGTTTAACAAACGAGACATCATCTGGTGGCATTTGTATCAATGATGCTTTGGTGCATGCTGCAGGTACCCATCAACTGACCATTACAACCTTTTCGTAGGGCAGACATATTGTTTCAAACGTTGAAGCCTTAACCTGTGGTTGTCATATGCTTAGAGATAACAAAACACGTGACCATGTGTTTTCTGGAAACACAGAAAATGATTCTTTCAGGATTTTATTTTTCATATAGTGTGCCAAAATAATGTCAAAGTGTACAACCCGGAAGTATAATAATTAAATTGTACATTTCTTAAAATTGCCAAACTGCTTGGTGTGGCTATACTCTTAAACTGGTAGGCTGGCTCTATTTTGGTAAAGCCCTAGGTCAGAACGTCAAAATATACTAGCCGTCATTATCAGAATGCCAACATTATGGAACAGTCTATGCCATAACCGCGGGAAGGCCTTGGAAAGGGGATATAGGAAAGTCCTGGCGTCATTAAGAAAGTAGCTTCGTTTAAGATTTTGTATCTAACTGAATGTTCGAACTGCAGTCCGTGTAGAGTGCTTAATTGGGACGTTTATAGAAAAATTTAACTATCAAAACGCAAATAGGCTAGTAACTATTCTTAACTTGTGATGTTTTATTTGCAGTTCCCAGTCTTCCCTTTGGTGGTGTCGGCTACAGTGGTATGGGATCTTATCATGGCAAATTTGATTTCAATACTTTTTCACATAAAAAGTCATACCTTTATAAAAATCAAATGATGGAAAGTGTCAATGCGTGAGTTGTTTGTGTTTTTTATTATTATTTTCTGTGCTAACTACAAAAATATCAACTTTTAATGGAATTTTCTTGAATGAGCGCGTGTTACCATCACGGAAGCAGTTTCTTGTTTCTCTGTATATAGCTACAATGATTATTTCGCAATTCGTCGAATTCAGATTGTATATACTTTTGGTTTAGTTTGCGATATCCACCATATGATGAAAATTGGAAGGTGTTACAATGGTTGGAATGGATGTTAATCCCAATGAAAGTGAGCAAGTGAATTATTTAGGAGTAAAAGACATGAAATTATTATCCATTTGGAATATCTTAAATAAAATTTTGTAAAATCTGATATAAATACTGGAATATAGGTAAAATCTTTTTTATGCAACTTAAGTTAAATATACATAGCTGTTTTGAAAAAAAAAATACGTTTGGATTCTTGCCTTCTTGGCTTCTTGTTCAAAGGCAATATAATTTGACAAAATGTAGGTCACATCTAGCATGTTAATTTTTAATATTATTAGTAATATCGCGATATTTTTTTTATTTTTATTTTAAATGCTGAGAATAAGGGCTGAATTTACAAAGCTTTTAAAAGAACTGTTCTTTTGTCTGTAATAATAGCCCCTATTTTATCTGTTTGTTCACAAGAACAAAAGTCGTGATACAGAAACACAAAATAGCGAATGGGATATATTTTTATCCACTGTGTTGTGACAGGCGTGTTCCTAACTACCGCAGACTAATTTTATTACTTTATGCTAACAGGCTAACATGGATGCATGAAATTACCGTATATAAACATAATGTATATTTTTTTTAAAATATGCTGAAAGTTTGCTCTGTGTTTTGTAAATCACTTCTGACTCATTCTAACTTTGCTCATATTGCATTGTTTATCAGTTTCTCAGCATGCATATAATTTCCATATTTTGCATTGTTATATTAATTATATTTTAGAATTATACTTGAATATATTATGCTGAAATTTAGTTTGATCAATTTTGCTTTTCAACTTTACTGTTTTTTTACTCCTATGTTTATATAAACTGCCTTTTCATGCAAATCTACTTCCAACGATTTTTGTTCTTTTCTTTTTAACATTTTCATGCAAATCTGCTTCCAAAGATTTTTGTTCTTTTCTTTTTAACATTTTCATGCAAATCTGCTTCGAAAGATTTTTGTTGCTTTCTTTTGGACATTTTGCGAATCTGCTTTCAAAGCATTTTTTGTTACAGAAACAATTCACGGTTGCACTGCAGTGGACAATCGTGTTTAAAATCATCGGGCAACTCCTACAACTACGATGTGCGAAATGGGAATGTAGCCTGTGTTTTCAGCCTTTAACGGGGTCGAGGCTACATGCTGAATCATTGGTCGAACTTACGCATTTATGTTTTCTATGTGTATTATGGAATTTAATGTGCGTGAGTCAGATCACAAAATAAACACAAAAAAACACACAAAATCAATATAGAAAGTGTTGCGGAGAGGTTGCCAAGGCAAAGGCATTAAGCACGGCAAGGAAAGGGCACGACAAGGCAGGCAAGGAAACAGGAGGAGGAACAAGGAAGCAGGAAGAGGAATCAGCAAGGCAGGTGTTGGCAAGGCATGGGAGGCACAGGCAAGGGCATAGTAGGCAAGCAACAGAAAAGGCATAGGAAGGGTAGCAATGGCAAGGGAACGGCAAGGCAGGGGCAGGCACCTTAATAGAAACTCCCCCCCCCCCTACAACTAAAAGATAACGTATACTCAATATAAGGTATTAAATTTATATAAGGTCAATATACAGTGAATCATCTTAGCAGAATTATGTGGCAATATAATACAAGCTGGGTTGTTGTAGGTGCAAGATAATTATATTTTTCCTAGCCCTGTCCAGGATTCGAACCTGGATCTCTCGTTTGCAAGAGTGTCACAGCCATTAGACCAACAGGGCGTAATAATTATGTAATTTTGTTAATTACATAAACTTAAATGTTTACACTTGTGTCTAATTAATTAAGCTTTTAAAAAATATTTGTCATTATCCATCAGGTTTTGACCTTTTGTTTTAAAGGATCGTGTATTTCAGGCTTAATCCCAAAACTTGAGGTGAAACTAAGTATGTTTATTGAAAGTTTTCCCAACATGTAAAGAAACGACTATTATCAAAACAAACTACCTTATTCCATGAAATTAACGAGTCAAGAAATTAACGCGAATTAAATTAACGGTCATGAAATTAACGCGGTTCAATAAAATTATTTTAAAAAACGCATTTAATTAACGCGGTTGAGCAACGTTGTTTTCAAAAATGCATAAGGCGAATTTAGAATATGATGCGACATCACACGAAGCAAAAATTACGGCAACAGTCGAATCCAAATTTGGTTTCGACACTTTTTCACATAAAAAGTCATACCTTTGTAAAAATCAAAGGATGGAAAGTGTCAATTCGTGAGTTATTACATGTTTTAACATGTTTCTTGTTCATCCATGCTTCCTGATGTTATTTAAGGGATAAAACCATTTTTTAACTTTACCACTTTGCAATGCATGCAGTTACCAATAATGTATTTTCTTTCCTCGTTGTAATTACATAGTTTAAACTGGAACCATGTGTGCACCAACTATCATGCTTTCATGCTGCACAATGTATGTACAGTTGCTCCCTGTATTTGCAACACGGTGCAATTGATTCTTGTGTTTAGTGTGCTATATCCGCCATATGATGAAAATTGGAAGGTGTTACATTGGCTGGAATGGATGTTAATCCCAACAAAAGTGAGCAAGTAAAGTACTGGAATGATGATGGTAATTTTTTGACCAATTGAGAATTATTTTTTATTGACTTTTTTTAAAATCAATATTCTTTTCTGAAATTTAGTTTAGTGTTGGAAAAGGTTGATTCCCTATGGCTTTTAATTGTTAACAGGTTTTATGCTCTACATTGGTCAAGGGTAAATGACCATATTGTCATGCTGTCAATATTCTTAAAAGTGATGACTGATTGTTTGTCATTGAAACAACTGATTGTTTCACGTTTGTTTTAGTATGAATGTGATAGCCAGAAGGTTTTTGTAGGAGTTTAAGCTTACATCTTGTCGTTTGTTTTTTTGTTATATGTACATTGCAAAGTAGCGTGTGTTTCTACAGTGTAGTGTTCCTGAACGTTGTCGTTGCAATCATTTTATTCTAAATTATGAAGGGTAATTGCTATATTTTTGAATTATTTGAGTGTAGTATACTCAAATGCATTTAAAAAAAATTATTTTTATGCAAAACAGAAAGTTGTTTTGCAGAATTTTTATTTTTTATTTGATTACGTTTGTTATAGTTAAATTTAATTGTAGTAAACTGTATACATTATAAGATTTTAGAGGTAAGCAGGTCTTACTTTTATTTTTAGGGTTTTCCTAATTATTCTAGACACGAAAATGGACATTGTCCTCTATATTGTCTTCCATATTCATTCAGGTAAAGCAAAAAGAAAGTTAGAAAAAATCATAAAATTTATATTTTGGTGTTTTTATATCTTCTTTGAAATAAATTTTTAGACTTGTAGATTTATTTAGATATGTTATTAGAATTAGAGATTTTTTAGTGCAATTGTTAAAGAGTTTTTTTGTAGAATATAGTTAAATATATATATGGTTAATTTTTTGTGTGTGTCTTTTACCTAAAAATGTTAGTTCTTTATTTATGAAGCAAGAATGTTTTAAAAAGATTAAAACTTTCCTCCTCCCATGATTTTTATTGACCCTTTTCTTATTGCATATCTACCTTTTACTGCAACCAAAAAATAATTTTCATTTTGTTATGCATAACTTTACTTAGCCTTTTTTCAATTGGTTGAATTTTTTTATTATTGTAATGGATAATGGTGTTCATATAAATTTTGATATGCACTCCTTCTTTCTTATTGGTATGAAAAGTGTTAATATTGATGTTGATTTTTGCTCTAGTGTAGAATAGTAGAGCAAGGAGAGTTGTTTTGTAATAAGAGAAAAATGGAAAGTGAATATAAAGAGGTATTGGGCAACATTTTGAAAATATTGAATAATTTTGTGTCTGTTGGAACAACAAAATGATAACACAGATGGTCAGCCTATGTATTTTCATCCTACTCTTGTTGTCAAAATAATAGCTTGTTGATTTCTGATATTTAGGTTGTTGGCGGACTAAGAGCAAGTTACAAATCTGGCAAGTTCAGATCCTTAGATGCTCGATTACATCAGCTTAAGCAATTTCTTTTGATGGTGGAAGAAAACGAAGAAAAACTATATGAAGCAGTGAAAAAAGATCTGAATAAGGCATGGGAAAAGGAAGATTATTTTATTAACGGTTGTATCTTTGATAAGCAATTGACTTGAAATTGCTGACTTTAATCCATCTAATGCAATTAAAGGTATTCATGTTTTTATTTATTTAGTGTAAAGTTGAAGCTAATCTTATGGAAGTGCTACAGTTGAAAATAGAAGCGGGGGATGGTAAGACAACATTTTCCTTTTATACCAGTGCATTCTTTCTCGGTTTCACTACTTTTAAAAGACGGAAACTTTTTTATTTTGCGCTTTATTCATGCATGCTTTTCGCATTTTTTAATTTTGCTATAATAAACAACGTGCATCAATGTTATATCTGTTGTAAGGTAGGTCAACATCTCTTTAGCTGAAAACTTTGCTTTGTCAGAGGATAGCCTAGCAACGTGTAAAAATAGGAAATCTATAACTTGATTTGTATAAGATGTTTTTCTGGACCAAAATACCAGTCACACCTGATTATTGGTTGCATACTATTGCTCATCAATGGCGAACTCATAAAGATTCTCTTTCCTAATGTTTTGTCACATCTAAACATTAAATTTGATAAGCCAAAACCTCGTTTCCTTAGAAAACAGCTTACTTGTGTTTATTAGTTAATTTTGAATTTAGGGATTGCTTCTAAGGCCAAGGTGTCTTTCAGGTTTTGAAAGTCTTTAAATCAAAGTGATTTGCCTTAAAAATATTATTCATCAATTTCTAGAGATAACCCTTAAATTCCTATAATATTAATATTTCAAAAAAAAAATTCTGTCTAGTTATGAAACATTATCTGGTAGTAACTAGCTTGTTGACCCAGCACTGAATGCCATGCTGAGCTTTAAGTGCAAGAAACTGTGCCACACACCCGCTACAGGTATCCTTTATAGCTCACACAGTGTGAGTGACACTAGGTTGTGTGCTTAGTAAAGTAACCTGTGTCACAAATCTGTGTAAACGTTTACAGTGGTGCTCCATTTCAGGCATGATCTTCTTTTCAAGAAAACTTGATCTCCAGTTTACGTCGTTATAAGAATTCTTCACAGTAAATTTGAATTACCATGCAATACAATTCCCAGGTAATCGAATCGCTTTATTTTATCAATTTTTTTTCTAGCCAATCAAAAATGCAAACAAAAGTTTTATAAAATACAGAATATAGTTTTTACGAGATGTCTTATAGGCGCTTTTTAAAAAAAATTGTAAAAAATAAAATTGACTTTGCACACAGTTAGCGTATTAGTATATTAGACTAGTTATTTAAACTCGCGGAAGTATTCACTTAAAAGAATTCCTTATATTTTATTTTGCTCATCACAAAATGGCCTGTTGTTCATTAAAAGGACTGCCAATAAAACATAATTAAACAAATAGACAACAACAATAACAATGTTAATTCCCCGTGACTTTGCCCATATCATTGTAAATTTACAATACAATTCCCAGCTAATGAATCATTTTATTTTATCACATGATTTGTTTTAACAAAATTTCATCAATAAATTTATGGTAGAAGAGATATTGGGGTTTACAGACTTTTTTGATGACGTCAGCAACCCGTCGGTTTCGAAACGGACAGATTGTTCCAGTTTTGAGGAATTTGCCCAATTGTAGTCACTATTTACTTTATTATAATTCTAACCCTCTGATGTTGTGCCATAAGGTCATGAACTTAACAAAGAAGATATACTATTGCAGCTACTTTCAAGGAAAATGAACACTGTTTTGTGTTCTGTAAAAAGATAATTACGCTGTTATACTGAAATGGTGGTATTGTACATCTGCCTAGCTGGGTTTTTCCACGGGCCTCATTGACTACTCTATTATAATAATACGGAAACTGTGTATGTCTGTCTGTAACAGGCAAATTAGATGTGTCATTTTTCTTTGATGTGGCCAAAAAAGGTATATCTTATTTGTTAACTGCCTAGACATTACGGCACGATGTCAATGCATTTCGACTGATGTCAATTCATTAAATAATAATAGTGAAGCCATTGCATTGCACTTTCAAGTTTAAGGTCAAATAACTTGAAAATGGGTGGAGATAACATGACGTCATCTCCTGCGAGAGTGACAGGACCAAATTCGGTAAGTTCCCCAAAGCCGGGCTAATAAATAAGTTTCGGAACAGGTGGGTTGATGACGCCACCCCAATATCTCTTCAACCGTTCGTCAAAAGCACATGATTCTCTACATATTCTTCGTCAGCGTTTCAAGCTTATACAGTAGAGACAATGGGTATACAAGTTTCTAAAAAAAAATGTTGTACCCCGGAGGATCTTTGCCGACATCAGTGACGTGTTAAACCCTTATATCTCCTTAATCGTTTTTTGAAAGCACATGGTCCTATACATTATTTTGATCGGGTCTTCAAGCTCGTAACAATAGGTGCAACGGGTTAACAATTTTTTTTACATCGAAGTGTCATTACCAACGTCATCAATATGCAAATGATGATTGTTTTCCATAGTTCTCTGCCTAAGTGGATTTTTCCATGGGCTTATTAACTAGTACTCTAAATAATAATAACGTAAATAATAAAGGCGATAATACGGGGAATAACAAATTTAATTTTAAATAGTCTATGTGAAGAACCTGACCTTTCCTTCGCCGGCATTTTTAGTAATTTATCCTTTTTTTTGAATAACGCTCATCATTTATTGTGAATGATGAAGTAAAATCGGAAGTCCGTTTATAAATGCGTCTTGGCTTTCAGTTGATGAGCTACTTTTTCGATAATATTTGTGCAAGTTTTAATACTGGCTAAATTATTGGAAATAATTTTTGGGTTCGATATTTCTGGCAAAAAATATTTTATTTACATAACGAAGAAAAGCATCCCTAAAAACTGCTCAGGGTGAGGAAACAAATTATCGAGCGCAACTTTGTATTTTGGCAACATTTAAAACTTTATGTTTGTTCTTCATAGCAACTAAGTAATAAACATTAGGCAAAAAATATTATAACATGGTACAAGCACGAACAGCAACATTTTGTTGTGCATTTTGCATTCAACATATTGCCTTTGTTGAGTAGGAAATTGCCTTATAGTATCTTGAGCACGTCTATTGCCAGCCTGCTCACTATTTTCTGTTTCCCGTGAAACACCTTGCCTTTACCATTCCATGCACGTCTGTTGGAAGCTTGCTCAATAAATGCGGCCTGTCTAACAGCATCACTGTGGTGCCTCTTGGTAATTTGGTCAGCAGTTTGAGAACAAAGATGCGACGCATTGTGGAAGTCTACGCCTAGCTAAAATACATCAAGATTGCTGCCTATAGCTAAGTTAATAATTTTATTTGTACTTTCCTAGCTAAACATTTTACTAATGAATTTTATGATCAAACAAAAAAGAAATCTTAATAGAACTTAAGATGAAGACTATTTCGAAAACCGTTAAGCAAGAGTGTTTATATTGTTTATATGGAGTTTTGACTTGCTTAATAAATAATTCACATGGCTTCTTTAACAATAAGGTTTGGAGAGGCAAGAATGTAATAACAGAATCCTTCCCCCCTCGGACCTGGAAAAATCGGAAATTTCTTACTTCTTGTGTCTAGCCTTAAATATTCTACTCTTGCTAGATGGCTAATTGTATATTTGCGAAGACAGTATGCAACAGAATAGTAACATACTAACAGCGGTTGCTTCTTTAAATTACTAAATTACAACTTCTTTAAATAAATACTTTTTTTAAGAGCCACAGCTATTTTATAGGAAAAATGGACACAACCTTGCCTGTTACAGAAAGACATATGGACGTATCCTATTAATATAATGAGGTTGATATATGGTTAAAATAGTGATGAAATATCTAAGCATAATCAAATACTCATATGGCTGTCGTAACTGTAGCTTAGATAAGTTTCATCTTCGTCAGAATGTTGAGGCCTCGCAAAACTTACTGATTGGTTAATCGCAAAAATCGTGCTTCGTGATTTGTTTACTACTTATTTTCTCCATTACCTCGGTTGTTTACCTAGGCATTTTTTCTTGGGAATTCATTAATTCTAAGCTTTCATTGAAGATGTATCATATGTCATTCTTTATTATTCTTTTTAACAGCGTTAAAAAATCTGTCAAAATGGATGGCACCAGAGCGTGTAACTCCTGATCTGATCAATAAATTGAACACTTGTGAGATTATATCAGAACCTTACGGTGTAGTTTTGGTGATTGGAGCGTGGAATTATCCTATTTTACTGGGTCTTCAGCCTGCAATAACCGCCATAGCTGCAGGTAAATATTCCGTTAACGTGCTATAAAAACCTTCAAAAGATGGTTTAGTTATTTATTTATTGGTAAAAATGTCTTCCTTTTTGAATTTAAAATATCTATCTATCATAGGTAATTCTGTCGTCATAAAACCATCTGAAGTATCAGAAAATGCTGCCAAAATTATTGCAGAAATTGTGCCGAAGTACATGGATAAAGTATGATTTCAGTGTCTTTTTCAGTGACGTTCAGGGTCATTGTTGTTTGTACTTCAAAAAATATTTGTTTGCCTATTTTGTAAAAGACTAGTCATAAGTCCTTGGAAAATCCATGTGAATTAACCCGTCAGGAAAATCCACAAGAATTCACCTCCCGCTACTAGGAGCTACCATCTTTGTTTCACAGACATAATAATATAGAAATTTACATAATTGTCTGGTGTTTTCTGGGAGAGTTTTGTTAATAATGTAATATATGCTTCCTTAACTAGTTAATCGATTTTTAGGACTGTATGACAGATTACAGTAGTTAGTGAAATTAAGAGGAAAGAGAAGTCGAAGCATTGTTAATACCTTGTAAATGTTTCTGACTTTAAAATCGATTTTTAGGATTGCATGACAGTAGTCAGTGGTGGAGTTCCAGAGACAACAGCTCTTCTCCGTCAAAGATTTGATTACATATTTTACACAGGAGGGACGTTTGTTGCTAAAATAATTATGAAGGCTGCTGCTGAATATTTGACTCCTGTCACGTTAGAACTTGGAGGGAAATCGTAAGCACTAGAATTTTTCTGATAACGGAACTGATTTGTATGTTTTTTGAAATTTGAGTATTCTACTATAAATATTGACAATGGTGACTGTCTAATATTCACCAGCATGCAGCTTACATTTAGCCATGTATGTTTTTAGACCGGCTATTGTCGATTCTTCTTCCAACTTTGATGTGATTGCTCAAAGGATTGTATGGGCGAAATTCTGCAATGCTGGACAGGTGCTGTAATTATCTTTATATTTTAAGCAGCGTTTTTGCCTTTGTGTTTTATTCAGATATTTTTAAGTCGCAAATTTTTTTTGACCTCTTAATTAGACAAAGCCTGATGGTAAATCCATTGTCTGTTTTTTTTCCTTTACCTTTTGTAGTTTTTTTTTTGAAAAAAATATGTAGTTTTGATAAGGAAAGAAGGTCTTCCAATTATTTTTGTTTTCTGTAAATTTAAAGATACTCGGCTGTTTTTCAGAGTTTGGAAATCTACTACTTCTCGAATTTCATCTTTTTTGCTTTAGACGTGCTTGTCTGTTGATTACGTTTTATGCATTGATGATTGTCAAGATCAACTGATTGAATCCATAAAAAAGGCTATTATCAAATTCTATGGTGAAGACCAGAAAAAATCTGACAGTTACGGTAGAATCATCAACAAAAGACATTTTCAGTAAGTAATTATTTACAAAAGCGTTTTTCCTTATCCTGGAAACTTCTTCTATGGTCTTTGGTTCGAAACCTCGCCACATGCCACATCTTCCAACCATTGATAAATCGTGCAATAATTTAGGAGAGTGTGCAACCTGATCGATTCTGATAAAGTCGTTTATGGTAACATCAAAGGTGAGGAAGATCTATATATTTCACCAACGATTTTAAAAGATGTTTCGCCAGAGGATAAGATCATGCAAGAGGAGATTTTTGGACCACTTTTACCAATCCTGCCAATGGAATCTCTTGATGATGCTATTGATTTTATCAATGGAAGGTATTAGCTTTAAATAACTCAAAAGTAGCATTTTTGCAATCTTTTTCGCGTTACTTATTTTCTTGTTACTCTGTATGTAGTTTCGAGAGATTATGCTCAACAAAACACAGGTTTTTTGGTTACAACAGCCTATACCATTATGTTTCTCTCATCTCCACAATTAACACAAAATCTCATCACGCATCTTAGTGCTTAGTTTGCTGCATTGCAAATGATAATGCCTTTCTATATTATTATCTATTTTTATAAATTATTCGCTCCTTGTATACCCTATTCATATTAGTTAGACCTTTGTTTCTTCTATTTCGTTTAGAGAGAAGCCACTAGCTATGTATGTTTTTTCAAATATGCAAAAAACCATTAATCGTTTAACAAACGAGACATCATCTGGTGGCATTTGTATCAATGATGCTTTGGTGCATGCTGCAGGTACCCATCAACTGACCATTACAACCTTTTCGTAGGGCAGACATATTGTTTCAAACGTTGAAGCCTTAACCTGTGGTTGTCATATGCTTAGAGATAACGAAACACGTGACCATGTGTTTTCTGGAAACACAGAAAATGATTCTTTCAGGATTTTATTTTTCATAAAATGTGCCAAAATAATGTCAAAGTGTGCAACCCGGAAGTATAATAATTAAATTGTACATTTCTGAAAATTGCCAAACTGCTTGGTGTGGCTATACTCTTAAACTGGTAGGCTGGCTCTATTTTGGTAAAGCCCTAGGTCAGGTAAATAACGTCAAAATATACTAGCCGTCATTATCAGAATGCCAACATTATGGAACAGTCTATGCCATAACCGCGGGAAGGCCTTGGAATGGGGATATAGGAAAGTCCTGGCGTCATTAAGAAAGTAGCTTCGTTTAAGATTTTGTATCTAACTGAATGTTCGAACTGCAGTCCGTGTAGAGTGCTTAATTGGGACGTTTATAGAAAAATTTAACTATCAAAACGCAAATAGGCTAGTAACTATTCTTAACTTGTGATGTTTTATTTGCAGTTCCCAGTCTTCCCTTTGGTGGTGTCGGCTACAGTGGTATGGGATCTTATCATGGCAAATTTGGTTTCAATACTTTTTCACATAAAAAGTCATACCTTTATAAAAATCAAATGATGGAAAGTGTCAATGCGTAAGTTGTTTGTTTGTTTTTTGAATTTTTCTTGAATGAGCGCGTGTTACCATCACGGAAGCAGTTTCTTGTTTCTCTGTATATAGCTACAATGATTATTTCGCAATTCGTCGAATTCAGATTGTATATACTTTTGGTTTAGTTTGCGATATCCACCATATGATGAAAATTGGAAGGTATTACAATGGTTGGAATGGATGTTAATCCCAACGAAAGTGAGCAAGTGAATTATTTAGGAGTAGAAGACATGAAATTATTATCCATTTGGAATATCTTAGAAAATTTTGTAAAATCTTATTTAAATACTGGAATATAGGTAAAATCTTTTTTATGCAACTTAAGTTAAATATACATAGCTGTTTTGAAAAAAAAAATACGTTTGGCTTCTTGACTTCTTGGCTTCTTGTTCAAAGGCAATATAATTTGCAAAAATGTAGGTCACATCTAGCATGTTAATTTTGAATATTAATAGTAATATCGCGATATTTTTTTTATTTTTATTTTAAATGCTGAGAATAAGGGCTGGATTTACAAAGCTTTTAAAAGAACTGTTCTTTTGTCTGTAATAATAGCCCCTATTTTATCTGTTTGTTCACAAGAACAAAAGTCGTGATACAGAAACACAAAATAGCGAATGCGATATACTTTTATCCACTGTGTTGTGACAGGCGTGTTACTAACTACCGCAGACTAATTTTATTACTTTATGCTAACAGGCTAACACGGATGCATGAAATTACCGTATATAAACATAATGTATACTTTTAAAAGAATATGCTGAAAGTTTACTCTGTGTTTTGTAAATCACTTCTGACTCATTCTAACTTTGCTCATATTGCATTGTTTATCAGTTTCTCAGCATGCATATAATTTCCATATTTTGCATTGTTATATTAATTATATTTTAGAATTATACTTGAATATATTATGTTGAATTAAGTTCGATCAATTTTGCTTTTCAACTTTACTCCTATGTTTATTTAAACTGCCTTTTCATGCAAATCTGCTTTGAAAGATTTTTGTTGCTTTCTTTTCGACATTTTTGCGAATCTGCTTTTAAAGCAATTTTTGTTACAGAAATAATTGCTCTTAATATTATTAATTTGTTCTACTTACTTAAAATTAACTACTAAAAATTGTATTAGAAAACAAAAAGAAAAAAAGAAAAGGAATAATGTAATTATTGTAATTGTTTTTCCTTTGGTATAGATATATTCTTATTCTCTAAATACTTTTTTGTTAATTCTTTTAAAGGTTTGTTTCCATTTGATTGCATTTTCCACTATATGCACAAAAGCTCACAAGATATTTTGTTAGCGCATGTGCATTTAGACAAGATATTTTGTTAAAGTGCACACAAGCCTTAATCATCGATTCAATAAGTCATTAAATAGATTTTATTTTACATTAAAACGACGTTTATTAAGTATGCATTGGATTGTGCAGACGATTTTTTTAAATTTCGTTTAGTAAGATTCATTTCGCAAAATCTAGAAGAAAGGCAGCCTTTTTGTGTTTATCAAATAATTTTTCGTTTTTTGCTTTTGCTGAATAATATACAAAAATTTATTGATGCTTGTAGTATTCATGATATGTTCCTCCATTTTTAAAATTTTTTATCAGTGAAGAAATTAAAAAATGACAACACAGCTAGCTGGTGATAGTGAAGATTGCATCATAACTGTTGTGGTGAAAAAGAATGGGTGTTCGGTCGTTTATGACATAAATAAAAATGACGTGACAGTTGGGCGTGGCAGCAGTATCTTTTTCTGTTGTTGTCATCAACGTGTTGCGGTTGTTCTTGTGATTTTCGTTTCTGTTGTGTTCATTATTGTCGTCATGGCTGCAGCTACTGTTTTGGTCGTTGTCGGTGTTGTAAGCGTCGCCGTCGTTTTTGTTATGTTGTTATCATCGTTGTTGTTATAAACAGTGCTGTGATAATTTTTCTTCATTGATGTTCCCAAACTTACTTCCTCTTTTTTTTCAATGATAAGAATGACTTTTTCTTAACTCAGTTGCTCAATGGTTGTGATATTGCTGTTGAAAACAACGTTTATTTATCAAAACATCATTGTACTTTGCATGTAGATGAAGCACGAAATGAAGTCTCACTAGAAGTTCTGAGGTAAGTTTCAATAATTTTGTGTACAAATGTTTGTTAGGTTTTTTTCGAGTAGATGAAGCACGAAATTAAGTCTCGGTAGAAGTCTGGGGTCGTGTTTGACATATCACTGCAACTATTTGGTACTTTTCAGGTTCCGTTTTCACAATAGCACAATATAAAATAAAAAAAACATGTGGCTTCTGAAAATCGAGCTCTGAAACTCAAACACAGTTTCTTCACTGTGGTTTCTGAAAATTGAACACAATTAGTGTCTCAAAATCAAACACAATTTCTTCGCTGTAATTTCAGAAAATCGAACACAATTTTTTTGCTGTAGTTTCTGAAAATCGAACACAATTTATTCACTGTAGTTTCTGAAAATCAAGCACAATTTCTTCGCTGTAGTTTTTAAAAATCGATTATAATTTCTTCGCTGTAGTTTCTAAAAATCGAACACAATTTCTTTGCTGTAGTGTCTGAAAATCGAACACAATTTCTTCGATGTAGTTTCTGAAAATCGAACACAATTTCTTCGATGTAGTTTCTTAAACTTGAACACAATTTCTTCGCTGTAGTTTCTGAAACTGGAACACAATTTTTTCACTGTGGTTTCTGAAACTTGAACACAATTTCTTCGCTGTAGTTTCTGAAAATCGAACACAATTTCTTCGCTGTAGTTTCTGAAACTCAAACACAATTTCTTCGCTGTAGTTTCTTAAAATCGAGCACAATTTCTTCGCTGTAGTTTCTGAAACTCGAACACAATTTTTTCACTTTGGTTTCTGAAACTTGAACACAATTTTTTCACTGTGGTTTCTGAAACTTGAACACAATTTCTTTGCTGTAGTTTCGGAAAATCGAACACAATTTTTTCACTGTGGCTTCTGAATCTTGAACACAATTTTTTCACTGTGGTTTCTGACACTCGAACACAATTTCTTCACTGTAGTTTCTGAAACTCGAACACAATTTTTTCACTGTGGTTTCTGAAACTTGAACACAATTTTTTCACTGTCGTTTCTGAAAATCGAACACAATTTCTTCGCTGTAGTTTCTGAAAATCGAACACAATTTCTTCACTGTAGTTCCTGAAACTCGAACACAATTTCTTCACTGTAGTTTCTAAAAATCGAACACAATATCTTCGTTGTAGTTTTAGAAATTCGAACACAATTTCTTTGCTGTAGTTTCTGAAAATCGAACACAATATCTTCGTTGTAGTTTTAGAAATTCGAACACAATTTCTTTGCTGTAGTTTCTGAAAATCGAACACAATTTCTTCACTGTAGTTCGTGAAACTCGAACACAATTTCTTCACTGTAGTTTTAGAAATTCGAACACAATTTCTTTGCTGTAGTTTCTGAAAATCGAACACAATTTCTTCGTTGTAGTTTTAGAAAATCGAACACAATTTGTTTGCTGTAGTTTCTGAAAGTCGAACACAATTTCTTCACTGTAGTTCGTGAAACTCGAACACAATTTCTTCACTGTAGTTTCTGAAAATCGAACACAATATCTTCGTTGTAGTTTCTGAAAATGAAACAATTTATTCACTGTTGTTTCTGTGAATACTCTCGAATGTTTATCAAAACTTCGGGAGGTTTGTATCCATCGAACATGCAAATGTATTATAGAAGCGTTGCTTTTATTATAATGACCTGATATTAATCTGGAAGCTTTTAATTTTAGTGAAACTTCACTGCTCTGTTTTCTGGCAGTTTCACTAAAGCGACCACACCGATTTTTACTACCGATCCTCTAAATTCTTGTGCCACTGCTTGCCCTTCTTCTGAATTATCCCAAGTAGATCTTCTAGCTTAAAATTTTCCCTAGACACTCAAAACGTTAATTGAAGACTGGTAAAGTAAAGTATAATGACGTCAAATAATTTCTCGTAATAGAACGTGACAACTCTTAATCTTTTATTTTTTTATTTTTTGTTGCCATCAATGAGCGATATGCGTTTTACACAACTTATTGTTTTTTAGTTCAAATGGTCTGTTAATAAATCGGACGAAGTACAAGAAAGCTCAGGTAGTATAATCAGTTGTAAATTATTAAATTATTCTTTAATTTATTTTGTTAAAAGAAGTAGTAAATTCAAGTGGTATAGATACCGTGATTACTTAACCCACGATATCTTTGCCGAAACTGTATTTGCAGGACTCAGGACTCAGAAAATTCGACATGGGCACAATTTTTTCCTCATTTTTCACTCAGTGTCAAACAGTCAATGCTCTGCAGCCGGCGGGCTGCGAAGTCACAGCTTTTGCACAAACGTAGGCCAGGCAGACAGCGTTGAAATGTTGCTACTCATATTCTCTTGCACGCCCGCACACCAAAATAATCCACGAAATTTGTTAAATATGGCTATCCTGATATCAGCGATAATTAGCACAT
The DNA here is from genome assembly GCA_030067915.1 of Hydractinia echinata. Taxonomy (NCBI): domain Eukaryota; kingdom Metazoa; phylum Cnidaria; class Hydrozoa; order Anthoathecata; family Hydractiniidae; genus Hydractinia; species Hydractinia echinata. The sequence continues at coordinate 976,313 of JASGCC010000080.1, forward strand.
TTTAAGAATTTAGACTTTACCAAATAACCTAAGATCCTAAGCCCTAAGTCCACAGTCCACTCTGAACATTGACAATTGAACTTTGGCAAGTTCAAAATGTGTGAATCTAATATAGAAATAGCCTACGCAATTACTTGTGGTGACGAACTTCGAAATTAGCTGTATTATCTCCACATATTATGACCAAGATTGTAGGTCGAATGATTTTTTTTGTCCCTTAAACATATTATAGGCGGAGTTTCAGGTATACGAAAATACTCAAAAGTCTGTTCTCTCCGTTACATCAACAGTTGGATCATTTTTCTCGTTATTAGTCCACCGTTTTCGAATCTCAAAGATTTTCAATAGTTTTTGAACCTTATGACGAATTCGAACATTTTCGAGATGGAAAAAAAGCGCCGATAACGAAGATGATAAAAAAGGCACTTTACCGACGCGAATTTTACCTAATGACATTAGAGACATTGGAAATATGGCAATATCTCTTTATGTTCAGCACGTTACTTCGACAAAATTTGCTCCCTTGCTCTGAAAATAGGGACATTGTTAGTCAGGGGGCGAATTGAAATTTCAAACAAAGCTTTGTGACTGTGTTTTCTGAAAGAAGATAATAAAGCTTCTAAAATGTTTTTTACCACACTTCCCGTGCCGCGAGGGATTGACTTATCGAGAGTCGACTGTACTTCTGGAGAATCGACTGTACTTCTGGTGAGTTCACTGTACTTATCGAGAGTTAACTGTACTTATGGAGAGTTGACTGTACTTATGGAGAGTTAACAGTACTTACGGAGAGTTAACTGTACTTCTGGAAAGTTAACTGTACTTATGGAGAGTTAACTGTAGTTATGGAGAATTAACTGTACTTCTGCAGTGTTAACTGCTCTTCTGGAGAGTTAACTGTACTTATGGAGAGTTAACTGTACTTATCGAGAATTAACTGTACTTCTGGAGAGTTAACTGTACTTCTGGAGAGTTAACTGTACTTATCGAGAATTAACTGTACTTCTGGAGTGTTAACTGCTCTTCTGGAGAGTTAACTGTACTTCTGGAGAGTTAACTGTAGTTATGGAGAATTAACTGTACTTCTGGAGAGTTAACTGTACTTCTGGAGAGTTAACTGTAGTTGTGGAGAATTAACTGTACTTCTGGAGAGTTAACTGCTCTTCTGGAGAGTTAACGGTAGTTGTGGAGAATTAACTGTACTTCTGGAGAGTTAACTGTACTTCTGGAGAGTTAACTGTAGTTATGGAGAATTAACTGTACTTCTGGAGAGTTAACTGCTCTTCTGGAGAGTTAACTGTAGTTGTGGAGAATTAACTGTACTTCTGGAGAGTTAACTGTACTTCTGGAGAGTTAACTGTACTTATCGAGAATTAACTGTACTTCTGGAGTGTTAACTGCTCTTCTGGAGAGTTAACTGTACTTCTGGAGAGTTAACTGTAGTTATGGAGAGTTAACTGTACTTCTGGAGAGTTAACTGTAGTTATCGAGAATTAACTGTACTTCTGGATAGTTAACTGTACTTCTGGAGAGTTAACTGTACTTCTGGAGAGTTAACTGTACTTCTGGAGAGTTAACTGCTCTTCTGGAAAGTTAACTGTACTTATGGAGAGTTAACTGTACTTATCGAGAGTTAACTGTAGTTATGGAGAGTTAACTGCTCTTCTGGAAAGTTAACTGTAGTTATGGAGAATTAACTTTACTTCTGGAGAGTTAACTGCTCTTCTGGAGAGTTAACTGTACTTATGGAGAATTAACTGTACTTCTGGAGAGTTAACTGTACTTCTGGAGAGTTAACTGTAGTTATGGAGAATTAACTGTACTTCTGGAGCGTTAACTGCTCTTCTGGAGAGTTAACTGTACTTATGGAGAGTTAACTGTACTTATGGAGAGTTAACTGTACTTATGGAGAATTAACTGTACTTCTGGAGAGTTAACTGTACTTATGGAGAGTTAACTGTACTTCTGGAGAGTTAACTGTAGTTATGGAGAGTTAACTGTACTTATCGAGAGTTAACTGTACTTCTGGAAAGTTAACTGTACTTCTGGAGTGTTAACTGCTCTTCTGGAGAGTTAACTGTACTTCTGGAGAGTTAACTGTACTTATCGAGAGTTAACTGTACTTATGGAAAGTTAACTGTACTTCTGGAGAGTTAACTGTACTTCTGGAGAATTAACTGTACTTCTGGATAGTTAACTGTACTTATCGAGAGTTAACTGTACTTCTGGAGAGTTAACTGTACTTCTGGAGAGTTAACTGTACTTCTGGAGAGTTAACTGTACTTCTGGAGAGTTAACTGCTCTTCTGGATAGTTAACTGTACTTCTGGAGAGTTAACTGTACTTCTGGAGAGTTAACTGTACTTCTGGAGAGTTAACTGCTCTTCTGGAAAGTTAACTGTAGTTATGGAGAATTAACTGTACTTCTGGAGAGTTAACTGTACTTCTGGAGAGTTAACTGTAGTTATGGAGAGTTAACTGTAGTTGTGGAGAATTAACTGTACTTATGGAGAGTTAACTGTACTTCTGGAGAATTAACTGTACTTCTGGAGCGTTAACTGTACTTCTGGAGAGTTAACTGTACTTCTGGAGAATTAACTGTAGTTATGGAGCGTTAACTGCTCTTCTGGAGAGTTAACTGTACTTATGGAGAGTTAACTGTACTTATGGAGAGTTAACTGTACTTCTGGAGAATTAACTGTACTTCTGGAGAGTTAACTGTACTTATGGAGAGTTAACTGTACTTCTGGAGAGTTAACTGTAGTTATGGAGAGTTAACTGTACTTATCGAGAGTTAACTGTACTTCTGGAAAGTTAACTGTACTTCTGGAGTGTTAACTGCTCTTCTGGAGAGTTAACTGTACTTCTGGAGAGTTAACTGTACTTATCGAGAGTTAACTGTACTTATGGAAAGTTAACTGTACTTCTGGAGAGTTAACTGTACTTCTGGAGAATTAACTGTACTTCTGGATAGTTAACTGTACTTATCGAGAGTTAACTGTACTTCTGGAGAGTTAACTGTACTTCTGGAGAGTTAACTGTACTTCTGGAGAGTTAACTGTACTTCTGGAGAGTTAACTGTACTTCTGGAGAGTTAACTGTAGTTATGGAGAATTAACTGTACTTCTGGAGAGTTAACTGTACTTCTGGAGAGTTAACTGTACTTCTGGAGAGTTAACTGTACTTATCGAGAGTTAACTGTACTTCTGGAGAGTTAACTGTACTTCTGGAGAGTTAACTGTACTTATCGAGAGTTGACTGTACTTATGGAGAGTTAACTGTACTTATGGAGAGTTAACTGTACTTATGGAGAGTTAACTGTAGTTATGGAGAATTAACTGTACTTCTGGAAAGTTAACTGTACTTCTGGAAAGTTAACTGTTCTTCTGGAGAGTTAACTGTACTTATCGAGAATTAACTGTAGTTCTGGAGAGTTAACTGTACTTCTGGAGAGTTAACTGTACTTATGGAGAGTTAACTGTACTTCTGGAGAATTAACTGTACTTCTGGAGAGTTAACTGTACTTCTGGAGAGTTAACTGTACTTCTGGAGAGTTAACTGTAGTTATGGAGAATTAACTGTACTTCTGGAAAGTTAACTGTACTTCTGGAAAGTTAACTGTTCTTCTGGAGAGTTAACTGTAGTTATGGAGAATTAACTGTACTTCTGGAGAGTTAACTGTACTTCTGGAGAGTTAACTGTACTTATGGAGAGTTAACTGTACTTCTGGAGAATTAACTGTACTTCTGGAGAGTTAACTGTACTTATCGAGAGTTAACTGCTCTTCTGGAAAGTTAACTGTAGTTATGGAGAATTAACTGTACTTCTGGAAAGTTAACTGTACTTCTGGAAAGTTAACTGTTCTTCTGGAGAGTTAACTGTACTTATCGAGAATTAACTGTAGTTCTGGAGAGTTAACTGTACTTCTGGAGAGTTAACTGTACTTATGGAGAGTTAACTGTACTTCTGGAGAATTAACTGTACTTCTGGAGAGTTAACTGCTCTTCTGGAAAGTTAACTGTAGTTATGGAGAATTAACTGTACTTCTGGAGAGTTAACTGTACTTCTGGAGAGTTAACTGTACTTCTGGAGAGTTAACTGTACTTATCGAGAGTTAACTGTAGTTATGGAGAATTAACTGTACTTATGGAGAGTTAACTGTAGTTATGGAGAGTTAACTGCTCTTCTGGAGAGTTAACTGTAGTTATGGAAAGTTAACTGTACTTCTGGAGAGTTAACTGTAGTTATGGAGAATTAACTGTACTTCTGGAGAGTTAACTGTAGTTATGGAGAATTAACTGTACTTCTGGAGAGTTAACTGCTCTTCTGGAGAGTTAACTGTACTTCTGGAGAGTTAACTGCTCTTCTGGAAAGTTAACTGTAGTTATGGAGAATTAACTGTACTTATGGAGAGTTAACTGTACTTCTGGAGAGTTAACTGTACTTATCGAGAGTTAACTGTACTTCTGGAAAGTTAACTGTACTTCTGGAGTGTTAACTGCTCTTCTGGAGAGTTAACTGTACTTCTGGAGAGTTAACTGTACTTATCGAGAGTTAACTGTACTTATGGAAAGTTAACTGTACTTCTGGAGTGTTAACTGTACTTCTGGAGAGTTAACTGTACTTTTGGAGAGTTAACTGTACTTCTGGAGAGTTAACTGTACTTCTGGAGAGTTAACTGTAGTTATGGAGAATTAACTGTACTTCTGGAGTGTTAACTGCTCTTCTGGAGAGTTAACTGTACTTCTGGAGAGTTATCTGTACTTATCGAGAATTAACTGTACTTATGGAAAGTTAACTGTACTTCTGGAGAGTTAACTGTACTTCTGGAGAGTTAACTGTACTTCTGGAGAGTTAACTGTACTTCTGGAGAGTTAACTGTAGTTATGGAGAATTAACTGTAGTTATGGAGAGTTAACTGTACTTCTGGAGAGTTAACTGTACTTATCGAGAGTTAACTGTACTTATGGAGAATTAACTGCTCTTCTGGAGAGTTAACTGTACTTCTGGAGAGTTAACTGTACTTATCGAGAGTTAACTGTACTTATCGAGAGTTAACTGTACTTCTGGAGAATTAACTGTACTTCTGGAGAGTTAACTGTACTTATCGAGAGTTAACTGTACTTCTGGAGAGTTAACTGTACTTATCGAGAATTAACTGTAGTTATGGAGAATTAACTGTACTTCTGGAGAGTTAACTGTAGTTGTGGAGAATTAACTGTACTTCTGGATAGTTAACTGTACTTCTGGAGAGTTAACTGTAGTTATGGAGAATTAACTGCTCTTCTGGAGAGTTAACTGTAGTTGTGGAGAATTAACTGTACTTCTGGATAGTTAACTGTACTTCTGGAGAGTTAACTGTAGTTATGGAGAATTAACTGCTCTTCTGGAGAGTTAACTGTAGTTGTGGAGAATTAACTGTACTTCTGGATAGTTAACTGTACTTCTGGAGAGTTAACTGTACTTATCGAGAGTTAACTGTACTTCTGGAGAGTTAACTGTACTTCTGGAGAGTTAACTGCTCTTCTGGAGAATTAACTGTAGTTGTGGAGAATTAACTGTACTTATGGAGAGTTAACTGTACTTATGGAAAGTTAACTGTACTTATGGAAAGTTAACTGTACTTCTGGAGAGTTAACTGTACTTCTGGAGAGTTAACTGTACTTCTGGAGAGTTAACTGTAGTTATGGAGAATTAACTGTACTTCTGGAGAGTTAACTGTACTTCTGGAGAGTTAACTGTACTTCTGGAGAGTTAACTGTACTTCTGGAGAGTTAACTGTACTTCTGGAGAGTTAACTGTAGTTATGGAGAATTAACTGTACTTCTGGAGAGTTAACTGTACTTCTGGAGAGTTAACTGTACTTCTGGAGAGTTAACTGTACTTCTGGAGAGTTAACTGTACTTATCGAGAGTTAACTGTACTTATGGAAAGTTAACTGTACTTATGGAGAATTAACTGCTCTTCTGGAGAGTTAACTGTAGTTGTGGAGAATTAACTGTACTTCTGGATAGTTAACTGTACTTCTGGAGAGTTAACTGTACTTATCGAGAGTTAACTGTACTTCTGGAGAGTTAACTGTACTTCTGGAGAGTTAACTGTACTTCTGGAGAGTTAACTGTACTTATCGAGAGTTAACTGTACTTCTGGAGAGTTAACTGTACTTCTGGAAAGTTAACTGTACTTCTGGAGTGTTAACTGTAGTTATGGATAGTTAACTGTACTTCTGGAGAGTTAACTGTACTTCTGGATAGTTAACTGCTCTTCTGGAGAATTAACTGTAGTTGTGGAGAATTAACTGTACTTATGGAGAGTTAACTGTACTTATGGAAAGTTAACTGTACTTATGGAAAGTTAACTGTACTTCTGGAGAGTTAACTGTAGTTATGGAGAATTAACTGTACTTCTGGAGAGTTAACTGTACTTCTGGAGAGTTAACTGTACTTCTGGAGAGTTAACTGTACTTATCGAGAGTTAACTGTACTTATGGAAAGTTAACTGTACTTCTGGAGAGTTAACTGTACTTCTGGAGAATTAACTGTACTTCTGGAGAGTTAACTGCTCTTCTGGAGAGTTAACTGTACTTCTGGAAAGTTAACTGTACTTCTGGAGAGTTAACTGTACTTATGGAGAGTTAACTGTACTTCTGGAGAGTTAACTGTACTTATCGAGAGTTAACTGTACTTATGGAAAGTTAACTGTACTTCTGGAGAGTTAACTGTACTTCTGGAGAGTTAACTGTACTTATCGAGAGTTAACTGTACTTATCGAGAGTTAACTGTACTTATGGAGAGTTAACTGTAGTTATGGAGAATTAACTGTAGTTATCGAGAGTTAACTGTACTTATGGAGAATTAACTGTTCTTCTGGAGAGTTAACTGTACTTATGGAGAGTTAACTGTACTTATGGAGAATTAACTGTACTTCTGGAGAGTTAACTGCTCTTCTGGAGAGTTAACTGTACTTCTGGAGAGTTAACTGTACTTATCGAGAGTTAACTGTACTTATGGAAAGTTAACTGTACTTCTGGATAGTTAACTGTACTTCTGGAGAGTTAACTGTACTTCTGGAGAGTTAACCGCACTTCTGGAGAGTTAACTGTTCTTCTGGAGAGTTAACTGTACTTCTGGAGAGTTAACTGTACTTATGGAGAGAGTTCACTGCACTTATCGAGAGTTACTGTACTTATCGAGAGTCGACTGTACTTATGGAGAGTCGACTGTACTTATGGAGAGATTTTTGATCATAACAAAATTTGATATCATGATTAGAATAAATATATTGTTGTTATCAAAAGCAGGTCCATGAAGACCTTTCTTGTTCTCTCCAATAAAATATTTGTTGTTCGAATAATCGAGGTACAGATAACGAGGGTAGCACTGAAGTTATGTAAAAACCCTAAAATTATTCATTATATATATATATTTTTTTTTTTTTTTGCCAAAGGGACAACGCACTAAAGGTCTATAAAATATTTTTTGCCCTTTATTTTTTCTTGTTTAGATAGTGTTAAATTTCATAGAATGCACTCACTTAAAGAGTGTCTATAGTTAATCACACAAGTATAGCTATCAATTATTTCATAGATTACAAAATTAAATCCTATAGATGTTGTACACGTGGTGCATAGAAAAGATGAACCTGACAATGGTAAGTGACTGTTTAGTGCGTTTGACCACAGTTACTTCCCCAGAAGCTTTGGTGCAGTTGACTACTTTTCTATTCTTTTAATGAACACTTTTTAAAAAACAGATCTTTCTTGCTCATATTTTACATGTTGCATAAGTGATAATGGAGTTTCTTAACATTTCCGAAATAAAAGTCTAAGGTTTTCTTATAGACTTTTCTGGTATAAAATTCTGTGGGTGTTGTTCAAGTTTTGTATCATTGCTTTTAACGCTTTTTCTTAGATGTTTCATTCACGTACAAATTGCACAACTCTGGTAAAGCCACTAAGGAGGAGGGTGAAGCAACAGATAGCACGTTAGAGTATGACATTGATGTTGAGTATGTGAGTGAAGAGAAAGTGGAAAAGAAGTCCCATAAAAGACCACCGTCTTGTAATGTGAGAATTTATTTTTTGGACTGTGTATTCTAATCAAGTTAAGGAAGTATAAAAGTGTGTAGTAGTACTTTTTATTTAATTTTTTTTTATTTCTTTTATTCGACATTTGTTTCGACGCGTTTCAGGTGTCAACACCCATTTTCAAGAATAACCAATGATTACAAGTTGAAAAACTATATAGTATAAGCTTAAATGAAGCGTAAGAGTATATTAATTGCAAAATCGAACGATAATTGTCGATTTTCACAAACCCGTAAGTGATCGCTAACAGCACTGTTACTAGGCAACACAGATTTACCCGTAAGAGCGGAACGACCAATGTGTTCGCCGGCTCTTATCCTAAGGTGGCGTGATGTTTCTCCATAATATGTAGCGTTGCTGCTGCTGCACAAAAATTTATATACCACGCATGAGATCAGTGATGACGGAACTTTATCTTTAAATCTGAAAAGAGATGATAATCTACAAGAGGTTTTGGATATGACATCTAGTTTACAGCAGTTAAGCGACTCTTTAACTTTCTTAATTTTGATCTAATATCAATAGATAGTTGACCAAGAAACGGGAGAACCGTTATAATCTTTTTCCTTTCAACAGTGTCAGTAATAGGTTTAGGAAAGTGTTTTTTGTGCAAAAATGTTTTAAAACAATTGTCGATAAATCCAACAGGATAACCGTTTTTTCCAAAAATGTTTTTGGACTTAATTAATTCTTGATGAAAAAGTGACCAACTCGAACAAATACAATAACAGCGATTGACCGAGGTCTAAAACAAATGTCTTTTTTTTTCTCCAGCTTAGTCCTTCCTAAAACCAACAAGTCCTTTTATTCGTTCTAAATCTTTTTGGAACATGGTCGTGAGAAAAATACTGAGTTTTGAAGGTTTGTATCTTATAGCAGAACTTAGTCAACTACATGCGTATTCATATCATGCATTAGTGTAATTTACGAAATTTATTTTGATAAAAAGATACAGGGTGGACGGGAATATAATAAAGGGTTTCTAACGTTCTTATGTTACTTTTTTATTTTTTATTTATGTTCTGTCATACTTGGATGTTTAGGAGTAGAATGAAGTTGTGGTAGCTGGTTATGCAAATAGATTGTTTCATGTTGAATGTCCATATTCTTACTGTAATTTCTCATACGTTGTTCACAAAGGAATATGTTAACATGTTGTTTAGCAGACTGAAGAACCTGCTGCCAAATCTTCACGCCATAACAGTGATTGCGCACCAAACGATGATGATGATGATGCTGTGTTGAAGAAAGACAAAAAATTTGAAGAGAACTTGATATGTCCAATATGCCAGGTATGTTGAAATTTAAACGAAACGAAATTGCGTGATTGTTCACGCTTGGAAGGTTGCGACAAAGTGAACGAAGCGATAAAGCTTGAATTTCATATAAATGTGGAAATGAAGTCTAGCGAACTTCCCTTTGTTTCATCAACTGCGGAAGAATATTTATTTGGCCTATTTTTTAAGTATTACGAATACAGAACATGATATTTCATGAAAAATTAATTAGTATTAGACCAAGGCTAAAACCGGATCTCCATTCAGCGATTTTTGTGCGCCTGAGCTGTAGCGCTCAGTTCTGAGCATGCGCAATGCAATTATTGCGTAATATTCTTTGGTCGCCGTGGTCGCTAAAAAAGTAGAAACCTTTTCTACTTTTTTTTTCAATCGCCGGCGAACAATTACGTCATTGGGTATTTTAAGCCAATCAAAATCAAATGTTTTGTATCTATTCAGCAAGTACGATATTTTCATGCGGCAAGTCCTTGTTTACTTTCTCTTTGCGTGTAAAATTTTTTTAACCCAAAATCTTTTTTTATTTTTTCCTTCCTTCCACTTTTCTTTTTTTTCCATAAATACAACAGGGTTAAAATAGAAATTTGTTCATCCATCGTTGAAGTCACTCATGGTTGGTTTTTGTTTCGTTTTTCAATCGCCTGCCAAAATTTGAACAAATGGAGACTGACCGCACACTAATTTGTCCTGTGAGTTTAACAATCGCGCGCTAAAAATTGCTAAGAGAAAACCTGGCTTAAAAAAGAATATTGCATGGTATGTTTTACAGTATATTGGACCAATCACAGTGTTTTCTTGCATCTTTCAGGATATTTATCACGAATGTGTGAGGTGAGTTCTTCTTTTGAACTAATGTGTGTTTTGAAACTCATAGACGCGTACACAATCTGTGGCAATTAATTTTTCTTAATAGTTGCCAACCGTGCATGCATTCTTTTTGCGGTGGATGTTACGTGGACTGGAAGTATCAATCACAAAGTTGTCCCACGGTAAATTTTTATATGTCTCCACGCTTTAGCCTCAATGCCAAAATGTAGTGTATGATGTAAACGTCATTTTATTTCTTTAAATAAAAAAGTATTTATCCGTATGTTATTCATAGCGAGTGTCAATCTAAGCATAAACTTAGCATTTTTCCCATTTTTTCATATTTACTAATGAAAATACATATGATTGTCTAGTATGGCGAGAAATACATGTAGCTGCACTTTTTAGTTCTTCTATCCTGTCTTATACACACAAACGATGTCTATTTTTACGTCGTGTAAACGTAGCGTTATCTCGTGTTATCTTCATCACTAAATGATTTTAGTGTCGTAAAAACATCAAATCTGTAGGACGAAACCATACATTGAATAATCTTGCGCTTGCATATTTAGAAATGCACCCAGGTAATGTTTTATCCTTAGTTGTCGCTGTTGTTGTGTTGTGTAAAAAACCTATACCGCAAACCATTGAGGAATACCGTAAATGACGTATGAAGCGTCCTGTGCCCAATAAGCGCCCCGGAGTTAGGGAAAAATTTGTAAATAAGCGCCCCTGCTTTAATAACCGCCCCTCCCCCTCCCTTGAGAAAAGAGGGTGCTTATTCGGATCGGCACGAAAAAAACTATTTTTACTATGACTATTACTAACGACAATGAAGATGAAGATGAAAATGAAAATATTTAAATTTCATAAAAGATACATCATTACTATTGTATTTCTTTCTTTCTTTTTTGTTTGTATTTTTATGTTTTATTCATAAAAATTAGGAGAATGAAGTTTAAAAAATTTGCTTTTCTGAAAAAAATTAATAAGCTCCCCTGTTGAATTAACCGCCCCTGCCAAAAAATTTAAATAAGCGCCCGATTTACGGTAGCTCATTTTAGGTGGTTCAACATGTCGTCGGTTACAAGAAGAAATAATAAAACTTTCTTTGATTTGAATCACCATTACAGACGCTGTGTCATGAAAATCTAACGCTCTGAAAACAATGCTTTGCTTTAGAAAAACGAAGATCAAAAGAAGAAATTGAAGAATTGGATAAGAAATGTAAGGATGATACGGTAAGGTTATTAGTGTGTTCTGTAGTGTGTTACAAATGTATTGCTTTCGGCGTGATTGTGTAAAATGCTTTAAGAAGTAAAAGAAGAGAAGAACGAAACCTGTGAGTTTCGTCTGGAAACTGTCCAAAACTTGGCATTATTTTAATTTTTCTGACGAAGCAGATATTTATGGACATATTGCTGATAAACATGGTTATGGTATCATGGGTATGTAATTTATTTTCTTCCCATTGTGTTTAGAATGGAACGCGCCCAACACGCACCCTTCCTAACTCCACTACCTTGTATTCCTCTGCATCTTCCTATAACACTTCCGATGACCCTTCTGATGACGATTCCGACGATGATTATGACAGAAGGTATGTCGTATTTTTCATTAACGTGCGAACATAAATCACCCTTCAATGTCGATATTTTGCAGAAAAGATTCGTTGTATTTACAGGCAATGTCATCAATATCTAAATAATATTCTCTTATAGTTCACCACAATATGTGATTAATACGCCTAGATGTAGAGAATGTCCAGTGCAGGGAGCTTCCAACACCACAGCGCCTACTACAAGTACGTAGAATCCCTTATGTTTGTGTGCTTACAGGTGTCGAGTGTTTTATTTGACCAGGGAAACGGGAATTTGCTACCATGGAAGGATAAAAATAAAAATTCTCGTATCAGTTTTTACTACCTTCCTAGCTGCGCGATGGCTTTTACACATGGTGGACCGAAAAATAAAAAACGTGTTTTTCTAAAAAATACAAATTACGTCACTTGATAGAGCGATGTAAGTTTAAGTATGTCAAAATTACTTTAAGGGGGCTCCCTACCCTTTAGTAACAAAAGTATTTTTTTGAGGAAAGTTGATTATTCTAGTTAATATGTATATATAGATGTGCAAAGTAGTAAAAATATGGTACGGTATAAAATAAGCTACCAAAAATATATATTTCAGAACAATAGAAAGCCGAACAAAGAAAAACCTTTGAGAAAGGATTTCTCCATTTCTAGTCGTTTAATCACAATGAAACTTAGTATAGAGACTCCTGGTAGGTCTTAGATTGTTTTAAGCGAAAAAAAATTTGAAAAAATATTCCAGGTAATGCCTAGCCCAAAAACAGGTGTTTTTATTGTATTGATGTTGAGGTCACAACAGAAAAAGAAAGCCGTTTCAAACAAACGTTTCAAACTTATCATCCTGGTACATTTTCTGATTTGATTGGACCAGACTTCAACATCTCCACTAATGAAACCAAACAAGAGCCAGTCATTACCAGTGGATTGATGATTACAAAAAAAATCCATCGCTTAAAACCCAGTTTATATTATTACAAGTCACATCCTAAAAGTTTTTATTCAAATGACAAATACAACTGATGTTATCCTTTCTCAACCAAAAAATGTATGAAAATGAGAAAACGTCTTTTAAAGTTTTCAAAAGAAATTTTGCATATTTTCGTGTTACTTTCCTTCTATAAAAGTACCAGAAAGGCTTTTTAATGTTACAGGGAAACCACTGTCAAATCTTTTATGTATTTATAGTGTCATTCTATTAAAAAAATTGTAAAACATGCCATATAGAAGTTAAAAAAACGCAATTACAACCAAGCCATTAAAAACTAAAAATCAATTATTTGTCAGTTTTGGACACAATCATTTGTACACTTTTATCTGGCACAAAAGTAATGACTGGCTCTTGTTTGGTTTCATTAGTGGAGATGTTGAAGTCTGGTCTAATCAAATCAGAAAATGTACCAGGATGATAAGTTTGAAACGTTTGTTTGAAACGGCTTTCTTTTTCTGTTGTGACCTCAACATCTTACGTCAGTGCAAATATTTTGCGCTAATTTTCCGCGAAGCATCACGAATACGTTTTTGATACTGGGGCAGGCAAGTTCATAGAAGTAGTAAATGTATTCAACAAAGTATGACCACCACCAGTTATAGCTGCATACACTGATCGTGTATTATCGTCAGCTTTGCCACCGCCACGACCATGCACACGGTTACTTGTATCAAAACAATGTTTGTTGTCACAATTTCTACACTGTAATGTCAACACTTCACCTTGTATCCTATTGTTGTCTTGTAACAGGTTAAATTTACCTTTTTTGTTACACTTGGCACATTTTGTACAAGCATTTATTGCAGCAAGAAGTTTTGAATCAACAATTTTGTTACCATGTGCTTCTTCTTCTATAGTTTCTTTGTGCTTAGTAGAACTTCCTAATAACTTTCTCTTCTTTCTGGTTAAAATTGACTCATTACATTATAATTTAAAGTTGGAATTGGATAGTTTTCGTTTTGACACATTAGGTATTTCAGGAGTGGAAGATGAAGTTGAGAATGATGGCTGCTCTATTTGTTGTTGTTCAGGTTGTAGTTGTGGTGGTAAAAATGTGCTTGCGTCTTTAATATAACTCGGAATACCACTAAACACTTTTCTTCTTCTTTTCTTGTAAGAACTTCTTGCCTTATTTCCAGGCATTATTTTAAATTATTAATTGATTTTAAGTGGCTTTTGTATTACAAATATAAACAAGAACTTCTAAAAGTTGCAGTAGCTAGCTACAATTTTCAAAACAACTTCAAAAGCTTTGCTGGGGGCCTACGGCCACGGTTTTTTCAGGAAGAAACGCTTTACTAAGGGCCAGCTTACGCTATGAAAAATCATTAAGGCTTGATTTTTCAAATTCCATAAAACCCCATAGCAACGGATGTATACAAAAATTAAATTTGGTTGCTATGGCTAACTTCTATTACCACCCTTCTTTTATTATGGAATTTTAGGGCATTCGCACATAAATATCAGTTAGTTCCTTCACAAACGTGCTTTTTAATGTCCACTCGATACTAATCCGTCAAAAAGTCAATTTTCAATTTTTTTTAAAATACTGTTTTTTAAAGGGTAGGGAGCCCCCTTAACGGTTTGTTAGTTGCCAAATATTGTTTTCAGCATAATGCTGAAAACAATATTTTTCCAAATTAATAGAATAAGCAGTACATAAAAAATATTTTGGTTTTACAATTTGTCGTTAAGAAGGAAGCTATATTTTTAAATACTAAGTATTTATTTATTAATGTTGTCATGTTTTGTAGGTCGTACATGCGAGCCTGGTGCGAGTCACCTCATGTGTTCCTGCTGTCGAGAATCGTTTCCGGGGTCTGATGATGATACCAATAACCAATGCAAGTAACTATTGTTGAGCCCAGGCTGCGTCTGCCAACGTTACTGCAGTACAACAGTCGAGCTTCATTCCTGCGATGTAAAAAGTGTTGATATGTTTCTGTGGCATCTTTTTGGATTCTAACATTTTACAGTTTCGAAATACTAAAAATTTTGCTGCAAGTAAATAAACAAAGTTAATCAAGATACTTGCATGCAAATCCCATCCCCTTCTTGAATAAGAGCTCTCGCGTAAAGCGGCAAACATCAAAGTAATTATGACGTCATCACGTAGCTCGTCGGCAAAATGATCAAAATTTTTAGATGGAGTTTTTTGTATATATCAACAACGTCGGTAAAATTTCGGGTTTTAACGTTGGTTTTGGTTGCTCAGTTAAGATGCTTGAAACACATACGGGGGCATAGCGGTTATAACAGTGCTTTAGAGCAACGTAGTGACGTCAAAATTGGATTAAATCCGAATAATTTTGGAACGAAAAACTATTTTGAAAATGCGAATTAATATGTTCTTGACATTTAGAGGTTAACTTATTTAAGAGTGGGAAAAGCGTATGTGAAGCAACCCAAGCCCTTAACCTCTATTGTGAAAAAAATACCAAAATAAATTACTAAAAGAAAGAATACTCTCTTACATCTAAAAAATAATAACAGTCAAAAACGCCACCTTTTTCCAGGTTCACGATGTTACCTACTTTATTGTCATTATTATTGGGGATGTAGAAAAGATGGCTGTCTTGGATGTTTGAATCGTTTCAAAGGTAAACAAGTCGTTATACTGCTCAGAAATTTTCTGAAAAATAATTTTTAGGACATGCCAGCCTTTTTCGTGATATTGTGGCTTTTTTTTAAAAAAAATTAAGTTGAGTGATTATGATTATGATGGCAGCGAATTAATTGACTTATTAACTGCGAGAGTTATTTTCCTTTTGCAAACATTTCTTTATTGAATACGCTTTGTGTATATGTCTAATTTCAAGTTCGTACAATGTTCTACAATGAACTAGAAACCGCACGTCATAAAATGAACAATAACAACTGGTTTTGAAGTTATGTTGTCAAGGCAAAGATTTGCATGTCTTTTGGACTCATCTGAATGTTTAAGAGGGACAAAAATAGACAAAAAAATGAATTTTATGCTTAAATGTGTATATACTACGATACAAGAGAAATCAGGATTTGACTAAAATGTCTTAAGTTGCTTCAGCAAGGTATATATTTCTGCACTTTCAAGACGGTTTTTGAACAAGTGTCTGTCTATTGCATGTTCGTTTGTCTTAATCCTTGTTTTGGACACCATGGATTTAATTTTTTACATTGTTAAATTACGCCCCAGAGAGAAGAGTGATTTATTAAAATAGGCTTCTACAGTCATGGTGCGGTCATTTTTTTTATCCTCACTGACTGGGAGTCGTTTGCTTGTCAATAAAAATTGGCATAGCAAAAAAAAACATGCGTCAAAATGTTGATTTGTCACCTTGATACTGTTTTAGGTCAAAATAGACCAAAAAATTAAAAATGCTTTGTTTTCTACAAGATTTAGCACGCTGAACAAAATATAAAGTTTGTTAAACATGATTATTTTTTCTTTTTTGTCACCTTCAATCATGTTCATAATAGTTTTGGAAAAAACACTTTCCCCCTCCACCCACACTTCAGTGTTGGTTGGAGGTCTTTTCCAGAGTCACTGGTAGTATTTTGGGGCACAAATCAACACAAAATCAACACTGACTGTAGGGGGAGAGGGGGGAAACTCTAAAAAAAACGTCAAAAGCCGTTTTTCCAATAATTTATGAACATGATTGTCTGTAAATGACATAAAAAAATTGAAAAGGGGTTCCCCTTGTTTAGAGCCAAAATTTTGCTTTGATGACACGTTCCGCACACGTTCCACACCCGTTCCAAGGTGCTCCACCATCGGTTGCACCTAAATTGAACACGTTCCACACGTACCGTCAAATTCAATGAAATTGAAGTAAAGTTTAATTTTTATAAAAAATTTACGGAACGTGTGCTACTGCAGTCTCCCCTTGTACACTTGGCTATGGAACTTGAGTGGAACGTGTGCGGAACGTGTGTGTTTTCCATTTCTTTTATATTACGAAGTGTCTATGTTATATAAAGAACAATTTTAGTCATGTAGACATAATATATAAGCATATATAAGCTCTTGCCACATGCGACAAACAATAAGAAACAAACAGACAATAGGAGGCCTGGAACCTAGTTTATGAAACAAGAAAACCAACCAGCTCTGCATGTACAGTATAAGGAATGACACAGCAGTACTTGTCCTTAATTCAGCCAACACAGACGCACACAAAAGCATTTATAAAAAAAGCCACTTAAAAGAACTAAGTCTCAAATTTTAGAGACAATCATGTTCATAATAGTTTTGGAAAAAACACTTTTCCCCTCCCCCCACACTTCAGTGTTTGTTGGAGGTCTTTTCCAGAGTCACTGGTAGTATTTGGGGGCACAAATCAACACAAAATCAACACTGACTGTAGAGGGAGAGGGGGAAAACTCTGAAAAAAGCCTCAAAAGCCGTTTTTCCAATAATTTATGAACATGATTGTAGATACTGATTCAGGCCAAAATAAGTCCAAAATTAAAAAGGCTTCTTTTTCAATAAAAATTGGCGTAATGAATAAAAATCGTGCTGAAAATGAAGGTGTCACCAAAATCTTGATATTTTAATTGGTCCAAAAATTTGGTATAGTAAACATACAAGTCATGATGAAAATGAGAATCAAAATGCTATTCTAGGCGAAATGGATAATTATTTTCATTTTCTCACAGCCAGTACAATATTTTCTCCAATCTTCTCTAATATCTAATTTTGGTAATTTTTGATACAGCTACTCCATTGCATTTATTCCCTCACAATTTCGCTATCAAAGGCGTGATTTATAAGCCGCGGTTCTTCTTATTAGTATTGTGGTGTATATAATTCCGTATTAGTGTGCTACGCAGAACGCCAAGTGTTTTATTATATACTGCCTACTTCTGTACAGATTTGAGATTCGACGATACAGCCATATCAGGACTGATTAATAATAATCCATTTGAATCAGAAATTCTACAGGTGAGATTTCTTTGTTGTGGTGTTTTTTATTGTTTTTTGTTTCCTCGGAAATTTCCGAAAAAAAAGGTAATTTCCAACTTCAGTAAAAAATCCATAATTGCTAACTTGTCTAAATTTACTGCTAACAATAATAGCTTAGCTGGGTCAACTGTAACCAGCAACAAACCAGTTTGTAAAAAAAATTGAAGTCTGAATAGGGTTTTAAATACCAGAAACATTGATCGCTTCATCCACTATTTTTTTTCACTTAGAATTACCTGACGCAAAAAAGTATAAATATCTCCAGCCTGCATAATGTATGTGTTTCAAAAATACAAGAAGGATTATACAAAATTGCTGGTAGGATATATTCAAGCAACACTACATAATATCTTTTTAATGTTTTTTTTCCTTGACAAATCCAAGAAAACACGCTCTGGTATATTAACTAATTAAATGCCCACCATCGACTGTTGCTCTGTCATTCTCTTCAGAAAACAACTGTTTTACAGCGGATGATGTGATGTGTCATCGATGCGGATTGTTGTACTTGAGGGAGCTTGCCCATCAGTACAGAAGAGACATCCCTTTAACTGAGCTAGCAGATGACATCACCAGTAGAGAAGATTGCCACTGGGGACGAAATTGTCGAACACAACAACATTCTGCTCGTCATGCAAGGTATTATAATTCATATCTGATTAGGTCTGGTTTATTTTATCGTAAGGAAATGTTCCCTCATTGACTCTATGAGTGTTTAAGTACCTGGTGGAATACTAAAAACTTTGAATTTTTAGTAGTTATTATTTTCACGATATTTCGTTTTACGACCGATTGAGCTGATTGTTAAGGATGTAAACTAAGAAGGGAAGAAATTATTGCGCAAACAAAATATTGCGGATTTGGTTAAAATTCGCAATCTTTTTTTCCGCATTTTTTAGCCAGGAGTAGCAATTCGCAATCTTTTCTCCCACAATTCCTAGAAAAATTACGCAATTCGCAATGTAATTTTGTCGATTTCCAAGAAAAAAAAGAGTTATTTCTGTCATTATTTTGCTTTATTATCCGGGCGGCATCGATATTTTCGAAAATCACGCAATGTGATTGGTTAGAACTTACGTCAGAGCGGGCAAAATTCCACGGTATTGCCCGCTACCATAGCAACCGTGTTTAAAGTTTAGATACGGTAGCATTAAATGAAAATAAACACGGAAAAAAGTAAACAAAACGCGAAACAGACGTGAAACTTACTTTTAACTACAACAACTACAATAAAAACCTGTAATGTTTACACGATATTCGATTTTAAAAAAATATATTTTTAGTTCGAATACGTTCCATATGGGAATAGTTTCTATATAGACATGGTTTCTACATCCTACTTATAATGTTATATTTTTTGTCGTAAAATGCAGTACCCGGATAATAATCCATATAATAACTGTTTATTTCGGGCAATACCTTCGAATATTGACCTCTGTCACGTATTGCCCTGGTTAATATGAAGGAAACCTCGTGGAGAATTTCGTGGATCATTATGCTTCAATTCGCAATTTTAATTTCCGCAATTTCATGATTGTATCAACAATTCGCAATCTTGAGTTCCGCAATTTACGATTTTTAATTTCGCAATCTTTCTTGCGCAAACTTTTCTTCCCTTAAGGTATGTTCCAAAAAGGCATTTAGTACAACCAACTTAACATGCATTTTTTTATAGGCGATTCAACCATATATGTGAACAGACGAGATTCAGGTAGCTACAGCCTTCTCCTCATCGAATGCTGCTTGAAAATTTAAGCGGGTAAGGTTTACAACTCTGGCGGTAAATAAACTATGAAACTAAGCAACAGTGCTCAGAAGTGGAAAAAGCACGTGGACGAAGCTTCGATGAAAGCGCTGAACTTTTGGAATGTAAAGAAAAAACTTAAAAAATATTTTGTACATATTTTTTTAAAAATATTTTTTTTAATTAAAAAATCTATTGTCTCTTCAATTTTTGTGACACTTTTCTACTTATTGTTAGGTTTTTTACATCTTTAGAATTTGTAGAAATTATCTTGTTTCGTTGGTAACAGGACGTCTGCTGTCTTTTAAAAATTCTTTACTCATGATTAGCTCTCAAAGATAATTATAGCTTTGTTCAAAGTTGGTTGACTGTGAATCAAGCTATTTGACGGTCAATCCAAAGAGGCTGACAATATCATGTTAGGGAATGTTTGTTTTCACCTGGAGGGTTAACTGGATGCTGCCTCTTTTGAAGCGAGCTGAGTCAACCCAGCTAGATCAGTTTCTTTGTCAACCTCGTGAAACGGGGTGGGCGAACTTATCCAATCGCAACAACGCAAGTCGACGCGTTATCAACCTTGTCCCCCGACGTTCTTGCATTTTTAAAATTGAGGCTTGCCGTTAGCCGTCAAAAAAGCGTCAGCGGCTTTGACATTAGGCACTAACCCTGGGGGAAAGAGGATGATTCGTTATACGAGCAAACGCAAATGATTCATAGTTTATAAAAGCAAAACCAATCGGCGCTTCTTACATGCATTAGGAACATAAAGAAATATTATAGATAAACGCATTTATGGTTTCCAGAAGTATTTGAAACACTTTCGCACCAACCAGGTCTTGGTCCAATTGTATCCTCGCGCAACCTCGTCCCCAGGGTCTTGTGGCCCCTGAGCCTTTATTACTGAGTGGCCAACAATGACCCTGGAACAGGCTGGTCATGTGATACAAAAATGCTCAGATATACTGGGCATTTTTGAAATTCCAAAGATAATGAGATGCAAATTTGGCGCTCGTCTGAAAAGCAAGATTTGGAGATGGCGGGCGAAAAAAGACAGCATCAAAGTAACTTTTTTGTCGATGAAAGCAAAATTGTCAGAATTTTACTGACTTTACTCTATTGATCTGGCTTAGCTTGATTGTTTAATATTGACGAAAGGCCTTTAACTTAGAAAATGTTTTGAAAGTTATTGGTATTAACATTCATGAGAGCTAGCTAGCTGCGCCGTGTACTATATAACGTGACATCCTGAGACAGGTTTACTTAACCACATATTTATAAACGACATATTCAATGGCTATTATTTTCCAGGTGGGTGATTTTGTTGAGAACACGTTAGAAATTGTATAAGAAGA
Organism: Hydractinia echinata; assembly: GCA_030067915.1. NCBI lineage: Eukaryota > Metazoa > Cnidaria > Hydrozoa > Anthoathecata > Hydractiniidae > Hydractinia > Hydractinia echinata. Next base: position 997,123 of record JASGCC010000080.1, read on the forward strand.
GCTGGGTACTCTAGTTTTACACAAATCTTTTTAATACACTGTACATATTAGAAAAATTTGTCAAAATTTGTGTCCAAAATTTTTTCTATTTTAAATATCAAAACTAAGGACAGGTTGTAATACTAAATTTGTGGATTATTCTTGGGTTCGGGTTAACATGACTAACATTCTTGAATTCAGCATCAAAATTTATGGAATCATGCATTTTTCAAGTTTATACACTAAGTAAACTGCCCCTATTAATAGCAAAACATTCAATGTTTTATAATAAAATGACTGCACAACTGCGATCTTATTTCTTAAAAGGAACGACATTTGGTATCATTTAACGCTATAAATAATGGGTTAAGTTAAAGCCGGTTTGTTATTACGTGTAGGGTATTCATTCCAGAAATGCTATTTGTACTTGGCCACGATATGTGAAAATATTCCAGTAGAGCGTAATTAATCGCTAGCCTAAAATATAAATAATAGGACCTTTTGGTGTTAAATTTTCTCAGTATAGTACATTAGAAGAATTAATTTGTTAAAAAACCTTACTTGTTTGTTCTTATTTGGTCCAGATTTAGAGGTTTTGTTACACAACCTTTATCAGCCTCATTTAAATTGCTAAAATTCTGAAACCTATAAAGTATAGCTAAAAAAAATTCTTTTCTTTTGTCTATCCTTAAGTATATATGTATAGATATGAATAAAATTGGTGATATGACAAATTTGTGAGAGCTTTTTGCATTTAAAAGGCAATGCCAATAAAAGTGCAATACAATCTACATTTTAGTGCCTCGTACATTCTATGGGCCTGGTTAAGTATATCAAATAAGCTCATTATATTTACCTACTTATATACACAAGTTCCAATGTTTACGTTTTTATGAGCTTCTTGCCCGGAAAATTTGGAATGGACTTGTACACGACTTACCGCCTGCATTATTTTGCCTATCCATATGCGTAAGAGGTTTGGAGATTATTAACAACGCACGTCACGATAAAATGGTTTTTAGCCAACAAAATGTTTTTCAGAAATGTGACAGATAGCTAATTTAGCTCATTTGACCACATAAAATTTAAAGAGAACACAGCCAGCTTGTCACCAAAATATTTATAAAAATAGAATCAAACATTGACTAACAACATTAAATTTTGTACCCAAGTAGAATTAAAGATGTTATCCAGATAAGAAGATTGAATTGGCTGGGGCACTTGGAAAGAATGGAGGAGGATAATTGGGTAAGAAAGTGTAGAGACTTGATAGTTCCTGGGGCAAAGCCCAGAGGCAGACCGAGAAAGACTTGGCAGGAGGTTATAAGGACAGACTTGATACAGAGGAAGTTGAGTTTAGATCTAACACAGTCTAGATCAGATTGGAAGAGGGTCATTAATATACCCCGTCCAACCCATGCCAGCATGGAAAACGGACGTTAAGCCGAGAATGATGATGATGATGAAGTAGGGAAATTAATTTAACAAAATCGATATATATGACTATTAGCTATTAATTAAGATGTTCACGTAATTTGGACGGTGTTACGCTAGGTAGCTAACAACCAGCTCTTCAGGGAAAGACAAACACCTCACATATATCAATTTAATTATCGAGATAAATTTGCTTTATATCATGTAGAACTAAAAATAGTATCTTTTTCTAACATATTTCTCCCTTAAAGTTGATGCAATACTTTAGCTGGTATTTTTATTCACTCCACAAAATAATCGACCGTCATTTTTGTTGTATTCTTGTTTACATAAAACTCCCGCGCAGGACAGAAATAATTTTTTGCAGGGCAATAGCTGTTCATAAATTATTTTTCGGGTATAATTATCATAAATTAGAAGAGATCATGTGACCAGCCTGTTCCAGGGCCTTTTCGCCGCTATGAACTTATCAACAAGGAAAAATGCGGTGGGAACGAGGTTGATCCTCGCGGTTACCTACCCTCTTGTAATTATGATTTTTTTCCAAATAGAAAGTGGACTATAAACGACCTGGCTCAAAATCATCACCTCAGAAGTGCACCTGAGATACCAAACTTGAATGTTATGATCACAAACTTGAATGCGCTCATTCTCGCGACCAGAACTTAAAACTACAAAAATTCCTCATGAACTACAACCTCGTCTTTAGGGCTTGTTTAGTTGGAAATGAGATTGCTCACAAAAAATTTAAGTAAAAAAAGCACCACAGAATGTAAACAAAAAATATAAGGTCCAATACGGTCTGCTTCTGTTTACGCAATGTTGTGTGCAGAAATAGTGCACTTGGTACAATTCCGATGCAACAACTCTGTGCGAGATAAAATGGCAGCCGACGGTTCTGTTTCGTGTGTGTGTTGTGTTTGTTTTGTCCTCCAAAGAGCTCTTCTATTTTGACAACGATTGATAGCTCGTGCTAACACGCTAGCGGCAACATTTATATCGTTGTACCACCCCTTTGTCGTCGTTGTACTATTGGTGTTTTTTTATCCGTCAGCTAGCATTTATCCCCCGGTAAAACATGTTTTTCAGCCAAAGAGGATCCAAAGGGGGGAATAAAAGCTTAGTTGAGTATGCTACCAGCAAGTTAGTTATACTTTTTTTATAAAAATAAGGGCTAAACTTTAGAATACCACCTGTCCATTATTGAAATACATATCTCCTTGGCCTATGCAGCCTACACCCTGTAAAAAAACATGAATAACGCGTTAACAGTCAGGGAAATCCACTTAAATTAAGCTGTATAGCTTAATTTGGAGATCTCCTAAATAAGCTGTATCATACAGCTTAATTAAGTGACATACATCTAAATTAGGAGGTAGAAAAAGTTTTTCCCCGATTTCTCGAAAAATGTAAATTTTAGCAGAATCACCGCTGCAGCTCTTTCATCGTCAGTTTGACCACTATATTATAAAAGAAGAACGGTATTTCCAGCACCCCGGGTTCAAAAGATATGGACCCTAAACAATGGTTCATTGTTTGCGATAGTCTATTTAAGCTGTACTGCATCCTAGTTAGGATGTCACGTCACGTGATATACATCCTTTTTAAGCGGATATTTTAAAAACTTCAAATTTAGCGGATCTCCGGGGTGCTACGAAAAAACTAATGTATTGGAGATGTTTATATGCACGTAAATATTGGAATTATTCAGTTAGATAGATGCTAAAATTCAGTTAAATGTGTGTTTTAGACGATCAAAGTTTTGTACATCTTATACTAAGCTGTAAAACGCCTAATTAGACTGTATCATACATCCTAATTAAGCTGACATCTAAATTAAGCTGTACAGCTTAATTAAGAGGATTTCCCTGACTGGTTAATGTTATACAAGCAATGCACGACAAAAAATATCCTAGGTTTGTTGCCTTCCCACAGCCAGTGCCAACCATTATTATCGTGCTTCGCTTCAAAATTTCAGCCGGAGTGCCAAGAATCTGGAGAATTGTTAAGATGGTAACTACGCAGAAGCTCTAATTAAACAAGGCGCGCAAGTTATATATCAGTGTAATGACGAATTTTGGAACTTCTATTTACCGGCCGACACTATTATTAGGACTTAAAGACTCTAAAACCAACTGTTTGTGCTTATTATTTTCTCATTGGCAAGTATGCCATCTGTGGTAGCTAATTTTTGTATTCTCCTTCCTCTAGAGTTGCCCCCCTTTGTTTCGGAGTTGGTGCACGACGTTGTCCTTTTTCGGCAAGCCACCTATGCTGAGAATACAGAGCTATCGCACACATTGCAAGGCCTACGAATGTTTTTGTAGATAGATGTCTTCGCCACTTGTGCTTGCTTCCACAGATTTTTTATGCCTCTATATTGCCCATTTGGCTAGGTTTTTACTACCACAATCAGTTTGTATGTATCTTAATTTTGTTGGCCTTCTACATCTTGAGATGGGGTATGCTAATCCTCTAATCAACAATTGGACACTGTCAACAGTTTTAAAGGGTATGAAGCGTATGCTTGGTGTTCCTGCCAAACCACGTCTTCCTATTACCACCGCACTTCTTGTTGGGATTCATTCTCGTCTTAACCTAAATTGTAGCTTTCATGCTTCATTTTGGGCTGTTCCGTAAGTCACATTTATTGCCAGCATCTTCTACGCTAGTTAACCCGCTAAAACAACTAGTTCGGTCTGATTTTACTTTTCATGAAGAACATGTTCTCGTTCTAGTAAGATGGAGTAAGACCATTCAACTTGGACAGCGCACAATTAGTGTTTCACTGGTGGCTATTTCTTTTTCTCTTCTTTGTCCAGTTCAAGCTATTTTGCATGCTTTTCAGGCCTTGCCATGAGTCGCGAGCAATTGCTCGCGCCCGCGTAGTGCTCGCGTAAATGCTCGTTACCCGAGCATTCTATTGCTCGCGTAAATATTAACATTTTGAGATAAGTGTAAACGTTTTTCTCAAGAATTGATTGGTCTTTTAAGTGAAACTAAAAAGATATTCGGTGTGATTATTTTTCAACCATCGTGCAACAGTTCATTCGCTATTTTATAAAACGCGTGCGATACGGGCATTAAGGTTAATCTTTGTTGCGCATTCATTTTGCAGTAGAAAAGTGGGGGACGTTTTTAATCGTGAACCCCAAACACGATGATATAGCGACTCTCTCAATCTTAACTTCCTTTTCTACATGTCCGAAATAGTATGCATGACTATACTGTCGTTTTCATAAATTTAATGTTTATTTTTCAGGTCATCACAAGCAAATAGGAAAACATGCTTCGTTTTCAAATTGAAAAAAAATCTTTATCCGCGTGGTTTAAATAAAACTAATAAATAAAATCTCTTTTTAAAAGGTACACGTCAGGTACATAAAATTTATAGAGAAAAAAAAATTATACCGCACGTGGGTTTCGTTTTTAAAATGTTTGAATAACAGTTGCGGCATAAAGAAAATAATCCATTAAATTTGGACCTGCTATGGTTTCCAATTGTTTCGTCAAATGAAGAAATTATCTACAATTAAATCCATGATAAATTGTCTGTTCCGCCTGTAAGTGCAGTTTTGCAGACTTGCGTCATCCGTGCTCCGTCGGCGTTCACCTCCGCATTAGTTAAGAACCGCATGGCTGGATTTCTTTTGTAAGACCTGGTTACCAACGACGAAGGGGCCAGGCAAAAGAGATTTATGTCTACGTAGTTTTTTAACTAAGTCAGGAGTCGGTGAATTAGCTAGGATGGTCAGGTTGGCTATGAATAGGCTTGCTCGTGGATTTAAAGGACCAGGACTATTCAATAATTCTGAGATCTAAAAGTGTCCAACCAAGACGGAAATCTATCGGACGTTTTAACCGACGAAAGTTCGAAACGAGCTACGGACATGTCCGACCAAACTGGAAATGTGGCGGACGTTTTAATCACACGCCTGAACGATTTAGGTGTGTGCCAAGGCACACGCCTCTCCTGAAAAAGATGCCCTGAGAGACTAAATGTAAAGTTTTTTTAGCGAAAAATATGGCGAGCAAAATTGCTCGCGTGGACACTCTGACGCGAGCAATTAATTGCTCGGGAGGTTATTTGCTCATGGCAAGGCCTGCTTTTTCTCTCACTCCAGGTGTTCTGCCTGATGCTCAAGCTTTTTGTTGGTGCAAATCCTTGATGCTACCCAACACTGTATTGACATATCGGACTTTCATGTCCTTTATGAAAAAAGTGTTGATAGAGTTAGGGTGTTCTACCTCCCAAATTTGTACCCACTCATTTCGCCGTGGTGGTGCTACCTTTGCTTCAGAGGCAGGTGTTTCCCTGGATGTCATATCCTTATTGGGGGATTGGAAATCAGATAGCATGTTTGTCTACCTTCACATGCCCATTGCTCAGTGGGTTTCTGCCCAACGACTTATGGCATCACACCTTGCGTGACATGTTTTATTTCTTTCTTTTTTCTCCCACTACTTTGGATTTGGCCTCTATGTTTTCACATATTTTACGTTGTGCGCTATGCTATGTATATATTTTGTTCACGCTTATTAATATTATAGTATTTAGTCCCATGGAAAAAATCCACTATAGATACCGAATAAAAAACAGCGAAATAGTGAGCGAAATTAACCATAAAATTCATTCATTGTTCTTTTCCTCAAAACGTTTTGTTGTTAATTTCATTCAAGCGGGAATAAATAAAACCAATATGTTTTTCATATAACAGTAGACAATAGACATGTGCTTAAGGGAATAATAAAAATTAATTACCCGTGACTTTTGTGTAATAAAGTTTACATCATTACACAAAGGTTTTTATGAGAACAATAAAATAAATTAACCGTGACTTTTTTAAAACAAAAATTTTAAATCAATTTGAAAAAGCACACAAAAGACAGAATAAAAATAAAAGTTTATCAAAAGTGACATGTTACCGCGGCTGTTTCTTTAGAAAAAAAAAACACATCCACTTTGCCTGTCACAGACACACGGAACTGGCGTATTATTATATAGATATAGAGATGTGTTTTTACCTTGGCTTTGTTGATGCTTAATATTATATATGTGTTCTACTTTCATTTCATGCTTTGTATATATTTTCAGCTATTACTTATATATATATGTTTTGTAATTTTTTTCTCCTATCTACAGCAATAGAACTGTACTCTGCAAATATTGTTTTTTTATGTGTGAGTTTAAATATATATATATATATATATATATATGATGTTCCAAAACATGCCAAATCCAAGGTGATTCAAAAATTATAACACAATATATAAAGGTCTAGGGGTCCAAGGAATTTAATACTTTTGCCCAAGTGCAAACAAAAAGGTGCCAAGTTAGGTGATAAATCTCTTATAAATAAGCCTCTCCTTTTTAGCACTTCTCGTATTCTTGACTGCAGAGAACAAAAGCTTCAAAGTCAAACTGAATAAACTTGCAGAAAAATTAAATTTATATGGCTCCTCTTATTCTAAAAAGGTTATATATGTATATATATTTAATAATAATAATTGTTATTATTATTTATATATATTAGTTAAATCAATTCCTGTGTGTTTATTATTATTATCATGAATATTTTACTAGGATATATATATATACATTTCAGATACAAATCTGCTATCAATATGTATCCTTAAAATATATATATATATATATATATATATATATATATATATATATATATATATATATATATATATATATATATATATATATATATATATATATATATATATATATATATATATATATATATATATATAATATATATATATATATATATATATATATATATATATATATATATATATATATATATATATATATATATATATATATATAATCTATTTATTATGTATAAAAGTTGAAATAAAAAATAATTGCAATTTATTTTAAAAAGTTATAAGTACAGTAAAAATAAAACTCAATTAAAAAACTAGTTCAATTGATTCAATCGTTTATGTACTTTTTTATGTTTATATGATGTTTGTTTATAAAATAGACATCCATGTGTTTTTTTATTTTTCTAGATGCGAAATCACCACTTTATGTTGCAACGCAAATCATCTGCCGAAATTGCTCCCCAGCAGCATTTGTGTCGCCATATTGCTTAAGTTTATTCACTGCTCTGTCTCTACTGCATTTTCAGATGATTCACCTTTACCATACATTTATAGAAATTAGCATAATTTAATAAAAAATATTTCGCATAGTTTTTTTAATTCTTTATCAAAAACTAAACAGACATGATTTTCATCTTTTTTTCCTACAAATATTTCTCCCAGAATATCAATTATTAGTGTGCTTTTAATGTAAATGAGCCTTTATACTGGAAATCAGGCCTTAATACATTGGGAGTATCATCAGAACACCTTAATTAAATGAGCCTAAATTTTTACCATATATATATATGTTGTTCTTGATATATGTTCTCTACAACATTTGAAAATGAAAAAAATGTGAGGCATTGCCATGGTTGAAATGAAAAAGACGAAGATGAAGAAAAAGAAGAAGGAAGAAAATGGTTTCCTCCTTAAGTGGAACCAATGAGAAGAATAAAAACTGTTAAAATTGATTTCATGAGCTATGTTATATTGGTTTATTCTTCCCTACTCTTTTTTTCAGTGTTAAACATTATATATACCTAATGGCTTCAAAACGTACCGCTCCAGAAACTGGAAGCTCGTCTCGATCGGAACCACCAAGTAAAAAATCGTTTATGTTATCTGAACCTGTTAAACTGGGATCTATTTCTACAGAGGTTTGAAACTTATTCTGTCTATTTTTTTAACAATGCCGTCTACAGCATTTGAACTTCCTAAAATTAGCATCGTGGATAGGATACAGTTTTATTATTTTATATTAGAAGGACAGCATCTGTGGTCTCTGCTTTAAACAAGAGTAGATGATTACTTAAAACAGCTCTCAAAGTTATTATTATCATCAGAAATGACAGATTATCATACTGCTACAGATTGAGGAAAACTGGTACTTTTTACAATCATCCAAATGAATCCCTAAATTATAAGTTAAAAATCCTTATGACAAAGCAATAAAGTGGCAACACAGGCAAACAATTAGTTAGTTTGTAACTTTAGTGTTTCATATACAAACAACATTTCGCAGTAACAACACAGGTAGCCTCAGCATACAAAAATCCAAGTTCATATTATGTATAGTTGTGAAGTTTAAAGAATGCTTTTACAATGCATTCATTTACAGAATGGATTATACATCATGTTCAATATTTCTCACAATAATTTTGTTTTTTGCTCAATTGATTCTCTGACCTAACAAGCCACTTTTTATGAAGCTTAATTAGTTGTGCGTTAGGCAACATAGATGACAAATAACAACTGAGCCAGTCAACCAAATCTCTTGGTTCGCATTACATTAACATAATGCTAGTTGATTTGTTTTGAAATACTTTTCTTTAGGTTATAAACTATGAACACCATGGCTCAGGTTAAAATTAAAAAGCGCCTAAATCATAGTGTAAAGCCACTTCCTCCCACCCCTCCCTAGTTTACATATCCCCATCAAGTTTTTAATTCCATCCCCTTTTAGTTGCCAGTTTGCCATGCCTTCTTACTGAGAAGTTCAAACATCTTTTCAAGTTTTTAAAAATTTTAAAAAATGCAAAATATACAAATTATGACAGAATAGATCATAATTAAACTATATTAAATATTATGGTTAATTTTAAACTATATTTCTTGAGTCCCAGCAACAATTTAAGGGTTTGCATGAACAGTGTTTTGGTAGTAATTTAACTATACAGTTCTATCTGTCCTTAAAAAATAAACAATTATACTTTTTACAATCTAATCATTTTTTACTCTAAAGGCAAGTCAAGTTTGAGTTTTTGTTTATTCTTCTAGGAGGAGCTGGATAACAAAGTATTGAAATTTCAAAATGCTAAGCTTTACACTCGTCTTGAAGAAAAGAATGCACAGGAAGAAGAAGCTAGAGCACGATTTTCAAAACTAGAGAGGTTACGTGAAAATGATCAAAATATCATTTCTGCAATGAATATTGCATGGAATCAGGTGATACTTTTTTGTATTCTTTATAAACAGTTATTTACTCAGAACTTGGTAAAACTTGTTGTAAAGAAAAAATTATATTGAGTGTACTTTTGTATTGCTCATTTAAAATATAAAAAAAACCTGCTAAACTTCATATAGTAACCAATTTGCTAGATATAAGAATAAAATGCACTGAATCTAAGATGTTAATCAGATACAGGGTGAGAACTTAAAAACCTTTAATTTTGGGAATTTTTTTTCGGATTCAAACAAAATCTCATTAAAGCATAATTTATCCTCAGTTTAGTTTTCATTAGTTTTGTTTTCCACAAGAGTGGCTACTCTGCTAATATTCCTTGGCGGTGATGAAAAATAACTTTATAGCTACAATATGTAAAATCAGAAATAATAGAAGCTTCACAATATAATATCACATGAAATGTGATTCTATAATTTTAATTCAGGCCAAAAAAATTGGTGGTAACGATCTTTCTGTTACCCTAACTTTTAAATAACGTGAACATTTTTTTGTTAGCTAAGAGTATTAACATTTCAGGAATATATTTTTGGGATTTACTTGTAACAGTCATTTTTTACAGAAAGAATAGAAAATTCATTCCACGGAAATTCGCTCATGCACTAAGTTCATGTTTTCATATTTGTTATTAATACCATATTTAAGCCTAATTTCCATTCATAGCTTTTCATCCAGTGATCGATTGGTATAGGTTTTGTGGTCTGAGCATGTGCATTGTAAATATTTTGATAGCTGGAGGTTGTCAGCGATCGCCAAAAAAATCTTATAGATCGAGCGCTGGCTTGCTTGGCCAATCAGATCACAGGTTTCCTGATTTTTTTGCAAAACATCATCATTTTACTAGGAAACAAACTGGCTGTTTCTTCAAGTAAAAGTAAATAAATCTTAGATCTTAGTGATCCAAATGTTGTTCAAGCATTCTCAAATCCCATTTTTGAATGTAAGGTAAACACACAAGTGAATAAAATTTTAAGAGTAACCAAGTTCATTTGAAAACATTTATACAGAAGTATAAGTGGTCAAAGAGCTGCATATCCTTTACTAGCAGATGAAATTCACCCTTCTATTCTTTGGATCCAATTTTTTTTTTCTTTGGCACCCTTCGTTTTCTCAAGCGCAATAACAATAATTTCGAGTTAGTTTGTTGCAATGCTAGGATCAACTTGATTGAGAATGCCTTGTTTGTTTTTCATTTTCCATCGATTGCACGCCATAGTCAATCAACATTCCAGAAAAATCAATCGCAAGGTTGAAATTCGATGAATGGAAATTAGGCTTTACTATGCTATTCCCGAAATTGTTCGCTGTTACACATAGCCAAAATTGGGTGAACGAAGCACTCTTACCCTCTAATGACAAAATTTTGTGGCCTGGTAAACTACACTGAGGTAATTAGAGTCAGTGACAGGGTTGTCACATATTCTCTAAGAAATTATTATATCGCACTTAAATAATGTCTGTCAAATCATAGGTAAAAAATGATATCGATTTTTTCTGCAATCTAATATATATTATCCTGGATAATGCGGAAATTTAACGTAATTCCCTGAAAAAATCCCAGATTTCATAAGGCAAATGTCCCAGAAGATGACAAAAATGTCCTGCAAAGTTTTTTAGATTTTTACTGTGTCAAATCTGATTGAAGTTGAAAGAAACACTAGTAGGTGCAAAATGAGTATTTTGAGTAATAACATGTTATGCCTACCTTTTTTAGTTGGATGAGGATGTCACACTGTTGTTGCAAAGATTCCAAAACATAAATGATGACGACCAACAAGGTTAAGTCTTCATATTACCTACCCACATTTATTCCGATAAAAAGTTGCATGTGTCATTTGAAATCTCTTGAGCTTTTTATTTCAAATTGACCTTGACTACTAACAACATAATTAAAAAAGTGAGAAGTCGTCAGTGTTTCTGATGTTTTCGCGCAGTCTTCAAGTTATGGTTCTTAATAGAAGACGGTAAACTCTTCAAGCAATCCAAAAAACGTTTTTACAATGTCAATATATTTTTCTATTTCATAAACAAATGTGTGATGTTCATACTTTTTAGGGATGAGTGTGAGTACTGTTGAATTTTTGGAGAAACTTTCGAATCGCACAACGAAAGGAATGAAAGAAGAAATTCACAAACGTGTCATGCATTCTGGATTGATAACGAAGCGTTTAGTGCATGTGCTTGAAAAAGTTTTAATACGCAGTCAAGATTTAATTAAAATGTTTGAAGATCGCAAGAAAAAGGTATAAATACAACTTATGCTGTTAGTTTTTCTATAGAACATAATTTCTGATTGGAAGTGAGATCCCTTTTTTATTTCTCATTTGATTTTTTGTTTAACTTTTAGGCTGTTAAAAATGATACAGATTCTTTACAAAGAGACAAAAGGTCTGTATTTCTTTAGTACCTCATTTTTAGACCTCATTTTAGCGAGCAATTAACTTAGTTAACTATACAATGAATTCAAAATTAAGTTCAAAAAAGAAAATTACACTATTTTTGACAACTCTTGATATTCGATCAAATAACAATGTCAAAAAAAAAACAATGATGTCAATTTGTCATAAAGTAATTCATGTCATCGAGTGAATAAGATAGAGTTATCACAACATTGCGTATTAATCGCAACGCACATGATAGAGGGACACAATGTTAAGATACCTTTTCACAGTACTGTACAAATTAAAGAATCAAAGTCTATCAAAAAAGTTACCAATTTTTGGCCAGCTAGTAGTACTTTATCTAGATTTAAACCCAATTCGTATATTTTTCCTTTTTGAGCTAACTTCACCTGAAGTGAAACCGCTTTTTTTTTCTTTTTTTTTTCTTCAGCCATCCTGGTATCGTATTTCAGCTATCTTTGATGGTTTAATAAATCATTTGTTTTTCACATTCGTTTTCTCTTTACAGTTGTCTGTTTTTTAAATGAAGAAGTTTAGTATTCGATTGCAAAATACAAAACTATTTACTGTTTCAATGATAAAATTTGATTAGGGGACATTAGTTTTATTTAATATAATGAGGAGTTTGTATATTAATACGACCTGTTTAAAATATATATGTGTATTTTGTTAAATTAAAACGAAGCTTTTCGTAAGTATACTTACATCATATCAGGTATAAAACTTAAAAACGTGTGCTGATATATATACAAAAATTACATAATTAAAACATCATCTAGGGGATTTCGTTCATACTAAAATATAATTTGTCATAATATTATACTTCTTTAAGTTATGCCATTATGAAAAAGTGTTAATATGTTAGAGTCTAATTGTTCATTTAAAGTTGCGTTCTGTATCCGTATAAAATATGCTTCAAGAAACTACTCAAAAGAAACTACTCAATGAGGAGTTTGTTTTTTAATAAGTGACTTTGTTAAGCCAAGATTTCTTCGTCAAAATTAAGAGACCTTTGTTTGATGGAAGAAATTCATTAACAACCATGTTCGCTAAAATAAGGGTCAATTGTAATAAATTAAATTAAAATAACCAATGTGATTCTGTGTGTTAGGTTAATGTAAACATGACCATTCAAAAACGACTTTTAAAGAGTATGTGGACTTTATCAACAAATTGATGTTTACTAGAATCTTTCTGACAGTTTTTTTAAATGTTGCTCTTCATTTTTATTGTCTATTATTTTATTTTTTAGTAATGAGGACGACGATGATTATGCATCACAAAAACTTGCAGAAGGCGAAGACAGAGAGTTTGAAATTCATTCCATTGAATTGGGTATTCGTAACGAAAATTCAGAACTTAAGGCAGAAAATAAAAGGTTGCATGATAGTTTAAATGGACTACATGACAAATACAGTGCAGTTTCTACGGAGGTTAGTCTTTTGTAGAATTTCTTTTTTGACATGATTGCAAACGTATTTTCCCCCCTTTACAGGGTTACAAAAAGATCTCTATCATTGATGTTACTCTCTATCCCCGCACAGTCTGAACAACAATGTGTAATAAACAGACCACACAAAAAGTCAAATACAAGAAAATATACACACTTTACAACTATATAGACAACCTGTTTATGAATAATTACTTTTTTATGATGAATTTGCTACTTTCTCGGTATTTTTTTTGGTGGTAAAATAAGTTACGACTGCAAAAAATATATTACATATCAGTAAAACTGAAAGTTTGTTTTGACAAGAAAACGAGGACAACATGAAGAGCTGTATTTGTTAAAATATCTATATTACTAGCTTAAAGAAGGTAATTAATACTTCTAAAAAGACTGTCGTTGCCTCAACTGTCTTTATGTGCAATAATCTTGTATGTTTCGATGCAAAATTTTAAAGGATGGAACTAGCTTGGTAGTTTAAAAAGTTTGAGGTTTGTTTTATTAGAAAGCTTGATTTAATACCATCAAATAAATTATGTATATAAAATACAGGCAGAGAACTTTTTGCGAATAGGCTCACCGTTTTTATTTATATTTGGATGTCCAATGTGATATTAAAGATGATTTTAGATGTTGTTTTTGTCCCCAGTGCTCGTAAACCTTTTTCACCGCCATTAGCACGACTATCATTATAAAGTCTTAAATCAACAGCTCGTGTTGTAGCCCCTTTAACTGATCTTGTTTTTGAAAGTGAAGTCAAATTTTTTTTTTTTTACAGTTTTCAGAAATCAAAGACAAATTAGCAACATCACAAAAGGAAAATGCAGAACTTCACGCCAAGCAGGAAGACATGGAATACGATTTACAACGTGCAACAAAGCAATTTGAAAAACTGATTAAAAAGTTGAATGAAAGTCATGAACAAGCAAAAGTAGGATCGTCAAGTGTTGTCACAGCTTCTATTGCATTGAAAGATTCAACTGTAAGTATTATGCGAAACCTTTTTTTTTCGCTGTTTTAGAAATGAAATGTCCTTGGAAAATTTCTGTCCAGATCTTTAATTATACATCTGTACAGTGGTAGCAGGCTATCCTAAAATCAAGGGATTTGTAAATAAATGGAAAACGGAAAGGTACTGCCAACAGAAACAGAATGCCATGTTTTTTTGTAATTTTATACAGCCAGAGGAAGTAAAAGCAGAAATTGAAGACAAAGAAGAACTAGCAAAAAATCGTTTGGTTGAACTGGAAAAATTGCAAGAGAGTTATGCAAAATTGTCAGAAGATTATGAAAAGTTGAGACTTCAGGTAAGTCAATGTATTGTCTTTTTTAGTTTGCTGCCTAAGCAATTGATGTTCAAAATGTTAAAAAAATCCTATGATCTTAAAACTGTAATTTTAGACATTGGAGATTTCTGATGAAGCAATTGTGAATTCGACCAAATACAAAATGTTACAGACACAATTCAATTTACTCTACAATGATGCACAAGTTGTAAGTTAAAACATCAACTTTAAATTGCTAATCTCTTAGTTTTTGTTTACGCGTGCAACAAAACTTTTCCCATTGCAGATTCGAAAAAGCTGTGAAGATGCACGAAGAATCGTTGTGAATAACCGAAACCAACATTTGCAGCAGATTGAGCAAATGGAGGTAGAGTAACTAGGTGTTGTAATATCATAAGCTTTTGTAGATATGCCAAAGGTTAGGTGTTGTGTATCTGGCTGTTTACTCACAGCGAAATTGTCTCCTTATTTAGTCTGATTGAAATATTTTTTTGTTAACTACATTTTACCTTCTCTTTTAATTTTAGAATGAAAATATACAAACGAAGAAGCGCATGCGCGCTGAAGTGAGCCAATTTGAAAAAGTATTAACCGAGTCTCGAAAAGAATTAGAGCTTCTGCGTGTTGAGTATGAGCACAACATGAAAGCGCATGAGCAGATTGGACCAATGGCAAAAGAAATGAGACACTTGATCAATAGCTTGCAGGTATAATTGTTGTCCGATTTTTACTTCCTTTTTTTTGACACTAAATCTTTAGTGAAAAAAAGAGGTTGTTATGTCCAACTTCTTATTGTAATCAGTGAATGTGGTCATCTTTGTATCTGTCACTTCATGTTAATTGTTTCGCAGGCATTTTTAATGATATAAACCAACGTTAAGCGTGCCATCTATGTTGTTTATTGACAAACACCACTGTGTCTGCTGGCTGTTGTTTAAACCTCAGACTAGTTATTTATTGATCACGCATTTTATCTGCAGTTTTGATATGTTCATATGTTGGTAAACACGTTTTATCGCCTTCATTGTTTTATTGATTCTTTCAAAGAAAACCCGACCTTCATAAAACCAGTTTCAAGGAAAAGGTTGACGTTAGCTGTATTTTGTGATCACTTCTTTTTGATATGTCTTGTCTTGCAAATGTAGAACCACAATCAACAACTGAAAGGAGAAGTTCCAAGGTACAAAAGAAAGTTGACTGATGCTGAAAAGAAACTGCTTGAGGTATTTTTTTTTTCGTTATCAGTATGTAGTTACCTAATATTGTTGGTGACCTAATTGAGCATGTATTGATTCTCTGGCACAGTTAGAGAAGACAAGCAAAAGTGCTGATGACGAAGACAATGCCACAGATTATATTGATCGAATCGAAGCGCCAAATGCTTCGCCCCGATCAGACTCTAGCCAATCAAGTAACGAGGGTGCGGATAGCGATGACGTTAAAGTATTAAGAACTAAATTAAAGTAAGAAATATTTTTGGTTAACTCGTTATATTTACCAGTACTCGTTACATATTTTGTGAAACCCATGTTTATTGTATATTAAATCATTCTTGTATACAGATTCTTTTAAACTATATATGTCGCGTAAACGATGGACAGTAATGTCTTTAAATATAAAATTTTCAATTTCAACTAAAAAATGCGTCATCATAATGTTCAGCTTACATGTCGACGAATACTTTACAACTTTTATAGTGTACAAACATGCCACATGTTGAATTAGTATAAATCTCTGGGCAGCAAAAAATGAAACGTGATAAGTGAAGCCTTGCATGTTTTGTTTTTTAAGAAATGCTCGCGAGAAGCGGAAAGAAATGAAGTTGTTGTTGGATATGTACAAAGGTGTGTCGAAAGAAACCAGAGACAAAGTGGAGGTAAGTTCAATTTTATTGTAATCAGGGCGCGCAATGTACAAGATTGGTGGAAAAATACTTGTGTTTAATTTGTCGATGTTGCATGCTATTTTGAAAATGCAGGTTGTGTGTCTTCAGTCGAACAACCTGTCTGCTTTAATATTTTTGTGCAGTCCCAGTGAGAAGTTGTGTCTCGTTAAATTTGCACCAATCGGATTTGTAGAATGCCGACTAAATCTATAAATGCTGGTTGAATGCAACTATTCAGATAGAACTTGCTAAAGTTTTGTGCTAACTAAATTTTTTTGTATTTTGTTCTGTCAGTTTTAACCTTGTGATAGAGCATTTGCTTCTAATATATATGGTTGAGTGTTCAATCCCTGGTCGTGTTATCCCCTATTAAATTGTGCATCGATCCTTCTATTTCTATGTAGCATGAGATTAGGATTGAAATGGACTAAGACTCCCATTTGGAAAACCCTTATTGATAACAATGCCAATATGAAGTGAATGTAGTTTTCTCTGGCGTAACGCGTCCGCAACATTATTCGCGAAAATACGCAAAAAATAATTCACCTATGATATGTTTTATTTCTAATAATCTTGTGTGTTTTTAGCTTCTGAAGAATGAAAAAACGTTGAAAGATGAGGTTGAAAAATTAAAAGGTAAACTGATCGTCGTGACAGAAGATGTGGTGAAACAGAGTAAAAGATTTGCTGATCAAGACCATATGAAACAGTGCAAAAAATTACAACAGAAGATAGAAGAGTTGCAAAAAACAATTTCGAACACAAAGCAGGTTTGTCTCAAGTTTTTGTGTTCTTATAAGCTTATTAAAGACACCAATTATTGAAGGACGAAGAGTAAGCGAGTTATACAGAAATCGTACTTAATCTAAAATTCTATGCCAAACTTTCACATAATTTTGAGCAAAGTTGTGAGCCATATTTGTAACTTGAAAAATATAAAGTAATCTTACTGCCAAAAATATTTGCAAGGTTTCAGATTTATTATTATTATTATTAATCGACATATATTTCAAGCATCCATAAATTACAATGGTTCTTAATGCTGAAATGCGTAAATACTAAATGTATGTGCAAACACGTAAATATAAATTCAATCAGAAATAAAAACAAAATGAACATTAGCAAAAAGAGCATAGACGAAGCAGTCAAATAATCATACGAAAGTCTTGAACTGTGAAAACATATTGAACGGCATTTAACCTGTACCCTGCTGAACTCATTGGAAATTCGCATTTGAATGAGCCTGATTGATATTTTATATTCGCAATGTCAACCCGTACAGATGCTTGCAGTTTGCCTCAGTTACTCAGTTATTCGTACTGTATGATTCTAAGCGGTTGACAAAAAGTGAGAAATGCGAGATGTTTTTGTTGTGTCTTACGTAGGAAGGTGACGCTCTTCTCGGCGAGATGGAGTTGACTGGTCAAGCATTCGAAGAAATGCAAGAACAGAACATTCGACTCATGCAACAACTCAGAGAAAAGGATGACACGAATCTGAAGTTAATGTCAGAGGTAGGTTTTAAGTGGTGTGCTGTTGTTATTGTTTTTCTTTGTAACGGTTGATATGTTTTACTGCTAACACCAACAATACTTCTCTGTTTTATTTATTTATAACGAATATTTATACAGGATTTTTCCATTCAAAAATTAGTAAAATATACAAAATATATATAATTACAAAATTTCTGTTCTTCCATGTGTCCTGTTTCCCAGCCCCCCAAAAATAGTAATAAAACTTAAAATAATAACTAAAAATGTGTTAGTAAAAATTAATATTTACAAATTAAAAAAACTCTTCATATAATTTTACAAAATCTTCTATTGATGTCGAAGCACGTATTTTCAGAGGAAGCTCGTTGAAAGTTTTTGCACCATTAAAAAAGAAACTTTTTCTACTTGATTCCAGCTTAATCTTAGGAAGTCGTAGTAAATGATTTTTATTTCTTGTGTTGTTTGTCATTTTTTCGAAATAATTTACAAAGGTTTCACACACGTCTCCATGAACACACTTGAAAACTTGAAGGCAAAGACGTTTCCTTAACAGATCTTTAATTGATGCTGGTTTAGATTTTCTTGGCACTTTCTTCTTGAATATAATACGATTTGCTCGCTTTTCTAAATTTTCCAACTTTAGCTGATACGTCTTGGTAGAATAACATGTAATGATTGAACAATACGTGAAAACTGGTATCAACATGGTCTTGTAAATTGTTGATGCAGTCTCGATGGTTAACTGAGGTCTGATTCTCTGAAGCAAGTATAATCTCCCTCTAACTTTCTTGTATGTCGACTCGATGTGCTCACATAGTGAAAGAGTTTGGTTCAATTTTACACCAAGATACTTGTAGGAGTTGGTGAAAGAGAGTGATTGATGCCGATAATCTATATCCAAGGTCTTATTTTTGATACGTTGAGTAGTGCCAAACAGCATGCATTCCGTTTTCCCTTTTTTCATATTTATAACAAGATCGTTCATTTTGAGCCAGTCTGCAACACGATTGAAGTCATCAGTCAACATTTTTTCGATGCTATCTTTTGTTTTACCAGAAACATAAATGACAGTGTCATCAGCGTATGTCAGTATTTTACAGTTTGAAAGGACGCTGCCAATGTCATTGAAGGTAATTAAGAATAAAAGGGGACCTAAGATCGAGCCCTGCGGTACACCACAGGTTACTGACTCAGGTTCAGATGTTTCATTATTTATTTTGACAGTTTGCTTCCGACCAAAGAGGTAGTCAGTGAAAAGTTCCTTTTCAATTCCTGTAACACCATGACTTTTCAGGCTTTCAATGATTTGTGCGTGACTTAGCGAATCGAAGGCTTTGCTAAGATCTATGAAGATTGCACCAGTTAACTCTCCATTGTCTATATTCCTTCTTATTGTGTCAAGAAATAGTGTGGCAGCAAGTTCCGTGTTTCTTTTCTTTCTAAAGCCAAATTGAGTTTCAGATAACAGTTTATTCTGCTCTAGAAATTTACATAACTGGTTGTGAATACATTTTTCCAGAATTTTCGAACAAACAGGCAAGACGGTAATTGGACGATAATTGTCCATGTCATCTTTACGTCCTGATTTGTGAATGGGCGTCACTTGTCCCAGCTTGAAATCGGACGGTATTATACCAGATCTTAGTGAGGCATTGATGACATGGCAAAGAGGCTTTGCTAAGTGTTTTGCGCTGTCTTTCAACATGCCTGGTGGAAGATCGTCAGAACCACAAGCCTTACTACGTTTGAGTTTCTTGAGATGCATGAAAACTTTATTAACTGTGACCTCAGTGAACTCAAAGGTAGTACTTGTTTTCAAATTACTTTCCTTCGGTTTTGCCCAGATGAAATTTTTCAGTGGCATTGCCTTGGCTTTCAGTTTCGAAACGGTGGTAGAGAAGTAAGAACAAAAACGTGATGCGATAGATTTTGCATTTGAGTTTCTTATGCCGTCAATAATAAAAGATTTAACTGTTGAGATTTTTTCTTTTAAGGGAAAAATTCTTTTCAATGTTTTCCAAAATCGTTTAGGATCGTTTGCCGTTTCCTGCAGGAGTGTCCTGTGACTGCGTGGATTTCGAAGGAAGATGTTTTTCCTGTTTTAAAATGTTCAACTTCTTATTTCCAATTATACCTTCGGTACAAAAACAAGCGTCGACATTTTTTTGCGTATACACTATCATTTTTTGTTGATTATTGATCATGTTCACTAACTGGTCAGTAACAATGATTGTAAACAGTGTATCTGAGCCAAAATCGTGAAATTTAATTTTTTTTGAATCTCACTTCATTCGCAAAAACATATTCTGCATGATGTCGTTCAATACGTTTGTACCACGACATTGCTAGATATTTTTTTAGGAATCCATGTAATTGTTTCCATAAACTTCTTACTGTTTTTGCATTTACTGACTGACTTCGATGTAATTTATAAGCCAGTTTCTTGTCTTCAGCGAATCAAGTCAAACCAAATACAAAAGTTATTGCGAGAAGAAAAAGAAGTGCTCACAGACAAGTGTAATGCAATGAACTCCCGCCATACAGCCATCGAAGAGGTCGTGAAAAGACTTGAAGAGCGCGAGAAAGTCTTGCAAACTGCTGTCAACAATATGGAGAAAGAGAATTCCCTACGTCAGCAAGCTATCGACTTGCACAAACGAAAAGCGGTCGAACTTGGACAGCAGTGTCAAGAAATGATGTTTAAAAATGAAACAATAATAAAGCAGTTTGATGAGGTAAAAAATTCACTTGAAAACTAGATTCCCTACTTTATTTAAATCAGATTTTCACGTCATCATTTGGAAGCCTTTCTAATTCAGTTGAAAAATCTTTTCGTGTCCACCAATTCTTAAATTTGCCAGTAAAACTTAGTTTCGTTTCATATTAACCAGCATATCAAGAGCCGCTGCTTTTCTTACCATTTTGTTTCCATCTAGCCTTCGTAAAATGTAACGTTTTGTTAACACAACATTTCCTCGAGTTATCACATTTACGCAGTCGTCGACAAGGAAATTCATGGCGCTGATCCTATGTATATAGCAAGATTGGTTTTCGTGTGCTATAAACTTTTTGTTTTTTAGACGAAAAAAACTGTTCTGGAAAAAACAAATCGATTGGAAGAGGAGGTGTTCAAGTGCAACAGAATACAAGAAGAGAACAGTAGTATCAAAAAGAAGTTAGACAAGGCTAAACGAATGGAATATCTTGGCGCTTCTGATGAGATTCTAGTTGAAGAAGTGAAGATGTACAAGGTATGAACAACATGTTCGCTGCAGTTGTTTCAATGTCTCTTAAATAAATATGGATGGATTTTATTTGTTGATGTGATCATCAGTATCATATGTTAAAACTTGAAAACTTTATTGATAGCAAAGTTATATTTTTAAATAGCTAGTGTGCTTTTTCTACCTTCTGCAACGTCTTCTGTCATGCTTTCAGTGTAACTGAGCGGCAATGATGTTAGCACAGATTGTTATGTTTCCAAAACAGCGATAGAACTTGCGTATCCTCCATATGTTTCTATCTCTACATTATTATCTTCTTGTTCAGGGAAAACTAACATGTCCCTGCTGTAACACGAGACCGAAGGATGCAATACTTACGAAATGTTTCCACGTGTTCTGTTTCGAATGTTTGAAAACGAGATATGACACAAGACAGCGAAAATGTCCGAAATGTAACGCCACATTTGGTAACAACGATTTCCATAAGATGTATATGTGAGGAGAATCAACTGTTAATTGGTAGCATGTAATCATCGAAGCGAGACTAATATCTGTGGCTGCAAGAAGGGCTTGTTTGTAGCTGTTTAGTTATTTAGTTACCAGACCTCTGACCGAGCTGTAAATTGGTTTTATTCTGTTTTTTTTACCCTTTTGTTACAATTACTTGTCCATGAACCCATTCAGTTGCAGAATTAGCTACTGGTGTTTTTATACAGACGTATCAACAAGATTTGTAATGTTAGGTACCTGGCTACGAAAGTATTTTTCCAATAAATAAGCTTATCTTTTGTTCATTCTTTTTTTCTGTGTGAAATTTTACTTTTCACAATTTATAAACTTTAGCAGATGTACATACATTTTTTGAAATAAATAAATTAATTAAACGCAGGACTTTTTTTTAATTTTCGTTTTTTTTCGTATGTTTCGTTGTTTGTTTGTTTGTTTGTTTTTGTTTGTCATATTGGAGTTGATCCACTTGTCACCTCAAATTCTTTGTACGTTGTTACTCCTTGTAAATCTGCATGGAAAAGTCAACGAAACGTTTATCATTTTGTGATTTTGTTGTCATGTGAAAACGGATTTTTTTATGAGCAGTAAAATGACTTGCTTCGCATATTATTGTTGTGAATGTTTTGTCTTTCAAACTCTTTGTTGTCGTTGTTGTTGTGAGATTTTTGTTTGTTGTCGTTGTTGATGTTGTTGTTGTTTGTTGTTTTTTGTGTTTGTGTTGTTGTTTTGATTTCATTTAGTAAGTTTGTTGCACACTTGCATTTGCAGCTTGTGTTCTGCAGCAGGTTATAAAGTTTTCTTTCTAAGATTTCTTGTGTTTAGTCGTAAAAAAGAATAAATAAACAGAATGGCTTGAGAAATAAAAATACGAAGATGTGATCCCCCGTTTGCTTTTCTCATTATTCTTTTGAAGAAACGGAGATGGATGTTAACATTTATAATTTTTACAATTTTTAGTTGGAATTGAACATGCAGAAGAGCGAAATGTGTGAATTGAAAAGCAGAGACGACTATCACGAGTCTTGTTGTCGTTTACAAGCAGTGTGGAAAGGTTACAGACTTCGGAAAATTATGTTAGAAACGAGAAACGAATATCTTACTATTTTCAAAGAAATTGAATCTGAGTTTATGGGTAATACCATTCCGGAATGGCCATATAAAACTTTATGCACGCCTGTTTTCAGAAGCATGGAAGAAGTTAAAAATGTTAAAGATAATATCGAAAGACATACGAAGGTATCGCATCAAGATTTTAACGATGATTCTACGAATAGTAATTCTCCAGAAAGCAGTGTTCAAAACGTGACAGAACCTGCAAATGTTGTCAATTGCTCGTCATCTAGCACTTCAAATGAACACGTGACATCTATTGATGACAAAAGTTGTCAAACGTCACTATGTTTGGATGGTATCCAAAATGAAGAAGGTGGTACCCTTTTGATGCACGTGCAAGCTGAATTGCCACACACGGTAGAATGCAGTACGTTAGGAGTAGAAGACATGCACTCTAGCACGCCAAAGGACACGCCCTATACTTCACCTAAGAGGAATTCACCGATTGATAACATAACACATACAGAGACGAAGAATGATAATAACGAAATACCAGTGAAACAATGTAACTTGAATAGCAATCACAATATTGACTTGTTAACTAGCAGCTGGCTCTCTGATACATCGTTTACTTTGGAGAAAAGCACTAATGAAAAAAGTGTTAGCGAACTTAAAAAGCTCAAAGAGGAATTGTCGTTAGAATTGCTTTGGATTGGTCAAGCTATATCGAGTCGTAAAACGTATCTGCGAATGAAGGAGAAGCAGCAGAGTCCATAGTTGGGCTAGTGTGTACTGCGTTGCGTGTGGAATTGTTTAAAAATACGGCGACAGAGTCCATAGTTGGGCTAGTGTGTACTATGTTGCGTTTTGAATTGTTTAAAAATACGACCACAGAGTCCATAGTTGGGCTAGTGTGTACTACGTTGCGTGCTGAATTGTTTAAAAATACGGCGACAGAGCCGATAGTTGGGCTAGTGTGTACTACGTCGCGTGTTAAATTGTTTAAAAATACGACGACAGAGCCGATAGTTGGGCTAGTGTGTACTATGTTGCGTGTTGAATTTTTTAAAAATACGACGACAGAGCCGATAGTTGGGATAGTGTGTACTATTTTGCGTGTTGAATTGTTTAAAAATACGACGACAGAGCCGATAGTTGGGCTAGTGTGTACTACGTTGCGTGCTGAATTGTTTAAAAATACGACGACAGAGCCGATAGTTGGGCTAGTGTGTACTATGTTGCGTGTTGAATTGTTTAAAAATACGACGACAGAGCCAATAGTTGGGCTAGTGTGTACTATGTTGCGTGCCGAATTGTTTAAAAATACGACCACAGAGCCGATAGTTGGGCTAGTGTGTACTACGTTGGGTGCGGAATTGTTTAAAAATACGACGACAGAGCCGATAGTTGGGCTAGTATGTACTATGTTGCGTGTTAAATTGTTTGAAAATACGACCACAGAGTCCATAGTTGGGCTAGTGTGTACTACGTTGCGTGTTAAATTGTTTGAAAATACGGTGTGAGGTGTTATATTCTAAGTTACAAGATTTTCAACACTTTTTGCTGGAGTTATTAAGATATTTATTTTGAACTCTTTAAACGGATTTGAGTAATGCACCTTGTGTATTCAAATCAGAGGTCTAAACAGTGTATAATATGTAGCGGCTAATACATTTGCGATCCGTTGTGGGGTTGACAAGCACAATCTCCAATATATGTCGTGGCCACACGTGTTATACGCAATGAGGCACAATGTTGCTTTAGTTTCTCTCTGTTACAAGCTCAGCTGTTGTTTGCTTGTTAACTAGTACTTGAGAAGATCAAATTTTCGTGTTTGCTTCCCGAGTTAAGCTAGTGCCCCAATCGAAATCAATTTGTTTTTGCTTCTTCTTTTTTCTTCATATACTGACTTTGGGCTTGGCTGTTGATTACCAAGTTGCCTTGTTCTTTTAAGCATTTGAGCCATGTATGTGTTCTTATAAATTGTTGCTTATAAAAAGAAAGGTATCTTTTTGTAGAGTTTATATTCAGTATTCAGTGTGTTTATCATCTGTACATATTATAAAGATCATATTTTTATTTATGTAAAACAAAATTAAAATAAAATTATTATAAGAGGTTAAATATTGTTGAAAGAAAGTACAACATTAAACTCTTGCATTCTCTCTCTTTCTCTCTTCTGTCTTCTTTCTTTTATTAGTTTTTTTTTTGTTTCCTCTACGTTATGTTCCACGCCTATACAGGGCTGCAAATAGAGTTTGTACCTAAAAATCGAACAAAAGAAACAAGAAAATGTTGTTATCTATCTACTTCACCTGTTGTTCTCTATCCACTTCACTTGGTGTTGCGTACAGTACCATTAGAAAAGGATGTAGGCAGCATCGTCACTTCAGCTATATATTGATATGTTTTTTATGTTTAAATCATTTGGTTTTATTTTTCTCATTTTTAATATAAAGCAAGGATAAGGAATCGTTTTTTTTTTGTAATGTTCTTTTATTAGTAAATCTTATTACGTGTTATTTTTGTTAACCATATTTTGCAAAAATAGCTCATGTCAGCAAGTATCAAAAGTGGAGATCCAGATCCTGTTTTTATCATAAGATCTGGTCATGAAAGTGTATCTGTTGTGAAATTTTGTTGTCTTGGTGAAAATAAAGAAGAAGTACTGATCTCAGGGTGAGTTGTTTTTCTTTAGTAAAATTGTCGTTGTTGTCGTTGTCGTTATTATCGCTGTTTTTGTCGTTATTATCATTGTTGTGTTCGTTATTATCGTTGTCGTTGTTGTTGGTTGTCGTTGTTGTCGTTGTTGTCGTTGTCGTTGTTGTAGTTGTTATTGTTGTCGTTGTTGTAGTTGTTGTCGTTGTTGTAGTTGTTGTTGTTGTCGTTGTTGTTGTTTTTGTTTTTGTCGTTGTGGTCGTTGTTGTTGTTGTTGTCGTTGTTGTTGTTGTAGTTGTTGTTGTTGTCGTTGTTGTTGTTGTTGTTATCGTTGTTGTTGTTTTTGTTTTTGTTGTCGTTGTGGTCGTTGTCGTTGTTGTTGTTGTTATCGTTGTCGTTGTGGTCGTTGTCGGTGTTGTCGTTGTCGTTATTATCGTTGTTGTTTTGCTGACTCTTGATGTATTTTTTTAATGAAAACATTTCAATAAAGGTTTTCAAATTGTTACATGGTATGACGCCACCACAATGGTGTTATAGAAGTGTTGTAACTGGTTGCAAAAAAGGTTTAAAAAACCAGTAATCTATTATTTGTTGTACCTGCTTGTCTCATTCGCTTGTTTTTGTAGAACACAGCACGGATTGGTTCAAGTATGGGATTTAACAACTAAACGAGTCAAATTCAAATTTCAAGTCAACAGTGGCCTCCTTTATCTTGATGTGATTCTTCTCAAACAAATTGATTATATTGTGAGGTACGTATGTCCACACGTATGTTTTACAGACCCTCGTCCATGCACTAACCACGAAATGTTGAATATTTAACTTGAACCAGTTGGTAACCCCGTAAAATCCACAAGTTCACCCGTCTTACAAATGCGGGACATCGTTTAGTATAGAGACAGATTACTGGGGTTATGGTTTCAATTTAAAGGATATATAACAAATATTTAACTTCAATGACAGGATTTCAACATTTAAACATTTTCTTTCAGCCATAACCGCAAAGGGAAAGTCGTTTTTTGGCAAGTTTCGAACAATGACGTTGTGATGAAAAAATCGACGAACGTGCACCATGTTGGATTTTGTCCCCTTCACATATTCAAACAAGGTAATGTATTGTGTTGTGATCTTACCCAGCAAAGCTATCTTTTGTTAATGTTGGTTAAATGCTAAGAAGTCACACCAGTTTAATATTGTCATAGTTTTGAAACATTTTTAGTTCAAAAACAAGAAGGTCAAATGTTTTAAATATTCACCATTATTTGCCACTCCAGTCGAAGATTTTAAATGCATGCACATGTTAGCAAACCAATTGATAGAAGATCTGTTTGCGTTTAACTTGGTCCAAATCTTTTAGGGTGTGTTCAATAGTGCAAGGTTAGATCGATAAGATTGATTATTATTTTTCTAAACCATTGCTCATTGAAATTCGTTGCTAGATACGTTTGTACATAAAATGTCTCGTCTTGCGTTTTAGATGACGTTTACTGGATGGTGTATCCATCATGTGAACAATCTGAGGTTGTTTTTGTTGATTGTTTACCTGTTTACTCATGCGTGCATTTTTTTTTCTTTGTCTGTGTTTTAATTAAGTTCTCTTTGTGTGATTCTCTTGTATAAAGTGCAAGTGAAAGACACTTTGTGAAGATATCATGCATTACAGATTATAAAGACTCCTTCTTAAAGTTTGAGATATATATCGTTGTATTCGCTTGTAATTCTAATTTATTTTATTTGTCTTGTAGTTTTCGGTTACAAAAGCTAACTTGGATAGCACTGATCAAGACGTTTATGTTTTGAAGCCAGAAAAAAATTTAGGTAATTTAGTTTTGCTGAGTTCAGAACGTTCAGAAGAGAGTTTATGTCAAAATTAGTGTGCCAAAGTAATGATAAGATGTTTTTTCCAGTAAACATATGCTAAGCATTATGTGAAGCCTAAGAAAATGTTGTGAAGTTTTTATGTTTTTTGTTTCGTGAGCAGCTTTTCTTTTTATTCTTTATGTCTGAATTAACCAGTATGTAGTAAGATTTTAAGTTGTAATTACCGATATCCAAAATTCAAATGCAATATTTTTTTCAAATAGAATGTTTTGAGCCTGATTCATGTGTTTTTCATAAGCATATTCCAATAAATCTTTTTGCCATTAAGCATAACCTAAGCATATAGAGCCTGAAAAGTACTTTTCATAATCATCCTTAAGCCTCATTTTGAAATTTCAATTGCTTATAAAAAACATGTATGCTTGTAGAATAACGCGATGTTAAGGAAACATTTAATATGCAGTATTTGGCGTCTAAAAGAGAATTAGGCAACATTGTTTTTTTCTCTCTTTTTAATTTGTGTTGTTAATAAATTCTCCTTTTCCTTACTAAATAATAAACCCTCTACCTCGCAATCCCATCTCTAGGAATGGTGATGCACGTCAAGTTGTGTTCCAAACAGAACACTCTCTTCGCTGTAGCTGGTTATGAGGACGGAAGTGTCTACGTATGGAATGTGTTTACTTCCCGTTGCCATGGTAAAAGAATACACACTGACCCAGGTTTGGTATCTCAGCACCAATCTTTCCACCTTTTTGACTTTTTTTAAATTTTTTGCTTGTGCTGAAGGAACCTGTACTTAACAACGCACACAGTGTTTTGTGAAACGATTTTTTTATAATGAACGCTTCTAACGATTGGTTCAAGACAAATGCGTTGGTTTTTATCTTTTTTTTTTTTAGTGATGTGTCTAACAGTGGACTGTGTTGGAGAGAAAATCTTAACTGGTTCTGCTGATAATAAACTCGTTGTTTCCAAAATAAACAGTGTACGTGGAATTTTCAACCTACTCTTTCGATAATCTTGTTTTCAAAGTTATGGTTTGTTATCTTTTTTCTCTAGCCTAGTCTAAAACGCGTTCAAATATTAGTTTTCACAGCAGTGACGAATTTGTCGAACGTGGTCGCTAGAAACTGCATTTCTTCTCTCCCTCTCTTTTTAAAGGATGTACAATTTGAAGAACATGTGACAGACGAAACGAAGACGTCAGGATATTCTTCGTGCGACGTAAGAAACGATGGGCGTATAGTGGCGTGTGGCGGCTGGGATGGAAAGTGAGTGCATATCGTAGTTGTTGTTTTTAAGTTTGTGTTTCACACCGTGACAGACATTATTTAATCAGACATTAAATAATTAGTGAATGTGTAAGGACTTCCGCACTTAAGGGGCTAACCCCCCAAAAAAATTATCTCAAGAACAACTTACTTTTTGAAAGTTATTTTGTCATGGTATGATAGTATACAACCAAAGTGCAAAATTTAGGTAATTTTTTGGGGGGTCAGCTGCCATGGTTACCGGTTGCTAGGGAAAATAAATTTTTTAGCTCTTTCGCCCCGGCCGTTTTATCAGGATAACCGTCAAACGTTTGAACATAGTTTTTTCAACAATCAAAAGATACAAGGCTGACCTATTTTTTAAATGAAACACATTTTTTATAGTGCACGGTCAAACCCGTCATATTAAAATAACCGTTTTCTCCAGTTTTCAATGCGACATAACTCAATTTTGAAAATTTAAAAAAAAAATCTGTTCCATTTGAAAAATACATCCCATTCCTCTGAAAAACTCCTGAAAATTTCATAAAATTTGACAAAGCGATTCTTGAGATATTACGGCCGGGAGCAGTAAAATGTACTAAAATGCTCCTGCTTCATAACTCTTGCCATCTTTCTCCTCATTTTTGTCATCAAAACCTTTTGCTTTGCCGCGTCTGATTTTACGTCGCTTTTTTGTGGTGTCGCGATTGTCGTATGACGATGAAAATAAGCGTTTTGAATTAATACTCTGGCATCCCTTCAGAGTGTACTTCCCTGGAATCATTTTAAGTTTCTCATATATTAATATGCTAGCTTTCCTTCCAATATTGAAGTTGGCTACCGCATCATATACACCAAGTTGGAGTTGAGAGAACGATACATAACGTGATTTCGGAACACGATCCCATATATATTTAGCTTGTTTCTGCAACATCTTTTGCTGCTAAGGTCATCCTTTTCACAATTTTGTCATAATTGTTCGCTGTCATTGGTTTGGGAAGGTTCATCAACGATAAAAATTTATCTAACCCAGCGTATCCCTGACCGCAAGCTCTCATGCTATATACAGCCCTTGAATTGATATCAAAGGAGTTATCAAGTGAGCGAGATGTGTATGTTTCAATAAAATAACTACATTTATTGCATTGGAGCATTAAAAAGGAAGCAAGTCCTTTTTTCTTCGCATAATGTTCGGTAAATTTCAAACCAACGGTTGTGCATGATGGGCACGCCAACATTTTCATTATAGAACTGAGAATCTCCATGTCAATAATTCTGTTTCCTGTGACAGAATTAGGGCAGTTTGGTGTGGAAACTTCTATGGTTTCTACTTTTCTCTCAGATGCAGTTGAAGTATTCACAGATAACATAGATGTGTCTGGATTTATACTATCAGCAAATTCATTGTTCACAGAATTTTGAATATATACAATAGGGCTACTGCAGTCAGTTCCACTATTTACACCACTATTTATACCACTACTTTCACTATTATTTACACCACTGATCTCACCATCTCCATTAGCATCCTGTTTTCTTTTATTTCCATTAAATCCCTTTCTTTTTCTGTTTCTTTTAGTAAGTACTTTGACTCTACAAGTTTTTGGCATGACTACAAAATATTGTACCAAATTTTCAATGTTAATAAAAAATGTTTTCTGGCTGCAATCTTTGTACTCTCAGTTTGTCTTGCTTGCCCCAGATATTCACGGATGCTATGAACAACTTAATACCCATGTCTCCATTCATATTTTCGAAGTTATGGGCATTTTTAGAGGTCTAAAAGTGTGTTGTTAGGGGCGTTGCTATGGAATTTTTTTTAACCTCGATCCTGGAATAACCTAAAATATCGATTTTCTAGTGCTTTTTTAATAAAAACGACTTGAAAATAAGAATTCTGAATATTCAAATTACTTATATAAGATATTTTTTATAAATTCAAAAATTTCAATATTTTTTTGGGGTTAGCCCCTTAAATCAACAATTTCTGACATGAGTTTAAATGCGCAGGATAACCCCTCTCTTTTCCTGACAATAATGGACAGGCTTCCTAGCTAGCAGCACAGGACCGACGCATATAGGTTTATCCCAAATTGGCTTATATTGCTTCAAAAACTTGCTTTCGCGTCTTGAGGTTCAATTTAACCAGCCCCAAAGTGTGTCAAGAGTCTGGTTTTGGGAGAAGAAAAAAACAAAAACTGAGTAAAACAGACTAAAGGCTTCGTAGATTAACTTTAAGGCCTTGCTGTCTTATGGAGACAATTAATGTAAAACATTGTCTTAAGTAAAGATAAACTCCTGACAAGAATTGTTTTGTGATTCATAGCTGGGCGTGTCCGATATAGAGAGGCCAGTTTAAGAGGCTAATGTAAATTGGCACCTTGAAATGACGTCCGCTGTAGAGAGGTCACCCCTATAGGGGTTTTGTGATGAAAGTTTGAGCCTCATTTTGTCAGTTCCTAAGGAACGTGTGCCTTGTAGAAAGGTATCAGCTATAAATGATGTCAGCTATAAGGCGGTTTCACTGTCTTACACGGTTTCTTTATAAAATGTGCTTTATAAGAATATCAGGCTGGGATTTCGGGTTAAAAGCAATGGGTCTGTTCTTAGACCAATAGAGAAATAAGTATAATGACCACGCTAGTTAGAATTTTTGTATTCTTATAAAAAAGCATCCTAACAATAATGGACAGGCTTCCTGGCTAGCACAGGACAGACGCATATAGAGAGGTGTCCGCCACATAGAGGTTTATCCCAAATTGGCTTATATTGCTCCAAAAACTTGCTTTCGCGTCTTGAGGTTCAATTAAACCAGCAACTTTGGTTTCCAGAAAAGAGCTATGAATCGGTCATTATCCCAGTAGAGTAAACAAAACATGGTCTCGTTGGTTATCTCGACTTGACTATTTTCGATGCTAGATGTGTCGAATATCGCCGAATTTGCAAAAATATATTTTTGTTGTTTTATTTGAAAAGTGACAACGAATGTTTTCTTCTATAATATTTGTGTATATTTTTTGATTCTAGAATTCGCATATTTGGTTGGAAGAAATTGAAACGGTTAGCCATCTTGAAATATCATTCGGAGAGCGTTAACTGTTTGCAGTTTGGTGCGAATCGCTTGTTAGCAGCTGGAAGCAAGGATGGAAAAATCACTTTGTGGGACGTGTACAGATAAATTACTGGTTAACGACGCGATGTGCTTTAAATCGTCAAATTCGTTGAATTGGGCAGAGATTGTAATAATAAAACCCAGTACAGTCTAAATCTAATTAGCTGGTTAAGGATAGTAAATTATTTTCTAAAGCAAGAAACATGCTGCGAAACCCACATAAACTGGATTGATAGTGAATGTCAAAAATAGTCATTTTTTAGAATATATTTTTTAATTAAAAAACTTATTAATCTTAATTGGATTTTTTTAATCTCCCGTATATGATATTCTTCTTTCCATCATGCGAGTCCACTCAGAGAATTGCTATTGATGTACATAAAACGTTTCATTTGTTAAATCAGCTGCATATAACTCTGATATAACTCTGAAAAACAAGAGTCTTTTATATTATCGTCTTAGCGCGGTTTACAGCCGTGTTGTGTCCATGAAGGCAGGAGTGGTGAAGTGATTGATTTCAATCCTTTGATTTAAAGAGAAAATAGCAGAAATTGAACAAGAGATGCTTGATTTTTCTTCTTCGCGTCAATCTTGAGTTGTTAATAAAGTGATTCGTTGATTTCCTGTGATAAGGTATGTCCGAAAGAGCACTCAGTTCAATGATTTCTCCGTTTTCTATCACTCTATCCTGTACGTATTCATAAAATTTATCTAATAATGCGGTATTAACTACCTCGCGTCTACTGATCTCTCGATGGTACATGAGTTCCACCGCAACGATCCTATCCTATTTTACACAAAATATGTAGGCTAACAGTTCGGATTATCTTTCCGTTTCAAACTTGTCATGTAATAGCTGCGTTTTCTGTAATTTTTTTTAACAGTCTTCGTATCCACATCGATTTTTGTTAGTTTTTTTTTCTGTGGAAAATGCGACATATATGGTCAGCAATTACTCTATCTAAGAAATAACCGAGTTCATTTTATAAAGCTGGAGTTTGAAGGTAGGGGACGATTGCTTCTTTCAAATAACTTATTTTTATTTTATTTTTTCGTCTAGATGACGACCTGTAGTTTCGCGTCATTACTTTTCCGCGAGCTATGTATTAAACATTTGCTTTTTACTTTTTTAACAGGCGTTAAATTTAACTTCTTCAAATCCATCTCATTTCTCTACCATGTTTACTCGAGTGAAACGAATTTAGAATTTTCCCGCGTTAAAATTGTTGACTGCTCCGCGAAGTAACAAATTTAAGACGGAGTTTAAACAGAATCAAAAACATCACTTTAAAGTTACAATAATTTATTTTTAAAAACTTGTTATCAGCATATAGTGAAATAACATTTTTGAAATATATTAACCAAAAATTATTGTCATGGTTTATGTTCTTCGTTTATTGTAAGGTGACATTTTAAGTAAAAGAAACCCCCTCATTGCAATAACTTCGAACACTTGTTATATGCAACTGAATCAAACCTTGTTTGTAAAGATGGCGTCGTTACATCTTCGTTGTAGAATCTCTCCTTCGTTCCATTTATTTGTCCAATACAATTAAATTAAGCAGATAGAAAGCCGACCAAGGTATAAATGTTATAGAAGCATTATATGAAAACATTTCTTTGCCCACTAAAATTCTGTGAACTCGTCATTTTAGCTGCACAGTTCTCCCTGACATAGCTTAAACATTTTTAAGTTAAAGTACAAGCATAGTTAACGTCACAGATAAACTATGAGAACTGGAAATGGTGACGTGGGCTAAAACGCATAAAAAACTTTCTCAGAAAAGCTTGAAAAACAGAAATAGTTGTAATTATCTCATCCTATCCATATTGATCAGAATTGCTAAGATTTACATGAGAAACGTTAGGGTCAAATAACGTCGTTAAATAAGGAAAACATTTTTGTCCGTCCGTCACGCAAATTTTTATCATGCATTGATGTTAACTAGCTAAAAAAACAAAACAAAAAACAAACATAAAAATGACAACATATTTATTGTTTTCGTCCTAGCCACTATCCTATTATCAGAAAAAAACAATATTTTTTTTATTCTGTTAACTTTTAAATTTTGCGAAAATGCAACTATATTTGAAATATGTCCGGCGGAAGAAAGGTAACCCAGAGAAAATGTGATCACTCATTGGAAAGAAGAGAGAGGCGGCAAGCTAAGTTATTGTGACTTCAATAGTTTCCGTCGAACTGATTTTTAATTTCCAAATTACAAGTATTGGTTGACTTCTTTTGAAGGTGTTACAACCAACAATAAATTTGTAGTTGATATTCTGTACTCATAAAAACAAGATGATGAATAATAGATTGAAAATATATAATAATTATCATTATCGTACAAACATTATTAGCTAGTAATTATCTGCTACAGTAGCTGGTTAATATGAGTGAAGTGCTGCTGCTTTTGTGGCTTTCAGCGATAACTTTTAGTACAAGTAAGTTAGTATAAAATAAAAACATTTCTTGCTATTTTATATTATTTATCGCTAACGGACTTTCAAACAAACGATGGCTTTACAGTCAACTGTCATCATTGCCGCCATTTGCCGCCATTTGACCGCCTAGTCTTACCTGCTTTGCTTGCTTATAAAAAAGATTTCTCAACTGTCTGTTTTAAAACTTAGCAGTTTGAGACAACAAGCCTATTTGAACAACAAAATAGACCAATTCGCAGGACGTTGGATAGGTAAAATGTTGACTTACAACATCATGGCAATCCCCTACAGGCCATCAAATGCCAAGTAAAATCTTGAACCTTAATTCGATACTCAGTTAAGTTTGTCTACTTAGATGTGTCTGTCTTTCTTCCTCCAAGATGACACAAAAAGCCCAGCCAATGTCGTCTTGTATTACCGATAAAGAGAAGAAACACGGAAACAACAATATATATTTGAGATAGTGATTGTGTGAAATCTACTGATTTCAATATATTAGAAAGTTACAACAACAAGGTACAACGACTCGTCCATGGCTAATCCAACGTATTTAGATTTCAAAACATATTGATTTTTTTTGCCAGTAAATGCAGTAGTGTTAAACTGAGCAACTGTGAAAAATACAAAAAATAATAAAAAATAATAAAAAATACTAAGTTTAAACATGGTTTAAAGGGGCTACGAAACGATTCAATAAACTCAATCCCCGCACATTCTAAAGAATGGCGTGTAATAAACGAACCACTCAAAAGATGCAAGAAATTATGCACACTTTAGAGCCAAATAGACGTCTGGACAAGCTGTTTATAAATAATTAACTGTTTATAAATAATTAGCTGTTTATAAATAATTAACTGTTTATAAATAATTAGCTGTTTATAAATAATTAACTTTTTATGATAAATTTACTTCTTTTTATATTTTTTTTCTAAAAAAAGAAAAATTTTCCTTCAGTATTCCTTTTGGCGGTAAAATAAGCTACGGTCTGTAAAATGTATTAAATATCAGTAAATCGAAAGTTTGTTTTGACGAGGGAACATAGAGAACATATGAGGAGCTGTATTTGTTACAAAAGGCTATGTTACTAGCTTATAAAAGGTAATCAATACCTCTTAAAAGATTTTAAAGTCATTGTTGTTGTTTCGACTGGCTTTATTTGCAATAAACTTGTATGTTTCTATGCAAAAAATTGAAGGATATAGCTAGCTTGCTAGTTCACAGTT
Source organism: Hydractinia echinata (assembly GCA_030067915.1). Classification (NCBI taxonomy): domain Eukaryota; kingdom Metazoa; phylum Cnidaria; class Hydrozoa; order Anthoathecata; family Hydractiniidae; genus Hydractinia; species Hydractinia echinata. The sequence goes on from JASGCC010000080.1 coordinate 1,032,416, forward strand.
TGAAGTTTATCTTGACTTTCGTGTAAGTCACTAAAGTCGTAGCCCCTTTAAGGAATGTGACAGATATCTCTGCATCTAAAGTTAGTAATATTTTGTGTCAATTAGTTTATATGGTGATGAATTTATTGCAAAGTACACAAGCACAAAAATTCTCTTCATTAAATTCGGTAACCCCTGAGCCCCGATTTAGTGCACAGGAGAAACACAATATCATAAATGCGATTCTTTTGGTTTAAATTACATTTTCCGATTTTCCAACCACCGGATTTAACAAAATAAGGACAGAAAAGCTTAACAAGAGAAACAGTGTCCGGATATGTGCCTAAGTGCCAACCTCGACTCTAGCTTTTTCCATATTTTATCAAAAGAACGAACAGAACAAGGTTGGTCTCACAAAAATTGCCAGGAGAAAATCTGAAACATGTAAAGACCTGTAAAAGATTGAGTGCTTTGTTTTTACTGAAGTGTCTATAATTTCAAGGAATGGTTAACTTTGGTGCTCTCTTATATACACTTGACCTTGCAGTTAAAACTCTCACTTGAGCGAAGTACAGTAGACATTTAGTTACACTACTACTCCTGCTACTATTCTTATATTGAACACAAAGCAGAAACTATTGATTCACACTTTTTATGAATCTGCCATAATTCAGTAGTATCTGGGAAACTGCTTCAATGTTCTCAATTTTATCTACGATCCATAAAAATCATTTGGCAGTTTTTTACGCATTTTGTAAAGTTAGCAAAAACCATCAGCTCGCCAATACCCTGCAGCCGAGAGATTGCGAACTTGTAACTTCTGTACATATATAGATATGCTAAACAGCGTTTAGAATGCGATAGTCGCACTAACGTGATAATCCACATGAGATTCAAAGTGCCAAAATATCAACAAAAAGAGTCAATTGGCTCAGCTTAAGAATTTATATTTAACCAAATAACGTAGGTTCTAGAATTCCTTAGTCCGCAGTAAATATTGACAAGTGAGCTTTGACAATTTCAAATTGTGTAAGTCAAAAATTAATGCTTACAGAGGCCAAAAAAGCTCAGGTATAATAGGGTTAAAATTACCTAATCACATCCTAAATTTTTCAAAAGAAATTTTAGCCAGTTAGTTTAACAGTTCTCGTACTGGAGAATTCAACTTTTGCATTATTTTTGCCTGGTCTGGTGCTGTATTGACTGTAGATGTTTATAATGCCTCTTAATTAGTCCTAGCTAGTGGACCAATTTTCTTCTCTTCTTTTATAGTTAGCCATTAGATTTCAACAGTTTTATACTGATGTTCAATGAACAGCATATCTATAGCTATTATGTACGTTAAATATGGAGAAGTATAAATATGGAAATTTTTGGGTAGCGTCAAAGCAGTAAAGAAGTTTTGCAGACAGCTATATGCAAGCAAGATTGAGGAATGAAAATACATTTGTAGAAATTGGCTTATTAATTACGCTTAAACGCAGTTTACATTCAAGCATATGTTGTACTTTATCTTCTGATTCCAATATGTTTTTTATAAACATACGGCTATGAAAACAACCATTTCATTGTAAAGTAATAGCGATATCTTAAAAAGATATACAATCACGGATTATCGTTTACGCCTTTTTTTTGTCGTCATAAGAAGATAAAGTTCATAAGCGATATAAGTTTTGCTGTCGTAATTTGGAGGGCTTTTTTATACAAATTTGGCATCATTTTTAAATAACACAGAATTAAGGTCCAAGTACATAATTATGCACAATAATTAAAATGTAATGTGAGATTTTCTGCAAATTTGTAAGAATCAAGTGTTCTGCCTTAAAAACATATCAGTTATAGCTAGCTATCTAGCCTTAGTATCGTGCATTGTATCATACATAGCTAGTTATATGCATAACTCTTGGAAAAAATCACTTGACTAAAGAATTGTAGCTAGCTATAGCTAGGTACTTTTCCTTTTTGCAGTGATTCACAGGAAAATTGATATGGAAGATGAATTAAATTTCTCTATGCTTTTTTGTTGTTATAACTTTCGCGCGCTATTCACAAAATTAGTGATGAGTTGGGACATCGAGCATGACATATAACGTGCTCAGACCAGTCACGTGAATAGTCCAAAAAATGTTAGCTATTTTATCCACCATGTCTACCATGAAACGAAGTATTATATTTTCACAGTACAGTACAGTATTGTTTTTAAGGGCACGCCATACAACAGACTTTATAATTTGACGTTATGTGCCAACCATTTTTTCTTACTGATTGCATATTTGCCGTTATATGTAAACTCGTATCAAAAGTGTAACACTTTCTTCATAATTCTCAAAATAGAAGGAGAGCCTGTCGCAAGCTGCAAACGAACATGGACGAAGGTTGGATGTTTTCAAGATCGACTTGAACCCAATCGCACACTGCCATTCGAACTGGTAAATCATCGTGATGAAACGAATCCAAGCAATGATGGACACTTTATAGATTGGCACGATTACCCAAACTCATTACATGCGTAAGTCATTTTTTTAAATAACCACGACAACCGCGGACATCAAAACCGCGCGTGTAGGGGTGTGAGAGGGTAGGGGGTGGGGTGTGATTCCATTTTGTATAAAACAAGATAGCTGCGTCATTAAGTTACTGGTGTACAATTTATGACGTGGATTATTTAAAAAACACGCTCTGTCTACATTGGAGTCGATGGAGACAATAAGGAGACATTTTCAGTATGAAACCTCCCGAGAATGTATTTAACTTTTTATGAGAAGGCTTTACCAGAAGCGGGATCTCTACAAAGCAGGTCAGTCGAGTTACCGTGCTGGATCGCCTCATTTTATAGAAACAGGTAAAATTAAAACAAAAATAAGGTTGTATTTACTGACTTCTTTTAAGGTACAGGGTAGATCTTGAAAACCTTAAAATGAAACTTAGTGACTCGATAAACCTTGCTTAATATTTTCACGAAAACTTATGCAAACATAATATTCTCACAAGAGTGTGCTCAACTTAAAAAAAAATTACAAAAGGGCATATATTTTACTTCAAATCGAAAAACAGTCAAAGAAGACAAACACTGTGCTTCAATTTCAATCCATCTCTTGCCTTGGTTTAAGTATTTAGTACAGGTAAACTTTTGTCATCGATCAGTCCAGTGCTTACAGAGATGCGTCGTTTCCTTAGCTTCTTCACAAGTTTAGTTCAAATAAAAACACGGGCTGTCGTTACTATGTCAGAACCCACATTAGCTTTGTGTCACACTTTGCACAGGTAATCCATGTGTGAATTGTGATGCATATCAAATGTCTGCAGACAAAGGCACTTTTTTTTCGTTATTTTTCAAACATACCGAAATAGTCAAATGGTTAATACTCTGCAGCTGGCAGACTACAAAGTCGCTACTGTCGCACGTACGTCGCCAGGTGGACAGCATCTGAAAGTTGGGCATTCTCTGATGCTCCCGCACAACGAAATAATCCACGTTGGAGTCCACAAAATTTTTCAAATTCAGGAAAAATGAGCATCAGAACATTTAGCATATTTAGAGAGATGTGACCTAACCAAATAACCTAAGCTACCCTACATCTGCCGTGAACATCGGCAGGTAAATTTTGAAAAGTTCGGAGTATCTGTTTCTCACATTTTATCTCAATCCGTTGCATCCTTTGTGAAGAGCTTGAAACTCTGATCAAGAAAATGTATAGAATTATGTGCTTGTGACGAACGGTTGAACAGATATTGTGGTTTAAATTTTTGTGGATCACGTCATCCCCCATTGGTTCCGACTCGTATACATTGGCCCAATTTTGGAGGATTTACATAATTTTGTTGCCAATATGACCCTACCCGCGCGGTGAAACTAACTGACGTTACCACGCCGTTTCCAAGTTATCTGACCTTAAACTTATAAGCGCAATGCAATGGAATGTGAAAAAAAAAAAAAACTTTTACACGAAAAAAAAAAAAAAAAATGCAATGGAATCACATAATTTTTGAAGTGCTTTGACGTCAGTCTCGTTTTTTACGTAATCAAATCATGTTAAAATAGTAACTTTGCTGCGTAGCAAAAAAATTGCATGTCAACATTGTCTCTCACAAACACACAGATATAACGTATTAGTATATTGTTAAGGCCTATGGCAAAATCCACTCAGGCAGAATAACAATAAAGAAAGATAGGAGGTGACATCAGCAGTGAATATAACTTTTTTAGAAATATGTTAACCCGTTGCATTTATTGTTCAGGGCTTGAAACAAAATAAGTATGGGGTCGTGTGCTTTCAGCGAACGGTTAAGATAATATAACGCTTTGAATAATTTACTGTCGTTAGTAAATATAAAGGTGTTGCTTAACAGTTACATAAAACTTAACGATTTCCTGGCGCTGTGTTAAAATGTGTTGCATGTGAAGAAAATCATGTACTTCCTGAAATACCTCTTGGGAAGAAATTATTGCGCAAGAAAAGATTGCAGGAGAAAAGATTGCGGAATTGAAGATTGCGGATTTGGCCTAAATTCGCATTCTTATCTTTCGCAATCTCTAGCCAGGAGTAACAATCCGCCATCTTTTCTTCCACAATTCCAAGAAAATAAATAAATTCGCAATCTAATTTTGTCAATTCGAAGAAAAAGACGAGTTATTTCTTTTGTTGGTTTGATATATGAAGGTTTGTAGGGGAAGACTCTCAATAATTTGCATCGAGAGATATTTTCAAAGGAATAAATCTTAATGACCAAAATGAAAAAAATTTATCAAACGATTTCGTGTAAAAATTCAGGGATCATGCTTCAATTCACAATTTTAAATTGCGCAATTTTTGACACAATATCCGATTCGCAATTTTTAATTACGCAATTTAAGATTTTTTGGACCATGAATTCCTAATCTTTAATTCCGCAATCTTTTCTTGCGCAAACTTTTCTTCCCTTAAGGTATTCACTGTTTCATTTTAAAAGCAATTAATGTTTTATTATATCAAATATATTTCAGACTTGCATGTGAGTGTAATGAGCTCTCCAAAGCACGTGGATACAAATATTTTGGCCTCCAGTTTTATGGTGAATGTTGGAGTGGTCCGATTGATAATTTTTCACCATATGGCACATCAGATAACTGCATTGGTGTTGATTACGAAGAATGTCTAAATGGTGCCGAAAGTGAATGCGTAGGAGGAGAAGTTACAAATTACGTATACGCTGTGAAGGAAGGCAAGTTGAAGTCAATTTGTCCGATTGACTTACCTTAATCCTATTTAAATGACTGTCAGTATTAATGACAGAATTTTTTGTTAAATTTCGTTTCCCAAATGTCTATTGTTTGGCATAATTTCTTGTCGACGTGTACTTAAAAATATTACAATTAAGGTTAAAAAACCTCAAAAAAAGAAAGAAAAAAAGATTGAGAGAATGGTAGGGTGTAAAAAAGCGTAGCTTATTTTTAGCAGCCTGGTGTAAAGTATTTGAACTGTATAGACTTCGAATGAAAAAATGACTAATATATCAATAAATATGGGAAATATGAAATAGAGCTTTTGAAAATGTGCTTGGCATACTACAGTGGAATCTCGCTAAAGCGGACACCGTCTAAAGCGGACAGCTCTATAAGGCATTTTTTTGCATCAAATTAAATTTCTTACTAAAAACGGTCCTTATAGAAGCGGACCATATAAAAATAGAATGACGAAAAAAAAATATGCATCAATATTTTTACATTTTTCTATTTCAGACAGATGCCATTAGCTGATTTTTACTCATTCCATTCAAGCAACTAACAAAAGGTTTATTGGGTTAAGAAACAAAATTGCTAAATACTGCTAGATACGTTTTCTGATGAATTAAGTTTTCATATTGAAGAAGAGCTACTTTGTTCATCACTAACATACTGCCTGGCAGTGTGCGGAATTCGATCCGCAGTCCCAGAACTGGGAGCCGCAGACAAACCCACTACACTACGTGCGGCAATATGTTAGTGATGAACTCAGATAGTCCGGATGGTGTGTATACATAGATATGCCCGTCATGATCGGAGGTCCGATCGGGGGAAACAATCTCTGTTGAGAATGGAAATACGGATGTGCTATGATAATTCACTTACGTTAAGTTTTCATATTTTAGAAGAAACTTGCGAAACAAAATTGGAAATCGGTGTTATTCTGGATAGCTCTTCAAGCGTAACTAGAGTCAACTGGGATAAAACTCTTCATTTTGTTTACAATTTTTCGAAACAATTTGATGTCGACTTAGATGGTACACATTTTGGAGTCATTCATTTTGCATGGAAACCGATATTGGATTTTAAAATAACAGATGACCGATATTGGCTACATGATTGGCTGGAATCACGACTAAAACGGATACAGTATTTGTATGGTTGGTGGAAACGTTTTTTTCTTCTTGTTTTTTTCAGTAAGAAGGATAGTATGTTTTAAAATAGTTTCCATCTTGTTCAAAAAACTTACACATTTAAATAGATGAGGTAAGTACAGTAGAATTTATTGCGCTACGAACAAAGAATAAGAAAAGATTTATACATAGAAGTTAACTTATGTTGTTCTTCTTTATTCGGCCTGAAATAATTTCTTACTCTGTTCTTATATTACGAGATGCTTTTGAGTTATTTAACATTAAGTTATAAATAGCGATCAAAATAATTGAAAATCTCCACTTTGACAGATGCATTTCTTCAGGCATGTTGTGTAAACACAGGCCTTCTTTATTTTTATATGTACGAGAAACTGCGTAGACTGTAGTCTTTCGTTGGACAAATTTATTGCCTCCTTCAGGGAATAACTTCGTCACCTAGTTCAACAACTAACCTCAACTTGTCCTTATGGTTGTAGGAGGATCCAGAATCGATCTTGCATTGAAACTTGCGGAAGAAGAACTTTTCTGTGCGAACTGTGGATTGAGATCAAATGTTTCAAAGATACTTCTGGTTGTTACTGATGGGAAAAGCAGCGAAGGCTCTCTTTCAATGACTGAGGCTACAAAATATTTGAAGGAGGTGAATTTGATACATATTTTTATGCATGCCACTGTTGTAAGTTATCCCAAAATGTATTAAATAATTGAGAATATCTCGAAGAATGAAGGTATAAAACACCTTATGCCTAAAGTTTAAATCTTAAAGTTCGAGAAGAATGTACAGTCAAATCTTTGAATTTTCATTCTCAAACTTAACCAACTATTTCAAAATATAAAGATAAGTAAGTAAGTAAGTAAATGACGGGAATTTTTAACGTCTTTGGGGATTCCGTCCTAACAGCTTCCCCTCCGACCGTTACTGTGTTACAGTACTGCTAGAGATACGTATAGCATTGCTCTAACTTAGCGGTTAGTAGATGGCACCAAGAGCTGACAACACTACATTTCAATTGCGCCGTAGTGGGGACTCGAACCTGAAACTTTATGATTACAAACCGAATGCGCTACCACTACACCATCTCCGCCGATATATTATGCACATGAGAATAACCACGTTAGTGAGAGAGAAGGTGAGAGTAAAAGTGAGAGATGGAAGTTAAAGTGATTCATATGAGATAGTTACCACTGAAGCATTGTTATAACCAAAAATTGTTGTCAAAAATATATCTTTTCCTTAGAATTTGAATGTCAACATCATAGCTGTAGGGATTGGACATCAGATAGATGCAGATGAATTGAATCAGATTGCTTCGAATTCAAACAACGTTTTCATGTTGGATGCATATACAGATTTGGAAAAGAATATTGATTCTATTTTGAAACCTATTTCAAAAATAGCCTGCACTTTTTAGTATGAATTTTTAAGATAGTTTTTACTTTAAGTTAGAATCTCATTCTGTATGTTGCTTTGACATGTTTTCGACATTGTAAACTTGTCATTATTTGGCATTTTACTGAATGGTTCAATTTTTGCTTTTAGAAAATAAAAGGACCGTTGCTGAAGTGGTTGCATATGATTGGACATATTAGCACAGTAGTGGAGAATTGTATGTAATGCATAATAAAATGTATATGAAACACACTTCTCCATAATGTGGGTTGCTCAACAAAATTTGTTTTCCATTTTTGAACTGAAGTAACACTATAACTAAGTACGAAACGCGAACTATATGAATCATACAGAAATGATAAACTTTTTCTATAATACTATAAAATGGGGGGTCATTTTTAAATGATCCCGAGGGGTACGTAAGCATATTCCCTAAAGAGGGGGGGGGGTTAAGAGTATTACCTTTAGTACTCACGAGCTGCATTTGTTAACCACCGCTCTGCAATCAAATTATACAAGTAGTATAATGTGCACACCCTCGCGGATAGAGTCTTGATATCTTAATAGGTAAATGTAAAGCAAATGTGTTGCAGTTCAAATCCGAATACAGTTGACTCGAGATAACTCGAACCTTCACGGGAACTTAAAAAAGTTCAACCTTTTGAGAGCTCGAGTTTTCAAGAATTTTAGCAAAACGAGAAAAAAGACCCTAAGACAGATGAATTTGTAAGCTTTTTACAGTTTTTATTATTTAAAAAAGTTTGTTATAAAGCTTTGTTTAAGGTTTTCAACTCGCTCCCGGGCTAACAAGCTTTCCAGAGTGTAGAAAAAAACGTTGGATGATAGGAGATTTATTTATAGAGTGGGTAAGAAAATTCAACACGTTTTTCGAGCTTAAGGCAGAAATGTTGCACTTCTCATTGACAATTGCCCTCCTCACCCGGAAACGAAGAACCTCACGAACACCAACCTGATTTCCCTGCCTTCAAATACAACGTCCGTTCTTCAACCAATGAACCAAGGCGTAATACGAAGCCTTAAAGTCCATTACGACACTGTCATTTCAGTTGTTACACTAGTACTTTTTCCACTTATGATTGTCAAGTTGATTCCGTTCCTAACAATTGTAAATTAGAATGTCTTTAATGAGTAAAGTAAGGTTAGGCGGTCAGATAACGCAAAAGCAAAAGCCAAAGAAACCGTTGCTTTGCCGCCGCTAATATTCGAAAATCCCTGCCAAAAAATGTTTTCGTGCATAAAAAAATCATGTGTTTACATTGTTATTCAATGTTTTTAACCACGTGAAAATGGCACTTAAGATTGCCAATGTTTTTGTCGATGAAATGATCTAATTCCGGTCATTATTAAATGTGCCGAGATCGAATTCTCTGTCAAAGGATATGATGTTTACAAAAATATATGGAAGCCTGCTATGATTGAGGAATTCAGCGATGCATGTCACATATCAACATGGCGGATGCAAATCAAAACAAAGGAAATTGACAGTGAGATAAACTTGCGACCTGAGAAGAAATTTGTAGAACCATGTGTCTAAACGCGGAAAGAGATACGAGAAGTCACGTACTTACTGGATCACAAATTATTTACACCTGCGACTTCAACTTGTTTGGTTCTTGACGCTTTTATCGTTGTTCAACTTTACATAAATCTGTGAAGCGTTTGAAAAATATGACAAGCTAAACTTTGTGCGCAAATATGGCTAACTATGCTTCCTTGCTTTCTTACTTGGTTAACTATACAACCTGCTTATGTTCCAGAAAATGATCATCTATTTTCGTCTCAAAGCTCGTCACTTTTATCTTGCTGCCATCGCACATTCAAGACTTATCGTGGATAGAGACACTAGAGAGCTTGCAAAACAGTGCCAACCTCGCCAAGTTTTGTGCAACAGTCAAATAAACCAAGCGAAGCAATTGGGAACATTCCATTCCTAAATGAAATAGTTCATTAAAAGAGAAACCTATTCGACCTTCCGAAAAGCTCATCAGGCAAATCATTCATTCAGGAGATGACCCACCAAATCAATTCGTGGAATAGTAAATCACCAAGCAGACATTCAGCTTAATGTTTACTAATGTTGATGCCGTCCTTACTTCTGCAACGAACTTCAAAAAAGATGAAATCCTCAGAAATCAAAGAACACCACAAGAGACGTCTCGAGATGTGGAGCAAAAATGAATTCGAGGAACTGTTGTTTGAGTGTAGGACAATCCAAGAACGCCTACTTGATTCATATTCGTACTTAAATGACCTTGAGGAAATATATAGAAAATTTAAGAATCTGATGATTCAAGGGAAAGTCAATTCAGCATTGAAACTGCTCGACCAAAATAAAAAGGTGGTATCTTGCATTCAACCGACGACACAATGAAATGTCTTTTCCGAAGGCATCTCATTGCTCAAAACACAAATGATTTTATGTGGTTGCATGGTCCTGTTTGCTGCATTAACATTAACAAGGAGTTCAAGATACAGAAAGCATTCCAGCGCTCCTTATCTGTCAGCTTATTCCTCTCAACAAACAATCTGGAGTGAAACCCATCGGGGTGGGAAAGGTTCTTCGACGTTGGAATGGTAAAGCAGCAATGACAGTAACACAAGCAGATGTATTGAAAGTTACTGGTTACTAACAATTATGGGCAGGACAAAACGTAGGTAGAGAAATTGCAGTGCATGCAATTAGGGACATATGCGATCCAGATGATTGTCAAGAGTTTATACAAAACGATGCATCAAACGCATTCAATTCCACCAAGAAGGTACGACACAATGAGATCCAATGCTCTCTTTATTACTATTTATCCAGGATAGCCTCTTCAATTCCTAATAGAACTGTTATCAATGAGAGTCCTGTGAAGAGAGTCCTAGTACATAAAAAGCTACTATTTGAGCTACAGAAGGCGTGCAGATGCTACAGCCGCTCAACAAGCCAACTGCCTAAGATATTAATCCTATTCTCATGCTGAACGTTGCGCAGAATGGATCGATTCACACTTTTATAGTCTCTGGCATGACTCGCGAAACGCTCTACCATAAGGCCACCAGTCAGTGTCTTGCAGCCGTAAATCAATCTGCGCCGGACAATTCATTCCTGCAGCTCGCTCTCGCGGATGACTTTACCGGTATCGGTGATTTAAAAATGCTTTGAAAATGGTTGGACTCTGTGCTACAAATTGGTCTATACTTACGTTGTTGCGTAAAAAGTCTAAGTCATAGTTGATAACAAAAGACGAACACTTACAACTTGCAACAGAGGTTTTTGGTGATTCCAATATCAGAATCTCAAATAAAGAACATCGCCAACTTTGGATTAAAAAAAGTCGGATTAACGAGCTTAACAACTATTGCTAAACCTCAACCGCATTCTGCGCTTTTACTTATAGATTAAAACATACGTATATAATATTTCCGCGAACCTAAAGCCGTTAAATGATGCGATTGATAATCTATTATTTGAATATTAAACGGGTATGGTATGGTTAATAAAGAAGACTTCTTTAGTCCGGGATTTATCATGCCTTCGGAAATATCCAGCCAGGACTACTTTAACTCCAGATTGATCACCAGCAATTCTGTTGAAAACATCAAAACTCAAGAAATTTACCAACGCAACGAAGAGTACACTAGAAAATTAGAAAGTTAAAAAAAGATTCCATAAAAATAAACTGGAAGAGTTAAAAACCAAAATGCTCGATCCCTTAAAATTAAAGGCTCTCGAAGCACCAACGGAAAAAGGGCCTTTAATATGGCTAACGGCTCTACCTTTAAAGGATTACGGATTTTCTTGAATAAACAGTTCTTCTAGGACAGCTTGTACATTTGTTACAACATCCCCCTTCCACGGTTACCAGTCCATTGTCCCTGTGGAAGTAGTTTGTTTCGGGTTTTTTAAAAGCTGTTTACATCAGACGCGGAACGGGATGATTGCTGGAACGGGACGTTTGCATTTAGGCTGACGCCCTTTAATGAATTTGGTAAGCAAGAAAGAAAACGCGTAAATACGAATGAACATTTTATTTGTATATATAGAAAACGTAAAAATCTACAATATAATCTCAAGTTATACAAAAAAGACAATCGTAATGAAATTTCCGCAAAGATTTTTACAAAAATTCAATTGCCTTTTTGTTCAACTCGAAAACAGGTTTACAACTTCCTAATTGGCTTAATCTGTACTCCTCAATTTCTTATAAAACAGAAAAAAGAAAAGGACGCAATCTTTTTCTCTTTCTGTCAATTGAAATTTTTTTGTTGAATCAAGATACACGGAACTCGGGGAATCAACACGCAAAGAAAAAAAAAATAGAAACTGGAGTAAGGTGGTCGTGCAAACATAATTCAACCCCAAATAAAAATTTAAAAAAAATATATATGACGATAAAATTATTTCTTGTATTCAATCCTATCCACTTTGACGTCGTCTCCATGTAACTGATACACGTAAGCTACCACTGTTCCGGACTGAATATCCATTAACACGAACGAAGGGACGACATTACTAAGAGGTAGTAAGTAAATACATATAAAAACCGCACACAAAGTTCACATCGCATAACTACGAAAATAATCACTTACGAATCTAAGGCATTGTAAGCTCCGGTCGCTGATCCTGGATTGACGTAAAATTTTCCTTCGTGTTCATATGCCTCGAACTATGGGGAAAAATGTACGATAAACAAGATAAACTCGTAAGTTGTGTCGCAAACATGAAGTAACATAATACCATACACTCACCCTGTGTGTATGTCCTGATATTAAGATGTCTACACCGAGTTGACGTTGCACCTGTAATGGAAATATAAAATGTTTAAAATGCAATGTATTTAAGTGTTCTTGAGAACAAATTTTGTGGAAACAGTCAACAGTATGCATGACATACTAGCAATGAACTGAGAATCTTAGTAAAATAAAACCACAGTCAGTAAAACGACACTGCAACATAAGCAAAGCATAAGTACTATCCAGAAAAGATAAAAATACGCCATACGTTGTAAGTACGCGAATCTCTAAGTCATTGAAGTAAATAGGATGGATATATTCACGGAGCAGATGACAATGTTGAGTGAAAGAACACAAAATATGCTGGCGACCGACTTAATTAAACCAAATACAATCATTAAATCGTTGTGAGGACATTATTTGAAATCAAGTTACAATGGTGGCCACTAATTTGGCCGTCGTATGTGCGTCAACTTCCTGGAGAAAACCTGTTAGTATGAAAAAACAAATCGAATGACGACCAAGGTAATGACGGAAGATGACACAACCACGAGTGTGTAATCAGTGTCTGATGATGAAAAAGATTCTGCTAATTGAAAAATGGCTGCCTTTGTATGTTTTCACATTAATTTAGAATAATTATATAACTCTTTTAAAATTAAAAACTTCGATATTTTTTTGACTTTGCACACGAAAGACTCGTAATTTTTTTTAATTAATGTATATACACGTTAACAGCACTCACCATAGCCAAAGATTCTGGATCTCCCCATGGAACTATCTGGTGACCATGACACAAACCAATTTTAAACGAACCTACACTTACTACTTTCTGTTCTGGATAGGTGATGTTCTAAGATGAAAAAACAAAACAGCTGTAACAATCGCGTTGGCAACAAGATTTGAATTCGCTTTTTTTATTGGAACAATTTCATAAGGGCTATGAGGCTGGAAAAGGTTAAAAAGATGAGAGCAAAATAAGAACATTGAAATTTTTTACTGATATTCTCTTTTTTACTAAGAAAAGAACAAAATTAGGATAATACATAGTTCGAGGCAGAAATTTTCGCAAAATTAATTGTTGCGATTTTGCAAAAACTTGTACTCAGATTTTACATCGCAAATATTTGTAATGTATTGTAAAATAAATTAAAAATGCTTAAACACACGCAACATCTGTTGTTCAGTGTCTATTGTGTTGCTTAGTTGCTGGCAACTAACTTTATGGTACTAATTGAATAAATTGCATTTCACATTTTCGCGGATGATGTTTATGATTTTGCTACTGGCGTTCAATGTTACAAGAAGAAAGGTCACAAATTATTGGCAATTCTTGATTTTTTTCCCGGCTATTCATTTTCACGAATAAAAAATACTTTGTGGTTACATAATTTTCCGAATTTGGCCAAAATTTGGTAAAAATATAGCCAAATATTGTACCATGTGTGTAATCCAGCGTTCTCAGTAGACGTTAAACGGCTGTTTCCCAATTGAAATTTATACCAAGACTTTCAATTTATTAGAGAAGCTAATTATATTATTACAAAATATGAGACCGATAGCCCATTTTATGCAAGTTGTGAAGGAATAAGATTTAAATAATACCTAAGAAATTACCATTTGGGATTTTCCCTTATTTTACATTTCTGGATTACACCCAACAAATTTTTATGTTATTGAAATCAAGCTTTTTATAATTGCAAGCACTTTCAAAACAAATTTAACGTTTTACTGACTTTAACTTTTTTTTTATTAAAATTTACCTTTATATAATTTATTTTATTTTCAGAAAAAACACACCAGTATAAATACAAGTTTTAAACCATATAAATTTTTCCATATAAATATTGCAACACATATCCGACACCTTACACAATTACTAATATTTTTTTGCATACCTCATCGAAATCACCACGAACAATATTGACATCACTAGCCAGTGTCTTTAGATAATCATACGAGTCTTTGGTGCACAGGTTTCCTGTACATAAAATGTGTTGAATTTTTCCCGGAACCTGTGAAACAATACATAAATGATTAATTTTGGTGTTTTACAATGGCTTATCCAAAATACAGACATACTTTACTAAGTAACAAACTGTTCTTACCAATAATTTCTTAAATTTATTTGGCAAACCACTTTTACGGTCAGGGATGTGTAAATCACCAAGGACAAGAACCAGCTAAGAAAGAAAAAGTTTTAAAATAAAAAAATACTACATTTTAGACGCTGTAACACTTAAAGAAAGGTAAAAAAATATTGTTGTCATACCACAAACATTTACAAACGTTGCGAAAAGAGAAAGAATGTATATACTTAAACTTTATTGTACTTCAACAAAAACCCATGACAGCATGTGTGCAATATTTCAAAATATAGGCAGGCAGCTTTCAATTGTGGAGCCTGAGTCTACTAACAGATAAGAGATCATTGGGGCATATACAATATATAGTAAAGATAAGTTATTATCTGTCATTTTAGAAAAAGAAGATGAAAAAGAGAGGATTTTTATTTAAATTTTATATTTTTTCCTGTTTTTTTGTATATTTTATATTTGAATAACCATTTTCGAACGAAAGTTTTGCCATGTGTACCTTTATGCAACCTGTTTTTTGAAAAAAGAAAAGAACAACAAAATGAATAAGAAAATATATATTTTACATTTGAATAACCATTTTCAAACGAAAGTTTTGCCATGTGTACCTTTATGCAACCTGTTTTTTTGTGAAAAAAGAAAAGAACAACAAAAGAAAAACACCTGATGACTCATCAGTAGATACCAGTGCAACTGTTTCGGGCAATTATTTCTATAAACAGTTTCAATTGCACTGGATGTCCAGCAGGAGTAGCTAATTCCCACCGTCATAGGTGTGTTTGTTGTTGGTATAATTAATGACAATTGTCACAAGTCAAAAGGGATTTGATGGTTTGTACCATAAGTGGAGTTTCAAAGACCAGCTATGAAGCAATTTTTTATATAAAATGTCCAGCATAATAGTGTCATTAGTATAAACAATAGTATAAAAGTATAAATAATAATATAAAGGAGATAGAAAGTCTGACCTGCAGCGTGAATGTCCAGCATTAAGTGCGTATTGAAATAAATAAGAAACTGTCACAGACAGCACATAAAATAAATAAATGTTGCAAATATAAATAATATGATGGAGGAAATATAAATATATAATATGATGGAGGAATAACTGTCCAGCAGGTAAAAATGGTTTGATTTTGAAAAAAATATAAGAATGAGCTAGCCAGCAGCAGATGAAGAATTATGAAACACGGCCTGCCGTGAAATATTTGGGATAGATATGGTGTGAATGGATCCAAAGACTTTATATAGTAAAGTGATAGCAATATAGACAAATTCGCGTAGCAAAACTATGTTTTTCCTATGAGTTATTAATACTTCAATTATTTCTTCACTGTTTTTGTTATATTTATTAAAAACGCTATTGTAGCGACGCATTACTTTAATAATTTGTTTGGAGATCATGTTTTTATTTCCTCCTTGTTTGATCATTCTATTAAAAAGTATGGAAGCTCGGGAAATAAAGTCTTCGACTAGTAAGCAGCATCTGCCAATTCGGAAAAGATTGGTCCATAAAAGGTACATGATGGTATATTGCTTTTCCGATCTGGCATGCGTACTATATGGAATGGAAATATATCTCTTTTGTCGAAGAGTTTATATATGAAAATGTTGTCTTTTATTTCAATATCTAAATCTAGAAATGTAGCTTTGGTTCCATGATGTTCGACTTTCAGGTGTAGTTCTGGAGGGTAAATGGTGTTGTGACATGTTAGGAAATCTTCTCCATTATTTATTGTACACAGATCATCAATAAATCGTCCTGTGTTGTTGATAAGTTATTATCTGTCATTTTAGAAAAAGAAGATGAAAAAGAGAAGATTTTTATTTAAATTTTATAGTTTTTTCTGTTTTTTGTATATATTAAGCTTAAAGGAGGTTAAAATAATTTCTGCCAGAAACATTAAAACAATGTTTCCACCGCTTATTTTGATTGCATGCTACATCTAACATGGCTGTTTGCGGGCAAATTAAGCTATACCTTGACTGAAAGCGTTCTATTTTATAAACCCTTCACTAGATAAACACGGTTTTATCAAAATTCTAAGTTACCCTTCTATTAAAATACAAAAGACAATTTAAACGCATTTAAAATATAAAACAGCATAGTTACACTGTGATTTGCTTATTTAAGCTATATATATTGGACATTTAATTTAAAGGCAGCATACTACTAATTATACTGTAAAAGCATATTTAAAAGATTTCCCTGATTGTGTGACACCCGCCAAATTTCTGCACCATCTATCAACAGAAATAATTTGTATATTTAGTATATTATTGTTCTATTATTGTTCATATGTGTGCTTAAAAAAAACTGTAATGTATGATGAGAATAAAGCTAGCTATAATAGCTGAAGTAGCCAGCTAGCTCCATGTGTGTGTGGTGGTGCCGTACTGAACATTTACACAGATCAGCAAAAATAAAACCTCGAACTGTGCACCAACATTGTGCCAGAAGAATAAAAAAACCCTATAATACTCTCACCACCATGACTCAGTCTGTATTTTCAATACAATATTCCCTTCCTAACGCAAACGTTGCTTGTGTGCTTGTGAGGAGGTCGCTATACTTTCGATTGCTGTGCTGTATATGATCACAACATGGCTGCAATGTTTTTATTATTTTCAATATAACGGACCCGTGATTGTTCTATTAGAAACGTAATTAACTAACTTAATATCTGAAAAAATATCAAATTTATAATAAACTTTAGGTTTTTTAAGGAAATAAAAGAAATTAGAATTAAAATTAGGAGCTTTGAAAATTGAGAAACTAACAACATAACTTTTTTGTTTAAGTCCTTAAAATTATAAAACTGTTTAAAAAGAAATGTTTACCGACTTGGCAGCTACACTATCACCCATTTTTAAGTGCACGAAAGTTAACACTCGTTTCTCTCCAAATCTTACTTTCTATATTTAAAGATTTGAAATAAATGTTTTTAACAAGTTCATTTAAAAAATATTCTATTTGAAATAAACTTGAATTCAAACGTTATCTTGGTGTTCAGGCGTAATCCAATTTTATAAATCATTCTTCTATATTTTGAGTTTGAATGCCACACGTGATTTGCATCAAAACACAAATAATTCAAAATCTGTTTGAAGGTTTTTGGTTTGTGCTCTTTCGTTTTTATTTTAATAAGGTTTGTTTGTTGTATTATTTCTGTATTTTGCGTCACTTTTAATAGCTAAGCCTGTTGAGGTTTTGATATTTAGGAATAAATGGGTATTTGATAATCTAAAGCTAAATAATGTGTATAACTAGCTAGCTAGCTAGCATAGAGCTATAAACTTAGTAAAAAGTTGTACTAAGTTGTGTATTGAGTGAGTAGGCTTGGCTAGCAGCTGTCATGCAAAAAAATAACTTTTTATTCCTGTTAGAAGAGTCCTGCCAACAGGTGAAAAGGAGTAATGATTTTTTGTGTGCTTTAACATGCTTTGGGGTCCAGGAATAGCTAGCTAGCCTAGCTATAGCTACAAAAACTATAGCTAGCTACCCAGCTCATTTTGAATTTCACTCTAGGGCATAACAATATTTAAGATATGGTCAGTATACATCCAGAATCTTGATGGGTTATTGTGTACAGTAAGTACCAGCATCCATATATACTCTCAAGTTACCAAAAGAAACGTCAATTTCACTGCAAAACACTACACATTCACGATAGGTGTTACCTCTAACTTATCTCTTATTTTTTGCTTGTTATGTGTCCAACTCATTGAAATAAACAAAACCGGAGATAATAAAAACAATAGATTATCGTAATATTGTTTTTTGTGAAAAATACTCTGATATAACACATAAATCAATATATATATCTGCTTAAATTTATTCATGACCATGTTTCTGGGCATATGCACCACTAAAGTTCAAACAACAACAAAAATTTAGAAATCAAATTTGCAACCAAAAGTAGGAAGCATAAGAATATTTTTAACAGATTTTCATTTTTTCTTAAACGGTTCTTAAAAGTCAAATTCCCACAGAAGAAACGTAAAACCTGAAACACCATCCACCACAAATGTCAAATTGGTTCACTACAAAACACTGGGTGCCCAATTGGGTAGACCAATCAGAGTACTTATATCTTGGTACCTTGATAAAAACACAGAGCACTCATTCAGAAAATGTGTAATTCATTCTAAGAAATATATCATAGACCTAGTTTCCATGTTGCAGACTTCCCAGACAGAAATCAAAGATGTCTAATCTAAATCTTTTGTTACTGTCCTCCACGGCAGATATTGTTAGTGACAAATTTACTTCGTTGAGTTGACTTGACCTCAGTATTTCTCAATCCATGGACACACTGCTCATGTGTATATCAAGTTAGCATTGATAGTTTCACTAAGTTGCGCCCAGCTCTTTGACACAAAAGTAGCCAGGTGTCAACAATATGGCACTGGTAACAAAGTCGTTACTGTATCGAGAGTAAAAAATTGATAAACTCATTTTCGGTAGTAGAGTATGATTTGTTTTATGAAATAACGTCTAAAAAGACTGGCAACAAATTTGGGATTCACATTGTGTCTACCTTGATTGATCAATTATCATCAGGTGGATTTGGTCAAAAAAGAGAAATGTGGACGCCTGGGGCGAACAGCCAAGTATACCTGGGCTAGTAATTATTGATGTCAGAATTTATTGAAGTAAATAAATTACTCAATCGATACAAGGGTACCAAGGGTACTGTGAGATGCAGGAAGAATTCCATTAAAGGAATCTTTAATCTCCGGGAAGCAAACAACCCTTGAGAGCAGAGAAGCCTGAAAGTTGCCAAAAAGAACAACAAAACTACTAATCATTAAAAAGGATATATATAAAGATTTTTTTGTTATAATCTCATAATTTTTGGCATGTCCTTATAACAGATAGGGAGCTTAACCTTGAAATATAAATTTGAATGGAAAGGAAAATAAGATTTGCCTCAGCTTGGAATTTCGGGCCACATGTCTTGCTTAGAAAACGAAAAAAATCCAATGTTTACTTCTTCCTGCATGTTTTGGTATTTCTTCTTATATTTTTCTCTGCAAGGACTCTACAACTCCATCTTGAAACTAAATATTTTTAGAGTCTTGTAGAACAAGATTATAGTTTCTATATTACTGTCATCCATTCTGATCATTCTAATGTTATCCATTCTGCACTATAGTCAGACTCATATGTTGTAACATGGAATCATGATACAAAGCTCACAGGCTTTAAGGCAGCGGATATTGTAAACGTTTTGTAGAAAACAGGAAACTGGTTTTGTCAATAAACTTATTCTCAAAGTAATAATAAACATTTAATTTACGTTATTTTAATGCGTTTTGAAAGTCAGTTCAGCTGAATCGCGTTAATATTAAATCTTTTTTGCAAGTTGTTGTATAAGCATTCACGTTAATTTCTATTGTGTTAATTTGCCGATTGAAAAATTTGTGCCTTCTTAATTTCATTTTCTTAATCAATCAGGATTACACTAGCAATCGTTTGACTTTAATTTAAACTTGTTTGTTCCACATGTTTTAAAGTTTAATTATAACTCTACTTAGAACTTCTTTCCTATGAAGGTTGAAGTCCTCAGCTGTATAGGCATTGTGTTTATTACCCACTAAACTTTTATAAACAATGGTGTTGTTTTTTATAAAGTTTCCCTTCTTGATAGCTACAGTCATGACAAAGGATTTAGGTGCACAATCACCAGCAGATTCTCCCAGTGATGACCTGTATAAATCTAAAAGAGGTCGCAGACCATCACAAGCAAAGTTGGCAATGTTGGAATCCAAAAAATTGTTTGCCGATAAAAAGAGGTTTCTTGATGGTGATGATAATAAAAGGCAAGTGAAAAAGAAGAAATTAACTGCTGATAACAATGCTAAAAATGCTTCCAAAATAAAGAAGAAAAAGAATGCAAAGGTGGGATTTTAACAGAATGTTCAGTAATATGATTTTTTTTTGTCATATTGTGATTGCTTTCCTGAGTGGTAAAATTTGTTATATACATTTGGCCTGGCACAGAAATATTTTTGCTAAAAATAAAGACATTTTTAACTAGAAAATTCTTGCAAATGTTGTAAATGCTCATAATAATTCTTAAATGCTCAATAATGCAGTCATAAAAAATTAGTAGGTGCTTCAAACATGTTGCCAAAGGCGTATGCGTTGACTGTGATATTTTTGTGATGAGGGTGATATTTTTGTAATGCACTCAAGTGTATCATTCTAATATTTTTGATGTGCAGTGTAACAATGTTATTGTATATAAACAACACAGAAAACATGTAATGAATGCCATTTATATACTTGTTCTAATTTTTAAGGGCTTGTTGCTCGTTGCAAAATGTCATGTATGTACTACACCATCTGATACATAATTTTAATCTTAATTTGCTTACCTGGTGTAACAGTACACGCAGAAATATCTTTCGTTTGAGACATATAGTCCGTTAGGTTTACTTTTTCTTGTATTTTGCATTTTGTTAGATTTATTTGATTTTAATGCATCTTTGCTTCTATTTTTATTGTTCTACCCAATTTCTTCAGAATTTCTAATAATCCCTGATAATGTATAGTTGATTGGAGATGGCAGCTAAAAATACCATACTGTATTTTGTGATTTCTATCACATGCTATCCTTTTAAATGGTATGGAAAAATAATTTAAAATTGTTCTTTTCAGGGAAAGGGCATAGACGAAGTACGAAATGGAAAGAAAAACTTTAAAAAAGAAAAACCAGAGGTACGCAATGCTTATGTAGAGTGACTTAACTTGAACATGGTTTTCAAAGTACAGCCATCATTCCTTCCATCTATATGAGAGTTGTTGCCAGTACACCCCTCCCCCCCAAAAAAAAGAAAGAAAATTTTGTTTTGTAGTGATTATATATGGAATGATCTTTGCATTGCTAAAATTATGATGTAATGAGTTGTATAGGACTGTTTGCCTGAAATTTGATTTTAGCCTCTGTTAATAAGTTTCTCATTTAAACTTTACACGTCTGCTATATTTGCTCTTATATATTTTACTTCATAAATGAAACTTTTGTCACTTTGCCAAATACTTAATGTATAAGGACTAATAAAATTATTTATACTACCTGAAGGATGACAGGAAAAGGCGTAGACGTCGTAACGTTGTTTCTCGTTATGATGCTGACTACAGTGATGACGAGTTGAGCAGTGAGGAAGAACTATGGGGAGATTCGAAGAGAAACTCACTTCGTAGCACTGATCACTGCTATGATGACCGTGATGATTTGTTTTTCGAATCTGATGACGATGGCGAGGAGGATGATTTCGATAATGATATTTTGCAAAATTCTGATGAAGGTAATGTGCGATGTTCTGTATATATTATTAGAAGTATTTATTATAAGTATAGTATTAGAAGAGAAATGTTTCCAGCAAAATAAAAAACATGGCTCAGCGAGTTATTTTTACTGATTTTTGTTTTGTTTTATTTATTCATTTGAACATCGGTTGTTTGCATTGTTGCTTTTTATAGTCTAATTTTTACATTTTTTCTGTATAATTCTACTTAGTCACCATATCGTCAAAGTATAAGCCTCAAAAGCATTAAAAATACAGGGATTTTTTTTTTTAAATTGGGCCAACACACCGATAAACTATTTCGCAAGTCTCTAAATTTTATTTTTGCTACTGTAAGTGATTGTTGAATTTTAAAGCTTTTTTCTTTCGAATTCATGCTGCACTGATAAGAAGAAGCGGTAGCGAAGTTATATATTAGCAGAAATATGAATTTGAATGATTAAAACAATGATTTAGCGATGCAAGTGAAAAACAAATGTACGGATATCGTGACAGTTTTTATATCATTTATACCAGATACTGAAGATGCAAGTGAAACTGATATGGCTACATTGGAAGAGGAAATATCAGAAATGAAGGAACAGTAAGAAAAATAAACAGCATTACTGTAGCTAAGAATAAGATTTTGTTGTTATCACTCTGAGTAAACTATACATTTCATTTTCGTGGACGTTTTTCAAAACTGTTTTTTTTTCGTAGAATGTATCAAGAGAAAATCAAGGAACTGAAGGGAAAGCTTGAGCAGTTGCAAAATAGTGAGTTGATGGTGAATTTTTAATAGATGGATGATTTTGTTGTGTGTCTTTTAAAAGCGTATTGTATACAGGAAATGGTAACTTTCATTTCATTTTTCTCTTCTCAATGTATCTAGAAACACTTCCAGAATTTGTTAGCAAACTCGAAGAGCTACAAAAACAAAAAGAAGAATGGATTCGAAGAGCTTGTAAGTAATGACGTTAAAAGTTGGTCGCCTACGAATTTTGATACATGGTTTTTTATCTTTTTCCTTCTTTTTTCTGAGCATTAAAAACCTTAAGTTTCTCGACCCCCTCTTGGGAAGACTAGTTTGGTTGAAGAGGCAGTCCACTTTCCCAAGGAAGAATCTGCCCAAAAAAGCTTCCCTATTAAATCCCTTTTTGATTAATCGCAAACATTTCTCTAAGAACGGAAATGACATGAAGTTTCTTCCCATAAGTAATGTCGTTTCATTTGAATGAATGTAGCAACTCCATCTTATTTTGTTTTTAGATGCCTTCAAAGCTTACGAGGTAGGATAGTACAAACACGTAGTAAAACAAATTAACAGAGTAAACTTTCGATTCCTATCGACATGCGGTTTTCATTCATTCTCAAGTTTAAATTCCATATTTTTTCCCAATCTAGGAACGCGAAATTGAACGAGAATATGAACGCGAAAAGAAACTGTCGAAACACGATTTTGAGGTTGATATTTACGTGTTTTTTATTTGTATTTTTTTCTGTGTGGTGTATTGGCATAACTTTTGATGTGCTTTCAACTTCGTACGTTCTTATATTTTTTATAAATAGCGCTTTCAATTTAGGATGTTTTTTGTCTTGTTTAGCAAAAGAAAGACGAGCTGAAAGAGATATTGATAAACGAGCTTCACGAAAAGAAGAAAATGATCGAGACAGAAAAGTCTACTCTGGAGCTGACGGGAGGAATGAATTCCATTTTACCGCTAGAAGTCAAACCTGCCATCACACGAAAACTTCGACGTCGTCCGAATGATCCGCCACCCGTAACAGAGAAGAAACGCAAAACAGCCACGATGCAGTTAAATATCTTACTCACAGAAGAACAAGTACTCGCCGACCTAAAAAAACTGAATAAACATCACAAAAGTCCTCCCGAAGAAAAGCCGATACTAAAAAACGTAAAAACCGGTAAAAGCGTTTGTGCAGATTATTTGTCCATGATAGCACCGTTAACTTGTTCCTATTAACTATAAACGACTAAAAAGTAGTTTTTTATTTATGTTGTAAAAATAATTCTGATTTTTAGACAATAAATGCGATCCAGCTGTGTTTCCGGACGGTTCTGACGCCAAAATTAAAGATGAAAAACTATATTTTAACAAAGAATGGTACGTGCGCCTCTACGATCTATTTTATTGTCTTGTTATTTGTTCCCTTTTGTTACACTTGTCTTCGTTAGAGTTGATTTTGTGGACTGTGTTTATGACTTTTTATATCTAGGTATCAAAGTGGAGATCCTATATATCTAAATACTAGAGACCGTGAACGATTCAAGTATGTCGAGTTTTACAAGTCTCCAGTTATTGTGTAAATTCACACTTTTATGTTATTTCCAATTATTTTCTAGTGCGCAAATACATTCAATAACAAGCAAGGGAGAGGTATGTATCGTGACAGAGAGCTAATTTTAACTTCTTTTTTGCACTTTAAAAAACTTTTCCGTTTGGCTACTACATTCCCATGGAAACCTTTTTCGTTCGGTATCGTGGTGGACTTTCGGTAATGGAACATAATTTCGATTTTTTAGTTGATTTGACTGTTTTTATGCATTTTACGATTTATTTCTTAGATTTGGATTAAGAAGCTCACTGAAGGAACCCGCCTAAAAATATACGTTGGACATTTACAACGCGGAAAGTACGCGATTGAAAGAAGGGATGTGAATAATACGAAGAAATAGAAAAGAACAAATGTTGACGACTATTAGTCGTCATACGGCAGTTGTCGCCACTTGTAGAAATGCAACGCACTTACGTTTGAAATGAAAAAAGGAGCAGCGGAAATATGGTAAACATTCTCAACACAGAAGACGCTTATATCTTTAAAAAAACATTTGCCGCTTTGTTGCATTCTTAAGACTGATATGTTGGACGTATAATTCAAAATGAGTTCAATTTTTTGAACACTGTACATTAGCTATTTAATGTGTAAAATAATATTCTATAAATGATAACTGGTTGTTGTTTTTGACACATTGGTACTCCACCGCACTCTCCACACGAATTTTCACAAAAAAGAAGATATGCAATATAAAATATAAAAATAATAATCAGCGTACCCTAACTTGCTTCTTCATTTTAAACAATTCTGAGGACGAGGCAGCTGTTATACGTTATTTGGATAGTGATAGGACGGCTTTGTCCTCCAAAGCCCTATAGTTTTTTTAATTTTTCGAATTTGCCTTGAAATGCCGTGGTAAATGCTTGCAAATGTAAAATGTGTTTTAGCAAGCTTACATTTTTACCATGTATATCAGTGCCGCAGAAACAAATTTGGGTAGAGCCGGGGAATATTTTGAATATTTGCGCCTATAGATTGTAAACATTGAAATTCAAAAAAAATCGGCGCAACGGTTCGGTATTAAAAAGGTGAGGAAACGCTATTTTTCTTTTTTATGACATTATATGAAGATCTTAAATAGAAACGACACATACTCAATATCACATTTGCATAATTCGGAAACTTTAAATTACAAAAGATAATTCTTTACATATTTCTTTTGGAAGCTTATTCATAGTGGCATTCAATATTTATAATGTTTTTACATTACAAATAAGTAATTGATAAAAAAAAATGAAACAGGACTGCAAGCAAGAGTAGACACCATGAAACAGCATAATTTTTCAGGAGCAAATTCGTGTTGGATTATTGCACTTCTAGTGTTAACCTTCTTCAACTCCAGTGCCACTAGTTCAAAATGCAGCGTGACTGTGTTTCCAACATTTCATGATAATATCTCGTGTGAAGATTCTTGCACTCCGTTGGAGTGTATGAACAAATGCCAAGAAATGACTTTCTATGTTCCGAAAGTTGAGGATCCATCACGCTGTCGTAGGAATTGTACGAACTTAATCGTAGATAAAGGGTGTTTCTCCAGATGTAATGATTCAAAGGCCATTTGTGACCGCGCCTGCAAAATAGAACATGTTGATGATTCATGTTTCAAAACATGTATGGCACCTGTTCAGGTACGAAATCCTGCCAGATTCCAATGTGAAGAACTGTGTAGAATTTGTTTTCACAGAACTATTTGCTTTCATGAATGTTTGATTTCCAAAAATTACACATACGTGACCCCGTTGGGGTGGAAAATGCGTGGATGTCTAAAGAATCCCTATTCTTATATCACTAACAAAGTCACCACACATGTTATTGTTGCTATAGTGAACATGGCAGATCACTATGGTCGAACCGTTGTAGAATCGCTAAATTATAACGTGAACCACACGCAGGGGATTGGTTATTTCATTTATGACGTGTCATGCATGAATGCACAAAAAAGCATATTGGATGCTTTACTAGATGTCAGATACAACGCTGTCCAAATCGTTGCTGTAGTTACATTTCTACCTTTCAGAGTTAACCTGGAAATTGCAAATATGTTACTTCCAAGTGGCATTCCATTGTTTTGCTTTTTGGAGATGTCGAATCAACTTGAGAACCATCAAGATTTGTATAAACATTTTGTTCCCTTGAAGACTGTGGAATCTCAAAAGCCTCATATACTTCTACAAATATTGCAAAAATTTAACATTAGCTATGTCACACTTCTTTACGAAGACAGTCACTATGGCAGGTCTGTTGAACACAGATTAAGTAGTGACTTCAAGCAAAATAATATTTGTATAGAATCTTCCTTATCCTTAACAAAAGATAATAGAAATATACTTGCGTATTTTAGAGAGTATGTGTACAGACAAATGGTTATAATAATAACAGACCACTACACAAGTGCTGCAAAATTCATACGTTTCACAATAAAACACAATGTGTCCATACCATCTTGGTTTGTCTTCGTGAAGTACTATGATGATTCTCCAAGGACTTCACCTGTGACTTTAACTGAAAATATATTTTATTTGGGTCGCCAGATTCGCTCCCATGACAATGGAGGGTTCATAGAGTATGTCCGTTATATGTGTAATGTTGTGGGATATTAGTAATGTTGTGGGAGAACTTCTCTTGTATTTCACATACAAAGATAGAAATGTACTGAAGTATAGTGACATTGGGGCGTACAAAGGCCGTAAAGAGAACATTTGGTTCTTTGATACAGTAAAGAATGTTGCACTAGAGAGTTCTGTTTGTCAAAAGAATTGTGAACCAGGATACTATCCAATCTATGTTAAGGACATGCCATGTTGTTGGATTTGTCAAATTTGTGATGCAAATATGTTTAAAAACATTTCAGGTAACACAAGATGTCACGACTGTCCTGTTGATACATTATCAAACAAAAATAAAACTAAGTGCTTACGCTTTACCAAGACGAAAATTGAAATGCCTCACAGACATCGCAACATCATCTATGCAACATCTAGCGCGGGAGTTGTCATGGTGATCTTTGTAATTGTAGTGTTTATCATCAAGAAATCAACACCGGTGGTGAAGTCGTCAAACTTTGCTATGTCGTTGATTCAACTGACTCTTCACCTTGCTTTATTTTTATCCATCGTATTGTTCTCCATCACAGATACAATTTTATTCTGCATACTTACCAGCACGGCAATCGGGAGCATATTAACGATCATCTTTTCAGTTACTTTAGCCAAAACACATAGACTTTTGTTTGTGTTTCAAGCACGTTCACGCCTGTCAAAACGAAGTGTTGTCGTTTCAAAACGTTCCGAGGCTACTTTGGTTTTATCTACTTTAATAATGCAGCTGTTACTATCGTTATGTATTCAGCTCATTCAGCCAGTCCATTTTAAAACGGTAAAAGATATTTCCAATATGGCGGAGAACAAGTTATGTTTATCCTCTGTTTATCCTTTTCCTGTTCCATTCAAGCGTTTCGTTCCAGAAACTTACCGGAAAACTACAATGAAGCAAGATATATCAGCTTGGCCATGTTTTCCACAACTTTAATGTTAATTTGTCTTATATTGGTGCATATAAGTCAAGAGTTCATCTGGCGAGCTTATTTCTTGGATGCATGTGGGGTGGCGTTGATAAATTTTTTTCTTTTCTTTTTCTTGTATGGAGTGAAGGTATATATAATGTTGTTTCAGCCGCATAGAAATAACGAAAAAGTGTTTAGAGAAACGCTGATGAATGCCATAAAATTGGAAGTCGATAGACAGATGGCCAGAGTAGATCAAGAAAAGGTGCAACAAAGAGCGATGAATGAAAGCAGTATGTAGTTTGGTAAGATACATGGTATTGTTGACGTTTTGAAAAAACTGAAAGTTTTTCTTTCTTTAACGCCGTCTATACATACTAATAAATTTGATTTTCTTTTGATGCAAGATATATATTTCTTTACACTGCATACACACATAACCAGACAGTGTCCTTCCTCCTCTCTGTAACCACCTGTACACCATGCATACGCAATTCGTGGTTGGTTCTGTCTTCGTCAACTTGAGTGCCCTGTTAAGCATTTTGCTGAACTGTAAGGAAAGATGTCTTAAAAAGGCTCTGCTCTTCACATTTCATCGTTTTTGTTTCATGAATTTCTAAATATAAATTTTAGAAGAATGTTTACCTTTAATATTTTTGTGTTGAAAGTTTTGAGGGATAATCCTAATGTGTTAACCTTATTTAGTATTATTTTATTTGTACATTGTGTATATATACTATATATATATATAAAGTTTAAAATCAGATTTTTGAAAATTTGTTGCAAAAAACTGTATTCACGATTGATGACGGTTTTAAATTAAGCTTGATACAAAACGCACAAGTACCTTAAGCCCATGTCTAGGTAAGCGGCTACTTTGACAAGTGAAACTTAATTTTCTTTAGAAAGATGTAACGAAACGTTTTACAGGATAGAGGAAGTCCCATTTGGAGCAAGACCATATGTTATATAATCAGAATGTGTCTACAGCAGACAAATTCCACAGCGAACATATTTTTAGGTGCGAGAAAATATCTGTAGAAACCTTAACGGTCTTCCCGCCCTTTTCATGCCGGCCTCACGATCGTCAGATTTTAGCCTAAAGCCGTTTAGAGCGATGTTTTTAACCATGTGATTAAGGCGGAAATTGATATAGTTATTGACAAAATTATTGTTATAAACTTTTGAAAGTACTATTGTAATATTTTTGAGTCATATCATCATCGAGATTGCTGTGTTCATACGCTTCTTAGTTTATCTGATGATTGATGAGAGAGAAAGATATATTCGTAGCCAATCTCTTTTAATTTCTTAGAATCCTTTTTTACCCTGGTCCAAACTACGCCATGCAGCAAAAATCAATAATAAAGCCTGATAAGGCATGTCAAACGTGGACTAAAAAGGTTTTACTATATTTTCACCTAACATGCTTCGCCTTTTGCCCCCAGATCTTCCGGATTATTTATTGATCCATGTTTACAGCGCACCTAAGACGTAGGTGGTTTGGTTAGATCCAAAATCTTAAATAAACGATGCTAATTTTTATTGACTTCAACTGCGCCACTTCCATGATTCGGACCTTTCCGGGTCGTGGAACGAATTGTTCTAAAATGCAGACATTGTGGAAAGTGCTGTTGGCGAATATTTGACGTTGGTTACTTGTTCTACGCCCCTGCTAAAGTAAAACCCTTGCAGCAGCTACCCACTGGCCAAGTGATGCTGGTTACCGACTGAAGAGTACTGGCCAAGTGATGCTGTTTGGCCATTTGAGAAATAGCCAAAAATCCACCTTTTGCAAAAATATTTTGCGAAGAATTGTGCATACAGAAAAAAAGTGAAAACTAATTTTTTCTTTCCGATTTCTTACTAAAGTGAAATATACAACAAAACAAAAAAAAAATCATTTTTCACATCTCGATTTAAATAAAAATTCGTGTATTTACAACGTGTATGTACATTTAAAAAAAATATGTTTTACCCATCATGCATTTCAAACAAAAATGAAAAAAATCGCACGCAGTTGAGGTTAGTAATTAAAAATTGTGATGAAAATTTTATTGTTTTCAAACAATGCACCCTGCAGCTGTCACTACTTTCCTTGGATCCTTTTTTTTTTCTGCGCGCCCATGCTTCTTACTGTGGCAATACCACAATTTAGCACCCCTTTCGTCAACCCAGTAGCAAAGGTCAAAACTTAAAACCCACGCAAAAATCCTGATTGATTTTTAAAAAAAAGGAATTATAATAAAAATAAATATTTACATTTATTTTTTGTGGTGTTGATTTTAAGCACTGTCGGAAGCTAATTAGAGAGAAACCAATTATCACTTAAAACAAGTTCCTACTAATTACAGAAGAAACATTTTAAGCGACATATTGTTCGGTACTTTCCACATAACTAAAATTGTTACTAACTATAATCACATGACTTTGTTAACAAGAAAGCGTAAACTAAATGTTATTTTAAATTTACTTATTTTCTCTGAACTTTTATAACTGAACACCCAATTTACAAGATTTACTCCGCCCAGTTATCACTCGTCTGTAACTTTGGACCACAATCATTGTCATCCTAATTCAAAACTGCCAACCATCAACACCAATAGGTAAGTCTCTTAATGACTTTCATAACTAGGTATCACTGGAGGCGTAAAATTAGCCATATTGTTGAAGGAGTTAAAACCTGTTGGTTGTAGTTGAGAAATGAAAGTCTCCATCATATTAAAGCTAGCATTATCTCCATTATATTTCGCTTTTAGTAAAACTGTTTGCGCTCCTGATAGTATTTGGCTTTCGTCTGAAGGCAAACTTAATGGTAAATTGTTGTTGTTGTTGTTGTTGTTGTTGTTATTGTTGTTGCTATTGCTGCTGTTACTGTTATTATTAAAATGGTCATATGCGTAACTTTGTTGAACAAAATCTTCCATCATTGGTGCTGATGACCCTAAACATAGCAAGCATCGATTGATAACAGTTTTTTTTAAAAAAAATCAAAAGCTATGACAGAACAGTTTTTGTAGTCATTTTCTGCCGCAGTTAATTTTGTAAAGAAACAGAGGTCTCCCATAGTTGATAATTGTACCTTTTTCTGTTCCATTTTGTCCAAAATTTCTGCGCATGTCATGTGGTGGCAGTTGCTTTACTCTTCTTTCTTTTGATCTTCTGTTTTGGAACCATACTTGAATGACTCGCATTGTTAAGCCTAAGGATAGCGAAAAAAAAATTTATAAAGAATATGCAACTTTCTAAAAGTTTCATCTCTCCCTGTAGTTAACATCATGAGTAAATAAAATCTTGCATACTTTCGTTTGAAAGAAACGAAAAACCTATTTGAAATTTGTCTGTTGGAAGTTTTATTGGAAGAATTTAAATTCAAAATAAGAAAACTAATTAACTCATATCAAAAATGCTCTTAATTTTTGGTTTATCAAAGCGCTTGTACTTCGTTCTTTATTACCAAAAATCAGGTATGCAAAGTTTTACTTTCTTAAAGTTTTTAAACAAATATTAAAAATTTCTTCCAGGCCCAAACTGACTCTTTTGTTTGTAAATTTTTCTAAATTTGGTTATTCTAGAATTGGCAATTTTTAAAATGTTTGAAAGAATGCAAAGGAGAATGCAAAAGTTTATGAATAGATTTTTGAAACGAGAACATGTTTTTCATGAAACATATTCGGAAAAAGGGGTAGTCTTGCAAATTTTCTAACAGCTCTCATTATTCCAATTTACTCATAAACATATTTTTAGGTAAAATGACTTAAAATATTTCTGTTCATTAAATTATGAGGTAAATGGAAAATGCGTTATGTGATCAATGGAAAATAAAAAAAACAATTTACCGGTTTCTTGTGCAAGTTGTTCACGTATGTGTCTCGAAGGTTTGGGTGTGGTCACAAAGGCAGACTTCAGTATCTCGAGCTGTGTAGCCTTGATGGTCGTTCTCGGACCTCTTCGCTTGTTTGCGTCATCTTCGTCATCTGAATGAATTTCTCCATTTGCTGAAGATATGGACGGCGGCTTTTCGTCAATATCAGTTTCGTGATCTTGTTTTATGGACGTTGGAGATTTTTCTGCAAGTAAATTAAAAGTGTCATTGCCTAGCTATGAACATTAGAGTTAGTTCAGCGATAATTTAGAAAAAGAACATTCTCAGAAAGCAAATCAAAATTAAAGTTTAGTAATTCGCCTTTATCGCCACCACTATTAATGATCAGAAATATATACGGAAATCTAAATTTTTTAACCAACCCTCTCCTCTCCTTTCCTCCCGTCCTCTCATTCAAACCCTCTCTTCCCTACAAATTTGTCTTGCGCTCTCGCCGATAGTTACTTTTCAAAAATTTTTCCATTATTCTATTTTTTTCGACTTACTTCCATTTCTCTTTGATGAATTGAGACTGAAAGAACAGTAGGTTTGAGAGCTTAGGTGTATTTTATTTCATATAGTCATTTCTTGCCAGTTTCATCCTTACCTTTATCTGTCTTGTAACCAACTTTCATATTTTCGTAATCAGTCTTGCAAACAAAGAAACCATCCTGCAGAACATAGATTTGATCTCCAGTAGAAACTTCTTTCTGACAATGTCTACATTTTAGACATGAAATATGGAAAATCTTTGACGCGATTCTTCGTACCAGGTCACTTGGATAAATTCCTTCCTCGCAACCCGCGCATCTAACACCGAATGTTCTGAATAAAAGAAAATGAAAGAATGTTTAAAATTAATGTTATGATTAATGACTTCATTTCTACGGCTCTCACTAGTTTTCTTGACTTCAAACTAACTTTGTTTCTTTTTACTTCGTCTTATTATCCTGTCCTTCACGAAAAAAAATTATTGAAAGTGTATTACATCCGAACTTTAGAGTACTAGTCGTTTTTGATCGCTTATTTCATTTCTCATCAACTACAGCCTACTGGTTGCATCTGTAGGGACAGACACGATGCGAACATACCGCACTATTTTCATTTTTTGTAATTGTTAATACTAGTCAGTGGCCTGTGGAAAAATCACGAGTTCGCCCGTTCTTTTTATATCGCATTGCGTGCCTCTCGCTATTTGCGGTACCATTTTGCGTGACAGACAGACAGACGTCTACGGTTATTATAATATAGATCAACGTGTTTCGTATTCTTAGGCTCCACCTACAACTTTCGTGGTCACTTAACTTACAATCTCCATCTGCACAATATGTGGATAAAACAAACCTAGTTGGGCGTTTTTTGCATCCCACGCACAAATCGATAACATAACTTGATTAAACTAATTTTTCCGGTTAAGATCTTTTTTTGCAGAGTTTTTTATAAAACGCAGCTGCTCAGTATCACTAAAGCATTAGAGAACTTTGATGTCATGAATAGATTTGTTTAGACAGTTGACAGAGCATAATGTTTAAGTATTTCAGTTAAAATTTTGACTAGTTCAGTAGTTTTCCTTTCATTTTCATAATTCCCCATAAAAAATATATAAAAAACTTTATGCGACTATATAGTTAAAATAAAGCTAGATTTTCTTGGCTGCAATCCTTTTTTTTCTTGTTATAATTTTTCAGTTTTTATTTTTCTCTGAAAATGTTTCATGACAGCCTTAAGCCCAACATCTCGGGAGAAATTATTTGCTTTTCTCGATGGAAATTTTACCACAAAAAATATTTGAGAAGAACTGCGTCTACACGGTACACTCTTAACACCATTAACTCTAAACGAATATCAAATGTGTATTACAACGGCAAATTTTCATTTCGTTTCGTTGACGATTTTTTTTTATTTTCAGGGGGAAATATTTGTCAGGAAAAATTATTTAAGAAATTGACTCGTGGACCCGAACATTTATTCCTTCCTTCCTAATTGTAGTATTGTATACTACAATTCCTCCGACAATTATATACATAGATATTATTTATTAATGTTTGTGATTCAAGGTTAACTGAAGTATTTGAGAAACGTTATTTTTTAAATTTGGACCAGTAAATTTTAAGGCAATAAAAGTTTATTTTAGCAAGGGCGTTTTTTAAGTGTATACGCCACAAACATTTCACACATACATTTATTATATTATCATACCCATATACGTCTGTATGTCGCGCAAAATGGTACCGCAAGTAGCGAGACGCACGAAATGCGGTATAAAAAGGACGGGCGAACCCTTGGATTTTTCGGTTCACCGACTAGTTTACTGTATTCTTTTAACTTAATATTTTTAGAGGGTGTCCATTCAAGACGCGTTTTCCCTGGTTTTGTCTGCTTAATAACAGCGCTTATATTTGCTACGGCACTTTTCGAACTTGTATACATTCACTAACGGTAGCTCAAAGTATCGACATATTTTAACCCCCTGATTTCTAGACGTTAAAATTAGTGTGAAAGCCTCATATTCATATACATAAAGAAGCCAAAAGGTTTCCAAAGACGATAAAAATATCAATGGGTGATCTTTATTTAAGCATTATGCATCCATTTGTTTTTATAGATTTTATAGAATTATCTATACATAAAAGTGCAGGTGTTTATGGATCAGACAAATATTGCAATAGATGTTTTTAAGAAGCTATGAAAAGCCGTTCCTTCTTTCTTTTGTGAGAGTCAAATTTCAGTCCGTATCAGAATTCAATAGGTTCAAAGCTTGTTTGTGTTTAGGCTGGAGCATTTCAGAACATAGCGGTCACGGGAGTATTTTGAAACTTTTAAACTTCGTATTTGAAATCGTTAAATTTGAAAAAATTAAAAAATCACTTCGCGGTTCAGCAAATTAGGCCAGGCCTTTAAATTTAAA
Source organism: Hydractinia echinata (assembly GCA_030067915.1). Taxonomy (NCBI): domain Eukaryota; kingdom Metazoa; phylum Cnidaria; class Hydrozoa; order Anthoathecata; family Hydractiniidae; genus Hydractinia; species Hydractinia echinata. The sequence continues at coordinate 1,066,907 of JASGCC010000080.1, forward strand.
CCGAATTTTGTATGTTGAAATTGGTACCTGAATTGCTCCGTTTGTGCTCGGGATGACCGAAATAACCATCTCGGGCTTTGTAGGGCAAGCGATAATCTGATGACCGGAATATATACGACGAGCGAGCCCGTACATTTTTTCACAACCTGTTTAATTGTATATCCATTAAACCTAGCGAATGTCTACAAATTTCAGTAGATCCAGCGATAGATAAGTTTGAAAACATAAAGTGAAAGTTTATCTTGAAAAAAGCGTTGTTTTGAAGCGACAAAGTACATTTTTGTTGGCGCCAGTAGGCGTAAAATGTTAAGTTAAATAATTCGTTTTAAATCATCAAAACCGCTTAAACCAATGATTCCACAGGTGAGCGTGTTTTTGAAATCGCACTCAACTGTTGTTGGTTTTTGTGTTAATTGTTACTTTAAACTGTGGAAAAGACCGCGTCGTTTGTTTAATACGTACCTCTCCTACAAGAATTAATGGTCTCAAAATGCCTAAAAATTAAAATAATTGAAGAAATATTTTAAGGCCGAAAACGGCTCGACATTTTTATAATTTCTAAAAAAATATCAGATTCATATTGTTTTACGGTTTTACGTAACAAACTCTCTTTTTATCCGTAATTAAAATGAAATGCACCTAAAGCCATGAATAAAGAAAATGAGAAACAACAATTCTGCCATTATGGAATATTACTGCCTCGCTTGGAGGGATTTTTTTCCCTATGATCCCGATAAAAGGGCTGAAAAAGAGTTGGGCGTGTCAAAAAGTCTCAGAGCCACTTCATTCCAGTTTATAAATCTATATTCCACGCATACTAATGAAGCCTAAACATTCCATGTTTCTTCCCTTCCCTTTCCGTGCGTTTGTTTCATCGACGCTTTTACTTTTTCAGAGGGGTGGAGACAAACATATTTAAAAAGATTTGACCTACGTGCTGGGAGAAGATTTTAGCTTCGTCTTTTCAACATGCTTTAGAAATGATGTACATATTTTCGTGAATTTGCAGACATTTTTGACCGATTTCCTTTTTTAACATAGCTAGACATAGAAAGCTATTGTGTTCAGAACTTTCCATTTATCTTTTTGCATCCTCTTCTTCTTTATCTGATCACATAGTAGGAAAGATCTTTTGTATTCAATTTTTACAGGAATATTTAATAATTAATAACCTTTTTTTTAGACATCTTTTGGAACTTTTTGTTGTCGTTTTAAAATATTTAACGTTTTAGTCACGATTTTAAACAGGGCTTTGAAACAGTTTTTTAGTTGGCAAAACACGATTTGGATTTTAACCCTATTTTCATCGGGTGGAAGGAATGTTTCCACCCCTCCTTCGGATTCTAATCAGTTAAATTGTCTGAAATATGGTGACCGTTCATAACATTGATCTACCACCATTTTGAAAAAAAGTTAAGATTTTTCTGCCCACGAATGTCATTAAAGGTGTTTTGCTTCAAGAAAGAAAAACGTACCCAAGTTATAAGTCAACAAAAACCCTTTATGTTTTCACTTTCTGGTCTCAAAGTTTAGATTTGCCGATGTTTTAAGATATTCTTCTGTGGTCAACTTTAGAAACACCACTAAAAGTAAGCCTTGGCAAAACTGGAAGTGAATTGTCCAATCACCAAAATACAGTTTTTTTCGTTTTCCTTCTTACTATTTAAGTAGTTTTTCACAGCGCCGTTTAAAATTCAAACTGCAACCCTTTAAGCTTTTTCCTAGTTTTAAATTAATATTTAACAAACCAAACGAAACAGTTTTGCCACATCAAAACAAGGAAGTGAAAACCCGGATACGAGTTCAAAAGCAATTGCCCACGGTGGTAGTAATGTCAAATGTCGGTTTGAAATCTACATAAAAACCAACAAACAAAAAAGCGCGCCAAAACAAAAACGGAATCATGACACAGGTTAACTACTACTTCCTGTCATTCACACGAAACTAATTTTTTACTTCTATTTTCTACAGTTGATTACTTCCTATAGCTATTAAAGTTTATTCAAAACATTGGGAAGAACGTTGAATCGTTGATTGGGCTCATTACTTCATAGGAAATAGTTTACAATTTGAAACTTTTAAAAGAGTTATGCAGGAATCGCGAAGGAGAATTTCTTCCTGCGCATTTAAAAGTTGTTTTTTCGTAGTTAGTGTTTAGCAGCTATTTCTTCTTTGTTGACTCTTTGATATGTACGGTATTGTTGTCAGCGTTAAAACAACAGAAAGTGTTTTTTCCCCGAGCCTTTAGAACTAGTCTAGCATACTAATGGGATAACAATTTACTCATATGAGTAAAAGACACGATGTTAGACATGATGTTATATGAAATGTTTCTGTACAACGCTGATGTGTCTATTCTCAACCGAACACACTCTCATTATAGTCCCCGTTGTGTACAACCGCTGACAACGATGTTGCTATGACAATGCGACAGTACGCATTCGCTGGTGCCTGAGTGTAATTAAATGTTGCATTTTGGCATGACGTGTTGATTGAAACAGGAAAGTGCGTTGCTTCTGACGGTTACGTTAGAAGAAGCTACAATACACAAGGTAAAAAAACAAAAGAGCGCTTGATTTACCTGGTGTATTTGAATGAATATATGCATGTTTTTTAACGCGGGCATTCGTTATATTAAACGCACAAGAGTGCGAAAATGTTCCTTTCAAAACAAACGTTCGTTGTTTCGAAAAAAACAAAAATGTTAATTTTGCTAGACCTGGGCGATATTCTTTTACAGAAGACGTTAAGTTTAAACATAAACTCATTAATGCGAAAATACTTTAGTTTGATCAGACGACCAGATGTTTTCCATTTTAATTTCAAAATGGCGATATACTAGACAGCCCTAACGTCCCTTGCTAAGAAAGAAAAGAATTGGCGCAGGGTGAATGAAAATTGATTTGAAAGAACACTTTTTAGATCTCATTGCATCTGTGAACCAGAGGCAAGCCTTCTACACTTTTTTTTTCTAAAATTACATTATAAAGCATCCGAATTCTAATACATTTGTTTTCAACTCCCAGACTTAACAACTTTCTGTGTTTTAAGTCTTGTTTAGAAAATTTTTCCTATCCTCCTGAGAGTTTATGATGTGAATAACCGAATGTGCAGCTTTAATAAAAGATCAAGGGTCACCTCACGTATACAAAAATATGTAAAATGTAAATTGTAAAACGTTGACTTAATTACTATGGTGAGAATGTACATGGTTGCCAGGACTACAAGTTAAAGTACTCTCTTTTTTAATGACACTAATTTTTTTATTAAAGACAATTGTCTGACAAAAGATTACGTGGTGAAGTTATATTAACGTACCTGTGAAAATGCTGTTTGCAGTACAGTTTCGAATTTCGCGAGAAGCATTTCTCTCTTAGCTGCACTTGACATTCACAACAACGTATGCAACGATCGTGCCATAATTTATCGATTACATTCGATAGATATCGGTCATCTATCGTTAACTCGCATCCGAAGCAAACTTGTTTGTTGGAATGCGATTCTTCTTGTGATAAAATTATTGACGGGTCCATTATTTATTATTGCCTACAAAAAACATTCAGAATTGAAAACCTGCATGACATCAAAGTCTGCGTCAGTAAGGAAACACTGAAGAACTAATGCTTTATAAATATAAAAAGATAAGAGAAAATCAAGAGCACAATAAAAATCAATCTTGTACACAAATTTGCTGAGTAAGCAAAAAAGTTAGTTTGAAATGGAAAAAGTTTGAAATTCAATATATTTCTAATCTTCCTAAGTAAATTTAACGGTATTTATAAATGCAATTTATCTCTCATATCGATATCTACAAATGCCATATTTTTGTTTACATAAACATTTCAAACATAAACACACATTTAAGGATTCCAATCACTTCAGTAAACAACCCATCTACTTCCTGTAAACAAATACAAAAAGACAAGCTTCTCTTAACAACACCGTGACGTTTCAACTTCTCGTCTGGTTGTTTTCTGCCATGCGTTTTATCTATTATCCGATGAGCGTTGTATGATCCGATAAAGAAAGACGAGTGAATCTTTTACGTCACCCTCCACCTTAGAGGGCTTTTTAGATACATTTGGTATTTAAGATGAGGTTAAGGACATATATTAAAAATTGTTGTATTGTCTGCTCAAATGGACCCTAATTAGTTGCCATCACTACTAATTATGTGTAATTATGTGTAATTATGTGGGATTTGTTGAAACAAAGCTATCCGAATTCATTTGGAGTCATTTGCTTTCAGTTTTAATATTCCGTACGTTGTTTTCCTGTTCAATTTTGTTTTCTGTTATAGTATTCCATAGTTCACTGAGATTGTTCTGGTTAACTAAAACCGTGGGCTGTATAATAAATACAAGAATTACAACAGAAAATTAACATATTTATCATATAATGCTTATATTTATGCAATGGCTAAATTCTCTATTTTTTTAAAAATCAAGCAAATCACTTGTTACATAACATTTCGACACCCCTAACCGTTTCTGTTTCCAAATCGAAAATTTTAAGATTGGCATTTCTTGATTGGGAAGAGAAATTCCTTTTTTATGCCAATCAAAAATCTTAAAAAAATATGTATCTTTTACGTAAAAGATAGCTATAAACCATCCACTTCTATATTTTGTGCATACTCGCAGCACCATCCGACCCTACCCTTGTTACTGTTGGATCCCCCTCTTGAGACTAATCAAATCGTGTTTACTGTTGATTGTAATAATCTAAAGGTCATTTTTCTAATCTACCACGCATTATCCTATTTTCCAGTAATTTTTAAAATGAACTATATTCTTGTTAGATGATTTTAATTCAATTCAACATATTGCATCAGTAGAACGAACGTTTTATTGGAAACACACAAATATGAAATATTATCCAGTTACTTTGCGACTTACTTTTCACATGTATCTTCTCTATGGTGGAGAGATAACAAAAAGCCTGATAGTTTGAAGGATGAATAATGGATAAATGAGCGAAAGTTAAGCCAATCTATTTCCTTTGAATTTAACAAACAATAGATACTTAAAGAGTTTAGATCGCTTGTTATCTCGCTGCTACAGGGGACCGATAAGTTTAATTGCTGGGGGAGTTTGAAGTATTGTTGGTTCAAAACGGGGGTAAATCAAATATGGAATGTCTGTATGCTTTAATGAAAGGGAACGATTTTATACTAAACTGTTCCTTCCCAGGGCAATTTAGCTGTAAGACCTGCGGCTATTTTGAGAGACCGAAAGTTCTTTTGTTCTTAATGTTTACATCCTTTCAACGTAATAGAAATGTACACGAATATTAAATCGTCCAATTAAATGCCAAAGTTTTGCGATTTTTAAAAACTACTTTGCCAATTTTTCGTTTATTATATTCCCTAACAAACCATTTGCTAATTTTCTTATCGTTTTCTTTTTTCTCACAAACATTCGTTAATAAATCATTAGGCGCTAATTGGTGGAATAGGAGAAAAATGTGAGGGAAAATGAATTCTAGTAAAAATATGTGGCAAGGTATAATTACCTTTTAATATGAAGATTGGGGCAAACAGAAGTTTTTCCAATATATAAGCACTTTAGTTTATATACTATGAGAAGGTATCTTATGTTATAATTACAATGTGAAAACCTCTTGGTGAAAGTAATTATCGCTCTTTGACATCGGTGTTGTTATTGTCGTCGATTTTATCGTCGCCATTGTCGGCCAACTGGTCACAGTCATTTTGCTGGAAAAAATTCCTTAACAAGCTTTTTTTACGACGGGTTTTATAGGAGGGATTCTCAATCAAAAACAGGACAAAGAGACATCAATATATATACGAGAAAAGACGAAGTAATGCCCTTTATTCATCATTTAAAATTATGCCATTTTTAGTAGTAGTAGTAAAAAGCAGTAAAAGTTTCCTAATTTTTGGAATGTGACTAGTCAGTTTCTTACAAAGGGGTTTCTTATAAAAAAAATTGTGAAGGTGTTGCTGTTGGTTTTCAATGTTGTTGTTATTGTCGCTATTGTTGTCGCTATTGTTGTTGTTGTTGTTGTGGTTGCCGCTATTGTTATTGTTGTTGTTGTTGTTATTGTCGCTATTGTTGTTGTTGTTGTTGTTGTTATTGTCGCTATTGTTGTTGTTGTTGTTGTTGTTATTGTCGCTATTGTTGTTGTTGTTATTGTCGCTATTGTTGTTGTTGTGGTTTCTATAGCAGTTGTAGTTGTTGTTGTTTGTTTCTTTGATGTTGTTGTAGACGCTGCAATCGGTTTTTATTATTTTCGTTGTCGTCACATACTTTGCCGGGTTTTTTTTGTTCCTGTTGTATTGTTTCTCTTGGGAATTTAAAATAGAAAAAGAGCTTGATATCCTGCATTTCCAGCTCAGGTCATAAATTTACTAAATAAAATAAAAGATATAAATAATATATCAATATATAAATGGAAAAGAAAACGCCGGATAGAGAGTATTTCCCAAACCTCCTACTGTGAGTTTATAGGTTGCTATCAAAACGCTAACATTGTTCGTATCGATAACAATAGTTCTAACTGACTCACTGCTGGTAAAGATTAAGATATCTGAAGTTAAAGAATAACTGTAAAGTTAGAATAAAAATTATTAACTGAAACTGCAATCTCACCCTTGTTTGAAGTAAAGAAACTGTTTTAATAGAATTTGTTTGATCACGTGATTCAAAAACCGAGTGTTTCATTTCATTTCTTTCGCGCTAAAATAAGTGGATATCTACAGGTGATAATTCTTACTCCCTGCTGTGTTCTTGTTCCACTTGTAAATTTAATTTGAACACGTCATAACACACTGGATTTCTTTATTTCCACTTACTTCAAATAAATCGCGTTCGTATACTTTACTATGTTTGTATACAACTCATTTTCGCCTCCGGAAGTACAGTTGGTCGCAACATTTTCACCTCCAGAACTAGCTACTGTTAAGAAACTTTTAATAATTGTAAAAATGTAAAAATTTTGAGTAAGAAACTTTTTTCACACATGCCTCCCATTAATCAATATCACTCGAATGGCATTTCGCCATTATTTACCTTTTATAAAAGGTATATATCCAAGAAAAATGGAAGGCTACTTAAGATTGACGATTTCAACGGTCCAGACACCATTCTAGATGATGAACAAAAATCGAAAGAGACATTATTTTATCTTTTTTTTTGTATAAAACACGCTTTGAGATCCTGTCAAAATTTTGAAAAAACTTGTTAAGAACATGTATTTTCTGATAATAACAATATCCTCATCTAATTTAACGCAGCAAATTTTCCATTCACTGATAACATATTTTTAATGCCATAATAACATTACTATTAGCAAGAGATTTTCGGCACTGTGGGAAAGCATTCCATCACTCATCTTGAATACATTGTGAATTTGCAAATGAAGCAAGATCTGTCACGTTACATTACGTAACATACAGTTATCTTTATATTCTTACAGTCGGGGTAATACAAAACTACAAATATTGTCAATCAATTCCGTAAACTAAGGTAAAATTTACTGTAACTGATGTACCTTTAAGTAAAATCCAGAAAGACCGCGTTCTTCGGCTTCTTTTATTTCCCGTCCTCACCCAACTACGCATGCTCACCATAACCCTCCCTCACAGAGCCGAGACAAAAATTCATTTCCGATTATCTTACGAACATTGGAAATGCCGCTTTTTTAAGGCTAGTTTAAAGTGTGACAAATTGCAAATCTGTTCTAATGCTACCTGCTTGAGAAGCAAATAAGTTTGTCATCAACAAAAATGCAGTTTTGTTAGTCGCTGTCACGTCTATGACACAAGGATGCATTTATGTTACACAGTATAGCTACAACAAAGTGTATCCTGTTTCCCTGAATATATTTATGAAGAAACTAACGAAACAAGTTCCCGTAAATACAGAAAATATCAGTTTACTATCTTCTCATATTTTTTATCCGAGTTTAAACAGTTTGAATAGTTCCCACAGAGAAAAACAGACTTCACTGTTTCTAATAATCCGCTTATGACGCAATCAAAGGGATGACTCACAGGTTTAGGGGGGTTTATTGTATATACATTAAAGTTAAAAGTTTAAAAGTCTTATCTAATGAAAACCATGCACTTCAATCTATGATTTCCACATTGAATACACTGCATCGCTAAATTCACGAATACTCTTTCAATATTATATGTCTAAGCGAAATTTAGAAATGGAAAAAACATTTTACCTATATTTAACTATAATGCCATGCATTTTAAAAAACTGTTCAGGAAAAAAGGATTGTGCATTAATATACTGCTTGTATACTGCCATTAAATTGCATTTCAACAGGAATATGGAAAAATTTTAAATTGAAATCTAGGGAACAATCAAAATAGTAAAATCCTCATTCACCAATTAAAATTTTTATGCGTTTACTTCAGAAGTTCGGCGTGACAAAGTCGATAAATTATTCAGCTAATTTTGTGGTCTAGTCCATTTGTCAGTCATTACAGGTGACACAAACATCAATTTGCTTAGTCACACACGCTTATTGACAAAATAACAATATCTTGGAATTTTTATCATTTTTGATAGCTTTGGGAAAAGCTAACAAGAATGAAGATACCATTAAAGCATCACATTTGGGCAAATTCCCCAAGTTTAAATACAAGATATCATTTTGTTACTTAAATGCAAGAGCAGATCAGCATATGAACAGACTTCAATAAATTTTGGCCTTTCCCAGCATCATTCCTGATAAACACCCCAAACATACCACCACGCTCCTTTGAACAACCTGGCAATTATCTCCGTTTCAATCAGGTGTCACTTCTTTGAATTAGAGATTTACCTACAAACTATGTAAGACATTCGCGACAGTACGCGTCATTTCAAAACTGTTTTAAAGTCTTAACCCTATTCGGTACCTTGGTACTATTTCTGTGACGTCATCAGAAGTTTAAAAAAATCGTCCAAAACACCACTACCTGCCTAAATTCAATTACTTTAGTTCTAGAGCAAATTTTAACTTTCTGTGTGAAGTTTATGACAGCCAAATAAACGTTATTTAAGATATTTTTGTTTGCCCGAAAATCCGAATTTCTAATGCTCGGGTAAAAACCGAAACAATCGGGAAATCGGATTATTCACGTGTCCAAAAGTTATAAAAAATAATTCTCCTGGTGACAGAACGTTGTGTTGTGAGTTGAGTCCTAAAGATAATCATAAGGAGAGTTATTATATTTCTTGATTATAAGGATTTCATAACAATTTAGGGGGTAGTTTCGAGTAATGGTCAATATCTAGGGCCCTGAAATGTATGGGACTTAAGCAGGGCTGCTCTATATTACACAAAATGGTGTATCTTTTTGTAAAGACAATCAGTGCAAAAACTTTCCTCATGATCCACAATATTTGAAGGTTGGTATGTCAATAAAACACTAGTTTCATTGATAATGAAAAATTGTAGTATAAGCTTTCGATTTCTGGTTAAAGAAAGTAATAATTAGTTACCAAACACATTTCGTAATCATAATCTGCACTCGCAAGAGAAAAGTTCAATGATATTCGATCTGCAAGAAGATGTTTGTGCGTGCCCACTTTTTGGAGAGTACGGACCGACGAAAAAACTTCCTGTGTCTTCAACTCCGTCCAAGATAGCAGCTCCGACAAAAAGGAAAAAAATCTTTATTTTTGCTGAAGTGTGTTGTAACTCGACAACAAGGATGGAGAGAAACATCTATGATGGAGTGTTGTATATATAGAAGGGTCATGAGCTAGACAGAGGTAGTTGTTGTATGCACTAATGTGTTGTTTATGAGTTCCTCCCCTACAACATAAAAAAGTGGTGGAATAAACCTTTTTACAACATCACGTACAACAAAAGTCATTGAAAAAGAAACGATGTAGTAGTAAAATTACGCGTCCTTCACCCCTCTTCCCCTCTTAAAATATAAAATAGTAATAAATTTTAAATACCGGTCATGAGAACCGCTTGAACCTACACCTATTTATCCCCGCCCCTGTTGCATTTGCGTGATTCTTAAATCACCGTCAATGTTTCTTTGTTTTCTAGGTGTCACTTCGTATTATTACAACTGACACGTAACTGTGCGCAGCCTAGAGATAAAAAAAACTGTGCAAAATCATAGCAAAAACATTCGAAATACTAAGTTAATGTTTCTACAGCAGTATCTGCAATAAATACGGGATAATTTATTATGAGAAAATTAGCACTTGTTTTGGTTTTGCTAGCATGCATGACACATTGTAAGTTACTACAACATGTTTTATTTTTAATGTTTTTTTAATGAAAATCCTTTTTTTCGTCTAATAAGTTAGAAGTGTAAATGTTCTAGGAGGTCAGTGTGTGGTTAACATGGAGTTATCACGAAGAAAATTTGTGGGTATTCATACAACACTACACACTTTTACACAGCATGCATGTGGTTGTACGCTTTATGATATTTTATGACGAGACATGATTGTTTGTGATAAACTTCATTGTTTAATTTTGAGTAGCCACAACCAAGGTTTTGTTGTCATGGTAATTATTCGTAATTTTGAGTAGCCACAACCGAGGTTTTGTTGCCATGGTAATTATTCGTAATTTTGAGTAGCCACAACCAAGGTTTTGTTGTCATGGTAATTATTCGTAATTTTGGGTAGCCACAACCGAGGTTTTGTTGCCATGGTAATTATTCGTAATTTTGAGTAGGCACAACCGAGACTTTTTATGTCATGGTAATTATTCGTAATTTTCGTTTTTCGTGCAATTAAAATTTTCTTCACTAACAGATTTGTTGCCCTAATTAAGATTATATTTTTGGAACTTCCTTGGTACTGAATATAAGCTCTCAACAATCACTGCACCCGCATGCCACCAATTCAACATAGAAGGTATATAGAGGGTAACAACTTCTGGCCCTAAGATAGAAACTGCGTTGTAAACTTTTTTTCAGGCGGGTGATAGTAGAAATCCAAAAAGAAAATAATTGAAAGCCCTGTAAACTTTTACAAAAACATTTTATATTGATCGATCGACCAGCAATTATACTTTTCAAGGCATTTAAAATTAGAACGTGTTTTTTTGGTAAACATTTATTGATGAAGCATCAAATCTTGTGTGATTTTAAATTCACCCTGGTCATGCATGTACTCGTCAATCACTGTCTTGAAATATTAAACTCCTCCATGATATTGTTTATAACTTTTGCTGACGAATGGCGAAATTACGTAATAGGTCAAAGTACTGAAAAAACATTCCCTATTTGCTGCTAGAGAAAACAATAACATTGCAAAAAGAAAAATGAATTCAACTTTGTCACTGAGCTTAAAATGTGTTGATAAGCACAAAAATTCTTTCAAGGTGCGGTTATTTTATCAAATTGCGGAAAATGGAGCCAACTAAAAAAGGCCTTTACTCTTCATGCTGTTTAAAACACTGAATCTGAACTATAAGGACATAATTCTGGAAGACGAGTACGGCTTTTTCATCCTTCTTCTGTACGCCAGTAACGTAGGAATGGGCAAGTAACATTAAATTACCACAAAATCTGAATCATGAAATTACTGTTTTCAATAGTAGAGGGTAGTGGTTCAAGGGAGGTTGAGGTTGCTTCTATGTATGTGGGTGATATCACTGATAATATCACTCTTCCATGCTAGTCTTGTGAAGTGTTTTAAGTTTTTTTACACTGAAGTTATTTTGATAAGTTTGTTCATCAGTTACTGCTTTTTTTTCTTTTCTCTTTTTTTTCTTCTTTTTTAAATGTGAGCATCAAAGGTATTTTTTCCACGATTCTTTTTGACTACATAATGAGGCAGGAATGGTACGTATATTTGTCTATATTTTAACTCCAAAAAAAAGGTTCCTCCTCTTGCTTTACTTTAGTTGTCACTGGCTCTCTTTCTTGTGGAGGAAGACTTTATAAATCTGCGTCGCCTTATATATGGAATTGTTGTGCCGGCACACTATACCCAAAAGCTGCAAACTTTTATGCTTGCTGTGGAAGCCGCTGTTACAACGCCATTACTCAATTGTGCTGCGGAAATAAAATTTACAGCAAGCTGAACATCAACACAGCGTGCTGTGGTGGACAGGTGTGAAATATCTACTTTATATAAGAAAAACGCTAAGTGTTTTACCAGAATTACTGTTCAATTCTCATTAACGCCGTTTTTTTGTCAGAATATGGTTTTAAGATCCAAGAATTATACATCTTGTATCATAGTATGTATAGTATGTATATAGTATAGCATATATCGTATATAACATATAGTATGTATAGTATGTATATAGTATAGCATGTATCGTATATAACATATAGTATGTATAGTATGTATATAGTATAGCATGTATCGTATATAACATATAGTATGTATAGTATGTATATAGTATAGCATGTATCGTATATAACATATAGTATGTATAGTATGTATATAGTACAGCATATATCGTATATAACATATAGTATGTATAGTATGTATATAGTATAGCATGTATCGTATATAACATATAGTATGTATAGTATGTATATAGTATAGCATGTATCGTATATAACATATAGTATGTATATAGTATAGTATGTATCGTATCGTATATAACATATAGTATGTATAGTATGTTTATAGTATAGTATGTATCGTATATAACATATAGTATGACAAGAAATCACATCCGTGAAAAAGTGTAGAAGGAAGACAATCAACAACTTCAGACCATGAAAATAAGTAAAAAATGTCTTTCATTGTCTTATACGCGGGTGGGCTTAAAAATCATTAAAGAAAGCCATGGGCTAGTGGATGGGCCCGGCGGAAGAATACGGTATTTGTGAGTTGGAAAGTAACCACAATTATTATTACTGGCCACCATTTCCAAATTTCAAAACTTCAAATGAATCAAAAAGCATTTATAATTATCAAATAATGACAATTGAATCAAACATGTATACTGTTTAAGGCCAAAGTGTGGATCTTTCCAAATACGGCAATTTGGTTTAAAAAAGGACTATATTGACAAATGCTTGGGGATGCTATTTTTTATGTCATTTTCGCGCCTCAAACCTGTATGGACCATGTATTGGCCCTTTTAGAAGATGTATCAGCGTGGCGAATCAATATGTTGCGGAGGTCAAGTATTTGATCAAAACGCATACGGTTGTTGTCTCAATGTGCATTATTTACTGCGTACTCAATTTTGCTGTGATAGAAAGGTGATTGAAAAAAAAAGGTTTGCATCTGTCTATATTCATTTCTTTTTTGTATTTGGTGAAAGCTTTTTGGATTATTTGTTATAAAATGGGAAGCCTTTTACGGAACCATGCATCCGCGAGGCTAGCTTGTCGCAGGAAGCTTAACATATTTTATTTTATTTTTTCGCTTCTTTCCCTCAATACCCACGCGTTAAATGTTTTGTCTGACGACTTTTATTTTCCAGTAATTTGACCACAAACAAATGTTGTGGAGATAGAAAAAAAACACTTTATGATGAGGCAACAGATATATGCTGCAATAGAAAAGTTTACCAAAAACATTACGGTAGTCGCACGAGATGTTGTGCGAAAAAGGTTTACGATGCAAAACAAAATGGCTGCTGTAATGGGAAGGTAAATCATTTGATCTAGAATCCTTTTTTCCCTAATTTTAACTCGAAATTTTTAGTGGAAATCTTTGTTATGTTGTGGGAATGTCGACACCTTCCTCAGAAACGCAACCACTTTATGAATATGGCCCCAACCGCTCTTAAAAGTATTCGTATTTTGTTTTTATGGAAATAATGCCCTATTAATTCTTATTACTTATAATTCTTCTTATTTACACTACTCTATTCAGTAACATTGCATCTTAAGTGAAGTAACAACATCTAAAAGGATTCAGAGGTGTACAATATGGACACATCAGCGGCGTAGGATTGCGAGAGTTAGCTGCAATATCATAAATACTCTATTTAGCGTCTAGGGCTTATCTGTTATAATTTTGGAGGAGATGATTATTAAAAGTAGGGCTGGTTAGAAGTATCGTTAAAAAATATTTTCAATATCACAAAACAATAACACGTTACTATATACGACACAAAATTATTCAAAGTGAAACTTCTCATAAGAATCTTTTTAAAGTTTGATGCTGAGCTAAATGCTTGGGAATAGTTGGCAGATGGTAGCTATAGGGCAGGCATTGAAATAGTGAGCGTTACCTTAGCATGAAACCTTAATCACTAAGTGCTTATGTTAATTTAGGTAATTCCCAAGACAAATGGAGCTGACAAGTGTTGTAATGGATTTCTGATGAACTCAAAAACAAACATTTGTTGCGGTAAAAAGATTTATCCACTTTTATATGGACACAGAAACACTGGATGTTGCAGACAAAGTTTGCCAAACTCAGGATCATTTAAAGAAAATCTTGTAAAAGGCAATTATGTTTTATATGATAAACGAAATTCAATCTGTTGTTCTGGCAAAATCACATTGAAAGCACATTTATGGAACAACGGTTGCTGCCGTCGAGAAGCTTATAATGTCAAAACTCACATTTGTTGCAATGAAAAGGTGTGAGTTATTTAATTCTACACGATTTGCGTCTTGGGTTTTTGTTTTTTTTGAAACTCTGGCAAGAAGCAATGCTATGTCAACCTGAGAGGGCGTCAAAATTGACTGCTTGTACCTACCTAAATGCGATGAAAATTCTCATAATTGATAGCGGTAATTAAAGAAGAGAAGTGATTTATATTAAATTAAACTTCCTGCGACTTATTAACTCGCCTGCTTTAAGAAATGACAGAACAATGCGTGTTTTCATTTTAGATTTTTAAACGAAGAAGAGACGTCATTGCGCGTTGCTGCAATGGACAGCCTTTCGACCGACGATATCATCTTTGTTGCAAAAATTCACTACAAAAACTTATCCCGGGCTTATCAAGATACTTGCTTTGTTGCAACCAAGTGATGTTTGATCGAAGAAAAGAAAAATGTCTCTTTGGATCTGTAATACCCTTGCAATGCAAGAAAACTGTTTAAAAATGTATATGCTGTGGAAAAGTCCACAACAATAATAAATAGAAGGAAATTTAAACATAGTAAACGAGTTTCAAGTATATACAGCAATTAGGATTGTCGCAAGAAATTTTCGTCTTGTTTTTTTTGTGGTTCATCGCAATTTATTTTTGCATTTTGTACTGTAGTTATAAAACTAAACTGAAAAAAAATCTGAAAAAAAATCCGAAAAGACAATGAAAAAACGATACAGCAAATATCAATACATTATCGGTCTTTTTTAGCCGCCTCTAATTCCGCCGCTCGAGAAATTTGGTGTAACGCCACTTAGAGCCTTGTTTTATGCCCCTCAAGGAGTAAGGGAGTAAAAAATACTGTATTAACGCATCTTAAAAATCAAATTTTTAGTTTTCTGGTACAACACCTTTTATATTTAATCAAGATCTATTGTTTCTTTGCCTTCATCACCATGCTCCCCAACGTTCTTCGTCTGCTTCATCTTCCCCTTCATGTTGCCGTATTTCTCCAACCTTTTTAAGTTGTGTGGTAACAAGCACAATTTATTCGACAATATTGCTTTACTTTACGAGCGAAAGGCATTAAAATTGGAATTTCAATACCGCCTTCTGGAATTGGCCAGAACAACATCATGGTTATACGGGTACTAAAAAACCATACGAATCTATTTCAACCTCTTGATGTTTCGGTTGATAAGAGTGGCAAATGCTACCTTCGCAGGAAGGCATCAAGATTGACATGCGAAAGGAAGTTCTGCAGGCGTTAAACAGAGGCGTTTTGCCACGCGACGTTAAAGTAGATGCACGAATGAGTCACAGAAAGCCTGTTCATGCGAGATTTAATCATTTTACTTGACATATATCAGTATCTCAAAAGTCCTAAAACGCTTATTCTCTGGTGCTTTCAGAAAAGCACACATTTGTGAGGTCCTTTCTGAATCTGCAACGTCCTTTTGAGGATGTCGAGGTGATTCGTAAAGACACTGATTAAACGAACTGTTGTTTGTTAATATTTTGTTGGACACTCGAAAAACTTTTGTTTGTAAAATTTTCTTTACTTTGATATTTTTTTGGGAAAAATAGGTTAAAGACCTTAAAAATGCTTGTCCTTGTGAAAAGAAAAATGCAATAGGTTGCTCTATAACAAATTTAAGGGTTTAGAAATTAGCGTCAATTTTTAGAAAAATCTATAATTTTTGCCCTTTTCACGCCGGCCCTTTCACGCGGGCCCTCTTTACGTTTGCCCTTTTTACGCCGGCCCTTTTTTTATAAATTTCGAACATTTTTAATCCATTCACGCTTTGTGTCTTACTTTTTAGTATAGCTTCACAAGATGTTTATGTTCGAAATTTTAACCACTTCGCATGAGAAGAACTTGTTTAACTTTATAAGGTCTGTTGAACGTCGCAGCTGTATACGTTTTTGTTTTGCAATTTTCAAACCCCGATTTCTGTTCATGAGTAAAGTTATCAAACACAGTTGCTCACGATTAAATTAAACCGAAAATATTACGTTCTATTTTGGCAATATTTACCTAATAAATTACAGCAAAGTTCTTTATAAGAAAGAAAATCTAAACAAGTGGTTCATTATATTTATGTTGCAAATATGCATTGCAAACACAGAGCCTGTTATAGCTTTTTGGAGAAAAAAACGAAAGTGATATGCGTAAAATTGGAAGACCTTTTTGCGTAATCTTTTTAATAGTTTTTTCTCATCTTTAATGATTTTACGCAAACACCAACGATATAAGGAATGATAAGTCTGGTGGTTTAACTCATGAACAATAGACTAGAATAAATTTGACATCATTATTGGAGAATTATATGTTATAATTCAAGCGAAGAATGGGAGTAACAACGAGCATTTACATTGTGGTCATTGCAATCATTACCATTCTTACCATTGCAGCTATTTGGGTTCTCACAAACTCCAAAGATTCATCACTACATTTTAGTTATCTGTTGAACAGTTTATTTATAAGCATCTTAACTTCAGTAACAAGCAGACTACTTTCTGACATATTCTTCATGGTATTCAACAAAGGTAAACAAAGGAAAAGTATCGACATACAAAATTTACAGTTTTACTTATCCAGTTTTTTCAATTTAAACCATATATTGTTTGAGATGGTTTTTACCTCGCATATTTTAGTAATAGCTTTTCACCGCCTGTATGCTGTTATGTTCCCCATAACATTCAGATCACAACGCGTTGTTAAAAAAGCTAAGAAAATCGTTTTAGCTTTTTGGGTGATTGACATATTTCTCATGCCAATGTCGTTGGTGGATTTGTTTACAAAAGGGAAACACAACATTCGCTTCTACACCGAATACACGTCATGCATCGTAAACCTTGTCGTTAGTTTAGTTGTTATTTTTATATATATGTACATAATATTAAAGATAATTCGAAGAAATCAAGATTTGAAACGAACTCTACGAAACAAAAACTCTGGCGCAAACTACAGGACAATTATTTTTTGCATGCTCACAGGGTTCGTGTTTTTGGCATCCTTTTTTCCTTTATCCGTTGATTTTCTCTTCTTCAAGGCTAGGTACTACTACCAAGGGACCGTTTACATCCATTTGATTTGCTTTGGCGTTGACCCAAGTTGTTTCCTTATAAAAGTATGGCTAGAAAGGAAGTGTTGCGTTAACGATGACAAAAGGCCGTCAACACAACCTATACAGAGTTCTGAAGAAAGATCGAGGAAATTATCTTTCTTATGAATATTTGTTGTAAGAGGGGAAAAGAAGATTGTTCTAGTGCTTGATTATCTATCATTTTTAGAAATATGTAAAATGACCAGCCAACCCTTTCCTTTCATTTTTAAACATTTTTAGAAATATGTAAATATTTAGGCAAGTACAACTATTCGCGAACCACAAGTAACATTGTTTGAAATGGTTAGCTAAGATGTTACGGGTTATGAAAAACATGTTGTTAAAGAATACCTGAACCGGAAACCACCAGTTTTCAGATTTAACATTGTTAGGAATTAAAATGACGCCAATTCGGAGCGCAACAACATTTTTAAAAAGAGACGATTTATTGGAGAATAATGATGTCATTGTTTTGCATCTATGTTGGAACTTAGAGGAAGAAAGACACTTCCTCCAAGGTTGGAATAACTATGCAATACTATTTACTGTGATTTTCAGGCATCCTCCCCGCTGCCATCAAGTTTATCAAAAAAGCAAAATGCCCTGCGAACGAGGTTGATAAGCTAGATGTTGTGTTTTTGTAGAAGACTAAGAAATTAATCAGAACCATGTTTTTTTAATCTATCGTATATATAAACATTCATGATTTTATCAGGATGCAATGACCTTTTATATGACTTTTAATTACGAGGTCATTTAATAATGGCGCATAAAAATTAAATTTATCGAATTGCTTGTATTGTCTAGACAATACAATTTTGTTTGTTTGTTTGTTTGTTTGTTTGTTTGTTTGTTTGTTTGTTTGTTTGTTTGTTTGTTTGTTTGTTTGTTTGTTTGTTTGTTTGTTTGTTTGTTTGTTTGTTTGTTTGTTTGTTTGTTTGTTTGTTTGTTTGTTTGTTTGTTTGTTTGTTTGTTTGTTTGTTTGTTTGTTTGTTTGTTTGTTTGTTTGTTTGTTTGTTTGTTTGTTTGTTTGTTTGTTTGTTTGTTTGTTTGTTTGTTTGTTTGTTTGTTTGTTTGTTTGTTTTAGTTCTTTTTGTCAAGTACAACATAACAAAGAAAGAAAGAAATATTACTAATGACACAACTACATCGAGACAAAACATGCGCCAAAATCGAAACATTTCCATTAATTAGTCCCCAGATCTCAGATTCTTTAAGCTCATGTGAACGAAGAATAAATTTATGTGTTTAAAAGTGATCTATTGTTCTTGTTCTTCTTCTTCTTCTTCTTCTACAATTCATATTTGTCCAATTCCTCCAATGTGAACCGAAATCAGCTTTTTTACAATGAAAAAGCCTCAAGGAAGGAGATCAGTGTCATGACGCTGCGAAACTTGCAATTTAAATTTATGATAGCTTTCAAGTTATGAGGAGTGCTTTTACATCGATAGTTAAAATGGAAGATATCGCAAATGGCGCATTTAAAGGAATAATGCGTACTGGAATAATAATGGAATTCTACCCATTTAACTGGACAGGTACTATATTCGCAAAAAGCGTTTATTTAAAAGATGCTTTTTCGCGAGATTAAATTTTGCGAATTGCGCAAATAGCAAGATTCTCGATAATTTTCACGATTACTAATTTTCGCGTAGTTGTCAAAAGCTCGCGAAATATGAGCGATAATGTGGGGACCAGAATATGTATGACGGGATGATCGAACCCGTGGATTTTTCCATGACTATAATTCCGGACGACAATATTTTTGCCAACGGCCGTAGCAACCTCGTCCCTAGGGTCTTGTGGCCCCTGAGCCGTTATTACGGAGTCGCCGCTATCAACTTCATCAACAAGGCAAAATGCCCTAGGAACGAGGTTGCGGCCGTAGCTATTTCTCGAAATAGCCAAACGGCATCACTTGGCCAGTACCCTGGGTTGGCTGCAACGGTTTTACTTTGGGTTTGGCAAGATTGCAGGCCAAGTACCTGACGTCGAAAAAAGGCATAGCTGCACTTTGCACAGAGTCCGCTGTATGGAACAATCCACTCCACGACCCGGAAAGGTCATCAAATATTAGTGGCCTTCAAGATTTTGTATCTGACGACTCCGTAATAACGGCTCAGGGGCCACAAGACCCTAGGGACGAGGTTGCTACGGCCGTTGGCAAAAATATTGTCGACCGGAATTGTAGTCATGGAAAAATCCACAGGTTCTCAATGATAAGACTAGTTATTTGTCTTCTGTGAGTTTCCTGGTTTACAAAGGTGATTAGTTAGATAGCATTATTACATATTTTTAATCTTGTAACAATTAAATTTATTGAATTTAATACTGTAACACTTTACTACTGAATATACCTTTGTTTACGAAAAAAAAAATATCTATCTATCTTAATATTTGACAAAGAACTTAGCCTTATTTTTTCTATAAACTAAGGTCCTACCTATTCTTTAAAAACGTTGAGAACGTTCCTAAAAAACGTGGTGATGAGAAATACTTGTGCATCTTTACAATGAGTTGTTCATTACCCGGTTATTACCTTAGATTTAGCCATCTCTCAATAAATCAGCCAGTGTGTACATAAAGGCTAAAATATTTTGGTTAAAAATTACCAACTGGTGGAGAGCGGGTTGTGTAGAAAGTATAGAAAGTGATGAGTTTGCACATTTTTTAACTTCACGCATGCGCATTTAGTTCTGCCGTGAAGTCGGATATCTCTCTTCTTGCAACATGAAACACAACGCGTGGATAACAACGAAAGTAGGAAAGCCAAAAAAGGTGGAAAAAAATGCATTTTTAATGGTGTTAGATTTTGGATGAACGTGATGTGGTTTTATAAAAGTGTGTAATGGATGATATACTATCTGCTGCGTTAGGTCAGAGCGGGCTAAACCTTTCATTTTTGGAGGAACAACATGAACCAGTTGGTAAAACCTCAACGAACTCGCAGGTAACTAGTAAACACAACATAGTAACAAATGCAGGAAACCCTGTCCAAAATAAAGAAACTGGTGAAAACGAAGACGTCACTGATTTATTAAATCTTCTTGATGACCCAGTCAACCCTGTGACAGCATCAAAACTAACTCCTGGTAGCAGCAATGGTAGTGATATGCTAAATTTTTTGTTAAACTACAACTCTGACGAGGAGGTAAATACCCCGACAACAGTGCCGTCATCATCACTTGAAAGACTGTTAGAAAATACTTCAGACTTCAGAGGATTGTCAACACAATTTCCAAAAATAAAACCTCAGGTTGCCAAACCAAAAAAAGTTAATTCACCAAACTTTGGAGGTAAAAATATCATGTGCACTTCACCAAAGATTTCCCTGCATACCTCTCAAGGAATTAATAAAAGTATATCAGTTATATCTAGATCTAACCAAATTATAATAAATAAAATCAGTAGTAACAAAACAAGTAGATCCAACTCACCAGTAACAAGAATAACAACACCTAGTGGTGTTGATGTGACTAAAAATATGAACTCAACTTCTCAAAAAGACGAAATTACTGACTTAGAAAGAAAAAAACAGTCAATAGAACACGCACTAGCCTCTCCAAATTTGACATTACGGGAAAGAGAATTTATCATGAAGACTGCACTATCTCATAATGTCAAACCTACGCTTCCACCCAACACTTCTTCCAGGTATATATAATGTATTTAATTCTTTTTTTTTACAAACAGAACTGCATATGTTTCACACATGATTTAAGAAACCACCATACCAAACTTCCATAATTTTTTTTAGCCTATATGCAATGAAACGTTATGTTATTTATTGTTTACACTGTGTTATAAAATGTTCATGAAATTATATAATTATGATGCATTAATTTTGGACAAGCCAAAATTCACTTGCCTAAAACCTAATGCAATCCTTGAGCGTGTGATCGATTGCGCACTGAGATAAACTTGCATTCCTCAGTTTTTCAATGATTTTACCAAATCATGATATAACCAAATACATCAATGTTTAAGCTTCATAAAAAAAAATTGACAGCATTTTTTCAAGTACAGTGATGTTTTAGCTTTGTAAAAAAAGTTTTCCCACTATTTTAAAAAAATAAAGTAAGGTTAATTAAGCTTCATAAGAAACTCAAAAAGTAATTCTGATTTCGTGATTTTTGGGAAGATGTTTTTTTCCATTGACCCTATTTTTCTTCACTTTCATTTTGGTTCTAAAAAAGATTTACTGTCAGCTCTTTGCATGATAATTATTGAGTTGCGAAGAATAACAAAAGTACAGGCCTGAATGAACCTGTGAGGGTAAACCTGTTATGAAAGGCAGTAACCCGTGGAATGCTAAATTTTAACCAATTTTTAAAGAAACGAAACTACAAATTTTAAATTTTGACTTCTGTCAATTCTTTCAATTAGATGAAAATCTAATTTTTGGTTTAACCTCCCCTTTAAGATTGGCAGTGAATCAAATATTTTAAAAAAGTCCTTTAGGCACATGATATACCATGATATACACATCTATGTTTACTCGCCATGGCCCCTCCTGGAAATAATAGACAGGGTATATCCCTCGATATTTGTGAGGCTAGCCATGTAAAATATGCACATCTATCTATCTATCTATCTATCTATCTTATATAACACAACCTGATTTTATGCAAGAAATGTATATTGATTTAAATAATTAAATAATAAATTTAAGGCATTGTGTTCAAAATTGAAATTAACTTCCCCAGCTACTGCTGACCTACCTATTTCATACCTTTAGAACGAAAATCCATCTATTTTAATTTCTCCTCCACTATGAATTTGAACACACCTCCTGTAACCCCATTAAGGATATAATTATGATACAGAGAGTGAATTGAGCAATAGATCAGTCGACAGACATGGAAAATATAACTTATCATTTTAGGGGATTGTCGTCATTGTTGAAAATGTCCCTGAATCAAAAGATAGTAAGTTTTGATACTTCTTGCTTGTACAGTCAAACCTGTGTTCCCAGTCACCTCTCTAAGATGGCTGTCTAACACAGCCATTATTAACCCCCCACCTGATGTATTTTTTAGAACAAATGCTAAGGGCAGCCACCTCTTAATACAACCAATTTTTTTGAACCTAACATTAAAATTTTACCTTTACATAATGGCCAAATTTATAATGTTTGTGTAAAGACATTAAAACTTTCTTTAAACAACCTTTAATGTCCTTGTTCTAAAAAAAATGTGAAAGTGTTCACAGTCACAAAACCAACACGTCAGTCACTTTGGAGGTTTTGGTAAAAGTTTCATTGTGCCGAATGTACATATTGTAAAATTGAAATAGACTTCTTAAAACAACCACCAATGCAAGATTTGGATTGTGGCTGTTCTTTGTGAGATTTATTCTTCTCCCCTGATCGAC
Source organism: Hydractinia echinata (assembly GCA_030067915.1). Classification (NCBI taxonomy): domain Eukaryota; kingdom Metazoa; phylum Cnidaria; class Hydrozoa; order Anthoathecata; family Hydractiniidae; genus Hydractinia; species Hydractinia echinata. The sequence goes on from JASGCC010000080.1 coordinate 1,089,847, forward strand.
CCTCTTAAACAGGTTTGGGTATATATTTTTTGTCTTCTTATTTTTGCAACATAGGAGAATAATGAAGAGGAAGATGATGAAGATGAAGAAAATGGGATGATTCGCTCTGAAACTTTCGCAGAGTACATGCCTGCTAAAGTAAAGGTTGGATATCTTCATCCTGATCCTGTTGTCGAAACCAGGTATGTTAAAATGTTAAAAATTAAAGACATGTAAACAAACAGTTTTAAAAGAAGATTCCTACATGTTCAATGTAATACTAATATTTTAGACAATGATTAAAAATTTGGTTAAGATTAAGGAAAAAATATGTCAGTGTTGTGAGTGTATGGAAAACAAAGGTTGAAGGAAAGTAGTAATTATGTATATAGTAAAAATATGTAAATGGAAAATGGCTATCAAAGTTGTGTCTTTTAAACTTAGCTCTATGGCAAGCGTTGCTCCGCCAGATGTTTGGTATAGTTTGCAACTTCCACTGGATATAATTAACGAAAGAAAGTTATCTGCTTTACAACTCGAATCTGTAGTTTATGCATCACAGCAGCATGAAAAATTGTTGCCTAGTGGTAAACGTGCTGGCTTTCTGATAGGTAAGATTTATTCTTGTTTTTACTATGTATCACACATTAAACTGCATTTTTAGTATGTTTGTGATTAACCAAGAATCAAACGAAACTTCCTGAATAATAAGAGCCTTCCACAGCAACACAGGATTGTTTTTCAGGTGATAGTAGCAAATTCAATTTTTTTCCCCATCAAGTCGCCACACATCTGTGCTACAGATAAAATTTCTATTGAAACAAGAAAAACTTTTCAAATAATTATGCATTCTGATTGGCTACAGACAAAAGTCTTGACTTGGACTCATTGCTTAAAGTGGCAATAAAAAATGATTTAAGAAACGATTTTATGTTGTTACCAATAACATTTTATTGTTTCTAGCAACGTTTTTCTTTTACAAGAACAGGTGCAACAAGATACAAAATACAATGTATGTAATTCACCTCATCACAATCTGCATCCCAGATTGTCATATTTCATTTTTAAAACTTATTAGAACCTTAGCTTGCATTAGCATTGCTTAAAAGCATTTCCCTTAAACATTTTATTAAAACATTTATTTTTGCCCTTAAGTTACTTCTTTCAATGGGTTGGCATGAAAATTCCCTTACGATTTTTCTTGGATTACTATTTTGTGCATTGTGTAACACAGATTATTTCATTTTGGTTTCATTTCCACAAGAACAAACACTACATAAATTATCTAAATAAAATTAGAAACATGTTTTCTATTGTTAGGTGATGGAGCTGGTGTAGGCAAAGGCAGAACAGTAGCAGGTTAGTGATAGCAATTTAATAAGGGCCTATTTCTTTCGTAGCAGAGATTCAAATGCTTCGGTTACCAAAGAAACAGCACAGATTTAAATCCAAGTGCTCCGAAATTTGTTGCATAGTTTGAAGACATATAATGCTTAGCTTTTTTGACCTAATTATGAAACCAAAGTAGATTTAGCTTAATCTATTCTGCAAAGTATCTAATTTAGTTTTTTTTCGTAATTAGTTCGGACCCCCTGTGCTTTTTTAAATTAATTCAAATTGTTCAAAATGGTTTGTTACTGCAAAATGGTTTCAGACAAACAAAACATGTGACCAAAGAAATGGGTTTTCATAGCAAGTAGGCTTTGACCGTAGTAAGTCCATCATTAATTCTGAGTGCTCTAAATGCTTCAATTGAACTGTGTTTATCCGGATTTGATTTTGACTGCCCTTAAGGGATCGTCTCAAAATGTTCGTATGTAGTTCGCATAATTTGTATCAAAAACTTTGTATCGATTTATTAAATCTTTCGTATCATTTTATTTTTAATACGAACTTTTTCGTATTATCAAAATTACAAGTTCGTATAAAGTTTGTATCATTTAAAATAAAGTTTGTATGTAGTTCGTATCATTTCAAAGAAGTTTGTATAAGAATTTGCTTATACGAAGTTCGTTTATTAGCTATAATTGGACTATTATCTATAGTCTTTATATTGAAATCTTTTCACCAATTATAAAGTTCGTTTCGTTATACGAACTTTGTTTATTTTAATTGGAATTATTATCTAAGGTCTTTAGGGATCGTCTCCACGGCATCGATATCGTCGTAGATTGTTTAAAAATCATGAAAACAGGATCGTAGAAAGCGAAAAGATCGCTGTGGAACGTTTAAAATTCATGAAAACGGGATCGTAGAAAACCAAAAGATCACCATAGATCGTTTAAAAATCATGAAAAAGGGATTGTAGAAGGCGAATAGATCGCCCTAGATCGTTTAAAATTCATGAAAACGGGATCATAGAAAGCGAAAAGATCGCCGTAAATCGTGTAAAAGTCATGAAAACAGGATCATAGAAAACGAAAAGATCGCTGTGGAACGTTTAAAATTCATGAAAACGGGATTGTTGATCGTGTAGATTGAACCTATGAATACGCAATTTTGCTAGTCTTTTCAAAGAAGTCAACCTCGTATATTTTACTTTTTTTATTTCTGGTTTTGTATTGAAATAATTATGGGCAATTACGCCGGTACTTTTGAAGTTCGTTTTCAGTTCGTATAGCAATTTACTTCGTTCAGAGTTCGTATCATTTCTTTTCGTATTTCAAAAAAACTTTGTTTAATTCTTTTGTTTCTGGTTTCGTATTGAAATAATTATGTGCAATTACGCCGGTACTTTTGAAGTTCGTTTCAAGATCGTATAGCAATTTACTTCGTTCAGAGTTCGTATCATTTCATTTTGTATGATAAAAAAACTTTGTTTAAGTTCGTATCATGTATTAAAAAAGTTTGTATAAACTATATTTTTTATTTTAAACGAACTTCATATGACATTCGTTTAACGAAACGAAGTACTTTGTAGCGTTCGTATAATTATACGATCCCTAATTACCAACCAAAAAAAGAAGTTAAATGAAGCACTTGAGCATCAAGAACCCAATCTTGTGTGCAAAAGAAATAGCCGCTAAAAGTATTTACATTTTCTTGGAAGTTATTTAAAGATTGGTGAGTTGCTATGCTGAATTCCGATTAGTTGTAAATACAGATAAATTTGAAATAACATCAGTAAAACAACAAAAAACTTTTTGGAAAAAAGACAGAAAGTTAGAAAAATGTTGTTACCATCCAAAAAAATGCGAGATTTTTTTTATAAAATATTAGATTAGTAATTTTTTCTGCAGTTTACGAGGTGCACCATTCTTAATTCAGGTTATTGAAAATCTTGATTGCATGCAGTGATATATACACAATTAGATTATTAAATTACACATTAGATTGTGTATCCACAGAAATTTTAAATTTTGTCACGCTTTCATAACATTAGATTGGTCCAACTCGTTCAATTATATAATTGAACGGTTTAACCAACTGTTTTGATGATTGTTCTAAAATCATCAAAACGTGATTGTATGGAACTTAAACAACACCATATTTTGTTCAATGTAAACTTTTTGATAAAAAAAATTGAGAAAAAATCATCTTAATATTCCCAGATCAAAAATCTTTGTTAACCAAAACTCGTTTAACAACATATAGCAAACTCCAAAATTACTTTTTAACAGACATTTCATTTTTTTAATTGTTGCAGTTACTAATAAAACTGTAAGTACTGAGCTACAACCCTCTTCACTTTTGTTCCATGTATCACCTGTGAAATTCAGTATATTTTGCAATTTCGATTAATTAAACCGTGTACCACCGTCTAAATGCATACACTCCTTTTTTGTAAGCATAATACCTAAGCCCAGATTCTTACAGTATATAAGCATTGCAAGGAATACTGTTATTCTTGGGGCTAAACTATGTACAAACACAGAACCTGTAACTAGAACAACGAAATAGCGTAGCAGATTTTTTTGGACATTTCTAAATTTTACACACACCTGACATTGTAGAGAGTAGGCAGCTACATTTTAGGTGACAAAATGTTAGAATTGTAAATATTAATTTTATTTATAATTTAAGTAAACTCAGATATTAATTTTCAAGACGTTGCGAGGATTGAATTAGCAATCCACAATTTGCAAATGAAACACACTCCATTATCCTAAACTGTGAATCATTCGATCCCTTAGGTGTGGAGTAAATCTTTTAAATTTTTTTTTTGCTTGTTTTGTCACCTTTTATAAATCCGAAATAGATTTTTCTAGCAAATTACATGTTCCTTGGAAAGTTTGTTTAAACTCAAAGATTCTTTGTGTCAATTGCAATTAGAGATTTGATATTACTACATCAAAATCATAAAGATTTAATTTATTGCAGTGACTGGTACTAATTTAAGGTGGTAGTCAAATAGCATCAAGATTTATGCGTGTTGGTATCATTTTACTGATAAGTACTGTGGCACCCATTGTAAACAATAAACATTGCTTTTCTAGGAGTCATATTTGAAAATTATTTGCGTGGGCGTAAAAGAGCTATCTGGTAAGCCGAAGACTTTTACATGTTTTTGACCCAGCAAGTTTTTTTTCGATCGTGCAATTTTTGTAACGATTTTTTGCCAGGTTGAGTGTATCCAACGACTTGAGATTTGATGCCATTCGTGATTTAAGAGATATTGGTTGTCATGCAAAAGTTCATGCTTTGAACAAGGTCAGTTGTGCAGTTCTTGATGTGTTTACTACTTTTAAAAGATCTTCAACAAAAACAATTTTTTACTTGTGTTAATTAAATCTTCTTAGTTCAAGTATGATGATAAAATAACTTCAAAGGCAAATGGCAAGTTTAAGAAGGGCTGCATCTTTTCCACATATTCAGCTTTAATCGGCGAAACCAGTGGTAAAGCCCGATTTAAAAGTCGTTTGGACCAACTCCTACATTGGTGTGGAAAGGACTTTGATGGAGTTGTATCTTTTTTAGGTCTTGTTGTTGGATTATATTTAATTTCTTATCGGATTTTTTGCTAGATTTGAATCTTCTTGTTCAACAAATTTTATCAACAAAATCTAAAAACTTTGAAAGTTTCAATTTCTATCAGAAAAAGGAGTGGAAATATTGTATTCTTGTTAATTATTTGACTGCATAGCAACACAAACACTTTCATAGTTATGGGGGTAAAATGACCTGACCTGACTAGGTTTTATCATCCACCAAAAGAAATTTCAAAATGTGAAGTTTTTTGATGTATTTGTCAGTCATCTCTGTAAATATGAAATTATTTCAGATTTGTTTTTACTATGTTTCAGATTTCTTTTAGATAAATATGACATTAAATATTAAGCCGGAACATCACTGTACTTCACTATTTAATCTGTATTTCGTTACGTAAAATTTTTTTTAAATAACGCCTGAGCAAGCATCTTTGTGTTTCAAGCTACTGAAAAGCTTCCATAGCTGTTCTAATCCCCACACTATTTTGTTAAAAAATTTAGGATGCAGGAAAAACTGATAGATTTAAAAACTAACTGGTATGACAAACAATACAAAAAATGATTAATCTGTGACTTTTCATTCGAGGAAATTTTGAAAAAAAATATTGTATTGGAAATAAACAAATGCAAATTAACATTAATTTATAATCATTGTGTCACATTGAAGTCTAAAATGTGGATGGCCAACATTGTAACTATAGACAAGGTAACTTCCATTTGATCTGCAGTTATAGTTAGTTTTACACCAATCAAAACAGTGACTTGACAGGTATCACTAATCATCTCTGCAAATAATTAAAAAAAATCTGGTTGTTTTCTCTCCTTCAAATATTTGTCACAGTTTCATCGAGTTTTGATAATACAAAAATTTAACTTAACTAATTTAAGATAATATTAGATGAATGTCATAAAGCAAAAAATCTGATGCCTGTTGGTTCTTCAAAACCGACAAAAACTGGATTAACTGTTCTAATGCTACAAGACCAGTTGCCAAAAGCTCGCGTGGTATATTGTTCTGCTACAGGTGACTGCTTTTTGTATGTAACATCTTCAAATTATTTAACCAGGAAGCTGTGCAAAATAACTCTTTCATGGAAATAAGATATAACAAAAAGTTAAGTAACACTAAAATAAAATCATTGGCATTGATTAAGAATATAAACATTCCTCATTTTGAAAATTGTATTATTTACACAATAGCTGTCATTATTTGATTATGCTCTTATTCAGGTGCTTCTGAGCCCAAAAATATGGCATACATGAACAGACTTGGCCTATGGGGTCAAGGAACCGCCTTCCGTGACTTTGCAGGTTTTCTCCAGTCTGTTGAAAAACGGTAAGAGCTTTAAAGGGAACCTGAGGTATAAAATGATGTTGGACTTATATTATAGAGCTTAAAAAGTTGGTTAACAAGTCCTTTTAAATTTTTTAAAAAGCTCTTTTCGTTCTCAAGATATTCGCATTTAAAGAAAATACTAAGAGGTCTGGGACAAGCAAACGAGTGTCATTTCAGCGAAAAATTTTGTTATTCAATTGACCTTTAAAATAACTATGCATTGATAAAGTTTGAATGCAAATCTCTCAACATGTCTAAAATTACTGATGACAGAAAATTTGCTATTACTTAAATATGACATCATAATTTATGAAGCATAATTAAATTTGAAATTCTTTAGATGCGAACATCTTGAGAACGAAAAGAGCTTTTTAAAAAATTTAAAAAGACTTGTGAACTAACTTTTTAAACTCTATAATATAAGGCCAACATCATTTTATACCTTGAGTTCCCTTTAATTCATTCATCTTTATTTAAAGTCAAAATAATTTAACATTTTTTTGATAATTAGTTTAAATGAATAACCAATAAAATTCGATTGAATACGCTTGCATTATAAATACAAAACCTTGGATGTAGCATATGTAGTGTTTTGATTATTTAGCTTCAATTGCATACTTATCATCTTGTATTTTTAGTGGTGTTGGTGCAATGGAGATGGTAGCAATGGACATGAAGGTATGTGGCAATGAGTTGTTTTGTGGTTGTGAGAAAGTTGGTAACTATAAAACTGTATTGGTGACTGTAGTTTTGATTTTGTGTTTAGCTTCGTGGCATGTATATTGCTCGTCAACTGAGTTTTGTTGGTGTCACATTCGATATCAAAGAAGTTAAATTATGTTCATCGTTTATTGAGATGTATGATGCATCTGTAAAGCTAGTAAGTTTATTTTGTATAAACACTCCCTGCGTGAGCAACGTCTTCAATTAGTATCTGGGTGGATGTGACGTCTGAGAAATAACAGACACAGGGGTAATGACATTTGGCATCAATGATATACATAAATAGTCTTCCTAATTCCTGAAGCAAAATTTTTCCACAATGAGAATTAAAACAGCAAACAGCTGGTGTATAGTTTGTTCTATAAGAAAATAAAAAAATATTTCAGCTCAATATTTTATTTTTAAAAAAATGTTGTGTCTTGGTGTTTACTTGAGCGAAAACAGTTTAAAGGGAAACCGAGGTATAAAATGATGTTGGACTTTTATATTATAGAGCTTAGAAAGTTGGTTAACAAGTCTCCTTAAAAAATTTAAAAAAAGGTTTTTTTATTCTCAAAATATTCACATTTAAAGAATTTCAGATTTAATTATACTGCATAAATTATGATGTCATATTTAAGTAAAAGCAAATTTTGAAATTTTCTATCATCAGTAATTTCAGACTTATTAAGTGATAGGCATTCAAACTTTATCAATGCATAGATTTTATAAAGGTGAATTGATTAACATAAATTTTTTTGACAAAATGACACTCGTTTGCTCTTCCAGCCCTCTTAATTTTTTATGACCCCATAACTTGGTGCATGTTGGTTAGCAATCTAAACTTTTGGCATTTTAGTAGAAACTATTAACACAAAGTATAAGTACTATGACTGTATTTTCAGTGGCTTGATGCTCGAACTAAATTTGAAGAGGCAGCTAATTTAGTTGGGTTGGATGGAAAGGGAAGAAAGACTATGTGGGGACAATTTTGGTCAGCCCATCAGGTATTGAAACTTGATTGATTTTTATGCTTCTGTCTAGAGATAACACAACCAAAAATTGACGTTATACCTATGTTCACGTTTTCTCGTAATATTCTTTTTCAGCGTTTCTTCAAATACTTGTGCATAGCAGCTAAAGTCGGAAAGGCTGTGCTCATTGCTAAAGAGGCAATTGAAACAGGAAAGGTAGAGTAAGATTGCTCTACTTATTTTTAGCATTTTAACTTGTGGTTACTGACTGTTTGCATTTCTTTTAGTGTGTAATCTTTGGTTTGCAATCCACTGGTGAAGCTAGAACTCTAGATCAAATTGATGAATTAGGGGGTGAATTAAACGACTTCATTTCCACGACAAAGTATGCAAAGTTTGGATTTTTCTGATTTTCCAAGATGTGCCTCCCACCCAACCGCTATTTTTATTTTACAGATATCATTTTTTTTGTTCTGTAGTAGTCAAACATTGTTAAACTGAATGTTTGTTTTTTCAGAGGGGTGTTTAGCACTTTGGTTGAAAAGCACTTTCCCACAACTGAAAGTGTTAACAGTTGTTACAATACAGAAGTTGATGAAAGAAAGAGAAAACGTGGTGTGTTATTTATGATAGTGTTTCTATAGAAATTTAAACAAATGCGAAAATTATATATTCATTTTTAAACTACAATCCTTGTTATAATCTTTTTGAAAAATGGCAGTTCTTCGGCAATTACTCAAAACTCCTGACTTGGGCAGGTGTGTATGGTGGGTGAAGAACATTGAAAATGTGCTAGCTACAATGTCTGCATTTTGAAACGATTAGCCCAATGACCCGCAAAGCTCCAGACAATTGAGAAAACAGTCCATGCTGATGTCAGCAAGAATTATCATAGTTTTCAGATCTAACGAAACAACCTAAGAGCTTAAGTCTGTTGTGAACATTGACAAGTTCATTGCTTGTGGGTATGATCTTTGAAATGCAGCATTTATTACAATAATTGTTTGAACAAGAATTGTAGTTAACCATCTTTAGGAATATATCAGCAAGTTCAATAAGGATGGACATGCAGTAGTGTTCTGTAGTTATACATATTCAAGTTAACATGATTTCGATTTTGAGTGATGTCCTTTTACAGATTGGCGCAAACCATTAAGAAAATCATCCAAACGGAGGAAAGCAGTGAATGGAGATGTTGAATTCATGACATCTGGTATAAGTTCTTATTCTTGTTGAATCGTTTCAATGTATTTTTTGCATGTGTCAGTTCTGATTCAAAAATCTTTATTTATTTATTATATCAAAAAGAATTAGAAAATATTTTTAATTATTGTCTTGCTTACATGGATTTAGAAATTTTCATACGTTTTCCCAAAACATTTTCAGAAGAAAATGTGACCTAGTTCCAATCAGTGGTGAAGAAGAGCCAACTGTTGGAATGGAATCCTCATCAATGTTGAACTTTTGCTACTTGATTTATCAAAATAATTTATTTTTTTGTGCATATCCACTTTTTTTATCATCATTTTAAAAATTGGGTTTAGTACAAATCGTGTTTGTGGTATGATGAATTAGATTAGGTTAACCCTATACTTCATAAATATAAAATAAAAATAAGGAGAGATATTCAGCAGGCTTATTACTTCCCCTTTAAGTAACTAAACATTCAGGAAAGATATGATCGAATAAATTTTTGGTAGTGTTTGAGATAAAAAGAGAAATCTCTTGTAGGCTGGGTTTAAGATTTATATACCAGTCCTAATGGCACATTTTATTTTTTTCTAAATGTGAAATTCTAGATTTCACCATTTTGTTTGTTAAAATTTTTTTTATTGTTGTAAGACCGTTGCAAGAAGTAACGTGGAAAAACAGTTTTTTTACCACAAACAAAATGTGATAACTGATTCTAATTTTTTTTTGACCAATAATTATTTTATTGAATTTGTGCGAGAAAATGGTCATAAAAACCCTTTTCCTCAAGGTATTACAATGCTTATTAAAAGAAAAGAAACAAAAGAAAAGCGTACTTCACATTTCTAGATTTTGCAAGACTTCTTTGTTTTTAGATAGCTCTAGTGAAAGTGAAAATGAAAGTGCGAATGATTCAAATAAAGATACCGTTGATTCAACACAATCAGAGAAAGACAGTGATGTGGAAAGCGAAAGTGAAGAAAAGGATCCATTTGCTGATACTTCTTCTGGATCTGATGACGAAGGTGAGGACACTTCGGAAATTTAAGGAAAAGCTTGTATGTCCATTGTGAATTTATGTCATTGCCAACTATTCCTGACTTCAAACTTGCTCAATTTCACCTGTTTATAGATGCTTGGCTGCGGGCAGCTGACAACAAAAAAGCGAAAAAAGAAGAAAAAATCAGTAAACTGAAGCTAAAAAGGGTGGGGACGTCTGTTGATTCAAGCATGAACGCACTTGCTGCAGCTGGATTCAACCTTGGTAGACAATATTCATGGACGAATACATCACTATCCGGCACGGGTAAGTAAAAACAGAACTGTTTAATTAAACTATATATGCTGCTTCTGTTGTTCCATTCATGCAAATGAATTGTCTTAAAATGATGCAGTGACAATAAAGACTTTACTTTCCACCTCGCCCGTAAAAAAGGGACCTCACTCAGATACACGATATTGTTAATTTGTTTATTTTCTAGCATCCACAGAGAACATGAAGAGCAATCGATCAGATAAAGTTGTTGCTCCACAGGATTTGTCTCAGCAAATTTCCAATTTGAAACGTTCCCAATCGATGAAGTTTGAAACCAAGTCGCAGCAGTGTCGACAAATGAAACAAAGCCTTTTGGATCAGTTGGAAATCATTGCACCGTATTTACCGCCAAACACTTTAGATGAACTAATCGATGAATTAGGCGGACCTGAATATGTCGCTGAGGTTAGCAGATATGTTTTTACGGTATTTAAAAAAGAATAAAGCATGATTTACACTTGCTCTTTTTCAGTATGTCCTCAGCTAAAATCTCCTAAATAACTTAAACAAACGGGAACCCTCCTAAAATCTCCTAAAAGACCTAAAATTTGGACTCAAAATATTGATTCATCCTAACATGTCCTAATATTGTTTTATGGTAACATCTGTAATTTTTTTCAAATGGCAGCTTTTTGTAATTACGTTTTATGTGACCAAAAAAATTAACATGTTTGTCAAGCAACTGATGACTTCATCAGTTAAGGCTTGAGTTAGTAACTTCATTTCCTCCTAAAATTTTATTACGAACGAACTTCTAAATCTGTTTTCAGTGATATGTTCGGGCAAGATGCGTCGTCATAAGTTGACTGCACATTTCTCTGTTGTTTCCTCTGTTAAAGAAATTCTTGTCCCTGACCTAATAAATCACTTTAAAACAGATTTCAGTGGATGTGCTTTTTCACTAGTTAGCAAACTGTATTCCTCCTTCTACTTTTTTTAATTTGAAATCTACTGGCAGGACTTTTAAGTTGTTTCTATTGAAGGCTTCTGCATGCATTCATTTTGCCCCAAATTAAGAATTACGCAAGTTAATTAATTTTAGATGACAGGCAGAAAAGGTCGTGTCGTCGCCAAAAGCGACGGTTCTTTTGCCTATGAACCAAGAAGCAAAGACGACGTTCCGTTAGAAGTTTTAAATGTTGAGGAGAAAAAAAGATTTATGAGAGGGGAAAAGGTATGACTATGGTTGTTTTTGGTAGTATTAGACATTTTGGCTTCACGACAATACATAAACAGCGATATATCGTTGTTAATGTTACGAATAACTCAGTTTAGTACTTGTTTGTCTTAGCTTGTTGCAGTGATATCTGAGGCTGCCAGTTCTGGCATATCTTTGCAAGCAGATCGTAGGGAACAAGTAGGTTACCTTACCATAATCTTATGTGTAATATTGCTGAGTAATCCTATTGATATAGAATTGAATCAGTATTGTTATTTTTTTAGAATCAAAGACGAAGGGTACACATAACTTTGGAACTACCATGGAGTGCGGACAAAGCTATTCAACAATTCGGTAAGCCTGTGTCTATGTTAGAGTATAAACAACTTTGAAATGTTTTTAAATTTTACGACACGTAGTTAGCAACATTGTTTTTTTGTATTTTTTTAGGTCGAAGCCACAGATCAAATCAAGTATCTGCACCGGAATATTTATTCCTTATATCGGAATTGGCTGGTGAGCAAAGATTTGCGTGTATTGTGGCAAAAAGATTGGAGAGTCTGGTAAATTGCATTTGCCTTGCATTTGCATTTATATTTTGCGGTCGGTCTATTTATGTATTTTAGGTTATAGAGAAGAGGTGTTGTAAAGGATGTTTCCTGAAATGTCATAAAATTTAACATTGCTATTGTTAGGGAGCCTTGACGCATGGTGATCGAAGAGCAACAGAGTCACGTGATCTCAGCCGTTATAATTTCGATACGAAGGTATGTATATTACTTGACCGCTTGTTTACAGTGATAAAGAATCATATTGATGGAGTTGTCAATTTTCTGTTTAGTATGGACGTCAAGCACTAGATGTTGTTTTTAAGTCTGTTATTGGCCATGAAAAACCTTTGGTAAATCCGGACCCAACTACGTATAAAGGCGTCTTCATGGAAGGTTCGTTTGTAGCCATAAACCCCATCTTATTCCAGCTTATTCCAGCTAAGTCAACGTGCCTCACCATTGATTTGTTTTTTTGTTCACCATGCTAAGTTGAGGTTACATTGAATAAAGCGTTATCATGGAGATATCTATAAAAATAAAAACATCTGTTTGTCCATCTTTTGTTACAACATTGTTCTCTTTCATATTTTTCTCTTCGCTCTGCGCAGATGTCAAAAAAAGTTTGATTGGCATTGGACTGGTGCAAAAAGATGACAGGACAGGTGTTTATTCAATAGCTGACAAAGGTATGACATATGAGTCACTTGTCGTTACTCTGGTTTACTTCTCTTTAGGACAAAGTATGTCCGAGGGGTTGTATTTAGATGAAAACGGAAAATGAATCGCGCTATTCTCTTTTTTTTTTAGATTACACGAATATCTCTCGATTTCTAAACAGAATATTAGGTTTGACTGTAGCTCTTCAAAATGCTTTGTTTTCGTACTTTACTGAAACGCTGGCTGCTGTAATTAAAGAAGCTAAACGGTCTGGAAGATGGGACGAAGGGATTGTAGGTTAGTAATTGTTTAAAAAATAGTTCCTTTTTATACGCAGTTGTATGTTTATTTATAACGTATTTTGTTCTCATAGATCTTGGCTCTCAAGGAGAATCTGTGGTGCAGAGTGAAGTTAAAACATTTTTGTGTCCATCCACTTGTGGTCAAGTAACGACAGAACTAAGAACGGTAATTTAAAATTACTTTGATATTCATCCGCTATTTTAAATTACCTACAGTGCTGATAAGGTCAGGTTGCAAATTAAAGCACCGTATTAGGATTGCAGTTTTACCTTGTCTTAACTCATTTGTGTTTTAAATTTTGTTAGGTAAGCGTCGAACGCGGACTTTCTTTCAGCAAGGCTGTTGATATGGCCAGACAATGCCAGGATCCAAATGAAGGTTTTTATCTTTCTTCGCAGGTATGTATCTTTTTATTTTTTCGTTTCATTCCGTAATTCCAGCGAAATGGTAACGTGTTAAAACGGGTAAAATTTCGTATTTCCGTGCAATAGTTCAAAATACTAGTATATGGTTTTTATGAGCGACGGTCATGGACTGGTAAGGATTTTAAGGGATGAACCTATGAAGCAATTTTGTCAAAGAATACCTTGTATAAGAAAAAGTTTTTGGGGGAGAATTCCATCCGGAATTCATCTGGAAGTAAAAATAAAAATGTATATCTGTTAACAAGAATTAAAAAAGTAATTCTCTATTATAGCTTAAACTATAAAAACGTTTGCTTTGTTTTCCAGCTTCGCAATGGAAAAAAGACCGCGGTTCTGATATTGAGACAAAGTTCCGTGAAAAAAAGTAATTTTTACACTTACTCGGTGTACCGGCCGAACATCGGTCTTGTGCAAAAAGCTGAAACGATAAAAGAAATCCGGAAGAAATATGAGAAGGTAAGTATATAGTTTTTAAAACCTTTTTAACTTTTTAAAAGCGCACTGGCATGAGAAGGTCATCGCATCAATAAGTTTAAACTAATCTTCTTCTTTTTTTAGGCAACGGCAAGTGATGTTGAACTAAATTGGAAGGAACAGTACGACTATTCTGAAAGCAACTGTTCTCACGCATTTTGGTGAGTTCATTTCTCTCGAGGAAAATGTAGAAATTTAATAGGGATACGTGACAACTTGTACAGATTTTAAAGGGAGGGTTACACGATTTGAAGTAAGCGACAAGTCGTGTCGTGTATCTGGTCCTTAGGAAGTGTAAATTAAATGTAATCTAATTTGTCATTTTTACATTCAAGCACTTGATCTTCGAGTTCGACTTCTTCGATGTGCCTTTTCCTAACACAAACCGTTTTTTTCGTTTAGGCGTGGATACTGCAAAAGGAAACTCGTGGGCCTTTCCTGTGAGGTCGGTGCTCGCAAGAAAACCTGTCATATTTTGTGCGGTTCGGTTTTGAGCGTGTGGTCGAAGGTGGAAACCATCCTATCTTGTCAGCCAGGGCCGCACTCAAAAATGCAAATCATTCGATCCAAACTTGACAACGGCCTAAAGTTAGTAGGTGTGTATTCCCTAATTAGCATAGTTACGTAAAACAACTTCAAGGATATGTCTTAATATGTTACAGCAGAAATCCTTTCAAATCCAAGGCTCAATAGAGTTATTCTTTTGTTTTCCATTTTTAGGCTTGCTTATCCCAAGTAATTGTATCGATGCTTTGGTGCGAGTTTTATCTGCCGACGACACAATCGAACAACAATTCTAGCAATGGCTGATTACGCCTTATACGAAATGTAAATAAATTCAATATACCGTTTTGCTAGCTAATTCTTCTTTGTTGATATTTTTGTTCTTTCTCGCAAATACACTTTTTTATGGCAGTGAAGAGGAAGTTTTAACGCATTGTTTAAAACGCGAATATCGCTTGTTGTTAGTTGGGTTTTACTTTGAAAATAATTATATCTTTTTTTGTTTATAAAAAAAGGTGATATGAAGTGAAGAATGTAGATTATTTATATTTCAAATGAAAAAGAAAACTTTAAAGACAACTGTTGTTCACTTGCTTCGGGATTTTTTGCAGGCTGCCCACACCTAAAATCTTCTAAATAATTTGAAATCTGGACTTACATTAATTCTTCCTAAAATCTTCTGAATTTGTGTCTCTAATATATTTTTTTCAAATAGTCACTTATTACTTTTTGTGGCATAAAATGAAGCATATGTTTATCTTGCAATAGTACTGATGAATTATATTTACATGATTACTGATTCGGAATGAACATTATCTTGAAACAAGGAAAGGGTTAATTATTAGTAACTTCATTTCCTCCTAAATATTGAGATGGCATGGTTTCCATACGTTTTTTATTGTTTTCTGAAATTTGGCACAACCTTAAACTCTACTAAAATCTAAAATTACGAAGTTTTAAACCTGTTGAAACCCTGGTTTGGCTACCTCATCCGATGAGTTCCGCTTAAACTACATGTTGAAAGACTAAACGGAGTTTCCACTCCTCAAATCTACGAATTGAAACCCTCCTCAAGACTAAAACCCTCTGCAAGACAATATTTTATTTAGTTCCCAATTCCAATGATATTTTTTTGCTCATATTTAAAGTTCTAAAAAAACTAAAAATATCCTCCTCAATTCTCACATCTCAATCCTCGTCCCGAATGCTAGTTTTATCACTTAATTAATGTATCAGTTAAATTTTCGGGACAGGCATAATTTGCAGGCTAAACCGTTATTTTTTTTCTTACGTTTTTATTCTTAGATATCAATACCGAAAAGATCTCCTGACTTTAGAACGGTAGAAAATTCCCCTAAACTAAAAAGCTCTAATATTTAATACTTCTTGTACGTCTGACTGTCACGCAAAATGGTATCCCAAGTAGCGAGACGCTCGCAATACGGTAAAAAGGACAACCCGTGGAAAAATCCACGGCATACCGACTAGTTCTCTCTAATTAACGGCCACTCAAAAAGGGAGGGACACCTCTGATTAACGGACATATTTTTTTACAACGGCTGAATTCTAGTCAAACTTTTATTGAAAACTTTCTAAAAAACGGACAAGGAATAAGCGGACACTCTAAAAGACGGACACCTCTAATTAACGTACAGATTTCATTATACCGGAAGTATTCTGGTCAAAGCCTCATAAAAAATTTTTCTAAAAAGCGGACAAGAAATAAGCGGACACTCCAATTAACGGACACATTTTTTTCATTCGGTTTAGCTTCAGGTGCCCACCAAAGATGCAACTTCTTTTTAAATTGTTTTCTCGAAAAAAAAATGAACGAAGAATATTTTTTTACTAGGATTCTGATTGTCGTTCATATTTTAATCATTTCAAAATAGTACTATATACTATTTACGAACCTCGTCCCCAGGGCTTCTTTTTTCTTTCTGACAATCTCGGAATTTTAATTTAATATGGGCGTAGTTATATGAATGCTTTTGTATTTTTTCTCTAACCTTACCTTACCTTTGATACCTTTGATAATCTTTCAGCTCATCTAAGCTTCGTCTTTCGTCGGGGACGCCGGCGACTTCTTCTGCTACAACATTTGATCTGAAATGAAGGTCAGGGAGAGTAGGAGTATCTATTCTTAGCTGGCTATTTGTGTCATATGTTCTATTGATTTGATGATCTGGCAGTGAGGGTTCTTCAAAAACATGGATTAAGAACTTGTCAAGATGATTTTTGAAAGCGGAAACTGGTACTCCAGGAAGGTCCCGCAAATGTCTCGGAAGAGCGTTGAATAACCTTGGACCAATACTTAAACTCCCATACATTTTAGTTTGGAGGGATTTAGGTATGTTGGTTAGAACTGGAGGTAAGGTGCACAATCGACCACGTCTAGGAAAGGTATAGTGAGAGATAGCAGTACGATTAATGTCACTGAAATTTGGTACTTAATTCTCTAGAATCTTCCATATGTATATTATTTGCGACGCTGAAGCGAACATAGCTTGTTACTGTTGAGGCACTTCCAGTATTTTTGGTTTCTTGAACCATCCATTTTACGAAGAAAACTCCACTATACTGCTTTGAGGGATGTAATTTCACCTTGTTTCTAAGGACTCCATAGTTCAGTAACACCAATGACTTCCAGAGTTTTAATCATAATAGGCGTGTTTGGAAAACTCGAAGAATCCATGAAGATTGCAATCATGCAGAAGTGGTTACTTGGCTGATGTGACTCTTAAATGTGGCATCATTAGATAGAAGAACTCCAAGATCTTTGATGGTAGATTTTTCTTCAATTTGAGATCCATTTGAAGCGAGATATGGTATGTTGAAATCAAGTTTGTGTTGACTGAATTGTATGAGTTCGAAAATTTTTCTTCATTGAAGGACATATTGTTTTCTTTAGCCCAATTATAGATTGTATTTAGATCTTCCTGAAACTTAGTAATGTCGCTTAGGTCTTTGACTTTCTTCGAGAGATGTGTGTCGTCCTCGAAACTTCTTAGGATGGAGTTGAAAATATCCTTGTCAATGTCTCCAATAAGAACAAGGAATAGGAGAAGCCCAAGCACACTTTCTTGTGGGACACCAGATTTAACTAATGTCGAGTCTGAGTGAATGCGGTTAACAATGACTTTTTGAGTTCTATCAGTAAGGAAAGATTTAATGAACTTTATTACCTTGCCAGTGAGACCAATTATTTTCAGTTTGGTTAGTAAGATGATGCCAAAGTCTACCTTGTCGAAGGCCTTGGTAAAGTCTAAATAGACAGTATCAACATTGAACCAATCAGATAGTAGGTTTAGTATGGTGTCATGGTGAGCCACAAGTTGACTTAGGCACGAGCGACCGCTCCGGAAGCCATGTTGTGAGTTGTTAAACAAGTTGTTGATGTCCATGAAATCTATTATCTTGTTTTGGACTACCTTCTCAAACACTTTGATTATGTGTGATGTGAGAGCAATGGGGCGATAGTTGGATGCAGATGTACGGCTACTTCCTTTGTGCTGTGGAGTGATGATAGCAGTCTTAAGAATGGGTGGAATTTTGCTTGTCTCAAGCATAGAGTAGCTTGTGGTGTGCGAGCTCGGGTCCGACAGGGGCGTCGCGGCACATGAAGGCACTTTTTTAAGAATGTTGTGAGTGGAGCTGAAATTGACGACTTGCATTTGAGCAGGAGGATAGATGGGGAGTCATTTGGGTAAATACTCTATTTATATAAGGTTTCGACTGTGTACACACTTGTAATTATTTTCTCGGAAAATAAAGACTTAGATTAGCAGTAATTTTTTAAGCCAAATCTCGGGCATTAGTAACTCAGTTGCTTTTAAACGTGTTTCTCCTTCGAAGCATGCTAGGCCGGTGCAGTCCTGGTAAAGTAAGTTTTTGAAGCAGAAGGGATACAGAGTTTCTTGAAACAAATATGGTTTACAAGAATATCCAGACTGAAATTTCAGGTTAAAAGCAATAGGCCTGTTGTTTAAAACAGTGACAAATAAGAAGAATGACCAGCCTTGTTAAAAATGCGATATTCTTATAGTGTCTAAAGTTTACAATAGGCCCCTAGTAACTTGAACACCGGTTAACTCGAACTTTTATTAGCTCAAACCGTTTTTTACGGTCCCTTGGACATCTTAATACTTCCTTATAAAAACTACTCATTAACTCGAACCCCGGATAAATCGAACATTCGTTTTCTTAAACCATTTTTTGATAAGATAATTTCTTCGGATAACTCGAACTTTTTAGAAGTAGAAAGTAAATGTTCGAAAAATGAATACTGGTATGTAATGTAGCCAGAAATTTCGAAAAAGCTGATCTTAAATGGTTCTCTTTACAAAGGATCCACGCCCCTGAGTTTTTCCCAGAAGGAACCACTGCCAATGATATCGTCTCTGCTGATGATTCTGCCATCAACACCGAGCCAGTAATGACTGATGACGAGAAGACACAGATGATGATGCTTCAAAACCAATTCGCCCGCAATCCGGAGCCTGTCTTCACAAATACATCAACCTAATAAGTCGAGTTGTTGAACGAGAACTATCAGGAAGGTTAAGTCAAACCGACATACGAAATTTCTTTCAGTGAAAACTTACTATCATTTGTAAATTTTATAGAGTCTGAAGAGAAAATCGCCTTAACTCGAACTAATATCTCATTTTTGTCTAAGTTCAAATTAACGGGAGCTTCGCTTAAGTCAAACATTCGTTAAGTCGAACTGTTTTCCCTGGTCCTTTGGAGGTTCGAGTTACCGGGAGTTAACTGTAGTATCTAAAAGAGGCTCCACCATAGTTAGTGACTAACGAGCAAGAAAAATTTCAAATTTGAACTCTCTAGATTGACTCACTCCGAACCAAAGCGTAAACTTTATACAAGGTACAAAACTATGATCGCAATCAACCAACACAGAACATTTTCACGTGCGCAATTTAATTAATTAGAAAAGACCACTTCTTAGCAAAAAATTCCCCATGGGGAAATGTCGGATTCCAGAGGGACTTTTTGGGCCTGTCTGACCCTCTGCACCAACACAAAGTGAAAAGTTCTCTTTCGTTCTCTTTATCTGTCATAAATGCGCAGGTTATGTTTTGTTAACTCTTTATCCAAAGCCTAAGTCGTGTCATCTGACATGTGTATTCTATGTGATGTTTGGAAATCCCCATTTACTAAGGGGATTTAATATGTTCGTCTTGCGTGCTCTACGACTATGGTAGTGTTGTATGGTGGTGTGTTACTGTGTCTGTTATTAGCTAGAAGAAACATTTACCTAAAGATTCCGTTCTAAATATATTGTGCAGGTTTTAATTTTAGGTAAATTAAATTAAAGGTAGTAGTTTACCTAGCTAGCTAAGGTATAGCGTCTAGCTAATTTTTTATAAGAGGTTTCTCTTTCCCCTTGGTGGTGGTGATCAATAACAATATGATGGATGAGAATGGTACCATAGCATAGCCCCAGGGACTAACCCCAGTCATGTGAGGAAAATGGGGGATATGGCATATTGTGTGGGCCATTGGATGTTGCAGGGAGTTGCTGGGTAGAGCCGGACCCTCCTGGAAATATTAGACAGAATATATATTATCCCTCAGTATTTGTGAGGCTATATAGATGATTTCCCTTGAGATTATTTGTTTACTTTTCAGCTTTAAGCTCTTAGGCTCTGGCATCTGCTTCACCTTGCGTCCCCATTTTTTTCCCTGTCACGCAGATACCAGAGCTGAAATAGCTTACCGCTGAAAATGTAAACACAGGAATTTGTCGATAGTCATGTAAAATATGCACATCTCTATGTATATATGCGATGTACTATATATATAGTCTTTAATGTTGAAACTTTTTGACAAAAAAAAAATCCTCGCTCTTTCCAAGGACAAGGACAAGTGAGTTCCTGCTTGTCAGTCGATAATGCTGACCATTGTTCACGGTGCTTTGCAAGGGTGAGCCATTTCTTATTGAGGCAAAGGTTGTCAGAATGGCTTGTGATATGGTCTTGCAACTGTCTGTGAAAGAGGATCTGAGCAGGACTCAAATTTGGTATTGGTGTGCTGCGATGTTGAAGTATTGCATGAGCAGCGCAGTCGTTGTCTAAGGATTTGATCTGATGGTGTTTCTGAGGATGATACGTTTTGCAGCTTTCATGGCAAGTTTTGATTGAGGATATGCAGCAGACGATATGCAATGATGTATACCCCAGTTTTTCAAGAAGGCGGTAAATGCTGATGAAACAAATTGTGGTCCTCCGTTATTGGAAATTTCTTCTGGTACTCCGTAAGGCGGCGAAGATGTTGGATGAGCGACTTTGTGCTAATTGGGAAATGGTAGATGGTTAACCAGCAGCTGACGCGATCTACAATAACAAGGTAAGACTGCCCTGCATTTTCAAAGTAGTCAGCACAAATTTGTTAAAACGTCCATTCTGGTGGGGGTGTCTGAATCATTGGTTTCATTGGCTGACTTGGTGCAATTTGGTTACATGATTAACAAGTGAAGCGATAAGTACGTATACTAGCATTCATTCCAGGTCAATAAACAGTCTGGTTGGCCCAAGCTAACATACTGTTATACCCTTGATGAGCAGCATGAAGGCTGTTTAGTGTCTGCTGGTGAAGAGAGTGTTGAAACAGTCTTTGTTTTGTTTATGTGTTTTATGTGTAAAGTTATGTGTAAAGTTCATGTATCTGTTTTAATGTTTATGAGTGTACTGAGTCTCTATGTGTATAAAGGTTTTTGATTTATTATGTTTAGTTGTGTTCCTTAGGGACTGTTATGCATTAAGGCATGCTTAATGTCATTACCTTTGTTCTTTACATAATGGTAATGGCAAGATACAGTACAGTCTGAATGTAATCTACCGCGTACACGCTAATATCACACCTTTGCGTGGAGGACGGCAGTCGTTTGTCTTTTGTTATAATTAAATCCCTTAAGGGTTTTGCGAGTTTATATTTGCGTGTTAAAAAACAATGCGCTCGCGAAGAAATATCGGAGCAATTATATTTCTTGTAATAGCGAGATGCATTGTGTAAAATGTATTGATAAGCTATTCCCTTAAGTATTAGCGTGAAGTAATTAAATAATAAAAATCTTTCGCGAAGTTTTATAATACATTGCGCGAGAATGTATTGTTGATTTAATTACTTAAAAAGATTCCAGCGCGTTTAATTTAAGAAACATATGAGAAGCATTGTTCACAACTATTAAATGCCGCTTTTTGTTTTTAAACTTTTAAAATGCGATCTAAAAAAACATTTCTATCGCCGCTTTTCGTTTATAAACTTTTAAAATGCGATCTAAAAAAACATTTCTATCGCCGCTTTTCGTTTATAAACTTTTAAAATGCAATCTAAAAAAACATTTCTATCGCCGCTTTTCGTTTATAAACTTTTAAAATGCGATATCTAAAAAAACATTTCTATCGCCGCTTTTCGTTTATAAACTTTTAAAATGTGATCTAAAAGAGCATTTCTATCGGCGCTATTCGATTTCAAACTTTTAAAATGCCATCTAAAAAAACATTTCTATCGCCGCTTTACGTTTATAAACTTTTAAAATGTGATCTTAAAAAACATTTCTATCGCCGCTTTTCGTTTTTAAACTTTTAAAATGTGATCTTAAAAAACATTTCTATTGCCGCTTTTCGTTTTTAAACTTTTAAAATGCGATTTAAAAAAACATTTCTATCGCCGCTTTTAGTTTATAAACTTTTAAAATGCGATCTAAAAGAGCATTTCTATCGCCGCTATTCGATTTTAAACTTTTAAAATGCGATCTAAAAAAACATTTCTATCGCCGCTTTTCGTTTATAAACTTTTAAAATGCAATCTAAAAAAACATTTCTATCGCCGCTTTTCGTTTTTAAACTTTTAAAATGCGATTTAAAAAAACATTTCTATCGCCGCTTTTCGTTTATAAACTTTTAAAATGCGATCTAAAAGAGCATTTCTATCGCCGCTATTCGTTTTTAAACTTTTAAAATGCCATCTAAAAAAACATTTCTATCGCCGCTTTTCTTTTATAAACTTTTAAAATGCAATCTAAAAAAACATTTCTATCGCCGCTTTTCGTTTTTAAACTTTTAAAATGCCATCTAAAAAAACATTTCTATCGCCGCTTTTCGTTTATAAACTTTTAAAATGCGATCTAAAAAAACATCCTTTGTGGAGATAACTTTTATATTTAATTACTGCAATTAAAAATTTCAAAAGAGTTCGCGCAAAATAGATTGCTAAAATTGATCTTGCAACCTATTGTGATTTAAACAATCGATCGCGTGGGGTCATTGTTTATCAGCGAGGCAATTATTTTCCTAAAAAAACAAAAGCTATCGCGATGTTATTGTTCTGTGTAACTACTCATGCGAGTTTCGCGTACGCGGTAGATTACATTCAGACTGTACTGTATAGTGTCCATCTTCATACTTGGTCTCTTTTTCCATTAACTGCATGAATTTGCGATCTTCAAACGAAACTTCCTCGGAATCTGGCTCATTCACTTTCAAGTCAGCAAGTTTTGGCTCTGTAAAATCATGAAGATACATTTGATGCAGCATTTCTGCAATACCCGAGTCGTGTATACTTTCTTTTGCGACGAAGCTAGTTGCTGATGATGATACGCTTTCAATGTTACTAATAATAATGTTATGACAATTAATGCTTCTGGCGCTACCCTTTGACTGAATTGGTCCAACAACACACTAACCAAGCTTAGTTCTAACAGCATATGGTCCACCCATCATACTAGGGATCAATTCTAGTGGCTCCAGAGCTTTCACATAATTTGCACCAATTAAGAAGAGTTTTCGAAATTTCGTCTTCGATATCATGCAAATAATTCCAACTTGATATCTTTTTTGAAGTAATATTATCCTCAGAACTCATTGGGAGATCGTGCTTTGTGTACGACTTTGGTAACTTGATCCAACATTTTTCCAATTTTGGTATTGCTGTACAAACCTCCAAACCAGACACTACCGAGGATGAAAACGCCCGATCGCCGTTCATCGTTTTAACAGTCACTGAAGTTTTTGGAGCACGGCACAAACCAAACTTTCTTTTACAAAGGTCCCTTGACTGCAACAGTCCAGCATTGCAAAGGTTTGAATTTCTTTTCCAGTATATGTATGGCGGAGAATGACAGGTACAACACACATACTGGTGGCATTGTAATTATTTTCGAAGCCAGTAGCAAAAGATATTAAAGGTTTCTGCTCGTCTTCTTCCTTTTCCTTATTTGACTTCTTAAGTTTGAAAACATGGAGTCCAGTAGGGTGGTTGCCATCACAGGTTTTACAATTTCTGCGCTTAGAACAAATTCTAGCATAATGACTTTTACTAATTGGCTCATAACATCCATAACAAAGTCTTTTCTCTGATAACAACTTGCTACGATCATCAACTGATTTGGATAAGAATTTGTTACATTCGTCTGGATCATGGTTTCCATCACATATCTAGCATTGATTCTTATCAGATGATTTATATCCTGAAGTATTTTTATCTTTGGTACGAGTAAGATTCCATTTTAGCTTTCTTCTGTTGTTCGAGCAATTTCCATACATTTCAATTGCTTCACGCGAAAACATAGGGTCACAAACTAGTGTAGCCTCCTCGTCTATAAATCTTTCAAAATCTGCAAATACTGGTTCTTTCTCACATAAGAAGTTCAATTATAAAATGATCAGATGTCGATCTGAGGGTCGAAAAAGTGGTTAGGTCATGGATGAGATTTTGGTTATTGGTGAAAACCAGATCTTAAACATTCCCATCTTTGTGAGTAGGGGTATAGACAAGCTGTGTGAGGTTGAGGTCTGATTGAAAGGAAAGAGTCAAGTTTAATATCTTTTATCTTCGTCTAAGTGCTTGTTGTTACACATTAGGGCAGAGTTTTCAAGCATGCCAATGCTTGAAAACTCTGCCCTGGATGTGTGGATGTTTGGAAGATTGAAATCTCCTTCAATGAAGATATCTGGTACAATGCCGTGTTACTGTAGAAAGGAGGTTGCTAGGATTTAGTGAAGAGAGGTGTTTTCCTGTGAATTTCCTCTCATGGAAACATAGTTTGAGACTTTAAATTATTATTGAGTGTAGATTGATGCCTTTTGATTTATTTATAAATTCATTTAAAGTCCCAACAATGGGACGAAATTGACTCAAAATAATTTCTCTTCATCTTGCAGCCCTATCTTTTTTTCCTGTCAGGCAGATACCAGAGCTGAAAAAGTTTACCGCTGAAAAAGGAATTCATCAATAGTCATGTAAGATATGCACATCTCCATATATATATGCGATGCAGTATATATAGTCTGTAATGTTGAAACTTTTTTAAGAAAAAAAATCCTTGCTCTTTACCCCCCACTTGCTAGGATTCCCTTTTGTCAGAATTTTATTCAAAGCTTGCTAGAAACGAAGTTTGCTAGAAACGAAGTTTGTCAGAGGTCAGCTGCTTTTTGCTCCATGGTCGACCATTCATTTCTACCACTGTTCTGATCCAGGTGGGGGACAGGAATGAAAATGATATTTTTATTATAATATTTGTGCCAGAGTTGAAAAGATCCATTTAGCTGAAGAAATGGATGCATCTTATATCGATCTACCACAAAAATTAAATACAAGAAATGCTGCAACAAATGTTGAAACACAATGACAACAAATGTTTTATGTATGCAATACTATCAGTATTATTGTTTGATTGAAAACCTACCAAGAATCGTCTTTATCTCAAATAAATAGTCATGACAGCAGGAAATTTATATGTAGATGTTGTGTGAGATATTTTCAGTTAAACAATGGGTTCCAAAAACATACAGAGGCCTGAAAGGGATCAATGATATTGGGCACAGAAGAAAGATCAAAACCGAAATACAATGTATATATATACTACTAATAAAAAACTGCAAAACTCCCAACTAGAGCTCTTGTTTCTATTTTTTTCTCAGTTCAGTTTTGTAGGAGAACCTTTTCACACCTCAAAGGATCCTGACCAATTGCACGGAACACTCATCATCATCATCATCATTCTCGGCTTAACGTCCGTTTTCCATGCTAGCATGGGTTGGACGGGGTATATTAATGACCCTCTTCCAATCTGATCTAGACTGTGTTAGATCTAAACTCAACTTCCTCTGTATCAAGTCTGTCCTTATAACCTGCCAAGTATTTCTCAGTCTGCCTCTGGGCTTTGCCCCAGGAACTATCAAGTCTCTACACTTTCTTACCCAATTATCCTCCTCCATTCTTTCCAAGTGCCCCAGCCAATTCAATCTTCTTATCTGGATAACATCTTTAATTCTACGGATACTTAGCCTGCTTCTTAGCTCATCCGAACTCTTTTTGGCGTTACTCTCAGACTGGCGTTACACATCCACCTAACCATTTTCATATCATTCCTTTCTAAACGGTCAAGATCTTCCTGCTTCACTGCCCATGTCTCACTACCGTACAACATAACACTTCTTACACAGACCTCATACAACCTACCTTTTACCTCAATTGACAAGACTCTGCTAGTCAACAAAGGAAGTAACTGTCTGAACTTTTTCCAAGCAGAACCTATCCTGCAAGTAACACTTCTTCCAACACCCCCTTCACTGCCCAACATATCACCTAAGTAACAGAAGTTCTCAACTATCTCTAACGAGCCACTGTTGTACATCATTAAAGCTGGAAATACTTCATTCTCTATAATCTCACCTTTGCAACGCTTGCATACAAACTGAATGTCAGCTCTTAACCTTCCACCAATACTACTGCACTTCTTATGTACCCAATGCTTGCAAGTCTGACAAAAAATTGAGTTACTACCAACCCCTTTCCTGCAAACTCCACAAGGCCACTTTCCAACTACAAGGTCACACTTGGCTGCAATGCTACTAATCATGACTTTAGACTTTGCTGTGTTCACCCTTAGCCCTTTCTCTTCTAGTCCTTTCTTCCACTTCTCAAACTTTTCAACTAATTCTTCCATCGACTCTGCTATGAGAACCAAATCATCTGCATATAATAACTCCCATGGACAACCTGTTCTGAACTCCATTGACAGCGCTTCTAAGACTAGAACAAACAACAAAGGACTATAAGTACAGAACCCTGATGTACACCAACATTTACACTAAATTCATCACTAAGTGAATCTTTAATCCTGACACGACTTCTAGCATTGCTGTACATAGACTGTACCATCGTAACTAGCCACTCATCCACACCTAATTTTCTCATAGCCTACCAAATAACTTTACGTGGCACTCTATCAAAAGCTTTCTCTAAATCTACAAAGGCAAAATAGAGATTCTTTCTCTTTCCTAAATACTTTTCCTGAAGCTGTCGGAGTAAAAATATTGCATCTGTAGTGCCACGCCCTGGAACAAAACCAAATTGCATCTTATCTATATCAATTCTTTCTCTAAGTAACTTATCAATCACTCTTTCAATAACTTTCATTACTTGATCAACCAACTTCAAACCTCTATAGTTACCTCTTTCTAATGCATCACCCTTGCCCTTGAAACAATTCACTATTACACTCGACTGCCACTCACTCGGAATAGCACCATCCTTTATAATCTGATTAGCAAGACTTGTAATAAGCTCAACTCCAATATATCCAGATGCTTTTACCATCTCTGCAACAATACCTGATACTCCTGCAGCCTTGCCAATCTTCAATTTCCTAATAGCCTCCACTACCCATTCTGTCTTGATCTGCATCGCTGGCCCTTCCACAACATCATCATCAGACAAATTATCCTCATCCCAATCAAACTCAGTGTTAAGCAACCTCTGATAATAATTCTTCCAAGCTACCCTTTTCTCCTCCTCTGTGCTAGCCAAAACACCTTCATCATTACGTATACACTTCTCACCCACAACATCTTGATTAGTCTTCTTCATTTGCTTTGCTATCTTGAATACCTCATTGCGCTGGTCTTCCCTTCTTAACACATCTGCAAATCTGTTTCTCTCTGCTTCTGATTTTGACTTATACACTGCTGTATGAGCACGACGCTTAGCTTAGCTTAGCTGTGGCAGGGAATTCCCTATGTCCTGTTTTTAATAATATAAAACAACTGGTTAACTGAGACCAGGCTGAGACTAACCCTATAGTCATAACCCTAACCCTAATTCTCTTGAAGTACAACCAAATTTATTGAATAAACGAATGACCAACCAGATACTCCAATATATATAATGTACAAACATGAGTGCTTACTCTCTTTCAGCCTCTTAATAATACTTTTTCAATCTTCAATATAGTCTCCTCGTCAATCATCTTAACATAGTAATTTTGTGAAAATAAATTAAAATAAAAAGCCTTTTCTGTTGATTTTGAATATATTTTGGTATTGCCCAATAAACCTAAGTCAACAACCACAAAGAATTCCAGCTATATCTACCACTGATATTCAAATCCAACAACAGTTGTATCCTCTTGTATCCAACCTGTTATCAGCAATAACATCATCAACAATAATCGGAACCTTAAAACCTGCCAATTTCCACTATAAATAACCCAATAACTTCAAACAACTTATCACCGGGTTCCACCAAAAATACACAATCATCAGTCAACAACCACTTCCTTTCCAAATAAATCTTATTTCACCTCTTTTGCGGATGACACACACTTGCTTCAACAAATACTTGCCCTTAAAATTGAATTCTTTTTACGCCTGCAATAAAACTGCTGACTTGAGATGCATTTCAACTTATTTGCGTCGGCAATATTTTTTTGTAGTGAAATTTTTCAGCTGGCAAAAACTTTCGTCATTCACCTTTTATTGGGGCTGACCTCTCATAAATTCAAGATGTTAACAAATGGAAACGGAGTACAAGTCTCATTGACATACCTTCCCGATGGTGAACTTTGTTAAGTTAATAGTTCACTGCCAACTGGCTTTTTTTGTTTCCAGATGAACTCATTAGGTTAGCGCATCATTAAGTTGTATATCGCAGAAGTCGCCGGTGACATGCTTCAAAAATGCTTGTCACAGGCACAGTTCAACACGAAGCAAAACTGTGCAGGAGACTCAATTGTTAGAGTCTTTGCAGAACATCTCTCCCCCAAAATCGAGGGCAGGGCTGACTTATTGCCTGCTGTGTATTCTGGACTTCTTTTTTATACAATATACAATTTTTTCGATTATTATTACGAATCGAATGGCACCGCAGTATTTCTGTAGCTTGAATGATTTTAGTTAGTGATAACGGCCTAACTTACTGAAAATCGAATGTAATAATTCTTCAGTCGCAATGAGATGGAGTAGCTCAAACAATACCACAATTGTTGTTTTTTAAAAATTTTATAACAAAATTACGTGGGCAATTTTTTTGCTGACGTAACTACGGTATCTTTGTATTTTACGTCGGCAATTACGTCAGCAATGCCGAATGCCGACGCAAATTTTAAGGGTTGTAACAACACTGACTGTACCTTCATGATTCATGTCAACAATGTTATAGAAAAAACGATTGACTAGCTGGATCCTGGAGAGAACCAGTTGTAATGCTTACACTACGATCACTAGTTGTTCCCCATCTATTCCACTACCTCTTTCAGGTATTGGATCAGCACAAAAAGACACCGTTGAGGTAAACGCCGGTCCCATCTTCACCTTCAACGATTTAAAAGGTCTATTAAAAGATTCAGAAGGCGTATTAAAACCAAAATTCAATTTTTTCTAAACAGGACTAGTAGGCTAGAATATTATAACTGGTTATGATTTTGCTTGTCCATGTCATAGCAAGGTAATTACATTTCTCATTAAATAAACACAATCTACAATTTTTTGGGTATTATACACCTTTAAGTATCACAAAATTTATTCTGTGATATTACTTGAAAGAGGGTATATGTGAGACCCAAACATTGTTTACATTGTTGCTCTGTTTTTTATAATTTATGCATGCATTTAATATTTGTTTTGACACTAAGAGTAATGAACTCGTTGCTTTTTTATAATACTATTTAAAAAACTGACAAATTACTTTCAGACAGACAGTCAAGAATATTATGAGATGTTCTGTAATGATGTCTGTGCATTTTCTTTGAAGAATAATAACTTTTAAATATAGAGTTTATTATAGAAAATTATGTCTGAAGTGCAAGTGCCCAGTGATGCTGTGGATTGTAAAACTATAGAAGCAATGCCTAAAGAAACAGATCTTATTTCAGCAAATGTGAACCAAGAAAAAGTTGACTTTGATGATGTTGAGAAAAATGATGATAAAACCAATGTTACCTGTAGTGAGGAACAAAGTAATAATGCCGAAAAACTTTTGGATGAATATCATTATGTAAAGTCCGGTGAATATACGTCAGAAATGTTCAAAGTTGTTGTTCAAAACTTGCCTCAACGTATTTCTTATGGTGTAAGTTTACTTGATGTTTTTTTGTGCAAATAATGATGAAAATGGATATTAAAGTAATCTTGCAATCCTTTTAATATAAAATAACTTTTCACTTCATGTGGCATTTTTCTTTAGAGGTTTCGTCAAACTATTTTAAACATTCTGGGGTTTATACCAAAGAAAGTAAAATACAATCCAAGAAATAACTATGCATTCCTCGCTTTTAAGTATGTTATTGTTTCATTGTTTTGATTAATGAAAAGTTTTGTTCTGTTTTGGCTTTTAATGTTATTTTAAAACAAATATGTATATATAAATTTTCTTCATGTTTTTATTTGTGGTTTTATAATGTCATGCAAATTTTTTGTTTAGAGATGAGAGTGACAGACAAGTATGTATAAAACATTTTATCAAATACTGTTTATTGTAAGCGAGACAAACAACTGAAACACAAGGCTTTAAAAAGTTGTTTAACAAATTGTACTGAGGATATTTTTTAGTAATAAAAAATGCAGGTTTTTTTAATAAACATGCTTTAGGTCACTTTTAAAAGTTTTATTTACAAAACGTGCACTAAGCTCAATTTAATTTGCTTACTCAGAAATAGAAAGAAAATTTTTAAAGGAATCGTCATTATTTTGTTAGAAAGGAATGCAACTTTTGGATAATTACAAATGGAAGGAGAATACACTACACTGTAAAGTAAGTCCTATTTCTAAAGTTTGTTCCATATGCACAAAGTAGTCACAACAAAAAAACCTTTTAACCCTATTCGGTCCGGCGTTTTTCGAACATACTATGACCGGGGGCGGATTAACTTTTTATAGAGTTGTTCAAATTGAATCAAACTTGGTACGCTTATAGTACGTCATAAAAGGAACAAAATAGCAGCAATAAATTTTTGCTTGCGTCAGCACATTTTCTGTGATGTCATCAGAAGCTTGAAATTTGTTAAAAATGCCACTATCTGCTTAAAATTTAATTACTTTTGTTCCAGAGCGAATTTTTGCATTCTGTTTGAAGTTTCTGAAAGCTAAATAAAAGTTATTTAACATATTTTCCGGTTTTTACGTGGATCGCATAAAAAATTGCCAAAAATTGCCCGAAAATCCGTCTTTTTCCGATTTCCGGGTAAAATCCGAAAAAATCGGGAAATCGGATTAATCATGTGTCAAAATTATGCAAAATGATTCTTCTTAATAAAACAAAGTTGTGTTGCAAGTTTAAAGTTCTAAGGATAATCCTAACAGAAGTTATTAATTTTCCCCATTATAAGGATTTCATAGAGATTTTTAGGGGTAGTTTCGAGTAATGGTCAATATTAAAGCCTCTGAAGGGTATGGAACCTAAAAATTTGGCATGCAGGTGTCTAATAGATAAATATTGCAACTCAGTAAGTTTCATAGCCATATAACATAGCAATAAGGAGTTATTAAAAAAAAAACGTCAGGGGGGGCGGAATATTACAATATCAAAAAGTGAAAAAGAGCCCCAGGGGACGAGGTTGAAGTTTTAACTGTTTTTACATATATATATATTGATAGTAAAACACCCTTTGCCTTTTTGATATGAGAGGGTGGGTATCAAAAACAGTTCTATGGTGCAACCTCGTTCCCAGGACTGTTTTGCGTTTTATATTTCAGGGGTTGGGACTCTTGTGACTCAAAGTTGGTTGATTTTTGTGATTGCTTTTAAATGATGGATATCTCATTCTCTAGTGATATGAGATCTACAGGGTTGCACTGAGAATTGAGAATTTAGCACTAAGTTTTCAAATAAAATTGGAAAAATCTTTAATCTTCTCTTAAAATAACTTTATAATTCTTCTCTTGAGAATTATTTTTGGTCACGTTTGTATATTTAACAAGAGGATAACACAGACTGTCATAATACTTAAATTAGGAAGGAGAAGAAGAGGATGTAAAGTTGAAAAGTACTTGAAAAATACTTCAGTCCTTCTCAAATTTGGAAAAAAAGTGTTATTATTTTGTTGTATAGGAAGGTATCCTGAATTGTTTCATGCATCATAAGTTTTGCATGAAAGGATCTCTTTAATTGGGAATTTTTCTGTCATGATTATAGGATTTTTTCAAACCTAGAGCTAAACAAACAACAAGTCCTTTGAACCTCAGACATAAGCGTCTTAGCATCTGAATTATAGCAGCTCTTTCATTTGCAACTTTCTGTCTTTATTAGCCGCAATAATGTTCAATGGGTGAGTTAACACAGCATGTAAAATTAGAGTTTGAATTGGGAACAAAGCCTGATTCTCACACATTCAAACAGATAGAAAATAAAAACAACAGGCTGTGACAGTTGAATGAATGAATTGAATTAATTAACAACAGATTCTTATGCTGGGCGAAACTAAATCCAACAGAACATACAGTAAATCAAAAACTTTCAATAACTAACTTTTAACAAATACACAGCAGCAAACCTATTTTTAAAAAATGTGGTAGTTTTTAGGAAATTTTTCATTGGGTGTGGCTAAACACACTTCTCAGGGTGTGCTGTATCCGTTAATCTCTCATAATAGCTTAGCAAGCTGCCGGTGCTTGAATAGCATGCCTAACTACAGTGTGCGTGAGTGCATATTGTTGCATGCCTTGCGTAAAAAATCCCAAGTGTGTATTAGAAACATCATTTGTCAGTGAAATACACATCTGTTTATTGCACTCTTTGTATTTGTTCTTTATGAAATTTTAGAAAGCTGCTCCAGCAAAAGATCCTTTTGTAAGGGAAAATAAAAGAAAAGCTCAACAAAATCAAGGTGACGTTGAAATCACTTTTTTTTTGCAAGAAAGTCATGTAGAAACTGCTGCGTAATGTTATCATGTGATATAGTATGCTGTATTGTTTAATATTCTTCTTAAAGAATGTGAAAGTGGCTCTAAAAAATCTAAAGTATCCAAAGAAGATGATGGTCTTTCTCCGGAAGAAAGGTTGATTGCTTTTTTCGTTGTACAAAACCTTCCATCTAATGATCACTGTCTTTCTGTAATAAGAAAAAGAAAGTAACGAGAGTAGTGAAGCCAAGGGGTTTAACTGAGAAGAAAATTTAACATTCACAAGGATAATTTAACATAGATACGCGAAACAGAAATCTAGCAAACAGTTCCCTCACAAATAGGAGATAAGGGAACTTCTGACATTAGAATCATTATCTTGAAAAATAAGCTGAAATTATTAGACATTTAACAGCTTTTGAAATCAAAAAAAAGTATGCACAAATTTTTTAAAGTGTATCTATCTGCATTTTTTTTTCATATTTACATCTTGTTTTAAAAAGTATTTACCTTTTAGAGAATATTCCACTATTGGTTGCAAAGTTTAATTAAAGACTTTACTTCTACAATACATTTTATATATGGTTTTAAAATCCTGGTTGTTTTTGCAATATTTTTCCACGTTAATTTTGGTTTTTGACTGTTCATTTTGAATTCTGGGTGGCCACTACTACTACTACTGCCAGGGACAAGATATTAATTCAAGTGCAATGCTTGAACAATCTTTGTTTTCCTTGTTCGAAAAAGTGAGCTTTGGCAAAGCAAAGTTTTCCAAAGTGCAATGTTGCTTTTGCGTTGAATAAGAGCAAGTTACGGATATTTAGATCACATTGTTTTTTAGGATTTTACATGTTGTTTGTCCATATGCCAAATACACATATGAAGAACAGTTGGAGGTAAAATAGGACATGTTTACATATTTAGCTTTTACTAATAAAATTCTATGGCGGTGGATTTGGATGTGTGTTCAGCATTGTGGTGTCAATGAGATTTTATTTTTTTCAGATTTCTATTTAAGTTACTTAACCAAAAAAATTTCATATTTTGGAAACCATTTTTTATGAAAAAAACATGACTTGCTAGCCTCCACCGTACACTGTGTTTTTTAAAAAAAATATTTGTTTTTGTATTAGTTGAAAGAACGTGAGATGAACGACTGCATCAGCAACTTGACTTTCAAAATGCGAAGAGAAGCAAGGGTAATTAACCATTGGTGATTCTTATGCTCTTCTCGTTGGTGTTTTGTAAAAGTTGTTGAATTCTAAAAAGTTCAGACATTGGTGTTATCATCTTATACACCAACTTCAGCTGAGCAATTGTTCCTTAAAAAGAAATAAAATGTAATGATGTGAAACTATTGGCAGCATAATAATGGTGTGCATTAATCTGAAAAAGAGGGTTTCTTGGAATCTTCTACTTCCATAATCAAGGCATCTCTGGATAGTTGATAAATTTTTAATTTTTCATTCATTTGTATTATCATTTATATTATCGAGTCCACAGTGGTCAAAAACGAGTAGGACAAACAAAAATGTTCAAGCATGTGTAGAAAAGATTTGATTGGAATTAGAGGCTGGTTACACGTACCCGAAGTGAAAGTTATACCAAAGTGAAATTTCACTCCAGCGTGAAATTTTTTGGGTTACAGGTGCCGAATTGGAGCCCGAAGTGAGTTTCACTTTGCCTATCATGCCGAAGTGAACTAAAAAATGTGAACTTTGTTTCGAGTTTTCGGCACAAATTTTTTATAAACAACATGGACAACAAAAAAAGGTTGATTGTTATTTTGTCTTATTTAAGTAGCATTTTAACTTCCACACTCCTTTTGCTTCAACTCCATGGAGTGGTTTTGCTGAAAATTATGCAGCAGAAAATACACTTGGCAAACTTAACGAATGACGCAATTAGGTTGAGGGTAGCTATAATAATTATTTTCTTGCCAATTTTCGCTCATTCGACATTGTTAGTTTATCCAATCCTGTGTTCCAATCTAGATGCACTCGACAGAAAAGAAGTGTATGGGTGCGTCCTAGGAGAACTGATCAATGGTGGGAGAAGTTGTGGTGCGGTAGATTGTCTGAAGAGGAATGGAGAGAAAAATTTAGGATGTCAAAAGAGGATTTTAAAAAGCTTGTCGACCTCATCAAACCATATGCAATTGAAAGATCTTCTAAAGTATGTCAAGATGTTATCAGCCTTGATAAGAGAGTTGCAGTAACTCTCTACTACTTGAAAAATCCAAGTTCCATGAAGAAGACAGCAAACACATTTGGTATTGCACACTGCACTGTTGGTCAAGTAGTTCAAGAAATATGCGCATTACTTGCAAAACATTTGGGTCCACATCTCATCAAGTTCCCCATAGAGAAGGAGGATGTCATGGAGTCATCATCACAGTTCTTGCACCGAATTGGATTCCCTCAAGTGTTTACATGTCATACAAATTATACTATTCAATCAACTTTCAAGCTATTTGTAACGTGTATGGGCAATTTATCAATGCGGAAGTAAAAGTGACGCAAGAGTTTTCGCCAACAGTCATGTTCAACAACGATTTTCTGAAGGAAAATTCCAGTTATTTCACAAAG
Organism: Hydractinia echinata; assembly: GCA_030067915.1. Taxonomy (NCBI): domain Eukaryota; kingdom Metazoa; phylum Cnidaria; class Hydrozoa; order Anthoathecata; family Hydractiniidae; genus Hydractinia; species Hydractinia echinata. Next base: position 1,125,070 of record JASGCC010000080.1, read on the forward strand.
AGTTGTTACCAGGAGAAGAATGCGTACCACAACTATTACTTGGAGATCCTGCCTATCCCTTGCTAACCCAATGTGATGAAGGAATTCGAGAGTTGCTCCACTAATGAAAAAGTTATATGTAATCAAATGTTGCGAGTGCTCGAAATCAATTGAATGTTCTTTTGGGAGACTTAAAGCTAGATGGAGAATTCTTCTTCAATGCTCGTCTGTCACCGATGGATTTCCCCACACTTTCGATTGATTGTGACATTTTTTTCAAAGGCTTGGTTAGTTTGATGAGACACTTGTGTCAGTCCATCAACCAAATTTTGTTTCAGCTTGAGCTCTTCCTTTGCCATATTCAAGTAAACCTGATCACGTTGACTTGCTGAGAGGTTTTTTTCCATCATTTTCCTCTTATTATCCACAAATTTTGCTGTTACATTCTCATTAGGTGTTTTAGGTTCCTGAGCTCCAGTAGATGGACCATCAGTGTTATTTGGATCATCATTGACCTTCTTGCATTGCTTCAACGTTGTTGTGTTCTTCAGAGATTTGAGAATCGATATTGTAGCAGGTGCACCTCCCCATATGCTCTTAAGAAGATTCCAGTTGTCGCACACAATTTTTCCGATTGCCGACCTTCTGTCACTGCTTTACGATAATCCTGTCGAACTTCTTTCACTTTTGTTTTAATACGATCATATCCTATTTTAATTGCTTTTTTATCTAGACCTTGCTGAAAACGTTTGGTAGCAATCTCTGCAGTTTATGCACCATCTGTTATATCTGTGACAGATACAGGCCCAAATTCTCTATTCTCAGTCTGTTCGGCCATCATGGTCCTGACTTCATTATACAGGATCTAAAGATCTGCTTCAAAATCTAGTCCTTTATATTCGTGCTGACTTTTTAACTCATTTAATGGGAACAACATGGATTCCACCATCTCCGGCTGCTATTGGAATCTTCTTGGAGCTTTTTTCTTCTTCTCTGGAACAGAGGACGAACTATCTTCAGAACATGAATAGTCGAAAGGCTTTTTTAGTTGTTTCAACAACTCGTTTGTCGATTTTCTAAAAAATATACAATGTTAAAGAAGCATGTTGAACAGAAACCTGTATAAAATTGTTTTCTTCCCCATTGTAAAATTATTATATACAAGAACATACAAAAATGTACAATTAAAATACATGAAGCTTTTCGTAAGATGATAAAATATTAAAATTTCCTCTTTCTCAGTATAAATGTTATACCGAAGTGAAAACAGCATTGGGGTTACACATAAATTTTTACTATTTTCACGCCGGCTTGAGATTTTACTTCGGTCTGAACGTGTAACCAGTTACAGAAGTTTCATAAGAGACGGAAGGGAGTTTACTTCGGCAAAATCTCACTTCAGGTACGTGTAACCACCCCCTTAAAAGTGAACTGCAGCCTTAAGCATTTATTTTTTAGCAATAATTTTCTCAGATCAATCAATTAAGGTCTGTCATTGCCTGACTCCCTAGCAATCGAACCCTGCGTTCGAGGTCAATTATGAGTTAGATGTAGAGAAAATGCTTTGAACTGAATTTTTTGCATTTTTAATAGAATCCAAAGTGGATGAGAGAAAGAGAGTAAGTATACCATCAACGTTTCTTATGTTTTTTACCATACTAGTTGGTTAACCCGTGGAAAACTCCACGTGTTCACCTGTCCTTTATTCACCGCAATTCGTATGTCTCGCTACTGCGGTTACCATTTTGCATGACAGACAGACGCATACGGGTATTATAATATAAATTGTTAAGTGTATGAAATTTCCATATTTTTCCCTTTAATATTTCGTGTTTTCAGGCAAAAGTTGTGCTTGGACCTTTTACCAATACAGAAATCAGTATGTAAATTTTTTAAATGAATGTCACAAATTAATGTTTTATACTAAAAAAGTTAATTGTTACAAAACTATTTTATGCCAAACTTTTTTGTTTTAATAAATTGTGATCTTAAACATATTGGGTAAAGCGGTAATGTAAAAAAATATTAACTTTTCTTTTTAAGCCGATCATTGAATATTACCGCAACAAAGTTGAGTTTACAATTGGTGTTGGACCAGATGGCAAGGGTTAGTGTTTTTATTCAAAGAACACCTTTTTTTAGTGGTGCATCTTTGAAGAATGTGAAATAATAAAACAGATCTAAAGAAGAAATCTGGGTATCCATAGAGCACTTTGGTTACAAAATAAGATTGTTTAAACCCATATTATAATAGACATAAGAAGATGCATATCCTTTTAAATGTTTGTTGTTCTTGCTAAAACATGATTAATAAGTTAGACCAGGGTGGTAGAACATTTTATGAAAAAGAAAGAATTTTCAAGTCTTTAATGTTCCCTTAGACACTTATTAACAACAGAGAGTAACATTTTTTACTTAACAGTATGTTATATGCCAGTAGTATTAAAGGGCAACAACAACCACAAGCTTTATCACAAAAACTCATCACTAAACTGAACAAAGTAGTCATAATTTTAAGGTTGCCACACCTCAAAACTTCTCAACGCTACTCAATTTTGAAAAATCTTAAAACTTCTTAAAGCAGATTTTTTAGCAGTGCTCCCCAGTATTAGTTTGTTCTTCGTTCATGTCATCACCTTGAAAAATGTCTACAAGAGTGGCAACCCCGAAACTTTTTTTATTTAGATAATACCATTGGATTTCGTCTAGGTTCATACAGAGGTAAAAATATCTTATCGGTTATAGTTCACTGGTAACGCTGCAAGTAGTGATATAACAATCAGTTTAAACAACTTTTCTTCTTCTTCTTTTTTAACGATTATTAAGTTCTTATTAACACTAAACTGTCACTGGATTTTATCATTTATTTAGAAGGCAGTATGCTGATTGTAGAACCAGTAAAATGTATCAACAGCACAAAGGAGTCAATTGCAATAGCTAAAGTAAATCTTTTTTGTTTGTTCTGTTCTGAATTTTTAGGATTGAATGCAATTTTTGGATGGCGATTTCATTGAGCTATTTATTGTTAGGACGTTCGCTGTCTTTTGTAATAACAACACTTGGTGTGTATTATGTGAATTCATTCCTGATGCATTTAATGTTTGATTATCATTATAGGAGTTTCAAACATTTTTACAAAGTCTTCCGCATCCTTCATACAACTTGGCCACACACATCGGGTAAGTTCACTTAAACTTCTCATCTCTTAAACTTCTTCTTTAATGTCAGAAAGTCAGATAAGAAATATATCACTTTGAGCACATGAAAATTTACAAAATTAGATTAAAAGGCTAGTCAATATTTCGTGAGGATGTAATTTGTTGTTTTATTGTAGCACCTGTAATATGTATTAGCATGTATTTCGTTTCTCTCACATTAACTTATATTTTGTATAACAAGCATTATTTATGTCACTTCTCTTATTGTGCTGTATTTTTTTGTAGATTTTGGCAGCAACTAACTGTTAGAACATGCACAACTGGAAATATTATGTTGATCATCCAAGTTAATCCATCTTACCTTGAAAAAGTGAGTATAGAACTATTTTTCTTTACTTTTATTATCAATGTTTTTGACTATGTGCTTTTCTTGATGTAACACAGCAGCTTACTACTATGTGAATACATGAACATGGGAAACATTTAGGAAAAGTTGCTTGGATAATGTAAATGTTTTGATCTAGTGTTATTAGGAGTTTTTTTCACACTTTCTTATTGTCTCAATCTCTTTTCCATTTTCTTTTGCACCACAGGAAAAGTATGATGCATTAGTTTCTGATATAATAAGACATGTTGCGTCAGCTGAAAGAGTTACCAAAGTTTCTTCCATCTACATATCCTCCTCAACCCAAAAGTATGTTTGATTTTATTGTAGCATTGAGTAAACTTTAATAGTTTTTAAAAGTGTTTGTGCTGTCTTGATTGGAAATGCTTGTATAAGTTTAACATATAACATTCTCAAACTTTTTGATTTTTTCTAGAAATAACAATATTGATACATTTGATCTTGTTTATGGAGACACGGTAGGGTAACTATTACGTCAATTAAAACTTACCTCCCACTTTTAAACTAATTCATTTCATACTTAAAAGTTGTCTACAAATTTGTATATCTTTTCCAAATTTTTTGTTAACGGTTCCTAACATTTTGGACTTTAAAACCATTAATTATGCATAACATCATCAAGTAGCTCTGAGTGAGGTGTTGTAATTAGCAGTTTTACTAAAAGGGATCTTGAGTTATGAATGTTTTTCACTATTTAACTTGGCATATTAAACATTTTGCATACATTTTTAATTTAGTAATTAAAATTATGATTGATAACAACAATTATTTGTTTTAGAGCTACTTCATGATGGTATAATTTTGTGTAATTAGTGAAGCTTTTGCAAAAAAATAAAAAAACATTCATAGACAAATTTCAAACTTTTTCATATGAAATCAATTTGTTTTTAAGAGGTATAAGCTTTAAAACAGCTACGGAGTCTGTATAAAATTATTTTTTTTCGATTGTATCCTGACTTCTGGTTGATTTTACTACAATTTTTAGGAGGGTGGAAGTGGTGAATATAAGCTAATATTCATGTTTAAAAGCAACATTGATATGTGTATTTTGATTATTTTTTATTTTTATAAAGAGTGCTTTATCGTTGATTGATGATGGCTATTTTGTTGGCATTTGCCATGCACAACTTTAAATATACGTGACTCATAAGTAACTAAACTAAAAAAGCACTCATGTACGATATTCCTTTTTTTTTGTTTTTAATATTTTGTTTGTTTTGTTTTTTACCAATTTTGAATTTTTATGTCATAGCATGTTACTGAGAAGTTACTTGGGCTGCAATTTCGAATTTCACCGAACGCTTTTTTCCAAGGTAACAATCATTTAAGTTATTCATTACAGTCAAGCCTGTGGTAGTAACCGCCTTTATCTGATGGTCAACTCCCACCTAGCAAATTCAGTGAATTCATCTCTATAAAAAAGACCATTTTGACTGTGCCATCACTGGAATATTTGAAAGTGAAAATGTGTAATATTGACTTGTTCATCTTATATTTAAGTAAACACTCCTGCTGCAGAGATACTTTACAAAATAGTTAGAGACTGGTGTGATATTGATCAAGACGACTCATGTGTGTTAGGTATGTTTTAACCATTTAGCTGCTCTAGATAGGATAACATGGGCTAACATCGTGCAGGGGATAGGGTATATGTCTTTGCCTGCTGAGTATGTAGCATGCTATACAAAATTATGTTCCAATTTTTTTTATTCTGTAATGTTACTCAAATTTGCATGTTTTTTAAATTCAAATCCTGCAAGCAGGCTGAGATAAGTAAATGAATAAATAAATAATTAAATGACGTGAAACAAATGCTAAGAATGCTACAGCTGTCTCTGCAGCATGGATAGCATCTGACAATATGGCAGTTGTTTCTTTAAAAATGAAATGAATAACGTGAATCAAAGTTTCTCAACATTTGATTGAATGTAACTAAAACGTCAAAAATACTCCACTGTTGGATAATATACTGTTATATTAAAATGTTGTTGACTAACGTCTGAGAACAAGTACAAACTTGGATACTTTTATCATTTTTAAACTAAAGCACACAGGATATTGTTGGTAATTTTTGACCAAAAAAATAATGATTAATTTGTTTTTGATCACTATTATGCAATTGTTTTTACTGCATTGTTAAAACAGGAGGTGAACTAGCAGTAACTAGTAATTGTACAGACTTTTCCTTTTTCGTAGATGTGTGTTGTGGTACAGGTACAATTGGTTTATGTGTAGCAAATGTAAGTAATTTTTACTTGAAGTTGTGAAGTGCTGAATGGCGCTAATATCTTCCTGGTTATTGTTTTTGTAGTTCCTTGTAAAATGTTATCAATTCAAATTTAGGTTTGAAGATTATTAAACGTTCAGCAATTTGTGTTTTACACATTCTGACCGTTCTTGATGTTGCACTGTAAAATACTAAGCCTTAAAGAGATTAAGTGTTTTGTATATTTTAAAATGCAACAATAATACTGATCATTGTTAACTGATAGCTATTTTCAACCGGTTTATATGGAAAATTCGCAGCGCTGATTGGCTAAAAAGCCTTAACCACAGGCTTTATGCAGCACGGTATAACTTTTAACCACATAACAACCATAATGGTAGCTATAAATGTAAACTAAGTCATCTAGAAAGGGAATAACACTTTTCTCGATATTACAGCTTTTGAATATTATTTTTGTTGATTTAAATTAAATTCTTCACAAAAAAATTTATGTGAATCAAAGCAAAAAGATGATTTCAGCTAAGCCACTTACATTTTTAGTTGAACTTTGTTGTTTGTTGTTATATTTCATATTTGTTTCTATTTTCATGTTGTTGCTGTTCAAAATATTGTTCATATTTTTAAAGTATCATTTTAATGGGTTTGTGGAACCAGCATGGTTCTACAAACCCATTAGTATGGTTAGTATAGTGCTATACAATGTGCTATACAATCCTCAAAAAAATTAAGCTGTAAACCAATGCAGTTGTCAGGATATTTCATACTGATGACACAAGCTGATCTTTTGACACAATCTTATGTTGTGCAGATATGAGCACTTACATAAATCCTTAGATTAGTATGAGCTATGATGAGTTAAGGTCAATTAAGGTAACCTTGTGCATTATAATCACACCTTATGCATACTATATAATCATACCTCAACTTATTATGGCTCCTACTAATGCAATACTCCCTTATACATAGACACACATAGGCATCATCAGCTAACGACATTCCTAGTCTTTAGCTACTGGGTCTTTTTTAACCAGTGCTGATTTAAACATGTCTTATTTCAGAATACATCTTTACCTGTGATTGGTGTCGAAATTTCAAAACAAGCTGTGGAAGATGCTAAACACAATGCTACAGTTAATGGTAAGCAGTTTAGATTATGAAGTAATTTTTGGTGAACCAACCTTTTAATCTGTCTTTCAGACCGTTCCACAACAACCTTTAAAACATGGTCAGTTCACATAAAAACATTTTAAAATACTGTCAGTCTTTTTTGTTACTTCGTTTGTAAAACCAGGGATGTGCAAGTTACAGCATTTACAGCTAACATCTGACTGTACCTATGTGTTTTTCTTTTTAGGTATTGAAAACGCACGGTTTGTGTGCGGTCCTGCAGAAAAAGTACTTCAGGATGAAATTAGAAAAATCCACAAAAAACACATCATTGCGATCGTTGACCCTCCCAGAGCTGGTTTACGTATGATTGATTTAGTGTTCACTTCCTTAGTACTTTGTTTATATGTGTGCTTGCGTTTCTTGTTATTGCTAATAATTGTTTAATTACTTGCTTATTTTTCCATTTTTATATTTTCTTTTTTTACTATTTTTTATTTTAGACAGGACAGTTCTTCAATTACTGAGAGCATGCACAGCTATCACAAAAGTCATATATGTTTCTTGCAGTGTGAAGCAAGCAGCAGATAATTTTATTTCGTAAGCCATTTCACTCTTAAATTTAAGGAACGAACATTCAAGGGTGGTGCCTGTAATTGTTATACCAGTGTCATATTTATAGCCAAAATAAAACAGGAAATTGGCTTGGTAATTTTATTTTTACCAAATATACAGCAATAAAACGCGGTCACCATTGAATAGATGCCCATTTTATTTAGGAGAGGGAGGGATGCTTATTCGTGGGAGGTACTTTCTAGAATGTTTAAATGTTATAGCGGGCACTTAATCGAGTCTTCAAGGGATTGTATTTAGGTTATTTACACTTAACTTTGCGATATTTTCATGTTCAAATTGGAAGACACTACCATAGTTAATTAGTAAAAATCGATTGGAGCATAGCTGTGTTCTTTCAACATTGTATCTAGTGCATACTTGCTTTTAAGTGATATTTTACAGAAGCATAAATTTTTGTTAATTCGCTCCCCTGTGGAACAAGATTGATTAAAAGTCGGTGTTGTAAACATCAATCATCATCAATCAAAGGTCAATCTTGCCTTATTTGTTTGTTAGTTTTCCTTTTGATTGTATGTGATTTTTATCCGGGTTTTTTGTATTTCTTTTTATGTACATTTTTTTAGTCTTTGTCGACCAGCTAGTAAAAGGTTTCACGGTATTCCTTTCAAGACTAATCGCGCTGTTCCAGTAGATCTCTTTCCTCAAACACCACACTGTGAATTGGTTGTAGAATTGGAGCGTATTACAGAAAGATTGAAAAGCAATTCTGATACAGAAGATGTAAAACCAGTAAAGGAGGTTGAAAAGGATGAGAAAGAAGTACAGGATGGTATAACATTTACAGAAAAAGAAATCAATGATTAACACACTTTGTTTTTCGTTTCCAACATATGATTTTTTTTCTTTTTACGTGGCGTATTTAATGCAACTGATGCCTTCAAGAAACACAAAGAAATATTTGGGGGTGTTTTGTTTGCTGTTCAAATAAGAGTCAATAAAAAGTGCAACGTAAATTTGAAAGGACTTTCAGGACTTCCTATCTAAAAGGGTTTAGTTGGTGTAAATTGACCAGTGTAAATATGTACTATATAGAAAAAATTAAAGTTTAGGGAAGATCATGCAGCTTAAAATAAAAAATTGTTATCCAATTGCTATTTCAATGCTGTAAAAACTTGAATAAAATTTGAAAGAAATGAGAAAAAATGTCATTAATTTAGTACACGAGGGAATAACGTTTCCTAAGAACTTAGTAATTTGTATGTTTTATTTATTTGTGGACAGGGGTTCGCATATCTTTGAAATAGTCAGCATATCTTACGTCTTTCTTACAGCTTTCACGGTTAGATACATGGTTAGACTCTCGACACTCAGCACAACAGTAACCCTATCTATTAGTTTTTAGCCGAAGTGGCCATGATCTCTCAATTAGTAAATCAACAGGTGTGCGACACATTGCATTTCTGTTTGTTTTGTGATCAGAGCGAGCGATTTTTTTTATCTGTCTTCAGGCCAAATAAAAGAATGGTCATCGTGCTCAAAAATCCAGACTTAAAAATATTAATTTTAAATCAGTTTTCTAAAGCTAACTATTGTTTAATACAGGAAAAGTTAGTTGAGGATTTTAATAACATCCTTTACTAATCGTGTGTTTTTGCTATAAAGAAAGTTTGTTTTGATACTGAGAGAATCTGATTGGTTTAAAAAACAACTTAAAATTGATTAACACTGACACCTTGTTGTAAATGTTCATAACAGTTGAAGTATTTTTACATGTTGATTGTTAAAACTTTTACAAAAACTAATTTGGCTGATACTCATAGTTCTATATTAATTTGAAATGTTAATATTTTTATAAATTTCATATCATGGACTGAGCATTATAACAAAAGTTTTATAACGCTTTCACGTAACAACAAATGTTTTTCAAAAATAGGTTTTATAAATAGCTCCCACCAGGCTTTCTTAAAAATGATTTCAATCGTGTGTAGGGAAAAGGCGTGCGTGCGTGTGAAATGTTTTCACGTTTTTCGTGAATAAGCTCTAATAAATTAAACATATTGAAATTCTTAACTTCTAAAAATCGCGTACAAAAAGTAGTTTCAGCTTTACGGTATCCTGTATACCCTGTGCTGTTTTTGAATAGTTTTGAAAACTAAGACTGCGTGCATGGACTTCATGTGGATCCTCTATGTTCTATTTTACGGAAAATTATTATTATGTGAATATGGCCATTAAAAGCAGTATTAGTGTCACTGTCTGCATATATCGAGCACGGCACAATCGCACGGAATACATATATTAATAGTTGTAGGCAATGGAAACACCAAAAGGCTTATGATAAATAAGTTGAGTTTTTAGGCTGCCAGAGTTGTTAAATGAATCTTTTTTGATACTTTGATTGGGGATCAAAGAGTTGAAAATAAAACAAAAAAGGTGAAAAGAGTAGATGTCTAAGACGGTTGTCTTTCTTATTTTAAAAATTGCACATACACACATGCATTGGTGCCTGTATCTAGTTAATGCAATATATATGTAGTACACACATCCTAAAACATTATTTAGGCGGTTTTGTTGATTGCTGTTCTGATAAAATTTGCTTATGTTGATTAAAGCAACTTGTGATCTGATGACATAGTGTAAATTACTGTGGTTTAGGCAATTGTTTGTCATGACTATGCCGTTTTCTATCTTTAGAAATATAACTAACAACAATGATAAAATGAATAAGTGATGGATGATGAGGTTGCTGAAGATAAAGTCCAGATCTGTGAAGGTCATGTGGAACGACAGATTGTTGTACAGGGTATGTTCGTTGTAGATTTTTTCTCTCTATGTTTTGAATAATGAAATTCATGCTTGCCACAGGAGACATGACATCTTTAAAGCTGACAGAATATCACAAAACCTATTCTATATTATATGATATAGACATACTACGTCTGTTTGTGTATAAGATTGTCAGAAACGGAAAAGGAAGCGTTTACCACACTCTGGAAACTATCATTAATAATAAAAGTTCTTTATTATTTTTATTTAGTTTTTTTTTTGTGAAAAAGTCGATATCCCGGACATCATTATTTCGTGCATCTTTAGCACAAAGCAGCGTTTTTGCTAACATTTTAAACATTTTTGTGGAATTGTTTATGAAATTGAGATTCTATTTAAATTGTTAGCTACACCTGATTTTTTTCAAATGGACCATCATGTCAGTTTTCTTTTGTGATTAGCTTAGATTTCAATTTTTCTGAAGTCAAAATAAATTTGGTAAATAACTAATCAATAATTTAATAGTGTGGTGCGGGCTGACATCTTTTAATTAAAATTTACGCCAGTGAAACATTTTAATAAAGAAATGACATTTTGTTGACGTGTTGTTTGTCCCCTATGTCAACATCTTGTTGAAATAAATATAAATGTCAATTAAGCATGCATTATAACTTTCGTCACATATACCTGTGATGTACAACTCCTGGGTTCCCAGTTAATTTTTTACACTTGGCTGATATGAATCTATCCTGTTGGTGAAAACAAGGAACTCTCCTGGCATTGTTGATTAAAATGAAAGTTATATCAGGGGTGGCACAATGTAGTATAAATTTATAATCCATTCCTGAACAGCTTTTTTCTATTGTAACTTCTTAACAGTCTTATTTCGTATTAGTAAATGGAGTAGTTCCTGATTGTAATCTACCTGCTGGCTGGATTGGTGTCAATCACAAATGTGGAGCGATTGTGTACTTACATAAAGAGAGTCGTGTTGTGACATGGTCTAGACCTTACTGCATTGCAAAAGAAACCAGCTTACGGGTATTGATTATGCATATATCACAGTAACAAAATTGTTGATTTTTGATTTTGATTTTTCCAGAATTTTGCCAAATTTTAAATGTATCATTCCTACCCATTTGTTATGTTCTTTCCAGAAACACGACATTCCACTACTGTCCATACCATGTCTACATCAAAAGAAAACAAAAGGCAAGCTTATAACTGGCGTCAAACGGAAATTATTAGAGGAGGATTTAAAATTGAAAGCTAAAATACAAAAACCAAATGTAACTAAAAGTGAAGAAATTTTGAACAGATTTGAGCAAATATCAAATGCAGCAAGAGAAGATCTGATACAGAATACTGAAAGTTCTTCCAAGGAACTCATCACAAATTGCAATCACAACTCTTCCGTACAAAATGTTAAAGATAGTCTGGTACAGAAAGATAATCTTTCCAACCAAACCACCCTTGAGATGGTAGATTCGACAGAAGTACATACTTATTTAAGTAGTATTTTCGATTTTGAAGTTTTAAGCAACGATTATAGTACAAAACCTTTATATACGGATGCAAAATGTAAAAGTGTCCAACCAATAATATCAAAGAATGCTGGCAAAAAAAAGGATGGCATTAATGTGGACGGGAAATCTCCACTGCAAATATTGAATGAGTTTTGTCAAAAAAAGCTTAAAGCACCCATGAAATTTAATAATATTGACTCTGGCGTTTTGCAAGACTTTGTTGTGGAAGTTGAATTAGACAATTTGAAATATGGTATTGGAAAAGGCGATACGCAGAAGAGTGCGAAACAGGATGCTGCTTTAAAGACAATCCGCATTTTAGATCAAACTTTGATACCAGAGAATGACAAAAAAAGATATTTTGAGGTAATGTTAAATTTAAATAAAGACGCAGTTCTTCGCATTTCATGCTTTTTTCATAAGAGCGTTGAGGCTGCCAAAAATTAAGAATATGTTAAGAACGTGCTCAGCCTAAATTGTTCAACTTAAGAACAAATTTATGTGAGTCTAGAATTACTAAGAAACAATAATTTTTGCACCGTCTTTTTCAGTAATAGCTATACATATATTGTTTTACAATGAGATAATTTCAACAGCATTTATTTCTTTTAATTCTATAAAATGTTCATTGCCATTTGTGAATTTGATCATATATTTCAGAAAAACACATAAATAAGAGAATTCGAGATGTGTAAAAGAAAAGACTCATCTAAATATTCATGAGAAACGTGTATATCGCCTCATGACATTCCATTTTTTTATGTACCAAATTATAAAAAAAAGCGTACACATTCATTAATTCTGTGGCAAGTTGCATACGTCATTATACGGTTACTATAATGGTCAAAAAGCGCGTTGTCATAGAACTTTTTTTTCACTTCAGTGTGTACACTCTTTTTGTTTTATCAGAACAATTTTATCAGAACACAAGCCTCCGATTTGTCAAAAAATGCGAACAAAATAAGAAAAGTCTAGAAGGGCTCAAATCATTGGTTTCAAAATTAAAAACAATCCTAGACTGAGTTTTCCCATAAAATAGGAATAATGCAGGATGTCAATACTCTTACAATTTTCTCTCAAGCTAAATTGTTTTTTAAGCCCAGAGACAGACCGAGAAAGACTTGGCAGGAGGTTATAAGGACAGACTTGATACAGAGGAAGTTGAGTTTAGATCTAACACAGTCTAGATCAGATTGGAAGAGGGTCATTAATATACCCCGTCCAACCCATGCTAGCATGGAAAACGGACGTTAAGCCGAGAATGATGATGATGATGATGCTTACAATCGCTTTTTTCTTCTCGCCTACACTAACTGCGAAATAGGATATGTTTGACACCATTGATCATAAACATAATTAACCCTATTCGGTCCGGGGTTTTTCGAACATACTATGACCGCCCCCCCTCAATAACGTTTCATAGGGTTGTTCAAATTGAATCAAACTTGGCACACTTATAGTACGCCATAAAAGGAACAAAATGGCAGCAATAAATTTTTGCTTGCGTTAGCACATTTTCTGTGACGTCATCAGAAGCTTGAAAATTGTTAAAAATGCCACTATCTGCTTAAAATTTAATTACTTTTGTTCCAGAGCGAATTTTCGCATTCTGTTTGAAGTTTCTGAAAGCTAAATAAAGGTATTTAACATATTATCCGGTTTTTACGTGGATCGCATAAAAATTGCCAAATATTGCCCGAAAATCCGTTTTTTTTCCGGTTTTTGGGTAAAATCCGACAAAATCGGGAAATCGGTTTAATCACGTGTGCAAATTATGCATAATGATTCTTCTTAATAAAATAAAGTTGTGTTGCAAGTTTCAAGTTCTAAGGATAATCCTGACAGGAGTTATTAAATTTTCCCCATTATAAGGATTTCATAGAGATTTTTAGGGGTAGTTTCGAGTAATGGCCAATATCAAAGCCTCTGAAAGGTATGGGACCTAAAAATTTGGCATGCAGGTGTCTAATAGATAAATATTAAAACTCAGTAAGTTTCATAGCCATATAACATAGCAATAAGGAGTTATTAAAAAAAAAACGTCAGGGGGGGTGGAATCCGCCCCCCCCCCCCCCCCCCCTCCCGGACCGAATAGGGTTAAAAAGCTGCATCAGCAACAAAAACACCCAATTATCTTCATTCTATAACAGATAATGGAGTCATTCTATTACAGATAATGCAGCCATTCTATTACAGATAATGGAGCTTTAAAGCAGAAAAAACACAATGTTTACCTCTCTTTACATTTTTGATTCTTCATACTTTATAAAAATTTGCATTGTTTCAATATGCATTCAATTAGACGAAAGAATGATAATGCATTTTACAGATTTTTTATTCCAAATTTATTTTTATTCCTTACACCTTTTTTATTGGCCAATAAAGTTGACATATCACAACCTCCAAAGAAATTGACATACAACTTTTCAATAAAATTCTGCTGCGTATTCACAACAACAAAAACGTAAATCGAATACTATTAGACAAGGAATAAAAAATAAACATAAGCAAATTTTTCTTTTCTCTTTTGATGGCATATTCATTCCAAATTGCACATTTATACTGTTGCTTGTAATTTAATTGTTAGTTGTTTGATGAGCTACCTATACAAGATCCTAGCATTTATCATACTATTAAAGACATGGAATCTCCATCGGAGCTGGAACAACCTTATTTTGTTTTATTTAAATTATTTAAAAGGTATGTAGTAAAGGTATGTAGTTCTCGTTTTACAGGAATTGATTTTGTTTTGTTTTGTTGAGATGCAGCGTTAAATTATTTTTGGAGGTGTATGGCACCAGAAAAGAGTACCGTGGGTTGTCTTTGTTAATGGTTATCTGGTATATGCTATTTCTTAATACGCTCTATAGATAGAGGGCTGGAATAAAAACCTAACGAAAAGTAAAAACATATGACATCATTTTTCAAGCAGTGACGTCAGTCTATTTTTACTGTAGTTCGGTAATCAAGGAGTTTTATAAAAACCAATTTTTTTTAAAACCTGCAGTCGAAACGATGCTTTAAATTTTGTGAATAACATAGTTTTAATCATTTAAAAAAGACTTTTTTTGTCAAAACGACTTTGTATTAATTTAAATATGTTGGTACCAAGGATTGAAGATAACTAACGTGAGAAAAATCGTATAGTTAGCATATAACTTCTTTTTTTTTATTCCAAAGATGTACACAAATATGTTTTGAGTTTGTATCCATATACCTTTCTATCGTTACACCAGATAAAAGTCTTGTTTAGTTAGGATTAAATCGATGGTTTCCAAAATTTTATATTAGGCATTATTCTGATTTGCAAGAAAGCGATATTTATTTCGTAGTCACAGAGGTTCGTAAGAAGCGATATCAATATGAAATGAGATATCAACATTACACTGCAGTGGTAAGATGTTCTTTTATGCAGTTTCAAAATTGCAACATGGTGTTCCTTTATTTTGCCTAGAGGTATTTTTAAACTCATTATTTTTCGATTCCTTTCTTATTACCTTTACCTGGAGCAATCTCAATTTTTCTTGTGTTTCAATATTTCTGGTGAACTGTAAGATTTGTAGATGCTGTTCTTTCTTTTTTTGAACAACTAAGAATGTTCCATGGAGATGTTATTTCACAACCAGTTAGAATGTGCCATGGAGATGTTATTTCACAACCAGTTAGAATGTGCGATGGAGGTGTTGTTTCAACAACCAGTTAGAATGTGCGATGGAGGTGTTGTTTTAAAATCAGTTAGAATGTGCGATGGAGGTGTTGTTTTACAATCAGTTAGAATGTGCGATGGAGGTGTTGTTTCACAACCAGTTAGAATGTGCGATGGAGGTGTTGTTTCAACAGGCAGTTAGAATGTGCGATGGAGGTTTTGTTTTAACAACCAGTTAGAATGTGCGATAAAGGTGATGTTTTACAATCAGTTAGAATGTGCGATGGAGGTGTTGTTTTACAATCAATTAGAATGTGCGATGGAGGTGTTGTTTTATAATCAGTTACAATGTGCGATGGAGGTGTTGTTTTACAATCAGTTAGAATGTGCGATGGAGGCGTTGGTTTACAATCAGTTAGAATGTGCGATGGAGGTGTTATTTCACAACCGGTTAGAATGTGCGATGGAAATATTGTTTAACAACCAGTTAGAATGTGCGATGGAGGTGTTGTTTTACAACCAATTAGAATGTGCGATGGAGGTATTTTACAACTATTTATAATGTGCGATAGAGGTGTTATTTCACAACCAGTTAGAATGTGCGATGGTGGTGTTGTTTTAACAACCAGTTAAGATGTGCGATGGAGGTGTTGTTTTACAATCAGTTAGAATGTGCGATGGAGGTGTTGTTTTACAATCAGTTAGAATGTGCGACGGAGGCGTTGGTTTACAATCAGTTAGAATGTGCGATGGAGGTATTTCACAACCGATTAGAATGTGGGGTGGAGGTGTGGGTTAACAGCCGCATCAACGCATTTTTTAAACGCCATGACGGGGGCGTTTTTTTCACTATTTCGCCAGACATTTTTCCTGCGATCGGCCCAAAATACTTGCAAATAACTGCCCCATGTCTGTTTGTGTGATATCGCCAACATAAAGTTTTCGTTAATGCACTAGTAATTGTAAGTATGACTGAAATCCTTGTATGGGCCACACTCATTTTTAAAAAATTTTACACCCTATTTTTTTTTCCTCCACTTTACCCAACGAAAGAAACAAAAACAACAAAGTTTTTACAATTGCCACTTCCCTGCATTTGAAAGTACATTTTTCCGCAAAATGGCCCTCACTATGTTGTTAAAAGCTTTTTTCATACCATTCCTCTCTCTATCAAACTATGAGCGCAATTATGTACTAATTTGTGTTGTTTTCTGATACATCTGTAATTTGTATTTTAAATATTTGCTAGGGGACTTGTAGAAAAAGAAAGCACGCTAAAAATCTTGCATCACAAAATATTATACAGGTATAAGTGTTTCATGATTATTCTTGTGTGTGATGTGTTCTGAGTGTGTACAGTTAGTTGTTGGATTGATTTCAAAAGAAAGTGAAAACACCTTGCCTTTAACTAACTATACTTTTGTTTTGTTTTTATATTGTAACGTACTGTCATGTGTATGCCTTTTGATAGTTTATAACCAGGTAGCTGTCATAAATGTCTCATGAGCTAACTTACATAGATGCACGTACTGTTGAGAATATATATTGTTCCAACATCTCCATGTTTAGCAAATGTATCCAACTCTAAAATATTGGGGCTCCGTCATCCGATTGAGTACTGCTTATTTGCCGGTTACCAATAAAGTATGTATGAAGTTATATTGGATTTATCTTGTTTGTGATTATAAATTTCTACAGAAGTACGCAACTATAAATTGGGATTAAGTTCGTGATAATTCGGACAGTGGAGAAATTTAATGTTTTTGGTCCCACAATTGCGCTTGGTTAGTTTTACAGAAAGCAAAGTAACTCATACTGTAGTGTTTTTTTATTTGTTTCTTGATGTTTTATTTTTGCTTTTCCATGTTTTCATGAGCAGGTGTTAAAGAAAATATTGATTTCTTGAAACTTATCTAAAATTGGGAAACATTAGGACATCAGTACTGTTTACTTTTTTTGTATATAAGCAATGCTGAATTTACACATTGGCCACAAAAGTTACCAAAAGTGAATTATGTTATGATATTAGTATAAACAAATGAAATAAATACTTTAAAAACAAACAATTCTCCTATATGAACTTACCCAGGTAAACAAAGACTAAACAGTTGTGATGTTTTCACATCAGTTACTTAACTATTCTTGTTGCGAGGTACAAGATCATTCGCTGATTAAAAAAAGAGTGTACTGAGATAACAAGATTAAAGAATCTCCTTTGTTTTATGAAGCTTACCATTTTATCAATGTTTGTTTTGCAGGACAATGAAATTCAAGATAGAAAAATTGAAGCAAACCGAAGTGAAGCATTAATTAATGCTCTGAAGACTGAAATGAGAAAGATGACATAATTTAGATTTTTAACGTTTTACCAAATTATTTATTTTTGAAACATAATTAGTTTTATTTACTGTATAATTTAGAAAATGAAATTTTGTATTGGTTATACATTACGAATGTGCCGAAAAACAGTAAAAAATCAACTCCTATTAAGTCTTGTTAACCTTACTATTAAAATATATGTTTTGTGACAACCTTTTCTACATTAACATTGTCGTCTTTCTACTAGATATGAGTGTGTTATTTATCTACTAGATATCTGTGTTTGTTATACTTTTAATATTTCAAACAATTTAAGTAACTTCTTTCGATTTCGTTTGAGAATTAAAGTAAAATGTTTGCCCTCCTCTCAACATGCTGCAAACTTTCAGTAAGTTGTTATTTTTCTGATTTAGATTCAAAACAAAAATGTAAGTAAATAAGTTATCTAAGAAGCTGCAAAAAGATGGCTGCTGCTGCTGTTACAGCTGCAATTTCACAATCTGTTCCAGTTACACAGATGCACAACTGGATGAGATTGTGTTTAGGTTCAGAATATTATAACAAAGAAGCCGTTCGAAATGTTCTTCATAATAAATTCAAAAATCCTGTTTACCATGGACTACCTGAAAATCCAGCTCTTTTGTTTCAAGAACTGGAGAACTATAAGTCACACTTCAGTGGATTGAAAACATCATGGAATGAACAAGTTATTAAACCGTCGCAATGGAAATTGTTATATCCAAGCACAAAACAAACTGATTCAACACAATTTGATATTCCATTGATGGTGATACTATTGGAACATTGCACGGATTTGCCCGCTCCTTTGAAGGGATGGAACAATAGTAATCCACCTATGTACGATCAAGGGTTAGGTGCTAATTCGTTGAGAGCCCGTAGCATGCGACATTTCTTATATCACTATGGTAATCCAATGTCTATGGATGACAACGAATTCACATCGAAATGGACTAAACTAGAAGATATACAAAAAGGTTTAGGTTGCACAAGTGTGAACATGCTTGATTTAAAAACTGGTCCGTTAGATCCACACAGGCTAACTTACTTCAAATGTGCAACAACATATTTGGAAGAAGGACAAAAAACGTTATTAAAATTACATAAAAGTACTGCAACTGATGTTAAAACATTAATAGATCGTATGTTGGCACTAGAAAAGGATGGGGATAAGTTCTCTGATATCGAGACTGTTGTCATGAAAATAATGAGTAAATATACGAATCTATGTAAGAAAGTGGAACAGAACAGTAAAATGATAGAAAAACTTGACATTGATATTCAACATTTGGCTTCAAAAGTTGAAGACCTAAAGTCACACGACGGTATGATCTTTTTTGTTTTCTTATTTTTTGTGCTTTTTATGTTAAAAATAGGCAGACATGGAAGCAGGACTTTCCTTTCTTAATAAAAAAGTCAAAGTGCATATATATATATATTAGCGTCCTGGAAAACAAACTGCATATCTTCCTGTACAATTTACTCCTTTGCATGCAGGTATTGCATCTGATGTTAAAGAATTGATGCATCAAATGTCAGCTCTGAAACAAAATGACGCAAATATTTCGGATGTCAATGCTCGTGTTATGGAACTATATTGTCAATATACAAATCTGTATAAACAGGTAGAAAAGGTCAACGGAATAGCTGATCAGAATGCTGCTGATATTCAAGGTTTAAAACGAGATATGGAAACCGTTAAATTGCATGAAGGTAAAAAATATATTCTTTCTGTGAATCTGGTAAATAAAAAGTAACACAAAAAAGTTTTTTCAAGTCCAAAAATAAAATCTTAACAGAGATTGCAGTAGAAATTTAGCAAGTTTCAAAGATTGACTTCTCCTGAGTTAATCCTATTCAGTCTGTTTTTGGGGGTTTTTTTCATATAATGAGCGAGGAACGATAACTTTTGGTACATGGGATTTTTGTTTAATTCCAATGTAATAAGTTTTTAACAACAAACATCCAATGAATAACAACAACTTTGCTGGAAAACAAATATGACATTAATAACGAAATAAATAAATATAAGTTAAAACAGTCATTCATAGAACATGCGAAAGTTATCAATTTCTAATCGAATAGTAATGACATTTGAATATTTATAAAAAACAAATCAGTACCAGGCAATTTTAGAGGAAGTTACAAAACAGCGGGATATTTAAATAACCCTATTTCACGTAACTAATATTTGCACAATGTGTTTCTTAACTTTCCCTGGCCATTTACAGGAGGCCCCTCCAGTCCAAGGTGTATTTTACGTTTATGTTTACATGATTTTCAACAATTTATACAAAGTAAAAATGACTTGGGGAGACATTTCCGTTTGGTCAACTTGACCGAAGTGAAATTTTAAATCACTCACTCTGGAGTAAAATGCAGTTGTTTAAAAATGACGAACACAAAAGATTTGCCCACACCCAAACTTAAATAAAGTCGCACCCTAACTATCTCTAAGCAATGCAAGTCATTGAAGATATTACACAACTACTGTACAAAGCAAAAATGATGTCTCTCCAACAGTGTTGTCAATATCTTTTTGTAAAAACTTTAAAATAGAAACTAACATGCAGTGTGCATTATTAGTTCGATATACTTATATTTGAGAAAATTTCGAGCCCAAAACTCGCAAAATTTTGTGGATAAACTTTGGTTTATCCACAAATTAATTTTTTTTCGCAAGATAAGCTTTGATGATAGACATTTTTTGGTACCCTATCATCATAAAGAAGCAATACGTTAACATTTTATTGCGTCTTGTGTTAATGATTCTATGTTAAGGAAAGAAAATGAGGTCATTTCCATAAACTGTTGTTACTTGGTTAATTTTTCACGGATACTAAATCGTCATCACTTCATGTTTTTTTATGCAAATTATATTTGCGTGTTTCAAGAGAAATTTCGCAATTCAAAGTTAAGGGCTTTTAAAACCAAATATTTAAAAATTAGTGGATAAATTTTTGTGAATCGACAAGATTTAAAAATGTTTTTTTAGTTTCGCGAAAAAGAACAAAATTTAAGAAATTTTCCCCGATTAAAGTAACAGCCATTATAGTACGCTGCACATAAAACGGCTGTTTAGTTAAAAACAATGTTGATGTGAATAAGTTAGCTGGTTTTACTTTGCTGTTGAACGGTATTGTTCAACTGTACAAACTTGTACGCCCCTTTTTCAAGAATCCTGTTACGTTATGTGAATATTCATTTTTCTAAAAAACGAACTTTTGGGATTCACCCTGGATGTTTCTCAGAAATACTTGTTAGAGTAAGCCCTGTTAATTTATAATTTCGCTTGTTTTTCCAGATATCTCGCCAAAGAGATTGCGATGGAATATTCGTGAAAATGTATCTAACTTCTGTGGTCGCATTGAGGTTCTGGACAAAATTCATCATTATTTTCAAACCACATGCGACAAGAATTATTTAGCCATATCATTGTCAGGATTAGGTGGTATAGGAAAAACAATAGCTGTATAACCTAGCAAGAAAGCTATTAAAAATGGTAGGGAGGCAGAATCCAAAAAGGGTTAAGTTTATCTATTAGAAAATTCACAATCTCCTGAGTGAAACGAGGTAAATTTTTCCTAAATTTATGAAGCTAAAAATAACAAGTCATCGAGGAGGAATGATTGCACAACAAACATCCAATGAATAACAACAACGTTTCTGTAATATAAATATGATATTAATAAAAAACATATATATATATAATTGAAAACATTTATTCAAAAAAGATTTCAAAGTTGTCACTTTGTAATCGAATAATAATAGCATTCGAATATTTTTGATGACTAACAAAAAATCGACACCAGGCAATTTTAGGGGAAGTTACAAAACAGCGGGATGTTTAAATAACACTATTAGTGACATAAAGCAAATTTCAGGTAACTTATATTCGCACAATGTGTTTCCTAACTTCGCGTGGCGATTTACAGAAGGTTCCTCCAGTTCAAGTTTTATTTTTTACAAAATGTTTACATGACTTTTAACAATTTGGGCAAAGTAAAACTCACTTGGGGAGACATTTCACTTCGGTCAACTTGATTGAAGTGAAATTTCTGGAGTGAAATGCGGTTGTTTAAAAGTGACGAACGCAAAAGATTTGGCCACCCCAAAGTTAAATTCAAATTGAAGTGAAAAATTATGTAAAGTCACACTTTAACAATTTTTAAGCAATGCAAGTCAGTGAAGATATTTGACAAGGACTTTACGAAGCAAGAATAATGTCTACGTACAACAGTGTTGTCAATAACTTTTTGTAAAGCTTGTTATCTGTCACTTTAGAATTTGATATGTCAAGTTAAGTTTAATGTTATTTAAATAAGGAATATAGAGCTAATCTTTAAGAAATTATCATGTGAATATATAAACTTGTGTTAATTAGCTATAACTAAAATATAAACAAACATGCAGTGTGCATCAATAGTTCGATATACTTATATTTGAGAAACTTTCGGGCCAAAAACTCGCGAAATTTTGTGGATAAACTTTGGCTTATCCACAAATTAATTTTTTTTCGCAAGATAAGCTTTGATGATAGGCACTTTTTTCGCTACCCTATCATCATAAATAAGCAATACGTTAACATTTTTTTGCATTTTATGTTAGTGATTGTATGCTAAAGAAAGAAAAAGAGGTCATTTTCAGAGTTGTTATTTGATTAATTTTTAATATTTATGTTTTTCCATGCAAATTATATTTGCGTGTTTCGAGAGAAATTTCGCAATTCGAAGTTAAGGGCTTTCAAAACCAAATATTTAAAAATTAGTGGATTAATTTTTGTGAATCGACGATTTAAAAGGGTTTTCTTACTTTCGCGAAAAAGAACAAAATTCATGAAATTTTCTCCGATTAAAGTAACAGCCAATATAGTACGCTACACATAGAAACGGCTGTTTAGTTTAAAACACAATAATGATGTGAAAAAGTTAGCTGGTTTAACTTCGCCGTGGAATGATACTGTTTAACTGTAAAAGCTTGTACGCCCCTTTTCTAAGAATCCTGTTACGTTATGCGATTACTTATTTCTATAAGAAACATATTTTGGGGATTCAGCCTGGATGTTTCTCCAAAATAATCGTGAGGAGGAGCGATGTTACTTCATAATTTTACTTTTTTTCCTGTACTAAATATTGTAATTGTTTTTTATAGATCTCTCGCCAAAGGGATTGCGATGGAATATTCGTGAAAATGTATCCAACTTCTGTGGTCGCATCGAGGTTCTGGACAAAATTCATCATCATTTTCAAACCACATTCGGCAAGAAGAATTATTTAGCCATTGCATTGTCGGGATTGGGTGGTATAGGAAAAACAGAAGTGGCAGCCAAATATGTCAGCATGTATGACGAACAATATGACAATATTATTTGGCTTGAATGCAATGATTTGAAAACATCTTTGATGAGACTAGCATCGTACTTGCAAGTAAAAACGAATCTGTTTGAAGTTGATATTATAACTCAACTTATTTGCGACAAGTTAGGTGATGGTAAGTGCATGTTTGTATTGAATGATGTCGTGGATAATAAGTCAATTAAAGATTTCATGAAGAACTTAAAGAATATGAAGAACACACCTTGTGTTCTAATAACAAGCCAGTATAGTGAGTGGGATGGTGTACGCATAAAACATATCCCAATGGATGTATTCGAAAGTGATGAAGCCGTTGGATTCCTTTGTAAATGTCTGCCAGAACATGATCCTGTGGAAGTTGAAACATTGGTTCATGATTTACAATATCTACCTTTAGCTTTGCAGCAAGCAAAAAGCTATATTTTGAAACACTATGAAACAATATGCATACCTGATTACATCAACTATTTAAAAGAAAATCGAAAGGAATTGTTGAATGTTCGCTTAGATAAAAAGGATGAAACAGAATATGATAAAACATTGCTTACTGTGTGGAAGATGGCGTTCGATAAACTGAAAGAACATAATAACACTCTTGCTATCGATATTTTAAACATGATGGCGTATATGGATGGCAATTTTATCAACACGGAAACGTTCTTATATTTGGACGATATTGATAAGCTACAACTGAACGAGGCTGTAGAAGTATTATGTGAATACTCGTTGATACAAGTCAATTCTTCGAAGATTATCACCATGCATAGTTTAGTGCAAAAGATTACCATTTTATACGAGAAAGAGGTCATGTTATCTTCAAATTCAAGTGAAACGTATACTTTAAAGTTATCGAAATTATTAAACGATATAGCTGAGGCACAACAGCTGTTAGATGACGATCCTAAAAATCTTTGGTTTAGACACATGAAAAAACTTGTACTTACACAGGACAATTTATGCATACCTGATATAGCCAGGTTTGCTTTCCCAGCTCTTTCATCTGGAGACATGACCTTTTATACTTATATGTTAACTGTTGCTGTTCATACTTGTAAAATTGCTTACAATCAGTCCGGAAAATCAGAAGATTTTAAGTTGCTCTTTAGGCATGCGAAAGGTTATATTGATGCGTTAAGGTTAGTTAGAGATTGGATAACATCGTTAAAATTTATTAATGAATTCTCCACTGAATTTAGAAATGAACTTGCTGAGATAACTACAGATCAAAACATTGGTTGGCATTATAAGCTTGTGAAGGTTTTAATAAGTAATGGCAAAATAAACGAAGCAAATAAGTTGTTTGATTCTTTACCTGATGTCAAGTTTTCATCGGAAAACATTTGTGATAGCTGTGACATGGTAAATATTCTTTTTGAACGCGGCAAAAAGGAAGAGGCTCTTCTTATAAACAAACAGATTTTTGAATGCATTACCTCGAGAGATAGTGTAAGAGATATAGAATTGCCTATCATTGCTAAAGTTAGCATCGATTTTCTTGCTTTAGATGATGTTGAACATGCTCAGTTGTGTGTACAATACATGGAGAATTCGTTGAAAAAACTTGAATTACATGATGGAAATTTCATAGTGTTCCAAATTCATTTTCACAAAGCAAATTTATATCTCTATAATCATCAATACGACGAATGCATGGATGAATTAAACAAATGCTTAACGTTTCCAATAGGTTCCATGAACATAGGTTTGCATGTAAAGATTGGTTACGTTCAGTTGAAAAGAAAACAATTTGAGAAATGCAAGACAACATTATTGAAAGTTCTTGAGTTGTTGGAGAATTTTACTAACTACAACGAACGTGAGTTTGTTTTAGTCTATTTAGCAGCTGCTTTACTTTGTTTGGATGAGATAGACGAAGCAGAAAAATTATTAAAAAGTTTAAAAGTACTTTATTCTGGAACTTTTCGTCATAAATATTTAGAGAAAATCAATAAATACAAAATATTAAACAACACTTTTACTTATCGGAGACAGATATTTGGTGACAAAGATGCGAAAACGATTGCAGTGCTTCGTGAATGTGTGCATGTTAAAACTGAATTAAAAGAATGTTACCTTGAAGTGCCATTGTTTCATAATTCACACTGATTATTTTACTTTGTTTTTTCCATAATATTCAACATGAATAGTTTGTTTTTATTTGATATAATCTGTGAATGTAAAATTTACGCTGGACTTAAAAACGACATACACACAGGTAACAAACGTCGTTTCCTAGAAAGAATTGTTTCTTTTAATGTTATTCAAACATAATCCCATATTCAAAAATTAAAGTTTTAATCGATTCATAATTTACAAGGATGTGATTTTATTCAGATTAATGAGTGTCTAATTCTGTGAGGTTTTGTGCTCTGTTAAAAGCAATTTTTATATTGAATCTATATTTAATTTTTACCACGTTTTTTTGTGTTTTACGAACCAGAATTAAAAATGCATCGCTTTACTTATTATTTTTTTTTTACAGCAAGATTTCCAAGAGGAATGATATCTGGCGCTTTTCATATAAAAAGATCCCATTTTTTAAGTTGTTCTGTTCTCGTAAAATACACATGTTTTTGTATGCATTCTATTTATATATGTGAAGCATGCTGATTTTATTGAGTAGGGTATTATAATTTTATTGGAGAAATGAAAAACTTTAAAGGTATCTGAAATAGTTAAATGTGTTGATAGCTGATTGGGTTGTGGAAATATCCTCTTGATTAGGGAGGTAAACATGTACAGAAAGAAATTTGGAAGTTGTCAGCAATTAAACGGACTATTGCATACTAAACTTTGAAAAAGATGAAAAAAAAACAAAAACAATTAGGTATGCCGGTATCACTGTCCTGTTGTTTCGTTTGGGACAGCCATCCATGAGGAAAGTTTTCGACGTATACTTGTCTTGACACATTTCAAAAGCTAGGAGGGGGACATTTTTTTCACTATTTCACAAGACGTTTTTCCTGTGATCTGCCTAAAATATTCGCAAATAGCTGCTTCGTGTTTGTGTGATATCGCCAACATAAAGCTTACGTTACGCGATCCTTTCTTTTTGCCTTTAGCGATGCAGCCACGTGGTACACGGTGGTCACACCTCCTCTAAAGTTCTCAATTGTCCTCTAACAAGTTAAAAATGTGACCAAATCTCCTCTTTTACTTATTTTCCAGGTGCACTGAAAATAGTTTGATAGTTTCACTATAACTTCAAGGGTACAAATTTTTGCGGGTATTTAATTTCGCGAATGGGCAAAATGGTATTCTTCGCGGGTAATTTAATTTCGCGAATGAGGTTTTGAATTAGGTTTTTTGTTATTTGTTTTTTATTTTTTATTTTTAATCTTCAAATAACAGATGAAGTGAACAGAAGAATATAATCAATCACTTCATCATCAAAACATGCAAAAGCATTTCTGCGGAAATCAACATCACCTTCTTCATCTCCCCCATTCAGATTTTCTTGACGAGTCCCAGAGAAATGTTTAAAAAAAAATTTGAAAGTTTTTACCCTTAAGGCTTGATACGAGATTTTACATTTGTTATAGTGATATAAACTGTTAGTTCTATCCTTCATGTTAGCAATACGTCAAGCTTTTTTCAATTGTTTTTAATCATTTATCCTGAAAGTAATACTTTCCTAAACATTTTGTTCTTGACATCAGAAATTTTTATTTCGTAGGAAAACCTAAGAAATAAAAATGTTGATCCTCTTTAAACCTCTATTTTTTCATTTTTTTTTTTCATTTTTGCGAAAAAACTTCTCTAAATGCAAAATCTCCTTTAAAATCCTCTAGAATCCTCTTTTTCTTGGAAAATAATTTTGTGACCACAAAACACAAAAGTATTGTTTTTTTATTTGTGTTTCGATGTTTCATTTTTGCTTTTGCATGTTTTCATGAACGAGTTTTAAAGAAAATATTGATTTTTTGAAACTTAAAATTCGGAAACAATAGGACCATCAGTACTGTTTCCTTTTTTTTTTTTATATATATATAATCAATGCTGAATTTACCAAAATTTAATTATGTAGTAATATTAGTATCAACTAATATAATAAATACTTTAAAAATAAACAATTCTCCTATATGAACTTACCCAGGTAGATAAAGACTAAACAGTTGTCGGGTTTTCACGTAAGTTACTTAACCATGCCTGTTACGAGAGTTATTATTTTTTATGAGTTAAATGTTCTAACGTTTTACTCAATTATTTATTTTTTAAGCATAATTAGTTTTATTTACAGTATAATTTAGAAAACGAACTTTTGTATCGGTTCCATGCGAATGTCTTGAAAAACAGTAATAAATCAACTCCAATTAGTCTTGTTATCTTACTATTAAAGTATATATTTTGTGACAACCTTTTTCCACATTAACATTGTCGTCTTTCTACTAGATATGGGTATGTGTTTTTGTTTTTAAAGATATCAGTGTTTGTTATACTTTTAATATTTCAAACAATTTAAGAAGTTTCTTTCGATTTCGTTTGCGAATCAAAGTAAAATGTTGGCCCTCCTCTCAACATGTTGCAAACTTTCAATAACTTGTTATTTTCCTGATTTAGATTCAGAACAATAATGTAAGTAAATAAGTTATCTAAGAGGCTGCAAGAAGATGGCTGCTGCTGCTGCTGTTACAGCTGCAATTTCACAATCTGTTCCAGTTACACAGATGCACAACTGGATGAGATTGTGTTTAGGTTCAGAATATTATAACAAAGAAGCTGTTCGAAATGTTCTTCATAATAAGTTCAACAATCCTGTTTACCATGGACTACCTGAAAATCCAGCTCTTTTGTTTCAAGAACTGAAGAAATTTCAATCGGACTTAAGTAAATTAAAAACTAAACATCGAATTACATCAGCGCAATGGCAATTGTTATATCCAAGCACAAAACAAACTCATTCAACACAATTTGATATTCCATTAATGGTGATACTGTTGGAACTTTGCACGGATTTACCCGCTCCTGTGAAGGGATGGAACGATAGTAACCCACCTCTATCCGATCAAAGGTTAGGTGCTAATTCGTTGAGAGCCCGTAGCATGCGACATTTCTTATATCACTACGGTAATCCAATGTCTATGGATAACAACGAATTCTCAACAAAATGGACTGAATTAGAAGATATACAAAAAGGTTTAGGTTGCACAAGTGTGAACATGCTTGATTTAAAAACTGGTCCCTTAGATCCACACAGGCTAACTTACTTCAAATGTGCAACAACATATTTAGAAGAAGGACAAAAGGAGTTATTAGAATTACATGAAGGTACTGCATCCGATGTTAAAATATTGCTAGATTGTATGTTGGCACTAGAAAAAGATGGTGATAAGTTCTCTGATATCGAGAGTGCTGTCATGGAAATAATGAGTGAATATACAAATCTTTGTAAGAAAGTGGAGCAGAACAGAGAAATGATAGAAAAACTTAACATTGATATTCAACATTTGGCCTTAGAAGTTGAAGACCTAAAGTCACACGATGGTATGGTATTTTTTGTTTACCTACTTTTTGTGGTTTTTGAGAAAAGAGAGACATGGAAGCAGGACTTTCCTTTCTTAGTAAAAAAGTCATACGTGATTATATTTATTAGCGTCTTGGAAAACAAACTGCATATCTTCCTGTACAATTTACTCCATTGCATGCAGGTATTGCATCTGATGTTAAAGAATTGATGCATCAAATTTCAGCTCTGAAGCAAAATGACGCAAATATTTCGGATGTCAATGCTCGTGTTATGGAACTAAATTATCAATATTCAAATCTGTATAAACAAGTACAAAAGGTCAACGGAATGGCTGCTGATATTCAAGGTTTAAAACAAGATATGGAAAAGGTTAAATTACATGAAGGTAAAAAAACATATTCTCTCTGCGAGCCAACTTTTCAAGGAGGAAGGATTGCACGACAAACATCCAATGAATAACAACAACGTTCCTGTAATACAAATATGACATTAATAAAAAAAAGGAAAAAAAATATAATTTACGACAGTAATTTAAAGAACATAATCGAACAATAATAAAATTTTTGACGATATTTGAGAAGGGTAGGAAAAAATTACACGAAGTAATTTTTTGGGAAAGTTACAAAACAGCAGGATGTTTAAATAACACTATTAGTGACACAAAGCAATTTTCACTTAACTGCAACCTCGATCCCAGGGCTTCTTTCTCTTTTTGATATAAGTGCCAGCGAGAAAGAAATAGCCCTGGCACCGACTGGTGGTCTTACAAAGTCCGGCCCAAAAATTGTGGCTAGTGACATTTAAATATTTTGAAATAGCGAGTGCGTAATTCAAAAACAAAATTCTTTGTTGTGGAGTTTTATTATAGCCATCAAATGAATTTGGTAAACTTTTTAAAAAACTTGTTTTTAGCAAATTTCTTTGTTGTTTTAGTAACTTTCTTGTGAAGTTATGTCAAGAAGTTGAAAAGTTCCAAATTCAAAACAGAAGGCACCTGTCTTTAATTATTGTCAATAACTTGAAAGTGGTGCTAATGAATTATTATAATGCTTTTAGCAATACCATGAAACAAGTAGCTAGCTATGTATAAAAGTAACAACATTATTTTTTGGAAAGAAGTCTTAATACGTTGTGATACAAATGATAAAAGTATAATCAAAAGTAGTAATTTCCTATTTTTTATTCCTTTTTCTTAGAAATTCACACTTAGTACAATTTTAATTTACTCCATTGCATGAAGGTATTGCATCTGATGTATTAAAGTATTGATGCATTAAATGTCAGTACTGGAGCAAAATGTGTGTGATGTCAATGCTTGTGTCATGTAGCTAAATAAACTGTCAATATTCACTGCTATATCTGTATAAACAAGTACAGCGATAACCTTTGGTGGGCTTTCAGAAATAGGATTCAACTTTGGACAGTTATAGTATGTCATAAAAAATAGTAGCAATAAACATTTGCTTATGTTAGCACTTTTTGTGACGTCATAAAAAGCTTGAGATTTTGCCAAAATACTTCTGCTAAAAAAAATAATTACAAAGAAATTCAACATTCTATTTGAAGTTTCTCTGAGCTAAATAAATGTTAACGTATCATCTAATTTTAGATACATTAAATTTTTTTGCAACATAAACAATTGGAAATCCAAAAATTAAAATCTTTTCGAAAGATAAACTTTCCCTTATCCACAAATTAAAATGTTTTAGCAAGATACACTTTCGCTTATCCGCAAATTCATTTTTTTTTTGCAAGATAAATTTTCGCGACTCCACAAATTAAAATGTTTTGGCAAGGTAAACTTTCGTGTCCCTATCATTATAAATAAGCAAAACATTAACATCTTTTTTTGTGTCTTATGTCAGTGATTCTATGTTAAAGAAAGAAAATGAGGTCATTTCCATGGGCTGTTGTTATTTGATTAATGTTTAAAGGATACTAATTCGTCATCACTTCATGTTTTTCTATGAAAATTAAATTTCCGTATTTTGAAAGAAATTTGGCAATTTGAAGTTACGGGCCTTTATAATCAAATATTAAAAAATTAATGGATAAATTTTTGTGAATCAACGATTTGTACTAAATTAACTTCGCAAACAAGACTAAAAATTGAGAAATTTTCTCCGATTAAAGTAACACCTATTATAGTACGCGCTACACTTCATGGAACATAGAAACGGCTGTTTAGTTTAAAACACGATAATGATGTGAATAACTTAGATGGTTTAACTTCGCTGTTGAAGGATGTTGTTCAACTGTAAAAGCTTGTACGCCTCTTTTCTAAGAATCCTGTTACGTTATACGATTATTTATTTTTATAAGAAACATATTTTGGGATTCAGCCTGGATGATTCTCAAAATTAATCGTTAGGAAGTGCGCTGTTACTTTATCATTTTACTTTTATTTCCAGATCTCTCGTCGGGATTGCGATGGAATATTCGTGAAAATGTGTCCAACTTCTGTGGTCGAATCGAGGTTCTGGACAAAATTCATCATTATTTTCAAACCACACTCGGCAAGAAGAATTATTTAGCCATTGCATTGTCGGGATTGGGTGGTATAGGAAAAACAGAAGTCGCAGCCAAATATGTCAGCATGTATGACGAACAATATGACAATATTATTTGGCTTGAATGCAATGATTTGAAAACATCTTTGATGAGACTAGCATCGTACTTGCAAGTAAAAACGAATCTGTTTGAAGTTGATATTATAACTCAACTTATTTGCGACAAGTTAGGTGATGGTAAGTGCATGTTTGTATTGAAT
Organism: Hydractinia echinata; assembly: GCA_030067915.1. Lineage (NCBI taxonomy): Eukaryota > Metazoa > Cnidaria > Hydrozoa > Anthoathecata > Hydractiniidae > Hydractinia > Hydractinia echinata. Next base: position 1,156,389 of record JASGCC010000080.1, read on the forward strand.
GATGTCGTGGATAATAAGTCAATTAAAGATTTCATGAAGAACTTAAAGAATATGAAGAACACACCTTGTGTTATAGTAACAAGCCAGTATAGTGAATGGGATGATGTACGCATAAAACATATCCCAATGGATGTATTTCAAAGTGATGAAGCCGTTCGATTAATTCGTGAATGTCTGCCAGAACATGATCCTGTGGAAGTTGAAACATTGGTTCATGATTTACAATGTTTACCTTTAGCTTTGCAGCAAGCAAAAAGCTATATTATGAAACACGCAATGTGCATACCTGATTACATCAAATATTTAAAAGAAAATCGAAAGGAATTGTTGAACGTTCGCCTAGATAAAAAGGATGAAACAGAATATGATAAAACATTGCTTACTGTGTGGCAGATGGCGTTCGATAAACTTAAAGAACATGATAACACTCTTGCTATCGATATTTTAAACATGATGGCATACATGGATGGCAGTTTTATCCACCCGGAAACGTTCTTATATTTGAATGATATTGATAAGCTGCAGCTGAATGAGGCTGTGGAAGTACTATGTGAATATTCATTAATACAACGCGATACTTCGAAGATTGTCACCATGCATAGTTTAGTGCAAAAGATTACCATGTTATATGAGAAAGAGGTCATGTTGACTTTAAATTCAAGTGACACGTATGCTTTAAAGTTATCAAAATTATTAACCGATATAGCTGAGACACAAGATCCGTTAAATGGCGATCCTAAAAACCTTTGGTTTAGACACATGAAAAAACTTATGCTGTCACAGGACAATTTTTGTATGCCTAATTTGATCTACCACTTGTCTACCACTGCTGTGGCGTATGGGGACTTCTCCTTTGAGACTTATATTCTCAGTGTTGCTGTTCATACTTGCAAAATTGCTTACAATCTGTCCGGAAAATCAGAAGATTTTAAGGTGCTTATTGACTATGCAGTGAGATATGCTAATGCGTTCGAATGTAATAGAGATAGCCTAAGAAAGTTACAGTTTATGCATGATTTTTCCACTGAATATAAAAATGAACTTGCTAAAAAAACTGCAGATCAAATTCTTTGGCATTATAAGCATGTGAAGGTTTTAATCCGGAGTCGCAAAATGAAAGAAGCAATTAATTTGTTTGATTCTTTACCTGATATTAAGCTTTGTTCGAAAAAGATTATCATATGGTATGTAGATAAAGCAGATATTCTTTGTGAACTTGGCAGAAAGAAAGAGGCTCTTCGTACGATTAATCAGATTTTTGAATACATGATCTCAAAAAATATTGTAAGAGATGAGGACATGCCTATAATTTGTTACCTTAGCGAAAAATTTCTTGCTTTAGAAGATATTGAACATGCTCAGGTGTGTGTACAATACATGGAGAATTCGTTGAAGAAACTTAAATTACATGATGGAATTTTAATATTGTTCCAAATTCATTTGCACAAAGGAAATTTATATCTCTATAATCATCAATACGACGAATGCATGGATGAATTAAACAAATGCTTAACGTTTCCAATAGGTTCCATGAACATAGGTTTGCATGTAAAGATTGGTTACGTTCAGTTGAAAAGAAAACGATTTGAGAAATGCAAGACAACATTATTGGTAGTCCTTAACTTGTTGGAGAATTCTACTAATTATGAGGAACGTGAGCTTGTCTTGGTCTGTTTAGCAGCTTCCTTACTTTGTTTGGATGAGATAGACGAAGCAGAAAAAATATTAAAAACTTTAAAAGTACCTTATTCTAGAACTTTTCGTCATAAATATTTAGAGAAAATCAATAAATTCAAAATATTAAACAACACTTTCACTTATCACAGACAGAAGTTCGGTGACAAAGATGCGAAAACGATTGCAGTGCTTCGTGAATGTGTGCAGCTTAAAACTGAATTAAAAGAATGTTACCTTGAAGTGCCATTTTTAAATTTTTTAAATTGATTATTTTACCTCGCTTTTCGCTAATATTCGACATTTTGTTGTTATTCGATATAATCTGTAAATGTAAGACTTACGCTGGACTTTAAAACGACATACAAATTCCTTGAAAGAATTGTTTCTTTTAATGTTAATCAAAGATAATCTCATAATTAAAAATTAAAGTTTTAATCGATCGAAGATTTACAAGGACGTGATTTTATTGAAATTAATGACGGGCTAATCCTGTGAAATTTTGTTCTCTCTTTTAAATTTAGCAATTTTTAAAGTGAATCTAATTTTTTATTTTTTACCACGTTTTTGTGTGTTTTACGAACCTGATTTCAAAATACATGGCTTTGCTTATTTTTAGTTTCTTTTAGGCCTCTACAGTATGTGACTGCAAGATTTACGACAGGGATGATGTCTGGCGCTCTTTATATAATAGAGATACCTTTTTCAAGTATTTCTATTCCGGTCTATAAAATACAAGTTTTTTGTATGTATATATGTATATTCTGATTTCTTTGAAGCATACTGATTTTTTTGAGTGGGGTAGATGAAAAAAAATTATTATAATTTTAAAAGAGATATGAAATACTTCAACGGTGTCTGGAATAGTTAATTTTTTGCAAGGTGCAAGATTAAATGTTGAATAAAAAAAAAGTGTACTAAGATAGCAAGATTTTCTTTTATGAAGCTGCTATAAATTAATGCTCTGAAGAATGAAAGATAACATAACTTATTGTTTTTTTATGAGATAGATGTTTTAACGTTTAACGCAATTAGGTTTATTTACTGTATAATTTAGAAAATGAAAATTTGTATCGGTTGTACTATACGAATGTCCCGAATAACATTAATAAATCAACTTCAATTAGTCTTGTTAATCTTACAATTACTGTATATGTTTTGTGACAACCTTTTTCCACATTGCCATTGTCGTCTTGTTACTAGATATGGATGTGTGTTTTTGTTATTAAAGATATCAGTTTTTGTTATACTTTTAATATTTCAAACAATTTAAGAAACTTCTATCGATTTCATTTAAGAATCAAATTTAAATGTTTGCCCTTCTCTCAACAGGTTGAAAATTTTCATTAAGTTGTTATTTTTCTGATTTAGATTCAGAACAATAATGTAAGTAAATAAGTTATCTAAGAAGCTGCAGGAAGATGGCTGCTGCTGCTGTTACAGCTGCAATTTCACAATCTGCTCCAGTTACACAGATGCACAACTGGATGAGATTGTGTTTGGGTTCAGAATATTATAACAAAGAGGCTGTTAGAAATGTTCTTCATAATAAATTCAAAAATCCTGCTTACCATGGACTACCTGAAGATCCAGCTCTTTTGTTTCAAGAACTGAAGAAATTTCAATCGGACTTAAGTAAATTAAAAACTAAACATCGAATTACATCGGCGCAATGGAAATTGTTATATCCAAGCACAAAACAAACTCATTCAACACAATTTGATATTCCATTGATGGTAATACTGTTGGAACATTGCACGGATTTACCAGCTCCTGTGAATGGATGGAAGGATAGTAACCCACCTATGTCCGATCAAGGCTTAAGTGCTAATTCGTTGAGGGCCCGTGCTATGCGACATTTTTTATATCACTATGGTAATCCAATGTCTATGGATAACAATGAATTCTCAGCGAAATGGACTGAAGTAGAAGATATACAAAACGGTTTAGGTTGCACAAGGTGAACATGCTTGATTTAAAAACTGGTCCGTTAGATCCACACAGGCTAATTTAATTCAAGTGTGCAACAACATATTTAGAAGAAGGACAAAAGGAGTTAATAGATTTACATGAAGGTACTGCATCCGATGTTAAAATATTATTAGATCGTGTGTTGGCACTAGAAAAGAATGGGGATAAGTTCTCTGATATCGAGACTGCTGTCGTGGGTATAAATAGTGAATATACGAATCTTTGTAAGAAAGTGGAGCAGAACAGAGAAATGATAGAAACACTTAAACATTGATATTCAACATTTGACCTCAAAATTTGAAGACCTAAAGTCACACGACGGTATGGTATATTTTGTTTTCCTATTTTTTGTGGTAAGCTCGGTCGGCACTTAGACCTCGGGCGATATTTTGCAGTACAGCCTGAGGTAATCGGTTATTATTGTATTAGTACAACATCCGGTCAGTATCCGTTTAGTACATGTGACTTTTTGTTTAATTCCAATGTAATAAGTCTTTAAGGAGGAAGGATGGCACAACAAACATCCAATGAATAACAACAACTTTGCTGTAGAACAAATATGACATTATTAAAAAAAGAATAAATATAAGTTGAAACAGTAATTCAAAGAACATGCGAAAGTTATCAGTTTCTAATCGAATAGTAATGACATTTGAATATTTATAAAAAAAAATCAGTACCAGGTAATTTTTAGGAAAGTTACAAAACAGTGGGATGTTTAAATAACACTATTTGACATAAGCAAATTTCACGTAACTCATATTCGCACAATGTGTTACTTAACTTCGCGTGCCCATTTACAGAAGGTTCTGACTTGGGGAGACATTTCACTTAGTCAACTTAATTGAAGTGAAATTTCTGGAGTGAAATGTTTAAAAGTGACGAACACAAAAGATTAGGCCACCGCCAAACTTAAATTCAAACTGAAGTGAAAATTATGTAAAGTTGCACCTTAACAATTTTTAAGCAAGCAAGTCAGTGAAAATATTTCACAAGGACTTAACGAAGGCAGCATGATTTTTGTCTGCAACAGTGTTGTCAATAACTTTTTGGAAAGCTTGTCACTTTAGAATTTGATATTTCAGTTAAGTTTAATGTTATTTAAATAAAGAATATAGAGCTAATCTTTAAAAACTTATCATGTGAATATATATATATATATACTCTATTTCGATATACTTAAATCGGAAAAACTTTCGAGTCAAAAAGTCGTGAAATTTTGTGGATAAACTTTTGCTTATCCACAAATTAATTTTTTTTCCAAAGGCAACTTTCGCAAATCCACAATTAATTTTTTTTCGTAAAATACACTTTGGCGAATCTGCAAATTAAAAATTTTTCGCAAGGTGAACTTTTGCGAATTCCTTAAATTCATTAAAAGATGAGCTGTGAGGATAGAGTCTTATGTTAAAATAAATATTTTTTCGCAAAATAAGTTGTGAGGATAAACGCTTTACCCTATCATCATAAATAAGCAATCATTAACATCTTTTTTTGTGTCTTATGTTACTGATTGTATGTTAAAGAAAGAAAATGAGGTGATTTCCAGAGACTTTTGTTATTTGATTAATTTTAAAGGATACCAAAGCATCATCACTTCATGTTTTTCCATGCAAATTATATTTCCGTGTTTCGAAAGAAATTTGGCAATTTGAAGTTAAAGGCCTTTATAATCAAATATTAAAAAATGAGTGGATGGATTTTTTTGTGAATAAGGTAACGCCATTATGGTATGCCACAATTCATGGGACATAGAAACCACTGTTTAGTTAAAACACAATGTTGATGTGAAAAAGTTAGCTGGTTTAACTTAGCCGTTGAACGGTACTGTTCAACTGTAAAAGATTGTACATTATGAACTAAAATTTTCGCCGGAAAAACTTTCGGACACAATTTTTTATTTCAGCGGAAAAATTTTCGGACAAAATTTATAAAGTCAAAAAGTATGAGTAAGTCTTTTGAACGAATTGTAACCAAATTTCAAAAGTAATGATTACGGGAAATGACACAAAAAGAAGGCTAGAAGCATTTAAAGCGTACATATTTTCAATCAAGATCTAAAAAAGGGTCTTCAGGATACAATTTTATAGATAGAGCCTCAGCCAAATGTGAAAAAAACGAAAATAATAAGTTCAAAAACTGCATTTTTATTGATTATCAGATTACCCTATATATAATTTCTATGCACTGGTCCTTTTTTTAAAAAATACAAAAACCAAAATTTTCGGACAAAAAACATTTGGCAAACATAAATTTACGACGGAAAAATTTCCGGACAAAAAATCCGAAAGTTTTCGTTCTTAATGTACGCCCCTCTTTTAAGAATCCTGTTACGTTATGCGATTATTTATTTTTATCAGAAACATATTTTGGGGATTCAGCCTGAATGTTTCTCGTAAATAATTGTTAGGAGGAGCGCTGTTACTTTATAATTTTACTTTTTTTGCCTGTACTAAATATTGTACCTGTTTTATAGATATCTCGCCAAAGAAATTGCGATGGAATATTCGTGACAATGTATCCAACTTCTGTGGTCGCATCGAGGTTCTGGACAAAATTCATCATTATTTTCAAACCACATTCAGCAAGAAAAAATATTTAGCCATTGCTTTGTCAGGATTGGGTGGGATAGGAAAAACAGAAGTCGCAGCCAAAAATGTCAGCATGTATGACGAAGAATATGAAAATATCATTTGGCTTGAATGCGATGACATAGAAACATCTTTGGTAGAATTAGCTTCACGCATGCAAATAAAAACGCAGGTATTTAAAGTCAATCTCTTGACTCAACTTATTTGCGACAAGTTAGGTGATGGTAAGTGCATGTTTGTATTGAATGATGTCGTGAATAATAAGTCAATTAAAGATTTCATGAAGAACTTAAAGAATATGAAGAACACACCTTGTGTTATAATAACAAGCCAGTATAGTGAGTGGGATGATGTACACATAAAACACATCCCAATGGATGTATTTAACAGTGATGAAGCTATCGGTTTCCTTCGTAAATTTCTGCCAAATTATGATCCTGTGGAAGTTGAAACATTGGTTCATAATTTACAATATTTACCTTTAGCTTTGCAGCAAGCAAAAAGCTATATTTTGAAACACTCAATGTGCATACCTGATTACATTAAATATTTAAAAGAAAATCGAACGGAATTGTTGAATGTTCGTCTGGATAAAAAGGATGAAACAGAATATGATAAAACATTGCTTACTGTGTGGAAGATGGCGTTCGATAAACTTAAAGAACATGATAACACTCTTGCTATCGATATTTTAAACATGATGGCATACATGGATGGCAGTTTTATCAACACGGAAACGTTCTTATATTTGAATGATATTGATAAGCTACAGGTGAACGAGGTTGTAGAAGTATTATGTGAATACCCGTTGATACAACAAGTCATTTCTTCGAAGATTGTCACCATGCTTAGTTTAGTGCAAAAGGTTACCATGTTATATGAGAAAGAGGTCATGTTATCAGCTGAGTCAAATGACACGTATGCTTTAAAGTTATCGAAATTATTAAACTATATAGCTGAGGCACAATAGCTGTTAGATGGCGATCCTAAAAATCTTTGGTTTAGACACATGAAAAAACTTGTACTTACACAGGACAATTTATCCATACCTGATATAGGCAGGTTTATTTCCCCAGCTCTTTCATCTGGAGACATGACCTTTTATACTTATATGTTAACTGTTGCTGTTCATACTTGTAAAATTGCTTACAATCAGTCCGGAAAATCAGAAGATTTTAAGTTGCTCTTTAGGCATGCGAAAGGTTATATTGATGCGTTAAGGTTAGTTAGAGATTGGATAACATCGTTAAAATTTATTAATGAATTCTCCACTGAATTTAAAAATGAACTTGCTGAGATAACCACAGATCAAAACATTGGTTGGCATTATAAGCTTGTGAAGGTTTTAATAAATAATGGCAAAATAAAAGAAGCAAATAAGTTGTTTGATTCTTTACCTGATGTCAAGTTTTCATCGGAAAAAATTTGTGATAGCTATGACATGGTAGATATTCTTTTTAAACGCGGCAAAAAGAAAGAGGCTCTTCTTATAAACAAACAGAATTTTTGAATGCATTACCTCGAGAGGTAGTGTAAGAGATATAGATATAGATTGCTAACATTAGCAGCAATTTTCTTGCTTTAGATGATGTTGAACATGCTCAGTTGTGTGTACAATACATGGAGAATTCGTTGAAAAAACTTGAATTACATGATGGAAATTTCATAATGTTCCAAATTCATTTGCACAAAGGAAATTTATATCTCTATAATCATCAATACGACGAATGCATGGATGAATTAAAGAAATGCTTAACGTTTCCAATAGGTTCCGTGCACATAGGTTTGCATACAATGATTGGTTACGTTCAGTTAAAAAGAAAACGATTTGAGAAATGCAAGACAACATTATTGGTAGTCCTTAACTTGTTGGAGAACTCTACTTATTATGAGGAACGTGAGCTTGTCTTGGTCTGTTTAGCAGCTTCCTTACTTTGTTTGGATGAGACGGACGAAGCAGAACAATTATTAAAAAGTTTAATAGTAGAAAATTATCCTGGAAGTTTTCAAAAGGTATATTTAGAGAAAATTAATAAATATAAAAGGTTAAGCAACACTTTCACTTATCGCAGACAGAGATTCGGTGACAAAGATGCGAAAATGAATGCAGTACTTCGTGAATGTGTGCAAATCAAAACTGAATTAAAAGAATGTTATCTTGAAGTACCATTTTTTAATATTTTAAACTGATTATTTTACCTGCTTAATTCCCCTAATATTCCACATGAATAGTTTGTTTTTATTCGATATAAATGTAGGACTTGCGCTGGACTTACCTTTGGTAACGACATACACACAGGTAACAAACGTCGTCTCCTAGAAAGAATTGTTTCTTTTAATGTTAATCAGACATAGTCCCATAATCAAATATTGAAGTTTTAATTTTAATTGTTCAAAATCTACAAAAATTTTATTGAGATTAATGAGGATCTAATTCTGTGAGGTTTTGTGCTCTGTTAAAATCAATTTTTAAATTGAATCTATATTTTTAATTTTACCACGTTTTTGTCTGTTTTACGAACTCGACTTAAAAATGCATAGCTTTACTTATTTTTATTTTCTTTCAAGCCTCTAAAGTATGTCACTGCAAGATTTCCGAGAAGGATAATACCTGGCTCTTATTATATAAAAAGTATACTTGTTTTAAGCTGTTCCCTTCTCGTAAAATACATATGTTTTGATGCATTCTATCTATATATGTATGTTTTGATTTCTTTGAAACATACTGGATTTATTGAGTAGGTTAGATCAAAAAAAAGAAATGAAAAATTTTAACAAAATCTGAAATAGTTAATTTTGTTAAAATATTTATAGCTGATTGGGTTGTGGAAATATCCACTTGATTAGGGATGCACAATGATAATTTAAAGATGTCAGCAATTACACTGTCTATTGCATACTAAACTTCAAAAAAAGATAAAGAAAAGTTATGACTTGGTTGTACCGGTACTGTTCTGCTGTTTCGTTTGGGACATCCATCTGGGACATTGTTTTCACTATTTCACAAGAAGTTTTCCTGTGATCAGCCCAAAATACTCGCAAATAGCTGCTTCATGTTTGTGTGATATCGCCTTTTTGCCTTTTGCGGCGCAGCCAACTGGTACAGGGTGACCACGCCTCGTCTTAAATCCTCTTAAGTCCTCATTTGTCCTCTAACAAGTTAAAAATATGTGACCTATGAAATATGTAAATCTCTTCTTCAACTCCTCCCTTTTTTCAGGTGCACTGAAAATAGTTTGATAGTTTCGCTATAACTTCAAGGGTACAGATTTTCGCGGGTATTTTATTTCGCGAATGAGGAAAATGATATATTTCGCGGGTATTTAATTGCGAGATTCTCGAATTTATATGCGTGTATTTAATTTCGCGGATGAGGTTTTGAATTAGGTTTTTTGTTATTTCTTTCTCATTTTTAATCTTTAAATAACGGATAGAGTAAACAAAAGAATATAAGAATTTCAACTTCAATTTCTTTGAAGTTTGATTTCTTCAATTAATTATTTATTATCAAAACATACAAAAGCATTTCTGCAGAAATCAACATCTTCTTCTTCATCTCCCCCAATAAAAATTTCAATTTTCTCTCCGCAAAAGTTTGTACCCTTAAGGTTTGTTACGAGATTTTACATTCATTATAGTGATATTAAGTGTTAGTTCTTTCCTGCATGTTAGCAATACGTCAAGAGCTTTATTTCAATTGTTTTCTAATCATTTATCCTGAAAGTATTATTTTTCTAAACATTTTGTACTTGACATCAGAAATTGATAGACTTAAAAAACCTAAGAAATAAAAAAGTTGATCCACTAAAATCCTCTATTTTTTATATAAAAAATTTTCTGCGCAAAAAATGCTCTAAATGCAGTGCAAAATCTCCTTTAAAATCCTCTAGAATCCTCTTTTTCTTGGAAAACAATTTTGTGGTAGTTTCTCACTGTTTCAGCACCTTTGAGCACCATTAATTGAGTGGAAACCCTGTGAGGGCCACACTCATTTTTAAAAAATTTCGCACCTTACATTTTTTATCTATGTCACCCAAAGAATCAATCAAAAAAAAAGGAAAGCTTTTGCCACTTCTCTGCACTCGAAAATACTTTTTTGCCAGAAATGGCCCTTGCTATCTTGAAAGTTATTTTCATACCATTCTTCTCTCTATATCAAACAATCAACACAAGCATGTACTACTTTGTGTTGTTTTTTATCTTTCACATATGTAATTTGTATTTTAAATATTTTTGTTGTTAGAGAACTTGTAGGAAAAGAGGCACGCTAACAATCTTGCGTCATAAAATATTATACAGGTATATTGTACCTATTATACGTGTGTATTATACAAGTATTTCGTGATTATTCTTGTGTGTGATCCGTTCCGAGTGTGTACAGTTGTTAGATAGCTTTCAAAAGAAACTGAAAAGCCCTGCCTTTAGCCAAGTATACTTTTGTTTTGTTTTTACGTTGTAACATGCTGTTATGTGTATGCCTGTCGATAGTTTAGATCCAAGTAGCTGTCATAAATGTCACATGAGCTAAGTTACATAGATACACGAACTGTTGACAATATATTGTTCCAACATCTCCATGTTTACCAAATGTATCCAGCTCTAAAATATTGGGGTTCCATCATTCGATTGAGTAATGCTTATTTGCCGGTTACTAATAAAGTAAGTATGAAGTCATATTGAATTTATCTTGTTTGTGATTAAAAATTTCAACATAAGAATAACCCTACTTTAAATTGCGAATGAATTAGTGATAATTGGTAAAGTGAAGAAATTTAAATGGTTTTGGTGCCACAATTGCACTTGGTTAGTTTTACAGAAAGCAAAGTAACAAAATAATTAGTTTATTTAGTTTATTTATTTTTTATTTAAAATTTACAGGATCACCTATTCAGTATAACATATAAAAATATATTCTTTACTGCTATCAATTAGGGCCCTGTTTGGAAAAAATAGAAAATAAAAATATATATGATTTTATATAAATATCAACATTTTAAAACAGGTCACGCTAAAAACAGAGAAAGTATGCACGCCATGGAAGTCGTTAAGTGGGTGAGAAAACTAAAACCGCAAAAGACTCCGTGTTTTTTATTTGCTTCTCAATGCCTTATTTTAATATATTATACTATATATATATTGGTTTTATTTTCGCTTTTGCATGTTTTCATGGGTTATAAAGAAAATATGGATTTTTTGAAACTTATCTAAAATTGGGAAACATTAGGACATCAGTACTGTTTACTTTTTTTGTATGTAAGCAATGCTGAATTTACACATTCGCCACCAAAATTACAAAAAGTGAATTATGTTATAATAATAGTATAAACTAATGAAATAAATACTTTAAAAACAAACAATTCTCATATATGAACTTAACCAGGTAAACAAAGACTAAACAGTTGTGATGTTTTCACATCAGTTACTTAACTATTCTTGTTGCGAGGTACAAGATCAATCGATGATTAAAAAAAGAGTATACTGAGATATTCAATGTTTGTTTTGCAGGACAATGAAATTCAAGATAGAAAAATTGAAGTAAACCGAAGTGAAGCATTAATTAATGCTCTGAAGACTGAAGTGAGAAAGATGATATAATTTTGATTTTTAACGTTTTACGAAATTATTTATTTTTGGAACATAATTAGTTTTATTTACTGTATAATTTAGAAAATGAAATTTTGTATAATTTTGTATTGGTTATACCATACGAATGTGCCAAAAAACAGTAAAATATCAACTCCTATTAAGTCTTGTTAATCTTACAATTAATGTATATGTTTTGTGACAACCTTTTTCCACATTGCCATTGTCGTCTTGTTACTAGATATGGATGTGTGTTTTTGTTATTAAAGATATCAGTGTTTGTTATACTTTTAATATTTCAAAAAATTTAAGAAGTTTCTTTCGATTTCATTTAAGAATCAAATTTAAATGTTTGCCATTCTCTCAACAGGTTGAAAATTTTCATTAAGTTGTTATTTTTCTGATTTAGATTCAGAACAATAATGTAAGTAAATAAGTTATCTAAGAAGCTGCATGAAGATGGCTGCTGCTGCTGTTACAGCTGCAATTTCACACTCTGCTTCAGTTACACAGATGCACAACTGGATGAGATTGTGTTTGGGTTCAGAATATTATAACAAAGAGGCTGTTCGAAATGTTCTTCATAATCAATTCAAAAATCCGGCTTACCATGGACTACCTGAAGATCCAGCTCTTTTGTTTCAAGAACTGAAGAAATTTCAATCGGACTTAAGTAAATTAAAAACTAAACATCGAATTACATCGGCGCAATGGAAATTGTTATATCCAGACTCAAAACAAACCCATTCAACACAATTTGATATCCCATTAATGGTGATACTGTTGGAACATTGCACGGATTTACCCGCTCCTGTGAAGGGATGGAACGATAGTAACCCACCTATTTCCGATCAAGGGTTAAGTGCTAATTCGTTGAGAGCCCGTAGCATGCGACATTTTTTATATCACTATGGTAATCCAATGTCTATGGATAACAACGAATTCTCAACAAAATGGACTGAATTAGAAGATATACAAAAAGGTTTAGGTTGCACAAGTGTGAACATGCTTGATTTAAAAACTGGTCCGTTAGATCCACACAGGCTAATTTACTTCAAGTGTGCAACAACATATTTAGAAGAAGGACAAAAGGAGTTATTAGAATTACATGAAGGTACTGCATCCGATGTTAAAATATTGCTAGATTGTATGTTGGCACTAGAAAAAAATGGTGATAAGTTCTCTGATATCGAGAGTGCTGTCATGGAAATAATGAGTGAATATACAAATCTTTGTAAGAAAGTGGAGCAGAACAGAGAAATGATAGAAAAACTTAACATTGATATTCAACATTTGGCCTTAGAAGTTGAAGACCTAAAGTCACACGATGGTATGGTATTTTTTGTTTACCTACTTTTTGTGGTTTTTGAGAAAAGAGAGACATGGAAGCAGGACTTTCCTTTCTTAGTAAAAAAGTCATACGTGATTATATTTATTAGCGTCTTGGAAAACAAACTGCATATCTTCCTGTACAATTTACTCCATTGCATGCAGGTATTGCATCTGATGTTAAAGAATTGATGCATCAAATTTCAGCTCTGAAGCAAAATGACGCAAATATTTCGAATGTCAATGCTCGTGTTATTGAACTATATTGTCAATATACAAATCTGTATAAACAGGTACAAAAGGTCAACGGAATAGCTGATCAGAATGCTGCTGATATTCAAAGTTTAAAACGAGATATGGAAAACGTTAAATTGCACGAAGGTAAAAAACATATTCCTTTAGTGAATCTAGTAAATTAAGTATTTTTTTTTATTAGACCAAAAATAAAATCTTAACGGAGATTGGTAGTAGAAATTTAAGATAAATTTACTAAGTTTCAAATATTGACTTTCGTGTAACGAGTGAGGAACAATAATCTTTGGTACATGTAATTTTTTGTTTAATTCCATTGTAATAAGTCTTTAAGGAGTACTGATTTTCTACTGCTAGATTGAAAAAAAAGAAAAAATATAAACAATCATTCAAAGAACATGCGAAAGTTATCAGTTTCTAATCGAATAGTAATGACATTTGAATATTTATAAAAAATAGATCAGCACTAGGCAATTTTAAGGTAAGTTACAAAACAGCGGGATGTTTAAATAACACTATTAGTGATATAAAGCAAACTTCACGTAACTTATATTCGCACAACGTGTTTCTTAAGTTCACAGAAGGCTCCTCCAGTTTAAGGTTTATTTTTATAAAATGTTTACATCACTTTTAACAATTTGTACAACGTAAAACTGACTTGGGGAGACATTTCACTTCGGTCAACTTGATTAACAGCCATTATGGTACGCTCACTAGAAACGGCTGTTTAGTTTAAAACACAATAATGATGTGAATAACCTAGATGGTTTAACTTCGACGTTGAAGGGTATTGTTCAACTGTAAAAGCTTGTACGTCCCTTTTCTAAGAATCCTGTTACGTTATGCGATTAATTTTTTTTATAAAAAACATAATTTTGGGATTCTGCGTGGATTTATCTCGGAAATACTCGTTAACAAGAGCCCTCTTAATTTGTAATTTTACTTGTTTTTCCAGATCTCTCGTCGGGATTGAGATGGAATATTCGTGACAATGTATCCAACTTCTGTGGTCGCATCGAGGTTCTGAACAAAATTCATCATTATTTTCAAACCACATGCGACAAGAAGTATTATTTAGCCATAGCATTGTCAGGATTAGGTGGTATAGGAAAAACAGAAGTGGCAGCCAAATATGTCAGCATGTATGGCGAAGAATATGAAAATATTATTTGGCTTGAATGCAATGACATAGAAACATCTTTGATGGAATTAGCTTTGCGCATGCAAATAAAAGTGCAGGCATTTAAAGTCAATCTCTTAACCCAACTTATTTGTGACAAGTTAGGTGATGGTAAGTGCATGTTTGTATTGAATGATGTCGTGGATAATAAGTCAATTAAAGATTTCATGAAGAACTTAAAGAATATGAAGAACACACCTTGCGTTATAATAACAAGCCAGTATAGTGAGTGGAATGATGTACGCATAAAACATATCCCAATGGATGTATTCAAAAGTGATGAAGCCGTTGGATTCCTTCGTAAATGTCTGTCAAAATATGATCCTGTGGAAGTTGAAACATTGGTTCATGATTTACAATATTTACCTTTAGCTTTGCAGCAAGCAAAAAGCTATATTTTGAAACACTCCATGTGCATACCTGATTACATCAACTATTTAAAAGAAAATCGAAAGGAATTGTTGAATGTTCGCTTAGATAAAAAAGATGAAACAGAATATGATAAAACATTGCTTACTGTGTGGAAGATGGCGTTCGATTAACTGAAAGAACATAATAACACTCTTGCTATCGATATTTTAAACATGATGGCGTATATGGATGGCAATTTTATCAACACGGAAACGTTCTTATATTTGGACGATATTGATAAGCTAAAACTGAACGAGGCTGTAGAAGTATTATGTGAATACTCGTTGATACAAGTCAATTCTTCGAAGATTATCACCATGCATAGTTTAGTGCAAAAGATTAACATTTTATACGAGAAAGAGGTCATGTTATCTTCAAATTTAAGTGAAACGTATACTTTAAAGTTATCGAAATTATTAAACGATATAGCTGAGGCACAACAGCTGTTAGATGGCGATCCTAAAAATCTTTGGTTTAGACACATGAAAAAACTTGTACTTACACAGGACAATTTATGCATACCTGATATAGCCAGGTTTGTTTCCCCAGCTCTTTCATCTGGAGACATGACCTTTTATACTTATATGTTCACTGTTGCTGTTCATACTTGTAAAATTGCTTACAATCAGTCCGGAAAATCAGAAGATTTTAAGTTGCTCTTTAACTATGCGGAAGGTTATATTGATGCGTTAAGGTTAAATAGAGATTTGATAGCATCGTTAAAATTTATTAATGAATTCTCTACTGAATTTAAAAATGAACTTGCTGAGATAACTACAGATCAAAACATTGGTTGGCATTATAAGCTTGTGAAGGTTTTAATAAGTAATGGCAAAATAAAAGAAGCAAATAAGTTGTTTGATTCTTTACCTGATGTCAAGTTTTCATCGGAAAACATTTGTGATAGCTGTGACATATTAGATATTCTTGTTAAACGCGGCAAAAAGAAAGAGGCTCTTTTTATAAACAAACAGATTTTTGAATGCATTACCTCGAGAGATAGTGTAAGAGATATAGAATTGCCTATGATTGCTAACGTTAGCAGCAATTTTCTTGCTTTAGATGATGTTGAACATGCTCAGTTGTGTGTACAATACATGGAGAATTCGTTGAAAAAACTTGAATTACATGATGGAAATGCGATGTTGTTCCAATTTCATTTGCAAAAAGCAAATTTATATCGCTATAATCATCAATACGACGAATGCATGGATGAATTAAACAAATGCTTAACCTTTCCAGTAGGTTCCGTGCAGATAATTGTGCATATAATGATTGGTTTCGTTCAGTTAAAAAGAAAAGAATTTGAGAAATGCAAGACAACATTATTGGTAGTCCTTGAATTATTGGATAATGCTACTAATTGTGAGGAACGTGGGTTTGTTTTGGTCTGTTTAGCAGCTGCTTTACTTTGTTTGGATGAGATAGGCGAAGCAGAAAATGTATTAAAAAGTTTAAAACTAGAAAATTATCCTGGAAGTTTTCAGGAAGTATATTTAAAGAAAATCAATCAATACAAAATATTAAAGAACACTTTTACTTATCACAGACAGAGATTTGGTGACAAAGATGCGAAAACGATTGCAGTGCTTCGTGAATGTGTACAGATTAAAACTGAATTAAAAGAATGTCACCTTAAAGTACCATTAATAAATTTTTGGTAATGATTTTTTTTCTCTGTTTTTTCTCTAATATTCGACATGAATAGTTTGTTTTTATTCGATATAATCTGTAAATGTAACACTCAAGCTGGACTTACTTTAGAAAACCACACACACACAGGTAACAAACGTCGACTCCTAGAAAGAATTGATTCTTTAATGTTAATCAAACATTTTTCCATTATTAAATATTAAAGTTCTAAGTGTTCAAAATTTTATTCAGATTAATCAGGGTCTAATTATGTGAGGTTTTGTGCTCTGTTAAAATTAATTTTTAAATTGAATCTGAATTTTTAATTTTTACCACGTTTTTGTGTGTTTTACGAACCATCTTTAGAAATGCATGACTTTCCTTATATTTAGTTTCTTTACAGCCTTTAAAGCAGGTTACTGCAAGATTTCTAAGAAGGATAATAGCTGGCGCTTGTTATAAAAAAATATACTCTTTTCAAGTTGTTCCCTTTTCGTAAAATACATATGTTTTTATGCATTCTATTTATATATGTGTGTTTTGATTTCTTTGAAACATTCTGATTTTATTGGGTACGGTATTATAATTCTGTAAATTGCACAGGTTTTTGTATGCATTACATGTATATATGTATACATTAAGAACTAAAATTTTCGGCGGAAACTGTCTCGGCGGAAAAACTTTCGGACACAATTATTTATTTCAGCGGAAAATTTTTCGGACAAAATTTATAAAGTCAAAAAATGTATGGGTGAGTCTTTTGAACAAATTTTAACCAAATATCAAAAGTAATGATTACGGGAAATGACACAAAAAGAAGGCTAGAAACATTTAAAGTGTACATATATTCAATCAAGATCTAAAAAAGGGTCTTCAGGATCCAACTTTATAGATAAGCCTCAGCCAAATGTGAAAATAACGAGAGAAAAAAAGAAAAAAAACTGCAACGAAAAAAGTTAAAAAACTGCAGTTTTTATTGATTTTCTGATTACGCTATATATATTTTTTTTTTTAAATTAGAAAAACCAAAATTTTCGGAAAAAAATCTTTTGGCAGACACAAACCACAGACAAAAAATTTTCGGACAAAAAAAAATCCCGTCCGAAAATTTTCGTTTCTAATGTATTCTGATTTCCTTAATACATGCTGAATTTATTGAGTAGGGTAGATCAAACAAATTATAATAATTTTAATAAAGAAATGAAATTTTCAACAATATCTGAAATAGTTAATTTTGTTAAAATATTTATAGCTGATAGGGTTGTGGAAATATCCACTTGATTAGGGATGCACAAAGATAATTTAAAGATGTCAGCAATTACACTGTCTATTGCATACTAAACTTTAAAAAAGATAAAGAAAAGTTATCACTTGGTTGTGCCGGTATTACTGTCCTGCTGTTTCGTTTGGGAGAGCCATCCATAATTTTCAAACGCTAGGAGGAGGACATTGTTTTTCACTATTTCAGGAAACGTTTTTCCTGTGATCGGCCTAAAATACTCGCAAATAGCTGCTTCATATTTGTGTGATATCGCCAACATTAAGTTTTCGTTGCGCGATTCTTCCTTTTTGTCTTTTACGGCGCACCCAAGTGGGGTGGCCACGCCTCCTCTAAAATCCTCTAAAGTCCTCAATTGTCCTCTAAAAAGTTGAAAATGTGACCAAATTATTTCTTTAACTCCTCCATTTTTCCAGGTGCACTGAAAAGAGTCAAAATAGTATATTTCGAGGGAATTTAATTTCTCGGATCGAGATTCTTGAAATTTTACGTGGGTATTTAATTTCGAGGTTTTGAATAAAGTTTCGTTTTATTTTTTGGTGATTTTAATCTTTGAATAACGGATAGAATGAACAGAAGAATATAAATATCAATTTTTTTGAAAGCATTTCTGCAGAGATCAACATCGTCTTCTTCATATTCACGACTCCTAGAGAAAGAGTTAAAAAAAATTCTCCCATTTTTCATTTTTGTGTAAAAACTCCTCTAAATTTAATGCAAAATCTCTTTTAAAATCCTCTAAAATCCTCTTCTTCCTAGAAAACAATTTTGTGACCCCCTGTGTTAGTTCTCACTGTTTTAGCACCTTTGAGCACCATTGATTGTAAGTATGAGTAAAAACCCTGGGAGGGTCACATTCATTTTTAAAAAACTTCACACCTTATATTTTTTATCTATGTCACCCAAAGAATCAAACAAAAATGTTTTTGTTTTTGCCACTTTCCTGCACTCGAAAATACTTTTTGCCACTATGTTGTTGAAAGCTATTTTCATACCATTCCTCTCTCTATCAAACTGTGAATACAATCATGTCCTACTTTGTATTGTTTTTTTATCTTAATTAAATGTAATTTGTATTTTAAATATTTTCGTTTCGTAGAGAACTTGTAGAAAAAGAATGCACGCGACCAATCTTGCGTCACGAAATATCATACACGTATAAGTTTTCATGATTATTCTTGTGTGTGATCTGTTCCGAGTGTGTGCAGTTCTTTCAAAAGAAACTAAAAACGCCTTCATTTTAGGCAAGTATACTTTTGCTTTGTTTTTACGTTGTAACATGCTGTCGATAGTTTATAACCAGGTAGATTCACATGAGGTAAGTTACATAGATACACGTGCTATTGACAATGTATGTCGTTACAACATCTCATGAAGTATTGAGGTTCTATTATTTTATTAAGTAATGCTAATTTGCCGGTTACCAACAAATTAAGTATGGAGTCATATTGGATTTATCTTGTTAGCAACATAAGAATAACGCAACTATAAGCTGGGAATAAAATGGTGTCAAATTGAAGAAATTTAAATGTTTTTGGTGCCACAATTGCACTTGGTTAGTTTTACAAAAAGCGAAGTAAATCAAATTGTAGTGTTTTTTATTTGTTTCTTCATGTTTTAAGTAAAGTTTACTGGTTTTTTTTGTATATACGCAATGCCGAATTTACACATTGACCACAAATATTACCAAAAGTGAATTATGTTATAATATTAGTATAAACTAATGAAATAAATACTTTAAAAACAAACACTTCCCCTATATGAACTTAACCAGGTAAACAAAGACTAAACAGTTGTGATGTTTTCACATCAGTTACTTAACCATGCTTGTTGCGAGGTACAAGATCAATTATTGATTTAAAAAAAGTGTACTGAGATAACAAGATTAAAGAACATTTTACGAAGCTGCTGCTATTTATTCAATGTTTTTTTTTGCAGGAGTGGGAAAGTAAAGATAAAATATTAAAGTAAACAGAACTGACGCATCAATTAATGCTCTGAAGACTGAAATGAGAAAGATGACATAATTTATTGTTCTTTATGAGTTAGATTTTTTACCGTTTTACGCTATTATTTATTTTTGAATCATAGTTTTATTTACTGTATAATTTAGAAAATAAAATTTTGTTGGTTGTACCATGCGAATGTCCAAAAAAACAGTATCGGTTGTACGATACGAATGTCCCGAATAACATTAATAAATCAACTTCAATTAGTCTTGTTAATCTTACTCTTAATGTATATGTTTTGTGACAACCTTTTTCCACATTGACATTGTCGTCTTTCTACTAGATATGGGTATGTGTTTTTGTTTTTAAAGATATCAGTGTTTGTTATACTTTTAATATTTCAAACAATTTAAGAAGTTTCTTTCGATTTTGTTTGCGAATCAAAGTAAAATGTTTCCCTCCTCTCAACATGTTGCAAACTTTCAATAACTTGTTATTTTCCTGATTTAGATTCAGAACAATAATGTAAGTAAATAAGTTATCTAAGAGGCTGCAAGAAGATGGCTGCTGCTGCTGCTGTTACAGCTGCAATTTCACAATCTGTTCCAGTTACACAGATGCACAACTGGATGAGATTGTGTTTAGGTTCAGAATATTATAACAAAGAAGCTGTTCGAAATGTTCTTCATAATAAGTTCAACAATCCTGTTTACCATGGACTACCTGAAAATCCAGCTCTTTTGTTTCAAGAACTGAAGAAATTTCAATCGGACTTAAGCAAATTAAAAACTAAACATCGAATTACATCGGCGCAATGGCAATTGTTATATCCAAGCACAAAACAAACTCATTCAACACAATTTGATATTCCGTTAATGGTGATACTGTTGGAACATTGCACGGATTTACCCGCCCCTGTGAAGGGATGGAACGATAGTAACCCACCTCTATCCGATCAAAGGTTAGGTGCTAATTCGTTGAGAGCCCGTAGCATGCGACATTTCTTATATCACTACGGTAATCCAATGTCTATGGATAACAACGAATTCTCAACAAAATGGACTGAATTAGAAGATATACAAAAAGGTTTAGGTTGCACAAGTGTGAACATGCTTGATTTAAAAACTGGTCCCTTAGATCCACACAGGCTAACTTACTTCAAATGTGCAACAACATATTTAGAAGAAGGACAAAAGAAGTTATTAGAATTACATGAAGGTACTGCATCTGATGTTAAAACATTGATAGATCGTGTGTTAGCACTAGAAAAGTATGGAGATAAGTTCTCTGATATCGAGAGTGCTGTAATGGGAATAATGAGTGAATATACAAATCTTTGTAAGAAAGTGGAGCAGAACAGAGAAATGATAGAAAAACTTAACATTGATATTCAACATTTGGCCTCAAAAGTTGAAGACCTAAAGTCACACGATGGTATGGTATTTTTTGTTTTCTTATTTTTTGTGCTTTTTGATGTTGAGAATAGTGAGACATGAAAGCAGGACTTTCCTTTCTTAATAAAAAAGTCATACGTGATTATATTTATTAGCGTCCTGGAAAACACACTGCATATCTTCCTGTACAATTTACTCCATTGTATGCAGGTATTGCATCTGATGTTAAAGAATTGATACATCAAATGTCAGCTCTGAAGCAAAATGACGCAAATATTTCGGATGTCCATGCTCGTGTTATGGAACTAAATTGTCAATATTCTAATCTGTATAAACAGTTACAAGAGGTCAACGGAATAGCTGATAGGAATGCTGCTGATATTCAAGGTTTAAAACGAGATATGGAAAACGTTAAATTGCATGAAGGTAAGAAACATATTTCTTCTGTGAATCTGGTAAATAAAGTATTTTTTTATTAGATCAAAAATAAAATCTTAACGAAGATTAGCAGTAGAAATTTAAGATAAATTTACAAAGTTTCAAAGATTGACTTTCCTGAGTTAACCCTATTCGGTCCGGGTTTCTTTTTCGTATAATGAGTGAGGAACGATAATCTTTGGTACATGTAATTTTTTTGTTTAATTCCAATGCAATAAGTCTTTAAGGAGGACGGATTTTCTTCTGCTAATATTAAAAAAAGAATAAATATAAGTTAAAATAGTCATTCAGTTTCTAATCGAATAGTAATGACATTTGAATATTTATAAAAAGTAAATCGTCACTAGGCAATTTTATGGGAAGTTACAAAACAGCGGGATGTTTAAATAACACTATTAGTGATATAAAGCAAATTTCACGTAACTCATATTCGCACAATGTGTTACTTAACTTTTCGTGGCCATTTACAGGAGGCTCCACCAGTTCAAGGTAAATTTTTATAAAATGTTTACATCAATTTTAACAATTTGGACAAAGTAAAACTGACTTGGGGAGACATTTCACTTCGGTCAACTTGATTAAAGTAAAATTTCTGGAGTGAAATGTTTAAAAGTGACGAACGCAAAAGATTTGGCCACCGCTAAACTTAAATTCAAACTGAAGTGAAAAATTATGTAAAGTTGCACCTTAACAATTTTTAAGCAAGCAAGTCGTGATGATATTTGATATCATGTGAATATATAAACTCTATTTCGATATACTTAAATCGGAAAAACTTTCGAGCCAAAAACTTGTGAAATTTTGTGGATAAACTTTTGCTTATTCACAAATTAATTTTTTTTTGCAAGATAAACTTTCGCGAATCCACCATTAACTTTTTTTTGGTGAAATGCACTTTGTCGAATTCACAAATTAAAAATTTTATGAAAGGTAAACTTTCGCGAATTCGTTGAATTCATAAAAGATAAGTTGTGACGATAGTCACTTTTTTCTTTGGAGTGTTGTGTTAATGATGCTATGTTAAAGAAGGAAAATGGGGTGATTTCCAGAGACTTTTGTTATTTGATTAATTTTAAAGGATACCAAAGCATCATCACTTCATGTTTTTCCATGCAAATTATATTTCCGTGTTTCGAAAGAAATTTGGCAATTTGAAGTTAAAGGCCTTTATAATCAAATTTTAAAAGATTAGTGGATGAATTTTTGTGAATTAAGGTAACGCCATTATGGTATGCCACAATTCATGGGACATAGAAACGACTGTTTAGTTAAAACACAATGTTGATGTGAAAAAGTTAGCTGGTTTAACTAAGCTGTTGAACGGTACTGTTCAACTGTAAAAGATTGTACATTAAGAAATAAAATTTTCGGCGGAAAAACTTCGCCGGAAAAACTTTCGGACACAATTTTTTATTTCAGCGGAAATATTTTCGGACAAAATTTATAAAGTCAAAAAGTATGAGTAAGTCTTTTGAACGAATTGTAACCAAATTTCAAAAGTAATGATTACGGGAAATGACACAAAAAGAAGGCTAGAAGCATTTAAAGCGTAAATATTTTCAATCAAGATCTAAAAAAGGGTCTTCAGGATCCAACTTTATAGATAGAGCCTCAGCCAAATGTGAAAATAACGAAAATAATAAGTTCAAAAACTGCAGTTTTTATTGATTATTAAATTACACTATATATAATTTCTATGCACTGGTCCTTTTTTTAAAAAAATAGAAAACCAAAATTTGCGGACAAAAAACTTTTGGCAAACATAAATTTACGACAGAAAAATTTGCGGACAAAAAATCCGAAAGTTTTCGTTCTTAATGTACGCCCCTCTTTCTAAGAATCCTGTTACGTTATGCGATTATTTATTTTATGAGAAACCTACTTTTTGGATCCAGCCTGGATGATTCTCGAAAATAATCGTTAGGAGGAGCACTGTTACTTCATAATATTTTACTTTTTTTTTCTGTACTAAATATTGTACCTGTTTTATAGATATCTCGCCAAAGAATTTGCGATGGAATATTCGTGACAATGTATCCAACTTCTGTGGTCGCATCGAGGTTCTGGACAAAATTCATCATTATTTTCAAACCACATTCGACAAGAAAAAATATTTAGCCATTGCTTTGTCAGGATTGGGTGGGATAGGAAAAACAGAAGTGGCAGCCAAATATATCAACAGGTATGACAAGGAATACCAAAACATTATCTGGCTTGAATGCAATGACATAGAAACATCTTTGGTAGAATTAGCTTCACGCATGCAAATAAAAACGCAGGTATTTAAAGTCAATCTCTTAACTCAACTTATTTGCGACAAGTTAGGTGATGGTAAGTGCATGTTTGTGTTGAATGATGTCGTGGATAATAAGTCAATTAAAGATTTCATAAAGAACTTAAAGAATATGAAGAACACACCTTGTGTTATAATAACAAGCCAGTATAGTGAGTGGGATGATGTACACATAAAACATATCCCAATGGATGTATTTAAAAGTGATGAAGCCGTTGGATTCCTTTGTAAATGTTTGCCAAAATATGATCCTGTGGAAGTTGAAACATTGGTTCATGATTTACAATATTTACCTTTAGCTTTGCAGCAAGCAAAAAGCTATATTTTGAAACACTCAATGTGCATACCTGATTACATCAAATATTTAAAAGAAAATCGAAAGGAATTGTTGAACGTTCGCCTAGATAAAAAGGATGAAACAGAATATGATAAAACATTGCTTACTGTGTGGAAGATGGCGTTCGATAAACTTAAAGAACATGATAACATGCTTGCTATCGATATTTTAAACATGATGGCATACATGGATGGCAGTTTTATCAACACGGAAACGTTCTTATATTTGAATGATATTGATAAGCTGCAGCTGAACGAGGCTGTAGAAGTATTATGTGAATATTCATTAATACAAGGAAGAACTTCGAAGATTATCACCATGCATAGTTTAGTGCAAAAGATTACCATGTTATATGAGAAAGAGGTCATGTTACCTTCAAATTTAAGTGACACGTATGCTTTGAAGTTATCGAAATTATTAAGCAATATAGCCGAGACACAACAGCTGTTAGATGGTGATCTTAAAGATCTTTGGTTTAGACACATGAAAAAACTTATGCTGTCACAGGACAATTTTTGTATGCCTGATTTGATCAGGTTGATTACCACTGCTATGGTGCATGGAGACTGGTCCTTTCATACTTATTTGGCCAGTGTTGCTGTTAATATGTGTAAAATTGTTTACAATCAGTCCGGAAAATCAGAACATTTTAAGTTGCTCATTGACTACGCACTGCAATATGCTAATACATTCGAGGTTAATAGAGATGGCGTAAGAATGTTGCAGTTTATGCATGAATTTTCCACGGAATTTAAAAATGAACTTGCAAAAAAAACGGCAGATCAAATTGTTTGGCATTATAAGCATGTTTTGATTTCCATCCGGAGTCGCAAAATGGAAGAAGCAATTAATTTGTTTGATTCTTTACCTGATATCAAGTTTTGTTCGGAAAAGATTACTCACAGTTGTCTAAAGAAAGTAGAAATTCTTTGTGAACTTGGCAGAAAGAAAGAGGCTCTTCTTACAAACAAACAGATTTTTGAATACATCATCTCAAGAAATATTGTAACAGATGATTACTTGTCTCTAACTGCTTTCATTGGCAAAATATTTCTTCTTTTAGATGATGTTGAACATGCTCAGTTGTGTGTGCAATACATGGAGAATTCGTTAAAGAAACTTGAATTACATGATCTGACATTGTTCCAATTTCATTTGCACAAAGGAAATTTATATCTCTATAATCATCAATACGACGAATGCATGGATGAATTAAACAAATGCTTAACGTTTCCAATAGGTTCCATGAACATAGGTTTGCATGTAAAGATTGGTTACGTTCAGTTGAAAAGGAAAGAATTTGAGAAATGCAAGACAACATTATTGGTAGTCCTTGAATTATTGGATAATGCTACTAATTGTGAGGAACGTGGGTTTGTTTTGGTCTGTTTAGCAGCTGCTTTACTTTGTTTGGATGAGATAGACGAAGCAGAAAAAATATTAAAAAGTTTGAAAGTAGACAATTATCCTGGAAGTTTTCAAGAGAAATATTTAGAGAAAATCAATAAATTCAAAATATTGAACAACACGTTTACTTATCGCAGACAGAGGTTCGGCGACAAAGATGCGAAAACGATTGCAGTGCTTCGTGAATGTGTGCATGTTAAAACCGAATTAAAAGAATGTTACATCGAAGTACCAGTGTATTATTTTTAAACATGATTTTTATACCTGATTTTTCCTTAATATTCATTTTTACCTGACTGATACAAAAAACCGGTTAGTATGAAAGAAATCCGATGATTTGATTGGTTTATTGCTTATTTTAACTAGGTTTTGTATGAAGCCATGCTAACCGGTTTGGTAAGCCATTATTAAAATGGTAACATAAAAACGTAAACAAATAAAAAACATTTTCATAGCACACAAAAAATATAAAAGTAGCTCGCCTAAAGCCATCTTTTCGTTTTAATTCAAATAAACAATGATTCGAATCTGTTTTGTGAACTTACAAAAGTTCAAAATCAAAAGATCTGAAATTCCAAAAGTGTAAAAATTGAACATGCGTGTTTTTTTCTTTCTTGGTGGCTTCGGAATAGCAACTTAAAAATAACTTTGTTGTTTTTTGTGTACAAAAGAATATTTAATTTCCAACGATAAGTTGCAGTCAGGAAATTAAAATGCAGTCAGGTAACAAAGCTCGGTCTGTACCTTTCACCTCGGGCTTTGTATTTCACAGTACAACATCAAAACCGGTCAAGATCCGTTTATTAATGGTTCGTGTTTATTCGATATAATTTGTAAATAAAAGACATACGCTGGACTTACTTTTGAAGACGACTTACACACAGGTAACGTCGTCTACTAGAAAGAATTGTTTGTTTTAATGTCAATGAAACATTTTATTAGGATTAATAAGAGTTTAATTCTGCGAGATAAATTAAATCTGCATTATTAATTTTTGAAACTTTTATGTGATTTACGAACCAGTTTCAAAAATACCTAGCTTTGCTTATTTTTAATTTCTTTCACACGTCTAAAGTACGTTACTGAAAGTTTTCAGAGAAGGATGATATCTGGCACTTTTTATGTAAATAAACTGAAAAAGTACACAGTATCTATACTACCCGCGACGTCCAGGCTCTGTGCTGTCTCTATATATCTATATCTCTATGTATCTCTATCTTCCATCCGGCGATTTTAAAGATTCGGCCCCGCGTGGCGATGGCGGAAATCAAAAATACTTTTTTCAAGTTGTTCCAGTCTGGTAAAATACACATGTTTTTGTATGCATTCTATGTATATATGTATATTCTGATTTTTTTGAAGCATACTGATTTTATTGAGTAAGGTAGATGAAAAATTATAATTTGGAATAGTTAACTTTGTTGAAATATTCATAGCTGCAATTAAACTGTCGATTGCATACTAAACTTTTTGTCCAAAAATTTTACAACTTTTTACATATTATTTTAGGCGATAATCATAAGAAGAAAAAAAAGGAAAATGATCGAAGTGAAAATATGATTGTCTTTCACGTTTTCGCATAATTATAATGATTTGTTTCAAGGTTAAAATGGCGCATTAAGCCGTGATCGATTAGTTTTGTAAAGAAAACTTATAAAGTGGCTTGAGGAAAACATGGACGTCAATTTTTCCCATTAGTATTTTATGATGGTCTCATGTGCTTTTCTGTGCGCAGAACAAAATGCTTCGACGAGTTTTGTTTTCTCTTACCGCTGCTACTGTCTAATCTTGCTACCCTATGTCTCTTTTCCTAGCTACGCTTCCGCTGAATCAATGCGTCACAGGTTTTTTGAGTGGCGTGCCTCCGCACACGCCATGTGAAATTCGGGCGTGCTCTTTATCACACGCCTTGTTCTACTTTGTACACACGCCAAGCAGAACTGAGCTATTTTAGAGTAATCCCTTACCCAAACTTTACCCAATACATAATTGTTCTTCCGTATTAAAATGTATCTCTAAAATGTATTTCTATTAAATACCCACCTTCATTAAAATTGCTGACGTGAGATACATTTCAAATGTTTTGCGTCGGCATTGCGTCGACAATACTTTTTTTGTTTTTCAGCTGGCAAAACATTTCGTCATTAACCTTGTATTGATCTCCTTAAGACGATGACAAGTGGAAATGAAGTACAAGTCCTATTGACCTACCTTCCCGATGGTGTACTTCTTAAGTTAATAGTTCTGTCCCAACTAGCTCTCTATGTTTTAAGATAAACTGATTAGGAAGTAAGTTGTACACGTGCTATTTACGAACTGAAGGTCAGGGCATCATTAAGTTGAATATCGCAGAAGTCGCCGGTGACATGCTTCAAAAATGCTTGTCACAGGCACAGTTCAATGCAAAGCAAAACTGTACAGGAGACTCAATTGTTAGAGTCTTCGCAGAACATCTCTTCTCACAAAACCGAGGGCAGGGCTGACTTATTACCTGCTGTGTCGTGTGGGAGACAGAACTTCTGGACTTCTTTTTAATACGATATACAATTTTTTCGATTATTATTACTAAACATATTTGATTTCTCTTTTCCCTTTTAAAAAGATTTTTTAAACTTTATTGAACATGTTTTTTCTTTGGTATTATTACATCACGAGAACATTCGTCCGAAAGCGGTATTAAGGTACAGGACACCTAACCTCTCCCATGTTCTGGTTATATTTAACTTACATGGGTGCGCACTCTTCTCGCAGTATTCTCTGTGACGATGAAGGTCGGACTGACTTGTGGCATGGTTCCAAATGGTCTTTCGTTCGAGTCTCAGTGTAATGCACCAGCCGAGCATAAGAGTGTCAGCATGAAGGAAAGGGGCCGACTTTAATGTTCTCTATACCTTACGTTCTTCATAATAACACCATTCATTTAAATTTCACAACAAAATTACGTCGGCAATTTTTTTGCCAACTACTATGCTTCAAAAACTCCGCGCTGCCGCTCTCCTGAATGTAATAATTACACGCCAAAATAATAAGCTAGGCGTGCGATACTGATCGCACGCCTGTATTAGTGTAGGCGTACGTACCACCGCACGTGGGTGCAAATATTCATGACCAAGACTGAAAGTATAAGATCTTGTTTTGCAAAGCGTGCGTGCGTGGTTTGACTTACTAAAATAATATAACAGGCAAATATTATATTTTTATCGTGGTGATTTTGTGCAAGAATAGGAAACGCGCGTTACATTTTCACATTTTCTTCGTTCATCGTACAGCGTACATGCCTACCTGCTTTGTTGTTAGCCGAAGGTCAAGGAGTGACCATATACAGCGAGAAAAATTCGTACACTTTGGATATTTGTGTGCAAATAGCACCTCGAGATTTTTGCAAAATCACAAGAAAGAATTACGAATGAGCAGGTTTTTTTTGGGAAATTTGGGAAATACAAGTCCTCAACCCGTGGCAAATTTCACAGGTATTGCTATTTAGTCCTCCGTCTCTTAGACGTAAGAAGTAACGAAATTTAGTACACATACAGAAGTAAAGAGTAAAAATAATAAGGTAAATAACTCGTCAATAAAGCAAGAAACAAACATAGTCAGAGTATCTTAAAAGAAACAGCAAACGATCCTTAACGACTTTTGTGTAAACTCTGAAAAGGATATTGCTAGAAGGAAAAACATAAAAACAAAATTTAGACTATTACCTACCAGTCTTGCTTCTTGCTCAAAAAACTTTAAAAATTGTATTAACAATCAATTAACCGAATTTTTAAAGCAAAACCAATTGTTATCTGGCACATCATTTGGTTTAAGAAGGAAAAGAAACAAGGAGCTTGCTGCAACTCTTTTCTACACACCATAAGAAAAAATATGGACAAGGAAGAATTAATTGGTGCTTAAGAATATTTATAATAAAGGGAACTCAGAAAGTACCCACACATTTGGTTTGTTCAAAATTGGCACTACTTCTTGGAAAAAAAGGGTAAAAATACAAACACGTGAAAACAAATTAACATAACAATACAGAAGGAGAACTGGCCAATCATATTATTAAGAAAACGATACTACGAAGGAATATATATTACATTCTCTCTCCTTTTATTGCAATAAAGAATACTTGTCTCATAACCGTCTGTTTTCTTCTCCAACAACAGCAACCCTTCGACTTGGCCTTCCTTTAAAACTGACAGCATCATCATGCGACACTACCAGTAAGCTTCTTCTGTACCGGATAGTTCTGTCAATTTTTCTGTTAAAAAGGTCTTTTCTTGTGTTATCGGCATCATGGAACAATCCACTCCACGACCTAACATGATCCAAAATGCCGTTGAATGTCGCAATTAACATAAGATCCAAGATCCGCTGTAAGCATTGACAAGTTGAAAGTGTGTGTTGTTACGTATTACCGGGAGAAAGTTTCGCGGGGAGAGAGAGAAAAAACGCGAAATTTTAAAAATTTACTTTCGCGAATGAGTGTTTAAATATACTACGCGTAAAATAATCTTTCGCGTTTAACAGTGAATTTCGGGTGGGATAATCTTTTCCAATTTTCGTTTTTTTGTGCAATTTTTTGCGCAATAACTTTCTCATCAGAAAATTATTTAATTAGCGAAAACATCAAAAGCTAGTGATATTCATTTGGACTGATATAATACTTGTGTTGTCTAAAGAAAAATACGTTTAACTTTTGCGAATTGACCTCCTGGGCTATTTCGCGTGGAATAAACTTTCGCGTATCCGCATATCATTCTTTTTCGCGGGTACTTGCTTTCGCGAAAATTGCAAAAAAAAAGCGAAAATTTTTCCCCGCGAAACTTTCTTCCCGTAAAGTGGATAGGATTGCGATCTTTAAATTTCCGCCCTGACTCACAACATATTTTATCCAAGGTTGTACTTCATAAATTTTTTAAAAGCCCTTTTGACTTAATTTAAAAATTGCAACATAACCTTTTTTATTCAGATTTGACAAGTCAGAGTTCCCAACTGTTTCAGATTTTACCTGAAAATGAGAAAAAAATTGATTTTGGGGTTATTTTGGCATTTTATAAGAAATTCTGGTTATATGTAACATATGTAAAAACCAGAAGATTTGTTAAAATAACTTACAAACATGCTGCAGCATATAATATAGGCTTGCGCATGCGCATTATACCAGACACGTCATACAAGTAGACAGTTTTATGTGCAAAAATTTATGATGCACTCTGTACAGTTGACATACATTTATACATTTTCTTTCTAGCGGTAGATGTTGACTTCATACGAAAATTAATACATTAAAAGGTTATAGCTACCCTAAAAATTTCTAAATTTGTTAGAAACAAACACTGAAACTAAAGCAAAAAATGGATTAAAATCCTTGATTAAACAAAAAAATAACCCAAAATATAACACACATTTTTTCATAAGAACATCAAAATTTCAGGTGAATCTAGATGCACTTACTTATTTGACAAATGATGATAAATATTTTGACGTAAATACACATACATTTAGTAGTACAAATAAACAGCTCTAAAGTAATTGTTTTTCAGTAAATTTAAAAGTTAGGCTGATTTCTTCAAATGTTAATTTTTGCACAATTCTAGGCCCAACCTAATGTGTTTTAAACAATTTCTTATCAAACGAGAAGTGTACGCCAGAAAATATATATTATATATAGCTATACAGAAGTTTTTTTGTCATTCTTTAGGATAAGTTGGTGTCTCTTTTTGGTACTTTTGTCAGTGGTAATAACGTTTAGATCTAGTGCTCAATGCTTCTTCACAATAATAACAGCAATATCTTTTTATCAATGAGTGAAATGAATTCTTATGCTCCTTGAGATATTGTACTTGTTTAAATTGTACCTGGATACCATTGGGAAAACACAGTTCACAAAAAATTAATTTTTTCTGGTTATTACACGTATTCCTCACATGTCGTACTAAATTGGGTTAGAGTGTGAAAGTGGTGCTACATTTCTCACACTGTTAAGTTGACTTTGCAGAGAAATCCACAAGTTCTTCAGAGCTACATATTTTTTCTTATGTTTTGTAAATCCGTATCGAGTGCACTACTTGCTACACATTTTACAACTGTACTTTACATTTTCGTGAGAGATCTTGACATGTTCAAAAAGCTCATATTGTCCCCTTAAAACGTTTCTCGCAACTTTGGCACGCAACAGATTTATTTTTAATTTTTTCATATCTTTTATGATGATTTTGAACATTGTGACGCATTCCCTTTCACAAAACATTTATTTTACAAACGTGACATCAACAATTTTCATTCTGTTGATTATCATCAGTTTTTGCCCATGTTGTCTTAGACGGCTTTGCAAAGGATCTGACAGTGGATTTAATTTTGTATCTATTTGATAATAAATACGTTTCATTTGCAGAATTAAATTAAGAAATAATAACTTATCCATACTCTGATGTCGACAAAAAGAATAAACCGCAAGTGATACAAGATAAGCCTGCATCCTAGATAAAGATGAAGCAAACTGCAATCAAAATGTAAAACTTTCTACGCCTTTTATTATATTAATTATTGGATAAAAAATACCTTCAGATGACAGCTTTTGGGGAAAAAAAATTCTATTTCGTGATGTTTTTGATCGCTGAGTGGCACCATCCTTTATTGTTAACCGTCTGGATTTTGCAAGTGGGAAATACGGGTTTTTAGGCATTCTGATTGGTTTTGCGCTCTTAACGACGGGCCGATATGAAGCGGTATTGCCCGTCGTCAAGAAAAATGGTAGCTTAAAACGTAAACAAATACGAAAAACAAGTTTTAAAACGCATTGAAAATGATTATATATCTAACTCCTACAATACATTTATCGATAAAAACATTTTCATAGGACAGAAACAACAACAATGTCAAGTTTAACAGTTAAAATAACCAGATTCAGCAACATTCCATCTGGATGCTTCTTCAACATGGCTAGTTAACTAGCTACATTGTCCATAAAAAACGATGATCTGATATCCAGTTTTATCAAAAATACTAAATACAGGACGACAAAATTATAACAAATACGTCTCCTCTCATTTTCAGACTCGTTCCTTCAGCTTTTTGGTTACTCAGTCAATATAAAACTCGTTGAAGCCCATGTTATTCTTGGCTAGCTAGCTAGCTAGTTAAAAAATTTACTTCAATATTCGCTGTAACTAAATTTTAGTTGAATATTTTACTTTTCACATTCTTCTTTAAGTGTCAAACATCGTAATGTTTTGTTTACAAAGATTTATTCTACAGGGACTTTCGAATTCTGCATAGAATGTTTGTTTTTAGACAGGACTGTTTCGAATTTTGATCTCCTCAAATGTTAACGAAAGTAATGCTAGTGGATTATATTATTATAAGATTAAATTAAACCGAAATTCTTAATTTTTATTTTTATCTAACTTAGACGGTTAACAAATACAATAATAACCGATTACCCCGTGCTGTACCGAAAATATCGCCCTCAGTCATTGCACCGACCTCGCAAGCTCGGCCGTCACTTAGACCTCGGGCGATTTATTGTATTAGTAAAGAAGAACTATTGATTTTAGCACATGTAATAGATGAATTTCTAGAAGATTATCTTCAATGTTATCCAGAAAATAATCTAAAACCAAAATGTCATTAATTGCAACACTAACAATACACGATTAAGAAATTTAATCCGCTTTATAAAGCATTGTGATTTGAGTCCTTTAGCACCATCACCCATAGTTATAAAAATGTTGATCATGCAATTTTGAGGTATTATGTGCCAATCAATTATGTCTAACCAATGTTTATGTGTATATAACCAGAGTGTGCTTCTATATTTTTTTTAAAATAAAAGTTGTATCTTATATATTAATTCCCTTGCGTGAGTAAAACTGTGAGTCCACGACACGGAAATCACGGGTCACTTTCTTATGACGTGGCTGTACGCTAAAATTTAACTAAAAAAATTAGGGATGTACTTCATAGAAATCGCACATAAAGTGTAAATATATAACCCGCTGCTATTAACGATATAAATATATATACCCTTATGCCAAAAAATCTATATGAGCATATATATATAGGTATCGTTACATATGAAACGGTATTAGATATTCACAAAGCATACGGACTGTTAAATGAAGTTCCTAGCATAAAACGGAAATTGTGTTTACGAAAAAGATGGCTGTTCTTTTTGAGTATTCTCTACTCTTTCATTCAACATAAATCTTTAAAAAAACATTTGAAAAAGAGCATGGTTTTATAAATTAATCATAGCAAGGTTTCTGTAAGGTTTTTCATGTTTTTTTTTTCAGTTTTGATGATATTATTGATGCCAGACATGTTTTATAGTTAGCATCATAAAAAGCCAACCACCAACAACAACTAGCTAGCTAGGAATTTATATATATGTAGCCATGTCTTCATACCTAGCTAAGTCTCCAGTTTAAGTGACCAGCTATTAGCTGCTGTAGCTAGCTAATGTTAGCTTTAAACTAAAGATTCCCAGTATACCTAGCTAACCTGTGAATTTTATGTTGCTTTTACATGATGTAGCTAGGTACTGTAGTTTATCTTAGTGGTCTTTGCTAGGAATATGGCTGTAACTTATTTGACTTGACCCTTTAAGCCTAAATAAGAAGATATAAGAAGCTACAACACCTTTTAAGAAAGTATTTATAATATTTAAGGATAGTTTAAGGACTATTTTTTATGCAAATATATAATGTATTTTTCACATTTTGTGTAACTAAACTTACATCGGTTGCATGCAATATGACAAAAGGATTTTTATTTAACATGTAGTAATTCTGATGTTCTAGATGTTCTTACTCAAATGTTTTTGTTTATGACATTTCGTGTTATTTAAGAAAACTTTAAACCTTTTCGAGAGAGTTACTACATGCTAACACCGAAAAAACCTGTGTTTCTTAAATTCTTATTTGATAGAGGTTTTTGACATTATGGGGAAAATTTACGTAGCTTTTTTCACATATTTTAATTTTGTTGCAGTATTTATATACATGGGTTTTTGATTATGTTATTTATATATTTATTTTGGGGGGGAGGGCGGGGGAAGGATTTACATGTTTTTTTACATTTAGGGAAAAAATGTACAGGGAAGACTGGGGTGACTTTCCATTTATATACATGGTATATATAATATATACAAACTGTTTTGCTTTTCTTTTGAAATTTTGTGTTAACTTTTGTGGCACAATGCAATATACCGAAAGAACTAATTTTTGTAGAATTTGACTTTACACCTTGCAAGCCTTTCATGTTTTTATATTAAAATAAGAAATTCAACTCTGACATTATATATATATATATATTCCCACATTATATATATAAATTCCCACAAAACCCATCAAACGTTATTAACCCTGAACATTTTAAACATTTTCCTGGTTCTTTTTTTGGTTTGCGAAGTTCTTTTCATGCAAATATTCTGAAAATAAAGTTCAGAAATTACTTATTTTTAAAATGTAAATTTAATTTGTTTCAAATTGTGGTTTTGACATTTTCATGTAAGAGTTTGTGGGCAAAGACATAAATCAGCATGCTAAAAGAACTGACTTTTCTTAATTTAGAATTACTAAACACAACCATTTTTTTTACATTTAGTGTAAACTTTTGTGCGTATGGCCATATTTAATATACCAAAAGAGCTACTTTGTTGATTTCAATTTTATACTCTTTGTAAGCTATTTTTTTCTTCTTTTTGACATTTTGAATTAACTTATTGTTGTAGAAGGAATATAATATATAATATATATATATGCATATAAAAAAATGGAATTTTGCAAATTTCTGTTTTACCACTCAATTTTTATATTTTATAAATTATTTGGGACAGAATGGTATGAAATAGACCAAAATACCTGATCTTAATTGTTTTTAATTTACATGCTGTTTCTTGTGAAACTTTAAGGTGAACATTTTGTGGAGGACAATGGCATGACATATACTGATAGAACTGATTTTTGTTGTGTTAATAGATGTTATATCTGAACCTTTTTGACATTTTAAGAAGAATTCGATTTTAGACCTTGCAAGCTGTGTTTTTCTATATTTTGTATAAATTCTTACCAGGGAGGTCTCTGTGGGTGCAATATACCGAAATGACTGATCCTTCTCGATTTAAATTTGATGTGTTCCAAATCGTATATAGTTTTTTGAAATTTTGTGTAAGATTTAATGGGTAAGGACAAGATGCAAAATGTAAAAAAAATGATTTTTGTTGAATCAGAAGCACTCCCTACAACCATTCTTTTTTTTACAGTTTGTGAAGCTTTTGTGGGGAAAGAGTGTATGCAGTATCGTCGAAATAACTGATTTTTGTTGCAAACTGTTTTTCTTTGGCGTTTTGGATTAAAATATTGTTTTAGAGGGCATATGCAGTAGATATATGTACCGAAATAATTAAATTTTGCAAACTTTGATTTTGTCGTTACCTCTCATTTTTTACATTTTGATTAAACTTTTGTGGGAGACTGTCGGTATGCGAAGGACCAAAATAAGAGATTTTAGTATTATTTAGAATTTATATTTTGTGTTGCAAATTTGGTGCAAAAATTGACATAAAATGAACTTATAGATTGATTGCTGTTGTTTAACATGACTCATTATGACTTTTATATATATTTTATGAAAACATTTGTGACAGAATACTATGTGAGATTTGAAATTTTGTTTACTTTATTGATGGTAAAACAGCATGCAAGTTGCTAAAAGGACTTTATTAATTTCAGGTTTAAACACCGTTTTTTTTGTTGACATTTTGTCTAAAGTTTAGTGAGGAAGGACCGTATGCAATATATCAAAAAACGTTTTATTGCATTATAATTTATCCTTGCAATCCCTTTTTAACACCTCAGATAAAAATTTCTACTTAGGCACAATTTATTGTTTATTTTTCACATTTTGTGTCAACCTTTGGCAGGGTTTGCAATAAACTAACTGATTTTAACATATACAATGAGAGAGATTTGTGTTTGACATTGATCAGCTTTTTTTGTATATATGTGACGTTTTGAGTGATTTAAATTTTTTGGGTGAGATGTATGTTGAAATGCTTTTGAAAACTTCTTCACGAATAATTTTCGCATTTGTCAGATGGTCAGAGCAAGTAATTTTAGTAGATTTTGATTTTAAATGTCACATATATACTGCAGTTGTTGGACACCTTTAATTTTTTTGGTCATTTATATAATAATGCAGATGTAAGATGCGCACTGCTGTATTGTTTGTTTTTTGATGGACATATATCTGCTACATAGATTAAATGAGAATACAGTGGATTCTTCCACGGGAAACAGCTAGTCTATATAATAATACGCTTGTGTGAGTAACCATGTGAGTCCACGACACGCAAAGTACGGGTCACTTTTCTATTACATGGCGTTACGCTAAAATTTACCAAGTTAAAAAAAACGCAAATCAGGGGGTTACTATTTAAATGTTTAATTCTCTTTTCTTAGTACCTTAAAAAATAAAACTCTTTTTCTTTATTTTATTAATACTATTCTTTTATTTTAAAACGTTTTGATTTGTTTTGTTTTTTTGTTTTAAAAGCCTCACGGGTTCGTTAAAGATAGAATAATTTAATTTTACCCCCGGTTTACCATGTGCGCGCCGTATCTAACGGAAAGAAGTTGTTTATCAACTGAAAAAGGAAACCGAAGCGAAGAAGGTTGTCTCTTTTTTAAAGTAATCCTGAAAAAAGTTATTTCAAACAATGTTTACTCATCATAAGGTTAGCTTAAACCTCATTTTTGTGTTCTGGGACCGAGGTTGCTTCCTTTTATAAAAAATCTATCGAATTCGAATATGAATGTAATTCGAATCTAAAATGTAAAAGAAGAAACTGTTGTTGTCGAACGAAGTTGGTGTTGTTAGTTAGAAATACTTTTTTTAAAAAAATAAAAAATGTACGATGATATAACATTACAAAGAGAATTGATTGAAAATGTATCAAATAATTGTAATCCAATTTATGAAGCGAAGTTTAGTAGTCGCAGTAAAAAACTGATTGAACTTTCATCCAGAGAACGCTAGCAAGCTACCTACTGAGAAAGCAGAAGAAAAACAGGTGTGTTGTTTAGATTATTTAGGACAGGAATGAATTTGGGTGTATAACGATATTTTAGCCGTTTCTTTCAGAGCTAAATATTTCCTTAAATATTAAGTTTGTTGTTGTGTCTTGCGCCGGAAAATATTTTCTTTAAGCCCTTATTTTGCAAGATATACTCTGAAAAATGGGTGAGAAGTTTAGAATATCCTAGGAATATGTCTAAGCTTGATAGTTTGTTTTAAATATGAACATTTGTATGACGCACAAAATTGATTAGATGTTTACTTTTTTTATTGTATATCAAACGAACTGAACTTTTTTGTGTCCAAGCAATAGGCCGTTACATGTAGTAGAAATTGCCATTAGCTAGCTATAGTAACTTATAGCATGCTCTATTTTATTAAGGCATTATATATTTTCAGGCCATAGTCATGCTAAGAACATATTGAGAATAATGAGGATAGCATTTGTCAAAAAAGTTAAGAACATCGAGGCTGAAACTAAAACACACTATTCTTATAAAAACAGCGTGTATATCCTAGAGAAGAATTTACATAAACTGTAAAAAGTAATTTTTCCGTTGTTACTGTTTTTAACACTACAGACTGTGTAATTCAGTGTTGATGTCGTTTTAAAAAACCTAAACCTAAAACCTAAATTTAAATCAATGTTTACATCTGTTACGTTAC
This sequence comes from Hydractinia echinata, assembly GCA_030067915.1. Lineage (NCBI taxonomy): Eukaryota > Metazoa > Cnidaria > Hydrozoa > Anthoathecata > Hydractiniidae > Hydractinia > Hydractinia echinata. The sequence continues at coordinate 1,194,841 of JASGCC010000080.1, forward strand.
GATAGTTTGAAATATATTCGATTCTTAAATTCGAAAACGCTGCATTGTTATCTTCTTTGATTTTATGCTTGATTTTGTTGATTATAAGTTTGGGTCAGTTCTTTTAATATTTTGGATTGAAATATTTCGGTAGATATACAATATACCAAATGATTCAAGTTTTTATATTTCTCTTTTATGTGTTTTTAACTATCAACTTCTTATATTTTGAGTTCTGGAATGGCAAAGCAAGTATATAGTTTTAGCTTTTTATGAACGGTTGTTAGACACCTTTGATTTTTTTGGACATTCTCCATTTCTATTTTAAATTATTATTTTTTTTTTTTTTGTTGAACATGCTTATATTTTTAGACGTTTTGTTTCAGCGGTTATACTCATAAAATAATGCAGATTGTGAGCAACCTCGATCCCAGGGCTTTTTTCTCTTTTTGCCATCCCGTTACAAAAGAGACGGTCGAGGTTGAACTGTGAGTTGTGAAAATTTAAATTACTGTGTTGTATTATTTTGTTTGATATCCCTTACATAGGTTTAATGAGAGATTCAATGGATTCTTCCACGGGAATTCAGATAACTGTTAATTTCTTATATTTTGTGTAAGACTTTGAAAGGGTTGCTGTATGCAATAGACTGAATATCTGATTTTGGTATGACGTGTTACAAACTGTACTGTGTGGAAATTTTGTAATAACTTTTTTTGTATAACTCACCTGGCAAAATATGTTGGGTTTTTTAAATGTCTGATAAATTTTTTTTCCCTGGTGTAATTCTGGCATGGCAAAGCAAATATAAATTTTAGCAGATTTCGCTTTTTAAGTAACGGTTGTTAGACGCCTTTGATTTTGTTGGACATTTTGCATTTTGTATTTTTATTTATTATTTTTTTTTGTTGCACGTGCTATATTTTCAACGTTTTAGTTTCAACGGGTATTAAATATAAAGTAATGCAGACTGTGAGCAACCTCGATCCCAGGTTTTTTTCTGTCTTTTTGCCGTCCCGTAATAAAAAAGAGACAAAGAATCGAGGTTGGGTTGCGAGTTTTAAAAATTCAAATTACCATATGCTGTATGTTTTTGTTTGGTATCCCTTACATGCATTCAATGAGAGATTCAGTGGATTCTTCGTTACGCTAAAATTTACCATGTTAAAAAAAACGCAAATCAGGGGGTTACTATTTAAATGTTTAATTCCATTTTCTTATTACCTTAAAAAATAAAACTCTTTTTCTTTATTTTATTAAAGCTAATTTTTATTTTATTTTTAAATGTTTTTATTTGTTTTTTTGTTTTAAAAGCCTCACGGGTTCGTTAAAGATAAAATAATTTAATTTTACCCCCGGTTTACCATGTGCGCGCCCGTATCTCACGGAAACAAAGTTTATCAACTGAAAAAAGAAAACCGAAGCGAAGAAGGTTGTCTCTTTTTTAAAGTAATCCTGAAAAAAGTTATTTCAAACAATGTTTACTCATCATGAGGTTAGATTAAAGCTTATTTGTTTCTCCTATCATTTTTGTGTTCTGGGACCGAGGTTGGTTTCTTTTTAAAAAAAACTATCGAATTCGAATGATAATTCGAATCTAAAATGTAACAAACAAAACTGTCGTTGTAGAGCGGCTTTTGTTGTCGAGCGAGAATAAAAAAAGGGTTATGTTGTTGTCAGAAATATTTGTTATAAAGAAGAAAAACGTACGATGATATAAAGTCAAAAAGAGAACTGATTGGAAATATATCAGACAATTATAGCTAGCTATACATTATCAATTTATTTTCTTTGGGATGAAGCGAAGTTTAGTAATCAAAGTAAAAAACTGATTGGACTTTTATCCAGAGAACGCTAGCTAGCAGCCTACTGAGAAAGCGAAAGAAAAGCAGGTGTGTTGTTTAGATTATCTGGTAGAGAAATGAATTTAGTGAATAACGATTTTTAAGCTGTTTACACGTTTCCAGCTAAACTTTCCCTTAAATATGAAGTTAAATATGTTTTGTCTTCAGCCTGAACATATTTTTTTTGTAAGAATATAATCAGCGTCAGATAGGAATATCTTAAGAATATGTCCAACCTCGATTGTTGGTTATAAATAAAAAGAATTTGCCAATAGCTATAGCAAGCTTTATTTTACTAAGGCATTATATAGTTTCTGGATATGGACATGCTAAGAATATACCAGAATAATGAGGAGAGTATTTGTCAAAAAAGTTAAGAACTTTTTTGTAAGAAAATACTCTAAAAAATATGTCAGAATATCCTAAGAATATGTCTATGCTTGATTGTTTGTTTTAATATAAAAGTTTGTATCATGCACAAATTTAGTTAGAAATTTACTTTTTTATTGCGTATATATCTCACAAACTGAACCTTTTTCTGCCCAAAGCAATGGGCCGTTACATGTAGCAGAATTTGCCATTAGCTATAACAACTTATAGCATGCTTTATTTTATTAATATAGCCCTGCTAAAAATATATTAGGAACAATAAGAATAGTATTTGTCAAGAAAGTTAAGAACATTAAGGCTGAAACGGAATAACACAATTCTTATAAAATACACGGTATCATATCCTAGATAAGAATTTTATAAACTATAAAAAGTAATTTTTCCGTGGTTACTGGTTTTAAAGATAAGACGTGGGTTATGTCGTTATAATAAACCTTAATGTAAACAAAGTTAAATCAATGTTTACATCTGTTACGTTACCGTTTAAAATATTATTCGATTCTTAAATTCGAAAACACTGCATTGTTATCATGCACGGCACGTTTGCGCACTGGGAGGGTTGCTGTATACAATAGACTAAATAGCTGATTTGGTATGATGCATTACTAACTGTACATTGTGGAAATTTTGCAATAACCTTTTTTGTGTGACTTAAATAATTTTTCTAATGTCTGGTATACTATTTTCCCCGGTGTACTTCTGACATTGCAAAGCAAGTATATAGTTTTAGCAGATTTAGCTTTTTACATAACCGTTGTTAGACACCTTCGATTTTGTTAGACCTTTTGCATTTTTATTTTATTTATATTTATTTTGTTGTTGGACCTGCTTATATTTTTACGTTTTGTTTTAGCGGGTATAAATATAATGCAGATTGTGAGCAACCTCAATTCCAGGGCTTTTTTTCTCATTTATTATTATTTTTTTTATTGCTGCAAATGCTTATTTTTTTGAACGTTTTGTTTCAGCGGTTATAGATATAGGATAATGCAAATTGTGACTTTAAAAAATTCAAATTACTGTATTCTATGTTTTTATTTGGCCGTTTCTTTTAGAGCTAAATTTTCCTTAAATATTAAGTTGGTTGTTGTGTCTTGAACCGGAAAATATTTTCTTTAGGAAGCACATTTTTTGTAAGAATATACTCTGAACAATGGGTAAGAATTAAGAATATCCTAAGAATATGCCAAAGCTTGATTGTTTGTTCTAAATACAAAAATTTGTATGATGCACAAAATTGATTAGTAGTTTAGTTTTATATTGCTTAACAAAGTGAACTTTTTTCTGTCCAAAGCAATGGTCCGTTACATGTAGCAGAATGTGCCATTAGCTATAGCAAGTTATAGCATGCTTTATTTTATTAAGGCATTATATATTCCAGGCCATAGTCATGCTAAGAACATGTTGAGAATAATGAGGATAGCATTAGTCAAAAAAGTTAAGAATATCGAGGCTGAAACTAACACACGCTATTCTTATAAAAGTAATCTTTCCGTTGTTACTGTTTCTAACACTACAGACTGTGTGATTCAGTGTTGATGTCGTTATAAAAAACCTAAAACCTAAACTTAAATCAATGTGTACATCTGTTACGTTACGATCGTTTGAAATATATTCGATTCTTAAATTCGAAAACGCTGCATTGTTATCTTTTTTGATTTTATGCGTGATTTTCTTGATTATAAGTTTGGGTCTGTAAGGCAAACTTTTCTTTTAATATTTTGTATTGAAATATTTCGGTAGATATACAATATAGCAAATAATTCAAGTGTTTATATTTCTCTTTTAAGTGTTTTCAACTATTAATTTCTTATATTTTGAGTATAACTTTGAAAGGTTTGCCGTATGCAATAGACTGAATAGCTGATTTTGTATGACTTAATGAAAAATGTTGGATTCGTTTTAAACGTTTGGTATCCCTTTCTTCCCTGGTGTACTTCTGGAATAGCAAAGCAAGTGTATAGTTTTAGCGTATTTCGCTCTTTGCGTAACGGTTGTTAGACATCTTTGAATTTTTTGGACATTTTCCATTTTTATTTTATGTATATATATTTTTTTTCGCACATGCTTATATTTTTAGACGTTTTGTTTCAGCGGTTAGAACATAGAATAATGCAGATTATGAGCAACCTCGATCCCAGGGCTTTTTTCCTTTTTTGCCATCCCGTTGCAAAAGAGACAAAGAGCCCGGGGTCGAGGTTGAAATGTGAGTTTTGAAAATTCAAATTACTGTGTTGTATGTTTTTGTTTTTTATCCCTTACATCAGTTTAATGAGAGATTCAATGGATTCTTCCACGGGAATTCAGATAACTGTTAATTTCTTATATTTTGTGTAAAACTTTGAAAGGGTTTCTGTATGCAATAGACTGAATATCTGATTTTGGTATGACGTGTTACAAACTGTACAGTGTGGAAATTTTGTAATAACTTTTTTTGTATAACTTGGCAAAATATGTTGGGTTTTTTAAATGTCTGATATACTTTTTTCCCTGGTGTACTTCTGGCATGGCGATGCAAGTATAAATTTTAGTAGATTTCGCTTTTTAAGTAACGGTTGTTAGACGCCTTTGATTTGATTTTGCATTTTGCTCTTTTTTTTTTTGTTGCACCTGCTTATATTTTCAACGTTTTGGTTTCAACGGGTATAAATATAAAGTAATGCAGACTTTTTTCCGTCCCGTTATAAAAAAGAGACAAAGGGCCGAGGTTGGATTGTAAGTTTTAAATATCCAAATTACCATGCTGTATGTTGTTGTTTCATGGAGACATTTAGTGAGATGTATTTTGAAATGCTTTGGTAAACTTCTTTCCGAAAAACTTTCGCATTGTCCAACATATTGAGAATAATGAGGATAGCATTTGTCAAAAAAGTTAAGAACATCGAGCCTGAAACTAAAATACACTATTCTTATAAAATCAGCGTTTGTGTTACAATGTTATTTAGACCAACACTTATGTAATATTGTGCTAAAACTGTTAATTAAGCCAAGAATGGGTTGCCAAACAGATAAAAAACTACAAATTATGGTGAAAAACCTTTATTTACAAGAACTTATATAAAAATAATGTTAGATCAAGCATACTTGTTACAAATGTAAGATGAGGTTCTTTACAAGCTTTTCTTTTGCATGATTTGCATTCCAGAGCAAGAAGTAAAAACTAATGGAATGAATAAAAAGTTGATGACAATAACATATGTAAAACTTAAGAAAAAAAGTATGGTTAGAGATACGCCCCAAAAACGCCCACATTTAGAGAAATTACAACTTGAATGAATGCTAAGAAACAATACAAATTATGGAGTAAGAAAGAGTTGGAGAAGAATGAAAAAGTGATTTACCGCAAAATACGGACGTAAATTACGCCCACATGGCGCAATCTGAAGGCGTAATAAGGGCGTACATTAAGAACTAAAATTTTCGGCGGAAAATGTTTTGGCGGTAAAACTTTCAGACACAATTTTCTAGAAGCGTACATATATTTAATCAAGATCTAAAAAAGGGTCTTCAGGATCCAACTTTATAAATAGAGCCTCAGCCAAATGTGAAAATAACGAAAATAATAAGTTCAAAAACTGCAGTTTTTATTGATTTTCTGATTACCCTATATATAATTTCTATGCACTGTTCCTTCTTAAAAAAAATTAGAAAAATCAAAATTTTCGGACAAAACAAAATCCGAAAGTGTTTCCGTCCGAAAATTTTCGTTTCTAATGTAAACACACCACAATAAAATATAAATCTAATATATTGATCACATATCGTAAAATATGCGCTTAATATTCTAAAAAAAAATTTTCATGTTTAATTTTTGCATAAGGGACCTTAGAAATATCGGCGTAGCTGGCCAACTGTTAAGAGCGCAATTTTAATTTTTTTTTGCTAAAAAAATTTCAAGTAAAATAGGCCAGGCAAACAAAAGTTATAAGTAAAAAACGGAAGGGTAGGGCATTTTTGCCCCTCCCAAAACTGAATAGGGTTAACAAGGTTAGCTAGATGTAGAAGTAATAATAAACTCGCGGTGCTTTTTCAATCGCGATAGCGCCATGGTTTGATTTCATCTCGGATCATCGTCAATTCGACGTTTTTTTGAGGTGGTTAAAACAATTACTTTTATACGCACTATATTCACAAAGTGCGGAAAAAATGTGCAAATTGATCTCTTATTTTAACCTTCATTAATAATTCATGATATAATATAAATTTGTTTCTACACAAAAACATCGCTTCTCCTTCGCGATTGTTAATATGCACAGCATTTTTTTGTTTTTAATTAATTTCTATACCTTTTTTGGGCAATAAAAAAACCAAGTATCAATAATAAGATCGCAGGGCTTTTTTTAATTAACTTCAACTTGTTGTTTTCCGCGTTTCTACCGTCATTTCTATACCTTTTGTGGGTAATAATGGCAATTTAATTCTCCTTAATACTAAGGAAAAAAATTCAGACACTGCATATTTCCTAAACTAATTAGTAATAATAAGATGGCAGTGATTCTTATTAAATACCTTTAGCCTTTAATACTCTGACTAGACCATTGGAATGAAAACGAGACACTTCTTTGTAACCTTTGTAAACATATAAATTCAGCTGATGAGTGACCTGTTTTTGTGTGTTGTGAATGATCTTATTGTTTGTTTTTCTAAGCAATTGCAGATTTTTTTTAAACAAAACTACATATCTTGGAGTTATGAACGTCATAACCTATACATTTTCTTCATCAGTGTTTGAAGCTCCACAGATAGGGGCACGGGCTAAACAAATTTCTAAAAAAAATTTTTTTGTATGTTTGTGAGACTTTGCGGACGTCATCAAAATTCAAGTGACGGTTCTCTTTTCTGTTGTTACTCTGCCTAAGTGGATTTTTCCACGGGCCATATCAACTAGTCTTATATATTAATTCCCTTGCGTGAGTAAAACTGTGAGTCCACGACACGGAAATCACGGGTCACTTTCTTATGACGTGGCTGTACGCTAAAATTTAACTAAAAAAATTAGGGATGTACTTCATAGAAATCGCACATAAGGTGTAATTATATAACCCGCTGCTAATAACGATATAAATATATATACCCTTGTGCCAAAAAATCTATATGAGCATATATATATAGGTATCGTTACATATAAAACGGTATTAGATATTCACAAAGCATACGGACTGTTAAATGGAGTTCCTAGCATAAAACGGAAATTGTGTTTACGAAAAATATGGCTGTTCTTTTTGAGTATTCTCTACTCTTTCATTCAACATAAACCTTAAAAAAAACATTTGAAGAAGAGCATGGTTTTATAAATTAATCATAGCAAGGTTTCTGTAATGTTTCTGTTCATGTTTTTTTTTCAGTTTTGATGATATTATTGATGCCAGACATGTTTTATAGTTAGCATCATAAAAAGCCAACCACCAACAACAACTAGCTAGCTAGCTAGGAATTTATATATATGTAGCCATGTTCTTTATACCTAGCTAAGTCTCCAGTTCATATTTAAGTGACCAGCTATTAGCTGCTGTAGCTAGCTAATGTTAGCTTTAAACTAAAGATTCCCAGTATACCTAGCTAACCTGTGAATTTTATGTTGCTTTTACATGTAGCTAGGTACTGTAGTTTATCTTAGTGGTCTTTGCTAGGAATATGGCTGTAACTTATTTGACTTGACCTTTTAAGCCTAAATAAGAAGATATAAGAAGCTACAACACCTTAAGAAAGTATTTATAATATTTAAGGATAGTTTAAGGACTCTTTTTTATGCAAATATATAATGTATTTTTCACATCATTTTTGTGTAACTAAACTTACATCGGTTGCATGCAATAGGATTTTTATTTAACATGTAGTAATTCTGATGTTCTAGATGTTCTTACTCAAATGTTTTTGTTTATGACATTTCGTGTTATTTAAGAAAACTTTAAACCTTTTCGAGAGAGTTACTACATGCACCGAATACTGAAAAAACCTGTGTTTTTTTTTATTCTTAATCGATAGAGGTTTTTGACATTATGGGAAAAATTTACGTAGCTTTTTCACATTTTTTGATTTGGTTGCAGTATTTACATGGGTTTTTGATTATTTATTTATTTATTTATTTTTTGGGGTGACTTTCCATTTATATACATGGTATATATAATATATACAAACTGTTTTGCTTTTCTTTTGAAATTTTGTGTTAACTTTTGTGGCACAAGGACCATGCCGAAAGAACTAATTTTTGTAGAATTTGACTTTACACCTTGCGAGCCTTTCATGTTTTTATATTAAAATAAGAATTTCAACTCTGACATTATATATATATATACAAAAAGTAAAATTCCCACAAAACCCATCAAACGTTATTAACCCTGAAAATTTTAAACATTTTCTTGATTCTTTTTTTTGGTTTGCGAAGTTCTTTTCCTGCAAAAACTTCTGAAAATAAAGTTCAGAAATTACTTATGTTTAAAATGTAAATTTAATTTGTTTCAAATTGTGGTTTTGACATTTTCATGTAAGAGTTTGTGGGCAAAGACATAAATCAGCATGCTAAAAGAACTGACTTTTCTTAATTTAGAATTATATACTAAACACAACCATTTTTTTACATTTAGTGTAAACTTTTGTGCGTATGGCCATATTTAATATACCAAAAGAGCTACTTTGTTGATTTCAATTTTATACTCTTTGTAAGCTATTTTTTTCTTCTTTTGACATTTTGAATTAACTTATTGTTGTAGAAGGCATATAATATATACACAATATATATATGCATATAAAAAAATGGAATTTTGCAAATTTCTGTTTTACCACTCAATTTTTATATTTTATAAATTATTTGGGACAGAATGGTATGAAATAGACCAAAATACCTGATCTTAATTGTTTTTAATTTACATGCTGTTCCTTGTGAAACTTTAAGGTGAACATTTTGTGGAGGACAATGGCATGACATATACTGATAGAACTGATTTTTGTTGTGTTAATAGATGTTATATCTGAACCTTTTTGACATTTTATGTTAATTTGGCGAGGAAGGACCATATATACATAGAAGAAGAATTCGATTTTACACCTTGCAAGCTGTGTTTTTCTATATTTTGTATAAATTCTTACCGGGGAGGTCTCTGTGGGTGCAATATACCGTAATGACTGATCCTTCTCGATTTAAATTTGATGTGTTCCAAATCGTGTATAGTTTTTTGAAATTTTGTGTAAGATTTAATGGGTAAGGACAAGATGCAAAATGTCAAAAAAACTGATTTTTGTTGAATCAGAAGCACTCCCCACAACCATTCTTTTTTTTACAGTTTGTGAAGCTTTTGTGGGGAAAGAGTGTATGCAGTATCATCGAAATAACTGATTTTTGTTGCAAACTGTTTTTCTTTGGCATTTTGGATTAAAATATTGTTTTAGAGGGCATATGCAGTAGATATATGTACCGAAATAATTAAATTTTGCAAACTTTGATTTTGTCGTTACCTCTCATTTTTTACATTTTGATTAAACTTTTGTGGGAGACCGTCGGTATGCGAAGGACCAAAATAAGAGATTTTAGTATTATTTAGAATTTGTATTTTGTGTTGCAAATTTGGTGCAAAAATTGACATAAAATGAACTTATAGATTGATTGCTGTTGTTTAACATGACTCATTATGACTTTTATATATATTTTATGAAAACATTTGTGACAGAATACTATGTGAGATTTGAAATTTTGTTTACTTTATTGATGGTAAAACAGCATGCAAGTTGCTAAAAGGACTTTATTAATTTCAGGTTTAAACACCGTTTTTTTTGTTGACATTTTGTCTAAAGTTTAGTGAGGAAGGACCGTATGCAATATATCAAAAAACGTTTTATTGCATTATAATTTATCCTTGCAATCCCTTTTTAACACCTTAGATAAAAATTTCTACTTAGGCACAATTTATTGTTTATTTTTCACATTTTGTGTCAACCTTTGGCAGGGTTTGCAATAAACTAACTGATTTTAACATATACAATGAGAGAGATTTGTGTTTGACATTGATCAGCTTTTTTTGTATATATGTGACGTTTTGAGTGATTTAAATTTTTTGGGTGAGATGTATGTTGAAATGCTTTTGAAAACTTCTAATGCGAATAATTTTCGCATTTGTCGGATGGTTAGAGCAAGTAATTTTAGTAGATTTAGATTTTAAATGTCACATATATACTGCAGTTGTTGGACACCTTTAATTTTTTTGGTCATTTATATAATAATGCAGATGTAAGATGCGCACTGCTGTATTGTTTGTTTTTTGATGGACATATATCTGCTACATAAATTAAATGAGAATACAGTGGATTCTTCCACGGGAAACAGCTAGTTAAATATTATTTCTACGATATATTTTTCTCTATTGTAATAATAGTGTATACCTTAAAGAGACGAGTTTCGTATATTGAGTTTTTGAAAAGTAATAGTTTCAATCTTGATATTAAGTTTTTTTACATTCTTGCATGCATATTTCTAAATTATATACTGATTTTAGTAGAACAAACAACACTGATGAAAGAAAATTCCGAGTTCCACTTAAGAATTGATAACAGTAGGGCCTATAAAATATATATTAAATTAAGGCCTATACTCAGGTGGAGGGTCTATATAGCGCTTGCATACTGTGCAGGTCGAACGTTTTTTAAAATTTCATCCCGTACCTCTTGCCTCCCTTCCTCTCTGCCTTTTGCAACTAGCTGGGCACGCTCCTGTTCATTAATGGCATTAACGATCTGCCTAACACGTTGACGTATCTGTTCCTTTAGCAGCATATACTTCTTATATTCCTGTGCTATGAGGGTGAACTCATAGTCGCTGATGACTCTATTCTCAATTGCTTTTGAGATAAGATCAATAATGGAATTCAGCTTCGTCTCCGCGAGTAACCTTATAGTCTCATGTTTTTTGGATTTCACACCCAACCTCTTCCCGGCGTTCCGCAGGCCGGCTTGCCCTATCCCCATTGCTATGCTAATACCACCCATTGCAGTAGCCAATGATACCCTAGGCCAGAGGCCATAGCTCCTATACCAAGCCCTGACGTTATAACGTTGATACCTAACAGGCCATGGTCCGTATACCTCACCCAGGTCCCATGCATCTTGAACTTCTTTGCGAGTCTGTTCCTCTCCTTGATCTCATCCCGCAGGTACTTTTCAATATCCCCGATCTTCCCAAGCCTATACTTTTGGTTTTCCTCAGGCATATCCGCGCCTTGTGCAGGTGCACTCGGCAAACTAGGATATAGTTTGCTGATATCGCTCATCTTTATTCTATCAATAGCTGCATGGTTATCCCAGTGAAGGCCACATTCTTGTCATGATGGAACTCGTCAGTCAGCATAAACTCCAAGCGATCCGTACTACCCTTCAAGGGGAGGTAGACAGGCGTATCAAAAGTCCAGGTCAGCATATCACCCCAAGAATTTAGCTCTTTAACAGGTAATAAGGCTAGAATTTTAGACTTTTTACCATCCAACAGGCAGTCATCCTCATCCAACTGGGGGCAAACAAGTCTCAATCTGATGTATATATCAGTCTTATAATCAGCATTATAGTCACCCTTCTGATAGTACTTTTTCGCGGGATCGTATGCAAAGCCAAGGAGTTCATGCAGTTGCCTATTAAATGCAACGGTGTACCCATCGCTTACACGAAGAGTACATAACCCATTTTTTAATACAAAAAGCTTAATCTTATCTTCTGATTGGGCGTTGACAATGGATACCACATCTTCGATACGGTACAACCCAGCCATTATCCGTATTCTAGTCTCTCTCTGATCTGGTCCAACCCTACGTATGGTAAAGTCATTGTTATTGTAAATATTCAGCCACTCGCCTCTGATACTAATGGATTTTAAGGCAATTCTCGTATCTTGCCCCAAGTAGTCCTCGAATATCGTGGGCTTTTTGATATTAGTGATGTAGAGTTGCTTCATCGTTTTGTTATAACAAATGAACATGTATTCATACAACCCCAAGGCAAAGTACAAGTCCAACAGGGGGGAATGGCCCCTTGGTGTAACCAACTTGGAGCATCAGGATCTATATGTATCGACAGAGGCGCATATCTCTGTGGCATTCCCCGAGTTTACCAAATACCCCATCAAAATTCCAACAAATTTACTAAATGACCCTGCCATAGTGGGTTGGAAGGGACAAGCCCTGGACTACTGGAACGTGCAGGTCAATTTTGCTACCCATTGCGCAACCACGGCCCTAGGCATATCTGATAAGCACATGACGGGCTCCGTACCCCTTGTTAACGCCATCTTTAAATTTCATGTGTACTACCACATGCGTCGTATTCTGGCAAGAATGAAGGCACCAATGCCTTATAACGATGTGTTTTCACGGTACAAAAATCCTTATTCCACCTCTGGATATGCACAAGTGTGTCGTGAGTATGGTGCAGATGCCAGCAGCCTGTACAAGTTCAAATCAATAGGAGCCTCACTCACCAATGGTTCATGGTGGCCCCAGGTTGATGGTGATTGGGCCAAATTCATCATCCCAACAAGTCAGGGCTTGACATCGGAGGGCCTGACCAAGCTGAGTGAGAGTATTCGCGTCAACGTGGTCTTGCTACTTGGGTCGCAGGCAGGGGCCAAGGCATCTCTACTAGGGTCCGGTGCGGATAACTATACAGCAAGGCAGATTTTAATGCAGAAATTTGAGGCTATGGTACAGCGTCAAGAGAATGTAGGGCAAGATATTACAGAATTCCAGAAGGTGTTGCAATATGCCAGGACGCCGGTGAATTTTGCCGTCATGCCTAGCGTCTACATGCTGCCTTCCGACATGAACCTCCGTATAGGCAGGATTGTGGGGTATAATAACAATATTTTGATCGCGCCTGCCAATGTCAATGTGGGGGTACAGGTTGATGTGAATAACAAGCCTATTATGAGGGGTGCGGCAGCCGCACCCCTCAAGCATATCATCAAAATACCTACACATACTACACCTAGTCATACTATACCTCATATACCTCCTATACATGCTACACCTCTTAGACATACTGAGCATACCATTAGACATGTGGCAGATATCAAACTTCCAAGGCATGCCACACCTCCTATACATCCTCCTGAGCACAGGGAACCAACACAAAAACAGCATGAGGATGCCAAAGCGGCCTTGATCACGATGGGGGTAGGCCTCATTATAGGTTACATATGGCTTAAGTAGCCTATTTACTCCTCCCAATATAAACCATAGTAAACCCAGCAGCGGCCGCGATGGCCATGTACAGATGCTTGGCCGCGTATTCCACGATAGTTGCCGCTACCCTGAGAAAGAACGAGACTACGGTACCAATAATCCCGGGTAGGGCAACACCTGCCTTACCTGTCAAGTATTTGAGGAATTTACCCAATCGTTCCAACTGCTTCTCCACAAACCTTTTACCGCACCCCCCGCGGCACTTCCTCCTGCAGCACCCGCCGCGGTAGAACCACCCGTAACAGCGAGTACAATGGTGGAAACCAGCAGGCCAACGGCCGAGACGATACTCGCTATAGTCAGACCCTGCTCTTTGAAGAGTATTTTAAGCTTTTCAAGCAGAGATGTGTTATCTTCTGAGATTTTAAGCAGCGTATCCCTGATATGTCTCAGTTCACTGTAAATATCACGCTTGAGTTCCTTCACCTTCTGCTGTAAGACATTCTTTTCATCCACTATATTTTTTATGTTTTTCTCAAGCTTTTCTATTATTTTTTTATCGATATCTGCCATCTCACCATCGTATGCCCCATCTTTCTGATCCTGATATTGTTCCAGAAGGGTTTTTGCATCATTAATCTCGCCGTCATACAAAAGTATCTTATTGGTCAGGCTTTTAATATTACCCTGATAGGTTTGAAGTTCAAGGTTAAGCCCTTTCAATTCACGTTCGGTGAATTGACTTAACGAGGCTTCTTTTGTAAGGGTTTCTGCATCATGTACATCTTTCCTGATATTATCTATCGTTTTCATCTGAATGATCTCACCCGAAGCCCCCTCTTCACCCTCATTAACAATATCATCAACCCCTAGCGCGAGCTTCCGGATCGCTGCCCTTTTATTGGGGGTAGTGACATAATCTGGAAAACCCATAGCATGCACGTCCTGGACCGTCAAACCATCTTTTTGTAATGTACTTAATGCTAGGAACCCTCTTCCATGCAACCTTGTAACCCTTATACCTTTGAAAAAAAGCTGTTCCCCTTCACGTTCGAAGTTGCCATTTATTACATTTATATCTATCTTAGTTTCATCCAGAGGTCCAAGGTTCCAATTATTATTATTAATAAGATATTCGTAAAAATCGCTTACCTCTTTTTTTAGTTTACCTTTCGAGAGTTCACCAAGTGCACCTCCCTACCGTTGTTTTCCTGACGTTGATGGAAGTTGATGTGTTGATGGGAGCTGTTGTGTACCATCATCATCATGCCCATCATCATGCCCACCTCCCTTATCCTCTTCCCCTATCTGATCCTCTGGAGTAAATGCCGGATTATCAGCCATTTATATTAGAACATTTCCTCCTATAATAAACATGAATTCATTCGGAACTACATTGGATCCATATGCAGAGACGAAGCAGCTTTTAGGTATCAAGGGTAGAAAGCAAAGAGTTCAGATAAGTCATATGCCTTCAACCATCAACCAGAATGAGGAACTCTACGTGGATATTCCCAACATACCCCAGAATGATGTCATTTTTCCGGGCAGTCTCAAGCTCTTATTTGACCTTACGCTGACGGGGACCAATACAAAGCGTACCATTGTCAGCAATATAGGCAAATCCCTTGTAAAAAATTTACGCATTACGTTGAATGGCAAAGAGGTCCAGAACATATCAAATTACAATATCCTGGCCGTGTACCGAGATCTATGGCTACCCAAATATGACAGGGACAATAACCTTATCCTAGAAGGCATAAACCCTTGTGATGGGACAATCAGGGCCTGACAGGTCAAAGCTAGCAATCACGTTGGTACGGATGAAGAAAAGGCGATTGTTGCGGCGTATGGTAACACCTTCTGCATACCCCTCGGTAAAATTTTTGAACTGACGAGGGACTTACCCTTCTATCCGGCGGAATTCCATGATCGGCTGCAATTTTCCCTACATTTCGCGTCCTACGGTGACGTCATCAAAGATACAAGGACAGCAGCCGTAGGATCTACGGCTACCAAGGCTGCTGATGCTGCCTATAAGATTACCAACATCAAGCCTGAGTTTGACAAGATTACTCATGAAGGTCTCGCGAGCGCTATGATGTCGAGGTATAGCCTTCTCGCTTTACCCTATGAGCGGATACTCCGTAGCAAAGTAGTCATAATGAAAAAGGCAGATACCAGTTTCAACCTCCAGATTGACACTCCAGCCAAGTCATTGAAAGGTGTCTTGCTATTGTTCATAGACCATGGGAAAGTGAAGGCTTACGCTGGTATCAACGAGGTCTTTTATAATCCCAAAATTGAGAGTATTAGTATCACTGTCGAGGGTGAACCCAATGAGCTATACTCTCATGCCATGCTCCCGAAAGACCATTTTGAACAGATTGTAAACATTTTCGGTGGTAACGACTCTAGCGTCACGATTGGCCAATTCTTCAGCGAACGATACGCGCTGTTTGTCGATTTTCGGGCCTCTCCGGATGATATTTTACATGGTAGCGGGAGGCCCCTACAGAGGCTTAGTGACGGCATCACGTTGCATATGCCCAAGAAAGCCGATGGAACTGGGGATTTTACATGCTATGTGTACCTCCTGCAAGACGCTCAAATGAACATACTTGGGGGTAGGCTCGAACGTGTTGTGTATTAAAATAAAGGATGGCTACTATCGCTGTGATCATTGCCGGGGCGGCCATAAACGCTCTGGCTTTCAGTGGCACAAACTATCTATTTAGCAAACTTTCAGGGCATGGTGAAGCCGAACGGAAGAGGCATGATGAAGCTGTTGAAAAATTGAATGAAGCTCAGGCGGAGTGGATACGGAGGCGGCAAGCCAAGCTCGATTGGTTTAACGAGCAACGGGAAATGCAAGTAAAGGCAGGGAAAAGCTTGAGACAATTGGATGACGACATGTACAGGTATTATATAGCCTCAAGCGAGAAGGCCCCACAATTGAAAGATTTTTACACGCCTTCAAAAACTCAGCAAGATGGTGAGTTAACGTTCGTCCTTGGATCACTGTCCCTGCTAGGCTTCGTGGCTTACAAGTATTTGTAAGAACGTTTTTAACATGTATAAATAAAGACATGTCAAAAGCATTACATAGTATTACCGAGGAGGAGGCGGAGAAATTAGGTCAAATTTACTATACCCCAGAGCATCTCTGGATTGGACGAAAAGCCATCAAGTTGCTCGCGAAGGAGAGGGGTCTCTCAAAAAAGCTAGTAACTCATTGGCTGTCCCGTCAACTCTTGTGGCTGAGACACATCAAGGGGCCAAAACGTATTGATTATCCACACTTCACCATTACAACACCCAATGAAATGCATCAGTTTGATTTGTTGTATATGCCACATGACAAGCTATATGGAAGCACCTACAAATACATCCTGACAGGCATTGACGTGGCCTCAATGTACAAAGTAGCCACGCCCCTAAGAACGAAAAAGGCTAGTGAGGTCGCGGATATGATCAAAGACATTTACAAGGCCGGACCTTTACAATACCCCAAAACCTTTCAATGTGGCAATGGTTCTGAATTTAAATCAGATGTAACGAAGCTGCTAGAGGGTAAAGGGGTTGAGATAAAGAGAGCTACTACCAAATACCACCATACCTTCACGGCCTTTGTGGAGAGCTATAATAAGGTACTCGCGGAAGGGCTCTTTAAGCCTCAGGATGCACAGGAGTTGGTCTCTGGGGAGCCTAGTACCATTTGGGTCAAGCACCTGTACACTATCGTCAAGGGTCTCAACAATACCAAGACTGCCATGATTAACATGAAGCCTAGCAAGGCTATGAAGATGGATGAAGTACCACTCGCAAAAAGCGAAGAATATCCGGAAGAAAAACCCTTACCTGACGACGGGTTGTACTTGTATCTGCTACAACCGGGGGAAGAACATGGGGACTCGAAAAGACGCGCTACCGACGCGTTTTGGAGTAGGAAAATGTATAGGTTGGATCGTATTGTGGCGGTTAGTCGCGTGCTGTACTATTTACAAGGCGGTCCTGAAAGAAGCTTCGTGTCAGAAGAACTCATGCAGGTACCGGAGGATGTTCAGGTACCTCCAGAGGATGTTAAGGATTGGTAAAGAGTATTTTATATCCCATAGGGAGGGGTTGGGAACCTAAATGAGGCCTTTGATGTTATATGATTTTTCCCTCTTCCAAAGGGGAGGGTGGCACCCTCCCCCTCCTCGCATACCTGATCGGGGGCCCGTGGGAGATGCCCCCTTGGACCCTACTATTTCAGACCCGGTAGATAGGAACATCGAAGGTATCATACCTATTTTGGTCGTCAGGTCGTCAGGTAGCGTGAAGTGATTGAGGTAATAATTCTCAATGCCTAGGGTATCGTCTCTGAATCGGCACCAAGCATGTACGGCATTTGCATCATCGCATTCTGGTTTCCTCACAGTCATCTCGGGGTACATCGCCCCCAACGTGCTTATTCTTGTGCTGAGTTGCTTACGCTGGCACCGGATCATGTAGTGTTTATGTATGCCTTTTTTTCCATGCTCGTGAGTATCATTTTTATCAACCACACATAACACGGTGTCATATTGATATCGTGTGGAACATGTCTCTGCCGTAGTTCCGAGTTGTCTTGCTTAAGAGCATCAAGTTGTTCATCCTTATCCTCGAGCTCATCCCCCAACACCATGAGCTGGTTGTCCCTATCCTCAATTTCATCACCGAGTAGGGCCAGGGCCCCATCCCTGTCCTCTAGGGCCTGGCGATGCTTTTTAATTACATCTTGTAATTTCTGAACACCTGCCCTGGCCAGCCATTTGATTACTCCCGCAGCCTTGGGTTTCCTGCTACGACGCACAATCTCCAGGGCGCCATCTAGCGTCACGAAGACGTCGTGCGGATTTTTCGACTTACCAAGGGGGCCCGGCGGAGATGCCCCCTTGGATCCCACCATTTCAGACCTGGTATATAGGAAAGTTGAAGGTATTGGCATATTTTTAACTTTTTCAAGACCTAAAAACCTCCCCAGATCGGCCCTTTTGAACATAGGTTGGTCCTGGTTGTTGGACATGGTTTCAATTGCTCCTGCGTTGAACGAAAGCTGTGACGACATCTTTTCTATTATAGCAACGTAGGCCAGAAGATTTCCACCGTGGTCATTCGAGGATTTTCCAAGTTCTAGGGTGTTCCAACCTCACGTACAGGCATGCGTGCTTTGACTTTTTCAGCTCAGCTTTGATCTCACCCCAATCAGATATCATGTTCGTCTCTTCATCGATTAGCCTCATGTCACTCCTCTCATGAGGAAACCATAAAAACAGGGCTTTTTTCTGCCTCCTCAGATTCTTGGGCAAGGCTGTATATGACTGCGTTAAGAGCCACAGGCTATGCTTCCTATGCCTACCACTGATGGCTAATTCAAGTAGGGGTTGTCGACGCTTATCGAGGCTTTCGTCGGATATCATGTCGTCAATCACAAACAACGTGTCCTCTCCTGCCAACAATGCGGATAATTTTTTAATCCATTTAAACAACTGGTCCTTAGGATCGATCAAAAAGACATATGGGTCCTTCCAGAGCGAAGCCCTTTCTAAATAGGTGGTATTCCACCGTATAGTAGGGCACAGGATGATGATATTGTGATAGTGCTTTTGATACTCATTCTCGAGCAGGTCCAGGACACGTTGTGTTTTTCCACAGCTTGTCGGACCTGCAAAGATAGCGGTATGCGGATCTCTTACGACATCCATTTACTAATAGTTGCCCCACTTTCGATCATGAATTTTTGGGTATAACGCTGCACAGTCGCGGCAGATCAGCACACCCCCATGTTTATTCTCCAAAAGACCCCGACATGCAGGGCATAGCTTGGTATTTAGAGCCTTATATTCCATGGGTAGTGGAGTATATATTAATTTTCCCTGTAGGCATCACAATGCATTGCGGTACCTTTTGACGATTAGTTCCTTTTCATAGCTCTCGGGCGGTGCCTCGACGAGTTCGATGTACCGGGGTATGATACCATATGTCAACAGGGTATACAAAAGTAGATAATTCTCATCCTGCTGAATTTCCCTAATTTCTGCAGCAATAGTAAGAATGTCCACCTTGCGTTCGATAACAGGGTCCTTACATTTTGTACGCCGCCTAGCCTTAGCTTTATCCAGGCAGCCTATACAACTTTTTGTTCGACCATTCCCCCTAACCCTGAACATGTCCAGGGTTAGGGTGTGCTTACATTTTATACAGGCCTTATTCATTTACTTAAAGGTACGGGCCTTATGCAATGCCCTTGCAACATCAATAAGTGTTGGGTACCTACCTGTTTCAATATATCTAAATGGAATCTTGTGGTGAATATGCAGGAACTCATAGTCATCCCAGGTCATACCAAACTGAGCTTCAATGTGACCTCTACAGATATTCATGAGCTCATACAGAGGCTGGTTGCCGGTGTGGCACTTTGTACGTTTGTGTGACGCCCTGTTAGCATCAAGGCAGGCGATACATTGCTTTAACATTTGACCACGCCTGATCCTGAAATTATCAAGGGGAAGATGCTTTTTACATTTTGAGCCATCCTTACCCTCCTCCATTTCTATTTACCCTTGGGGTAAATAGAAAAACATTACCATGCGGTCTATTTTGGGGGTATTAGAGATTTCTTATACCATCCCTGTTTGATAGCATATTCATCGAATAAGATCGCCGCCGTCATATAGCCGGCAAGTTTAAGGCCGTCCTCCAAATCCATCTTAGCGCCGGGCCTGGAAACCCCTAAAGCCTTTTTTGCCCCCATAGCGATCAGGATAGTGTACGATACCAACCTGACCATTGTCTCCTTCGGACCCATATTGCTGTCATCATGCTTGCTTGCCATTTATTAAATGTCATTTTTTAGAAAAATCATTGCATCTTGAAAATATCGATATTTAGTTGAGCTTTGCCTTGCTGAAGCTCCGGATGGGCCGCCGGCTTGTTAGGTTCATTCCCACTCCTGCCAAATTTATACCAGACGCCAACGGCTATCGCTATATGGCCAGCGTACCGACCCCGTAAAGGTATACATCCGTTGACTGTACGGAACTGGGCCCAGAAGGGGTTTTGACTGCGGGCTCTACATTAGCCTCTTGTTGTTTCATTTCTTCCTTCCTCTTCTTCATCAGTGCCGCCAACTTGTGCCCCTGCGCAACCCTTCCCGGATGCTTTGGTGGTTTTGTAATGACTCTCTCTTCTGTCTGATCCTCACTCATTTATCTTATAGCCCTTAGGAGCTATAAGATAAATCACTTCTTTTTTACTATAAGATGGATAGATAGACCTTGATATTCAAGGATCTCCAAAGTCTCCTTTATCCCTTTGAGTATAGCCTCAGGGGTATTTAGATCCCTCTCAAAGTATCTCATGAACTCCCTAAAGGTCATGGGTTCTTCCTTTTGGAGCCCAAGCTTTCGAATTCGGTTCCATTCAGCAAGCCTCTTGCCGGCAGCAACTCTTCCCGGATGCTTTTTGGTTACTTTAACCATTTTTTCCATGCCCTCTGGTTGCTGTTGATTGATGATAATGCTACACGCGCTGCTCATCTTTGTTATCTTTAGTCTCCTCCACCTCCTCCTGTTTCTTCTTTTTACCCATATGCCTCGCAGTATGGCCCGCTACCAGTAGTGGGGCTAAACATCTACCGATAGTACAGTACACAAGGATACCGAGGTCTGTCATGGAATCCTTGACGATGGGGTCCTCTTCGATATCCCTGCGCAATTCGTCAACACTGTCAATATCTACAATATTCCCGATCATGCTAGCATATAAACTGATCACATGGGTAGACAGTGCCCTAGCAGTTTTCTCCCCCTTCTCTGTAAGCTCACGTTGAAGGTACTCGGTATGTACTTTATCGATAGCCTCTTCTGGGGCCTTGTCAACAAACCCTTCTGTGCATTTTTTAGGCAAAAGGTGTCCTTTACCTTTCCTCAGGGCCTCCTTCAGGACCTGGCGTTTATCGATGGGTTTCTCTACTTGTTCATATTCTGCAGAGGCATCGTCGAATACTCGTGCGATATCAGACATCTTTATTAGTAGTCGTTTATAACGAAAAAGAACATAAGCGATCATGGCATATGGTAGGATTATAGCAATTAGTAGGCATACCTCCATTTTATTCCCTTTCGGACACGGGCGGTAATGGCCTCTAGCAAGTGTTGTAATCTGATCAGACCGCACGATTCGTTTGTCATCAGCCCTGTTTAATGCTAGCTTCGATACCTCCTGGGTGTATAACTTATGGTTCTTATTTTGGATCAATACCTGGCTCTTGTATATATCAACGACCTCTTCCAGGCACCGCCGATAGTCGTCGAAGGTGATAGATTTTTTAGTCACACATCTTTTGACGCCCTTCGCTTTGCAATCACCGCCCTCTTTGGTAAGGCTCTTGTAAGCATATAACTTGGCCCTTAGGGTGATGAATTCGGTCATAACCTTCCCACCTAATTCGTCCTTCATCAGACCTACAACCTTGTTGTTCTTGCCAATAGGAAATTCTGGCCTGTTATCGTCCTTGCTATACGCGCTCGTATCGAAGCGTGTTTCAACGTCCTTTGCGATATCCCTATAAAAGTCCTCTGTTCGTATATGGTACACAAAGCTGTCCGTGTCCATGTAGCATAGCCGCAACTTACTACCATATTTAGGCTGCATAAAATTATAGTGAAACTCATACATGACTAGCTTTGACATGTCCAATATAGCCTGCCCTATATACACCGGTTTGTTCATTTTGACCTCCGTTTTGCCCATCTCTACACCTAGGAGGTGCTTGCTAAACCGGCTTACGCCCTTGAAATTTGGTTTCATGACAAGCTTGATATACTTGTCCTCGTTTGTGACCAGTTGGATGTTGCGATGATTCCGTATATTTTCCATGGTCTTCCCAAAGACTGAGAGGTTCATCAACTTGTAGAAGTCTTTTTCGAAGTCATTTTCAGCAGCAGTCCTCAGTTTCGTGTTGTGATCGATATAGCCCTTCAGCCACGCCTTCTGGTTAAACCGGATGACCCTGCGCACTCTCTTGAGCTCAAGCCCATGTTTTAAGGCCTCGTGGAGAGCTCTGATGTGCACCACATATTTCCGCTTGTCCTCCAAATTCGGTACCAGTTTCTCAACCTTGTGGACCATAGTTCGTTCGGGCAGAAACGGCAGCTCATTATGTTTGTCATGCAACCTCTCCGGGTAATCGATATCAACCTCTAGGATGTACCCATGCCTATTGTCCCTAACGAGCTTCCCGATCCGCCTTTCCGTAAATGCCTCTACGTTCGATACCCATTTAAAGCCATCCGTTGGAAGGTCCTGACGCATCGCCCAACCGTAGAGGTTGTTGGCATCGAGGTACTGTAGGTAGGATGATTCAACATCTGGATCATACTGGTCTCCCATGTACCTATTATTTGCTTTGGCATAGCGATGTACGGCCTGGGTTATACCTCCGCGGATACCCTTCTCAAACATCAGAAGCATGTCGGGGTCTGTGAGAAGCTCTAGCCTAATACCTGTGTACTTGAGTGCCGCCTTCCATGCCAAGCCAGGTGCACTGTAGAAGTGCGCAGGATCAAGCTTGTAATTCGTCAAGCACACACCTCGAAACGTCTCAAACACTTCGGCCAATAGCAGGAGGTCTATGGTCAAGTAGATGTCATGGTAGTCCCCCATGGTGACGTTACCACCCTCTGGAGTTATACAATTCCATACCTTTTTCGCGTATTGAAAATCTTCATCGCTGATACCCTTCATGTTCAGCTTGCTGTAAAATGCCTCCCTTGGAGGTAGCTCCAGCTCTTCGAATCGCTGCCATCCATCCATATACTCATAGGGGTACACGCCTTTTCGAAGCATCAGCCTGAAGGTATCATCTTTGTCGATGAACTTTGCCATGGATGGTACGTTTGCCTTTACATGGTCTCGATTAAGCTGCTTGGTAGTATTCGAGTTGCAATTTTTACACCAGAATTTTGCCATGTATTCAGCGTCTATGCCCTGGAATTCCAGGCATGTATCTGCACACTGCTGACATTTCATGCCGGCGGCGTTTGTCCCAATGAGATTGCTTGCTAATTTATCTAACGAGGATGCCATAAATCGACAGGAATCTATGAACCTTATTTCGATCTTCTACCTTGATGCGGTACCTTGATTTTCACGTTGAAACTGATATATTTCTCAGCATTCTCCGCTATGCAACCAATGTCCTGGGAGTCGTATTTTTCGCCTAATTCCCTTATGAAAAGATGCGCGTCGTACCCCGAAAGATTGTGGAAAATCACGGGTATGTGGCTGGGTATCTTGTACTTCAAATTACAACTGTTATGCGCTGCACCTCTATACAGCCCCGTATAGTGACAATGATCCCTAACCTTACGGTTATTTTCATAGTCGTCAAACGGCTTTAGGCATATATGACATTCTGAGGCCGCGTCATGTTCCCTTTTCAACACCTCCGTCAGTTCCAGCATGGGTTGTTGCGGGTAGGTATTATATAGACGTTTGACCTCGTCTTCTAGGTGGTTGACGAACCTCGTCACGCAGTTCTTACCGCGGTACACTGTTAGTGGGTCTGGTACATCCCCATAGGCAAAGGTACTATATGTACACCATCCAGATGGTACATGCTTGCTCAGCCTTTTAGTCTTGGTATCCCTGGCATCTTCTACCGGTATCAATAAGCTTTCAAAATCCGCATAGATAGCAAAGGGTACTTTGAATTGTTGCTGACAATCCCTATAGTATAACCATTTTTCAGACTCGTTTGGCATCGTGATTTTAACGGCCTCGTGGTCCTTGCAGTAGCCATAGTGCTTGTCCCTCGACTCAACTGTAAGAAAGGCCTGTAGGCAGTTGAGGCAAAAATGCATTTTTGCTGTATTTTTAGAGGTCTCAATACCTAGGAGTCGCAATAGGCTTTTGACGGCCGTATAGTGGGTCTTTTTGTCATCGGTGATGAGCAGCAGGTTCGCCTGCTTGCTACGTCCGTTGTGATGCGATCGCCTCAGGATATTAATCTTCTTTCCAGTCACATACAAGACGTTTACCGCAATGTCCTTGTTATTCTCCTCAAACTTATATATGCTTTTGATATTTGTCGGAAACTCTATACCATCCCAGTTATAAAGGTCTACGTAGGGTTTCATCTGAGATATTCGATTCGGATTCCTCCCAATTTCTTCATGATGTAGGCATGCGATGATACTCCACTTGAAACACTCCTCGTCTTCATTCACTGGGTTAATGACAGCCTTTTTAGAGGCTATCCATTTGGGTAGCTCTATATACGATGAACCCCTTGTTAACCGTAGCTTATGGAAGTCTATATCAAGGTGTAGAATTCGACTAATCGTAAAGCCACTTTGGGTCTTGATATTGGCAAACATCCTGTTCAGCGCGTCGTCCACGTCGCTACCCTGGAAGACTGAGGCCATATTACTGTTAAATGCCTTTTTTACCTCGATGTACTCATCGCCAGCCTCCTCCATATTTGATGGCTTCTTCCACATGATCCACAGGGACAGCTGTACCTTCGCCGATCCCATATCTTCCACCTGGTCCTCAACTAATGTTTTCACGTTAGTTCGCACCATCCCCATATATCCGTCTACGTCGGCTCCTCCTATACCGGGTATTCTATAACTTCGAAAGGTCCTATGGAGGGCATGCTTATGTTCCTGAGGCGTAAAATCTTGTCCCGGCTGAATATCCTCTAGATAGTCTTCTTCAGCCTCTTTTTCCACTTCATCATGAAGTGTAGGTTTCGTGTTGACTGTCCTATTATAGAGATTCATCACCTTACGCTTGAAGGATGCATAGGTTCTCTTGACTCCCTCTTTTATAGGCTTTGGAACTGCGTCCACTAACCAGTTGTACCATCCCCGCATCTTATCCCCTACAACCGAACGATTTTTTGACAGTTCCTGTCTCTCGAAGAGGTCCATCTCGGATGGGGGTAATAACCAGTTGTGCCATTCCTGGATTTTATCCCCCACAACCGAACGATTTTTTGACAGTTCCTGTCTCTCGAAGAGGTCCATATCCTCTTGTGCTATAGGTCTGACTGGTTGTATAGCCCTCCTAGGTTGCTCCTCCAACATATCAACTAATTCAGCCTTGCGTAGTCTATAATACCCTGTTAGTCCACGACTTTTTGCGATATCTCGTAACTGTTTCACAGTGTGTGTGTTCATTCTCTTTATTTATATGTATTTTCGATTTACAGAGGATTTCATCTTGCTCAAAACTAACACATCTTATTGCGCATGCGTTGATTATTAGCATTCTATAATGGAATTCCCCTATTAGGTGTGCCAGAAAGGATAGGCATGGCATTATAGGGATTTACCCTTGATATACATGACTAAGCACTGTATGGTAGGGAATAACAGGGACTTGCTGTGACGTCTGTGCTCACGCGCACGCGACTGTGCTAGAACATACATTTCCCTATCTCTTGGGCAGTGTTGCAAGTGTTAAAGACATATCTTCCACTTTTATAGTGAATGAAAATTTCAGAGTGCCATTACATAGGACTACTAAAAGTGACAGCTCGTAAGATACTTTAGATTCAGAACCATTAACGAGTGATTTAACGTTAGAAGAAAGGTATGTACCTCCTGCTATCTGATTTCTAAAAACTGCATTTCATTAAACAAGGAGTTCGAGTTAGTAGTGAAAACAATGCTACTTGGTCATTCCCCTTCATCATAAAAGATTCCATGGTACATTCATTGGTTGTATATAGAAGTGATAATTTATAAAATTGGTTTAATAGAAGGATCAAATTGTGAAGTTTTAAAGGGGTCATTCGTAAAAGTTCTTTCCGTTGATTCCTTAAGTTGTTGATTTGCAAAATTTTCTTTCCTTTGAAGTATATATACAATGGCCATGTTTTTATTTATAGTTACCCGTCCTTACAACAGTACAGTACAACAAAAAAGCCAGAAACAAACAAGTGAAACTATCTGAAAAGAAATAGAAAACGATCCTCAACGATTTTTTGTAAACTCTGAAAGGGATATTCCTAGAAGGAAAATATATTATCCGTCAAAACGTTCATTATTGAATGCGTCAGAAATTTAAAGGCAAAATCTATCATATCGCGTTTTTTGTTTACATTTTTAAATTTTACAAATTAATTACTATCAAAGTTGTATATGAAAAATCGAGTAAAAAGTCTAACAAGAAAACCATTCAGAACGTCATTCTGCATTGTTGTCTGAGTGGAGAAGTAAACAAAAAAGCAAAAAAATGTGTCAAGGTAGAAATCATTTTTTAGCTAAAGCACGTGTCATGCATTATAGACCACTTTCCGCGTGACGTAGTTGTTCTGATTTCATTTTGAGAACAACATAGCAACATATCAGACAGCGAGGAAAAGCTCTGGGAATGCAATTGGGCAATTCTAATTTATGCAAATGTAAAATACGATAGTAACGTATCTGTCTGTAATTCGTAAAACTAGCCCTATACAAATAAAAACTATTTGCTCAATGTGATCCTATATTCAAATAAATTGAAAGTGGTTGTGAGATAAACTCAGGGTGATTCGCATAACATATCAAAGCACGACTTTTCATTTTCTCAGAATTTTGCAATCTCAGACATATATATAAACCGTGTTATGAAATTAAGAAAACCACATTTCCTCTCATGCTGTATCGTGTATTTAACTAATCTCGTTACAAAACCCACATACCATATTATTACGTTAATTTACAGTTCCAGTAGCTGAAAGTACTATAATTTAGATATTTTGACACGATGAAAATTATCGCGATGGCATGGAGAAGGTCGCATGGTATTTAAAATTTAAAAAGGACGAAAGGCACGTCGGGCCTTCATCTTTTTTTATGCTTCTAGCCTAACAATATTCGAAATCAAGTTAACATAACCCAAAAATGTTTCACAAATTTTTTTACATCCTTGAAAAACATGCAAATATCTTGTCGTGACGGTGGGAACTACTAAACGTGTTATCTGACTCGAAATGAATGGCGGTTATAAATTTATCTTTATCAGCATATCAATTTGTGTTGTTAGATAAGGATTCTTTTATTCTTACGTAAAACTAAAATCCAGAAATTTTAGACTTCCTACTAATAATACAAGCAATTCAAAAGATCAAAGTCCAACTTCCTTGTCATCAACTAGTGTGTGTTTCGTCATGTGCAATCTTTTTAGACTGATTCGGATGACAAATTCTGTTACTATTTTAAGCTTAGAAATGTTTATGTTTTTGAAATATGCGTTTAGTTTAGGTGGCGCGGAATAGTCCTGAAAAACTTTAAATATTCACCAAAAAAAATTTAAAGGACAACAATTAAGATGTTTATTTTCTTTAACTTGCATGCAATAGTAGTTGTTTTGATTTCATTTTGAGAACAATGGGCATGCGCGCACTTTTATATAGGTAAAAAAGTATCGCCGCTTAGAAGAACCAACTGTCGAATTTCGACGCTTAGAAGAACTAAGGACGCTTAGAACAACGCTAAGGACTCTTAGAGGAGGTAACTGTCGAATTTTGCCGCTTAGAAGAGCTAAGGACGCTTAGAACAACGCTAAGGACTCTTAGAGCAGCTAACTGTCGAATTTCGACGCTTAGAAGAGCTAAGTGTCGATTTTCGCCGCTTAGAAGAGCTAACTGTCAAATTTCGACGACTTAGACCTCAAAATGGCAGATACATGCCACGGTACTTATACATGGTAAAATGGCTGTTAATAACGATTAAAGATTTTTTGGGTAGCGTTAGATCTAAGAGGAACCGGAATTGAATTTTAACTATATCATTCTTATTCTTCTTAAAAAAATTTACTAATTAAGCGAATAATTTTTTTGGATGGATTTCTCAAATTACTGCGGTCTGTTGTTTATATTTTCAACCTACAGAAATGCTTGCGCATGTGAAAAAACCCTAAAACATTGTCAAGTCACATAAATAAAAATTTAAGATTAACATTATCCTAAACAGCTACTATATTGTTTTGAAATATCCCATAATGCAATTAGTCATAGCACATGTTTTTATTATTCCTGTCTCTGAAAGTCTTTCAAAAAAGAAAGTGCAAATCAACAAGGCAAGGAACATTCACCTTTGTTACTGCAGATCTAATAATTTCAGCAAACTTTTTAATGTTTCTTTAAAAAAAATGCGCTAAAAGCATGAAATGTAAATGAATATATCTGTTTCAAGACATTGTATATGGTTTTGTATAGGGTTTTTTCCTGCCAGATTAACTCTTGGATGACTATGACCACTCTGATTGACACTATTATTTTAATAATTCAAATACCATAATCTTTGCATATTCTTCTTCCATATATCCTAGATGTTATTTTCAAGGTTTATCTTCTTATTTAGAGTATACCACGTGAATATAAATAACGTTGACTCTTCGCACAATCTTTAATGCAGGTTACATTTTAATAATGCAGGACAAATTTTTATACCATAAAATTAAACATAACTTCCTTTACTTGCTTGCGTGCTCGCTTGCTCGACAAATTTACATTTTATAAAAGCCACATCCATTTCTAGTTGTTTGTTTTTTCTCCATTTAATTTTTTTTGTAAAATGCACAATTACCCTAAGTTTGTGTGGTTCTCTCCAAAAAAATACACATATTTGAATACTTGCTCTTCTTTTGAAGTATTTTTGAATTTTATCGTAGCCACAACCATCTCTTTAATAATAGCCGTATTCCGTCTGTCTGTTTGTGCGCGAGAAAAAAGTCGTGTTACGGAAACACGAAATGCGATATATAAAGGACGGGCGACCCCGCGGATTTTTCCACGGGTTGACGACTTCTCTTTAATAATACCCGTATTCCGTCTGTCTGTTTGTGCGCGAGAAAAATGTTATGTTATGGACACACGAAATGCGATATATAAAGGACGGGCGACCCCGTGGATATTTCCACGGGTGACCGACTAGTCTCTATAATAATAGCTGTATTTTGTCTGTCTGTCCGCAAGGAGAGTGGTTTGCAACGGGCACACGAATTAGCGTGTAATTTAAAGACGGACAACCCCGACGAAAAAATTGAGGTATTGTGTTATGGTACATCTTCTTCATGGAAAGTACTCTCTTTGTCAACAAAACTGAGCTACCAGGAGAAGCTAAAAAAACACTTTGTGTATCTATATTATAATACCTGTATACATATGTCTGCCTGTCACGCAAAATGGTAACCGTAGTAGCGAGGCACACGAAACGCGGTTAATGAAGGACGGGCGACTGTTAAATAATACAACTTTTGCACCTTTTTTTAACTATCTTAAAGTTCCACTAGGAGGGAAAATTATATCAGTCTTTACAAAACGTTTTCCACATAATAGTCACAAAGAGATTGTCATCCACATGTTTTATACGACTATACCATGCCTTTCTCGTTACCAATATGTTTTGGAAACTTAAAGAACTAAAAGAAGATGACCTTTAAACTTTACTAGAACTATGCTATCGCTTCTCCAGGTAGCCGATTGTTTTTGTTTTTTAGGTGTTACTTTCGACATTGCTACACTCAACTTATGAAAAAACCTCATTTTCATGTTTACGCTTTTACATCATTCTGAATTTATAAATTAGTATTGCATGCGTGCGAAATATGTTGCGTTATACATCAAATCATGTTGCAATGGATGCGAAACGGATATTAATTGGAACAGTTAATGAAAGCGAACGAAGTATTTTAATGTCTTATTGATCAAAGCAAATTGTTCAACATGCGGCGCACGTAACATATTTTCTAGTTCACGTCACACTGGATCCACATTTGCCATTAATTGGGCCAGTTAATAAGGATAAGGACAGAGTATTTTAAATTCTTAAAAACTGTTTACGTTTGTCGTGGTTGAAGAGAAGACATTAAACTCATGAATTTCAGGTAACAGTTTCTTTTATTGTTCGGCTCAATTGCATTCTCTGCGAGTTTTAAAACATATAGTGAGAACATAAAATTCTTTGTTATGGTGTTCTAAAGATGTGTCACGTAACGACATCATGAATTGGTGAATTGAAATAATATATACAACTCTGTTTGTTTACCCAAAGATTTTTATAACATGCTGCATTAGTATGAGTTAATCGAATAGGCGGGAAAAAGTTGAAAAACTAGATCCAGTTGTAGTGTATCACTTTCTAATCATATCGCAATTTTAACCCATTTTTCCGCACTTTATAATCCAAAACCTATCGCAATTTGTAATCCTTTCAAGACGCATATTGTTATCCCCCGTCCTGTCGGATCAAAAAGACAAAGTTCTTGAGCCTTGAGTTATTCACAAGAAACTTCTGGACAGACTTTTATGTTTAAAAAAAGATGTGTAACACATATTAACGTAATAAAAGATGGAAAAGAAAAAACAGTGACTAAAAAAGAATATGAGATAAGTGTTACTTGCAGAAAAATACGATGTTGTACAAAACCTTTCTCTTTTATATGTACGAAGCACCCAGTATTTATACCTTTCATTAGAAATATTTAAAAAAAAAGTATTTAAAATTCGTTTAAAAGAAGATGAAGATGAATCTAAGTACCGATGTGACAGGGTGGGGTTACAAATTGGACAGGTCGAGGGATAACAAAGTGTGGCATGAAAGACTGCGATAGTTTTGGGATTACAAAGTGCGACAAAATGGGTTAAAATTGCGATGGGATTACAAAGTGCGACAAAACTGGAATTACAAAGTGTGATGTGATTACAAAGTGCGACAAAACGGGTTAAAATTGCGATGGGATTACAAAGTGCGACAAAATTTGAAATAAAAAGTGTGATGTGATTACAAAGTGCGACAAAATGGGTTAAAATTGTGATGGGATTACAAAGTGCGACAAAATTGGAATTACAAAGTGTGATGTGATTACAAAGTGATACAAAATGGGTTAAAATTGCGATGGGATTACAAAGTGCGACAAAATTTGAAATAAAAAGTGTGATGTGATTACAAAGTGCGACAAAATGGGTTAAAATTGCGATGGGATTACAAAGTGCGACAAAATTGGAATTACAAAGTGTGATGTGATTACAAAGTGATACACTATATCTAGTCAGGAGAATAAGAAAAAGACAGATTTAGTCACAAACTTCAAACTTTTTCAGGTTTTCTAATTTTGCACTAAACATCTTTTTGAAAGTTGTAACACAATAGCCTTCGCATTATTTTTATTTTTTTTAAATGCTGGTTAGTGGTGTAATCAATTTCACATACTGCGTGAATTTTTTTGGCGCGAACGTGGTGAAGTTTTGTTTAGCTAAGAATAAAAAAAAACGTTTTAATTTTTCACAAATTAATATGCAAATAGCACAAACAAATAAGGTATTATAGAAGAAAAACGGTTAATTAACTTTTTTCTCGTGACAATCAGAAAGAAGGATGTATGAAAATACACCTCATGGTGATAATGCACGAATCAAAGAAATTACCGTTTCAATGAAAAAAATGCAACTTAATTGCCGCGTGAGATAGTTACTAATTTAAGTTGCATGACAGCTCAAGACATTTTAATCTTAAACTTTGTCATGCCTTAATACATTTGTATATTATTATAACATATATTTTATTGTAATATATACTTTTTTAGGTTTAACATGAAAAATATGCTAGCTTTTGCATTGATCTTTTTTTTTACAAGCCAAGTAATTGCGGAAAACGTAAGTAGATTAACTTCACCACAATATGCTCATTTTGAAAAAATTTGTGATCCGCGACAAAATGTTTCTTCTCTTAGTCATCATTCGTTATGATGAAATGCACGGGTGATTGCTTACTCACCTGATCTTATTCCATTGATAGATCACTGCAACACTGCAAGTTCAATTTAATTCTACCGATCATGAAAATCCCGCACCATTAAACCTAACATTAATCCGTGGTACGTACGCTATTGATGTGCTTATTGCAGCCAATAACACCCCATGCTACAACTTTGTGTATACTGTTTCGAAGTTTGGAGCTTTCATTACTGAAGTCTGTGATGTGAAACAGAACAATGGATCCTATTGGTTTTTCTATATCAACAACACACGTTCTTCTGTTGGTGTTTCCTGCTACGAAGTAAAAGACAACGATGTTTTAACCTTGCGTTATGAGAAGTATGTACCAAATACGCATCAAGGAATGATGAGCTCCCAAAATGATACGACAACACTACAAGTTGAATTTTTCTCTATTGATCACCAAAATCCTCCGCCTCAGAACCTAACGATCAGTCGTGGAACATATGCTATTGATGCATTCATTGCAGCCAATAACACACCATGCTACAACTTTGTGTATACCGTTTCGAAATTTGGAGCTTTCATTACTGAAGTCTGCGATGTGAAACAGAACAATGGATTCTATTGGTTTTTCTATATCAACAACACACTTTCTTCGGTTGGTGTTTCCTGCTACGAAGTAAAAGACAACGATGTTTTAACCTTGCGTTATGAGAAAAGTTCTTATGCGGTCCCTACAACAACCCCTGCAGCTACCACAACTCCTTCGCGAGCCAGTGAACTGTCGTTGTCCTATCTTTTTTGTTTACTTTGCTTTCTTTTCGCACAGATATAACGTTACAACTTTAGTAGCTAACTACTCGTTTATATTTAAAGAAGTTGTATAGTCTAGCATATGTATTATGTACAATCCTGCACAAAACCAGTTGCATAAGTCACGTATTAATTTCTAAGTTTTATCTTTTTTTTTCAGAATTGCGTATAATGGTGAAACAAATAGTGATAAAAATCAAGCTCCGTCCATAATATTCTAAACAACTATCTTCTTAACGTGTTAGCTTTCTGAAGCTGAAAGATTCTAAATTATAGTCGTTTTTTTTGTACATTGCATAAGCCGGTAGAGTAGTAACACCAATTCTAATATCTTACGCTTTGTACCTACAACCATCCACATAATCTTTGAGACAAACTAGAAATTCTATCAAAAAAACAGAAATGGCCGTTGACGCAAATGTCCATTTTTCCAACTGAGACGATTTAAACATGTAAAAAGCTATAATTAGCCTATAGCAGCACCGTAAGGCTTCGTTCTAGTGAACTTTTCGGTTTCACTAGTTGAATTCAGAATTTCCTAAGAAGTTCCGGAGCCTGGAGGCAGTACGTCGAGTTTGAGAAGACTTGTGGTGCGAGTTTGTGAATTTTTTTTTGTCAAAAATCGAAAAGTCTCAATATATTATGTGGGTGATTGTACATACTTATATGTTTTTTTATGTAGGTAAAAAAAATTTTGTATGAATATACAACATTCACTTTTGCCTTTTCTAAATATGCAACACTCTTTCTTAACTTTGTCGCCAAGAAGAGCAAAGCTAATGCATTTCAAAAAAACTTGCTTAAGAGCAGACATTAACAAAAAAAACATCAATAGAACATACAAACCAAGCAAGCAAATCATTTGGTTTACAAGTTTGTATTGACGGACCATTAATTAAACCGAATTTAGTTTTAAACACTGCAATCCTTCTTAATATGATCGCAATAATCTAAAGTTTCCCATAAATAAGTAATAGAGCAAGCAAGAAATAGGGAAATGTAAAGTTTTAGCCTTTTTTAAGGTTGACAATTGCGATTATGGCCTTGTTTTGAATTTTTTTAACAACATTTTGGATGGGTATGGTAAAGCAATAAAAGAATTTGTAATGCGTTAACCAATTACAGAATTTAAAAGCGCGCAAGAATAGTTACCTTTGGCACATTGCATTGTACACTAGGTATGTCTGCAGCTACACGAAATATTTTACTTGTGTTTCGAGCACAATATGCGGCTGATAATAAAGAAGATGTTGATTCAATTGCTAAAGGCTAAATATTGATTTCAGTCTCGTAGTTGCTCAGAAGCTATTACTCATAAAGTTTCAGAAGATTACATCTTACAAAAAAATTTTTTATGAACTTATTATATTATCAAGGTTTACGGTTTATTAAGAAAAAAAAAGAAAAATCTAAGACATTTTCCAAAATTCATTCTTTCCTCAGTAAGCTTTTGCCAACACCCCGGTCGGCATGTTCACACTTTTCTAATTTATACGATCGTGCTTAAATACTAAATTTAACAATAAGAATAAAATTGTACAATATAACTATCAAAATAATTCTAAAGGCATAGACTTCCGTGTTATTCAAAATGACGGTCACGCTCAATTAATAAACTCTTCATCAGAGTAAGGATAAAATCATTATACTCTACTGCAAGTACTGAAAGGTTGCGAAACGTTTCTGTAGAGTGAATACAAAACATCAAATTGTTCGAGAATAGCAGTGGCCTGAGGACGAAGTTTAGCACGTTTACCTATAAGTGCAGAAATACCTAGTTGCTCAGACGTACGGACTTTAAAAAAAACTGTGATGTTAAGCTTATATTTTTTTTCATGACAAGGCTACGTAGCTACTTTGCCTTTAAGGACAGAATGCCTAATTCATTACGTTCCAGACTCGTTTACTGTTTTAAATGTAGTGTCTAAAACGCCACTTATTATGGCCAACAAAACGCCATTTTGACACCCCATTACAACACTCTCAACGTAAAGGTACTGGGAACTAATTCATTCCCTCACCTTGCAAAGAAGTGTAACAAACAAAGGTATCGTTATTTTAGAAACACAAAATACAATATTGTGATATTAGCTACCACACACTCACTACAAGCTTTAAAAGCATTGGATGCTAAATTTATCCAACTCTCACACAATAGGGAGAAATTGATATTACCATATCAACGCATTGTACTCATAATACCAACAAAATTCGTCGATTCGGACGACATTCAATAATGGCTTATTACCACGGCCCAACAACAATATAGAGGCATGTGATTATAACCCTAAGTCAATTTCTAAGCGGCACGTGACACCTAAATCGCTATTCTAATTGGTTGAAATCAATATTACCATAGCAACGGCATGCACTTAATTTTTGTCTCAAAATCTTGAACTATAATACACTGTAAAACAAGCCTAAGGAAACGGCTTACAATAAAATGTGCAGCATGTGCACTTTTAGCCATGTCCAACTCTCAAATTAGCCGTAACAATATTTTAAACTAAGTTTTTGCTCTAAAAAAGACCTAAGTACAAAGTTGCAATCAATCTTATAAATTGATTATAATATATATCAAAATGGCAACAACTTAAACCTTGAACTCACAATACGCTTTTTCAATAAACGCGAACAACAAATAACTTTTTACCTATATATAGCAACACATGATTTCTAATCGACCTCTTTTCACTC
Organism: Hydractinia echinata; assembly: GCA_030067915.1. NCBI lineage: Eukaryota > Metazoa > Cnidaria > Hydrozoa > Anthoathecata > Hydractiniidae > Hydractinia > Hydractinia echinata. Next base: position 1,230,462 of record JASGCC010000080.1, read on the forward strand.
AAGCACCTGTTGTACAGAGATCTATTCAGTATCTAGTCACGCATCGAATCGTGAATTACAACGATCCTTTGGGTTTTCTTCATTTAAACGAAGATAACAACAACGGTGAGTTAAGAAAAAAGAAAGAAAATTGATCCTACTAAATGATAAGAATACCTAAGCCAAGCTATAGCCCACTACCATGAGGAGTTATCGATTAGTCCGTGCAAGGACGGGGAAGAAAACAATTAATTATTCAGTTGCAGTCGACGCTCGTTCTCTCGACCTTCCACGGGACTGGTGAAAAACGTCAAGATAACGAAAGTTCGAGATAGTGGATGATAGTCGACATAAGGAGCGTCGATCGTGAAAAAGGTCGAGATAAAGAAAGATTGTCAATATCATGCACACATTAGAAAAATTATTTAAATTTTTAAACCTGGTCAGGTTTTACGCTTTATCCCAGACATGATGTTTAAACGAAGAGAAAATTGTAAACATTCGAAATCTTGATTTTGAGAAAGTTTGAGAAATTCGAACGTTCGAATGTTTTCCTGATCGAATTTTTTTTTGATGAAATTAGAAAAATTACAGAAAAGGTCGAGATAACGTGATAAAATGTACTCAAAGGACCGTAAAAATAGGTCGAGATAAGGAAAGTTCGAAATAACGGGTAGTCGGGATATTGGACGTGTTTTAGCCCACCTCCCGTAGGCTAAAACACGTCCAATATCCCGTGTGTGCTAACTACTTTTATTCCAAAGCTCTGTAGCTCTTTGACATCGTTATGTTGCCATTGAAGAAGATTTTCATTATTTAAAATTGAATTTGTGACATCTTTAAGTGCTTGCATAAGGATGTAGTCTCGTTTTATCATAAAGAAATTACTGTTCACAATCTCTGGGTGATAGGATTGTAAGATACAGAATTCTGCATCAGTACACTGCATTTGCAACTGGCACTACACAAAGTATTGTGAAAAGCCATTAAGTGATTCCAGTGGCCCATCATTTTTTTGTCCTCTTGTCTTGACTTCTAATAAAATTCCTGCAGGGCCAAGTGCATCAGGGCTTGCACCATAATGGTTGTCAGTTAGATCTGTAAAAAATCCACATTTTTGTGCAGTTGCTTTTGACTTTAACTGAAAATTTTTGATAGCATCATTCTCAAATTTTTGACCACGGGCTATATTTGGTATGAAAGATATATCCAGTTTTACCCAATTTCACAACATCCCACATCTCTTGAAACTTTTTTCGCCCATAAATACCAAGAAGGGCTGGTAGTCTACTACCAGTAATTTTCATATATCTAGCAGATTGCCACTCAGTGGTGTTCTGAGAAATATTAAAATAATTTGTACCACGTGGCTTTGGAGCTTCTAAAAAACTGATGTCTATTATTACTTCCTTATTACTTGGGTTCATTTGTTTATTGATATCAGCATGTAAATTTTTAATTTCATCTGTTTTATGAGTATACACTGTGAACAATTTTTCAATTTGGACAGCTACTTTATTTTGATTAACTATTTCGTTTATTATGTTGGTAGTGTTTGTTTTAGAAACTGGTTTGTGGATATATTCTACTATTCTTTGCTCTTTGTTAATGTCATGATCAGCTAAAGCATTGGCTAGTTTTAATGTGTATTTGTATTGGAGTTGTTGGCCAAGTGAGGTAGTTTTTCCCAAATCAGTTTTCATTAACACTTGGTAGACATGCTGTTCTACAGGTTTTTCATTTTTGAGTTTTTCCTTTAAAGTTTTCATAATTGAAGTGACATCTCTTTTAAAATAAGATTCACTTGGATCTGCAGCATTAAGAACAACTTTTCCATTTTTCTTTTTTACATTTGCTGACTTAACTTTATAGCCTTTAACGGAACCATTGGAATAGAGCCTTTTTTAGACCGCCGATGCCATTTTTGTAACTGTTGTGTCACAGTCAGTTCCAAAATTTGATTGCCAGTGTCGTGGAAATGTTTTAAAAATAACAAAACTGCAAGAACGTGACAGCATAAGCACTGCTGGCCTTGCTTCAGTACCATATGACTTTTTTACCATTGCTTTTACATATGTACACGAATTATCAACTAAAGTTTTAACAGTTACTATCTTTCTACTCTGTAACATTCTAATAGCTTTTTCTTGCTGGCCTAAACTACCATATGTTTTCATTTTTGCAGTAGTTCTTAAATATATCTTCATTGATAAGTGGTAGATCCTCATCTTTTTTACACCATTTAGCTGTAGTTGGAGGAATATCTGTGGGATCTAAATTTTGTAATTTTTATTTGCTTTGTCTTCTAGACGTTTTACTAAACGAGGATATCGCATAAACTTTCTAATTTTTATCTGCAGTTCTTGAACATTTCCTGTGGCACACTGACCTATATTTTTTAGCCATTCTGAACATTCTTCACGGCTATAATTGGTAACATCGTTTGTATTGTCCATGTTTATAAACTTTAATAATTGATATCATAAATAAACTATATACTATTGCAATATACAACGTTTTTCTTCGATTTATTATTATTTATCTAGCCAAGTACACCAAAACAATCGCCGCCATTATGATTTTTTTCCGTACAAGTGAATTCAGACGAACTTGACCGCGCCGTATGAATTTGGCTAATAGACGTTGTCTGTCTGTCAACCAAAACCTAATCAGGAATGATTAATCATCTTAAGATTTTAGTATCCAAATTTTCGTCTGTACGTCTGTAAATAGCATTGACGAACTTTGCACCATCAATAACTTCATTCTCAATGAAATAATTAAACAGCCTTGTGCCAGTATCCCACTAAATCTGCCTTCTTCTTCAATGGATATTGGTAGCTTAGTTGTTAGACGGCCCGACTCGACGTTTATAAGGCCGTGGGTTCGATCTCCACATAACTACGGCCGTTGTCCAATTGGACAGAATTTTAGAAATTTTGTAGCTCAAATGAAAGGCTCTAAACACTTTAAAACTGCCCCTGTGGTCTCTCCTGAAAACCACTGACATCCCTCCAAACTAACCACATAAAATATAAATCTCTAAAAAAGCAATGAAAGCTGCTAAAAGATTATACATAGCCTGTAGCAAGGATAGATACAACATATTAAGCACTTATAAGGTAATCAAGCGCTGTAGACAAAAACCCTTTTACTTTCTTCAAGTCGAGCCAACTGTGAGGTTAGATAACTTGACGACAAGCTTGTCTAATATTGTCTAGCTTGCTTGAATTACGGCCGGTAATCGAAAAAAACCCGCATATTTTGCGGTGTTGAAGACTGGCCACTGCCAAGGCTATTTCGTTTCGTTTTCTTGGTATAAAAAAGAGACAATGAGCCCTGGGATCGATATTGGGCACTATGGAGTTACTAAATGTTTTTTCTCATTAAAAATGAATCGTGATTAGATATTTGTGCTTATAATCCTATCACTCTATGGTGTCGGATGTCATTTTATGAAGATTTTAATTTTCTATTCATATATGAAACCAAATTTCATTTCTCTTTGAAATTTAATAATAAGGCTGAAAGTTTTATTTTAAATTCAAAAGATGCAGGCAATAACTGCCAGAGATCAAAGTTCAACTTCCTGATCATAAAATAGTGTTGTTTCGTGCATTTGTGAATCTAGAAATGGTAAAACACACGACTCTCTCGGTTGGACAAAATATAGTTATCTGGTGAGTCTTCACGTCAATGTTCAGTAGACCTGAAAGTTTTTGCTATCGACGTCCTTATATCCCAAATTTTTAAGGACAAAATGAAAAGAAAAATTTAGTATTGTTCGCTATTTCTATGTACTTCCATTTCCCTATTGTATAATTCTGAAATAAAAAGATGCGATTGACTCAAAGTCTGGCGCGTTGCATTGTGGTTATGGAATTCGGTTTGTAATTACAAATTCCGTGGATCGGTCCACAGCGCGGGCATGTTTAGCAAGCGCCTTTACCACAGCTACGAGTCAACCCATGCCATGTAAAGGGAAATTGGGTAGCCATGTATAGATTCAGAACACAGGACACACATTGATAACAGTGTTCCCAACATTGAAGCAGCTATCCTGTATAAATATTCGAAATAACAATAATAATATTAGGTCGTAAATCCATGTGTGCAAACTAACGCTATACCAATTTAATCATTAGTATTATTCCGAATATTTATACAGGATATAGCCACTTCAGTGTTGGAAATACTGTTATCGATGTGGGTCCTGTGTTCATAATGTATACATTAAGTATACACCAGCATTGCCTAAGCAATTTCCCACACATGGCATAGGTTGACCCGTAGATGTGGTAAAAGCACTTGCTAAACATGCCAGCGCTGTGGACCGAACCAATAACTTTGTGATTACGAAGCGGACACCATAACCACAAGGCCACACGCCACATCGAGTTGCAAGTAAACTTTCTAGAAAGCATATTTACAAAACGTTGAACTTTATTTTGTTGCCAAATATGGAATACCACAGACCGTGCGTATACAGTCAAATTTAAAGTCTTGTTGTCTAAAACATTCTATAAAAAATTTTTGTGTCTGTAACTAGATTAGACATTTTATAACCCGCAAGACGGAAGAGATAGCAGTTGCAGTGCTGACACCGTTGAGTAAAGTTTTTTTTAAAAAATTAAAGATTTTGTAGTTCTGATATTGGTAGGGTTACCAGCAAATGTGGTGAGTAATTCCCTTGTGTTTCATTGCTAACGAACTTTGTAAGTTCTATTAACCTAGCCGGTTTAGAATTTTTTCGCGAAAAATGGATAGAAAATTTGATTAATTGTGCATAGCATTTGCGTGATTTTTCTTAAATTATTTAGGACGCCGGACGTACTCTGTTTACTTATCATCGGGTTTCAAAGAAGTGTTTTGTGAGATGGGTATCAATCGTGGTGGATATACTGTCATTTCCAATTCTCTACTCCCAACATTAACCGGCGCAGACATCAGATGTTCATTCAAGAGACGTAGTTATGTACTACTGTGGATTTCAAAACTAAATGGTACTCAACCCTACACTATCATTACTCAATATAGACCAAGCCGTGGATTTCGCGTTTACCTAAGTAAGCACACTGGTACTGCAGCCCCGGTAAATAGGCACATGATGGGTCCATATATCTATCTGGACACACTACCGTATTCTCGCAACAGAGCTGGTCGAGTAGAAGGCTTCGAAGTGAATGGAAAACCTGTCACGTTTAGAAACTGAGACAATAATGACTGGAAATATTTTGGGTTTCACAACCCATTCGAAATGAGTCCTTCTATTTTCATACACATAATTTGAATTATGAACGTCAAGGAGTTGCAGTTGCTTGGAGAAAACATGCAGCGAATACTCCTTCAGGCCAGGCCTGCAGCTCATTTATTTCTTCTTTACTGAGATGCGTTACGGGGGATGTGGAGCCTACACTTCCAGTGATCGATGGTCACGTGCAAAATTACCAGCCCTTGGCACAGCAATTGGGTTGAGATTGTGGTTAAACTGTCCTTTGTTGTCACGTATTCCATCTTTGCTGAACGAATAATTGTAACGATTAATTTTTTTCAAAAATTATTTTGTTTTCACTTGATTATAAAGGTGCTAGCGAGAGCTTAAAAGTGCAATTTATACAGCTTGTTAGTTAGATTAATTCTTAGTTTAAAAGTGTGAGCGGTCCCAAAAAGCAAACCAAAAAAAGGAGGTCGAGAAGGATCGAGTTTCACTTTAACGTAAAGACCACGGAAGCTCGTACTCTGTATGAAACAAGTCTTTAGAAGTATCACCTAATATTCCACGAATGAAAAGCGTTTTCTTTACCCTCCCTTTTCTTCTGTGATTTGAATTTATAGCATTTATTGCATCAACGGTTAAAAACGTAAAAGCTTAAGTTAACCAGTTGTTTAAAGAAAAATTCTTGGATAGTTAAAAACAGAATTAGTCTGACTCTTAATAGGGTTTACTGCCAAATATAAGGCGTTTCTAGGAAAGTTTTTTGGCATCATTTGAGCGTAAAGATTTTATATACTTACTTGATTTAGTTTAAACATGTTTTTTTAACTTCATTACTCCATCTGGGCCAGCACAGTATGGTTTGGTCTAGGCGCAGAGCCGATCTGTAGGACGATTTTAGGTTTGTTTAGAACGTTTTACTTGATATTTCTCTCGCTCTGTATATCTCATTGATAATCTTTATACCTGAGACAGGTTCGTATCTTTGTTATTTGCCACTTTAGCATATGTATCGTGTCAAACTACTTTATTTTATGTTGAATATTTCTATACCATTCTTGAGCGTTTTAGGGCTCTTTTTATGACAATTTGTCTCTATCTAGCTGAATAAAAAACTTATGAAGGGATTGAGCATTTGTGGAAAGATATACTGAAAAATATACACTAAAAATTGAACATACACAAAAAGAACGTGTACTTAAATGAAAATCACTTAATACGATAAAATAGCATTAGTTAGAAAACTGGAAATTACAAAAGTGAACCTAAGGTGCAATACTATAGCTGCGTAGGTACATATATACTTTGTTTAATTTTATTATTTTTTTATAATTTTGTTATTTATTTCTGATAGAAATTATAATCCTCTAATCATTTTATTATCAAAATGAGGCTTGAATTCTTGAAAAACGTAGAAAATGACCAACAACAGCCAGCTTGACGGGGGGAAATAAATCGGGTAATTGAAACTAAAGTTTATTTTCGATTTGTAAAAAAACGCGTGACCCCTAATTTCTTTATGGTTGACAGATTTTACGCCAATAAAGGTATTAAATGAACATAAAACATATAAGACGGATTGAAGCAGTCGAGTAATTGTGGGGCAAGGGGTGTTGGATACGCTATCAAATTACTTCTCTTTTTTAACACTCGAATTCGTGCTTCCATAAGGTTAAAACATGGTTACTTTTTCTATTTCACAATTTTTTATTAGGATAAATCTTTAATTTTTTTTGGAGCTGCCACGGCAACGGCAACGTGACCTAAAAAAAAGTCCTGCTCTTTTGCATCGTAATTATTCACTTCTACATTGGCCCAAAAAGTAATTTGACGAAGTATAAATACACAAATACCATTTAGAAAACAAAATTCACCTGTAAAACTATGTTATGTCATGTAAAAATTATGTCATAGCAAAACTGTTGAGGACATCAAATATTATTGCCAGTCATTCTCTTTTAGGCCATGCTATATTCCTGCCAAGTGGTATTAAATTTATAGTTAAATCCAACACAAACACTGAGTTTAGGTAAATTGGCAAAAGTATTGAAAATAAATCACATAAAATAATCGAAGCTGAAGAAGTACAATATTACAAATTGAGGTAAAAATGAAAAACGTCATTGAAAGAGCGGGTGTTGAGCCATTGCTTTCCACTTGTCATTAAATTTGAGGACAGCGCATAGACGAAGGTAATTCAAATCAAAACTATTTATACCTACCTAAAAAGACGATACGACTAGCATCGACACAAGTTTCGTTTGAGGCGTTATGTATCTGAGGAAAGGTCACGTGATATTAGTAAGTCTGACCTATGGATCACGTGGCTAAAACTGTATACTAACTTGGTTTTAACTGGAAACGGCATGAATTAAGCTGTTTCGAGCAACCAGATTTTGACGAACATATTGAAGAAATCACCTTAAAAAAGAGTTGGGCAGTATGTGTCAAAAACGCCAACGTTTCAAACATTTCACGTACTAGGAGAAAACGCAGAATTTCGTTACGCTCTTAATATATTTATGGGAACGCATAAACAAAGGTAATTCAAATCAAAACTATTTATACCTAACGAAAGCTTTTCCTGTTACTGAGCTCTGACGAACATTAATACTTGCTCGACTTGTGCAAACAAAAAACAATAAACGCCGTATTACACGTATAAAAAAATTCTATCGCTAACAATTTAGCGACAACATTATAGAAAAGACATTTTCAAAAACATCGTCAATTTCTGGTAAGCAAATTACAATAACGTTGTGATATTTCTACGAATGAGGCTAGGAAAATTAACTCCTCTATCACTCTACATTTAAGGAACAATTACCTTAAGTGCATTAATTCTTGCGCGGATTAATTTTTTGCAAATTTTGCTAATTTGAGTGTTTTAATTAAATTCGCACGAAAATTTAGAAACATGGCCAATCGCAAAAATTCATCCGTTCCAGAATTTTTTTTGGTATAAAAAAGGATAATAGAAATAATTAATAATGATTTTAGTCATCTTTTGTTTACTTGGGTATATTTATCATTTATCTCGAAAACAATTTGAGTTACTCGATAGTAATAATTACTTTTACAGATGTGATCTCGTTTTTTTTGTTGAGTTTGTCCAGTATTTCAGCGTTAAAAAAGATCGCGAATATCTCTGGATCAAACTTGACACTTTTCACTTTTTCTTCTTGAATGTACTGGCAGCTGTTATGGGTCAACGGAATGCATTTGATTTTATGTGTGACGAATAGAATTTTCCCTATAGCTAAAAATGTGTGTATTTTTTGTTTTACCCCGCTGGGCGCCAAACAACCCACCAAAAAATTGCAAACAAAAGATCAACCGCCAAATTAAATCTGCGCGAAAAATTAGGAATAAAGGCTGTACGCAAAAATTAATCCACTTGAGGTAGTTTTTCACAGTTCAAGAAGCGGTTCATATGAGAAAATATTCTCCAATAAACTAAACAAAACCATAATGACATAGCCGTATGGCACAGGTAAATTTTTTTCTATTACTTTACTAATGAACCGAGACCTCGCATTCAAAAATTCAGTAAACTTATAGTAAATAGTATCAGTATATAAAAAAATTCTATCTGCATAAAAACATGTGCTTTCTTAATGGTTCTTTGGTCACTTAGCACGAAAGTTTACTTTAAAAAAAAATTAATTATACTAAAATCCTAAATTTTAAGACAGCAATAACTAACAGTATCATCTAATTTTCTTTACTCGAAGATATGAAATATAAAATTCCAGCGAAACGCCAAAATTTTGTAAACAGGCTCATTCACGAAAGAATTCCTTCTTTGAAGTAACAATTTAATTTTTTTAACAGGTCCTCTTTAAAACATTAGAAAACAAAGTGGTGAATCCAGACTAAAATTTGTGATTAATCGGAGTAAAATCCTTCGGCTTCTCCAACCATTTTTGCTAGCTCTTTGACAACAGCCCCAAAGTGTTTGATCATAACACCAGGATCAGACATCAGCACATCATCACATCCTATTCCCAACCTAACAGCATCGTTATAAGTAAACATTGACAAGGACATCGCAATTTTATTTTTCGGAGGCGGCCAAAACACAAGGTAATCCACTTCCTCACCAGCAATAACAACTTTGGACTGAGGTCCAGCAATGTTTGACAACACCATGGATGATTTAGCTAGCATAAAGTTATAGAGTGTCTTGTTAATTATCTCCGGTAACATGTACGCAAAAATTCGCATACCGGTTCGCACGCTGAAAGCGTCACCGGACGTTTTTATGTCTGTCATTCTCCGATTGATTTCACGGACGTTTCTAAGGGGATTGTGAGTGTTCGTTGGCAATGGTAAAAACATTACAGCAATCTTGTTGGCAAACTCTTTCGCCTGATCTAATCTACACCTTGTATCGACAGGAAATGACGTCATTAAATCTCTTGGTGGTTTCTGGTTGTTTTCCTTGAAGTAGTTATGGTAACATGTTGCTAAACAACCGACAAGCACATCATTAACCGTGACATTTAGCTTTGTTTTGATGCGTTTTATGATATCCAACCGGACGGGTTCGGACCAGGTAAAGTTCTTCTTTCCAGACAAACTTGTGTGACATATCAAAGAGTGGTCATAGCTGGACGTTAACGTCATTTTGGATAAAGTTAAGGGTATATACGCAAAGCTTTTTGCCATTATGAGCATTTCCTGAAACTTCGAAACGTATGGAGGTGATTTTAAAATGAGATCTCGTTCGTTTAGTTTGGTTATCAAGAAGTAGATATATGACACACCATCCGCTATGCTGTGATGACTTCGAAGGAAAATCACGGTCTTTTTCAGCCCATTTTCTTCGTAGTTGATTAAAATATACTCCCAGGGAGACAACTTCCTAGCGTCAATCAATGGTCGATCCGCTAACTTACTCAGTAAATCTCTCAAATCTTCCTTGGAAGTTACAGTATCTGTGCTCCACTCAAAAACATGATCTTTTATATTAAACTTTTCTTCTTCTATCCAGTAATAATTAAGATATCCTGAATGAACATATCTAGTTGTTTTGGGGTATTGCTTTTTGTTAGAATCATTTCTAGCGTTTGTTAACTTTTCTTTAATAACTTTTTGTAGTCGCTTTACGTTTAGTTGGCCCTCCATAACTATCATTGCATTGATAATTGTTCTGTTAGTCGGATCATCGTGAAGCCAAGGTAACTCTTCGCTCTTAATTCTAATACCGTTGTATAGATTTTCATAAACATATTCTTCAAAGATTTTTGTCGTTAAAATTAAGATCCAAAGGGGTAACAATGGTAAAATGAGAATCGTGATGACAAAGAACCATGCCACTGTCAAAAATAAAATATCTGCAATTTTTTGGATTATCTTTCGTAACATTTTAGGACAGCCGTATCTATAAAAAAATCAAATTCTGCATTTTTGGGCTAAATATTTAGATTTACATTACCTAGATAATTGGAATGGATTTTTCGATTTATGAATCGACTAACAAAAATACGTTGTTCTACAGTTTTTAGTATTTTTAGTTTTTCGCTGTTTATTTTAAGACTTGTTACCTTGCTGAGATTATACATTTGAGTCTTATACCGATTCCAGGATCCGAAGTCTTAAGTCCACTGTAAAGATGGACAAGTGAACATTGAAACGTTCAGCGTGCGTGTTACTTACATAGAAACAACTTTCTCAATTGCTTGTGGTTACGAGTTATCGTTTCTTTTCGAGCCAAGATTTAAAAGTTTTTTTTTCCCCATCATTGCTCAAACATGGCCAAAAGCGTCAAATTGCAATACTCAGCCAGCAGGCGGTAACGTTGCTACCTTTGTACATGCACAGGCCAGGTGCACAGTGTTTTCAAATTTGCTAGTGGCATTTTCTAGCGCGCTCCACACCGAAATAATCCACACAGGGGACCGCGAAATTCGGTAAAAATGGTCGTGTGACGGCAGCAACAATTACCATGTTTTAAGAGTACGGACTCAACCGCAAATAACCTTGGGTTCTAAGTGAAGTTAGACAAATCCAAAATGCGCGATTCTAATATACAAACAGCCTATGTAATTAGTTGTGGCGGCGAAATTTAAAATTAACTGTCCTGCCATTCTCGTCCCCAGAACTCTTTGAGATTATAACCTCGAAAGTGGGTTTCGAGGTTTACCTCAAAGAGTTCTAGGGTCGAGAATACTGTACCGGAGTTTCATTATATTTTTCATGATTTCAGCAAAAAAACAATAGCTCACTTATTCTAATAACAGCCTGTTTCGTTTTTATCAAAGACAAAATTCATCGAAAAACGAAAAAAAAATTAAATATATTCTTACCAAAATCAAAAACAACTATTTTAGAAATAACTTTCTTTGTAAGTATATAACTGTTATATTCTTTTTTTAACGTATGACAGTCATGTTAACGCTATTCCCTCGGAACTCCACCTCACCAACATATTGCTAAATAAGTAGTTGTCTTTAAAACTTTTTATCTGTAACGAAAATCACAGCGGAGAAGTGCATGTAATATTTTCTCATTGACCACGAGATGACGGTACAAAGTTCGCGAATGAGAGTTTAAACAATGACATATATTCCTGTCTCGTGTTTTTGTTCCCTCCACCTTAGTGTTATATTGCGTAAAATAAACAATATCCAATTTGTAATGTGATGCATTCGGAAAGCACATAACAAACGAGATTACTAGGACAAGAATTCGCGTTATGGACAAGAATTGTGTATTGTCTGTTATACTACAAAAAAGGACGACCACTATTCATAAGGTTCTACGTGCAGTAGGTCTTGATTTCACGTAACAAACAAATGGCTATCAATATCATGGCTAGAGGCAGTTTACTGAGGATATAAAATAGAAGTTATTCCACCTACATTAGAGCACAAACCTTTGCAGGCTCATACTTTCACGAGTTTTGGTCTTTTTGCGAAAGTTTATCTCTTTAGAAGTTCTTAAAAACCTTTTTCGCGAACGTTTATTTTTACACCTCGCACTTTGTGGCCTACAAATCGTGTACAAGCAAATGTTTATGCTCTGGAATTACAGACTGCTCAACAGTTCTCGTGGTTTAACAAGGCTATGCAATCTCCAATGTAAGACCAAACACACTTTCATTTTTAATCCTTTCTTGTAAAGTTGACTAGCTAAAGATAAAATGTTTTTATTTTCAAAATTTCTTTGGTCTAGCTCAACATGATCACTTCCAGTGCTAGTGTGACGCATAAGTTAATAACTGTTACAAAAACCGTATTAAATTTTTTTTAAAGCAACACAAAATTTTGGCTGAGCTTAAGGTTGCTTAAAGTTTCTGTGTTTTGCACATGCCCAACTTTTTGCTTACTTGTTGGCTATCTACCTTTAGACCAAAATTTACGTGTTTAATTGCGTAGTTAGGTTAGTGTGTCAATCCACAAACGTTTGGATGGAGAGACAGAAAGAATTCAAATAAACCTACTTAATAAAAAAGTCAACGTATCAAGTACTGTTGAGATAGCAAACCTTTTTGTAAATCTGTTTTCATTGTTAGATTGATGATTATTTTTGTATTTATATTTGTTTGTTAATAAAAGGGGGAGAAAAACTAACACAAAACAATTAAATAAGAAATATGATTTACTTCAATTTACAATTACTTAACACAGAGGATTACACTTGATTGCAAATCATTGTGGCATTCTTTTTATTATATATTGCATTGTGATATTGTGGTTTGATTCAATTAACCAGTACCTTGTTTATGAAGTCGACTTCCGGTAATTCGAAGCTGTATTCATTCCACTTGATTCCTCTTAATAATCACTTGTAAATATCTCTCAAATTGTCTAATCTGCTCAAAGTATCAAGATTTTGTGATTTAACTCTTCCTTTCTCTATATATGTGTTGCATTTTCGACATGCGTGGAATTTAAATAATAATGACAAATAGTGAAATTTACATATTTTTTATGGTTAATTGGATATTTTTGTCAACTTGTAAGATTTGAATATCATAAAACGAAGACGTACTGAATATATTTATTATTTTGGACGGATAATTGAAGACAAAGTTATCAAAACGGGAGAATATCATTATCACCGTCATTATTTTGAGGAGAGGGATTAAATGAGTATATATATGTCAAAACCAGCAAAACGTTTTGGTTGTGACGGTAAAGGTAAAGACGGAGCCTTCTTGATTGATTTTTTGCATTGTCATCAAAGATCACCGAATCATTTGAAAAAGGAACATAACTTTACAACATTTTTGCTGCTCTTCTGTCATATAAATCTTTTCAAATTTCATTTTTTCAAGAAATAATTAATTAACTGCATTTCCATCAACATTACATAAGAAAAGTGAGCAGTATAATGAGTGTTCATCAATTCCTTACATTCAGCAACGTCACAATTACACAAAAATTGTAATTTAAAATTGAATTAATGACATGATTAATAATTATGCAACACTGTTAATTACGATCTTAATTAATTAATGTGATCAAGTTTTGATTTGTTTGTTTTTGTACTTGTTCGATATAATCATCTGCTTCGCTACAGCACTTGAAAGTAACCACACGTTTTTCAATTTCATCACAAATCATATTTTTAGGGTAACTCTTTCTTATTTTCCTTATTACGACAGCAACTTATTTCACTAACTTGATTTTAATGTTATTATCCGCTAAAATATATTTTGATAAAACAATAAAGCAGGTGGTAGGTACGAAAATGGAGGATGACATTGTTGCCAGATCTATGCGTCCACACAATAATAAAATGGGACATAGGAGGACGCATCATGGTTGGGTCGGCCCCACCAAGGAAAAGTTTAGAAATTTGACCTTCTTAAATGGCATAAAATTACCTTTATTCATGTAACTTTAAACCAGCCTAAAGAGTTCATTTTTAGTCATTTGAAGCTCTTGTTACTTTTATTTCAAATATATGGCCAAAGAAAAAAACTGACCTGACAACACATATAAACTTTTAATTTTAAAACATTTTGAGTATAATAGTGATATCTGATTTAAAAAAAAAAGATTATTGAAGAATAATGAAGAAAAGCTGATTGTAGATTTTAATGGTAACTAAATATATTAAAAAATTGTTGTTGTTTTCAGTAAAAAAAAATACACCTTAAATGGCCTTTAATGTCACAGCAACCACCTTAAAAAAACGTAATTATTGAAAATTATCGTTTGGTCTTTGATATCAATTGTTCAATCAATAAAAACATTAATGTTGCCCCGGCTCAAAAGGAAAAAATTTCAAATTTCAAAGTTATTTTATTTTTTTATATACATTTTTATTTAACAACGACTTTTTTATAACTACTTATTTAAAACCACCGGCCTCGATGTGCGGTGGAAAACATAATTTGTATCATATTGTCATCAAAAGAAAAAATATATTTTTGTGATATGTGTATCTTACAAACCATGCTTTGTTATATGAGCAACAGAACCTAAGCTAAGTACTTAAGATCAGTTAAATTATTGAGGGAATCTTCAGTAATGAACACAGTTTGTTAAATTTAGATTGGATTTAATTTACTTGTTCCTCAATCCTTATGGTGGTTATTTTCAAAGTAAGACGGACTGTTGAGTAGAAAGCTCGCGGATGGACAGGGGGGATATCAACGAGATAGCATGTATTTATTTCACTGCACTGTCAAACCCTCCTAAAACTGTATCATTTCACAATCCCATCTACATTACCCTAAAAATATATTTTGAGACTAGGTGGCAAACTTCTATACTAGATTCGCGCAAATTGAACTTGTCAAATTTCATCTCCCAATGTTTACAGACTTAGGAGATATATTAGGTTATTTCGTTAGATCCAAGCCCTCAAAATGTGCTAATTGTTGCCGACATCAACATGACTCTTTGCAAGCCCTGACCTCTGAAGTGGGCCTCGATTTTTCCGTAGAGCAGACATGTTAAAAAATGCGAGGAAAATTCGCGAGTTAATGCTTTTTTGCTAATTTTGCAAAATAGCTGTGACATTGTCTCAATATTTTGTTGAGGGATTGAAGTTCCTGATTGACGGCATCCATGTTTAGTTATATGAATTTATTATTTCTGTTCCAATAAATCACTCTCATTTGGGGCGTGTTTAAAAAAGATGTTATTTTGAAAAGTAAATGTATATTTTAAGTACTGACTATTTTTGCAATTACAAAAATTTCGTAATTTTTTCATAAATATATATACAAGATGTAATAAATAGATTCAATATTTATACAAATATAAGTTAATAAATTATTATTTTTAAACAGATCTGCTGATTAATCGCCGGCAACCATCAGTCGGAATTTGAAGTACATATTGTTTTCTTCACTACGCCATTAGTTACCTCCAGACTTGTAAGTTGCTTCCAATCTGATTCGTAGTAATTCTTTTTTCTTGCAGTCACCGACACATTTCACAAACTCTATCACAAGTTTTTTTACTTTATTTTTTCCATTCGTTTTATCTAACGCATTGGCGGTTTCATCCATAGTCTTCTGCAGTTTATTAAGCATCTTAGTCTGAAGTTTTTCTGAAGCTGGTCTGCTTTCTATAACATGTAATAAAAGAATTGCTGCGAAGATCACCAAAATCGTCGATGAAGCCATGTTGATGTTGCGTTGTTCTTTCTGATTGTACTTTTGTTGCAAATTAAACTTTGTCGAAGCTTTTATACTTTTGCATTGTAACGAGAAGGTTGTGGAGGTCAATCTCAAAGATCGTGAGCAACTCGTTCTAAAAAGACATTAAATGACGCGATACATCCGTTAAAGGCGCTTGCCATTCCGATAGAGGCGTATGGATAACTGCTTATGCCCACGTATGAATGACCTTGTATATTTTTTTTAACCTTAGACGTTTGGACTTTTTTCAAAAAACTCAAAACATTCGTAACTTTTTGAAAATTTTCAAACATTGAAATCTACACCCTGGCAGATGTGCGTCATTTGGAGCCTAAGGGCTGCCGCGTCAGATTTTAAATTCCACATAAGTTTCAATCAAAATGCTTCTGGATATTTTTTAATTTTTTTTTCACTCACAGGATAGCATAAATTATGTAGCAATAATGATTATCAAGGAAATTAAAACTCCCATGCAATTGTTCAATTGATAATTAAAATTTAATGATGCATTTAATGTGTGGAGGATGTCGTGACTTCCATTCACCCTTTAGAGTTCAGTTCATTAATATAAAACAATATGCGATGGGTGTTGTGCAGTTTTTTAATTTTGAGATTTTCGTATTTCCTCCTTAACTCTATACACTGTGAAGCGTACAGAAGTGCCATTTTCTACGATTGTTCCAAAGTTTTTTGAGTTAAAAATTAAAGAAACCTGTTTTCTCTGATGTATAAACATACGTTGCTCCTTTTGCACAAAAAAATATTGAATTGTTTTGAGTTTTTTTGGCATAAACACATTTTCAACAGCCAAACAGATGTATTTACTGTCCTAAAGGAAGCTACCTCAAGATACAAAAAAAGTCAACAATCTTTTTGGTAAAAATATTGCAGCTAATAATGTAGCTAATAAGGTACAGAGCATACAACATATATATTTCTGTTCTGATATCTTTATCTGGTTATTTTCCGAGTCTTAACAATATCAGAAGGAGAAAAACTGTCATATATTGTACGAGGCTTCAGTGCGATAACTAGTTTATCATTAGTGCGAAAAATCGCAAAATATGATTTCAAAATTGAACGATGTCATACATGTTCTTTTCATCAAAAAGTCTGTTGTAAATTTCAATCAAAGGCGGGAACAAAATGTATTTAACGAAATATAACTGAAAAACAAACATGGAAGGACTTTAAAACTGTGATTAATTTTTTACTAAAACGGAAATTTGAATAAATTATTCTTTTAATTTATCAACAAAGGAATAATGTATTACGAAAAACGTGATTGGATTAATTTGATCAGCAAATTACTTTTTTAGATTCCTAATTTTTCTTTTGGATGTCAAAATCGCATAACTCTAAAGTAAATCACTTCTCCTGATGTCATTCTGTCAACATACAAATCATTTTAATTTTCAATTCTGATACATCTGTTGATTGGTTAATAAATATTAAATGTAATTGTTATTATATAAACCCTGCAATTAGTGCTCCTTAATTATTACATTTGACAAAGTCAGAAGCAGTAACATAATTGCGAATTTGCATCTTTTTTATGGAAATATATCTCATAATATACAATACGTAGTAGTTATCGCATGGTGTCGAGAAAAAAACACATTATACAACTCAGTTCATTACAACAGTGTGTCAACTAACTGTAATTTGTAAATGAATTTGAAATTCATAATTTGAAATAAAATACCACATTTTTTTTGACAGCGAAATGTGCGTAAAAAGTAATCGCCTGGTAGTGGCCTTGTTGGGCTTAAAACCTTTTATTTCGTTAAGTCATGATAGAACTGGACTACTATGTTTGTCTTTTGGAAACTTCCGTACCTCTCGGATCCCTACATTTTCTGCGTTGGACGGTTAAAATATCTTTATCGTACTTCCACGTTACTGATTTATCGAAAGAAACGTTTAATGACTTTGTTTTTTTTTCCAGAAAAGTAAATTTATCAGAGTGGTTGACGTTTATTTACTTATTCTCATCGGCTTGAAAAGTGAGTGTTAGCCCGTTATTGATTTTCAGCTACTTTACCTTGAAAAATTTGTCTGCAATTTGACGTCGTTTTTTTTTTACTGTAGCAAACTTCAGCTCTTCATTACCGTAGACTCTCTGTAATTCGACTTCCCCTAATTCGAACCTCTCCTTAATTCGAACAAATCTTCTGGTCCCGTCAAAATCCCTTAACAAACTCTCATGTTTCACTTCCCCTAATTCGAACCTCCATAATTCGAATACCTCTATATTTCAAACCATATTTCCGGTCCCTTTAGATCATTTCACCCCGTAAATCGAACTTTTAAAGATCGAATTACGTAAAGTAGCCATTTTATCTCCATCTGCTAATCTTTCATCGAGTGTAAACAGGGTTTTACATGTTCGATTTCAAAATCGAAGGTCTAGGATTCTTTTCAAACTACAAAGGATATATTTTTGTTATTAATCAACAAGATGGCGACTCTTCCAGCAAAACGTCGGCACAGTGAAAAGTATCTATGAAGTCTATTTACTACCACCAACCCTTTTGGACAAAATTTCACAAAAATTTATGAACTTCCCGTAATTCGAACTCTCCCTAATTCGAACTTTTTTTCGGTCCCCTGCGAGTTCGAATTACAGAGAGTCTACTTGTTTGCTTCCCTGCTATTTTTATGTTCTCGTATAAAAACTGATTTTACATGATACATACAAGAGGACGGGCGTTGAAGAAAACCGTCAAAACAATTTCCATTCTATACAATTTTTTGTTCCTCAATCATTACTCATGTGGGTTGTAATGTTCCGAGGTTAAGAGGAAACAAAGTGCGAGATGAAATTAAAATTGGACCGCCTTCTTAGTTTACTTGTTGGTTGCTCTGAATTTCCTTCCTTTTAAATTGAACTGAATGTAAGATTAATACAGTATTTTCTCAGAAAAGTTAATTACGTAAGTTATGCTTTTTTACATCTCATCGAAACGCTATAAGCACTGTTTAAAAACTGTTAGCGGTGATTTAAAATCGCGTTTGGCTTCTCTATTTAATGGCAAAAGAGCTATATTTCCTAAATTTTGCGCGAATTTTGAATATTTTCGAAACTGTAAGATTCTAGAAAGGTTCAAATCTGCGAATTAAAAAACTCGCAAAAATCACAAATAGCGCGCAAAAATATCATATGGTACTTTTTTTGTTATACAGTAGACTCCCGGTAACTCGAACACCGGTTAACTCGAACTTTTATTAGCTCGAACGGTTTTCTACAGACTCTTGGACATTTCTTAATACTTCCTTATAAAAACTACTCGTTAACTCGAACTCCGGATAACTCGAACATTTCTTTTCTCGAACCATTTTTTGGTCACCCTTAGGTTAATTTCTTCGGATTAGTCGAACTTTTTAGTGTCTAAGTAAAAAATAAATGTTCGAAAAATGAATACTGGTATGTAATGTAATGAAATTTCGAAAAAGCTGTTCTTAAATGGTTCTTTCTACAAAGGAGCCAAAATGTTCCTTTTGATGGCAATAAGATAAAAGAGAAGGCTCTTCAATTTGCTGAAAGTTTTGATCTTACAAATTTTAAAGCGTCAGATGGATGGCTGGAGAAGTTGAAAAAAAGGTTAGAAAATAAATACATTCTTGCACGTAACGAAAGTTACTTCTTTACAAGTTACAGTCCTTTTTTAAATTATAAGTTCTGTTTTTTTAAAAATGTCCAACATACATATTTGTCCTGACAGTTGGATAATGCAAGGCACTTGCATGCCATCGCCATCTCCAAGATTTACTGCTTTTGCAGCAATAGTGATAACGTATTTTCCATAGGGATCGGCACGTAGAAAATAAAAAATCGTTTTAGAGCAAACTTTCCGTTTTTCACTAACGGCAAATGGCCAATCACTTTCCCATTCTTCTTAACAGTGACAGCATATTTGTCCACAGAGTTGTTAGGTTCAATTTCGCCATAAACGTTTTCTTAAAGCACTGGTTTCCAAACTTTTTTAGATATGGAACCCTTTAACGTAAGAAACCATGTCAGTCAAAGTCACAAGTACTAACTGGATATCTTCAGTCTCTTTGATATCTTTTTCCATAAATTCTATATTGAACCAAGCAATTCAATCAATACTGTGCTTACAAAAAACTAAAAACGTCAACTCAGTAGAGCAGTGGCGTGGTATCAAACGTTTGAAAGTATATATTCCGAACATATAAGAATATTCTGAATATATATTTCGAATCTTTCTTTCACAAGAAATTTGCATCATGACGAATCGCCTTAACTCGAACTAATATCTCATTTTTGTCTAAGTTCGAATTAACGGGAACTGCGCTTAAGTCGAACATTCGTTAACTCGAACTGTTTTCTCTGGTCACTTGGAGGTTCGAGTTACCGGGAGTTAACTGTATTTATATTTGCATATCATCCTGATCTACCGTTTCATCATAATTGAAAGGGATTATCTTCATTAATGTTGTTAATTACAATACGAAGGAACTTGGCCAAGCTATCAAAACATTTAATTTGTAGAACATTTAGCGTTCATGAAATCGCAATCCAGAACTGTAAAATACAGAAAAAAATGTTTTAGACAACTCAGACTTTTAGCACTTAGTGATTTTAAGAATGTTATCATTTTTTGTTAATGTATGCTTTTTCAAAGTATCTATAGTTTACAAGAACGTCGAGGCTGAGATTTAGTGGAAAGTTATGAATATATCAAGAACGTACTCAGCCCAAATTTTATCATAGATTAAGAACAAACATAGTCCGTAGAAAAAATATGGTTTGGAAGTCTATTGTTCTGTGCTATTGTTTTCTGAGAACCTTGAGCGGGCGCAATATTTTCATCATGTGATCAATATAAAGGCACAGATAATTAAATATGGCGGCCGCCACTTTTTCAGGGGAGAAACTCTAATACTCCAGGACTCCCCATCTAAGCGATGACCCCTCTTGGAAATAATAGACAGGGTATATCCCTCGATATTTGTGAGGCTAGCCATGTAAAATATGCACATCTTAGCTAGCTTAGATAAATTTGCAAATAGAATAGAGAAAACTCATGGTAAGTAAGAGTGAAACAACATTTCAAGTGTCTCGCGCTCACCAAATTCTGTTAAAACTCATTAAGAGGCTTCTTATTAATCTATAGTTACCTACTCAAAGTTGAGTTTCTAAAACAAAAAAATTATGTAAATTTTTTTTTAGTTTGGATTTAACACAACTTTTTTATTTGCTTTGAATGTTATCTTAGTTTACATCGCGTTTGAAAATGCTTGCTGCGCTCTACTTCTATTGACAAAAAACACAATAATTAAAAAGGCGATCTCTATATAGTTGCCAGAAGACATAACTTTGAGCTTAATCATCCGCATATTAATTAACTAAATTTAGTAATAATCGAGACAAGCGCTTCTCACAGTTTAACTCGCCCAATTGTTTTGTTTGCAATTACGTCAAATACATCTGACGTCAAATCTGACGTCAAATTAAAACATCTGACGTCAAATTAAAACTTGCAAACAACACTTTTAAAACACAGGCAACATCATCCGAACCAGCCTCAAGAGCAAGTAAAGCCACAGTAAATGTGCAATACCATCTGCACCACTCAGTGAACACAAGAAATATGGACGTGGCTTTACTGCTGACGGATACAGACATTCTTATTAGAACATAAAGAAAAGAAAAAGAAAATCTACAGCATTAAAAGAGAATACAAATATAGTTATTGTTGTGAGGACAGAGGTATCAAAGCCGCCCTTTCGCATGATACAAAAGGGCCTGTTGAAAGAAGAAAAGTGAAATCACATGCCAAGGTTAGAAAAAAAAATATCAACGAAAAGATTAATGAAAGAGCGCCCTACATCTCCCTCTCGGTGCTAAGACAGATCTTGTTCAAAGATAATGACTGAAATAACATCTCAAGGTGAGAAAGAATATAACAACGAGGAGATTAATGAAAAAGCGCCCAGAGCCGCAATTTCAGGAGCTGCTAAAACAAAACTTGTTCAAAGATAAAAAGTGAAATTACATCTCAAGGTTAGAAAGAAGATATCAATGCCGACTTTTCAAGTGCTAAAACATATCTTGTTCAAAAATAGAAGGTGAAACAACATCTTGAAGTTAGAGAGAAGATACCAACGAGAAGGATAACGAAGGAGCAACCGAAGCCGTCCTTTCGAGTGCTAAGAGAGATCTTGTTCAAAAATAGAATGTGAAATAACATCTTCAAGTTAGGGATAAGAAATGAACCGGATGAACAATGAAAGAGTGCCCGAAGCAGCCCTCTCGGGTCCTAAAACGGATCTTGTTTAAAGATAGAAAGTGAAAAACATCTCGAGGTTAAGAACAGCGTATCAACCGGAAAATAAATGAGAGAGCGCCCAAAACCGTCTCTCGAGTGCTCAGACAAATCTTCATCAAAGATAAAAACTGAAATAACATCTTGAAATTAGAAAGAAGATATCAACAGGAAGATTAATAAAGGAGCGCCCGAGGCCGCCTTCTCGGGTGCTAAGACAGATCTTGATCAAAAGATAGAAAGTGAAATAGCATCTTGAAGTTAGAGAAAATATATCAGCAGGAAGATCAATGAAAGAGCACCCGAAGCCGCCCTTTCGGGTGCTAAGACAGATCTTGATCAAAGATAGAAAGTGAAATAGCATCTTGAAGTTAGAGAAAATATATCAGCAGGAAGATCAATGAAAGAGCACCCGAAGCCGCCCTTTCGGGTGCTAAGACAGATCTTGATCAAAGATAGAAAGTGAAATAACATCTTGAAGTTAGAGAAAATATATCAGCAGGAAGATCAATGAAAGAGCACCCGAAGCCGCCCTCTCGGGTGCTCAGACAGATCTTGATCAAAGATAGAAAGTGAATAACATCTTGAAGTTAGAAAGAAGATATCAGCAGGAACATTAATGAAAGAGCATCCGAAGCCGCCCTCTCGGGTGCTAAGACAGATCTTGATCAAAGATAGAAAGTGAATAACATCTTGGAGTTAGAATGAAGATATCAACCGGATCATTAATGAAAGAGCGCCCGAAGCCGCCCTTTCGGGTGCTAAGACAGATTTTGATCAAAGATAAAAGTGAATAACATCTTGAAGTTAGAAAGAAGATATCAACAGGAAGATTTATAAAGGAGCGCCCGAGGCCGCCCTCTCGGGTGCTAAGACAGATCTTGATCAAAGATACAAAGTGGATAACATCTTGAAATTAGAAAGAAGATATCAACAGGAAGATTAATAAAGGAGCGCCCGAAACCGCCCTTTCGGGTGCTAAGACAGATCTTGATCAAAGATAGAAAGTGAATAACATCTTGGAGTTAGAATGAAGATATCAACCCGATCATTACTGAAAGAGCGCCCGAAGCCGCCCTCTCGGGTGCTAAGACAGATCTTGATCAAAAGATAGAAAGTGAAATAACATCTTGAAGTTAGAATGAAGATATCAACCGGAACATTAATGAAAGAGCATCCGAAGCCGCCCTCTCGGGTGCTAAGACAGATCTTGATCAAAGATACAAAGTGAATAACATCTTGGAGTTAGAATGAAGATGTCAAGCGGAACATTAGTGAAAGAGCATCCGAAGCCGCCCTCTAGGGTGCTAAGACAGATCTTGATCAAAGATAGAAAGTGAATAACATCTTGGAGTTAGAATGAAGATATCAACCGGATCATTAATGAAAGAGCGCCCGAAGCCGCCCTTTCGGGTGCTAAGACAGATTTTGATCAAAGATAAAAGTGAAATAACATCTTGAAGTTAGAAAGAAGATATCAACCGGAACATTAATGAAAGAGCGCCCGAAGCCGCCCTTTCGGGTGCTAAGACAGATTTTGATCAAAGATAAAAGTGAATAACATCTTGAAGTTAGAGAAAATATATCAGCAGGAAGATCAATGAAAGAGCACCCGAAGCCGCCCTCTCGGGTGCTCAGACAGATCTTGATCAAAGATAGAAAGTGAATAACATCTTGAAGTTAGAATGAAGATATCAACCGGAACATTAATGAAAGAGCATCCGAAGCCGCCCTCTCGGGTGCTAAGACAGATCTTGATCAAAGATACAAAGTGAATAACATCTTGGAGTTAGAATGAAGATGTCAAGCGGAACATTAGTGAAAGAGCATCCGAAGCCGCCCTCTAGGGTGCTAAGACAGATCTTGATCAAATATAATAAGTGGAATAACAACTTGAAGTTAGAATGAAGATATCAACCGGAACATTAATGAAAGAGCATCCGAAGCCGCCCTCTCGGGTGCTAAGACAGATCTTGATCAAAGATACAAAGTGAATAACATCTTGGAGTTAGAATGAAGATATCAAGCGGAACATTAATGAAAGAGCATCCGAAGCTGCCCTCTCGGGTGTTCAGACAGATCTTGATCAAAGATACAAAGTGGAATAACATCTTGGAGTTAGAATGAAGACATCAAGCGGAACATTAATGAAAGAGCATCCGAAGCCGCCCACTCGGGTGCTAAGACAGATCTTGATCAAAGATACAAAGTGGAATAACAACTTGAAGTTAAAGAGAATATATCAACCGGAACATTAATGAAAGAGCATCCGAAGCCGCCCACTCGGGTGCTAAGACAGATCTTGATCAAAGATACAAAGTGGATAACATCTTGAAATTAGAAAGAAGATATCAACAGGAAGATTTATAAAGGAGCGCCCGAGGCCGCCCTCTCGGGTGCTAAGGCAGATTTTAATCAAAGATAGAAAGTGAATAACATCTTGGAGTTAGAATGGAGATATCAACCGGATCATTAATGAAAGAGCGCCCGAAGCCGCCCTTTCGGGTGCTAAGACAGATTTTGATCAAAGATAAAAGTGAATAACATCTTGAAGTTAGAAAGAAGATATCAACAGGAAGATTAATAAAGGAGCGCCCGAAGCCGCCCTTTCGGGTGCTAAGACAGATCTTGATCAAAGAGAGAAAGTGAATAACATCTTGGAGTTAGAATGAAGATATCAACCCGATCATTACTGAAAGAGCGCCCGAAGCCGCCCTCTCGGGTGCTAAGACAGATATTGATCAAAAGATAGAAAGTGAAATAACATCTTGAAGTTAGAATGAAGATATCAACCGGAACATTAATGAAAGAGCATCCGAAGCCGCCCTCTCGGGTGCTAAGACAGATCTTGATCAAAGATAAAAAGTGAATAACATCTTGGAGTTAGAATGAAGATGTCAAGCGGAACATTAGTGAAAGAGAATCCGAAGCCGCCCTCTAGGGTGCTAAGACAGATCTTGATCAAAGATACAAAGTGGAACAACATCTTGGAGTTAGAATGAAGATATCAACCGTAACATTAATGAAAGAGCATCCGAAGCTGCCCTCTCGGGTGCTCAGACAGATCTTGATCAAAGATACAAAGTGGAATAACATCTTGGAGTTAGAATGAAGACATCAAGCGGAACATTAATGAAAGAGCATCCGAAGCCGCCCACTCGGGTGCTAAGACAGATCTTGATCAAAGATACAAAGTGGAATAACAACTTGAAGTTAAAGAGAATATATCAACCGGAACATTAATGAAAGAGCATCCGAAGCCGCCCACTCGGGTGCTAAGACAGATCTTGATCAAAGATACAAAGTGGATAACATCTTGAAATTAGAAAGAAGATATCAACAGGAAGATTAATAAAGGAGCGCCCGAGGCCGCCCTCTCGGGTGCTAAGACAGATATTGATCAAAGATAGAAAGTGAATAACATCTTGAAGTTAGAAAGAAGATATCAACCGGAACATTAATGAAAGAGCACCCGAAGCCGCCCTCTCGGGTGCTAAGACAGATCTTGATCAAATATAATAAGTGGAATAACAACTTGAAGTTAGAATGAAGATATCAACAGGAAGATTAATAAAGGAGCGCCGGAAGCCGCCCTCTCGGGTGCTCAGACAGATCTTGATCAAATATAATAAGTGGAATAACAACTTGAAGTTAGAATGAAGATATCAACAGGAAGATTAATAAAGGAGCGCCGGAAGCCGCCCTCTCGGGTGCTCAGACAGATCTTGATCAAAGATACAAAGTGAATAACATCCTGGAGTTAGAATGAAGATATCAACCGGAACATTAATGAAAGAGCGCCCGAAGCCGCCCTCTCGGGTGCTAAGACAGATCTTGATCAAAGATACAAAGTGAATAACATCTTGGAGTTAGAATGAAGATATCAAGCGGAACATTAATGAAAGAGCATCCGAAGCTGCCCTCTCGGGTGCTCAGACAGATCTTGATCAAAGATACAAAGTGAATAACATCTTGGAGTTAGAATGAAGATATCAAGCGGAACATTAATGAAAGAGCATCCGAAGCTGCCCTCTCGGGTGCTCAGACAGATCTTGATCAAAGATACAAAGTGGAATAACATCTTGAAGTTAGAATGAAGACATCAAGCGGAACATTAATGAAAGAGCATCCGAAGCCGCCCACTCGTGTGCTAAGACAGATCTTGATCAAAGATACAAAGTGGATAACATGTTGAAATTAGAAAGAAGATATCAACAGGAAGATTTATAAAGGAGCGCCCGAGGCCGCCCTCTCGGGTGCTAAGGCAGATATTGATCAAAGATACAAAGTGAATAACATCTTGAAGTTAGAAAGAAGATATCAACCGTAACATTAATGAAAGAGCATCCGAAGCCGCCCACTCGGGTGCTCAGACAGATCTTGATCAAATATAATAAGTGGAATAACAACTTGAAGTTAGAATGAAGATATCAACAGGAAGATTAATAAAGGAGCGCCGGAAGCCGCCCTCTCGATTGCTAAGACAGATCCTGTTCGAAGATAGAATGTCAAATAATATCTCCAGGTTAGAAAGAAGATATGGACATGTAATACGATGAATGAATATCCAAAGTAACCAACACGGATGCTGAAGCGGAACTTTCTACTGATTCGGTTACTACTAAACCAGTATACATTATATCGGAGATTGTAACACAAAAAGTACAGCAAGCCAGTAAGGTTGGTTTTCAATAAAGTAAACACTTTTTATGTTAATGTAAACCAACCTTTAGTGGTATCACAGGCGTTATTGCAATATGTCCTAACTAAATCTATATTATAATACCCGTATACGTCTGTCCGTCACGCTTAATGGTACCGCAAGTAGCGAGACGCACGCGATGCGGTATAAAAAGGACGGGCGAACCCGTGGATTTTCCACGGGGAACCGACTAGTATAGTTTAACACGTTCAAAATTGTTAATTTCTAAGCTTCATTTTTTTAGAGAGCTACATTAAAGCGTTTGTAGGATAGCAGCTGGCATTGAACGAATGAGGAAGGAAAGGAAAAATTTAAGCGTTGTTGCAGTGATGATAAATATGACGCATCTGTGGAAAGAATAGTTGTGCCACACAGAAGAAATTGTTATGTGTTCTCCACGAGACAACATGTGGAGTTGAATTCTTTTTCAACTACAACGATTTCAAGAAATAAAACACTTTAATACCTTGTCAAATGAAGTGTAACGCAACAGATACCCCAACCCCCCAACCTTTAACCCCAACCCTTTGTAAATTAATATTTTTAATATTTTCCAAAATATTACCGATTGTCTTATTGACCGCGGAGTTTCGACTGTAACACCAATAGCTTAGTGGTAAAGCAGGACACCTTCAAATGTCTCTACGTAGGTTCGAATCCTACTTGGTTTACAGTTGAAATTTTGCGTGCCAGTCAGTTATGACGTAATATTAGGAGAAATTATTCCCTCCCTGTAATTCTTTATTTCCCTTTGCCAAGTTGCACGACACTTTATTTGATGTGTCTATGTTTACGTTGTAAAATAAATGGAAAAGAAATAATTATAAAACACGTATTTTTATTTTTACTGCCATATAATTTTAAAAATTGCTTTTTTATCAAATTGAAATAAACGACTAACACTGACTAGCTATGAAGGAAATTTACGAACCAAAATAACCGTAGTAAAATAAAAACTCAGCTAAGAGATATCTAAAGTCTTCTTCCTCGCGCTCGCATTGACAAATTTATTCAAAACTTTTTAATAATACCGCACCCTCTCCCAGCTTCATGGAAGCTATTTGTATTGCCACAATAAATATTTTACCAATTAAACAATATTTAAGTTAACTAACTTTAAACCATGTTTCACAATTTAGAGAGGACAACAACATCATCAGATTTCTGTTTACGCTAATCCAGCGCTAAAAATATGATATGAATTTTAAATCCAGTGAAATACTCAATTTTTAGCAAATTAAATCCAGTGGGATAAAAATGTCCGAAACATCGCCGCCGCCACGACGAAATGGTAAAACCAACATATCACACTACTCTGTACGTGTGATTTAATTAGCTTTCAGCAAAACACAGAAGGTGCATGTTGTTGACGAATAAATTTTGTTGCTCCTAACTTTTTATTCGGCTTTATTCCTTTGGACACAGTTCAACGTCTAAAGTGATTCTTTCTAATATTTTTCTCGCAACTCGTGCTATCAGCTACTTCGTATATTGTTACCATTCAAAGCGTCCTGCTCACAAACCGGGCATACTTGTATACGGATTGTTTCGTGAACGAAGCTTTCAACAGAACAATCGTTACTTTTCCTCGAAGCTGTCTACATCCTTTCCGCGTATTCTCAGCACAGTAAATCTCCGTTTCTTGCTTTCAATTCTCTCTAAACCTACAAGTAAAGGTTACTTTGCGTATAATTCTCACTTCACAAAACTGTTTTATTTTCCTAGCAAACCTATCGAAGCAGCAAACGAGAGTCCATCTTGTTTTGTTGACATCTAAAATGATAAACAACGTATGTTTACAACTGAAACTTTGCGACGCTGAAAAGTGTGTGCATATACACCAGTGGACACACGGACAAAAACGCAGATTTTCCTTTTCTGAAGAAAAAGTCAAAGCAAAATAAAAGAAAGCGAAATAGGAAACGTGAAATAATGATAGGCAATGATGTGGGCTTCTTCAAGCGAAAGCAGACGAAAGGTATTTTTAGCATCTCTACAAAAACAGCAACAAAATCAGCTTGGGAACCATCGTAAGAGCAAAAAAAGGTGAAGAACAATAACGCAGGTTCTCATTCAAAGTTCATGTTTCTTACATAAACAAAAAAAACAACAAAAAAACAACAACAAATAAACAAAAACATATGCTGCTATAGCACAAATACACAGACCTTGTTGATTTCTTTATGTCTAGCTAAACTGACGATTTCTTCCAATATTTCCCCGTCACCTTTCACAAGCCTAACACAAAAAGAACATGCATGGTGAAATTTAGTCAAACAACAGATAACAGGTTTTCATTAAGGTGTTTTGAGGTCCTAAATACCTATGTAATATAAAGCGAAATGGTTTTTGGGCTAACTTGGTGATAATGTAGCACTTTTATGAGCGAATTATTTACGTCCAAACTGTTTCTTGCGTGCGTTAAATAACATTTTTCATATTTTAGTTTATTATTTTGTTTACCCTGCAAAGCCTTTAGATATTAAATTTGTTGTGATACAGAATTAACGTGCAATTGGGAAGGATATCAAAACTGGAAAGACTGAAAAAATAAATGGGGGATGAAAGTAGCTTCGCATTATGCTATATCAAGATAACAGACAACACAATTTAAAAACAGTCGGCAGAACAAATATATAACAATACATAAGAAATATCAAAACTCCCACTCAATTTTCTCATATTGAATCTATTTACAAATTATCATGCATTAACACCAACTCTCCTCTCCTTCCTCCCATTAAACACTTCATACCTATTTCTTCCAGTGTCAGGATCATACACCCTCCTCACGATACTCTGCTGTTTATCATATTCTTCTTTTGTCATTGGTACCATTGCTCTAAGGAGAAGAACAAAGTTGTAGTAACTTAGCAATGCTTCTTTGCAAAATTTAGCTTTTTCAAAACACAAATTTTCAGTCTTTTATTTTTCATCGATTTAAAAAATAAATTTGGTCCCATCCCAATTTTAATCATGAAACATGTTTTTACTTTTAGGCAATTTTTGGTCTAAATGTTATTATGGAATATCTTTGACAAAAAATTATTGACCGTGTCTTTTTTTAAATTAGCAAGCATACCTTCTTTTTGGAACACTAGGCACTGATGACGACGTATTACTGATGACGGGCGTCGCTTGAACTGTCGGTTGTTTAATCTTCGTGGCATCCGATAACTGCGCATCAGTAGTTGCAACTTTATCTGTCTGAGATTTTTCCTTTTTATGATTTTTTTTCTTCTTGTTCTTCTTCTTTCTCTTCTCCTTCTTCTTTTTCTTTCTAGTCTTTTTCTCACTATCGGAACTGTCTGTGCTCTCACTTGAATATGTATGATTCTTCTTTTTCATTTTCCCGCTCCCCTTCTTCTTTTTCTTCTTTCTTCTTTCACATGATGAAGATGAAGATGATCTACTGCGTCCTCTTTTCTTTTTTGAAGGTGATTTCTTTCGGTCTGGTGAACTTGAAGAACTGTGACTTCGACTTCTTCTTTTACGCGAACGATCAAACGTCTCAACTTCCAAATGATACATTGTCAGTTAACCTTACAAATTTTTTATATAAAAAAATAATGCTAAGTTAAAAAAAAGGCTAAACTTATTAGTTAACCTTTCATATAAGAAAACAGTTGACAAAAAACAAGTAAAAGAATAAAAATAGAAACTTCATTATAATTTGTTACTAAGATAAAACACGAACAGAAACAATTTGATTGACAGTCACCAAATCATCCTTCATTCAAAATTTTGAAGTTCATGTCTTAATTTTCATTTCAACTTTTTTGTGCTGAATGACAAAAACAATAGGTGCCGTCCATCACAACTCAAATGGAAAATTATCACCACATGGGAAGCTTTGGGTTCAATCCGTGAAAACGGATCACTGCAAAGCAAAAATTATAAAAGTCAAAACTGATAGCATTTTTAAGAAGAACCTAACCCAACAACATTATTGTCGTATTTCAATTTCTCTTCTACGTGTCATGTCAAAAGTAAAATATATTGAGAAACAATTAAGTTGAAAAGTTTGAATGGCGTGAAGCTAACGCGCACATAACACAAAAATTATCCTAGAATTGAAATGTTGTTGTTATTGCTGTCCTTTATTGTTGTTGTTGTTATTGTTGTCTTTTATTGTTGTTGTTATTGTTGTCTTTTATTGTTGTTGTTGTTGTTGTTGTCTTTTATTGTTGTTGTTATTGCTGTCCTTTATTGTTGTTGTTGTGGTTGTTGTTATTATTGTCTTTTATTGTTGTTGTTGTTATTGTTGTCTTTTATTGTTGTCTTGTATTATTGTTGTTGTTATTGTTGTCTTTTATTATTATTGTTGTTGTTGTTATTGTTGTTGTTATTTGCGTTGTTTTGTATTAGAGGAGGCGGGTCTTACACACGATGATTCGCGGTTGGTGGTGAAGTTCAATTCAACTCGTGTTAAAAATCTAAACTATATATATATTATCGTTGAATATATTAACATCTGAAATATACATTACAACATATATAAATTATATGTACACGAGTAATATTATATGTGTTAAAACAAAGCCTTGACGTGGTACCATAAATTTCCTAATAAACGACCAGGCGTTTATCTAATTTTCGAAATTTTTAGGGGGATTTTTATTGGAGCCGGGCGTGAAATGGAGGCTGGGCGTTCATATTCATTTTTTACATACCTGTATTTTCATCGTAAATTCAACACAAATAAATTGCTTGATGAGGAAACCTCTACTAAACGCCCCTTTTTTATTAGAAATGGTCGTACTGGGCGTTCATTAGAGCGTTTAAGGTAAGTTTAACATATCTTTCACTTTCCCCAATCCAAAGCACGAATGAATTCCTCTTCTGAGAATTCTAACATTTTCGCTGCTTCGATATGCATCTAAAACCGAAAAAACAACACAGTGGTTAATAAGCAAGGCAAAGCCGAATATCTATATAATAATAAGCCAGTTCCGTGTCTCTGTGACAGGCAAAGTTGATATCGTCATTTTCCTTTGACACGGAAAAAAACACAAAAGAAAGGTTCCTTCGTCTTGAAAAAAGTGATTCAGAGAAAGAAAACTCTAAGTAAAGAAGTAGAAGTAGAAAAATAAAGTTGAAAGCCACAAGAAGTTACTTCGGAAGTGAAGAGTGGAGCTAGGAAGTAGTAAAGTAAAGTTAGAAGTACAAAATGAATGCTAGAGTTTCAAGTGAATTGGAATTGAGAAAAAGTAAGAACTTTTATATTTAGACGTTCCGTTTTTATATGTAACGCACTTAAAATTGTCAAAAAGAATCGCATTCTCAAAAAAAATCCATTGGAGCTTCAAATTTATATTTTACCGCGTTTTTTATAAAAAAGCCAGCATTTGTTTACAATGGTTTGCATAATTAATGTCCTAAAATTCAAAATGCTGCATAAAGCTGTTAGCTGGCAAATGTGCCAGCGAAATGGAAAGTTTTGGTTTGTTGAAATAACTGAAAATGTCATAATTTTTACATTGCTATTGTTTTCCTCTATATGTGTTGTACTAAGGCATAAATAGCTAGCTATAGACGTAGCTAAGTATCCCTAGCTTAAGTATATTTAACTGGGTGTCTTAGGTATTGTTTTGTTAGCTAGCTAGCTAATGTCAATGTTAGCTTCAAGGCTCCATCCCATAGCTAGCTCTAATCTATGAGTTTTGTTGTTATTCCTCTTTTTTTAGGTATTTATAGCTACCTTAGTAGTCAAACTTCTCTTCTTTTTTGAACACGAATTATGATGTAACAAGCTAGCTACAAAATCTTTCTTGAACTTTTAGGATACTGTGACACATTTTTATGCCCATAGAGAATAATGTTTTCACATTTCCTGTAAACCTTACAAGGGGACCACAATATGACAAGTGGAACGAATTTTATAGAATTTAAAGTGTGTGTGTTAAGTTATTTTTTATTGTTTTGTTTCGTCATCCTGTTAAACTTTTGTCAGCCTACATGTAAAATGCCAGGGTTTTTTACAGGGGTTTTTGACATTTGATTGGAAATTTATATACGTGGGTTTATACGTGGATTAAAAAAATTTGTCAGTTCATATTGTTCGTGTTGCAAAATGCTGTTTTTTGAAATTTTGTGTAATCTTTTTGGAAATAGACCACATGCAATATATATACTGAAAGAACAAATCTTTGTAGAATCAGACTTCACTGTAAGCTGTTGCAAAGCTGATGTCTTTATCGGTAAAAATAACAGCCATCGTTTACTAATTAAGTAAAAAATAAAACGAGTTTGAAAGTTAAAAAGTATATATTTATTTGTTAAGCTTTTCGTACAATGTAAGTACATCTTCAGACTATATAAACAACTTTGTCTTTATATTTCGTATTATAAACTATTGTTTGGGAGAACTAACTGTATGTGATGTAATTTTTGCTGGAAGAAAATTCCATGGTTTCACGTTTTCGTTTTTCTTGAGAATTTTATAAAATTTTGTAGGGATAAATGTTTGCTGGTGATAAAAAAATTACTTAATGTTCTGACTGAAACTGTTTTTGTTTTTTATATTTTGTAATCTAAATGGGTGGACTGTATGCACTGAAATCACTGATTTTTTTTAAATTTTGATGTGTTTCATAACCTTTTTGTGGAAGATTAATGGGTAATGGCAATATACGACATGCTGAATGAACTTATTTTTGTTGATTTAGATGTGTTTCTCAAAAACCGATCTGTTTTACATTTTGTGTAATCTTTTGTTTACGAACCGTATACAATGTTTCCAAAATAATGATCTTTTTTTATTCAATTTTATTCTTTGCTTATTGATTTTTTGACATTTAGGTTCAAAATTGTTGGTAAAGGGCAGTACGGATCATCATATTAAAAAAGAAAAATTTTTGTGTTCTTAACTGGTTGATTTTTACATTTTGTGTAAATTTTTGTGGGAGAGGATGTTATGCAACTGAAATGACTGATTTTTCTAGATTTAAATTTGATGTTTTCCAAACTATGGCTTTTTCATATTTTTGTATTAAGCTTTTAAGGGAAAGACAATGTTTATAATGTGTAAAGACCTTATTTTTGTTGATTTGTGCTAACCTCTTGCAGGCCTCCTTTTTGACATTTCAGAATAAAATACTGAGGGTTTTCAACATAATCACTTATAAGATGTACATATTTGAGATGCGTTATTTCTAACATTGTTATTATCCGTGTTGTGACTGTCGGTGTTGTAACTGTCGGTGTTCTTACTGTCGGTTTGGTGGGTGTTGTGAGTGTTGGTGTTGTGAGTGTCGTTGTTGTAACTTTTTATCAACTAGATTTTGCACCTTGCAAGCTGTTCTTTTTTTATTTTGTGTAAGATTTGACATTTGACATTTTGTGTAAGATTTTAAGAACATTTTTTTTTGTATATGCACTGCTGACGTCAGCAAAACATCTAAAGCAACCTATTTTTTCAATGGCCTATTGCCTAAGTGGATTTTTCCACGGGCCTTATCGACTAGTGACTTAATAAAATGGTTAAAAATGACTTTTAAATCCACCTCAAATATGATTTCAGAGGTTTAAAACTCTATTCCCTATACAAACATTTTTATTAAAAAATTTTCCATGTTCATTCAAACAAGGGAAAAGACATAATCTTAACATGGAAAGGAAAAATCGTTTTCTCAGGAAGAGCATGTTTTAGTTTTTGTAGTAAAAAACAAAACAAAACAAAACAGGCCTGTACCTTTTGTCTTTTCAAAATATCAATGAGTTTCAACTGTTTCTTGAATGCTGTCAATAATTCGTTCTTTTGTTTCTCCAAGCGTTTGTTTTCATGCTGCAACTGTTCCAAACGTTTGCGGTCTGTTTCGTTGGTAGCCTGTCAAGAAGTAACAAGTTTGTGCTTTCAGATAATGCCTACTCAGCCTTTCTAATTCAAATTTTTTCGAGTCGGCAATTTTTTGTCTGACGTCGGCAAATTGCATTTTAAATTCAAGCTTTTCTTTTCCAAGCCAGCTTGTTCACATTTAAACGACTTTAATTCTATTTAGGGTAAATAAGCAAAATGCTCAGCAACCTCTTTTATGATCTTTATTAATTCTTGCATGTAATGAATACTTTCTATCGCTTTTCTATCTATACTTTCTATATATTTACGATAGATTCAAGGCAATTGAAAGAAATGGCGACGAACAAATTCACTACGGCCAAATTTTGCCGAGGCGAATTTGTTTTTTTTAAAATCACCTCGGCATTTACCTCGGCATTCACTGTGTGCCGACGTGAATTAGAAAGGCTGCTTCTACAATCTACCCCCTCTTGAGTACTGAATGGCCCCATAAATT
Source organism: Hydractinia echinata (assembly GCA_030067915.1). Lineage (NCBI taxonomy): Eukaryota > Metazoa > Cnidaria > Hydrozoa > Anthoathecata > Hydractiniidae > Hydractinia > Hydractinia echinata. The sequence goes on from JASGCC010000080.1 coordinate 1,265,551, forward strand.
GTGAATTTGTGGTTGCCCTTCCCCAGTAATAATTAACTCTGAAATGACAAGATTGACGCTTAAAAGGAAGTGTTTCAATTAACCTACCTTTGACGATTCTTTTGATTTCTGCAAAGCAGATTTATGTTTTTGTACATCTTCCAACGCTCTGTTCAATCTGAAAAATAGTAAGCATAAAAACTAATTGGGAAATGATAATTGGAAGGTGAATATGCAGGCCAGCCACAAAACATACTTGAAACCTAGGATGCTTTAGGGCTGCTGTAAAATAAGGGCACAATGGAGACAAAAAAACCAACCTAACTTCTAGTGTGTTCTTGTTGGCTGAGTTCTGTTTCTTCTCGCGTTTAAATTTGTCCACTTCCTGGTAAGATTTCAAGAAAATATACAGCAACGATGTTGTGAAAAAGTACAGATTTGACCAGCTGGTTTCACATACATGCGTAGCACTTTTGCTATTCTATGGTGCACTGTTAACATAGATACTGACCTTTCTTAAGAAAGCAATTTCCGACTCTAAGTGTGAATTTTTGGATCGAACGTCGCCTTGCGAGGACTTGTGTTTCTCTATAATACTCTAAAAATAAATAACAACAAAATTTACCAAACCGACAAGGACAACAATAAAAAAGTCCAAAAAAACAACAGCAACAAACACAACAACAACAACAACAACAACAACAACAACATCAACAACAACAACAACAACAACAACAACAACATTAACAACAACAACAACATCAACATCAACATCAACAACAACAACAACAACAACAACAACAACAACAACATCAACAACAAGAAACAACAACAACAACATTAACAACAACATCAACAACAAGAAACAACAACAACAACATTAACAACGTCAAAAAACAACAACAACAACAACATCAACCACAACAACACCAACAACAACAACAACAACAACAACAACAATAACAACAACAACAACATTAACAACGTCAAAAAACAACAACAACAACAACAACATCAACCACAACAGCAACAGCAACAACAACAACAACCGATAACAAAACTAGAAAAGAACAGGGAGTAAGGGAAAACACAAGGAATAAAATATACCTGCAAGTTTTCATTTTTCTTTACTAAGCTAATTTCTATTTCTTCCTTCTCTTTTATAGTATTTTTGAGCTTCGAAATAATGCTGGCCTACAATTGGTGGAAAGTATGACGTTTCGAAGAGTTTCATTAGAAATTATTACAACACAATCAGAATGATTCTTCCTAAAAAACGAATTTAAGACACACGACGCTGGCTTAGACGTTTAATCAAGATAAAGATGGGGGGAGGGGGGGTCGCAAATTATCGTAAAGTTGAGAGAATTGTTAAAACGACAAAACTAGGTGAAAAAGTGCAAAAACTAATTCAATTAATCCGAAAGATTTGCATCACTTTTTACTTAATTGCTTGCCTCTCTGCATCGCAAACAATACTGTTAAGAACGAGATTCAAAATTAGGAAAGACTGAAACGAGGTACCTTTTCTCTACATTCTACAGCAATGTTGTCCAATTCCTCCTGCATAACACGTAACTTGGCTTTCAGAAATCTGATAGTAGCATCTACAAAAAGACAATATCAGTTGTTACTCGCGCTAGTCCTTCGTACATTAGTCCTTCTTACATTAGTCCTTCGTACAGTCTGACGATTTTCTGTAGATGTTTCAAATACAATTAAAAAGAGCATAAAAATGAGTTATAAGCTTCATAAATATCACATTGAAATTTTTATATATAAAAATATTTAAAATGCACCTTATTGAGAAATTTTATTTTCAAACAATCAGCACGATACCATAAAGATTACATTACATACCGCTGCCAATATCATTCGCAACATCGGGTAGAACATCATCATTCATTCCAGTAGGAGTATACACATCATCAGCTGCTTCCAACTCCAACGTGTTGATACGATCAGCCAGTGTTGCACGCTCTTCAATCAAGTTGATTGGAGAGGCTAACAATTTGTTTCTTGTTGTCGGTTTTGTCGATTGTGGCCTGCAAACAGTAAGGGTGGAATAATTGAAAACAAGATAACCTTTTTATTTCGCTGTCAACTCAGAAATTTGTAGTACCTTTTCTTTTTTATCACGTTTTCAACCTTCTTGTTAGGTAAAGTCGGTCCAGACTGAGGTCTCTAAAATAACCATATAACAATAATGCACATTCTTTTTAATCCAGAATACTAAAAATGATTCAGAGTGAGAATACAAAACAGATGATTAAGTGGAAGTAACAGTGCCATCAGAGCATTAGCTGTTGCTAAGGAACATAAAAGACCAGGTGATCCCTTGAGGATACCGTTTTGTAAAAAATTTCACTAAAACATTCAGCGATCTCTGACAACAAAGGAGCCACATTTCATTAGATTCTCTTTAGTAGTATTTTGCCATGTTACCTTGCAGCAACATGATGAAAAATTTAAAATATAGTTAACACATTTTTAAGATTGAAAGGGATTAAAGCAAGTAAAGTGGATAGCTGGACCAACGTTACTACACCTCGATTTGAAAAACTCCATCAATTGATAGACTTTTGAGTTTCTCACTAAGGTCCTTTCCCTGTAAAACCTAATAAAATATTTTTCTCCTCATCTGCAGGATTAATTTTTACAGGGATTAAATTTTGTGGAATTAGCAGCTTCATTCATATCTTCGAAATAACATTTAGTAAAAAAATAAACTCATGGTCATCCAGAAAATTAAATCTACGCATATCCCACGCAAAGTTTTCTGTCGTTTTGATCTTGTAAAAGTATTTTCAATCATTTTGATTGTTCAGGACAATTCAATATCCATTTTCAGGCACATGCACATGAAAAACATTGCCTTCGGGGGGTTTTCATTAATCTCCACAATACTTGAACGCTATGAAGTTGGTTTTCTAAAACATTTTAGGACAAAAACCTGGACCCAATAAAAATAACAGGAATTTTGACTAATAAATGGCACTAATATCAGAATAAACAAATTTCAACGAGTTCATGTTAAAAAACCTGACTGTTAACAGTTTTTTCTTTAAAAGCAAAAATAATATAATAAGTTCTGGAAGCTTCCCTAAAAGACAACAAATTAATCTCCAACGTCTTCAAGGTCACCTGGTCTGATTTGAGGGTTTTTAAGGTCATCTATACTTTGATTTCAGGGCATTTAAGGTTTGCTAAACAAAATACCAAACCAATGATGTTGAAAACCAGTTTATACACAAAAATGGCTTGTCAAAATCATTTAGTCAATTTTTTTGTTCAGTTTGGTTGGGTAGAACATTAAGCACCCTCACCTGTTTACTTTGAACTTTCCCCTTTCCTTTTACAGCTTTTGTAGCAGGTTCAGGTTGAATAGAAAATATAGGTGCATCAGTATCACCTAAAGTGCTATAAGCAGACGTACTCATTCTATGTGAAGTGCTGAAAAAACAAGTTATAAAAAACTTGGTAAGTCCACAGGCCCGGTTTTTTGAACCTACCACAATTATTATACTAAAAGAAATAGTTGGTTTAAACAGCAATATCAAATATCAAAATCACAATAAAAAGATAAAATATGGTACACAACTTTATTTTTTTTAAAGCAATTTAATTCTAGAGTTTTTAAAGGGATCTGAGGTGGAAAACCAATTTTTTGTTGTAACTTTAAACCTGTTAATGGATATGCATTCAAACTTTATCAATATTTAGATATAATCGAGGTGAATTAATTAACATATATGCTGAAACGACACCTTGTTCCAGGTCTCTAAACTTTTTTACCTGTGACCCAATAACTTGGGATCTAGTTTGTAATAAACTTTTGTGGGTTCCTATAGGTCTACTAACATTTAAGGATAATTTTTAGCCTTGGGATCTCTTTAATGTCCTAACATTTTGGTGTAATATTTGTTATGTAATTGCCAGTTCATTTGCTACATTCTAAAAATATTTCAAGAAAGCGAAAGACGAAAAATTAAGAAATTTTATTTGAAATTTAATGTCAAAAATTACTTGCTTTAAACTTTTTTTTCAAATTTAAGGTTAGTTTTTGATGAAATAAAATAGTTATTTGTAATTTATTTAACACAATGTAAATTTATTTTTCCTTTTTTAGTTTTTTTTAGAACAGAATAGTGTGTAAAGGGTCTGGTAGGCATAACAACATTTCAACAGAATAAACTAAAAATAACAAAGTATCATGGCTTCACGATATTACTTTTTACACAACAATAAACCCATACCTTATATCACTTTGGTTAATCTCACCACCAGTGGCATCAACATCACCAAACAGAGTATCTTGCCCACGCTAAACACAAAAAAGCACTGTAACAGTAAGCATATATATACAAATTAAAAAAACGATAAATTTTATATTGAAACAACAAATAATTCGTTATTTTAGTAGATTCACAACAAATTTCTGGATGAGAGCCAGTTGACAATTCTAGGTTCATTTCCATTGACTAATAAATTACGTATTAAAAACATGTTTAGTCTAAAGTGAACCTTAACCATGTTTGGTACTCCACATTGACTACACCCATGTCTGCAAATAATTGCCTATGTGAAAGACTAGTTGCCTGCTTCACGTTGGCAATCTTGTGTTTTATGTGGCAATGCGTATGTTGGATTCTCCTCTATACACAAACAAAAGTTAAATTTTAACAGAATATGAGGGCAAAACGTTTTTATACGGTTTAGGTTACATCCAAAAAATAAAAATATGGCAGCAAATATTAGCTGACATGAATCAAGAACTTTTTTAACACATCAGTAACACATGGCAATTGCAGAGTGTAAACATGAATTAAAAGGTCTGATAATAGTGCTTAGTAAATTAAAAACAAAAGATATTGCCCCATATGCCTATTTAAAAATGTTCAACACAATCCCAGTATATTACCCCAAAAAGTAGAATCCAAGCATAGAATCTCAGTATCAACAAACTCCCAGTATATTCTAGTATACCCAGCATTTTGTTTTTCATTTTGGTATTATACTTCTACTGCCCTTTTATTCAACAAAATTTTTAGTTTACTACCAAGATTTTTAGATTGTACTATTACCAAGAAACATAAATATTAAGATAGTGTTTCACATTTGCTCACAGAGATGTATATATATAATATCATATTTACCAACACTAGCTCTGCTTCTGTTATTAAACTTGCAGTCTTCTCTTCTAACGCAGCATTAAGTTCTCTAGATATAAATAAAGCCATTTGTATGTATATATATATATTAACTCTCTACACACTATGCCAGGGATTCAAGTCTGTCACTAACAAATTTGGCTTTTCTGTATTTTTTTACACGTTAACGTAAATATATAATTTTTCAGCCATGTACAAATCTTAAACGCACCAATTTTAGGATTTTGGCTAGAAACGAAGATTTTGAGGGAGCATTCTAAAACCAGATAGCCTTATAGCTATTACTATTCAGTTAGGTATAAGAGCTCTCTATCCTAGCTTATTATTTATTTTTATGTTTGAGTTGTAGCTATCCAGCTAGCTACTTGGCTACCTCTGGCTAAAAAGTGAAAGTAGTTAAATTCAGTGTGCTAAATGCAGTTCAGCAGCTACACCTTTTATTACTGTCAAACTTATTGCACAATATAAAATTGCGGAGTGTTTTTTTTAGCTAAACGGGGTAACATCTGGCTATTTCCCATGTTTTTATTTAAACCGAAGTTGCAATAAAGTTTTTTGGAGAAGGGTATTATGCCTATACGCATGTGCGACAATGAGCGCTCAGCCTGATGTTAACAATATATCAGTCCCTTTCTCAAGACTTGTTCTTATTTCACCCAAAAAGTGTATTTTTCTTAAATCCTTACTTTTTGCATGAAAATAATTTCTGTAATCTCTAAGTTGCAATTCACAAATTGTCTACAGAAATCTTCATAACGTAGGTGCTGATGTTTATGGTGGTGTTGTTCTAATCTGTTGAGTATACATGCATCTATAAATCTGCACTGAGAAATCGCTGACATTTTTAGATAGATAGATAGATAGATAGATGTGCATATTTTACATGGCTAGCCTCACAAATATCGAGGGATATACCCTGTCTATTATTTCCAGGAGGGGCCATGGCTTAGATGGATAGTCCTAGAGTATTTAATGCTCATTTTGAGCTACGCAGACCCAATTAGGGCCCGCGCTCTACTAGACAACTCCTGGCAACATCCAACAGCCCCCACAGAGTGCCATCTCCCCAATTTCCCTCACATGGCTTGGGTTAACCCGGGGCTATGGTAACATTCACTCTCCCATGTTGAATCGCCGTCAAGAGGAATCAAACCCCGGTCTCCAGCACAGAGTACGAGAGCTATAACCACTAATCTACAGCACCACAGAGAAGAAGTTATTACTTTTAATAATTTTTAAAACAAATGTTTTTCCATAAATGCCGCTAGAAATGTGACATTATGGGACCATGTTAAACATTGAATGGGACCGACACAGTAATTGCCACCGTTTTTCAAAATGTCGGATTTTCTGAAAAATGCTGGGTTTTTGTAAATACAGCATGACTTGGCTGTGGATTTCCACAAACAAGGCAAACGCTGTATCACAACGCCATCAGTCGATCAAGGCCATCAGTGTAATGTGTCACATATATGCAATTTAAAGTTTACTATGAGTTTGTTTGAAATCAATGCAAAATATTTGAGCCTGTTGCTCGTAGATTTTTTAATCAGAGAAAACCCCCAGAAAACGGAAAAATTGCTGTGTTTACTTATAGAAAATCAGGAGGAAAAAATTCAGGGAAAACTTGGTTACTCGATTTGTAGTACTTTCAAAAAGCATTTGCGAAAATAGGAGTTTTGTGACATACTTAAAAACAATAATGATTTGTTTTGTGTAATGCTATGTTCTTTTTCCCCACTGAAAAATGGTTTTTAGGTTTGATATGTTTTTGTTACTCTAATCTAAACTGAGCAGAAATGTTCTGTCCCTTTCCTCTACAAGAAAGAAAACTCTAGAGAGGATGTTGTAACTCTAGAGAGGATGTTGTAATTCTACAGATCCCACTTTAGTGCTACTAAAATCACATGCAATAAAGAAAATCTGAGGTGGTAATGAGCAAGCTGATCTATCAACTTCTATTTTGTTTCTGTGTGTAACACTTATACATTGGTCAATGTGACTTTTATTTCTAAATTTTAAAAAAGGTGAGAAAATTGCATTAGATACTATAGCTAGCTAGCTATATAGATAGCTCGCAGATCGCTAGCTAGCCAAATAACGAAATTGCCTACTTAAATTCTTGCTCCTTATAAAGTAGTTTTGTTGCATTATTGCTTCTTCTTCCAGAGGGGGGTCTATTCATTATAAATTCTTTTTCAGACGGATTTCAAGAAGATTTAGTTTGGTTGCGTTGTTATGTCAGATTCTCTTCTCGTTTGATTCTGGCGGTGTTCTGCCCAGATTGCGAAAACGGCCCGTTTACAACCGGGACAGCCGGATTATGTACGCATAGTCCGATTATGTTTTTTTAGCCCTAATTATGTCGTGGTGACCGGTTTATGAACGCTGATATAATGGCAGGCAGGCTGTGATTGGCATTTCCTTCCGACTTTTGTAAATGAAACATTGACGAATCTTTATGTACGTGGGTAAGTTTATTTTATCGTTTTAAACACCTGTTATTCCAAAGAACTAATTTCAAAGCTGTGAACGTGGTAATCTGATAAAAATGAAGGTTTTGAATCTGATAAAAAATCTTCTAGAAGATGTTTAATATAGCTAAGTTTTTCGCGCAAATTAGGTATGGGGTAATGTAGCTAGCATGAAACATTAGTCAAAGATACATTTCTTCTTGATATAAAGCAGTATTTACAATAAAAATATGAACTAACAAAGGGTTTCACACTAGTTATTTTATGTTAATTCTTCGTTGTTCTGATAAAATGTCTTCTTATAAAAAGAGTGTATAGCAGTTCGGGAGATGACACTAAAAGGGAAACGGTTTCCCATGTTGTATAGGGAAATTCCCATGTCATATGGGGATATGGTTTCCCATATGGGAAACCGTTTCCTAAACTATTTTTTTTGATTTTAATTTGGGTTTCCCTTTTGGGAAACCGTTAGCCATTCTCAAGACCATTTAACGGAATTGCAGAAAGAGGCTATGATAATTTTTTCCTTTGGTGAAAATTTGCGGGAAAATATTCCCTTTCTATTGGTTAAAAATTTTTAGTGCGCTTCTTAACCAGCTCGTGCGCAGATTCCTTTCTATTTTGGTGGTTTCCCGATTGGGAAACCATTGCCGTATTTCTCGCCCATTTAGGGTAACGGTTACCCAAATGGGAAACCGTGAAGTTTCCCAAATGGGTAGTGGTTTCCTTTTTCGTCTCAACTCCTGAACTGTATAGTACGATAATTTTCTCTGCTTCACCTTTTTTATAAATGATAAAACCATGTTAAAGAACATAATATGAATATAAACAAAGGTCTGGGGTAGCCAAGCTAGATTCAGCCTTAGCATATTGAAAAAATCTATGTCTAAACCGAACATAAAACGTGCTATATATATATTCACAATATCAGCCAGAATATATTCTAACAAAGCAATGAAAAAAGTTTAACTTCAATGTATTGCAGCATGTCAGCATATGCACGTCCAAATGGCAATTCACCTGCATAAACCTGCAATACATATTCACGTACTATATCCGACCATTTTGAGTTTGTAGTTGCTGCTAAATATTTTGTAATCTGCATATAGAATTCTGACTCTGTTCTTTTCAATCCCTCAAAATTAGCCGCAACTTGAAAAACACCTCCTGACAAGCTGACGAACTTATCAGAATTTTTAAGGTCCATGTTGAAATTTCCCCTGAAAAATTCTAGATCCCCAGATCTGTATTTATTGTGCAATACGCCATGTTGTGTAAGCAGTTGATAATATCTCTCTTTGTCACCAGAAACACTGATAACCACACATGGCATGCGTGAAGCATGAGTGTTGCTGCGGTCTTTTTTAGGGACTCAAACAGAGACATTATCCCCAACTTCATAAGCATTGACTTTGCTGCAATGGTTTTTCTCAAACCGTTGAACCATCTCCTCTCTCGTTTTTTTTATCTTTTTAGAAGCTGTTGTTCGTGGAGTCCAATGTCGTTGGAGTGTTGACAATGCTGTAATATATGCAAGAACTATTAATATAAATATAAAACTGAGTATGGACGTTACTACTTCTTATTGTCTTGTGAATGGAAAAGCACCATGTTGATGGTTTTCATGGTAAATATTTTTATGTACTATATGTTTCTTCTTTGAAAATTGATTATTTTTCATTAATATGAAGGTCCACTTGTAAGTTTCTATATTTTTTTTTTTAAAAACGTGTCAGTACTTACAACCAGTTTCGCAATCGTCTTCAATAACATGTGCTTCATTTGTGACGTGCTTAGAATTCGTATTCTCTTCGCCTACGCAATTGATTCACAACAAAGATTAAACACAGAATTCATAATAAAACGTGAATTTTAATTTCAGTTCAGTTGAAGAAAAAGTACATACCATCAAAAAGTACATACCATCGTGTGGCTGTTCAGCATGACATTTGTAATTCATTTGTTCTTTAACAGGTATGGAGAAAAAGTCGATGTCTTCATCGTTATCAAAGTTCGAATCAGTGATAACCTTCGACTGTTTTGAAACAGTCGGTATGATTGTGGTTGATGGTGGCTGTCCAAATACCAGCTTGTACGGAGTAAATCCTGTAGCGCTGTGTTGTTGTGTGTTGATGGCATCTATTGAAAAAATGAAAAATATAATTAAGTAACGACAATTCGATCTGCATTTCAGAACTATTGTTATCAACCTACAACATATTTGTGACAACCACGAGCTCCAAGGTTTAGTTTCACTGGCACACTCAGCTATCATGACTGATATTTTATGCTCCACATTGATATGAGCTGTTCTATCATGCCTTGACTCTGTGGATGGCGAGGACGACCACGAACCACCTGAATCTCCCCTGGCCAAGCTTCGATAAGATGATCTACTGATTTATTTACAAATTCTGAACCGTTATTGGAATGAAAGATCTTTGGTGGTCCGAACAATGAAAATCCAACTCAACAAAAAAATTAAATCTCGACCAATGATCAATGGAATGAATGATATACTTATAGTCTCCATCAGGCATATGACTCATGTCTATTAAATCAACCTAAAAATGCGGAAAGTGAAAAGTTCATAAAAAATATAAAACAAACATATGTAAATTTTAAGCATTTGATGTTGAGGCAAAGAAATCTCCGGTTGAAAAATCAAGCATTATTAAGAGCGTTTTGTTATTTTAGTTCAGGTGTGTGCGAACTTACTTGGAAGCGTTTCGTGAAGCCATTTGATATAATAGGCTTGATTGGCGGTACAGTCTTCTGTGGCTGTTTTAAGTGGCAAGTTTCGCAAAGATTGATATACTCTTCAATAGCCGATCTTGGGATACCATAAAAAGAACTTGAAACCTTAGTAGGAAAAATACGAATTGAGTAGTTATTTTGTATCAATCTTTATATTTTGTCTAGGGTACAATTTTTTATGTAAATATAGTTATTAATTCTGATGAGAAAACACTAATACCTTTTTGAATGTCTTTTTCACACCAGCGTGTTTTAATTCATTACAGTGAATTGAGCGTATGATGTCAAAGAATTCATCTACGTATGCCACTCTTAAGTAACCTTCAGGTATCGATTGATTACTTGTATGGTTTTTCTGAAAAAAGTAACGGTTATAATAATTACTTACATTGTTGAACATCGAACTAAAAATTTGAAATCACGATTTTTCACTTACAGCTTCTTGTGAAGGCACAATCAAAATATCCACCATTCCCAGCTCTTCGCAGTTCATCAGCTTAAACTTCTGGGTCAATAATCTGAAGCGACGTGCTTCTGCACCCTTTTTACTGTCTGACTCATTGCTTTTTAAGTTCTGAGAAATTTTCTTCCCGAACTCTCTTGTTATTGTGCCACTCGTTGGTCTTTTACCAGTGCCTGTGTAACGCTGGGCAAATTGTTCAAATTTTTGGCGATGAACTTCCATGGCTTAACTAAAACTAGTGTAGCTCCGACGATTAAAAATTTAAATCAAAGTTTTTTCGAACGTTTTCTTCGAATTTGTAAGAAACTAAACATCCTGTCTGGTCATGGCGAAAGAAAAAAAGGCTCCACGTAAATTGCGAATTTCGTTTCATTTGCGATACTTTCCTATTTGCTTGTCACGAATGATATAAAAGCCGGTCGGCCCCGAACGTTCGTTCTATAAGTCTCGAATAATATTTGACTGTCATACATAAGCCGGCCTTCCCCGATTATGTGCGTTCTATAATAAGTGAGAAATAATAGAAAAATGTCATACATAAGCCGGTCGGCCCCGATTACGTTCGTTCTATAAGTCTCGAATAATATTTGACTGTCATACATAAGCCGGCCTTCCCCGATTATGTGCGTTCTATAATAAGTGAGAAATAATAGAAAAATGTCATACATAAGCCGGTCGGCCCCGATTACGTTCGTTCTATAAGTCTCGAATAATATTTGACTGTCATACATAAGTCGGCCTGCCCCGATTATCTTCGTTCTATAATAAGTGAGAAATAATATTACACTGTCGGTCGTATATAAACTGGCCTGCCCTGATTATGTTCCTTTTATAAGTGCCAAATAATATTTTTTGAGTAATAAGCCGGCCTGTCCTGATTATGTTGCCCTGATTATGTATTTTCTGCCCTGTTCTTAACCGGGGCAAGCTGCCGTACTTAATCAGGCCAATGTTCATTATCCGGGCAGAACAGCGGTGTGGTATGGAGAGAGCGCATCCAGACGATAGCACGGTTTTCACATGTCTCAATCCTGTTGATTGCATTAGCGAATTTATCTTTTCATTTATTACAGAAAATGCCCCCAAAGAATGTTAATTTATTATTAAGGATCAAATAATTTGAATGAAAATAATTTATAAAATAACTTAAACATCTTTACAGCATTTAATTTAGGGTAATATGTAAAAACCATCCACAATTTGTTTGTTGTGAAAGATCGGTTCCGTATATTCTGCAGAAACATAAGCTCTCCATCCTCTTATTTTATTGTAATGAAATCAAAGCATTTCCCAACGTTGTCATAACAAACAGATGCTCTATTCTTTACTTGTGGTCGTGGCTGGGCTGAGCTGAGCTGAGCTGAGCTGAGCTGAGCTGAGCTGAAGTATCTATTTATGCGAAACTAGTCTAGATATTTAGGCAACTAGCTACATTTTTATTCATGTTAAACAATTAAGTTTTTTTGTGAAAAATTACATATATATTTTTTTAAATGATCACAAGTTTCACTTTATTTCATAATTTATGAAAATATGAATGAGTCTTCTGCTGCAGGACAGATCAGAGGGCAGCTCAGTGGTGATTTATATTTTATGGGGTTAGTCTTCCTAATTTCGAGGGATAAACTTTGTCAAAGAAAATCAATGTTCTTAATATTAAGCCTCGGGGAACATAAATCCCCTATAATATTTTTTACACATTGCAGGGCCATTGACAATTAGACATTAGGTTTTGTGTCTGTGACCTAACAATAAATTGGCCAATAAACTGATGACCCTCTTAACATTAACGGAATGCTATTTCTTTGACTTTGTACCATCCTTACACTAAAATTAATAGGGAATTAATTCATGAAAAAGCCCATATAGCAACTAAATATTATTATTTAGTTCCTACATTATTGACCCTTTTATGAAGTTTTGCTTAAAACGAATATTATATTTTTCATACACAAGGACTGTGTTGTTATATATGTGGGTCAGAAAAATGTTGTAAGCCTTATTTGTTGATATTTTTATGTTATTTTTCAAATTCATTCTCTTTTACCCTCTCTATGATGAAAATATAATGAAGTTAGTTTTCATCTCTATTTCTTTACCCCCAGTAACGGCCAATTTGTCGTTAACGGACAGGAAACTAAATTGTCAGCAGGTCTTTAAATATGTTACAGTAACACTACAGTTTGTATTTTGTTGCTCATTTCAGGTTTTCTTGTATTGTATTGTAAATTATTGAAAGTATTTTCTGAAATGGTTCCGTATATACAGAAGTTTATTTAAGACCAAAAGGAAGGAAAGTTATACTTTAAGGTAATTTTGCTGCTGGGATTAATTTTACAGATGACCACCAGATTAATCTCAAATTAATTAATTATATAAATTTTTTAAATTTAATCCCTTAAAGTAACTTTGAGGTCCATCACACAAAAGCTCAAAGGTTGTTACTTAGGGCAGCGTCCATAAGTTGCCACAAGGAACTTCAATTTGATGTTTCTTTCTCAAACCCACCAAAACATGGCAGAAACCTTAATGCGTATCATATGAAAAACATAGTTTTAAGATTCTGGAAGTACAGGCACAAAAGCTTTTACAATAGCTGTAATCTCCGTGTAATGTGTAATGTACATGTCCAATGCAGTACATTAATAGAAGTAATGAATTATTTTAATATTGTAGCGATTATTAAAAGTCAAATTGCTTAGAAGACACATCAAACTTTAAAACACAATGCCAGGCCCGGTCAGGAGACGCGTGCGATCGCACGCGCACACGCCCACACACGCGCAAAAAAATTTACGCGAGCGATTTATCGCTCACGTAAGAGACTATTTATCAGAATTTTCTAGAGATCCTACGAGATATTTTTCTCACATCTTAAGAGAATCTACGAAATAAGCGCCACCAAAAACACAAAGCTTATGAAGAACGATCGTGTTATTTATCAGAATTTTCTAGAGATCCTACGAGATATTTTTCTCACATCTTAAGAGAATCTACGAAATAAGCGCCACCAAAAACACAAAGCTTATGAAGAACGATCGTGTTATTATGAAGAACATGAGGTAAAGAGAACATTAAGGTCGGCCCCTTTCCTTCATGCTGACACTCTTATGCTCGGCTGGTGCTTTACACTGAGACTCGAACGAAAGACGGAAGACCATTTGGAACTATGCCACAAGTCAGTCCGACCTTCATCGTCACAGAGAATACTGCGAGAAGAGTGCGCACCCATGCAAGTTAAATATAACCAGAACATGGGAGAGGTTAGGTGCCCTGTACCTTAATACAGCTTTCGGACGAATGTTCTCGTGATGTAATACCAAAGAAAAAACATTTTTAATAAAGTTTTAAAAATATATCAAATCTGCCAACTCATCATCACGTTCAACTTTTCACTTGTGGTTTACGTTTTACAAAATTCATTTTTTTGGGTTTCGTTTTAAGGCTGGCATTCCTGCATCTGCAAAAAGAAAAAAAATTGTAACGGTGACCTAAAAAAAATAATTTCAACCCGCGCAATGTTACTGACACATTCAGCCGACGGCAAACACAAATATTTTAAATTCAGCCTTATCACTAACTAAAATAATTCAGGCTACAGAAATACTGTGATGCTATTTGATTCTCGTACTACTAATAAAAAAAATGTATATTAATATTGTATTAAAAAGAAGTCCAGAAGTTCTTTCTCCCACACGACACAGCAGGCAATAAGTCAGCCCTGCCCTCGGTTTTGTGAGGAGAGATGTTCTGCGAAGACTCTAACAATTGAGTCTCCTGTACAGTTTTGCTTCATGTTAAACTGTGCCCGTGACAAGCATTTTCGAAGCATGTCACCGGCGACTTCTGCGATATACAACCTAATGATGCCCTAACCTAATAGGTTCATTTAGAAACATTAAAAGCCAGTTGGCAGTGAACTATTAACCTAACGAAGTTCGCCATCCATCAGTACATTGAATATATGAGACGCCTAGCCCTAATAAAAGGTTAATGACGAAAGATATTACCAACTGAACAATTTCACTACAAAAAAATATTGCCAACACAATGCCGACGCAAATCAGTTGAAATGAATCTCACGTTGTTTTATTGCCGACGTAAAAAAAATCTAATTTTAAAGGCTCTTTAGCGAGCGAGTATGTTTGTTGATATTTTTGATCAGCGACGACTGGATTATTTTATGTTTTTTTACAGATCAAACATGTGCATGTCGTAACTTTTTGTTTTATTGACCACTCACGCAAACTAATTTGCACGAGCTTTTGTGATCGCACGTGGATCGCTCATGCAGATTAATTTACGTGAGCGATTTAGCGCTCGCGGGGATAAATTTTCCCGACCGGGCCTGAATGCATATCAAATATCTGGCAAATTAAGTATAGATAGTTGCACAATATAGATATTTCAGGCACATGAAATGCACCAAATGGTATTGTATGACTCATGTTTATTTAAATGATTTGTTTACCAAGACTGCTTTTTTCCAGCTTTTTCATGCTTGGTCAGGGATCAATTAAAAAAGAAACACTGTGTGCTGTTGTTACTGTATCTTAATTTGCACTTAATATATCTATATTCTAGTGAATGTAAATTATGCCGAAAAAATGTGGAAAAGTTTTCCCAAATCCTGTTAATCGTCAGAATGGAGGTATTAATAATAGCAATTATACTCATATTGATGACATTGCAATGTCTGAATACAAAGAAGATGAACGCAAAAAATCTAAAAGTTTAGAGGAGTGGAATTCAATCCTTTCTCAAATAAAAACTGTTTCCAAATGGCGACATTTGATAACAAAAAGAAGGTGTCAAACTATAAAGTTGAATGCTCAAAAAATGAATAACCAACAGTTTTACGAGAATTTGAATTCAACTTTAAATGGAATAGCTTCCGAAGAGGAGGACTCTGATGAAGATGAAAAAGTCAGTCATATTAGAAGGCAAACGTTTGAACGCAGAAATTTATCGAAGTCGAGCAACAAAGCATTATTAATATATTTTTCCAAATTGGCACGTAGTAAGAACGTATCAGATGAGTTAGATTTAGATTTTATAGAAAGTTTATTAACAAATGGAGCTGATATAAACATGATGGACAAGTATGGCCAAACTATTTTCCATGAAGTAGCTCGGACATGGCACATTGATGTTGGTACCTTTTTATTAGCACATCACGGTAATATTAATCAAACAGACAAATATGGAAGGACTCCATTACACATTGCTGCAGCAGTCAATTACCCTCAAATGGTTAAATTCTTAATAGATAATGGAGGTATACTATTTTAAAATGATTCTAATGTTACTGTGTAAAGTAAAAAATAAATTTCTAGTCATATCATTTAGATTTAACATGGCTGGCTTAGAAAAACCTTTTAAAATGTGTTTAGGCAACTTCGTTTTACTAGAGCCTATTGGATGAAGCTATATGACCAGTACAATACAACTGTGTTGTTAGCAAAATTTATGTGATTATCATGTTCGGTATTATCTTGTTATTTTTAAGCTAATGAAAAGGCTAGAACATATGGAGAAGAACAAACACCTGTCCATTATGCTGCAAAAAACGATGCGGTAGATTCACTGCGCATGTTATGGAAACTCAACTGTGACATGGAAGTGCGTGATAGTAAAGGTCGAACTCCATTGCAGGTTGCAGCTGAACTAGGTTGACATTTAGCTTATATATATTTCTTATTCCTGCTGAACTTTTTGTTGTGTTGTTATTGTTTTTGTCATTTTGCTTTGCCCTTGATGTGAGGCCACATTTACTTAATTAGTTTTCCTTGAAAAACGTAAGGGAAGTTTGGTTTTTATTACTTGGTATTTTTCTTTTGCAATCGTGATTTAAGCTTGTTCTACTAAGTTTTTTTTCAAGAAATGAAGAAAGAAATATTTAGATTTTAAACTTTCTGAAATTTACCATCTGTAGCCTAATCAGGTCAATGATGTTTTTTAGTAACATTCACGTCTATTTTGTGTAGATCGTTCAGAAACTGCTTTGTTCCTGGTGGAGATCAATATTGATGTGGGTGTTGTTGACAGCAGTGGCCTATCTGCCCTTACTTTAATGGTGGATAAAATGCCACCAGTTGCAAAGAAAGCACTTGATTGCTTTCACAAAACTGACAGACCCAACAGAAAGCAGTACTTCTACTTAAATTTGTTAGAACCAACACAACCTGGAAATAATTCTGTTCTTGCCAAGACACCAATGCAGGTTTGTTTTATTGATTTATTGATTATGTCAATCAAAGATATCAAGGCTTGTTTTTTTTTAATTTTTTGGAGGGAATTTCAATAATGATTTTTTTGAAATCGTAGAAACACTGTACTTAAAGGTTCTATTGTATTTATAATTTTGCAGAACATGTTTGACGGTAGCTTCTTTTTTAAACTATAACCACATTTTAATAATATCTGTGCCTGATGAGGGTTAGTGAGGAAGACTGGTCAGTAAAAATTCAAAACTTTGTGGCAGACATTCTCTCTATTGATCTGGTGTATTCTTAATTTGCATATTTAGTGTTCTGCCACTTGTGATTCCTACACTCTTGCTTATTCTCTTCTCGTTGTTGTTACAGGCTGTTCTGCAAAATAAACAAATGAATTTGCTGTTACATCCAGTGTTTCGACAGCTGTTAACAGTCAAATGGAATAGTTTTGCACGCATGCGTCACTTTGCGCAGTCATTGATTCAACTTTTGTTTATCCTAATTTGGTCAGCGGTTGGTTTGACGTCACCTTATGATGGTACATCCGAGTATATGAAAGGAGACTTAAAGGACAAATGGTGGAGAGTGTTGTTGGAATCGTCTGCTGTGTTGCTGACGTTGTATTTTATTGCACAGGTAAATGGTTTTAAGGTGTATACTTACAATTGTAGAATAAAAAGCCATGAAGGCTTAAATGTCTATTATGGCTCGGATGCTTCATGTAACTGCGTCTAAACTTCCTGTAATAGAATTTCAAAATGGATATTTTTTGTATGTGATTCCAATATCTTACATATAGAAAAAAGAATAAAGTTTGAAAACTTCATAGAATGGTCTTTGTAAGGGTAAATTACTTTAAATTAGCTAATACAAAAATAGCTTCAATGCTTATTAAAAAAAGAAATGTGATTTTGACGATTTTGACCGCAGTTGTTCCAAATGGTTGAAAATATATAGAACACAATTTTTTCAAGTTTTAAAGGAGTGCTGGTTGAAAATGTATAGAACACACTTTTGAAGGAGTACGTTTTAAAAAAGAAAAATTGAACGACAAACTTTTGACACCCTTTAATATTGCATATCAAAACTAAAATAAACGTCCTTGGAAGTTTTGGCTTTTTCCACGGGTATTTTTCGAGGGTTTTCGTATTTCGGTTTCTTTTGATGCCAGAGTTAAATCGAAAGAATCGATGATTTATGGGACAGGTATGCTAAAAGAAAACCAAAAAATTTTAACGTTTTCGATGAAAAATTAGCTACAATATAATGAATATGAAAGTGAATGCGAGATAAAAACTAGATCGCCATTTTAAACCATAATAGCCAACTTCATTTGGCATATTTGGGTCCGGGGTTCCTTCTTTTTCGGTATGCTGCTTCGTTTTATTATATCAATTGAGATGAATATGAAAGTGGATTTTGGTAAGATTTATAAGCATTTCAAACCTTGGAAAGTTTGACATTTATTTTTAATTAGATGGCTTAGATTTAGAACCTTATCGATATCATTGCAGGAGATTTACGAATGGAGGTGTTCTGTGCGACAGCATCACAAGTGGGGAGAGTGGAGGAGTGCTGAAATACAAAAGGACCTTAAATACTGCCATCCTAGGTGGCCTGAAGAAAAAAAATACATCCTTCAAGAACTTGATCGCATTAAGGAATCGGACGTGAGATATTTCGCTGACATGTGGAACATGTTAGATTGGGTCACTTACATTTGGATTGTCACGGGTATCGTCGCACGCGTTTTTGCGTTGACGGGTGACGCCAGGGCGAGTGGACACCACAAGAAGATACTAGCGACTTCATTGATCGTCATTTGGTTACGTCTGATGAAGATAATTCGCGCCTACCAAGCGTTGGGTGAGTTTTGTTTTGTTGATTTAAGCGTAGAAATTAAAATCTCTATAGGTGTCTTTGGCTATGTCGCGAGATCTAACTCATCAACGATAAAATATACATCCGCAAAAATATCAAAATGTTTAATCCGCAAATGGAACAACACGTGAAACCTTAGTTTTTCTTTTAATCCAATTAGCTTGAAATCGCACGATAAAAAGAGGTAATGGGTTCAGATCCCACACCGTTCATCAAATACTTGTAGTAAATTTTGATAAATTGATGATAGAGTCTCGGGCAAATTTTCCAAAAAAAGGTATATAATTGGAGGAGAGTGTGTTTTTCGCCGGTTTCATACTGGCTATCAAATTTAGATAGTATTGGATATAGAAAGACTTGATATTCCAATAAATAGCGTTTTTTTCATGCGGCAACGTGCGCGAAATTTCAAGCCGCGCCAAGTCGAAGTATATTTTCCTACATACTGTATCCATCCTCGGTTGGAATCGCGCTATTAGAATAAAAGAGTTATCTCGTGAGCTCCACGGTGTTTTTTTCTGAAATAAATTATGAACAAAAATTTGAGTGTTAGGGAATTAAGAATAGCGAGAGAATTGAGAACAATTTTTTTTTTAAATATATTGTCCGAGATTGTAATTTTAAGCCTTTGTGATTCATTCAGGTCCCTTTATTGTCATGCTGGGGAATATCTTGGAAGACACGTTGAAGTTTTGTTTTTTATTCATGGAGTTCTTTATACCATACCTTATGGCGTTTTGGATGTTGTTTGGTGGAAATGACCACGCATCAAAAATGGTAGCTCGTGGTCAGTCTTCCTCTGGTTGGAAGGAAGTCAACGACTTGATATATTCCGTTTGGTTAGTAACCGTGGTTGGAGACTATGACTATCCCGCCTTAATAACGATAGATAAAGTCATGGCTCAAGTCCTCATCGGATCTTACACAGCTTTGTCTGGCATCTTGCTTTTAAATTTATTTATCGCCTTGATGTCCGATACGTTTCAGCGAGTGTACGACAACGCTAAAGCAAACGCACTTATGCAAAGAGCTACAGCCATCGATACCTATCAAATCGGGCTATCGAGCAAAACCAGAGATCGGTTCCGTATGTTTATACAAGGGCAGTGTGCTCCTCAGGTGAGCCTATTTTTAAATTTACAATTCAAGCTTTTGTTTCAAATTGATCTAAGTTCTAGATTTTTTACAACCTTTATCAGCAAGCATTGTGATTGTTAAATATACAGCGAGAGAAAATTTTAAAGCGGAATCGTTATACTGCTTTTTAAGGTCGTTCGTCAGTCCAAACCTTGACTTACCTGATATTTTGTTACAAAAAATATATTTTATTTTATTTTTAGCAAGTATATTACGATGATGACGATAATGACGAAAGTGGCGAGCTTGAAAAAATGACCATACAAATTAAAGAAGTTGTGGACGAAATAAAAGAAAATTTGGACGAACGGTGGAGTGCTATGGAGGGTAGTAATAATTGCGGCAATAACAACAATAACACGGGAAGTAGTGTTTCTTCAGGCGACGAATTCAACGAGCGATTGAAGGAAGCGTTGAGTAAACATGAGAAGGATATGAAGTCGATGCACAACAAAATAGACGAGTTAACTAATTTAGTTCAGTATTTGGTAAATAAAGACGAAATCACAGACCAAGCTGAGGTAGATGGTGCTAATAAATTCACTACTTTACCATCCATATTCGACTTGAAGCCTGAAATGTTTACACGGTCTGTAGATTATCGTATTTCACCGTCGACACGCCAAAACGACGGCACCGATGAAACTGTTTCGTAACATTAACTTAGTTTTAGAAATCGAATTTATTTCTCAATTTTAAGTTTTATAGGATTCGTGACCCTAGTGGATAATATTAATATATTTTGCTATTTTATTTTGTATATATATTTATAATTTTGAACAAACTAATATATTTTGAATTTACAATGCAAGGAGTCAAAAAAAGGTTTTAGTTTTCGGAACAACGGCTAGGAAGCCATGTGTATTATACACGAAGCAACGGATATAAATACAAAAGTTGATGACAAAACTATCCTAAATGGCGCCAAATTGTTTTAGCTGTACTGAGAAATTCTGTAATCACCAATAACCGTTCAAAATCAGCATTTTTTTACACGTTTGTTTTTAACACTCGAACGTTATTTGACAGTTCTTATGTGGTTCAATGGACGCAAGGAATTATCCAATCAATAGCCCCTCGGTTTTAACTGTATCAGTTAAAAATTTTGTCAGTCCTAATATTCATCGCCTCAACAATTTAGGCCACTTTTAAATATTCGCCATTGATTTAAAAACCGGAATACCTTACATTACTGTGTTAGGTAGCCGTTGAAGCCAGAATAAAGTACCTTATACATTTAGTTATTTTGGCCCAAATCCGCAAAAATCTTAAATCTGTCCTCCGCGAAATTTTCATGTTTAGTAAGCGCAATAATTTTAGCCGCAAAATTTTTCATTTTCATTACTTCTATGCCTACACATTTTTTTTTATAAGCAACTCGGTTGCTAAGGGCTCATCCCTGAAAATTGCCAAAAAACTAAGCAACTGCTTAGCAACACCCAGCCCTGAACTTAGCCAAGCAACTTTTTTCCCCAGCAAAATATTTTATAAAATTAACCAGATGATGTTCGGCAAAACTAAAAAAAGCAGAAATTTCAGTAACTGACACAGTAAAGTTGGCATGCATTTTCCCTTGCATATGTATTTTTTTTCTTCAACAACTACCTGGTCGATTTTTCCTTAGCAACCTACTAAGCAACTTTAGCCCTGAATTTCTAAAATTCCATAGCAACCCCAGCCCTGAACCAAAAAGTGGGTTGCTTATGAAAAAAAAATGTGTATTCAACGTAAGCTTTTGGATAGCAAGTTGTAACCAATCTAACAAAAACGACAAAATTCCACTTATTTAGCGGAAACTATATCACTCTAAAATTATAACGCTATCATTGCTATGTGTTTTTTTTACTTGCTATCGACTTTTTACTGGACTTCTTTTACTTCGATGTACAGAACTGCACGATGCGATGAGAATTCTATAAGAATTATATGATTCCTGGTTTTCAAGTCTCTGTGTAACGTCCGCTTAATAAATTAATATGACTAGGAAGCAGTTACTTGACTTTTGTAGTTTTACTTCTCCTTGCTGTACAGTAAAGCCTTTGCCACACCTTATTTCCCATTTCTTATTTTGATTGGAATCTCGTCCCTAGGACGCATATAAAAATACTTAACAAGCCCTGGGACGAGGTTGGGCAACCAGTCACCTTGTCAGCATCACAGATTATATTTAGATTTTTAATCCTATGCTCAGAGAAACGACGCTTTTTAAGAATTTTATTATTTCTGAAAAAACAATGTTAAGTACACTGATAAAAATTTCTCGCACGTGGGAAATAAAACTTCACTCGCTACAAACTTCACTCGCCACAAACTTCACAACAAGCGGAAAAAGAGTACGAAAAGCAAGAAATTTAAAAAAAAAGTCAGATGTCTTTTATTTGAGCTACCTTGCAATACTTTTGGAACAAAACATTTTCTTAAAAAAAAACACGTGTTAAAAACATCGGTTTCTTTGTTTTTTTATTTTCATTTCTTTAAATATTTCTTTTCGCTAATTTCTCTCCATCCTGGTATCGTTTTAAACGTGAGATACACGCATCACACGCTTTTGCATCTGCTCATCT
Organism: Hydractinia echinata; assembly: GCA_030067915.1. Lineage (NCBI taxonomy): Eukaryota > Metazoa > Cnidaria > Hydrozoa > Anthoathecata > Hydractiniidae > Hydractinia > Hydractinia echinata. The sequence continues at coordinate 1,288,195 of JASGCC010000080.1, forward strand.
CTTCAGCGAGCGAAATACTTGATGTTTCTATCCAAACTCGCGCTGGCAATAAATGAAGCGCTCTTTCCGAACTTCACTGACGTCACGAGTCCAGTATGATCTAAGTGAAAGAGTGAAAGCTACATAGAGGCGGATTTTTACGTGAAGAATTATGACAAATCTGATAGCAAGTTTTAGTACGAATTGTTTGGAAGTAAAACGAAAACAACAAAAAACTGCGTGTGTATTCCCATACTACTAAAATCACACACATTAAAATTAAATAATGATGTTTGTGATTAATTACGGACAATTTTTTTTTGGAATTTTTTTATGTGTCTGTTGTTTGGGGGGGTTTTCAAATACCTTTTTTCATCAAATACCTTTCTTCAACAAATACCCTTTTTAGCAGCTCAACTCAATTTGCAAGAATAAACTTTTCAAAAGTCACAAAAAACCTTTCATACAAGCTCCGCTTTTAAGAGTTTTTACACGTCTGCGATTCAAAGATATTGTTTTTTACCTGTGAGTTTCTTCAACAATTCCCATTGTTTCACCACGTACAATCTGAAAGAAAAAATTAAAAGAAAAACAGTAACCTAATTATCTAGAACGAATTGTTTTTACAGACATCTGTTTAAACCTGCTAGTAAGCTAGTAACGTGATCAAATAAGACACTTACTGAATATTTGAACCTGCTACTGCTAGATAGTTTCCACTTTTGTCGAAACATAAAGACTTGATCTATAAAACGAAAATAGGGATCATACAGGTACACAAACCTACTTCGTAAGTTTTACTGCATGACGCGTTTTTCGACATCTTATTTTAAAAACTTATTCTAGTTTATAACTTAAGAAAAACATGAAATGTGAAACGATAACTACGCAAAAACTTTAGGTGGAGAGTCACTATTACAACCACAAATTTATACCACTATACGTTTTACTATGTCTGTATCTACTTGTATATATTTATATCATATATATTTATATATACTATTTAAATTAGATATATTTATTAAATAACGTATTAACTCATTTATAACTAAAAGATCGTGTCTCCACTGAATAACTCGGATCTTTATCATCTGAAAATCCTTTAGCTAATGGTTTCTCACAAAAACTATCAGTTAACACGAAGTTCAGATGACTCAAGGCTTGTCTTCTCACACATTTTTTTTGCTTTTGACAATATGTGACTTATTAGGGATTTTGTTTAATTCCGCTGGAAAAATCTGGCGTTTTAAAACCTTTGAAGAATCGATTCGCAAAAATACTACCTGTAAACTTTCTTTAAAGCAACATTCCCGAGTAAAATACACACACAAAAACAAAGATAAAAAAATATTGGTTTACTTCACTTTTGGTTAACTAATTAATTAGTTAAAATTGATGCCTTCGAAAAGTCTTATATTAACTCTTAATACACAATTTTTAAATTCGAAATAAGGAATCGTTAAGTCCGATTTTTTTTATAATTCGCGAAAATCAATTACGCAAAACTATTCTGCCCAAATGTATTAATACTCAAACGCATGCGACAATTTTTAAAATCTTCACTTCTGCAATAGCAAGAAAGAAATGTAAGTATTCTCATCATTAGTGCTTACCTCATCACTTTCATCCAAGGTAATCGTTTTGAAGTTCTTTAATTTTCTTAAATCCCAAAGTTTGACAACTGAATCATCAGCACTTGTCGCTAAGTAGTATCTACAAAAAAGAAAACGAAAGTTACAACAGACTTCTGAACACATGAAGCATACCGTTCATGCAATGCTCTTACACAAAACAACATTTTTAAGCAGTACGAAAAAGTGATGTGCAGATGGTAGGAACAGTCAACGGCACCTTTAACGAAACGAAGGACATATACATACCCGTTTTCAGAGAAAGCGATTGACGTAATAGGTCCAGAATGTCCAGGGAAGTTTGCCACGTTTTCTCGTTCTTTCAAATCCCAAATTTTCACAACACTAAACAACGTCACAAAATTAAAACGTTACGTCACTGAGTGCACACTGAGAAAACTAGTTCAAGTATAAAATTATGAAGTCAGAAATTCTTTTTTTATGTAAGCTACTAAAACTTGTTACGAAAATTACTTGTAAATCAATCTAAATCTGGCATAATAAAAAATTGTAAAGTCGACAAATGAAAAAGAATCGTGTTCAGTCACACCAACCTGTCAGTTGTTCCAGTTCCAAAGATCAAACCGTCAGGATGTAGCTGAGCACAAGTTAAACCTATTATACACAAACACTTTTTTATTGCTTCGTATAATTTCTTCACTTCTTCACCCTTCATCGTACTTATGCTGCAGCCAGCATGCACACGCTAAAATAACGTCGTTTGTAAATCCGAAAAACCGTTTAAATGGCTTAAAAGGTCGGTAATCTTAAATATGCTTTATTCCAGAGGATCATTACATGTAACATAAGAGGATACATATTTTTGAAATCCAACTTGGGTTTAATAGCAAATGATTTAACATTGGTAATTTCTAAGACTTTAACATGAAAAACTATTAAAAAGTTTGCCCTTACCATGGCTAGCATTTGGATCCGAGATGTTCTTGCAGAGGATTTTACCAGTTTGAATATCAGAGAAAGCCCAGTACTGTAAAGAAACAAAAGAAACCAAACTAAGTTAAATACTGCGTTTATCTAACAAAAAACAAAATAATCGAACAAAATAACAAAAATTTACACAACACACAAAACATTAGTTAAGAAAAAATAAAAACGAGTTTGAAAAAGTATTTTTTAGTTAAGCTTTTCGTGCACTAATTACATCAGACTATAAACAACTACTTTTTCAAACTCGTTTTTTATTTTTTCTTAATTAATACTATGGCTGTTTAACAAAACACATCATGGTTACACACTTTTGAATTTCGCCAGCAAACTTTTATGTCAACCTAAAAACACACCATACCTGATCACTGGAACATGTCAACACGTAATCACCTAAACGTAAGAAAGAAATAAAAACCACGAAGAAAATAAACAGTACACCAACACTAATCAAAACTTTAGTCCGATTTATTAATAAGTGCGCATTTACCAGTAGCGTGCAAACTCAAGCCAGTTACTGCAGCATCGTGAGCCTAAGAAAAAAGCAACAAAATAGATGGACGTGGCGGTAAGCTGCTGCAATCCAAGCGTACAGGGTCGTCAACAAATAATATAAGTGGCCTATCGTGAAAAATCAGCATAAAGAGGATATTGCCTGTGAGGACTGCACACCTAAGAAAGTTGGGAGAAATTAGATGCTCGAAAATCAGCTTCAGCTTTTAACAAAAGTTGATGTAAATAATTTCTGCACTGGCGAGACAACCATTAACTCCACTGTTATTCTAAATAATTTTCAAGTGACTGCATAACCGGAAACAAACATATTTTTATGGTCAGCCTAAATAAGAATGGTATAAAAATGGGAAGGGCAAAATTTCACCTTTATGACGTAAGCACAAGAACTATTGGGTATGCTCCACACACGAACAGTATTGTCAGCAGATGCAGTAATTGCAATTTCCTGAAATAAAAACAGAAAAACATGGTATGTCAGTTATGGATAGTTCAATTGAAGAAAAGAAAAACATACAATCATACAAGAGGACGTTAACTTACTTCTCTCGGATGGTATATAACTGACGTGACTTTCTTTGTATGTCCTCTAAGAGTGGCAACAACCTGGAAAAACGCATTGAATGAAGTTTAGTTGACGCTACCCAAATTAACCAGGGCCGGAGTCAGAAAAGTCAGGTAAATCCTTGACTTTCTTTGACCTTTCTCGTGAATTCAAAAGCTCAAGTATGAGACAACAAGTGGCAAGAGAGCACTTCCTTTAATTTGAACTACAAATAAGAGTTATTAAATAACCTAATAAATTTTGCAGTAATATTCCTAAATACAATTTTTATAAGCACCAAGTTTATAAGAACGCTTGGGCTTAGATTTTGCCAAATATTAACAATGCGTTAAGTATGTACCTAGACTAAATTTTCTCATGGATTTTAAGGACAAAATAATGCGAGTCTAGAATTACAAGGTTAACTAAGTAACTTGTCTATTTCTTTAAGTCCTGAAAATATTCATCACCAACTACTATTAATTTAATTATATATATTCTCTATTAAGGTGGTTAAAATAAGCACATTCAGCCTCAACTGAAATTTAGTTGTTATGTTAAGTTCTGAAAATGAGTCAGTAAAGCCCCTGTAAAGGTTTAGACCATCCCTTAACTTTACAGACAAAAAATCTTGGCAAAAACTTAGGATTTTTTATTTCAACCCAAGTCCATGACATTTTACTTGCATTTGGGAAACCTAAATTTTAGAAGGACAAATCACAACAACACAAATCTCAACCATACAAGCTGTGAACAATATGTTTTACCTGTTCATTTTCTTTGTTAAAAACAACAGCAGTCTTGTCCATACCACCTGGAAAAAAAATTTACGTGAACAAGTAACTACAACTACACAAGTTCTCAAATGCTTTCAAATGATAATAAGAAAACATGTGATGTGAAATCATATGAACATTGTACCTGTTATTGCTTTCGAAGTGTCCTGATCCTGTAAGTCCAAAGCCAAGATACCAGGAACACTAGCACTGTGAAGTCCCTATGGGAAGAAAAAAAGTGTATTGTGTGTGAATGCAATATGGGACATATGTGGAAACAAAAAGGTTACAAAACCACATACTGGATGCGTCGCAATCTGTTTAAAGGAACGAAGGTCATCAGCAGGTGTTAAATCTTCTGGGGCCTTCTTTCCTTTCTATAGTAAAAGAAGAGAAATTCTTATCATATATCGCATTTGTAGTAATTTCACAGGTATCAATTATTTGCACCACTAGTTAATTTATAGTAGTTTTAGGCTCATGAAAAAAATCATAGCAATTCACCTGTTGGAAAAATCCATGGGAATTTATTGGCCCATCGCCAGTGACAGATACCTTCTTTAGACAAGCAACAGGTAATTTATGTATTTTGTCCATAATTCACTTTTAAAAATTGAAGGCATATTCTGAAATACATTTACTAAAACTTCAATTTGCCCCCAAATAATACATGTATGTTAAAAAACATTGAAGCGTCAATTATAGCTCAAAAGAGACCTTCTTTAAATAACAAATTAATTAATCCTGTTATGAAATAATTTTTTCAACTTGTATATATACTTTCACAGTCCCCTTATTGCTTCAACATTTCTCCATAGCACTTTTCATAGCACTGCTTTTGTTATTTTCAATTTTTATATTTTAACAATTGATTTGTATTTATAAATTTCAAACACAAAAATTACGATATTTCACACCTTTCCTTAAGAAATAGATTTTGAACAAACCTTTCTTCTCTCGCTGGTGAGTTCTGTAGCTTTGTCTTGTAGCTAAAATAATATCATAATATCATATTTATCAAAATGATCGACGAATTACACAAAAAAAAAATAGATTAGTTGATGTGAGTTGAATTTTCAGTTTGTAACTCCAATAGGATCCTCTTGGAAGAAACAGAGGAACTCCTTTAGATTTGTACACAAATTTGTAGATAGAGAACTGATATTGACATACTTTCTGTAGGACTTCATCAGACATGCCAACTTCAGCTGGTTCCTATAAGAAAACAACAGACAGGAATGACTTAGTCAAATAATGACTACAATAATGTAAGGCGAAAAGTTTTACTTCAACTAGTTGTATCAGAGCGTAAAGTAGAAAGAAAATCATGAATGCAACGTTTAGTTTGGAGGCTTTAAAAAAATAGGTGTACTTTCATAAGTGACCATCTATCCCTAAGCTATTAATACGCATGAAAAAACTTCGGTTCAAGTGACATGCAATTTAAAGAAATATCGCGTCAGCAAATTTTTTGTAAACACGTCGGCAATCGACACACTGGAGTGACTTAGAAATGCTGACTTCATGCAAATTTGCTAATACACCATTTCAGAGTTCCAGTTAAACATTGTTTTATTATACATCTTTTCTTTATTACAACTCTCTTACTGATGCTCTCCCATTTATTAATTAGTTTGAAAAGAATTTTACAACTCCTTAACTTATGATAGGGTGCCATTAACATATTTTTTTCATAAAAGGACAAATATTCATATCGTCTATGTTCTCAATTCACTCTGTTCATTTTAACCCAGAAAATGAGAAAAGAACTTAAAGAGGTGTATTCTAAATTACATCTTTTTGTATAAATTAGGTACACTTTTTGTGCATCCGAACACCTATCTAAATTTTAGAATCCCTGATTTATGCCTTTCACCATTATTTTTAAAATAATCAATAAGAACGAGTGAGTTAGTTTAATAAGTATAATAACAACCATTTTAACAGGCCATAAAAGAATCATGTGTAGGAAACAAAACTCACCACAATGTCTGTGTCATCAATCTAAAAGAAGCAAGAATGACAAAATTATTTCATTTACAGAGATTCTTTTCCAGAATGTTTGCTGGACAACCAGAATTTCCATGGCACTTAATCCTAACGATTACTTTGGCAATAAAATGGCAACTTAAAACCAACCTGTATTTTATAGATTTTACTGACACAATGGGACCTGACTTTCCTGAACTGAGAATGAATCCAGGCTAACTTCAAACTATCAAACGTATAAAGTTTAATCTGAAAGCAAACCACAAGAGAACAAATGTCGTATTTTCTGACCTTAGTTGCACCTGAGGCATGTGATACTTGGCCAGCAGTGACAGAAGCACCAGCTTGTGGCTTCAGTGTTGCAAGAGCTATGATAGAAAGTCAAACAAACGGTAACTTCAATAGAAAATAAACATAACTGTTTATTGTGCAACATAAAAGGTAAACATATTAAGATGGAAACCTTCTCTTGCAGCTGTAGCTTCCTTAGTCAATCGAGCAATGACACGGCAAGCAGCATCATGTTGGTACAACGCATGTGAAAGTTCTTAAAAATTAAAAAAAATAGAAATTCAATTCAATCACAACACAAGGCTCATGAAATATATCTAATAACGAAAGCACATGTAATAAGCGCAAAAAAGTAAACATTTTAATACAGTGGACAATATCGCAAAACAGTGGTTTTGAGATATTGTTATTGCTTAAAATAAATATTTTATCCCTGGTGGTGACCGTGACCATAAAGATTTTAAAATGGCTAGTCAATTCAATTTTTCAGTGGTACAAAGAATCCAAATTATCACGGAAAAGGTGGGATTTTAACACAACGTGAATGTATAGTATAAGTGAAAGTCTTAAACTTTGTAACTATACTTATTGGACAAATGTATTGAACATATATGAAATTCCACAGGAAAACGCATGCACATATTTTGTTGATACAATATTAAAAATTTGCATCTGCGACTTTAAAAGGTGTAAAATATGTAGTTACAAGGGTTAATTTTCTGTGATTTAAGTTATAGTGTCCAAAACTATTATTTCCTTTTTTCTAGTAAATTTGAGACGTAATGTTTGATGAAAATGGAATAGCTTTTAAAGTTTATTTCGTAATAATGGAATCTGTAATAATAAAGTAACATTTCTTTATAAAAAACATTTCCTCAAAATAAATAAAAAATACTTATTTTAACCACTAAAGTGTAAAAAAGGCATATATTAATTAAATAAAAATTGGTCTCAGAGTTTTTGGTGGTTATACACTTTATGCTTTGCCATATAGCTATGCTCTTGATAAACAATTTTTTTTGTGGTTCGGTAAATTTCGGGAGCATCTTTTCACTTGTGAAAGGTACGATTAGTTAACGGTCAATTCAACCGTTCATTTTCCAATCATGATGGTAAAATGTCTAAATTCAGCAGTCAGTGACCATTGACCGGCCGTGTTTTAAGTGCTGTATTGTTATGAAGTGAAAAACAGGTGGGTAGTAAATGTGAGTTCAACAATATACAGTCAGACTTACGTTGTAGGTAAACTTTTGTATTTTCGTGAATACTTTTGCAAAAGTGTAAAATTGTGGGTTACAACGGCATGTGGGTTTTTACATTTTTAGTATCTCAAATGCTATTATTTTCACAAAAATAATTTTGTGAAAGTGTCTTTTCTTCAAATTAATTAGAAAGAACTATAGCTTAATAAAAGTAAACCTTGTCTAGCAGCTTGAAGTTGTTGTCGTAATGTAAAACTGTGGAGCATAACAGCATCCTAAAATTTTAGAAGAAGTAAACTAACATATCAAAGTAAACAAGAAAACCGTCCGGTTTGATCACACATTCGTATTGTACACATACTTTATACATAAATTTTGTATTGATTATGTTTATATATATCTATGGCAACGTTCTTGTTTATATAGACCTGTTGTATAATTTTTATTTTACTTGAAAATGGGTGTATGACACCCGAAACGTCGTAAAATGTTGTTTTAATTTGTACACATACACATGGATGTCCAAGTTTTAACATAAAATATTGTCAATCGAATTTCTAATGTCTCATGTAAAAACAACAAGAACTGAAGCGGTTTGAACACTCACGCAACACTATGATGATAAATAATTAAAATGTATTTATTAAAATATAAAATATACAATGATAAAATTTGGTATAAAATATTAAAGCACAAACTTAGAGAAAGGAATGATGATAAATTGAATCATGTTAAAAGTTGTGACTATTTTTCGATAACTGGAGATATGGCTGGAGGGTACACAACTCGAGTCAATTTCAAGACAATGAACACCCTCATTTGATGCGAGATTTCTCGAAATTCGAATAGAATATATCTCTACTGGTTTCATTATTTTGGGTATACTATATAAAGCTACACGATAATAAGAAAAGAACAAAAAAACGCTGCTATACGCAAAAAAACAATACATAAACAAAACTTTTGGTCAATATAGCGCGCTATTTGTGGTGTCTTTGTATTTGATACTATTCGCGCCCCTTTAAACTTTTCGTTACCACCATGACATAACGCAGCCCATTCTAAATCACACATTACTACGAATGTGTGAAACAAACATATCAAAAAGAACAAAGTGAGATTTGACCAGATAATTTGTAAAGTGTGAAATTACTAGAATACTTACCCATTCATCTTGAAGAGCTTTTAATATGGCAGGAATACTTGTAGCTGATGGAGGACGAGGTTTTGTCAAAGGAGTGGCTGGAAATTAGAAGTAGTTTAGTCATAAATGAATCAATAATTGCCAATGGTGCATTAAATGCTTTTATAATGTAGAGACAAAGTGAGAAAATGTTAACTTGCAATTGAAATTAGTTTTAAAAATATACAAATATCATTTTATACAAAATTATCGAAACAAACTAATACTTTTGTAATGAACCTTTAAATCTTTTCAAAATTTAACATATTTAACAATGAAACATATATATATATATATACAAATGTTTACTAAAATAGTTAATATCAGTTAATATTCAGTAGAAAGTTGTGTTGTTCAAAAGCAGGGGCATTTCCTGTCTGTGGGTGGATAAAAAATGTTTGCACCTGAGAGATCTCAATAATTTTTTATGGTCACGTTTCGCACTTGTGAGAAGAAACATAGTGAGATAGGTTCCTGGCTACATAATAGCACACAAAAAAACTAAAAACACTAACTTTTCAATTCTATGAGCTCGGATTCAGATAAACTATCACCAGTTATGGGGTCTGTTCCATTTTCTGAGATAAACTTCTCAATGAGACGCTTTTCAAATATATGTTTCGAGACTGGTGAAATAACAGGATGTTCAGGAACTTCACCACTAACTAAAAAAAGATATTTAAAAATAATCAATAAACAATTAGCCAACAAAGTATACAAACCTTAGCTCTTAATCTTTAGCAAACAGAGTAACTCCCACGTTCTGTTATCAATATTTAGTCCTTTTTAAATCAAAGCATAAAAAATTACTTCATTTTCAGTTGAACATTCTTTCGGCTATTGGATTCAAGGAAATTAAGACTTAGAGAGTCCCTAGTTCAGATGCTTGGTCCTTGTGTTCGGGGTTCACAAGTTTAAACATCCCCCACTTGCCTTCATCATCGAATAATTGTGAATATCGTGCACTCGAGCAAATTAACTAGGCTTTGTGATCTTGTATGATCATTAACTGACACATATTGTAATTCATCGCATAATCATTAACAGCCCTGTGAATTCACGTCGGCATTCGGTATTGAAGTGCCCGTAATTAGGTTTTGCCGACCTCATTTTCATTAAAGGTGTGCAAAATTCTGCTGGCCTTCAGTTCCTGACTGTCTGCAATTTTGTGTGGACTTTTAGAACTTTGGATTCACAGGGCTGCATTAATTTCAGAAATGACAAGCCTGTGCTTATAAAATATGTATTATATGCTTTTCAAAAATAGATCCTTCTTTATATTTTAAGTTAGTTTAAACAAAAACAATGAGAAGAGGATTTAATGATACACTCTGTTCCGCAATAATAATCTTTTTACTGAAACAAAATAAGCAGTCTTCACATTTGAGGGTGGGCAAATGCACAGGAAGCCCTGACACACGCCTGAAACATACTCCCTTTTTCCACAGTATTTTGATAAAATAATGACCAATTGTAACCCCACTTCTGTCACACATGCTTTATGGGCATGAGCTCTGCATAAAAACATCTCTAAGGTTAAATAAAAATGAATAATAATAATTTCCTGCATGGTAATCCTGAGATGCGGACAACAGTCGCAGACAACGAATTCCTTTAGCTTAATTAAGGTTTCTACTGAGCAGTGTATACTGTGAAAAGTCTGGAATTAACCCTAGCACATACTGTGCCTTTAAAATTGTATTTTTAAATTTTAAATTGAAAATGGGCATTTTCAGAACAACATTTGATTTTTACTTGAAAATGCCAAGCTTGTCAGAAAACGGCTGCACTTTTTACAACAACATATGCAGCTTATCAACACGCATCTAGCACACAGCTTTCAATTAGGGTTGATAGACCCTGGATGCTACAGAACCCAGGTATTCTGGTAGGTTCTGGGGACTACATGTTAATTTCGATTTTACCCTGACAGATTTTACACCTTGCTTAGAGTAGAATTCTCCCTCCAAAATGTACAAATTAAGATCTATCAGCAAGGTAAGATTAGAACCAATTATATGTAACACCCTTAATACCTTATTAGTTTCAATTTGTGTAGTAGTACAGCCCTCGAAATTAGCGTTGGCAATTGCCGGCGCGGTTTCATTTCGCGACAGCAAAAAACTGCCGAGGCTGTTCAGATCCACTTGCTTAATGCGTCGTCCGACTTTCTGACTAAACAGCCTTCTAATGTTAAATAAATTGTCTATTGTTAATTAGTTTTTTAGGTTGATGCTCGCAACTTTAAAGCACTACAGACATTGTGAACGTTAAAAACAATCGATTTAATATGGTGGCCGAAATCGTCAAAGAAAATTTTTATTTTGTTCTGTTTATTTTTAGATATCGTTAAAAGTTTCTTTTCCTAACAATTGCCAACGCTTCACTCTCTCGCGTTGGCAAATTATTGCCGAGTGATTGCCGCTGCAAATGACTATGTCGTCGGCAATAAATTGGGTTTTGGGGCTAATTTCGGCTGTAGTTTATAATGACTTATAGTTATCAGTATTGCTAAACAAACTAAAACATTGCTCATTTTTTTATCTTTTCATTTTATATATTTGACTATTTAGTATGAATCTCACACTCCTACAATATTTAGAGTGGAAGAAATGTGTTTTCATAAAACTGAAAAGTTACCAATTTCTCTGACTAGCTAGCTTCAACAAATTTATGGTCTAATTAATATGATCTAATTAATTTTCCCCTGGTCAGGTTAAATCTTTATGGTTTAAAATCTATTCCTTTTACTCTGTAAAAGACTGGAATGTTTTGTAACTAATTTTTCCCTTTAAACTCTTTGACCCACAGTGGTACAATTTCGCCAGCATAAGTACAATTTCGCCAGCTAGGTTTTTAACCGTAAAAAAGAAACAAGATATTGTGGGTAATCAATGCAACTTAGCTTAATACTATTTTCAAACTCCCTTGTGACTTGTATAGGTAAAAAATGGGTTTACAAAGTAAATCTCTTTGGATCTATTAAAATGAAGTCTGGCGAGAATATATCACCATCACAAGGAAAAAAGATTGGCGAATCATAAGTTGATCATCTAAGTCTTGTATTTTATTAAAGATGAATCCATAAAAGAGGCATACATCAATGAAAGTTAGTTTGAACGCCTCACGGTGGCGTGAACAGAATTTATTTCTTCATGGCCAAATTGCACCCACGGTGCCTCTCTGTACGCTACATGTCTTGTGATTTCCTTGTTTTTGCCTCTTTAGTTTATACTTTAAATCTTTATTTTTCAGGGTCGTTGACATGCTTGCTTAAGCTTGATACTTGGTGTCGATCTCCTGTCACTAGTAAGTGCTTACTTATAAAAAATTTATAACAGTGTAATTTTTACTACATTACAAATAAATTTACTTGGCTACTTACTTACTTACTTACTTAGTACTTACTTTTGTTTTAGTGCCGGAAATATACCTTTCCACATCTTCACTTAATAGGGAAAAAGTCATAAAATTTCTAGCTTATACCACATCTAGAACAATTTATTGAGAAAAAAAATGATGGAGGGGTGGTAAAGCTAAAATTACCAGTGTTCAGAATTATGAAAAAAACACTTTCTCTATGGTAATTGAACGTTCTTTAAGACCTTTACGAGAGGCGTTAGATCCTGCTGTAAAACAAACTGGAAACAAATAAAAAATACTGCCATCAAAGAAACTATAAAAAAGCACAGAAGTAAACTCACTTGAACAGACAAGCGCCATTTTTCTTTTTTCACATGTATTGAATACGGCGTGGCTAAAGAACCGGTACCGGCTCTTTAACTATAGAACCGGTACCGGCTCTTTAACTAAAGAACCGGTAAATTTTTAGCCGGCTCTTTAACTAAAGAACCGGTTAATTTTTTTAGGTCACGTGATTCATCTGGATCACCATGCTATACGGCGTGCATTCCCTATGCGCGCTCTTTCCAAAATGGCTCTCATTGCGGAAGGTCAGTTCTGCTCTTCGTTCGAAGAACTACAACAAAAAATTAGCTTGTATAAGCAGATAAATTTTACTGAATTGTGGATAAGGGATTGTAGAACCATAAAAGCAGCACAGGGAAGGTTTAAAAAAGAATTAAATCCTGATTTGAAATATTACGAGTATGGATGTGTTTACGGAGGAGGAAGGTCGTTCAATTCTCGTGGGTCAGGATTGCAAACGTCATCGTGAGTAATTTTTTATTTATGCTTATCCTAAATTGTCAGCTCTTTTATTTTGTAATGTTTTCCATAGAACTATGCAACAAGGATGTCCCTTTACCATAGCTGTAAGAGTGTCTAAGGATGGAAAACACTTACAAGTAAATTCATTTATAGAGGATCACAACCATCCTGTCAGTGAGGTAAATATGCCTTATTCAATGCACATCTACCTATTCAAATTGTTAAATTTTTCTTGGTTAACCTTTGCCTTTAACAATTATGTCCATCTGCAGTAAAAGGTCTTTTGTATAATTTCCTCAAGTTTAAATAAAAAGAACAAGAGGCATATTTCCCTGTTTTTAGTCAGTCTGGTAGTGAGCTAAGAGGGTTTCTTTCGTACTCATGCTCCCATTACATAACGTTGGATGTTTTAGGTGGGGTTTATGACCATGACAAATAACGCACCACAGAATTTAATAATTAGGGCTGTTACGCCAAATGTTTTTGAATAAGTTTTTACAGTAATGCAATTCTCACAGTTCGTTAGGAATTGTGTGAAACTCCTGTGGTCTAAAGGTAAGATTCTTGTGGAGAATTTCATAAGAGATCCAGGTTCAAATCCTGGCAGGAGTTAATAGGGCCAAAGTAATGCCTCTCTTTGGTCATGCTACTTTGTTTTTTGCAGATACAGTGTGCAAAAGCAGTATTTGGAAATATGGCATGACAAGTGAATAAATAAATCTATATTTAAGTTTTTATAATTCTAATTTTAGAATGTTCTCTTCCCATTGCATTTTTTGATCAAATATTACTCCAATATCCACTTTTATTTCATAAAGTTACTGATTACTTGTCTTCTTTAAAGAAACTTTTAACCAGCACTCAAAGTATCTCTGAAAAAACCCGGTGCTTTAAGTCTATTGAATCACACGAAAAAACCCGGCACTCTAAGTATTTCTGAAAAAAAACGGTGCTTTAAGTCTAATGAGTCTCACGAAAAAAACCGACACTCTAAGTCCACTGTCTCTACGAAAAAACCCGGTTCTCTAATATTTCTACAAAAAAACTGGCACTCTAAGGTAACCTTGTCTCCTACAAAAAAACCGGCACTCTAAGTCTAATGAGTATCTTACAATAAACCGGCACTCTAACTTTTACGAAAAAAACCGGTTCTCTAAGTATCACTGCAAAAAAACCGGCACTCTATAACCTTTACGAAAAAAACCGGTTCTCTAAGTATCACTGCAAAAAGACCGGCACTCTAACTTTTACGAAAAAAACCGGCTCTCTAAGTATCACTGTAAAAAAACCGGCACTCTAACTCTACTGTCTTACGAAAAAACCCGGCACTTTAAGTATCACTGCAAAAAAACCGGCACTCTAAGTCTACTGTCTTTTACGAAAAAAACCGGCACTTTAAGTATCACTGCAAAAAAACCGGTACTCTAAGTCTACTGTCTTTTACGAAAAAAACCGGCACTTTAAGTATCACTGTACAAAAACCGGCACTCTAAGTCTACTGTCTTTTACGAAAAAACCCGGCACTTTAAGCTTCAGAACGCTTTCAGCTTAAAGCACCGGTAGCTCTTATACGCCATTCACGTTGATTATTTAGCAAAAAAACTGCATTGTTGGGATCCAGAAGGTGTAATACTTCATTCAGTTAACAAATATCATGTCAATTTCTTAAATATCGTTGCGCACATGCCATTTTTAAATTTACCGGTTCTTTAAGCGATTTTGAGCTTAAAGAACCGGTACCGGTGCACTAGCCACGTTCTATTGAATATCTCGATAACTAATGCATGCGCTATATAAATGTCAGGAAAACTTCATTGAATATTCGAGACGGCTAATTTTGCGTCAAACGGCCGATCGTGGAAAACAGATTTTTCGGTGCTGCAAAGTTTCCTGGACACGAAATTCTTCAATTTGTGCTAAATAATATTTTAAAATTTGTATTAAACAAACATAGTTAACATAATATTCTTGATAGAGCTTGCATAATTCTTGAAAAACAAGCCAGGCAAGTGCAAGTTTATCACCCGCGAAATTTAAATTCCGTAAAGGAATACGTCAATCATTACAAGTCGCGCATGCGCAAATTTCCCTGGTATGTTTCCCGCCAGATCTTCAAAACAACAAACATGGAAGGATCGTAATTGTGTTAATTATTTTTTGGTAAATCATGATCATAGACAACTTAAAAGACGAATTTTATGAAACTATAAGCTGTGAGGTAAATGTTTGCCATAATGTTCAATGTTTTATTCGTAACGAGCTGTCTAGAGAATTGTGTCCCTGTGTCCAAACGTCCAATTGCAAACCCACCACGGGTAAAAACAAGGAAGTTATTATGTAGCAATGTGTCACTTTGCAAATAAAGTTTTGGCTTGTGTGGCACATCAGTTGGTTAGGGAAAACAAGACTAAGATAGTCCATAGAAATGAACAAAATCATTTAAAAAATGGAATTACTTGCTTAAAATTGATAAAATCTTTTGGGACGTTTGTGCTTTCAAAATGTCTTTAAGAACAAGAGTCTCAAATTTTGCTGTGTAAGCTGTGTATTAATACTGATGAAATGCTAATAAAAATAATTCCAACTGAGGTTAAAAATGTGTTTTAACCTGAATTAATTTGTCTTTTGTCTTCTTGCAAAATTAGGAATACACTTCACAGTTTAAGTTGTTCGCTCATTTTTTGTATTAAAAAAAGAAGTAAACAGAGTGAATTTAATAAGGCTTCGACCATGGGTATTATTAATATTTCTCATTATGTAAAGAAATAAATAGTCTTTCTCAGTATGAAATTTTGGTATGTTTTGGTCGAACCCGTGGATAAATCCACTGAAACTGATCAGTTTAAATTAAATAAAAAAGATTTAATGCGCCACGCTGGCTCATGTCTTTGTAGTTCTGAATACTGAAAATGTGACGTTGATATATAATAATTTAAGTATTTCTGAAAACTTTTAAACTTTTTGACTTATTTATATATTTTGGTCAACACATAATTTCACATGTATATATATAAGCATTTTTATGCAATTATATATTATGGACTGAAGATTAAAGTTTTACTAACACTTTCATTAAGTGTTACGACATGTCAGAAGCAAATGTTGTTGTTTACTAGTAGGTTAAAAACTTGTCTTGAATCATGTTCCAGCAATGAAAGTATTAAAAATATATTGCTTAATTCAGAAAGCAAGTGAGTAAAATTAGAGCATAAGATCCAAATTCTTTTTAATTGAACACTATTTCAACAATCGAAGACTAAGAAGTGAGTGTTGCTAGTTCAGACGCTCAGTTCTAGTGTTTTGCATTCACAAGTTTAAACTTCTCTCCAGCTTGAAAAAATAGCAAAAGCAAAGTGTGCATACTTTCTGTTTATTTGTCTGTTTTAAAAGAATAATCGCTACACGATCTCAAACTGGAGTGATGGAATGAATCACTTTACATTCTGAAATGGAATGCTTTTGTGTATTTATTATATAATTAATGTAAAGTTAACATGGTGGTTTGCAACACATCATTCAGTAAGAGACAGAGTAGGCTGATAACATATGAGTCAGGTGGTTGTAAGACACAGATAGATTACTTCCTGGTTAGAAAGTCAGACAAGAAAGTGGTGAAGGACGTGAAAGTTATATCGGGGGAAGAGTGTGTTTCCCAGCATAGGTTGCTGGTTTGTGATATTATCTTGAAGAGTGTTAAAGAAGCCAAGGGAAAGTACAGGCCCCGTCGAAAAGTCTGGAAGCTGAAGGAAGAGATTGTAGCAAGACAATTTAGTGCAAAAGTTCAGCAGTTAGCCCACAATGGTCAATGTGATAGTGACAATGTTGAAAGTACTTGGACTACTTTGAAGAATTGTCTTCTAGAAGCTTCTGATGATACCTGTGGGTGGACGAAAGGACCAGCTAGACATAGACAGACCTGGTGGTGGAATAATGAGGTTGACCAGTGTATAAAGGAAAAGAGGAAACTTTGGAAAGAGTGGAAGTCGGGTGGTAGTAAAAATATTTACTTAGAAGCTAAGCGCAGTGTATAAGGCAAAATCAGAAGCAGAGAGAAACAGATTTGCAGATGTGTTAAGAAGGGAAGAGCAGCGCAATGAGGTATTCAAGATAGCAAAGCAAATGAAGAAGACTAATCAAGATGTTGTAGGTGAGAAGTGTATACGTAATGATGAAGGTGTTTTGGCTAGCACAGAGGAGGAGAAAAGGGTAGCTTGGAAGAATTATTATCAGAGGTTGCTTAACACTGAGTTTGATTGGGATGAGGATAATTTGTCTGATGATGATGTTGTAGAAGGGCCAGCTATGCAGATCAAGACAGAATGGGTAGTGGAGGCTATTAGGAAATTGAAGATTGGCAAGGCTGCAGGAGTATCAGGTATTGTTGCAGAGATGGTAAAAGCATCTGGATATATTGGAGTTGAGCTTATTACAAGTCTTGCTAACCAGATTATAAAGGATGGTGTTATTCCGAGTGAGTGGCAGTCGAGTGTAATAGTGAATTGTTTCAAGGGCAAGGGTGATGCATTAGAAAGGGGTAACTATAGAGGTTTGAAGTTGGTTGATCAAGTAATGAAAGTTATTGAAAGAGTGATTGATAAGTTACTTAGAGAAAGGATTGATATAGATAAGATGCAATTTGGTTTTGTTCCAGGGCGTGGCACTACAGATGCAATATTTTTACTCAGACAGCTTCAGGAAAAGTATTTAGGAAAGAGAAAGAATCTCTATTTTGCTTTTGTAGATTTAGAGAAAGCTTTTGATAGAGTGCCACGTAAAGTTATTTGGTGGGCTATGAGAAAATTAGGTGTGGATGAGTGGCTAGTTACGATGGTACAGTCTATGTACAGCAATGCTAGAAGTCGTGTCAGGATTAACGATTCACTTAGTGATGAATTTAGTGTAAATGTTGGTGTACATCAGGGTTCTGTACTTAGTCCTTTGTTGTTTGTTCTAGTCTTAGAAGCGCTGTTGATGGAGTTCAGAACAGGTTGTCCATGGGAGTTATTGTATGCAGATGATGTGGTTCTCATAGCAGAGTCGATGGAAGAATTAGTTGAAAAGTTTGAGAAGTGGAAGAAAGGACTAGAAGAGAAAGGGCTAAGGGTGAACACAGCAAAGTCTAAAGTCATGATTAGTAGCATTGCAGCCAAGTGTGACCTTGTAGTTGGAAAGTGGCCTTGTGGAGTTTGCAGGAAAGGGGTTGGTAGTAACTCAATTTTTTGTCAGACTTGCAAGCATTGGGTACATAAGAAGTGCAGTAGTATTGGTGGAAGGTTAAGAGCTGACATTCAGTTTGTATGCAAGCGTTGCAAAGGTGAGATTATAGAGAATGAAGTATTTCCAGCTTTAATGATGTACAACAGTGGCTCGTTAGAGATAGTTGAGAACTTCTGTTACTTAGGTGATATGTTGGGCAGTGAAGGGGGTGTTGGAAGAAGTGTTACTTGCAGGATAGGTTCTGCTTGGAAAAAGTTCAGAGAGTTACTGCCTTTGTTGACTAGCAGAGTCTTGTCAATTGAGGTAAAAGGTAGGTTGTATGAGGCCTGTGTAAGAAGTGTTATGTTGTACGGTAGTGAGACATGGGCAGTGAAGCAGGAAGATCTTGACCGTTTAGAAAGGAATGATATGAGAATGGTTAGGTGGATGTGTAACGCCAGTCTGAGAGACAGAAAGAGTACAGATGAGCTAAGAAGCAGGCTAAGTCTCCGTAGAATTAAAGATGTTATCCAGATAAGAAGATTGAATTGGCTGGGGCACTTGGAAAGAATGGAGGAGGATAATTGGGTAAGAAAGTGTAGAGACTTGATAGTTCCTGGGGCAAAGCCCAGAGGCAGACCGAGAAAGACTTGGCAGGAGGTTATAAGGACAGACTTGATACAGAGGAAGTTGAGTTTAGATCTAACACAGTCTAGATCAGATTGGAAGAGGGTCATTAATATACCCCGTCCAACCCATGCTAGCATGGAAAACGGACGTTAAGCCGAGAATGATGATGATAACATTGGTTTGTGAATTACTTGGAAAATTATATTTTTGAGTAAATTCCTTGTTTTAGCATAAAACAAAATTAACTTTTGTCAAAAGAAAATTTGTGATAGTGTCAGGTTGACAAATTTAGCATATAAAAGTATTGTTGGCATTAAAGTCAACAAAACTGGAAACAGCTTATCCTCACACTCAATTTTCACTAAAAAAAGGTGGGAAGGCCATTGTTGCTGCTGATTTTAATCTGTTTGTGCATCCTGAGTGTTAAACTTTGATCAGTTTGGTTTGTTTTAGCGAAAGTTAAACTACAGTATTACAACTCGAAACACATGTAACAAAGGACTGATAGCCTTGTGCTAGAGCGTTCGCTTCCAGTGCGGGAGGTCTTGGGTTCAAACCCTGGCCGAGTCATGCCAGAGACTATAAAAGTGTGAATCTATCCTTTCTGCTTAGCGTTCAACATGAGAATAGGATTGATATCTTAGGCGGTTGTCTAGTTGAGCGATTGCTGTGCTCGCATGACTTTCGTAGCTCAAATGGGAGCTTTAAATGCGCTAGGACCCCCTTTGCAGGACCCTCGTTGATAGCAGTACCAATAGGAACTGAAGAGGCTATCCTAGGTTAATAATTTCAATAATAATAATAATAAGGAAATATTGAATAATTGATGACTATTGTTTTTTTTATAGAGGATCCTTGTTCTTGTGGCACTGGATGTTGATGCGCTATGTGCTTGCAAGATTGTTAAGGTAACTAAGATTAGTTTTCTTATAATAATATTCCCTATTTTATTTTGCATTCTTCCTGTTTTTCTGTTTTTTATTATTCTCATCTATTGTCCGGTTATACATTTTTGTTTTAGTTACTTTTTAAGCAGGACAACATTCAATACACAATCATTCCTGTATCAGGTGTTTCTGATTTAAAATCGTCTTATGACGAACATCGAGAGCAAGTAAGTTATTTAAGGGTTTACTTCATAAATACAATTCCTCAGGCCAAATTTTATAGAGAAATGCTCATTCTGGTTCATTAAAGGTTTCTGGAGTCTTTTTAGATTATGAAAGTCATAATGCAATGTAAAAAACCTAAACTTGTATACATTGTCTTGAAATGTTTCATTTATAGATCAAACATTTTTTGTTGTTAAATTGTGGTGGAAATATTGATCTTGATATTCTTGAACCCGATGATGACACTACATTTTATATTGTTGATAGGTTTGTTAAATGCTACTTTTTCTGTTGATATTAAGAGGTGGCACAAAACATCAGTAAAGCAAAAGTTTTTTTTATTTTACCTAACTTCTTCATGTTTTTAAAAAATAATTATTTGAGGAAACAAATTTTTTTAAATTTGTAAGATCATAATAACAGTAGAGAAAAAACTTTTATTTTGTAAATACATGCCTATTCTGATGTCAGTGTTTGTGACGCAATGATCTGTACTTTTTTCTTTTGGCTTTTAGTCACAGGCCATTGGATTTGAATAATGTTTTTAAAGAACAAGTGAAGATATTAATAAAAGAAGGAGACAGTAGCATTGATGAAATTCCTGAACCAGAAAAAGTTATTGAATATGTAAGGATATATTTCTAACTAGATAGGTAATATAAAAAAATTCTCTCTTTAAAAGCACCAACATTTTCTCTATCTTTTACGTCAATTTTGTTGATGTTATAGTGGTAGATGTGTTGAAACGTTCTATGCTTTATAAACGCTTTATTTTGTTTTAAAAAATTTCCAGTGAACTTTATACAAGGCTAATAATTTTACCTACAAAGATGTGATGATAATATATGTATACAACTAGACATGTTTTTCAATTTAACAATCAAATGTTGATGTATTTTTAAGGAAGGGGATGATGAAGAGGAGGATGAAGATAATGAAGACTCAGATGATCCTGACCAACCATCATCGAAACGGCAAAGAACAGGAGAAGATGTAAGCTTGTTGAGATGATAGTTTGATAATCTTACATTTAATTTTCTGTTATGGTCATGACAACTATTAATTTACTTATTTATATAACCGAATTTAAAAATTTATATATAGAAAGAAAAAATGCATGTTTTAAGCTTTAGGTTTCAAAGTTCTCATCTTTTATTGTTTACTATATTCATATTATCCACTTTTGTTCTAAATTTTAGTGCATTTGCCATACAAATTTTCAATACTGTTTTTTCTTCTAAAAGATGACCACAAGCAGTACAGCCCTTTTTGGCAACGCACACATAGAAGGCAAACAGCACAGTCACTAGGGTTTTTAATGAGCATTTAACTAAAATGAAAAAAAATGCTCACATACGTTTCACATTTAAACAAAGCACCATTAATGTTTGTTGTAACATACTGTCAGTATGTTTAGAATAAGTGTGTGTAATTTATAAAGTTTTTGTAAAGTTTTTCTCTTCCCCTCCTGCAGTGTTTAACTGACATTAAATTTCATCATTTTTAAGTAACATAATTTTAGTTATCATATTTGGAGAAGAAAGTCAAAAAGAAAAAATGGGCTGCAGAACGGTATGTTTCTTTTCCTTCTTGTTTGTGGCAGTATAAAAAATAAGAAATGAAACAAATGCAAAAAATGTTGCGATCAGTATTTAAACTTATTTGCAAGATTCAAGCCTGATGTTTGTTTTTTTAATCCACAGGGATCGAATACTGGATGAATATTATGAATGTTCCTATTATGGAAACAGTGTAAGTATAGCGTACTTCACAATGGTTTGTGCATTCTGTTTTCTTAAACATTTTTTGGTTCTAATTTTTGCTCTGCTAATCATATGCTTTAATTATTCCTTTTTTTACTTTTTTTCAGCTAAAACTGACAAATGTTTTTAGTACTTTGCAATGTTTTGCAATAATCTTATTACATCATAGCGGCCAACATTTACATTAATGTGAACTTAACATTTTATTTAGTTATTTTTTAGTTAATTATAATTGCTGATCTGTATTAGGCATTTTCTTGTGAGAATCGACTTAATGGAAACATTTTTAGAATGGTTCTATTGCTATCTTTTTTTCTGTGTATAGGTTGCAACAGTGTTGTATGATCTTGCGTGGAAATTAACAAAGGATAGTAATGACCTGCTATGGTATTCTTTTTGTCTTTACGCAATTATCAACAACAATTTGTATATCACTGTGGTTGATTAAGGTGTCAAAATGTTATTTCTTGCTCTGTTCCCCCCTTAATGTTTAGGTTTAAATAAAAATTAGAAAATTAGAAAAAATACTGCATGTGTCCATAGTTTGGTTGGTTTTTCCTCAAAAAATTATTTTTTAATCTACAAAAGTAATTTAGAATTGCTGGGCCTTGAAGACGTTAAAATCAGATTGACCCTGAAAATCCATTTCCTAAAAATATAATACTTACCCAATCTTCTATCTAGTTATGTTAATTATCTTGCAGTAGTCCATTGTATTTTTTTAAATACTTTACTTCAGTAATTTTCAATGTTCAGAAATGCTGTTCTTGGGTATTTTTACATTCACTTTAATAGGGCGTACATATTTTCTTTTTTGTCTATGACCTTAACAGCCTTGAAATATGGCAAAAATTATTGCAAAAACCTTGAAAAAACAAGCAAGAAAAATATGGAAAAAAAGAAAACATTAAAAAGTATTGAAAAGATATTCAGCAGACACCCAGTAATTCCTTATGCTTAGCAATAAAAACAATCGCTGTTTATGGTGCCCTTTTACTTCTTACGTTCTTATTTAGCTAAATTCAATTAAATATTTCCCCCATAAAATTTAGGTTTTATTTTGCATTGATATTTCTCAATTTCTTGTTTCCTATTTTTTTATTCATTAGGATTAAGTACAAAAACAAAACTGCTGTTGGTAGCAAGTTTAACAATGGTTTGCTGAGTAGTCTGAGTAATATTCTTGCTTACTGCAGGAGTGGTTACTTAGCATACTTAGTGCCTAAAATGTTGTTTTAAAAATCAAGACCATAACGCTTCGGTAACCTGTTAATATATTTGAATGTTTTACAATTTTTTCGAAATATCTGCTTCCTCTGATTTAAATTTTCTCTTTATATCATTAACTTTTGTTATCCTTAATCCTCGTTCTAAGTAGGATCTAAACCGTTCTAAGTAGGATCTAAACATCTTATTGTTTTGCACTTGAATTTGCAAATTAATATGTATTTAAATCAAATAAAAATCTTTCACATAGTTTCAGTATAAAAGAAACTAAAAACGGACCAATAAATAATTATTTTTTTTGTTAGAAGAACCTGTTCAGAAAATGTGCAATTTGATAAATTGCAAAAACAAAAACAATAATATATATTGACAAAGTTACTAACTTAGAATATAGCCCAGAATATATTATTCTGTAAAAAAATATTTCTATTGATCGCTATTTTGGATTTTTGAATACTCATTTATATGGAAAATTGTATTTTCTGTTATACAACATAAAAAACAACTAAACCAGTCCACTCCTGTAAATAGTCAAGTGTAGTGATTTGCCAATATGTGATTTGATGAGTTCTGTCGTTTTACAATTGTGTGAGAGTAA
Source organism: Hydractinia echinata (assembly GCA_030067915.1). Classification (NCBI taxonomy): domain Eukaryota; kingdom Metazoa; phylum Cnidaria; class Hydrozoa; order Anthoathecata; family Hydractiniidae; genus Hydractinia; species Hydractinia echinata. Next base: position 1,311,944 of record JASGCC010000080.1, read on the forward strand.
GTAAATCCTCTTTAATTGCCACATTTATGATATTTTTGCTTTTTGGCTTAATAAATCAATTTTCCAGAAAAATCGTTTTGATAATCCCAAAAAATATTTAAATGCCCTTCCCATCACTTCTGTTTGAATTTTCAAGTGATAATGAATAAACTTGCAAGTATATATGCAAGATCATAAGCACTATCTCATAGTACATTAAAGAGCACACTCGCACTGATATGTGTCCATTGAAAAAGCATGAACTTAGTAATTATATGTACAATTTATTGTTTATTTTAAAACAATGGGACTGTTAGTTAATAACACTATAAAACTGAGCTATAAAACACACAATTTTGGTTCCACTTCAAGTCTAAAATCAAATTTCGTTACAAAAGGCTTTCAATCATTGACAACACTTCACAAGGAAAGTCACAACATTGCAGTTGTGAAAAATCTTATGCAGATTCTTTATTTAACCCTTCTTTTTAGTAGAAGTTCCGAAAAACCTATTTGCACATAATTTTTTATTAAAAAGGGAAGGAATCTTGGTGCTTTAAGCATTTATATATCGCCTCATTTACCACCAAAAATACTTTTTTTGGTTTTTTCCTCAAAAAATTATTTTTTTAATTATTGGAAATTTAAACACTAAATTTCCCAAGATTTAATACATACCCCCCCCCCCCGAAAACATACTATATTATATGATTTTTTTTGTTTACAATTACAGGCTTTCCATTGTTGGGTTAACAGAACAGTATTTGATGTCAAAGATTGACAGGTTTGTCTGCTTGCTTTATATATATGTCGCTATTTTCAACGTACAACATTCTCTTGCATTTACTGATCTTTGTTTTTAGAGAAAAATATTTTGAGGAATACACAAGTCTGCGTGATCACGTACTTCGACATAATATTACAGATGAGGAACATGCGCAATCAATTGACTGTGTGAAAATATCGTTTGAAAATGAGTATCCTTTTCTACATGTTTTGTCTAAGCACATTCTTAAATCTTGCTTTACATGCTTATTAGTTCTTGTTTCATCTCGTCATATTGACACATTTCATTCTTAACACTTAACAGGCTACGTTTAGATTTGTATCGTCACTGGTCTTTGTTTCAAAGTTTTATGAATTCACAGTACACATCTTGTGGGTATGTATTAAAGTGCTTCAGCTTTTGTGCTGCTGAAAATGTATTTCTCGTGTAGTTCTAGAAGCTTAATTTGTTTCCCTAACCATCCTTTTGTATAAATTTTTCTGTATCTAGTGTTACCTCTGTTTCAAAATCTTATTTTCTGTTAGATTTCGACTATTTACAATGAAAGGAAAGAAACGCTTGCACGAATTGTTTGCTGATATGGGGTGAGTTATAATCAGTTTACTAAATACACATACATACTACCATCATGGACAAAATTAATGAAACATTTTTCAAACCCCGACAAACGGATTAAATAAATGGTCACTACTCTGCTTTCAGCAGGCTGCAAGTCAAGTGCACACATAGGCCACGTAGAGAGCATGTGAAATTCCCTAATAGCATTCTTTAGTGGGCCTCACAAGGAAATAATTCACATCACTGTCTGTGAATGTCCGAAAATGGTTGTGCTGACATTAGCAACAATTAGCATGTTTTAAGAGTATTGATTTAACCAAATACCCTATGATCTGAAGTCCTAAGTTCGCTGTAAACATTGACAAGTTGGGTGACTATAATATGGTAACAACAAACTTGGTCACTTGTTGCGGCTAAATTCGAAATTAGTTATGCTGTTTCATATTTTGTCCATGACAGTGTTAATATTTTAATCTCAGGTTACCTATCAAACAGTGCCAACAGAAATTTTCTTCCATGGATGCAGATTTGCGAGGAAATGTAAAAGAATGGATAGATAGTTTAGCTGAAAAATACGGGTATATATACATTTCTCTCTTTTCTTCTTTTTCATCAATTTTGTGTACAAGGTCATAAAGGCCGAGATACATTTGAAATTTTTATTTCGAAACTGTCTGAAATTTTTATTTCAGAAATATTTCGAAATATTTTGAAACATTTCGAAAGCTTTCGAAAGTATTTCGAATTGCTCTGAAATTAATTTCTAGACATGCTGCAAAACTTTCACAGGTATTTCAGAGCAAGAAAATTCTGCAATTCGATTTGTATAATTTTCTATATTTCGAAATAAGTTCAAAGCTGCCAACAACAGGTGCACATTTTTCTGACGTTTATGAGAAGCTTTTGTGCATTTTTTTTTTGCGTTAAACAGAAGAAAACATAAAAAATGAGTGAATACGAAGCAGATACGATGGAGTTTGATCCTGCTTGATCCTTTTTTTTATCCTTTCGATTCATGTTTAAAATAATGCTGAAAGACTTTATATTAATTTCGAAACAATGGAAAACGTAACATATACAATTTCCATCTTTTTACTTCCATGTTATTTCTTTGTGTTTTTTTTAGACTGGATGATTTGTCATATGGTTCTTTCGTTGCACAGTATGGCTATAGGAGTAAGGTAAGTAGCGATATGCAAGCTGTAAAAGTATCATCTTAAGTGGGATTTCTACAGTCAGAGAAAACTCTATTTTTTATGTTAGTCTTGTTAAATACAAGAAATTCATTGATATTAAGATTTTTCAGATTATCTGCAATCATAATTAAGCGAAAATCATATTCTGAGGAATTAATTAAAATATAAATTCGAAGAAACTGAAATTCAGGGAAAGTTGGAAATTATTTACAGCGTTAGATTTTAGTTGTAACACTTTGTATCTGGTGTTTTCTTTCAGTTATGTGCAGGAGATGTTGTTTTCGCTATCAGTGCTTTACTGGAGTATGCAGTAAGTTGTTCTGTTTATTTATTTATCCTTTCCAACACATTTGTTTTTGTCTTATTTGTTGAGGGAACATGTGTAATTTGATGACGTATAAGGATGTATTGTTGATTTTTCAGAAAGACGGTTCAACATATTCTGATCACTTTCTGGATGCCATGGACGCACTTACCAGGTTTGTATATTGATGTTTCTTTAGAATTGTGCCAACTGTTGTGGTTTATAAATATGACTATTTAAAATATACAAAACTAAATTCTTGAGCATTTTCCTTAATATATTCGGGCTAATTACTAAGTCTATACTAACTGTTCATGAGGGCATTACCTGAGAAAGTTGACCAATGTCAAAAGTATTGCCTGTGCTGGCTAAGCCAGAAAAATTTCTTTCTTTCCCATGGATATTTGGATACTTTATTGCCCATTCATAGAGAAAATGCCACTAAAGTGAATCTCCTGTGTGTTTTTTTTAACTTTTGAACATTTGTTTTTAAACATTCGTTTACGTTTTTCACTAAAAACTATAAGGATTCCATTTCAGTCGCTTTTTCACCACCAAATCTCTATGTTAAAAGCTACCCATTTATCCCGCTGAGACGCCTTCTGCAAAACAGTGCGTTGAACAATGTTGAATAAATCGTCCAATTAAAGATATCACAGCTGAACTTTAGAAAGATTTGATAAGAGATATTAGTTTGCCCTAATACGGTGTTGATTTCAAGCCGTTTCAAGATTTTTTTTCTTTTTAGATCTAATGTTGATAAATTGATAGAAGGGATCGAACTAGGAAAGCAACAGGTAAGTGTTATTATGACTGTTAAATGACTTAAAAAAGCTAAATAAAAACACTAATGGTTGAGTGGTTTGCTGCACATTTTATTAGGACTTTGCATTGCACCATAATCCACAAAGCCGTTTTTAAAATGACGTCTTACAATGTACACAACAGAAAGATTTTTTTTATCGCAGTGCACTAAAAATTTGCAGTCCTAAAACCTTTTCGTTTTAATTCACAAACATTGGAAATCATCATCATCCATTAAATATATTAAATCGTGCATGTATTTTTTAGTTAGGTAGTAAAATGGATACTGATTGTTTATGTTGCCTTGCGGGATACAATGATTTTGAACAAGGGATACAGACCTAACAAATTTATTCCATATTTTTAGAATGGTAATTGTACATCAAAACCTGTCATTATCGACTAAATACATCTTTCAAAGAGGGTGTTATGTCAACTTTTTTGTTTAGATCACCTCAATGGTCAATCAAGTGCGTTCGTTTATTGATTCACATCAAATCGTTTGCGCTGGACCATTTCTGTACGTTCACGTCCAAGATGTAAGTCTTGCGTCTTGTCATTTAGATATTTCAATTGAATAGGGATAAATCTCCTTTAAATTATCTTAAGTGCGCCATAGAACATAAATTTTATCAAAACTTCGGCAATTGGTGTTGTTGCGAAAAGTGGCAAATACTATGAACCCCCTTCAGTTAGGAGAAGCTACAACCCAAGACCTGCTATAGGGAATAATTTATTTTGATACTGAGGAGGGACCTAAATTATTATTTGGCAAAAATACAACCACATAAATACAGAAAGACCAGACATGAGGGATGAGGAGGGACCTGAGCAGTTGCTAGTTGCGTGTGGACCTAAATTTAAACTCTTTTGCATGCTACTTGGCAGCACTCGTTATTCTTAAGTGGAAAACATGAGCTATTTTGTGGATAACTATAACACGACTAACAGAAACATCTGGCAATGTTTTAACCTGCTATTGTTTTCTTCCTGGTGAAGCTCTTTTAGCGACTAAACTGAACATTTTTGATACTTAAAAATCGCCAATGTACAAACATAAAGCTTGGAAATGCTCGAATGTAGCGATAAATTATAAAATTAAGAATGTGCATGCGTAGGTAGCCTATGATGCATAACGTTATGCTCTCTCTCGATTATGAGGGTCTATATACTGAATCTACGTTTTATTTATTAAGGGATCTCCCAATGCACCAATATTTGCCAATCCTATTATCATCACCAGACTTGCGCGCTATTCACTTGAAGCATACAGTATTATGGTGAGTTATGACAGTCAACCTGTTTTATTAAAAGGGATACTTAACTCAAGTTGCTGTGATGTAAACAAAATGACATGTATTTCCTGATAAAAGTCTTTAAAAAACTGAAATAAAAATGACGAATAACCATGCCAATATGGCAGAGAAGTCTTTTTAGGTTAAATATGTATCCGTAATTCTTCATTCGTATGTACAGGCGAAGAACAAAAAAGCAAGAACTCTACCATTTGTGCTAGCTGTTCCCTATAATGCTGAAGAAGGTATAATTATCCTTTTTTTAACCGTTTATATTGTGCTTTTTAACTGTCAAATATCCTGGTGCGTTTTACAGGCCCGTTTGACAGCACTGTGCCATGGCGACTTACGAAATAATTTTTTGTTAACAAATAGTTACCACATGACAAATGTTAAAAGTTTAGCTTTTTTCCCGTATAAACGGTATTTTAGGAGTTATGCTAAATAAGGTAGATTACATGTTTTCTCCGCCAATTCCTCCACCAAGAGAAAAAATGGCGTGCTTTTGATTTGGCGATTGCGGCTGCCTATAATGGCAAGTTTGGTGTGGAATCATTTTGGCAAAAATCGACAAGCTCCCCAATTTTATTTTTGAATTCTGTGCGATAATTGACTGTACAACGCTCAATGCTAAAATGTGTTAAACTCCAATACTAGAATTTCTTTCGAATAAACAACGTAAGACATCAAATTCTATTTTCAATAATCTTAAGGATTATTTATTCTCCTATTTCTCCTTTCGCCTTGACTTTTTTGATTTTTTATAAAAACTTTCCATATAGTATCGACTTCAAAAAATTTCGCGAATAAAGCTCTGAAAATGTTAAAAATCCTAGCTTTTATAACATAGTATCTACGGGCTTACAAAGTCGAACAAGAGTATTCACGAAACAACGGCCAAACAGTACGGCACAGATCTTCTAAAACAAATATTTTAGACAAAAATAAGTTCTTCTGGAAAAACTTATAACTAACTTAATTTTTATTTTCGACTAATCACGTTATTCATACAAAAACTAACTATATAATCACAACAAATGTCACTTTTATACCGTGCAAGTATTTTCTTCTTCTAGGTACGTCACTACTAGTTGGTGTTCCTCCCGTCAGCGACACATCGTTTAAAAGGTAAGGCTTAACATCAGTACGATTACTTAAACTGGAAGACCACCAGCCGACATTTCTGTATTTGCCGTCGTCATACTTTTAATCAGTGTTCACGTCATTTTTTTGGCTTTCGTGATATTTTTGCGAACTAAATTCTTTAAAGTGTGTTGAAAACCATAAAAATCATCTTCATATTCTACTCAAAGTCAGTAAAAAGATCGCATCCCTCTTAAGTTACCTGGATTAATTTCTAATTATGCGAACATAAAAAGAGAAGAGTTCTCCTGGACGAAAATTTAACTTAAGAGAACATATTAAATTAGTTGAAAAAAAGGTTTCTCTAAGCTTAGGAAACTGTTTAAGAAGCATATATTTTTCCTTTATACACTGCTATTCAAATTATGCAAACGTTGTATGGGTAGCACTAATATAACAAAATTAAAAAACTGCCACAATGGCTAAAGAGGTGTTCATTTAGGCTTTTTTTTGTATTTTAGTTTCTTCGGTGCTGCATTTAAACAGGCAGGCGAAAAGACGAAATCACGTGTGAAACACGACTTTTTCGACCCAACAGGTATGTAACTTTGTTCCATAAAACGTGAAACATAACACGGGAATTTCGCGTAATCTTTCCTCCAACCTTGAGAATCTATCTCGAGATATGCGCAGGAGACTATACTACTTGTAGTCTTCCAAACGAGTTGCTATTATTTTGTTCCAGTCGCCGTCCAAGCTGAATAAGTCCGTCTGAATGCTCTTCGTAAAACTGTAAAATAGCTATTTTACTAAAAACAACTTTGCTCCAAATTTCAAGCTAACTTTACCAAAGGTTAAATTGCTCTTAAAAATCAATTTTTAAAATTATGGTCCAAAGTACTTTCCTTCCTGGATGATAGTTTGCAGATAAATTATCGTCCTTAGGTAACGGTTAAACTAGTAGGTAGGTAGTCTTGTCTACTAGTCGTATAACCATGCAAATATTAGTGATAACGTGTACATTATGATTGTTCTTACACTGATCGTAGCTGTTTTGTTTGAATACTTTCTCGCCTTTTTAGTCATCGAAATTAAAACTGAAGACCGGAGTAAATTTTTCGATAACTTATCAGCACTTATGGCATGAAGAGATATACACGATGAATAATCAAGAAGGACAAATTGTCCCAGCAGAAATTAACAGTGATGTTCATGCATGCTGGTTGCTCCAAGAAAGTGCTTGCTAATTTTTTTAGTGATCGTCTTTCGCAATATACAATCATGAATCTCCATCACCTCCGAAGGCTCGTTTACCAACTAGCTTTTCTTGGATTAAGTTTGGTGTTTCCGTTTGATGAAAGATTTGATTTGTACGGATAAGATGTAAACATCGAAATTCAGATTATGATTTTTTACGTGTAGTATAATGTTGTAAATACAGTTCATATCCTACGTTATTCCACACACACGCAACTCTAACATTACGTCACACGATTTAAAATAAGCTATACATTTGAGTAACCGTCACTGCATACTATTGAATTGTAATTAACCTTTTACGATGAAACTTAAAAATACTCTATTAAGCTAGTTTTTCACTCCAAAATTTTATAGTGAGTAAACAAAAAACCATGTACGTCACAGGATGTTTCCAGGCCTGCCACGCCTTCTCAAAACTCCTCAATTTTAATTTTACAACGCACAGAAATCTTCATTGTTACAATTTGTTCTTTTACGCGATATCACCCTTGGAATTTCCTTAAATCTCCTCGATTTTTCTTTATGAAAACATCCTCCCAAAGAGATTGAATATACATAAAAAGCCTTGCAACCCTATTTTCATAGAATTTTTCGCTATTACAAAAATGATTATACAAAAGTTCAGTTTTGTGCAAGTGTCTTTTACGCGCTTTTTATATAACTTGCACAGAATTTCTGCTAAGGCTCAAGTTACTTTAGACCAAACTTGCGTGTTTGTTTGCTCAGCTAGCCTGATGCGACGATCGAACTGATGTTTTCATCGCGTTTTTCGTCGTAAAAAACTTGTGATTTTTTTAACAGGAAAAGTCTTTGAAATTAGTTCTGTTTCATAATCCTGATGCTTTTCTTTTTTCTATTTTTTATCTACTAACTGCAGGCTGGCTGTTGATTCGAATTTAAAGGATTTAACCTTGATGTTACTAAAATATAAAAAGCGAGCACACGACTCTTTCGCTTTGGGCAGGATTGTTTGTAGTGGTTTAGAATTGGTGTTTTGAATATCGTATTATATGTTTTAAATTTGTAAATATGAGAAGAAATGTTCTTCTGAAATTATATCTGTTTGTATTTTGTGCGTGTCTAGTTATTATTTCAGCACCTTGAAGCTGTTTAAGTGGTTTGAGAGATTCTAACTATCAATCGGTTTGAAAGTGTTATGTAACGACAACAGCTAATAAATTTGTGGCTCGTTTTTTTTTTTTACTTACTGCTTTGGGTCGCTTGTAGCCGACCTTGTCAGCTTAAGGTTCTTTCCTTTAACTTCAGGGGATTTTTTGCAATTGAGAGCCTAAATGGACGATTTTTGCGTAAATAATAATTTTTTTTTTAATTTTGCATTTTGCATAGTTCGCATAAAGCACATTAGAATCGTCTCAGTCATCTTGAATATTTTGATGATTCGATAGTTTTAAAACTTTTTGCTAAAATACTTATTTTTTGCGATTTGTTCTAAAGCCTGTAATTTTGCAGAAATTTAAGATGTGCATAGGGTTTATAAATTAAGATATTTTGCAATTCTGTTGCAATTAAATGATTGCTTTTAAAGGGGCTACGAACCGGTTAAAATGCTCACATTCCGTATATCCCGCGCACATATTAAAAATCCGGCAAACGCGTTTTGCGCAATGAACAGACCAGACTTTGCTCGCTGATTCAATATTTTTTTTGAAAAGTATATTACAAAGAAATATTTCAGCGAGACTCATTCTGGATGAAAACATGTTCAAGGCTGAAGAAGATAAAAATTCTAGATATATCTATATGTTCGAGTCTGTAAATTACATACATGCCGGAAAAATAGCCAGTTTGTTTTTCGCCGCCATCAGCTCTACCTTCGTGTAATTCACTAAAGTTGAAAACCAACAGCCGTTCCGTAGCCCCTTTAATGCATTTTGTTGTATCGATTATCACTTTAAAGAACAAACATTTACGATAGGCATAAATGTTAATCGTCATTTGCTCAAGGAAAATGTCAATATAAAACCACACGATTTTGAATCCATTTTTCGCGATTAATCCTTTTTTGTATATTTTTTACATGGCCTAACTATTTTGACCAGAAATCGTGAAAGCTTCATCCGTTAAAGTTTTGTTTTTTCATTTCAACATCTTGAAGCTAGGTGTTCATTGACTTCATGAAGCAAATATTCTCGTAAAGGTTTTTTTTGCTGCTCTAATATTTTTTATTCTTCAGTAACTTGAGGGGTAATTGTTAAAAAATCTTTAATGTTCAATTGTTTCGGACAAATTTCGCGGAAAAAACAAAATAAGGTTTGTTTTCGCGTGACAATACTTTCGCGAAAGGCCAAAATCCAAGAAAGTAATTTGTAATAAAAAAAAAGTTAGATACAAGTTTAGGCTAACAAAATTTAATTTTTAATTTTGTTATGACGACAGTTATCACAGCGTAAGCCGCGCTAGTCAAAAAAAAAGAAAAAGTCTGCATCCACTACTGTTTCAAGGAATCAAGGTATCCGAAAAATGTTCGCAGAACCCAATAATTTGAAGACACCAAATGTTATTGTAGTTGATTAAAAGAAGAAATAAATCAGTGCCTTTGAGATTTCTCAGTTTTTTTAGTTTTTATGGCGAAAAAACTTTTGCGTTAAGCTGATTTAAAATTTCCAACGGCATAAACTTTTGCGTTGATCAAAATGACCAAAAACGCGAAATTTTCGGCCTGCGAACATAATACTTGTTAAAACCCGTGAAAATATCCACACAGAGAGAAAAACAATAGAAAGATGGGAGGTTTTATTCTACAGAGAACTCAAAATAATGTAGAACGGTAAGGAGATATGAGGGTGTAAAATTTTGCTAATGTCAGCAAAGAATTCCGTTGTTCGATTAGACAATTAAAATTAATTAAAAGTATGAAGCCACAAGTAGAAATTTTCGTATTTTCGAAGCATCTAGTAGTTGGCGATGTTTTGTTCATAAACGTGGCACTTCGGTGTCACATATATTAAAATTGGAACGATACAGAGAAGATTAGCATGGCCCCTGCGCAAGGATGACACGCAAATTCGTGAAGCGTTCCAAATTTTTTTTTTCTGTGTTGTTTTCCATGCCAACTGAATCCAGACGGTTTTAACCATAGTCTATAGACTATGTTTAAAAGACAGAGTACTCGGATCGTTCGCAGCCGCTGCTTAGTTTCAAAAATGTTTTCTTCCAAAAGTATTCTACAAGAGATTTTGGAATGAAAATACTGGGAATAAACTCTATGTGTGTTAACTCTGTATTCAGGATGCTCTTATCCCTACTTGATAACGCCATCAACCCGGCTGTTCCGCAAGGGGTGGTTGACCTAGAGAATCGCAACAGAAATGCAACACATGTGAAGCGTAAATTTGTGCCGTAGACCTTTTTCAGTTTAAATCCACTTTTGGAAACTGCCAGCTGTGCTGTTGTACCACGGTGGTGCTCGAAAATTATATTCACGAATATAAACGTCATTTCACTATACCCGCTCGCACGTCTTCTACTTGTGTTAATATGGAATCTATTATGGAATCTTTGAAGAATATTATTTTTTATTTACATGTTTTTGCAAAAGGTGAGAAACGATAGTGAAAATGCTAAAAAGTTTGAATGGCGGTGCGTAATAATTGATGCTTTTAGTATTTTAAGAAAGGATTAAGCTGTCTGTACTTCTGCGCAGATATTTTAATCAATAATGGAATAAATTTAACACTAAGTTATCGTATTAAAAGGAGGAGCTTATCTTTGTCAATGTTTGCTTTTACTAATTTGAGTGTGTCAGTTATAATATTGGGATTTCAAAGGATTACAATATTAAATGAGATTTGTTTTTGTAAGAAAAATCTCGATGATTTTGACAAGACGTTTGAGACGATGGCATGGTTTCAGAATAATAGCGTAAAAGGTATTTTTAAAAATACACACTTGTATTTATTGGTATTATATACTTCGTGCTCAGTTCTCCGTACGATTCTCTTTATGTAAACTTATATTTTTAAAATGTAGATTCCGTAACGCCGAACGTGCCCTCTTAGGCTGCCTACACATTACACGGTAACACGTATTTTTTTTAGAAGAAAACAGTGTAAGTAAGGCTCTTGACATCGACTTGTCTCTGTACGTTAGTCAATTACACAAGCGTATGTACAAAGAGTTCGTGAAAAGATTTTTCATGGAAAATCACTTTTATTAGTTTTTAATGTTCTTGAAGCCTATAAAAAACCAATACAGAAAGTTTCTTATTTTTTTGAAAGCTCTAGCCTCTAGTTTCTTATAAACTGATTTCATTTAGAAAAATACGTGTCTTGTGTTTAGCTTATTTTGTACTGAGCATTGCTTGATGAATTTATCCCATCTACCTTCGTGCCCAGGACTTTTTTTGGCTACGTGATGCCTATATAACGTCCCAGAGAGATGCAACTTAACCCTTCTTGCATTTCAAGGAGATTCAGTATTTTCCCATGTGCTGGATTTAATACAACTACGAGAATCGTGAGACCAATTGTTTTTCAATCCACTCTGGGAGATGTGTAAAAGTTTTATTTAACATGAAATATGAACCTAAAACCCCAGGCCTATTTGCTCGCGCTGTATAATATAAATGTCTAATATAATTTTTTTTGGTGTTGATTTCATTTCGGTTTTAAAGAGCGAAATGAAATTTCATTTCGCCCGCAAATATCCATGTAAACTCAATTTCCCCGAAATTAAACTATTGCGCATGTTCAAAAAGTTATTGCAAATTGTGTACAAAATTATGGCGCATGTGCAGTTCACACAACTCCGATATGAAAAACTCCATGTAAACACAGCGATATTTCATAACGGTTTGAAATCTAGTTTCGGTAAAACTCATGATGTCGGGTCCATATAAAGGCTATCTGCGATAACTTCAACATCACCTATTTCTTTCAATCCTAAAAATTTTCATTATCATACGTAAATGTGATATACCCCTTTTCTTTGATAGGACACAAAGAAAAACATTTAAGGCTGATAAAATGTAAAGCACATCCAGCCTCAGCTTAGGCAAAAGAACCCTGCTTAATTTTTCTTAACACCAGGAAATCGGAATAGTTAAGGTGGAAAAAATTACGCTTGGTCTCAAACGATTTTTCTGCGGTCAGAATTCTGACTGTGTGTTTTGATTGGTTAATTCTATTGTTTTTTGCTCACGTGGTCAATATCGGGAAATCTTTTGTTTAAAGCGAGAATGGCTTCACTCACCGGAACAAATATAATTAATTCTTGTATTATTTAAGAGGGTAACATGTGAACACGCCGGCTTTGTGCTCATTGGTTGATTGTAATTCGGGATTTGCTGTGAGGTGGATTTGAGTTTTAGGGATTTGCTCTGACATTTGTTTGCGTGTAAGCTTTTGTTTGAGAGAAACTGAATTAGATATCCTCGAAGAAAGCTTAGTTAACTGGCTAGCCTCAGCTGAAATTTAGACGTTCTCACGTAAAAACTAGTAACCGGCATAATATACCATCCATATTAGTATATATTTGCAACATGGCTCGCTGTAAATGCTCTCCTTTTCGTTTCCTCGGACACAATAATCTGTTCCGATGGAATTAGCAAGAATTAGCGGTTCTCTTGACGACGTGACATTTTAAGGTGTGATTGAAGCTTCAACAGAAATCACAACAGCTTCTCCCTTTTGTTTCTTCACCCTGTGTTGGATTCAAACTCTAAATCTCGTTGAAAAGAAGAACAAATACAAGGAAACGATTTTTATAAAAAAACATCAAAACCTTTTACCAAACTTTGTTTGCCACCTAAATCTGTCCTAATTTGGCTTATCACGTAGTTGTTACTTAGTTACGAAAAATGCTGACAACATATTGCCCACTCACTCTTGGGAATTAATTAATTAAATGTAGATTAAATTAGGCGCGTAGGAGAGAGACAACACCATGTGACTGTGAATTCTGATTTTTCGTGTGCAACATTAATTTCTGTAAGATATCCATTGATGGCAGCACGTATTAAAAGGAAAGTTTTTGTAAAAATATTTTGTTGGAATTTTTGTTTAAAATAATAAATACTATAGGATTCCAAGTGTGTTTTTCCAGTTGTCAAGAAAGAATTTTTTTATAATAGTTGTATGACACTTTTTAAGGTTAGTTTTAGGGACAGAAAATGTCTTCATTCAGTACTTAAGATCAAAAGGGAAGTTGTTGCTTGTGTCTGTATAGGTACATGAAGAACAGTCTAGCAGTCTAGCGCTCTTTAAAAGGTAGCTAACTTACCACATTTTAGAAATTACGGCTTGAAAGTCAACATGGTTGGTAGCGAACTGGCAAGCTAAAATGAAAGTTACACTTTGTCAATTCAAAATAAAAATAGCAGTTACTACGTTATAGTTTTAAGTTGTTAATCCTAATATTAAATAAATGGTATTCACTACACACGATGAGTAAGCTTTGGATTAAAGATAAAATTTATGATTTCATCAGACATTGGATTAGAAAATAATAACCTTGCACGAGAGTGAGATGTTGTTTCTCTTTCAATGAACGCACAAATTAATATAAAACCACTCGTAATACACGCTTTTTTTTATAAGAATACCAATATTCTAACCAGCTGGTCGATATTCTTATTTCTTTATTGTTCTAAACAATAGACCTGTTGTTTTTAACCTGAAATTCTAACCTGATATAGACCCGTTAGGTTATTACATAGATCTTGGTGTGAATTGGTACAGCTTTGTAATGTCACAAACCTAAAATTTACCAAAAATTAAGAATAACCTGTATAGGCCGACCACCCGTGTAAAAGCTCACCACTCGTGTATAGGCCGAGCAACCGTGTATGATTTCCTTGCACCTATGTAATTCAGTGTATAATTTTGCAGAAGAAGTTTTAAGCAGATTTTTTGATTTTAGAGCATAAAGACTTTGTGAGAGCTCCCTAAAAAGTCTCTCGTATTCCTTAACACCGTCATTTTTACAGTCAGAAAACGAGGAGAAACAGTGTTTAGTTGATGAAATTAGAACCTGCTTGTATTCTGTGCGCCAGAAAAAGGGAAGGCGTGCTACGGACGCACGAAATAGAAAATGCGATATGATGCAGTAGGCAAGTTCCCGATGCATTTTTCCACGGGTCGAAACATTGAAAGCAAACTGATTGCTTGCCCAAATTTAATAGAAAAAACAAACGGTTTTGTTACTTCTTTTGTTAGGATGAGGCAAAAATTGTGTTTGTGTACAGATCGAAAGATTGTTCTTATGAAAAAGCTATATGACCTGTAACTTACAACCTATATCTAGGTGACCTGTGACATGTGACCTTCGAAACACGGCTTTGTTTTTTTCATTTGCTGTTTTGGCGGGAAAGAAATTGATATCAGAAATTGACAACAAACGAACCTGCGAAATCGACTTCATTCCTCTTTCTGTTTACAGCTACCATATTTGTTTACGTTTCATTATTCATATTCTACTGCCAAAAGTAAAGATGCTTCCAAAATATGCCCTAGATAGCCTTTTATTTAAAACCAAGCTTTTCCGAAACGACGTCAATAACACGGCTCCGTTGAAATAAAGACGCGTCGTATGTAACTATCGTCATAAAAAGAGTGGTTAAAGTAGATAAAAATTATGGATATTAAATTCTAATCTGGATTTGAATTACTTCATTCTTAATACCTTATTAGTAACATGATGTAGGCGTTTGACCGGATGTAAGCAATCACGAGAAAACATTAGCAATTAACTTCGATAAAGCTAATTACTTTCAGACACTTTTAAAAGCTGATGCATAACTTTATATATCAGTAGGTTTTTGGCTGCACGTTAATCAACTATTTATTTCTTTAACATCATTTTATTCGTAAGAAATTGGTTGTGCAATATCAAGCATTTGATAAAATGTCTAGGGGAGACTTATTAAAAGTTTTTTAGCATGTATGGAAAAATATATTATTCAATAGTTAAAAACGGTGGATAAAATGTCTTGTGGAGATTTGACAATATCAAAAGTTTTTTTATTGATGTGAAAGAATGTGAAATTAAAAGTTGGAATGATATTATGTAGAAGAACTTGATGTATATAAAAAGTTGGATATTTACTCAAAGTCACATTCTTTTTAAAAAAATTTGCCGGAAAAACAGCAAGTTTGGGAGACAATAAAGCGATGAGAATTTCTCGCAAATTTAATCTGAGATTTTAAAATGGTGACAGTGTTACGACACTTTTTTTGTGAATGTAAATTTTCAAAGAAATATGGGGGCGCTTTCATAATTTGCAGAATTTTCTTTATCTTCAAACTGGCAGAATTGACTTTCAGCAATGACTTTCCTGTCACTGTTTTGTTTACATATTTTCTATTATTTAGAAATAAACAAATTAGAATTTTAGTAGAAATACAAAATGGTGAAATCAAATGTTCCTGCAATACTTTTTGGTGTACTTAGCATGTTGTTGATGAGTAGAAACGGTAAGATTATTTAATAAAGCTGACTAATTTTATGCTTTTAAAAATATTGTAGCTCATCGAATAAGCGCCTCCTTCCTTTTAACGTCTAATAAACGCCTCGCTAATATCTAAAATATTTTATAAACGCCTCCCTCCGTTAACCGCCTAACCCTAACCCTTTATAATAAACGCCCTTTCTAGTTTGCTTTATATTTTATTATGTTTTTTATGGTTGTATATTTCTGTCTTTAACAAATACTTGGATGTTTTTCGTGCTTTGTGATTCTTGTTGAAATGAGTCGTTAAATCTCCTTTGGATTCAATCGCTTTTTAATATTTTGTCGTAAATTTTTTGTGGATTTTTGTGGACTTTTGAGAACCCCCTTGGCTAAATTCATCATTCAAATAAAAAAGACAAAAAAGAGACTAGCAAGAAACAGGTTAGCTCTATTTGGAGGTGTTGAGGCATCTTGGACTAAAACTTTGTTGGCCTAAGTTTTTGATGTCTTTAATTATTTAGCGCCTAATTAAAACAAACAAATAAATTGGTCTATTTTCAAATTTTTTTAAAATTTTGTCACCAAGGTGTTAAATGTCATGTATAGACTCTCTGCAATTCGAACTCGCAGGGGACCGAAAAAAAAGTTCGAATTAGGGAGAGTTTGAATTAGGGGAAGTTCATAAATTTTTTCTTTTGATGAAACTCCTTTCTCAAGTTGTTGGAGTGCCTCGTATTTTGTTTTCATAGACTTTTCACTGTGCCGACGTTTTGCTGGAAGAGTCGCCATCTTGTTGATTAATAACAAAAATATATCCTTTGTAGTTTGAAAAGAATCCTAGACCTTCAATTTTGAAATCGAACATGTAAAACCCTGTTTACATTTGATGAAAGATTAGCAGAGGGAGATAAAATGGCTACTTTACGTAATTCGATCCTTAAAAGTTCGATTTACGGGGTGAAATGATCTAAAGGGACCGGAAATATGGTTCGAACTATAGAGGTATTCGAATTATGGAGGTTCGAATTAGGGGAAGTGAATCATGAGAGTTTGTTAAGGGATTTTGACGGGACCAGAAGATTTGTTCGAATTAAGGAGAGGTTCGAATTAGGGGAAGTCGAATTACAGAGAGTCTACTGTATTTCGAAAGATTTTATATTTCGCAGATATTTTCAAAAAAAATCTTTCATTCTCTCAAATCCTGAAGTTATATACAATTCAAGAAGTAACTAGTACGTCATTCTCGATATAGAATCGTGAAGTTCGATATAATTCGTATCCGAGAAATTTACTTTAAGGTGTTCAGATACACCGAAGGCTGGGATTGACTTAAATAATCATCCGTCTGATTTTCCATAAAAAGGAGAAAAAAAAGAACTATTATTATCCGAGCTGGTCTTGTTTTTCCAACATACTAACAAACATCAACATCAAACGTGTCGCATTCTTCTTCTGTGTCTACATCTCTTACACATATAAGAATGTGTTAAGAATAGTTTCAAGCCGAAATTGATATAATTAAAGAATATTTCAGCTTGCTCTGATTTTTATCATTGTTAAAAAAAACCTCGCATGTAAAGTGTTTTTATTTTAGGTTTAGCAACCGTACCATACTACAACAAATATATAGTTCCAATTTTGTCCCCAAACTATACCGTGCTTTCTCTGAATGACGTCGTACGCAATATGTTTTCTATTAACTCGATTACCTCACATAGATTAACAAAGTTTGTGTTCAAAGATGGAAAGTTACCTCCTTTGGAAGTTGCTGTAGGAGACAGCTCCATCTTCCTACATTGTAACACCAACTCCATATCTGCTGGAAGTGTTTCCCTGCAATATTTTTGCGTCGACCAAAAAACTTGGGAAATCAAGACTACAGCTAAGTATAAACCAATGGTGGATCGTGAGGAAAAGATAGATCTTTCGTTTGAGGCAGTAAGCACCAAAGGTCTAACGAAAAATTATATTGTTAAAATTACTATACAGAAGAAATGTGCCGCACAAAAAAACGTGTATAAAGAACTAAACCAATGTAAACCGGCTCTAAAGTCATTACAAATGTCAAATAACGGGGAGTTTCTTTTGCCGGCAACCGATCAAAATATGTCTTTAAGAATAGACAGTGTCACGCTGAATAAATTTATAAACTTTCAAGGTAATCTGGAAATATTCGACAATTCGAACAATCTTATAGTGAATCATTCAGTTCGAGTGGGGAGTGCAGCGGAGGCTTTTATTCTGGAAACAACGGTCAAAAAAAAGTCAACTTCGTTTCTCGTAAAACTTTTTGACGAAAAAGAAAATAGCTACATAAAATTAACGGATGGGATTATTATCAATTATTTTCGAATGAAAGAGTTTTGTGGTAACCGCGGATGTATGGAAAATTTCAATTACTGGAGTTGGATTGTCAGTAATATTCCAACTCGAGAAAAGTCATGTGTCTCTGATGAAAACAGATTGGAGAACCTTTATAATTCCTGTTATTGTAAGTATTTAAAGTTATTAGCCATTTACACACCGATTATTTTAGAGTCAATTTTCCAGCGCATTGGAACAAGCTTTCACGGAAAAACAGCCCGCTACTTACTCTTAAGGCTTAGCTTCAAGTGGAGTTAAATTTCTAATAAAACATATACGCCCATCCTCTGCCCCGCTCGTAAATAGGAATTCCACATAGTGATCAGTTATTGATAGAAGTTCTACTTTTTGGAAGGATGGAGCAGGGTTAGGCAACACATTAGTAATGTAAAAACATATCTACCTGATGTCCGTTTTCACCAACCAATAGAGACAACAAGATCGAACTGACTTATATTTGTTGAAAAATGTAGAGAGATCGTCTGAATTTCAACCGCCTAATGATATCTATATCGACCATTATTGCAATTATTGATTCTGGTTGGATAAAATTTATAAAGTAAAAAGTAGCCGGCATAACTGGAGAATTAAGAAACGTAGAATACTCAAGTCGCTCAAAACTGAAGGATAGCTCAAATCAACTCTCAGGCTCTGAAGTACGACAATTGGTGTCTCAGCAAGGCCGAAATACCGACATACCGTCTAATAGCCATAACTCGTGATCACTCAACTTTGAGATGGCAAGATGGAGGCCCATAAAAAAAAAGAATTAAATTCCCCATCTGACAGTGCTCAGGTCACTAACAGTGAGGTAGAAGATGCTAGAAACAGGGTTCAAAGGCGAAAGATTGTCGGTGAAAAATAATGGGGATTTGGGGTTATGGTATGTCGGGTTAATCTGTATTTTGCTTTTTCGTTTATTTCAGCCGCATTCACACCGGTGATTGAACACTCTGCAGGGCCGTATAAATTCCGTGAAAGATTAAACATGAAGTGCAAATTCGACACCTTGCTTCCATTTAAAGTCACGTGGTATAAAGTGCGCAATCACGTGCAGCAGATAGTTGGTACCGACAATGTAAATTACAACATCCTCAGTTTGAGTTTTGAAGATATTGGATCTTATCGTTGTAGCGTGACTACGGTATCAAACAAACGCACTCAAACATCGACTTTGTTTACTGTTAATCTGGAGAGTACGTCGCTTTTTTTTGCTTTTGGCGGGAAACTTTCTCTTCTAGCGTTTTCTAGTGTTAACAACGGCCTTTCATGCAAAAGAAAAAGAAAATAATGTTTTTAATGCGAGAATTTTCATTTACAGATGTTTTCACTGGAGAGCTGCATGCCAATCTAAAAAATGAGATATACGATGCTGCATACAAAGATATAAAATCAAGTGAATATACCAACAAGGCTAACTACCTTGAAAAAGAAGTAGGTAATTCATTGACAGTATGTTTATTACACAAGATGTTAAGGCCGTACTTAGCAAGCGATGTACGGGCGTTTGTGAAAAGTCTGGTTGGACACACAATTTAGTGGGAATTGTACGATTTATTTAAGGAAACAACAAACATGATCCCTGTCTTAAGAAGCTAATATAAAAACATGTTGACTTCACAATTACGTCAGTCAGTGGTCTGTGAACAGTACGCTTTCACTTGGTAGTAGACTTCTGAACTGTTTTGTTATCATGCGAAAGAAGCTGGTTCTTTAGATTCCGAAAAATCTACGCAACGCATATGAGTGATAAACATTTGTAATTCCGTTCGTACAGAAATTGCTAAGTGGAGTAGACGGCCTTTAGAAGAGCTTATAACATAGTTTATAATTTCTTTAGATTGCATCACTGTTGGACAACGGTGTCGTACCAAACGGAGCTACTTTTAATATTCAATCTTTCAGGTATATCGAAAGAGTTAGGCAACAAATATGAAGATACTTCTGACATCTTGGCAGAAATATCTTCTAATAAAGTCTTTTAACTATGTGTTTTAATAATTTCATGCTTTCTTTTTGGGTTCACGCTGTTGTTTTAGTATCCTATGCGTTATTTTCATCCATTTTAATCCTTCTGAGCTCGACAAACAACAACCCGTCTTCATTGCGTTTGCAAATATGGTGAATTGAACTATATAAAACTTGTGAGGAAAAATAAATGTTAAGGAAATTTAATTGGAATAAGGGAGTGTACAGTGCAATGTATAATCACGACTACCACCCATATTCTTTTAGTTAAAACAATGTGAGTCATACGTCACATTTACTAAAATTTGTACTAACGAGAATGTTAGTAGTCCTACGAATGAGGACTAAAAACAGATTAGAACCCTAGACAAAAAAATCTGCGAAGGATTAAAGGTTGATCTATGAAAGAAAAAAAAAATCGAAAATATTTATCTGTCTTTCCCAGCTACCATTGTCTTCTGATTTCTAAATGATAAAGCAACGTGATTTGTTTTTTTTTGTATGTTTAGCAATGAATCGAACTTTCTTGGAATCAAGGGTGTTCTTAGCGCATACAAAACTTCCCCGTCGCTGTCTAACATGGAATGGGTTTTGCGTACCATAAAAATATTAAAAGTATCTTATCTTTCATTCGCAGCCGACAGCGTAAAGTTGTTAACAAGAGGTAAATTGTTTACATTGTTTATTTGGTTAGTCCGCAGTTGTACTGTGGAAACAAAATGTTACCTAAAGTTTTTTGTCTGCGCAATTGCACAAAGTTTACTGTTTTTATTTATTAAGTTTCTTCAAATAAAGGCGTGTACAGTGCAATGTATAATCACTACTACCACCCATATTCTTCTAGTTCTAGTTGTGAGTCATAACTCGCATTTACATAAATTTGTACTAACGTGAATGTTAAGTCCTACGAATTTCAAACGAAAAATATTATCGTGCAACCGAAACAAAAAACTGTAAACAAAACCCACTTGTAGTTTATAGGAACGACTACGACAAAACATTTCAGTTTAGTCCTGAATTTTTGTCGGATTAAACTATTCGTTGGTACCAAGTAAAAAACGTTAGACAGTCACAAAGAATAATAAAAAGCGATCAAATGTTTAAGCCAACGAGAATTAAGTTCGATAATGCATGAACTAAAAAGGGCGCGTAACTAGACACGTGACTACATAGATTGTGATCATTAAGTCAACAACCAATTAACTTGAAAGTGATTGGACTGACAATCTCTAACTGTTATGAACAAACTTATGCGCATTTTTAGAAACCTGTGGAAGCGAAACAGATAAAGGAAGCGACAGTGTCCACGCTTACGTGTGGCCAGCGACAAATAATGGCGAAACAGCGTATTTACCTTGCCCTGGCAATAATAATAAAAACATTACAAAAAAGTGTTTGCGAGAACTAGAATCTAGTTATGCGGTTTGGCAACCACTCGATGACAGTGAATGTGTTTACAGTACGAACCCTTTAACATCCACCTTAGAAGCCTTAGCAAGGGTAAGTATTTCGTCAATATTTGGAAAATGCCAGGCAAAGAGAAATACATATTTTACTTTTAAGACAAGTACACAAGTGGCTATATCAGCATGTACATCATGTGCGTTTTGATTTGCCAAAAAATGCTCAAAATGAAACTAAAGAATGCATCATCATCTTTTTATAGGTTTCACTATCACCAGATAACGTAGTCAGAATTTCTAGCGAGCTGAAAGAAACGTCGTCAACAGGATCCGTCAACTACACGCCGTACGACGCTCACCTGCTTGTGACGTCAATTAACAGATTTTTGAATTACTTGAAAACAGATGCAGAAGTAGAAGAAAATATTATGAGCACCGTGGATAATTTTTTAGGTATTGACAAATATGTGTTGGCGCAGAGTGAGGAAAAAAATCAATCGACTTCAAGGTAACTTATGCATAACAAAACTGCTACTCATGATGTTATAAAGAGAGTATTTTTACGACAACAGAAATAGAGAAGGTTAAGGAATTAAATATAGTGTTTCTGTTTTGGTTGTATAAAATGTTTTAAAAATTTCTAGTCCACGCATTGCTTGTATAGACAAAAGTTAAAGATTAGCTACAACATCAGATAAGAATGGCAAATGTACCCTCGTCCCCAGGGTTTTTTGCCTTTCTGATATGGGAGAAGACGGCGTCTCATATCAAAATTGCAAAAAACCCTGGGGACGAGGATGTGGCAAATGACTAAACCAAATAATTATTTGCAGTCTGATTATGTTAGAATTTAAAAACAAACAAAAACCATTGCGAGGGAATATGGGTAATTCTTAGCAGGGTTAATTGTGAATTCTTTTCTAAGCAACCGTGAAGTAACTATTCTATCAATTTTTAGGAGATTCTTTAGCAACTTAAGTACCAGGTCAAAGTGTAAGTTTTCTCTTTGTAGAATAATGAATTTCATTGGGGATGCCGGCGAAAAGCTTGCCGAAAATGTACCTCACACCGTAAATCGTAAAAAATTCGCCCTTGGAGGAATGAAGATAAAGCGGACATACTTTGACAGTTTGACGATAGACGCACGTCACGTTGGAACGACAAATATACTAGATTTCCATAGTAACGCAGAGTCATTGGAGAACAAAACCCGGGACGCTATCATTTTGCTCCCACATTCAATCACGAGTGCTCTACCAGCAAGTGTTCAAGATTTAACCGTGGTTGCCGTCACTTATGAAAACGACAACGTGTTTCAAGTCGACAAAAATACACAATCAGCGTTTTCAGGTAAAGGGGGTTGGGAAATTTGATTTTTAAGGGCTTAATTTAGGTTTTTTTTGTCCCAATTTCGTTCACAGGGCTTCCTTTTCGCTTTCGGATATGTGGCTAACGTGAAATAAGTACCCAGCACATATATTAGATAGGCGAAAAAGAAGCTCTGGGAACTAGATTGCGTTTGACTTCCTTGAGCACTTCCTGTTGGGAAAATTTTCTTCGTTGCTTGAAGGTTTTAAAGTGAAAAAATGTTTACCAGTTTTTTTTTATATTTAGTTGTTTTTAATTTGAGTAAATCCTAGCTATAATAAACTCTAGCTATAATAAACTCTAGCTATAATAAACTCTAGCTATAAAAAACTCTAGCTATAATAAACCCTACCTATAATAAAATCTATCTATAATAAGCCCTTGTTATAATAAACTCTAGCTATCTTCTTTTACCGCCCTAAACATACGACGCTATGTTCACATTGAAGACATTCATTGTGACTTCAATTTTTAACCATTTCTTATATTTCGTTCGTAAACAGGATGGAACGTGAATACACATGTAATATCCGCAGAGATCCGTGGACAAAGAATAAACAATCTAGAAACACCGATCGTAATAACGTTGCAGTCATCTAAAAAGAGATTACCAGGATATGAGAAATCCTGTGTATACTGGAACGTCACAAAAAGAGGTGAGTTTTCGTCGTCGTCATTTTTGTCGTCGTCAACGTTGTTTTCGTCGTTGTGGTCGTCGCCATCACAGTTTTCGTTGCAATTGTTGTCATCGTCGCCGTTGTTATCGTCATCGTCATTGTTGTTGTCGTTGTTGTAGTAAAAATTGTTCCTCTTCCATTTTGCACAGTGTGGACCGACAAGGGATGCAAGTTAAATCATTCTAATGACGTCGACAGCACATATACATGCACATGTAACCATCTCACCAATTTTGCCTTACTGTTTAACGCAAATCCGCCTAAAGATGTCCATAGGGATGTTCTTACTGTAATTACATACATTGGGCTTACCTTATCTCTTCTTGGAGCACTTATAACCTTCATGACATACGCTATCTTTCCGTAAGTATGATAAAAAACCCACTTGTCTTAGCTGTCTTGGAATTACAAATTTTTTTATTTTGCTAACTCTTCACAGCGCTTTTTTTACGTTCTTACTAATTAGCCGTGCTAGTTAACTCGGAAATCATCATCTTCGGTACCGTACAGTTATAATTCTATATCACGTGTTTTTTTGTATATTTATTTATTTTAATATTTCTTTTTTAGAATGCTGCGTTCCTCCACTCCGCCGAAGATTTTGATGAACCTATGTGCGTCATTGATTTTAATGAACATTACGTTCTTTGCTGGTCTGGAAAGAAACTCGTCAGAAACTAATTGCAAAGTTATCGCAGGCTTCATACAATGCTTCTTCTTGACTGTGTTTAGCTGGAGCGCAGTGGAAGGCTTTCATTCAGCACGTGGGCTGGTGTACCCTATGAAAGTGGAGGTCACCCTGTTTATACAGAAAGCGTTCGCCGTCGGTTGGGGTAAGATTAAAACTAAACAGTACGTTGTTATAACATCACAAAAAGTTAAAGAAAAAAATTTTCGTTTTTATTCAGACCGGCGTACTAGGCGTGGACATATTTCATAAGCCTAAAGGCTCAACGCCTAGTACGCCGGTCTGAATAAAAACGAAAATTCTCCCATTGATATCTCTCTTTAGCTCTTCAAAACAATCATCCGGTTAAAGCAATGATTTTAAGGATTAATGGTCACTTTACCGTGTTTTTAAAAAAAAAACATTTTCCAACTTTTTTGTGTAAACGAAGATTAAAAGTGAGAAAATATTTCCAATATTTTCCTCAGCGCTGTGCAATAAGACTTACTTTAAAACTGTAAAAACTGTATAGTAAAAAGTTCTTATTTTTAAGTGATAATGTCTTCCAGACTAGTGCTTTATAAATACTGTTGACACGTGCATGCATTGTTTTGTTCAGGTGTCCCGATCATTTTCACAGCAATTGGTGCATCTGTATGGAATTCTGATTATGGTCGCGAAGAGAGGTAAGCACAATAATATGGCGGTATATAAAATATTAATCTTGTGCCCTTTTTTGTATATCAGTTTTTTGTAGCAGAAAGTAAGGATGAACTTTCTTACTTTATGTAATACGAAATAAAATATTTATTTATGCAGCTTAATTATGATTACCTTTCCATTGCTTACACAATATACTAGTTGGAAGGGGTTTCTTGACGCACCGAATAAGTAGTTTCTTCATTCCTTTCTAAGTCAATTTGCTTATTAATATGTCGTCACATCCCACCCAACTAGAATCAGGATCATGCGTCCTGTTCATAAGTCGAGCGGGTCTTTGTTGCATTTCTATCTTGTCTACTGACAGTCTTTTTTTTGTATACAACCTTTTTTTTAGAAAATATTTAGGGATGCTTGAAATAGAAACGATTAAAAAGACATGTCTATTCTACGTTCTTTAAATAAAAATCTATTTTCCAACGTTTTTCAATTATATAGTTTTATCCTATGTGTTAGCCACAACGTTGTTAAAAAGTTCCACACGTAAAACAAGTCCATCAAAACGACTCTTAGAAAAACATAAACTTATTAGTTATTTCTGTAGCATAGAGAAATAAGTTCAGCTGTGTCTATTTATTTATACCACTGATATATTCTCTTTTGTTAGCACGTTTGTTATATATTATATCAACACCTCCTTCTTGAACTTTCCCGTGGGTCCATTCTAAGTTGAAATCAATACAGTAGACTCTCTGTAATTCGACTTCCCCTAATTCGAACCTCTCCTTAATTCGAACAAATCTTCTGGTCCCGTCAAAATCCCTTAACAAACTCTCATGATTCACTTCCCCTAATTCGAACCTACATAATTCGAATACCTCTATATTTCGAACCATATTTCCGGTCCCTTTAGATCATTTCACCCCGTAAATCGAACTTGTAAAGATCGAATTACGTAAAGTAGCCATTTTATCTCCCTCTGCTAATCTTTCATCGAGTGTAAACAGGGTTTTACATGTTTGATTTCAAAATCGAAGGTCTAGGATTCTTTTCAAACTACAAAGGATATACTTTTGTTATTAATCAACAAGATGGCGACTCTTCCAGCAAAACGTCGGCACAGTGAAAAGTCTATGAAAACAAAATACGAAATATGAAAAGGCACTCCAACAACTTCACAAAAATTTATGAACTTCCCCTAATTCGAACTCTTCCTAATTCGAACTTTTTTTTCGGTCCCCTGCGAGTTCGAATTACAGAGAGTCTACTGTATCAAGCAGGGGGATGTTTTTTAGATACCAAATAAACAATTTCTTCTTTTAGCTGTGTTGTGACTGGCAAAGCCTTCTTCGTGACTGTGTTGGTGCCAATCGCTGCGGTTCTGTTGTTCAACCTTATCGCCTTGATTGCCATTTTTATGTCGTTGAAGTCAAGTTCGCAGAAATACTCTACGAATTCATTATCGGTGAAAGATCGTTTTCGTATCATTGTAGCGTTTATGGTCCTGTTTGGTATCACATGGGCGTTCGGCGTGTTAGTTATAGTCTCGGATACAGTAATATTTCAATATCTGTTCTGCATTTTAAGTGGATTACAAGGTTTATATATCTTTTTATTTTATTGCGTGCGAAACAGAAAGATCCGAAAGTTTTGGTACGGCTTAGTACGCGGAAGAAATATTCGAGAAATGCAAAGAGAATCGACACGTAAAACACAAAAACCCCGCGCAGGTACAGTTGATTCTTACGCGTATAACAGTACGAGTGAATCCAAAGAATACAGACTTAGCAACTTCAGGACTTGAATAATGCGCAGAAACCCATTGTATGGAGAAGCACATGAAGAGATGAAGTAAAACATTATCAAATTGCTATCAAAGTAAATTCAAGAAAATATTTCTGAAATGGTTTCTCCTTAAAACCGCGTACTGAGATGGACACGCCAAGAAGATATAGCTACATGAATGCTCAACTTCTTTCTCGGTCACAGAAGATATAAAATAAGTCCTCGGGAGTTTTAACACAAATTTGGTAGCAAGCCTTTGGAATCTTAATGGGATTAAGAGTTTATAAGTTAAGGATAAAGACACTGTCACAAAATTTGTAAATCGCAGCGTGTGACAAAATATGTAGTTAAATAGTGGTTTATATCTTTATAGAAGGGGTATATTTTTAGATTTAAACGTAGAATTTGTTAGTTATTTCTTTGAATTAGGCTTTACTTTGGTTAGTAATAAAAACTGTGCCCTATAGGTAGCATCTACCTGGTTTGTCGTTGTTTTATGTACGATATTTCACTTTCTTGTGCAAGAATACCGATAATAGGTGAAGATTTATGAAAACAAACGGCGAAACCTTCCTTGAAATGTCATTCGTTTAAGATCAGTCCTTTCAATTAACTCAATTACAATCGCGACGTTTTAATTCTTTGGGAATTTGGCGGGAATTCTAAAACAAATATGAGAATTTTGTATTTTAAGGTAAATTCGTTAGGATTCAAGCAAAAGGGATATGTCATTTATATACAGATATGTCATTTATATACAGATATATATACAGATATATATACAGATGAGACAGACTTATATACAGATGAGACAGACTCGTAGCAGACGTTTTGTAGTCAGTAAAAAAATTATTTTCTTTGTTATCTACTACAAATTCAAAAACGTTTCGCGGGTTGTCTGACTCCATATATAAACATATTTTCTTTAAAAAAATGACCAATGAGCTAGGGAATGGTAAAAAAAAAAACTGTATTTATAAAGCCAATTGCAGGGCTAAAATATTTACGAAATCAATTGTTGTGATTTTATGAAATTTGTACTTTTGGCAGTTTACTGTAACTTAAATTTACTTTGCTCAGAATATAGGGAAACAATAAGAACAATTTTGTACTAACGGTGCGAAAAAAGTTAAAACACCTCAAGTCGAAGTCAAATTATCTGATTGTTATAAAAAAGTGTGACCTAAACTCTATTTTTCGTCGCCATTTTAAAATGTCGCCAATTAGGGCCAAGGAGAGTGTTTTGGGTTGATTTTTAACATCTGTTGCGTCTCTTACACACGACAATTGAAGGCTTAAAAAAGTGTTTTAAAGAACAACAATGAACCAAATTTTCTCAGCTAAAGTTTAGAAAAAAACGTTTATTTACAGACCTAAAACTTTTAAAATACACAACACATAAATGAAGTTGCTTTTGAGAGTTATTCGAACTAGGAAAATAATCGAAATTCTGTACCCTATGAAGCATCTACAACGCAGCCTTTTACAGGCGTCAGACTCTGGAACACTACCTCATTTTAGGCGGATTGCAGGGACGCGGTGCAGCTTGTCATTTTTTCTATGACAACTTCATAATGGTGAAATCTCGAGTTGATATCGTCTTTGTAAACAAGACAGTATCTGACATGAACTTACATTTTGAGTAAACGTTACTGCTTCGAATCAGTTTGAAAGTGAGAACAGCTACTAGCCAAATGATCTCTACTTCTTTTTATTTAAGAGTGTGCCTCGCTGTGTTATTGCGGACTTTTTAAACAGTATTTTTAAGTTGGGAAACCGTAAGAGTAACTTATATGGTTGTTTTAAACTGCTGGAGAAAAAAATTCCACCAATAGCTCCAAAGGATACATAAAAGAAAAATCATCTATTCAGCTAGTTGCAAGATGCAAGAGTGTGTTCATCATAGCTTGTTGATAAAAAGAACGTATTAAAAAATGTTTACCAATCAAAGCAAGTTTACCAATCAAGCTTTCCTGTATTACCTTTAACAAGGACTTTGCCTTTAAATATTTCAAAGTTGGATCCAGGGAAGTAGCCGTTAAATTTCTCGTTAAACAGAATTATATGATGTTTTACAGATTTTCATAATTTCATCATGTCACGTAGATTGGACATAAATAGTAAACAAAATATAATGAAACACCCTAAAAAATATTAGGATTATGTCAAAAATACTGATACTGGACCATTGCCCCCTCCACTCCCCTTTTCCCTTGTCAATGTTGGTTTTATTGGCTGGTTTCAAGAGCAAATTGGTCCAATCAAACCGTCATCTTTCCGACATCCTAGACAACTTTAAAGTTAAGAAAAGGGAGATTTTGGTTGGCGTTATCGGTTTCTTAACTCGTCACTGCAAGTGCAATGGGTGATCAGTCAATGAAAGCTAAAAACACTTTAAATACTGTCAGTAAAGTTTCATACCGAAGGACGATATTGATCGCTTCGGTATATATGTACATTTCGGTAAAGAGAAACCAATAGAAAAGGCCGGTAATGTTTTTAGTTAGTAAAATTAATAGTTGGTACAAAATATGGTCACCTATGATATTCTTTGCTAAAGATTAAACGCGTATCACCCTAACATTTGTTTTACAATCCAAAACAGGTTTTTAGATACGGAAATAATTCAATCAAATAATTCGCTAAGCTTTCTTGTGGCTTCTAAGGGAACTCAGCTTTATTAGAAATATGCTGCGCCAAAAAAAGTACGAACGAAATACTTTGTTGGGAGAATTAAACAGGACTAATTTCAAATTGGAGAAGAATCGAATACGTGGGAAGTTTAAATATGCTGGTTATCCCAAAGCCTTTACTAACTCAATTATTTAAAGAAGAACTTCTAAAAGTGCGCACTTATAAATTCCTGGCATGTTATGAGGATACTAGTCCTTGTGGGCAGAAATATATTGGTGAAACCAAACATAATGTGCGTTAGATAGGCTGAGCATGACAAACATCTGGGAAAATTTGAACCAGCCAGGCATATGGTGCTTAAAGCAGGATATGCCTTTTCTTGGAAAGGGTGTTAAGCTCAGCTCCATCTATAACTAACTGTATAAAACGTTAATTTAATAGGCATTTTTTATTAGAAAGTTCATTCCTACAATTAACGATCAACTAGATATTAAGTTTAGATATTAATATTAATTAGATATTAAGTATCAGTACATATGTAAATTTGATTTTAGTTGTTTGTAATCTGACGATGTACTTAGTGTGCGAAAAGCTTAACTGATAAATATTTTAACTTTTTCAAACCCTTTTTTTATTTTTTCTGTATTAATACTTTGGCTGTTATTCTTAAACGTTTAAGAATAACAATATTTCGATCAAAAATATATTGTTTCATCTGCACGGCAACAGTTTTGACATCATTTAGTACTCGCGACGAATAATCTTGCGTTATCCCGCCGCTGAGCTCGCCATGTTACAGTTTATTCCGTCTTAAACAAAGTCAGACTTTGAAATCACGTTTAAAAACTACCCTTTTCCTCGCCTAATTCGCTAAGTGTAGGGCAATAATGTGTCGAGTTTGGATATTCCACACCTGTGGGTCTTCCTATGCCTCTAAAATGTTCAGAGTGAGGCTCTCACTAAGTCTCAATCAAGCAGAGGGCCGCGATCAACATCACCTTTATTATTTTGAAACTGGATGTCTAGGGAAGCTAAAAAATGTGCTCATTATGCATTGTGTGTTTAGAAATACACCTAGCTAGATCTTTTTTTCCCCTAAACTCGGTTAGTCTAAAATGTCTCGAAGCCAATACCAACAAAACATAATTCCTGTTTCCTAGATAGGAAAGTTTTTAGTTGCCTAGCTGTTTGTTGGAGCTCTTGTAATAAGAAGTTGCATTATTTTGTTTCATAGCTCCAATCACAAAGTTAGAAAAAAAACCTTTAAATTAACCAGTGATGATGCCTAGCATCTGGTATACATCCTACTTAAAATTCAATTCAGACGACGAGTCTCTTTAATACAGCTACAGCACGTTTATCCGTTCTGGTGAGTATCACTTGATCAATGGAAAACATTAACCTTATTTTATGAGGTGAAAATGTTACACTGTTACAGGAACAATTATTTTTTGTCACGCTTCACGATACAGAAAATATATGACAGAAAATATACTGTTTAGATCTCCACCCCTTTGCAGAAAAAGTCTGTAAATGGTGGAGATTTATTAGTTGCTGACTCCGTAATGGATGTCATACGGCACAAGTCAAATATGTTTTTTCAAGGATCAATCACCAATTATAACTGAAGAAGTCAGAGTTCTTCCATCATGCTTTCCTGAAACACAAAATGTTTCTGTTTACTTTATTGCACTTAGCCCTAATTTTTACTAAATTATCTTAACATGTAAAAATTTATAAACATAAAAACCCTGTTGCCGGCAGATTGGTCAAAGAAGACTTTATCAGAAAAATTCAGCACGGCGACGGATAAAATGGCAAACTGACAGCTAATTTTGCTTAGCGCTTTCAGATCGAGGTTTTGTGCTCTAAGCAGAAACTGGAAGCTGTGTAAATGTTGAATATGAATAAAGTTGTAAACGATGGAACGAATTAGTTTATAAAACGGTATATATTCGAGTATGTACCTTTTGAAATATCCTATAATTTATGGAATGGAAAAGATAGAACGCAAATACAAAATAAATAACAAGTTTAGTTTTTGCATGCTTTATTATTTTGTAACAAAGTATTTGCTACAATCTTTATTTTTGCACCATTTGACCATTTATTTCATGTGGCAGGATATACTTCGTTTGTCGACGTGAAGAATATTCCTTTCCACTTTTTCGATGATGGGCAAAGCACTTTCAAGACTTTCACCTTCATTGAGAATTTGAAGCAGTTCCTATAAACAAATGATCATGACTCAGTCACATTGTTCGAAAGCACTGGAGTTGAATAAGCAGTAACTGCAGCATGCCGGGAAAGTAAAGGTTACAAAAATAGAAATCATTCAGTTTTTACCTGAGATAGTTGAGAAAATGGTTTCTCATCTTTCTCTGAAATAATCGCTCTTTTAAAAACATTGTTTCCTTTCTTGGCTTTGTTTTGAATGTACTCGTCAATGGATTGGTATTCTTTGTTTGTATACATGAAAGATAATTCCTCTTTAATTAACTTCAAGCCCTTCTTGTTTAAATGATGGAGGCGCTCAGCAGACACATGCATCCATTTCTTCATCCCTGAAAACAAAGTAAATTTATCTTACTTTAATCGGTCTTTTTTTTTATTTTCCCTTTTAATCCTTGTATTGTGGTTTTAAAGTCTATTTTTTCTTCTGTATCATCAATTCTTAGTTTTTAACAATTTTTATTTTTTACAGGACGCAAATTGGCAAAAAAATTTTACATGTATATATACTTGTAGTGTATAAATAAATAAATACATAAATAAAGTCTAATCCGAAATTAAAAAAAGACGTTAACCGTTATACCATTTTCAGTAACGTTCATCCAATGATTCATGTTACCCGTATAAGCTGCTAGGACATGCTCTCCAGTTGCTAAAAAATCAAGAACATTGCTTAAACAAAAGGGAACACGGCAACGAATACGACAATGTCAAGGCAACAGCAACAGAATCTTTACCCATTTTATTTATGGTGCTTCTCACTGCAGTCAATCTTTGTCCCACCATGTCATTAACCTTCTCTAAATATTTTCGTCCACTTTGCAATGATGTCGCCCAGACTTTCATGTATCCTATGATATCTTGATAATCTTGAACGATGTGTCGAGTTGCAAGACAT
Source organism: Hydractinia echinata (assembly GCA_030067915.1). Classification (NCBI taxonomy): domain Eukaryota; kingdom Metazoa; phylum Cnidaria; class Hydrozoa; order Anthoathecata; family Hydractiniidae; genus Hydractinia; species Hydractinia echinata. The sequence goes on from JASGCC010000080.1 coordinate 1,344,276, forward strand.
GAATCTTCTAAGTTTGAGGTACAAGTATTAGAGAGTTATATTCAGATTTTAAATCATAAATAGCTTTAGGCTAATGGTAGTAGTTACTCTTAAAAGGAGCAGATCTTACTTGGTGTCACATCTTCAATTGTTGCTTTTGTAACAGCAGGGCGAGTTTCCTTGAATGGATTGCTTTTCATAAGAACTGACCAAGGTGAGTATTTGTGAAACATCAGCATTGTTCTCTGGCTCAATACATTGAAACGGGAAGACGTAAAAGGTGATAATTTGGAGTTGGGAATAAAAGATCGCTTTCGTTCTTGTTCATCATCCTCTGCGGTTGGAGTGTTCGTTAAGCATCTTTGTAATTCTTCTCCACTGTCTGATATATCTCGGTAGAAATTAGCCAACAATTCTGACCGCCTATAATAATTGTGATAGATTTAGTAACAAAAACAGAGGGAAAGGTTCTGGACTCGAATTTTTAAATCTTACTTTTTTGCAACCTATCCCCAGCCAGAATAGGGTTAAAAGCTGCTGGGGTAAAAGATTTTAAGGATATGCATTGATTTACAGAACAATTACTTAAAAAAATGCATCGTCGGAAATTAAATATCTAAAAATTAGCGATGAAAAGAATGTACAAGTTCCTCTTGCGCAAAAACTACATTTATCCATTACTTGCTCAAACTGAAAGCCAGTGGAACGTTTTATAGCTACTTTAAGCTACAGTAATGAAATATAGCTCTGCTCAGAAGGCTTTTTCGCAGAAAATGTAATACCATTTGTCTGCCGCATCCAGTTTAGGCTGAAGAACTTCGTAATCCTCTTTGTAAGCTTCCCTCAATGCCATATCCGCCACGGATTTGACAAATCCATTTTCGAAACAAATTGTCTCTTCCAACTCTTTTTGTCTTGAAGTAACATCATTGTCAGTCAATACCGTATAATTAAATTTGAACTTTATGCACGATGGTAGACTAAAAAAGCAAGATAAACTCTTCCACTTTGATCACTAAAAGTGATACCAAGTTTCAAGACGTACCATAAGGGTTGTCATGCTAGCAGACCGTTCTTACCCTTCTCATCCCTTTATTTCTCTCTGTTCGCCTCCTTTTAGACAGTGCAGACAATAATAATCAAAATTATACTTAGAATGTTTTGTGTGGGTCGCAAGATCAAATGTTGAAACCTTGAGTTGTAATTTTTATTTTTTTTATTTTACCTTTTTTGACAATAGAAATCAAACTTTTGGTGCTGCTTAAAAAGAAACTAAGGCTCAAAAATAAAATTAATATAAATTAATATAAAATAACATGCAGCAAAACATGGTGTTACGTACCATGCACTAATTAGGTAAGGCTTATGAGAGATATTAACATTGTTTCAGAAAGATATAAAAATTGGTACTGAAATTCTGTGACAGGTAATTGTTAAACAGCATACCTGGCAGCTTCCTCGATTGGATAATCAGATAACATTATGTCAATATCAAGAATATTGCTTGCATTAGATTGTGAAGCATTTTTAATGTCACGCACAAACTCTCCTGGAGTTAAGAGTTCATCTTTTGACTCAACAAGTTGTAACTTCACAGCTTCAATGTGACTGCAAAGAAATTGCGCCATATCTCTACATTGGGTAACATCAGCAAGTGTAGCTATGGTACTCTAATGGAATAAAAATAAACCTATTTGGTAAGAACACTGGAAAAAGCTACGTTTTTAATATGTAATGGAGAGTATGATTTGTTAGTGGAAAATAAGGAATACCAAAAGCAAGGTTATAAATTCATGAGAAACCGTTTACAAAGGGAAAAAGTACGACTGTTTACGCGATGTTCCGATTCTTGTTGGATTTAACTTTGGAGATGGACCGTAAAGGCGTAAAGGGTTGAATGTTTTGTGTTCGTTACTTCAAAACATGCGTACTGTTCGAAAACCGCATTTGATTCGGGGTGAAATGTTTACGACTGATGTAAATTGCTACTCGAAGTGAGCTTCACTTCGGCGGAAGTGACGAAAACTTATAGAAACGGTCCTAAGAATTACACCGTGGACCGAAAGCGGTTTGATTTTATTTATAGGTCTTATGTAAACAGGAGAATGGCCTGGATGTAGAATAAGTAAGACTAGAAAATTTGTATAGTCCAATCAATTCAACTTACCCTCGCAACGTTGTCATGGTGAATTGCTTCAGCATGTGACTTAACTCTTTCAGATTCACATTTTGCCATACAGCCAACGTCAGTTACTTTATGTGAATGTGTAACAAACCTTATGCATCGCGAATCTTGTTGTTTTCTTGTAGTGGTGCATTTCTTTTCCCATTTTAGTCCTGGCATGTAAACTTGATACAGAAAAGTAAAAAAAAGAATTAAAAAATCATATTATAGAAGAAATTTGTAATGACATTAGAATGTATATATATATACCTGGTTTGCACTCTTTTCCGCATTGTTTTCTTACGGCTTGAAGAGAACGTGCTCTATCGAGCTTCGATTTTTTAGTCGAATCGCTTAATGATCGAATATTTTCTAAAATGGAGTTGAGGGTTGCTAAATGTCTTTCATGCAGCCTGGTGGTCTGTCTTATGTCTTGTTCAAGTTTGTTCATAACTCTTTCGTACGGTGTGATGAAATCATTTATACTGTTTTGGATAACTTCTGGGATTTGCTCCGTTACTTTCGGAAGGAGATTTACCTCGAGCTAGAATAAATTTATAACCTCTGTTAGATTCCAATACTCGTAAATTGAAAAAGACTGTTTCCAATTCGACAATTTTCAATTCTCACTATCCTAGCTAGTCCCACAAAAACTAACTTAACTGGCACACTAGGAAAGCGAAAACACTCTTTCAGACCTTTCATTGATCTCCTTACAAACGTCCTGTTTTCCTTCTTTTTAATACAATTAGGTCAAACAACATCAAAAAGCTACAATCCTTTATGGTTTCTAAGAAATAAAACATTTGTCAGTGAAAAAAAAAATTAATTAAAATTAAAATCCCAAATGAACTGTTAAATTTCATCAAAGCTCTTCTGTAGTAAAATTTGGTTAAATTGTACAGCTATCTAGAAAGTTTTCCTTCGCCACACATACACCATTAATTTAAATTTCATTTAGTAGGATCGTATCGTTATTAAATCGCCCAAAAGGAATGATATTTAAAGATTTAAAGTTACTTTTACAGAAAGACATTTTCAAAGACTCACAACGTTAGTTAACCATCTCCCTTTTTTAACACTTAACTTGATTTATTAGATAAGTCGGATAAACAATAAGTGATTCTCGCCATGAAAAATAATAAAATATTTTCTATTATTAAGTTAGCGACTGAAAAAACGCCATATTTCTCGAGGTCGAAATCTTTACTTCCATGTGAAAAAAAAAACTAGAAGAAAACCCATGCTTTGTTTTGGAAAGGCTTCACGGGACAAATCTAAGATGGTGATTTTGAAAAAATGATGCTCTGAAAGTTTGAAAGTTTTTTTTTTCAAGCAAAAGTTTTTCTTATCCTGCTTTGTAGGCTGGTAAAATTTTGGCAAGAAGACTAAATTCCATAGTGTATAGGAAAGTCTAAGTTCTACTTTTAATTAGAATATTTCTTTCATTGCGTCCTAGCTAGCTAAAGGTTACCATTGGCATCCCTTTTGACAATCACCGCATCAAAGTGTAGCTGTCAAACAAGGTATCTGCTGTCTTATGTGTACAAAATAATGTGATCACATTCAGAGCTCACAATCCAGCACAGAAATATCAAGACAAAGGTAGTCTTCATCTCATTTTTCAAATATGGACACGTAGGCCAGGCAAACACCGCTTAAAAGTTGCTAGTCACATTTTCTAGCAGCCCCGCACACCGAAATAATCCACGTCGGGGCACACGAAGGCCCTGAAGTGAACTTTGACAAGTTCAAAATTTGCGAATCTAATATAGAAACAGCCTACACAAATACTTGTGGCGGCGAACTTAGAAATTAGCTGTCTTGTCTTAACATATTTTTTTTTGTACTCTTATAACGACAAGAATAATTATTTTCTTTCCTTATATTTCCAAACTGTGCGATAGATAACAAAACATTCTATTCTATCTTTTTAAGACGCTAACCTCTACCACACCTTAAGAAAATTTCTGGCTTTGGGACCATGATCCAAACCATAAAATTTACCATAAAAAGATTTTTTACCTGGAAATCCATTTCGTGCAATTTTCCGCTGGTGTAAATGGCTGACAATTTTAAGTGTCCTTCAATAACGCCATAAATTAATCCATTGTGTTCAAACTCAAATTTTGTAGGTATTCCTGCGTGATTCTCCATTATGTTTATTCTTCCGATGTCTTTGTATCCAGCTGTTCGAATATACCCCTCAATATAACCATTCGTATAGACTTCATTTTGGTACTCGATGTACAGCAGTGGACCAAGCATTGATTCATTTTTAGACAGTGTCACATCAATTCGTGCAACGTTTCTCTTTACTATAAGAAAGAAAAATACAGTTAACTTTCGTTATCTCGAGCATGCGCTATCTCGAACAAAAGCCTTGGTCAGCATTCACAGCTTCTCTAATTAAAATTTCGAACTCTGCTCTCTCGAAATATTCGCTATCTCGAACTAATTTTTGATCCCTAGCAACGAATCACAGTCGTTATTTCCAACTTATCGGAAAATATCGCTTATAGAAACCAGTCCATCATGTACGGTTTTTTGTTGTTTGTATGTTCCACTCTTTTGAAGGTAGGTTTGTATCTTTTCACATTCCTTTTTAAGTTATAAAACTGAAAAAATTTAAACTCCACTATCTCGGATTTCCACCTGGTATAAACCTCGTTATCTCGAATTATTTAGCCGGGCCATTGGGAGTTTGAGATAGCAGGACTCGATAATATTAATAGAATAATAACAGAATTGTTAGTAGTTATAATTACAAAAATTTAAAATATTTCACTTCTACGAACTACAACAAAAAACGAGATTTCTACTTTGCCAAACTCAGCACACGATAAAAATGTTTTTCTTTGCTCAATTTACGGTCAGTAAACACTAGGTCGTTTTTTGGAAACAAAACAAATACCTTTTAATATCGTCCCCTCTGGTGTTGTTCTGTTAACGTCAACATGAGTAACACCCCACTGGAGTGGACGCAGCTCAACAATCATCTTCACTGCATTACTTTCGAATAATATTGCCAGCGGCATATTCCCACCGAAAGTTGAATTTAACTTTCCGTAAAGTCTCAAGCCTCTCTTAGCTACAAAACCACGGTTGGGTACTTCCCAAGTGGAATCTAGAAGTTATTATTATTAATACAACTAGTCGATAAGGCCCGTGGAGAAATCCACTTAGGCGGAAGGACAATGGAAAAATAGGTTGTTTTAGATTTTTGCTGACGTCAGCAGTGCATATACAAAAAAAAATTGGCGAAATTTAGTTTATCCGTTTCCTGTAATATGCAAACAGTGGAACGCTGGTAAGAAAAATGTATAGTATCATGTGCTATTGACAAACGGTTAAGAAGATATAAAGGTTTAAAAATTTTGCTGACGTCAGCAAAGTCCCTATCAAAAGTACAAAAAATTTTTCTTTCGAAATTTATATACCCGTTGCCTTCATCGTATAGATCTTGAAATGCTGATCAAGAAAATGTATAGGATCATGTACTTTTGATAAACGGTTGCAGATATATTAGGGTTTGAAGGTTTTTTGATGACGTCATTAATCCGTCCATTCTGAAACGGATTTGGGGACCCAGGTTTGGGAAAATTACCCAAATTGGTCCTAGGTGGTCCCTAGTTACCCACGCGGTGAAAAATCATTGATGTCACCACCTTGTTTATAAGTTAATTGGCCTCAAAGTTTTAGGTGCACTGTAATGGCTTCAATAATTTAATGACGTTAATATTATTTTAACGTTAAAGTTTGGTAAATTACAGAACAATTTCATGGGCGATGTTTTAAAGACTTTATCACAGAAAATAGTGAAGAATATAATTCACTTTGCAAAAGTCATAGACAGACAGAAAGACAGAAGCTCCGTATTATTATATACTAGTCGATTATTCACCTAAAATTAGCTCTTTAGTTTTTATCGATGAAGTCCTATGGAAAGACGCTAGGACATTTAAAGCGCGCACTTCCGTCATAAAATTTCTAAATTAGGCAACCATCGAAGATATTGATTTTATTTTCATAACAAAACTAGGTAGAAACGATCGATTTGAACTTTAATAGTCACTGACATTACTCGGCCAGACACTGAACGCACTGCCTTTCACAGTAGAAACCGTGAAGTTGAGCAATTCTCAACTTTAAAGTTATTATTTTAGTATGCGAAAAACACAGCTTACTACACGGAAGACGTGTTCTTAAAAAAAAATAATTTTAGACAAACGAAAAACCAAAATGTGTTTATCATTGCTTAAAGTAATCCGCGTTATATTTTAAGCTCTTGTTCGTGTGTATTATTCTTGAAATATCAAGTTTTATTTTAGTCAAAGTAAAGTAGTGTATTAATAACCAATATGACTCGAACCATGTTTCTAGTTTGAACACAACTCCAGCATATGTAAGTCTACTGGTAAACACCACTTATTAACCAAGAATCGGTTTGTGTGTTGCTTTAGGAAAATAATACAACAAGAACTAACTGTTGGGAGCCTATAAACTATAAACTGTAAACTTTCCATTTTTTACTTAATTGTACACTTGCAGTGTATTTTAATTTGAAAGAAACGTCGGTTCTTCTTGAAACCTAAAGAGGCTTTATCGTCGAACAAAGCGGTCGATACACAACCCATTTTGTCGAATTCAATTTGTCAGATCGTGTATCACCTTTGTTGATTTAATTTGTCGCGTTTGAGGTTTTAAAAAAGATGTTTAACTATTCAGATTTGCCCAAAGAAAATTCGACGAATAAGATTTTTTTGAAATATCGTCAAAGAAACTCCAACTAATTACACTTTTTAAAATAAATTTCCAAATCAACAAGTAGATTCAATAAAAGGGTGATGCATAATTAAAATTTGGTAAATTGAGTATCCCCATTACTTTTACACGCAAGGTACAAATTGACAAGTGGAATTCAAAAAACTGGATCGTGTCCGTCCCGCTTTATGCTTTTTATTTATGTATATGTTACAGATGAAACGCCCTAAAAAAAAGGCAAAATATACCTTCTCCATTATGGTAAGTGAAGCAAGCATCTTCAACTATTGCTGTATTTAGTATTGGAAATCTCAGCGTGGCACCAAAAGCTTCAAATACATTTCTCAAAAGAATGTTAGCATCAGATGTTTTGCAAGCATAAAATTTGTTCTTAGAAGTGTTGCCGTGTATATACTGCACTGTATTATTTCTGCCACCTCGAACTGAAATCAAATGACCCGCTGACGACCCAATTTCAAGTCGTGAATGAAATTCTAAGGGGAAAAGAAGAACTTTTCTTTAGTCCAGTTGTGTATCAACATATATTTCCTTAAGGCAAGGAGATAGGATTTTGAAAAACGTCAAAGATACTGTGTGATCTAATCTATAAGATGACAGGAATAATCAAGAAACATTTCAAGTTAACATGCTCTCTTTGCAGTTGGTGATGAAAAATCACACAGTGAGAAGTGTTAATAAAACATTTATTTGGGCGAATAAACACATTTAACATGTTTCTTCAACTTACCTATGGCCTCAATTGTTTCATTAAGATTTAAAGGATATGATGATGATCTCGCATTAACCATACGAACATTTGCCACGGCGAGTATATTTGTACCAACGATATCATGTTCTAAAGCAGGTGTTTTAAACAAAACACTTTCTCCAACGAACCGCAAAATAACTAAAGTGAAACATGGAATTTATTATCTCATCGTACGTAGTAAAAAAGATCTACTCTTTTCTTGTATAAAAATTGTGTGAAATTTTGCAATCAATGCTAACGAGGTGTTATTTTGAGATTTAAGGAACTTAGTATTTTGTGTTACAGTCGACAACACTTTTTACTACCCGGCTACATCTGGCCAGCAAAATAAACGTTTTTTTCGAAGTTAATTCATTTTGTATGACATTTTTCAGCTATATTAAAGCAATAGCACAACAAATTTTTTTATAAGGCCTTTAACTCTCTTCTCTGTTTGACCCTTTTCCTAATTCAGTATAAATCTCAACTAAATTACGCCATGTAGATCGAAACTCGTTGAAAAGTGGATTCTCGGGAGCAGTGAAATTTCACAAAACGAAAAATCTAGGCATTTTTCTCTAACCTTCTTTTTTCTAAAACATAAATAGAATCAACCAAGGGCAACAATCTTTGCTATCTGTAATTCAGTTCTTGTTTTAATCGTGTAAAAGACCGACGTCGTCTGAATAAATTAGTACCTGGAATATCCGCTTGTACAGATGATAACCACAAATTTCCATACATTTCCTCTTTTTCTTTGATCTCTTCCCTGTTGGTATTGTTATTTATAACAACTTGCATCGTCCTTTCATGATAAATTGTTCCAGTTCTTTTCCCTGCAAAAAGAACAACAACTTTAAATGAAGAAAAGTATATTTTTAAAACAATCAGAATTGTTTATTAAAGCCTTCTTCTTGCAAAACAACAGAATGTCAAGCTTGCATAATGTACCTATGGTAAGGGATAGATAAGAAACAAAAAAATTTAGAAAAAAGGACTTCTCTAAATATTTATCCTCTAGAGAGCATGGTAATATATTTTGACAGTCACAATGTCTGCCACGTCCTTTTTTCCCGACTTGTTTCAACTGCATTGGTCTGGGAGTGTGGAACATTTTTTTTAAGCTGTTAAAAACGAAATAATTTAGCTTCTAAGTACATAAATGTTTTTTACCTCTTATCTCGATACCCGGTCCTAGTTTAATTGGAGTTGTAAACCGCCCTTCAATGATGTATTTTTTGTGAGCCAAAACCTTTCCAAAATAGTGCACATTCAGAGTGTCTCCGTCAAACACGCGTTGGTAGAACTTGCAGATTAGGTCTTCCTCTTTCGTACAGTTCCAAAACGTACAGTTTCGAACCGTACAGTTACTGAAGCGTATGTTTTGTCCATAAAAAATTACTCCACCTGTGTAGGCTGAAATAAAAAAAAGTAAAAAAAGTTAATAAATAATATGTAATAAATAAAAAAACTTAAATATACCCTAATTCTATGATTTCTAGCTAAAAAAAATTCAGCAAATATGCTATTGTGAAATATGTTTGACGTAACACCTTAAAACCAGAATGAAAAGCAAGTCAGATGTTTTCGCATTAAAAGAAAATCCAGTATACTTGGAACAATATTCAAATTAGTTGTAAGATCCGTGGACCTAGAGTATGCTCCCAATAACTTGAATCACTAAGGCACAAAAAAAAGTTCGTTATATCGAGAGTTCGTTATACCGAAAAAAAACAAAAAAGAATCCTCAATCAAAACAATCAAAGCGGCAGTTTTTGTTTACATTACAAAATGTCTCCATAAACCTAGCAAATTATCTCTTAAAGATCAGTGGTTCTAACACTTGTTTTATTGCGTAAGCATCTCTTATAAGAAAAAAATAAAGCTGATGAGAATGTTATTGACAAGATGATATCTGAAAGTTCAAAATTTGTTTTGTTTCTGTCCTAATGTTTCTATGATTTAAACTTTTCGATTTGGATGACATTGCATATTTTTGTATGTGAAACATAATATTGATACCGATGATGCACAAAACTTTGAAAATATTGCCGAGTTTCTGTTACATTGAGTGCCTTGAGTTCGTTATATCGAGTTTTTTAAATACAGGGAAAAAAAATTTGTTCCTTAAATTGATAGTTCACTATATCGGGGGTTCGTCATATAGAAAGTCTTATTAAAGCTAAATCCAAGGGAAATGGACTTTGCTTCGTTACATCGAGATGTTCACTAATAGGGGGTTCGCTATATTGAGAGTCCACTGTATTGTCAAGCAAAATAAAAATATATGCAAAATATATGCATGACAAATAAAAGACTTTCAAAAACTGGATTTGTAATATAAAATACTGACATCAACAAAAATTAGTGCTGACAGACATTAGTAATGATTTTTAATTGACATGCGATATTCATCATCTGTACCAAATGACATATAACCTAACACAACAGAGGCTACGGGGAAGAGCAAATTCGTCACCCTCTCTTCGAATTCTTACCCTCCATACACTCCTGAAGAAGATGATGGTTTAGTACACCTACCGAAAACAAATAGCATCTAAATACCTGTCAAGTGATTGGATAAAATACTTTCCAAGTCATAGCTGAGTTCAATATTATTGCAAAATGGACGATCAAACGTGTAGCCTTCCAATCTTGTTTGTCTTGAAATTAAGCCTAAAATTTTAAATTAAAAGCAGCTGGACAATAAATACATATTTTACTCTACAATCCTATTTTTTTTTAATAAGATAGTAGCTATTTGGCTATTTCTTGAGATAGCAAAAACAGCATCACTTAACGAATGGTTCGCATCCGACAGGCTGCGAAACTTTTACTTCGGCAGATGTTTAGGAAGTGTGTGAGGAACATTGAAAATGCGCTAGTCTACGATGTTTGTATTATTGAACAATTAAACGGTCGGCGAAGCTTCAAGGAATCAAGAAAATAGGCCTGACTGACGTCACCAGTAAATCAGCACAGTTTGAGGTTTTGAAGTGAACAAGCTGACAAGTTCAAAGTGCGTGACCTAAAGTGAAAAGGCTGTAAATCATTGCTCGTAGGTATGATCCTTGATATTAAATAAATCCAATAACTGTTTAAACAAAATTGTAGTTTATAAGAAGATTCAGGTAGCCATTTAGCTAGATTAAAAACAAATTTAGAACATATTGAGCCTCAATTAAATTTCTAAGCATATTTGGAATGGGCTTTTTGTGGCTCGAAAGTATGGGTGACAGAAAATGACCGATGCACTAAATTCTGAGGTAAACTTAACACAATTGTGATATCAGATGTCGAATTAAGCTGTTACGAAACTTAATTCTTAGATGCAGTTGAGAATTGTTGACCAAGAGAACACATCAACTCTTCCTCCGCGATAAAAAAACGTAAAGTGAATACCCCCTTCCCACTGTTTAACTTTTTTCCATAACCTTTTTTGGGCTCATCGTTTTTTTACATTTTTGTTTGTCTGTAATATTAGTGTGACTAAATATAAAGAAATTATACCAATATTTTACACTAAAAAATTTAAGCTACTTTCTAACCACTTTAGCAAATTAAATGACGTCATTCGCCAAATTGCTGATATCAGTAAAAAATCCACTTAGGCAAAAAAAGTCCTCTGATCTCAAACATTGACGTCATTGTAACTTTTTCACATAAAATGAATGTTTTACTCTGTGCTGAGGAATAAAGAGTTTGGTGCGTCGAATCTTGTGGAATTGGCGCAATAGTTTCTGGTTGGTCAAGCTAAATATCACTTAATCCTGGAGAAATAAAATGTACGTAGTTTGGGCAATATAAGGATTTAAAAGATCAAAGATTTGTCAGCGTATAAAATTGTGAGTAATAAACGAATAAATGAAAGAATGAGTGCATTAGATAAAGATGTACGAGAATAGAATACTGTGCAGACTAAACCTCTTGATGGTCTCAGGCTAAGTTCCCTAAAGTATTATAAAAATTTTTTAACATATAGATATACATACCAACACTATCATAAGTCAACCACGGACTGTCTCTAATAGCTGTTGTGTTAAAGATGTAAGCCATCATACCATCTATTGAAGTCTTTTGTACTTTTAAGCATAAAGCTAATTCCATTTCATATTTTGCTTCATTGTAATAGTAAATCCACTGTGCACGGATATTTTTTTTCCCATTTATTCTGGCATTGCCTTTTATACTATAATTGAGAAATTCTGTCGCAAGTATTTTTTTTAAATATTTATTGGAAAAGAAGAAAAGGTGCATGGAGGAAATACATATACTTTCAATGAGGAGTAACAAAACTATTCGCCATGCTATGTCAAACAGTTGTTGCTGCCTGGAAGAATTTCACACTTTACGTTTCAATTCATATTTACAATTTTACTTACAACATTCGAGTTCTTTTCTTGAAAAAGACTTCAAATCGAAGATCGGTCACTAAAAATTCCATCAAATTACCCATACTGGATTGAAATCGTCTCTTCAAGTAACTTGCCCCAGCTCTTTCTTGCAATACTTGAGCATCAAAGATATTTAACGTTCCAGTAATACCAACACGCGAACTCTTTGTAACTACTTGTACATACGCTGTTGCATTTAAAATAGTTTCCCTCCCATGTCCAGACAACGACCAAGTTGACCCATCAAAACACTGCGTGAATGTAGTGTCATTTATCTCAACGTAACTAATTGCGTCAAGCATTTGGTATTTTTCCTCCAGGGTAAAAGTTTCGCAAAATTCCGTGAGACGTATTGTAATATTCTTAATTTTGACATAGGTGTCGCTATCAATACCAAAATCAGGATCTAAATTTTCGTTCAACACAAGTGTGGTCAAGTTGCCATATTTAGCAACATTGTTTGCAGCATGCCCAGGTAAATACAGTCGAACTTCTCGCTCAAATGGACAAACATGAGCAATAAATGTATTGAGAGGATTCATTGATTCAAAGTCAGGAAATCTTGTTTGGAAATCATTTAAACGGAATCTTACGCACATATCTGCAGTGGCATAATTTTCACTCACTACATTTTTCCCGTCTTCTTCAGCGAGGGCGTATGCTGAAACTTCACTGGCAACTGTTTCATCAGCAATGGTTTCTAAACCATCGCGAGAGGATTGGAATAGCAGGTCACCACTTTCTACCATGGCTTGCAAGATAGGTCTGGTTGTTTTCAACGCTTCCACATCAAAATTATCTGTTGTCAATCCCCAGTCAAACGCTCCTAAAGAAGAGCACAGAATAAATTATATTGCAACACCCGTTTCCTGTTTGTGAGTTTTTTCAAATGTCACATGGAAACTTGTATACGTATGTGTACGTAAACAACCAAGAAATAAAGAAGAAAAAAATGTGTACCTGGTGCGAACTTTGCCAGAACAGCACATGAGACTTGGCTAAGTTGATCCATATCTCCAGTTTTACAATAAACGAAAAACTTATCAGCATTCTCAAGTAATGAACTTCCACTAGCTCTTCCAGTTACATACGCTTCCCACAAGTTTTCATTTCCCAAAATTACTTTAACCAATGACCCATTTCCCTTTTGTACACTCGTAGTCTCAATTTCCATTGCGGAGGTATCGACTCCTATCTTATTAGGATACAAAGATGAAACATTTTGGTCTAGCCAGGTTAGAAAACTAACAATAGTTATCTGATCTGTTTGGTCGGTGGAAAGGACAACATCAGCATCTCCTACCTGGTTTGACCTCCATTCTTTTAAAATATTTACTGTTTCATCTCTACCATTCAAAGTCGTTGTGGCTGAACCTGAGAACCCAATTCCAGACCAATCTGTTACATTTTCCTTTTCAGCCATATCTTCATATAATACAAATGCTTCTCTTATTGTCACACTGCGTAATGTAAGCCAAGGAAGCTAAACCGATATAAAAAAGATGAACTTTTGAAAAAGGAATGGTACAAAACAATTAATTTTAAGGGTGAGTTGATCTTAATACGCAAAATTCAGGTTCTTAAAAATCAAAATATAAAACTGGAGGACAAGAAAAAAAAAGGATTAATTTACTTACAGGCGATACGGAATCCGAACTAAATCTATACAGGATAACTTTCTTTTTATCATCGCATGTGTTAATCTCGATCTTGCTGTTGTCGGTTATTGTAAATTTGTTTTGTTGAATAATGTTTCTTGACATTCCAGATCCCAGAAATTGTGTCATTTTTTCCTCTGACAAATCCTTTAATAGACCTCGAAATACAGTAAAGAATGGACAATCTCCATCAGGTTTGTACTCAGCTTTACAATCCGTGCTAGTTGACTGCTTCGTAACAGCGCAATCACCAAAAGATGTTATATTTTGTGTATTACGTGCTAAACCATCTAAGAATTGAACCACTGCTTGACCAGATACATCAGGTTCCGGTGTATTTTCCACATCTCCTAAAAAAATTTAGTTAAATAATCCCTTAGCAACCGTGACTTTTTCTGGAATGCAAAAGTTGACCGTATACGTAACATTTAAACAAGAAGGTTTAAAGAGAGAAGGAGATACATCTACTCAGTAGTTTCTATTAAAATCCTCCGTTGCCGATTTACAGATTGCTGTATTATTTTTTGATCGAATTCTGGAAACAAAAAATTTGAAATTCGATGATGATTTTTTTGTGACTGAAGATATGCATTTTAATTTCACAGTTTATGAAAGTTGTAAAGTTGATGGTTCACCAGACTTTAAAGAACTGACTGTTCACTGTTTGCGCAATATCTCCGCATAACTATCCATTTATTGACAATAGTAACTTAATAACTCTTATTAGTATTTCTTCTTCTTTTCTCTTAGAGAGTAAGACATTTTTTATCCCCTTCAATTTGGTTTTCGCAAAAAACATTCCACTACGAATGCCTTAATCAACAGTATTGAAGCTATTTATAAAGCCCTTGACTCCAGCAAATTTGCTTGTTCAGTTTTTATCGATTTGCAGAAAGCGTTCGACACAGTAGACCACGCAATTTTATTATATAAACTTGAACATTATGGCATCCGTGGTGTTGGCCTATCGTGGTTTAAGTCGTTTTTAACCGAACGTAAGCAGTTTGTCACGATATCTAATGTCACCTCTGAACTTCGCTTGATATTACATGGGGTACCCCAAGGTTCGGTCCTCGGGCCACTCCTTTTTTTGTTATATATTAATGACTTGAATAACTCCATAACATATTCAACAGTTAACCTTTTTGCTAATGATACTAAACTTTTGTACTGCAACAAGTCCCTTAAATCATTGTCCAAAAAAATTAACATTGATTTGAAATGTTTATCTAATTGGCTAAACGCAAATAAAATTTCATTAAATTCTACTAAAACAGAATATATTATTTTTAGGCATAAACGTAAGTATCTTGATTTTGAAGTGAAGCTTAAAATGCATGGTAAAAAACTACATCCCAGTACTGTTGTGAAGTACTTAGGTGTTTTTATTGACGAAAACCTCAATTGGGAAAAACACACAGATTTTGTTTGCGATAAATTAAAACAAGCTAATGGGGCACTGTGCAAGCTCAGGCATTATGTTTCTCCATCTATAGTAGTGTCTCTATACTTCGCCCTATTTCACTCACATATGTCTTACTCTTGTCAAGTCTGGGGTCAGAACTCATCTTATAAAACCCAACGAGTTTTAAATCTACAAAAGAGAGCTATGCGCATAATAACCTTTTCCGACTTTAATTCTCATTCTGCTCCTCTGTTTCTGGATCTTAAAATTCTTCCTTTTTTTGATTATGTCAAGATGGGCAATATTATTTTTTTTCATAAGTTAATCAATAACAAACTACCTCTTACTCTGCTAAATAATTTTATAATTACATTTAATGCTTGCAATCGTCCAAATAATCGTGCTAATCCGGGCTCAATACGTTTACTTAGAGTTAGAACAGTCACATTTGGGAATAATTCTATCCAGTATCAATCCATCATCTCCTGGAACCTTCTTCAACAGTTTTTAGAAGTTAATATGTCTACGCTGTCGTTGGGTCATCTAAAGTATCTGGTCAAGTTTTATTTTTTTTATCATATAGTAGTTTTAACATTTAATCTTTTTATTGTTGCATATATCGATCGTTATTTATGAGTACATAAAGTTTGTAATTATAATACTTTTCAAAGTTGTAACTTGGTTTGGCGGTCATTCCTACCTATTAGGTATTATCCTATCGGAATGGTCTCCAGTCTATTAGGACAAATAAATAAATACTTACTTACTTACTTACTTACTTACTTACTTACTTACAAAAAAACAACAACAAAGAAACAAACCAGTAAGGTGAATCGCTTTATTTAAAGATTTTTTGTGTTGAGCTGTCTTGCTTCGATGCCCTTTCATTCCTTTTGATTTTTTGTGTTGCTTACTAGAACCGTGTTTTACCATTGCTTTATCGGTTTTTGGTATGGCTTGCATAAAATCCACCACTTCATATTCATTTTGATGTATTGCTGCATAATCCGAATTATCAGCCCCTTCTGCATTAAATGTTTCACACTGCACAAACAGCCACCATATAAAAACACAACCGAGCACCAACGGTTGATACATGATCAATATAGCTAAGAAAGAAAAATGAAAGGAAATAATGCACAGGCGTTCACCAAATGCTAACGAGACATTCGGAACTTTCGTCGAATTTCGTGACTCAACATCGCGTGGTCCAAAGTCAAAAAAGTTCAATTTAGCAATATATGCCTTTCCTTTATTCAATATCATTCACGTTTGGACTAACAAAACATTTTCCATTTGTTGCAATGTTTTTGCCATTTGCTACCAAATCTTTCAAAATATAAACGCCATTTTTCGTTTGCCTTTACTTCTCAAGAATACAATAAAGCATTTAACAAAACAAATGTTAATTAATTTTTTTTTAAAGAAAAATGAGTGCATTTGATTTGGAATTCATCCCACGCACTAGCTTATTATCAAATAGGATACGAAAATTAGTTTAACTTTTTTTGTTTTTTTGTTTTCGTTTATTTCTTCATTCCGGTTACTACATCGCTCCGCCGTGGGATAATAAAGGGGAATATTACCCAAAAATAAAAAGGTGGGACGACCTCATAAATACGATACGCTGATAAGCTGTAATTTCTTCTATACATATGTACAAAATAATTAATGTTGTATTTCTTATTAAGTGATAGCTGTTTTTAAAATGTTTATCTACCCGGCAATCGTAACTCTTGAGGACGAAAATACATTCAAGAATCGACAGATTGGATACTCCATTTTTCATATTCATATTGCTGTAAATCAAAAAGAGGTCGCATTTTCTTAAAACGACGCAATTCTTAAAAAGAGGTTAATGCTAAATTAAATTTTGACTAATTTCTCGCCACCCAAACTTTAGAAATTTTTTATTAGTATGGAATGGGGGTGGGGATGAAAGTGGTAATTTTACTACCTCATGGGTTTATAACTTTTGTTCTAGAGAGGTATGCCTTATTACACGAAAATAATGAAGCAAGTAATTACCAAAGTGTGTGGTAATTAACGCGAATCAACGAATTTTTAATTTTGAGATGGTATTTAATTAACGCGAATTCTCAAAAAGATAGACACTTTTTTACAGGTTCAAACTGAGAAAATAAAAAAGAAATAATGAAATGTCATCACACGTATTTTATCTTTCTGTCTAAAATGCTCAAAAAAGATTATTGAAAAAAAAGGTTATCTTTGATAGTGTTTTTATTGTGTTTACGGGCAGTTGTCAAGTTATAAGTGATACCTGCTGCTTTCCATCCCGCTTTGATTATCTCCTTTTCTGTTTGAGATTGAAAGTGATGGTGCAATTCGGTCATTACCTTGCCGAGGTTTCAAAACTATATATCAACGAGTTATTTTGAAGGCGTTTAAAAATTATTTTTAAGAATTAAGGTTTTGACGGGTTTTTTTTTATCCCCAGGCATTAATTAACGGAGGGTAAATTTACGCGATGAATAAATTAACGGGATTTTAATTAACGCGGATTTTCAAAATTCGCGTTATTTATTTGCTTCACTATTTTCGTGTAATAAAGTAAGCTAAAAATGTTATAACCGTTATTATTAATGTTATTACGAGAAGGTATGGAAAGTATTATTTCCATTACGAAAACAAAAAATTGAATTTTTTACATTTTGTCACAGCTGGTTCAAAATTCTTTTATTTTATTATAATACTTTGAAAGGGATTTTGAAACGCCCTTTCAACGTAATCATATCCTTTAATACAAAAATAAATTTTAAATTTCGTGTATTAAAATCAGAAAGAAACAAGTTCAAATAATTTTTTTTTTTTAAATTTCTCATTATCGTCTCCATTTTGTTATTCTAAAGAAGACTGTAGTTGCGCCGAATAATTGCATAATTAGGCAACGTCACAAGATGTTCCGCATGTAGAATCCATGTCTACAATACTAGAAAACTACAAGAGCTTTTTGCGTTGCTCCGTTGGTGTGAAAATAATTGTTTCCTTTTAATAGGGACAGCGAGAAGTCTTAGGTTAATAGAGTATATATAAAATCGTAAACACCTTTCCAAATTACTCCCCTGCCCTCCCAAAGAAAAAAAAGCAGAAAAAAAAAATTATTGATATAAAAATGTTGGTTGTGATCGTTAATGCAGATAAAATATGTTCAAAGAGAACTCTGAGCATATTTTTGTACAATCACATACGTGCTATGTCACGCTGCGTGATTTGGTTTGAAGAAGAGCAATAAATAAAACAATGTATGTTTCAAACATCATGCTCATTCCTTTAATCATTTCCATGTTGTTTTTTCGTTAGTACTAATTTTATTCTAAATTATTTTCTTCTCGATCACACAAAGAATCTTTTTTTTTTTCATTTCTTCCCGGCTATATATGTGATTTCAATACACAAGCACATGATCAACCCTGTCCCCAGGGCTTGTTAGACTTTTTATATTTGAACGGCCTGTGTCCAAATATAAAAGCCTTACAAGCCCCGGGGACGAGGTTGGCACATGATACCTATTTCATCAATGATAATGACAGTTTCAATTTTATAGAAAAATGCTCAAGTGAACGTTTCATTAAGTAACGGCCAAGCAAGGGAGTAGAAAATCTGAAAAATAATCCCTCCCTCCCGTACTAAACTCCCACTTACAGAACATTTCCGTATATAAACATGCATGTACTTTTATTAACATCATTTGAAACAACTTTATTTTACTAGGCTTTTTAATTTGTCCAACGATCCAAATCACACCAAGGAAGAGAGCTTTGAGCATTTTAAATTCAATTACACGCTTTTTTTTTATAAGAATATACTCTATAAGAATATCGAG
The DNA here is from genome assembly GCA_030067915.1 of Hydractinia echinata. Lineage (NCBI taxonomy): Eukaryota > Metazoa > Cnidaria > Hydrozoa > Anthoathecata > Hydractiniidae > Hydractinia > Hydractinia echinata. The sequence continues at coordinate 1,363,232 of JASGCC010000080.1, forward strand.
GCTGAGAAATGAGTTAAAAATTAAGAATATCCTAAGAATATACCCAGGCTCGACCTTTTGTTTTAGATAAAAATTTGTGTGATGCACAAATTTTGATTAGAAGTTTAATTTCCTGTACTGTATACATTTCTTATGGTGTTTTAAATTAGTAGTTCGTTCGTAATTAGCAAAATGACCTCAAGAGTATCATCTTTAGGCATATTAAGGGTAATTACATGCTTTCCGACTGTAGCCATGTTAAGAATATTTTTAAGAATATTTGAGGCTGAGATTTGTCAAAATGTTAAGAATACTAAGGCTGAAACGAAAAAACACTATTCTTATAAAAAAAAGCGTGCATGTTTGAATGTGTTTTCATGGAAACCGTTTAAAAAGTGCTGCAATAACAGAATAAATAACTTTAAAAATAAAATAAGCATATACATTTAAAGTAATGCAGAAAGAATACAAAATAAAATAATAAAAAACAACTTTACCCTTTCTTGCTAACAGAAGAACCAATTGATGGAAGAGTCTTCTTGCTTATTAATCATGTTGGATGGATTAACTTTCATTAGATTCGCGAGTACTCGTGCGTTTAAAATCAGTTATATGCAGCACGCAAAGATACTGAATCAAGAACACACACGGGGGTCTACTGGTTCAAGTTATGTTTGCAAGACACGTTTAAGTATGAAATGCAAAAATAAAAAAGTATAAAAAAAGATCACTTTTATTGGAAAAGAACAGCAAAGAAATCTTTGTATTGAGGAAAAGTTAGAACCCTAAAAGTAAGAGGTATAGTAAACTTTACAATTGTATTTAAGCCCCTAAAATGTTAAAATAAAGTTCTTAAAATAGAACAAAATATTTACATTTCTGTTTTTCCAAACATGTAAACTACAGGTCGTAAACATATACTTACACGATGCAATTTATTTTGTAGAAAAACAAGCTTAGTCACGTATGCTAACACTTTTAGCTATTACATGATGAAAGAAGAGAGGTTTAACAAAATTTCCATGCTATAGAAAATTGGTTTAGAGAAAGCCTTTTTAAATAAACGCAGGCCTAGAAGACAAGATTATCACTGGTAGAAGAAAGGCAAGGTAACACAAAAATTATTCAACTATTTTTCTAAGCTTTTGCAATATTTGACATAATATACATTCTTCATTCTAACCCTAATTGTACTGCGCTTGTTTGGCAGCGATTTTGTGATAACCTCGTTATTTTTCTAAGAAAATGTGTTTTCGCTGCTGAACGTTATGACTCGATTTGGTTTGCAAGTAAATTTTTCTTCTTAAATGGTTTCTATGTTATAACGCTTTATATTTACCTCTTTTAAAAAAATACCGAATTTGAGTTAAAAAGCTCAAAAACTCAGGATTTTTCTTCAGGGCCCTTATTTATTAACTCGGTTGCCATGGCAACTTAAAAAATGGGAAGTTTTAATACTTATTGTCATCATTAGTTCTGGCGCCTTCAGATTTGGAATATTTTGAAATAGCCTATATGAGCTTGAGGTTGCATCTGCTAAAATGTCAAATTTTGGGGAACGTGAAAGAAACAACGCAGAATAAGCGAGCAGTTATCTTTCTGTATGATTTATTATTTTAAGAGACTATAACCTAGTTACACACTACATGCTCATTCATATATTCTTTTCTTTCGTGCAACAATCTCTCTTTCTACTTCAAGTGGCACGATATACTTCTCTTGTCAACGTGAACAATCTTCTCTTCAATTTCCTTGATGATGGGCAACACGCTTTGAAGACTTTCACCTTTCGTGAAAATTTGAAGCAATTGCTATGAATAAATTATTTTTTATTAAATCACTTCACTTGATAATACTTTGGACTAAACATGAAGAGGCCGAAATGTTAAGTTCCAAATGAGTAAATTTATTTTACCTGAGATGGCTGAGAAAATGGTTTCTCATCTTTTCCTGGAATGTTCGCTCTTTTAAAAGCATTATTTCCTTTCTTGGCCTTGTTTTGAATGTACTTATCAATAGACTTGTATTCTTTGTCAGAATACATATAGGATAATTCCTCTTTAATCAACTTTAGACCATTTTTGTTTAAATGATGGAGACGTTGTGAGGACACATCTAGCCATTTTTTCATCCCTAAAATAGAAAGCAAGGTATTAAATTGTCTCTTTTTAATCGTTCGCCTGGAAATGGAAGAATATAGTCATTCATTTTACCATTTTCAGTAACATTCATCCAGTGATTCATGTTGTCCGAATGAACATCCAGGACATGATCTCCAGTTGCTAAAAAAATAATCTCTATAATAATAGCCGTATTATGTGTGTTCAAAATGGTTGCGCGCAGCTTTTTTCCGAAAAATAGCGCGGGGCCCGATTTTTACGGACCTGCGTGTTTCGGCTAGACGCCGCTTAATTTCGGAATATTTTCGGAATCGCGCCAGAACCGGATAAATAAACAACATGCTACGGAGGCCATTTCAGTTTGGAAGTGACGGTGTCAAATTTGCAGATCCCCTTTTTATCTTCTCTAAGCTTTTAATTTTGTAGTATTTGTTTTCTCATGTTAAGGTACATATATTTTTACGTTTTTTTTAACCACGTACAAATCTTAAATCACCAATTTTTAAGATTTTGGCAAGAAACGTAGATTTTGAACCAGCTTGGGCTAGCCTAGCCTAGCTATACTTTAGCTTTACTTATTCCTATTCTTTTAAAGTTTTATTCAGTTTGGTATACTATTATCCATTTGTGTTTGGTGTTGTGGCCATCTAGCTAGCCCTTTTTAGCTACCTCTAACTGAAAAATGAAAGTAGCCAAATACAGTTTGGCTACTAACAACATTCCTAATACTAATTATGCTAAATACAGTCAGGTGGCTGCAGCTTTTGTTACTGTTATGAACATTTTTCTGCAAAATAAAATTGCTGAGTATTTTTGTTAACTGGACCGGGTAACGCCAGGCTGTTTCCTGATTTTTTGAAAAATGGTGTTACGCCTATACTCATGTGCGACACGGTGTATCTGTACAAAGCGCTCAATCCAGTGTAAACAACGGGCTGTTTCGTGTGTTTTTAAAAAATTATATCGAATATATAATTGTAATCTGTGTTTTTATTTCAGCTTAAAATGTTGAAAGTTATTTTTTGCAAAATTTATTACACCGGAAACACCATAAATTCTGTGCGCTTCACTTGATTTACTACATACTTGCCTGAATGTGTGGCACAGTTGACGGTTCTTATTAATCACTCATTCGGGTGTTCAACGCCGGGTAACACAGTTACTTGTGGCTTAACCCGGCGTTTCAACAGAGTGTATCCTGTGTTTTGTAAACCAAAGCTGCAATACAGTTTTTTTGAAAAGGGTATTAAGCCTAAACGCATGTGCTACACGGTTTACCTGTACTAAGCGATCAGCTCGGTGTCACGATTAATTTTTTAACTTTCACAGACAATTATTCTGCAAAATAAAATAATATTGACTAATTGCTTTTGCTATTGCTATAACAACGGTACCAATTTTATTACTGCTATAAAAACTTGTGCTGCAAAATAAAATTGACACAGATTTTTTTAACTGAACATGATAACGACAGGCGGTTTCCTGAATTTTTTTTAACTGAAGTTGCGATAAGTTTTTATAAAAATTGTGTTACAGCTATACTCATGTGCAACACGGTTTACCTGTACTAAGCGCTAAGTCCACTGTCACGATTAATTTGTTACTGTTTACTGAAACGTTTTCCGCAAAATAAAATAATATTGACTAATTGCTTTTGCTATTACGGGGGTAACAACACGGGTTGTAAACTGTGCTTTTATTTTGGCTAAAGTTGCAGTAAAGTTATATTTTCCAAAATACATTACAACCGAAACACTATAATGTTATGTGCGCTTTACTCGATTCACAACATATATACTGCATACCTAAAGCGCTCCACCTAAATGTGTGACACTGTTTGCCGTTTTTATTACGCACTCCACTTGGCCTTCACCGCTAGGCCGCACAGTTTCACGACATACTGTATACCCATACTAAAGCGCTTCACATGACCGTGTTAGCGGTTCTTATTAAGCGCTTCAGGGCGTGCAACAACAGTTACTTATGGCTTACCCCGGCGTTTCGACGCCGGGTTTCCCGGCTAGTCTCTTTAATAATAGCCGTATTCCGTCTGTCTGTTTGTGCGCGAGAAAAAAGTCGTGTTTCAGAAACACGAAATGTGATATATAATTTATTTTGCCTTTTTCGTGATTTTACAAAAGCTTTCGTTTAATTTAAAAATTCTTATACAAAAGTCATGGGTAGTTAGCTTTTATTGTTCCCTCGATGCAGTTTCTTTGTTATGAATACGTGCACGGTCAAAGTTACGGACAATTAACATTGCGTTGTCTATTTCGTTAACAGTTTTAATTATTCGCGCCTTTTCAAAGAAATTAACAAAAACAAGTTTTATGATAAGAAGAAGAGAACAACAAATTTTTAAGAAGATTTTGTAAGTGAGTTTCTGTTACGAATTTTATTTCGTACATTTTATTTCATTTTTAACCATTTGCACTTTTTTTAAGAATTCTTGTGTGAAGCTTGGGGGTGCTTATTTTTTTGCTGAAATTGTTCTTATTATGTTTAAGCAAAAAGTGTAAGAAAATGTCAAATATAGCTTTTTAAGCGCTATTTAGAAGAGGAGCCTCCTTTTTAACCCCAAACAGGCCGTAAAATTGCGCGAATTATTGTTAAATATATGGATTTTACGAGAAAGTGGCGTCAGGGACTGTGGCTACCGCAGTGTAGGTTTATTACAGGTTCGCGAAATTACGCCGGCGAATTCCCGTGGATTCTCCCACGGGCTAACGACTAGTCTCTTTAATAATAGCCGTATTTTGTCTGTCTGTCCGCAAGAGACGCGTCGTGTCACGGGCACACAAAATAGCGCGTAATTTAAAGACGGGTGACCCCGTGATGGACGGGTTAACGACTTCTAATAGCCATATTCCGTCTGTCTGTCTGTCCGCGAAAGACGCGTCCTGTTACGGAAACACGAAATGCGATATATAAAAGGCGACCCCGTGGATTTTTCCACGGCTTAACGGCTAGTCTCTATAATAATAGCCGTATTTTGTCTGTCTCTGCGCGGACCCCCCCGCTGAGTTAGAAAGACATGCTACGGAAACACGAATATCAAATGCGATATATTTTTATCCACTTTGTTGCGACGGGTAAATTTAAAGGACGGGCGAACCCGTGGATTTTTCCACGGGCTAACGACTAGTCTAATAAAATAATACGCTAAGTGTGTCTGTCTGTCTGTGACAGGCTAAGTGGATGTCTTCATTTTCCTTTGATGTTGCCGAAAAATTTTTTTGATGTTGCAGTAAAATATATGTCTTCTTTGTCGTGAAAAGTTGCGAGTTTTGTGTGGTTTGTTAAATGAAGTTCTAGCACAAAGTAACGGAAATTGTGTTTGCAAAAAAGATGGCTGTTCTTTTTAAGCATTTTCCACTCTTTCCTTCAAAATAAATTTTTACAAAAGCATTTGAAACAGGGAATGGTATATAAATGATGTATAGCAAGGTTTCTGTAAGGTTTGTTTATGTTTTTTTCAGTTTTGATGATATTATTGATGCGAGACATGTTTGTTAGCTAGCATCATAAAACCAACCACACCAACAACAACCTAATAGCTAGCTAGCTCGGACTTTATAAATATGTAGCCATGTTCTTTATACCTAGCTAAGTCTCCAGTTTATATTCAACTGACCAGCTATTAGCTGCTGTAGCTAGCTTATGTTAGCTTCAGTTTTATGTTGCTTTTTACATGTAAGCTAGCTACCATAGTGTTATCTTAGTGGTCTTTGCTAAGAATGTGACTGTAACTTATTTCACTTGACATTTTAAGCTTAAATTAACAAGCCACAACAACTTTTAAAAAAGTATTACATAATATTTAAGAAGAGTTTAAGGACTGCTTTTAAGCAAATAATGTATTTTTCACATTTTGTGTATGCAAATAATGTATTTTTCACATTTTGTGTAACTAAACTTATATACATCGGTTACATGCAATATGACGAAACGATTTTTATTTAACATGTAGTAATTCTGGTACCTTAAGTGTAGTGATTTTTGTTGTTCTAGATGTTCTGACTAAAATGTTTTTGTTTATGACATTTTGTCTTAATTAAGAAAAGTTTCAACTTTTTTGAGGGAGTACAACACCGAAAAAACTTGTGTTTTTTTTTATATTTTGTATAAATTTTTACCGGCAGGACTCTGTACAACATACCGAAATGACTGATCCCTCTCTATTTATAAATTTGATGCGTTCCAAATCGCAGTTTTTTGAAATTTTGGGTAATATTTAATGAGTATATACAAGATGCAAATACTGATTTTGTTGAATCAGAAGTATTTCCTACAACCATTCCTTTTTTACACTTTTGTGCAGAAAAAGTGTATGCAATATCATCAGAATAACTGATTTTGTTGCAAACTGTTTTTCTTTTTTACATTTTGGATTGAAATATTGTTATAAAGGGCATATATATATCAATAGACATATATATATATACCAAAATAATTAAATTCTGCAAACTTTGATTTTTGTCGTTCACCTCTCATCTTTTATATTTTGATTAAACTTTTGAGGAAAACCATAGGAATTATTTAGAATTTGTATTTTGTGTTGCAAATTTAGTGCAAAAATTGACATAAAATGAACTGTTAAATTGATTGTTGTTGTTTTAACATGAATTATGACTCAAACTTTGTTTTTGCATTTCTAATTTGACTAATTAGCCTAAAAAATTTGCCAATTGGTTTTACACTCGGTTCTTTTTTATATATATTTATGTGAACATAGAAGTACAAAAGTAAAGTTAGAAGCCACAAGAAGTTACTTCGAATATGAAGAGTGGAGCTAGAAGTAGTAAAGAAAAGTTAGAAGTAGAAAATGAAAGCTTGGGTTTTAAAGTAGATTTGGATTCACAAATAGTAAGAACTTTTTAGATATTTTTAGACGTTTATGTTTTTATGTCGCTAGAGTTACGTGTCAGGCAGACTCGCATTTGCCAGTAAAAAATCAATTAAAAGCTTCAAATTCTTTATATTTTATATTTTACTGCGTTTTTTATAAAAAATCTATCATATTTTTTTACACTTTTTTGCATAATTAATGTTTCCCCTGGTGTGTAACTAATGTATTTGTCCTAAATTCAAAATGCTACAAAAAGCTGTTAACTGGCTATCAAACAAATGTGCTAGCGAAACTTTTGGTTTGTTGAACTTACTGCAAATGTCATAATTTTTATATTGCTATTGTTTCTCTTTATATGTGTTTTACTAAGCATAAATAGCTAGCTGGCTATATGCGTCTCCCAGTTTAACTATATTTAACTGGGTATCTGTCTTATCTAATGTTTACCTTCAAGCTCCATATCTAAACCTAGCTAGCTAACTGATGATTAATGTTGTTATTCCTCTTTTAGCTATTTATATCCACCTTAGTAGTCAAACTTAGGGATCTTATTTGAGCACGAATTATGATGCAACAAGCCACAAAATCTTTCAAAGACTTATTGAACTTTTAGGGTAGTGTGAGGAATAATTTTTCTCACGTTTTCTGCAAATTTTACTTTAAGAGGAATGATTTTGTAAAAGTGTGTGCGTTAATTGGAGTAAGTTTTATTGTTTTGTTGTTGATATCCTTGTTAAACTTCTGTGAGCTCGCATGTAAATTACAAGGTTATATATTTTACAAGGGTGGTGGTTGATATTTTTACAAAGGTTGTTGACATTTTGGGGGAAATTTACCTGTTTTTTTTACATTTGTGGGTTAAAATTTCTCAGCAGAGAATAGTATGGTTGCCGTTTATATTGTTTGTGTTGCAAACTGCTGTTTTTTAAATGCTGTGTAAACTTTTGTGGAAAAAGACCACATGCAAAATACTGAAAGAACAAATTTTTGTACAATTAGACTGTGAGCTGTTGTGTAAGTTTGATTTTTTTATATTTTGTTTTATAAACTTTTTTTAAACTTTAACAACTAACATGTAAGTATGTAATTACAGGAATAAATATTTGGTGATGATAAAAAATTACTAAATGTTCAGACTGAAGCTGTTTTAACTGTTGTGAGGAGGACCGTATGCAAGTATATATACTAAAAAAATAATTTGATATTCTACACTTTCCAAGTTGTATTTTGTATGCACTGAAGTGACTGCTTTTTCTGAGTTGAATTTTGAGTGTTTCATATCCTTTTTGTGGAAGATTTTTATGGGTGAGACAATATAGAACATGCCAATTGAACTGATTTTTGTTCATATTTTTGATTTGCTCCTCAGAAACCTGTGTTTCTACATTTATTGAAACTTTTCAGTGTTTTCAAATAATAATTTTTGTTGATTTGAAATTTTACTCCTTGCTCATTGCTTTTTCGACATTTCAGTTTAAAATGTTTTGGTAAAGTCAGTATGGATCATTAGACATTGTTAACCAATTAATTTTTACATTTGTGCATATTTTTGCGGGACAGGATGGTAATGCAACCGAATAAATGATTTTTCAAAGTTTAACATTTTGTTTTTTAGTGTTTTGTGTTGTTTAAGTTTGGCTTTTTGATATTGTTCAGTTGTATTGTTGTATAAGCATTTAGGGAAAAGACAATGTTTAAAATGCGTAAACAACTTATTTTCATAGATCTGTGCTTACTGTTGCAGCCTTTCTTTTCGACACTTCGGATTAAAATATTGAAAGTTTTCAACATAATCACATAATAAGATGTATACATATTTGAGATGTGTTATTTCTGACATTATTATTATTGTTGTCATAACTGTCTGGGTTGTGACTGTCAATGTTGTCACTTTCTACCAACTAGATTTACACCTTGCACGACGTTTTTTTTTTTATATTTTGTCTGAAGTTTTGTTAGGAGGATTTCATGCGATTTGACATTTGATATTTTGTGTTAGGTTTTAAGAACGTTTTTGTTAAATTATGACTTACTTTCTTTTTATGCATTTTCAGATTATTTTTTTTGGTAAAAGGCAGTATTCAATATACTGAAACATTTGCTGATGTCATCAAAATTCAAATGACAGAACTTTTCAATTGTTTTTTCTGCCTAAGTGGATTTTTCCACGGGCCTAATCTACTAGTCTCTTATAATAATACGGAGAGTGTGTCTGTCTGTCTGTCTGTCTGTGTGTCTGTGTGTCTGTAACAGGCAAATTGATATGCTTATTTTCCTTTGATGTAGCCGAAAAATGCATGTCTAATTTGTTAAAATTCGGCGCGACGTCAATAACAATATTTTAACGTCAATATCTTATATTAAATTAATGAAGCCATTACAGTACACTTAAAACTTTGAGGCCAAATAACTTGGAAACGAGGTGGTGACGTCAATGATTTTTCACCGCGTGGGTAACTAGGGACCACCTAGGACCAATTTGGGTAATTTTTCCAAACCTGGGTCCCCAAATCCGTTTCGGAATGGGCGGCTTGATGACGTTATCAAAAAAACCTTTAAACCCTAATATCTCTGCAACCCTTTGTCAACAGTACACGATCCTATACATTTTCTTGATCAGCGTTTCAAGATCTATACGATCGAAAAGGAGCCCGCTCCTCGTTACGGAAACACGAAATGCGATATTATAAAGGCGACCCCGTGGATTTTTCCACGGCTTAACGGCTAGTCTCTATAATAATAGCCGTATTTTGTCTGTCTCGCGCGGACCCCCCCGCTGAGTTAGAAAAGACATGCTACGGAAACACGAATATCAAATGCGATATATTTTATCCACTTTGTTGCGACGGGTAAATTTAAAGGACGGGCGAACCCGTGGATTTTTCCACGGGCTAACGACTAGTCTAATAAAATAATACGCTAAGTGTGTCTGTCTGTCTGTGACAGGCTAAGTGGATGTCTTCATTTTCCTTTGATGTTGCCGAAAAAATTTTTGATGTTGCAGTAAAATATATGTCTTCTTTGTCGTGAAAAGTTGCGAGTTTTGTGTGGTTTGTTAAATGAAGTTCTAGCACAAAGTAACGGAAATTGTGTTTGCAAAAAAGATGGCTGTTCTTTTTAAGCATTTTCCACTCTTTCCTTCAAAATAAATTTTACAAAAGCATTTGAAACAGGGAATGGTATATAAATGATGTATAGCAAGGTTTCTGTAAGGTTTGTTTATGTTTTTTTCAGTTTTGATGATATTATTGATGCGAGACATGTTTGTTAGCTAGCATCATAAAACCAACCACACCAACAACAACCTAATAGCTAGCTAGCTCGGACTTTATAAATATGTAGCCATGTTCTTTATACCTAGCTAAGTCTCCAGTTTATATTCAACTGACCAGCTATTAGCTGCTGTAGCTAGCTATGTTAGCTTCAGTTTTATGTTGCTTTTTACATGTAAGCTAGCTACCATAGTGTTATCTTAGTGGTCTTTGCTAAGAATGTGACTGTAACTTATTTCACTTGACATTTTAAGCTTAAATTAACAAGCCACAACAACTTTTAAAAAGTATTACATAATATTTAGAAGAGTTTAAGGACTGCTTTTAAGCAAATAATGTATTTTTCACATTTTGTGTATGCAAATAATGTATTTTTTCACATTTTGTGTAACTAAACTTATATACATCGGTTACATGCAATATGACGAAACGATTTTTATTTAACATGTAGTAATTCTGGTACCTTAAGTGTAGTGATTTTTGTTGTTCTAGATGTTCTGACTAAAATGTTTTTGTTATGACATTTTGTCTTATTAAGAAATTTCAACTTTTTTGAGGGAGTACAACACCGAAAAAACTTGTGTTTTTTTTTATATTTTGTATAAATTTTTACCGGGCAGGACTCTGTACAACATACCGAAATGACTGATCCCTCTCTATTATAAATTTGATGCGTTCCAATCGCAGTTTTTTGAAATTTTGGGTAATATTTAATGAGTATATACAAGATGCAAATACTGATTTTGTTGAATCAGAAGTATTTCCTACAACCATTCCTTTTTACACTTTTGTGCAGAAAAAGTGTATGCAATATCATCAGAATAACTGATTTTGTTGCAAACTGTTTTTCTTTTTTACATTTTGGATTGAAATATTGTTATAAAGGGCATATATATATCAATAGACATATATATATATACCAAAATAATTAAATTCTGCAAACTTTGATTTTGTCGTTCACCTCTCATCTTTTATATTTTGATTAAACTTTTGAGGAAAACCATAGGAATTATTTAGAATTTGTATTTTGTGTTGCAAATTTAGTGCAAAAATTGACATAAAATGAACTGTTAAATTGATTGTTGTTGTTTTAACATGAATTATGACTCAAACTTTGTTTTTGCATTTCTAATTTGACTAATTAGCCTAAAAAATTTGCCAATTGGTTTTACACTCGGTCTTTTTTATATATATTTTATGTGAACATAGAAGTACAAAAGTAAAGTTAGAAGCCACAGAAGTTACTTCGAATATGAAGAGTGGAGCTAGAAGTAGTAAAGAAAAGTTAGAAGTAGAAAATGAAAGCTTGGGTTTAAAGTAGATTTGGATCACAAATAGTAAGAACTTTTTAGATATTTTTAGAGCGTTATGTTTTTATGTCGCTAGAGTTACGTGTCAGCAGACTCGCATTTGCCAGTAAAAATCAATTAAAAGCTTCAAATTCTTATATTTTATTATTTTACTGCCCTTTTTATCTTCTCTAAGCTTTTAATTTTGTAGTATTTGTTTTCTCATGTTAAGGTACATATATTTTTACGTTTTTTTTAACCACGTACAAATCTTAAATCACCAATTTTTAAGATTTTGGCAAGAAACGTAGATTTTGAACCAGCTTGGCTAGCTAGCCTAGCTATACTTTAGCTTTACTTATTCCTATTCTTTTAAAGTTTTTATTCAGTTTGGTATACTATTATCCATTTGTGTTTGGTGTTGTGGCCATCTAGCTAGCCCTTTTTAGCTACCTCTAACTGAAAAATGAAAGTAGCCAAATACAGTTTGGCTACTAACAACATTCCTAATACTAATTATGCTAAATACAGTCAGGTGGCTGCAGCTTTTGTTACTGTTATGAACATTTTTCTGCAAAATAAAATTGCTGAGTATTTTTGTTAACTGGACCGGGTAACGCCAGGCTGTTTCCTGATTTTTTGAAAAATGGTGTTACGCCTATACTCATGTGCGACACGGTGTATCTGTACAAAGCGCTCAATCCAGTGTAAACAACGGGCTGTTTCGTGTGTTTTTAAAAAATTATATCGAATATATAATTGTAATCTGTGTTTTTATTTCAGCTTAAAATGTTGAAAGTTATTTTTTGCAAAATTTATTACACCGGAAACACCATAAATTCTGTGCGCTTCACTTGATTTACTACATACTTGCCTGAATGTGTGGCACAGTTGACGGTTCTTATTAATCACTCATTCGGGTGTTCAACGCCGGGTAACACAGTTACTTGTGGCTTAACCCGGCGTTTCAACAGAGTGTATCCTGTGTTTTGTAAACCAAAGCTGCAATACAGTTTTTTTGAAAAGGGTATTAAGCCTAAACGCATGTGCGACACGGTTTACCTGTACTAAGCGCTCAGCTCGGTGTCACGATTAATTTTTTAACTTTCACAGACAATTATTCTGCAAAATAAAATAATATTGACTAATTGCTTTTGCTATTGCTATAACAACGGTACCAATTTTATTACTGCTATAAAAACTTGTGCTGCAAAATAAAATTGACACAGATTTTTTTAACTGAACATGATAACGACAGGCGGTTTCCTGAATTTTTTTTAACTGAAGTTGCGATAAGTTTTTATAAAAATTGTGTTACAGCTATACTCATGTGCAACACGGTTTACCTGTACTAAGCGCTAAGTCCACTGTCACGATTAATTTGTTACTGTTTACTGAAACGTTTTCCGCAAAATAAAATAATATTGACTAATTGCTTTTGCTATTACGGGGTAACAACACGGGTTGTAAACTGTGCTTTTATTTTGGCTAAAGTTGCAGTAAAGTTATATTTTCCAAAATACATTACAACCGAAACACTATAATGTTATGTGCGCTTTACTCGATTCACAACATATATACTGCATACCTAAAGCGCTCCACCTAAATGTGTGACACTGTTTGCCGTTTTTATTACGCACTCCACTTGGCCTTCACCGCTAGGCCGCACAGTTTCACGACATACTGTATACCCATACTAAAGCGCTTCACATGACCGTGTTAGCGGTTCTTATTAAGCGCTTCAGGGCGTGCAACAACAGTTACTTATGGCTTACCCCGGCGTTTTCGACGCCGGGTTTCCCGGCTAGTCTCTTTAATAATAGCCGTATTCCGTCTGTCTGTTTGTGCGCGAGAAAAAAGTCGTGTTTCAGAAACACGAAATGTGATATATAATTTATTTTGCCTTTTTCGTGATTTTACAAAAGCTTTCGTTTAATTTAAAAATTCTTATACAAAAGTCATGGGTAGTTAGCTTTTATTGTTCCCTCGATGCAGTTCTTTGTTATGAATACGTGCACGGTCAAAGTTACGGACAATTAACATTGCGTTGTCTATTTCGTTAACAGTTTTAATTATTCGCGCCTTTTCAAAGAAATTAACAAAAACAAGTTTTATGATAAGAAGAAGAGAACAACAAATTTTTAAGAAGATTTTGTAAGTGAGTTTCTGTTACGAATTTTATTTCGTACATTTTATTTCATTTTTAACCATTTGCACTTTTTTTAAGAATTCTTGTGTGAAGCTTGGGGGTGCTTATTTTTTGCTGAAATTGTTCTTATTATGTTTAAGCAAAAAGTGTAAGAAAATGTCAAATATAGCTTTTTAAGCGCTATTTAGAAGAGGAGCCTCCTTTTTAACCCCAAACAGGCCGTAAAATTGCGCGAATTATTGTTAAATATATGGATTTTACGAGAAAGTGGCGTCAGGGACTGTGGCTACCGCAGTGTAGGTTTATTACAGGTTCGCGAAATTACGCCGGCGAATTCCCCGTGGATTCTCCCACGGGCTAACGACTAGTCTCTTTAATAATAGCCGTATTTTGTCTGTCTGTCCGCAAGAGACGCGTCGTGTCACGGGCACACAAAATAGCGCGTAATTTAAAGACGGGTGACCCCGTGATGGACGGGTTAACGACTTCTAATAGCCATATTCCGTCTGTCTGTCTGTCCGCGAAAGACGCGTCCTGTTACGGAAACACGAAATGCGATATATAAAAGGCGACCCCGTGGATTTTTCCACGGCTTAACGGCTAGTCTCTATAATAATAGCCGTATTTTGTCTGTCTCTGCGCGGACCCCCCCGCTGAGTTAGAAAGACATGCTACGGAAACACGAATATCAAATGCGATATATTTTTATCCACTTTGTTGCGACGGGTAAATTTAAAGGACGGGCGAACCCGTGGATTTTTCCACGGGCTAACGACTAGTCTAATAAAATAATACGCTAAGTGTGTCTGTCTGTCTGTGACAGGCTAAGTGGATGTCTTCATTTTCCTTTGATGTTGCCGAAAAATTTTTTTGATGTTGCAGTAAAATATATGTCTTCTTTGTCGTGAAAAGTTGCGAGTTTTGTGTGGTTTGTTAAATGAAGTTCTAGCACAAAGTAACGGAAATTGTGTTTGCAAAAAAGATGGCTGTTCTTTTAAGCATTTTCCACTCTTTCCTTCAAAATAAATTTTTACAAAAGCATTTGAAACAGGGAATGGTATATAAATGATGTATAGCAAGGTTTCTGTAAGGTTTGTTTATGTTTTTTTCAGTTTTGATGATATTATTGATGCGAGACATGTTTGTTAGCTAGCATCATAAAACCAACCACACCAACAACAACCTAATAGCTAGCTAGCTCGGACTTTATAAATATGTAGCCATGTTCTTTATACCTAGCTAAGTCTCCAGTTTATATTCAACTGACCAGCTATTAGCTGCTGTAGCTAGCTTATGTTAGCTTCAGTTTTATGTTGCTTTTTACATGTAAGCTAGCTACCATAGTGTTATCTTAGTGGTCTTTGCTAAGAATGTGACTGTAACTTATTTCACTTGACATTTTAAGCTTAAATTAACAAGCCACAACAACTTTTAAAAAAGTATTACATAATATTTAAGAAGAGTTTAAGGACTGCTTTTAAGCAAATAATGTATTTTTCACATTTTGTGTATGCAAATAATGTATTTTTCACATTTTGTGTAACTAAACTTATATACATCGGTTACATGCAATATGACGAAACGATTTTTATTTAACATGTAGTAATTCTGGTACCTTAAGTGTAGTGATTTTTGTTGTTCTAGATGTTCTGACTAAAATGTTTTTGTTTATGACATTTTGTCTTAATTAAGAAAAGTTTCAACTTTTTTGAGGGAGTACAACACCGAAAAAACTTGTGTT
Organism: Hydractinia echinata; assembly: GCA_030067915.1. Classification (NCBI taxonomy): domain Eukaryota; kingdom Metazoa; phylum Cnidaria; class Hydrozoa; order Anthoathecata; family Hydractiniidae; genus Hydractinia; species Hydractinia echinata. The sequence continues at coordinate 1,378,631 of JASGCC010000080.1, forward strand.
TTTTTTTATATTTTGTATAAATTTTTACCGGGCAGGACTCTGTACAACATACCGAAATGACTGATCCCTCTCTATTTATAAATTTGATGCGTTCCAAATCGCAGTTTTTTGAAATTTTGGGTAATATTTAATGAGTATATACAAGATGCAAATACTGATTTTTGTTGAATCAGAAGTATTTCCTACAACCATTCCTTTTTTACACTTTTGTGCAGAAAAAGTGTATGCAATATCATCAGAATAACTGATTTTGTTGCAAACTGTTTTTCTTTTTTACATTTTGGATTGAAATATTGTTATAAAGGGCATATATATATCAATAGACATATATATATATACCAAAATAATTAAATTCTGCAAACTTTGATTTTGTCGTTCACCTCTCATCTTTTATATTTTGATTAAACTTTTGAGGAAAACCATAGGAATTATTTAGAATTTGTATTTTGTGTTGCAAATTTAGTGCAAAAATTGACATAAAATGAACTGTTAAATTGATTGTTGTTGTTTTAACATGAATTATGACTCAAACTTTGTTTTTGCATTTCTAATTTGACTAATTAGCCTAAAAAATTTGCCAATTGGTTTTACACTCGGTTCTTTTTTATATATATTTTATGTGAACATAGAAGTACAAAAGTAAAGTTAGAAGCCACAAGAAGTTACTTCGAATATGAAGAGTGGAGCTAGAAGTAGTAAAGAAAAGTTAGAAGTAGAAAATGAAAGCTTGGGTTTAAAGTAGATTTGGATTCACAAATAGTAAGAACTTTTTAGATATTTTTAGACGTTATGTTTTTATGTCGCTAGAGTTACGTGTCAGGCAGACTCGCATTTGCCAGTAAAAAATCAATTAAAAGCTTCAAATTCTTTATATTTTATATTTTACTGCGTTTTTTATAAAAAATCTATCATATTTTTTTACACTTTTTTGCATAATTAATGTTTCCCCTGGTGTGTAACTAATGTATTTGTCCTAAAATTCAAAATGCTACAAAAAGCTGTTAACTGGCTATCAAACAAATGTGCTAGCGAAACTTTTGGTTTGTTGAACTTACTGCAAATGTCATAATTTTTATATTGCTATTGTTTCTCTTTATATGTGTTTTACTAAGCATAAATAGCTAGCTGGCTATATGCGTCTTCCCAGTTTAACTATATTTAACTGGGTATCTGTCTTATCTAATGTTACCTTCAAGCTCCATATCTAAACCTAGCTAGCTAACTGATGATTAATGTTGTTATTCCTCTTTTAGCTATTTATATCCACCTTAGTAGTCAAACTTAGGGATCTTATTTGAGCACGAATTATGATGCAACAAGCCACAAAATCTTTCAAAGACTTATTGAACTTTTAGGGTAGTGTGAGGAATAATTTTTCTCACGTTTTCTGCAAATTTTACTTTAAGAGGAATGATTTTGTAAAAGTGTGTGCGTTAATTGGAGTAAGTTTTATTGTTTTGTTGTTGATATCCTGTTAAACTTCTGTGAGCTCGCATGTAAATTACAAGGTTATATATTTTTACAAGGGTGGTGGTTGATATTTTTACAAAGGTTGTTGACATTTTGGGGGAAATTTACCTGTTTTTTTTACATTTGTGGTTAAAATTTCTCAGCAGAGAATAGTATGGTTGCCGTTTATATTGTTTGTGTTGCAAACTGCTGTTTTTTAAATGCTGTGTAAACTTTTGTGGAAAAAGACCACATGCAAAATACTGAAAGAACAAATTTTTGTACAATTAGACTGTGAGCTGTTGTGTAAGTTTGATTTTTTTTATATTTTGTTTTATAAACTTTTTTTAAACTTTAAACTAACTGTAAGTAATGTAATTACAGGAATAAATATTTGGTGATGATAAAAAATTACTAAATGTTCAGACTGAAGCTGTTTAACTGTTGTGAGGGAGGACCGTATGCAAGTATATATACTAAAAAAATAATTTGATATTCTACACTTTCCAAGTTGTATTTTTGTATGCACTGAAGTGACTGCTTTTTCTGAGTTGAATTTGATGTGTTTCATATCCTTTTTGTGGAAGATTTTATGGGTGAAGACAATATAGAACATGCCAATTGAACTGATTTTTGTTCATATTTTGATTTGCTCCTCAGAAACCTTTGTGTTCTACATTTATTGTAAACTTTTCAGTGTTTTCAAAATAATAATTTTTGTTGATTTGAAATTTACTCCTTGCTCATTGCTTTTTCGACATTTCAGTTTAAAATGTTTGGTAAAGTCAGTATGGATCATTAGACATTGTTAACCAATTAATTTTTACATTTTGTGCATATTTTTGCGGGACAGGATGGTATGCAACCGAATAAATGATTTTTCAAAGTTTAACATTTTGTTTTTTAGTGTTTTGTGTTTGTTTAAGTTTGGCTTTTTGATATTGTTCAGGTTGTATTGTTGTATAAGCATTTAGGGAAAAGACAATGTTTAAAATGCGTAAACAACTTATTTTCATAGATCTGTGCTTACTGTTGCAAGCCTTTCTTTTCGACACTTCGGATTAAAATATTGAAAGTTTTCAACATAATCACATAATAAGATGTATACATATTTGAGATGTGTTATTTCTGACATTATTATTATTGTTGTCATAACTGTCTGGGTTGTGACTGTCAATGTTGTCACTTTCTACCAACTAGATTTTACACCTTGCACGACGTTTTTTTTTTTTATATTTTGTCTGAAGTTTTGTTAGGAGGATTTCATGCGATTTGACATTTGATATTTTGTGTTAGGTTTTAAGAACGTTTTTGTTAAATTATGACTTACTTTCTTTTTATGCATTTTCAGATTATTTTTTTTGGTAAAAGGCAGTATTCAATATACTGAAACATTTGCTGATGTCATCAAAATTCAAATGACAGAACTTTTCAATTGTTTTTCTGCCTAAGTGGATTTTTCCACGGGCCTAATCTACTAGTCTCTTATAATAATACGGAGAGTGTGTCTGTCTGTCTGTCTGTCTGTGTGTCTGTGTGTCTGTAACAGGCAAAGTTGATATGCTTATTTTCCTTTGATGTAGCCGAAAAATGCATGTCTAATTTGTTAAAATTCGGCGCGACGTCAATAACAATATTTTAACGTCAATATCTTATATTAAATTAATGAAGCCATTACAGTACACTTAAAACTTTGAGGCCAAATAACTTGGAAACGAGGTGGTGACGTCAATGATTTTTCACCGCGTGGGTAACTAGGGACCACCTAGGACCAATTTGGGTAATTTTTCCAAACCTGGGTCCCCAAATCCGTTTCGGAATGGGCGGCTTGATGACGTTATCAAAAAACCTTTAAACCCTAATATCTCTGCAACCCTTTGTCAACAGTACACGATCCTATACATTTTCTTGATCAGCGTTTCAAGATCTATACGATGAAGGCAACAGATATTCAAATTTCTAAAAAAAATTTTTGAGTCTTGACGGGCGATTGCTGACGTCAGCAAATTTTTTAAAACCCTTATATCTCATTAACCGCTCATTAAAACCACACGATCATATACATTTTCTTGATCAGACGTTTAAGCTCTACACAATAGAGACAACGTGAAAACAAGGTACTAATTTTTTTTGTGGATGGGTTGCTGACGTCATCAAAATTCAAATGGCGCTTCTTTCTCATTTTTATCCTTCCTCAGTGGATTTCTCCACGGGCCTTATCGACTAGTTAATTAATAACAACACCGAAATGTTTTGGCATTGTGCAGGAGGTGAGAGATAAGTGGGCGGGTCATACATCCTGAATTACTGATGTTAAATCAGTGAAACTTGGTAGCTACAATTACAGAATGCTTTAATACAAGCTCATTTCAGATAAAAAAATTAATTTGAGTAAGTCATTGGAATTAGAAATGACGTCACATATTCCCAAAATAGACTATTCTGACCCTTTACAATCTATTTCTCTTTTGCTGCTATTACTTATGCCATAAAATTTAGTACATGTCAAAGAGGCCTTAGTCATTTTGCCCCCCCGTATGTTAATAGGTCTAAACAAAAATGCCAAAATCAGCAACAACAAAAAGAACAACAACAAAAACAGCAATAACAAAAACAACAACGGCCACAAAAATTATACCCATTTTATTTATGGCGCTTCTTACTGCCGTCAATCTCTTTCCCACCATGTCATTAACCTTCTCTAAATATTTTCGTCCACTTTGAAATGAAGTTGCCCAGACTTTCATGTAGCCTATGATATCTTGATAATCTTGAACGATGTGTCGAGTTGCAAGACATGAATCTTCTACGATTAAAATTGTTAGACAAATATAAATATTTACCGTCTAATAATGATTATTTTGGAAATATTGCCAAGGAAAGGTAAAATAATGAACTACCTGGTGTCACATCTTCAATTGTTGCTTTAGTCACAGCAGGACGAGCTTCATTGAATGGATTGCTTTTCATAAGAACTGACCAGGGGGAGTATTTGTGGAACATTAGCGTTGTTCTCTCGCTTAATACATTGAAAAGGGAAGATCTGATAGGCGATAACTTTGCATTTGGAATAAATGATCGCTTTCGTTTCTCTTCATCATCGTCAGGACTTGGAGAGTTTGTTATGCATCTTTGTAATTGTTCACCTCTTTCTGTTACATCCTCATAGAAGTTACCTAACAAGTCTGAATGCCTATAAAAGTGTTGATAATAAGGAAAAATATCTGCAATGATTTGTTGCTTACGCCAGTACAGCAAATGTACAAAAAATCGGAAAATCGGATTACTGGAGTTTCAAAACTATAAACAATGATACTTATAAACTTAGGTTTATTGCAAAATTCGAAGTCATAACAATACTGTAATAAAAATTATTGTATTTGATCAATTACAACAATCTTATGGTGAGAGGGGTCTGAGAACCAATAATGTGCTCCCCCTTCGGCTGTTAACAACCTCCAAAACTTCGTCAGAGTAGCATATAAAATATAATAAAATAAAATACCACTTGACTGCTGCATCCAGTTTAGGCTGAAGAACTTCGTAATCCTCTTTGTAAGCTTCTCTCAATGCCATATTTGTCACAGATTGAACAAAGTCATCTTGGAAACAAATTATCTTATCCTCCAACTCTATTTCTTTCGATGTATCATCTTCACCAGTTGTTACTGTATAACCAAGTCTGAACTTTAAACACGAAGGTTGACTAAAAAAGTAAAATACACTCTTCAGACAACCTCTCTCACAAATATAACGTTACCTACTATTAAAAGAATAACATGGTCACAGCTGCTAAACTTTAAAAATGAGTTAATCCTAATTTCTTAATCCTGTGCTTTAGGCCTGCACTTTGTAGATGCTTAAGAACTACAAAGATACGCTTAAGTAATAAGTTAGAATAAACTTCTGCTTTATTAACTCTTTATTTATATCTCGTTTTCATTTCTCTATGATAATGGCGAATTTATTCTCCAAAGCTTGTAGATGTTTAGAAAGTTCCCGACTCAATCACTTTTGAGTAGTTTCAATGGGCAAGTACAGTTATTGACGATTTACTATCGCAGCGTCTTTAAAAGCATATCGGATCGGTGTTTTGTTTCCATTTACCATGTGTTCTTTTCGCATACTTTATTTATCAGATAGCTCCATGCCGATTGCGAAAGTCACATAACATGCATTGGATAGCTTTTAAGACAAGATTATTTAAATGGAGAAAGGTGAAATAAACGTTTCGGCGTGTTTCGACATCATAGTGCGCATACAAGAAAGCAGCTGCGTAAAGGAAACAGAACATACCGCATTAAAGCAAATTAATAGAAACTACTCCCATTAGACAAAAAACGTCGTACTGATTTTCTTAAAGTCTTAAAGTCGCAATTCTGTTGCATTAACTTTTTAAAGCAGCACTTGAATTTTGTAACAGGTAACGAAACAAATAACAAATAACTAAACAAAATCAGGAGTAATACCTGGCTGCTTCCTTGATAGGATAAGCTGACAATATTGAAGCAAAATTAAGAATACTGACTGCTCTTGATTGTGAAGCGGTTTTGATGTCATGGACAAACTTCGCCAGTGTTGCAAGGTCGGTCTTTATTCTCTCTAGTTCTCCTTTCACATTTTGGATGTCATTAACAAGAAATTCTGCTAAGTCCTTGCACTCTGTCGCATCAGAAAGCCTAGCTATGGTACTCTAAAATATAAAAAATATATAGAAATATATTTTTGATAAAAAATTTAGGAAATATTTCTTCTTAATAGTTTTTTTCCTTTCCTTCAAAAGTGTTAAGAGAATGACACTTTTTCGACTATTTCACAAAGTTGACAAAAAGTATCACTTTTGAATTCTCCGCAACCAATAGACTGCGGAAGTGCTACTGTTTCAGATATGTAGGTGAGCGGCGTTTAAAATACACTAGTCGAATTTTGTAACACGGTTGCTTTACGGAATATTACATGCTAGGGCCGAAGTTTTTTAAAAACCAGGGGGTTGTTTAATCGAAAATCTCATTATTGATTAAAATATATTTGAGAAATTAATTTATTTCCTTACATAATTTAATTATTTTAATTTACCAACCTTAATTAAATAAATAAATTAGGTGATTAAAATGAATGCATTATTTAAATACGCCATTTTTAATAAGAATTACCCCCGTGATCTCAATCGCCGATTTCGCTCAGGAGCCACAGAAAACAAATAGGACAGTTTTACTTGCTTTGTTTTGACCGCTCGCACGTAGTATACCAATCAAAACGCCTGATTCTTTGAAAAACCAATTCAAGATTTTCGCGGCCTGCAGATGCCAACGAAGGAACATGATGATGATGGCCATTTTTGTTTTGAAAGTGATCGTGGTCAGTGATAGGTTTCTAGGTCTGTTTGACCTTTTTGTCTTCTAACAGCTTTTTATTTTGTAATATTTGTTTTCTGTATGTTCTTACATGTTAGGATAAATATATTGTTACGTTTTTTAGCCATGTACAAATCTTAAACGCACCATTTTTAGGATTTTTGGCTAGGAACGAAGATTTTTAAGGATCTAGCTAGCTACCCTTAGTTATTACTATTCAGTTTGGTATAACAGCTTTTTATCCTAGCCAATATTATTTATTTTTATGTTGAAGTTGTGTTATCTAGCTAGCTCTGGATAAAAAGTGAAAGTAGTCAAATGCACTGTTTGGCTGCAACACAATTCTTAATTCTTATGCTAAATAAATGCAGTTAGGCAGCTACCACTTTTATTACTGTTATGAAAACTTATGCTGCAAAATAAAATTGCTGACCATTTTTTTTTAACTGAACAGGATAACGACATGCGGTTTCCTGCATTTTTTTTAACCGAAGTCCCATAAAGTTTTTTTAAAAATGGTGTTACGCCTATACTCATGTGCGACACGGTTTACCTGTACTAAGCGCTTAGTCCAGTGTTAACAAGGGCTGTTTCTGTTTAACCGAAGTTGCAATAACGTTTTTTTCGGAAAAGGCTATTACACCTATATATGGATGTGTCACATTGTTTACCTGTACTAAGCACTCAGCTGGGAGTAACATTTCTTTTCAACTTTCACCGGGAACATTCTCCAAAAAATAAAAAAAGGTTGGCCAGCTGTTTATGGTATGACGGGTGACAACGAATTGCAATCTGTGTTTTTATTTCAGCTTAAAATGTGGTATTTTTGCAAAAATTATTACACCGGAAACACCATGAATTGTGTGCACTTTACTCAATTTACTACATACTATATACCTGTACTAAAGCGCTTTACCTGAATGTGTGGCACAGTTGACGGTTCTTATTAATCACTCATTCTGGTGTTCAACGCCGGGTAACACAGTTACTTGTGGCTTAACTCTGCGTTTCAACAGAGTGTATCCTGTGTCATGATTAATTTGTTAACGTTTACTGCAACTTATTCTGCAAAATAAAATAATATTGACTATTTTTTTTGCTATGACTGGGTAACAACGGGTTGTAAGCTGTGCTAAAAGGGTATTAAGCATAAACACGTGCAACACGGTTAACTGTACTAAGCGCTTAGTCCAGTGTTAACGACGGGCTGTTTCCTGTGTTTATGTTAAACCAAAGTTGTGATAAAGTTTTTTTTGGAAAAGGTATTGTACCTACATGAATGCGCGACATTGTTTACCTGTACTAAGCGCGCTGCCCGGAGTAACATTCATTTTTGAACTTTGACCGACATATGTATACCTGTACTAGAGTGCTCCACCTGAATGTGTGGCACAGTTTACGGTTCTTATTAATTGCGCCACAGGGTTTTTAAATAATACAATAATAACCGATTACCCCGGGCTGTACCACAAAATATCGCCCGAGGTCTAAGTCCCGACCGAGCTTGCGAGGTCAGTGCAATGACTGAGGGCGATATTTTCGGTACAGCACGGGGTAATCGGTTATTATTGTATTTGTTAACAGTCTAAGTTAGATAAAAATAAAAAAATAAGAATTTCGGTTTAATGTTCTTAAAATAATATAATCCACTAGCACTACTTTCGTTAACACTCGAGGTCAAAATTCGAAACAGTCCTGTCTAAAAACAAACATTCTATGCATAATTCGAAAGTCCCTATAGAATAAATTTTTGTAAACAAAACATTACCATGTTCCACACTTACAGAAGAATGAATTAAAGTTGAATGTTCAACTAAAATTTACTTACAGCGAATGTCGAAGTAAATTTTTTAACTAGCTAGCTTGGACTAACAGAATAACATGGGCTTCAACGAGTTTTACATTGACTGAGTAACCAAAATGCTAAAGAAACGACTCTGAAAATGAAAGGAGACGTATATATTTGTTATAATTTCGTCGTCCTGTATTTAGTATTTTTGATAAAACTAGATATTAGGTCATCGTTTTTTTATGGACAATGTAGCTAGTTAACTAGCCATGGTGAAGAAGCATCCAGGCAGAATATTGCTGAATCTGGTTATTTTAACTGTTAAACTTGACATTGTTGTTGTTTCCATCCTATGAAAATGTTTTTATCGATAGATGTATTGTAGGAGTTAGATATATAATCATTTCCAATGCTTCTTGAAACTTGTTTTTCGTGCTTATTTACATTTTAAGCTACCATTTTCCTTGACGACGGGCAATACCGCTCCATATCGGCCCGTCGTCAAGAGCGTTAAGCCAACCAGAATGCCTAAAAGCCCGTATTGCCCGCCTGAAAAATCCAGACGGTTAACAATAATGACTTATAAACCGTTTAGGAAAATAGCGACCGAGGCTGTGACATCATGGACCGAACGCAGTGAGGTCCATGCAAATAACCGAGGTTTGTTTTCCCATGTAGCGCCGGGCTAAACGGTTCATAAGTCATTTAGTACCTGGTAGCCTGATGAAAACATAGAAATTAAGTCTAAAGTCTTTCACAAAAAGATTGACATTTGGATGAAGAATAAAATAAATATCTATGTAGAAACCATGTCTTCTGACAATAGTAACGTTCGATCGACTGAAGGAAAAGAATTCTTTTCGAACACAGTGAAGAAATTCTTGTAGTTCTATTTTGAAAGTTTTTTAAAATTTGCCGTTGATGGAGTGGTTGTGTTTGTTGTGAAATTAAACGAGCAATTGTTGAAATTAACCAGAAAAAAACGAAAAAAATGTAGCTAGCTAGATACATCACATTGAACTTATTTTTTTAAAGAAATAGTTGATGATAATTCGGGAGTGGTGTTAGGTGGATTTATTTTATCCTTGTTTGAACAACTCAAGATGTGAGACATTCGAAAAAGGTGAGTTTTGTGAGCTGCTTTGTCGCTTTTAAGGGAGTCTATATTTTTATGGCCACAGTGTTGATTTAACAAAACTTCTTGAAGGTATTACCAGCATACTTTGTTTTCAGAGCTTGTTGATGCAGTATGAATTGATCTACTTCATCGTACTCCCAAAACAAAAGCTTAAATTAATTATTTTAAAACATTTTATTTGGATATTTTACAGCGTTCAAAGTTCACGAACGTTTGTTTACTGTTTTTGTTTAGATTTTAGCCGGTCGCAACAGGAAAATAGCGCCCGCTCACGTGATCGATATTAGCCAATAAGGACGTCAGATACAAAGAAGACATGACACTGCCAGGTACTAATGCTGGGTAACACATTTACTTGTGGCTTACCCCGGCGTGCGACGCCGGGTCCCCGGCTAGTTCTTACAGAATATTTTACTTCTAAGCAGCTGTTAAGCAACTTTTCTATCAATTTAAATTAATATTTAACCAGGTCTAAAGACAAGTTGCTTATAAATTTAACGAAAAGAAACTGAAATCGCAAGAATACTAACAGATTGGGTATATTGCATTAATTAGAATATATTAATTAATGAGCAACCAATTGAAATTACCCTTGCAACGTTGTCATGGTGAATGGCTTCAGCATGTGACTTCACTCTTTCAGATTCACATTGTGCCATGCAGCCTACATCACTGACTTTATGTGAGTCTTTAACAAACTTTATACATCGTGAATCTTGTTGTTTTCTTGAAGCTGTGCATTTCTTCTCCCATTTTAGTCCTGGCATGTAAACTAAATAAACAAGGTCAAAGGAATTAAAAAAACTCCATCTAAATATTTTCGGAAACAAGGGATTGCATAAGAATACTAGTCGAAAAATTCAACGGATTTGCCAGTTCTGCATATTTCAGACATCTCCTTTCGTGCATTTCTAGCAGAAAGTAACAAAGTTACCATTCTGAACAAAATCTGGCTAATAGGTACGAGTCGTTTTTCCGTAAAAAAATCCACAGGTTCGCCCGTCAGCATATTGTATTATTCTGCAGGGTGCCGAAATGATGCTGCGCGCAGCCATTTTGAATACACAAAAGACGGACATTAATGAAGATTAGTCGTTTCCAGCCCGCGGAATATCCACAAAATTTTCAGGTCATAGCGTAGCCATATAGAAATATATTTCGCATTTGTTATTTCCAGCTTACATATTTCGTGCGTGGTTGAGCACGACCCGGTTTTGGTCAAGAGACAAAAAACAGCTATTATTATAGAGAAGAAGACATACCTGGTTTGCACTCTCTTGCACATCGTTTTGACACTGCTTGAAGAGAACGTGCTCGTTCAAGCTTTGATTTTTTGGTTCTTGCGCTTAATGCATCCACATTTTCTCTGAGAGAGTTGTGAGTTGCCGAATGTGTTCGGTAAAGTTCACTTGTCTTTCGTATGTCTTCATCGAGTTTGTTCATAACTTTATCGTAAGGTTCGGTGAATTCATTTATGCTCTCTTGAATAACGTCTGGGATCTTTTCTCTTACTTTTGACAGAAGATCCACCTCGAGCTTGAAAATGAATATTAAGTATTAAGTTTTGATATCACAATTTAAAATGGTAGAATCAAAACTGTAAATGGCAAGGAGGTGTATTTAATGTTCTTTATTGAATGCCGTGCATGCCTTAAGGTTTGAATGGACATGTGAAAACTTTAAAGTGATACCGCTTTTGACGAACTCCAAAAACGATCTTCAATTTAAAAGTTGCGCTTAGCCTTTTCCCCCAAAATATCGTGCATTTTGGAAAAAGTAATTCGCAAGTGTCGTTGCGTCGACTCGCGTAACTAATATACCACCCAATCTGCGGGTGGCAGGAAATAAAAGGGTGGGGAACTAATACCACCCGACATGCGGATGGCAGGGAATGTAGTGGATAACTAATACCACCCAACCTGCGGGTGGCAGGGAATAAAAGGGTGAAATGGAAATATGTTACCTACAGTTATTTTGTTTTAAAAACTGAATTACGCCAATAAGAAAAAAATTATCTATTTATATGTGCAACGCTGTTTTGTATAAATACAATAACGCTTTTTAGTGGACTTATTTTCACAAGAATTTTGTACTGCTAGGCCCCGAACAAATGTTTTAATTGCAATGACGAAAGCGTATCAAAAGTTGCCTATATATGAACTATCTTTTTAGATGGAAATTAGCACCATGCTGCACAATGTATTTTATTTTGACCAGAATTGGAACAAATACAACTTCAAATACTTCACCAATGCAGTCACTCAAATAAAAACATGAGTAAGTTCTAAAAACTACAAATTACGGGATTTTATCTACACTCACTCACCTGGAAATCAATTTCTTTCATATTCCTGCCGGTATAAGTCGCTGCCAATTTTAGGCTTCCCTCAATAACTCCATATATTAGTCCAGTATGTGTGAACTCATACTTTGTAGGTCTTCCTTCTGTGTCTTCCATAATATTTATTCTTCCTGTACCTTCAAAACCAGGTGCTCGAATATATCCTTCTATAAAACCGTTACTATAGACACCATTTTGGTACTCGATGTGCAGTTGTGGTCCCATGATTTCTTCATCTTTACTCATCGTCATATGAATTCGCGAAATGTCTCTTTGCACTATAAGGCGCGATATTTTTACAAAGTTAATGGTTAAAATTGTCTACAAGTTACAACAAAAATATGGATTTTTTATAGTGTCACGACCTTTGCATGGACCCGAAGATTCTTTAATCTCCCATTGTCAATATTAAAAAGCATCAAAAAGGCGAACACTGACGAAAAGAAATTGTATACTTCTTGAAAACGCAATGAGAATTCACTTAGTAATTGGATTTATTTTTCCAAATATTGGGTAGCAACTGTTATAAAGGCAATCTATTAAACGAAAGCATATACCTTTTATTGTTCCTCCTTGTGGAGTTTTTCTATCAACTTCTTCTTTGGTAACTCCCCAGCGAATTGGGGTCAGTTCAGCAACCATTTTCACGGCGCTAGCTTCGAATAATACTGCCAACGGCATATTGATACCAAAATCTGCATGTAACTTTCCATAAAGTCTCAAGCCTCTTTCCGCTGTAAACCCACGGTTAGGCACTTCCCAATTTGGTTCTATAAATTATCGTATTAACAAAGGATAGATGTAGTTAAAGTTTAAAGTAAGGCTGACCAAAAGGAAAAATATTTTTACGAAAGAAATAAGTGTATATACAACATTGTTTTGAGCACGAATATTCTCACTAGCGCGAACACACACATTTAATTCCCCTACTATTAAAGCCGCGCTGGCTTTGTGCTTGTTGGTTGATTTTAATTCGGGGCTTGCCCTGCGTAATTACTTTGTGTTCTTGGTGGCTTTGAAATAGAGATAATGCTCTAGCACATTCCTTTGCATTGAGAGAAACTGATTTTTTTGACATGGAAAAAAGCTTCTTTAACAAGACTAGTTAATATGTTATAACCTGAAAAGATTGCTCACAACGACACAGCCAATCAAATCGATTTGATTCTGCTGCATTGTTGCAAGCAACGGTTGTAATACTCTCTGAATGAGTGATTTCCCTAGGACCGTATCGGATTTTGTTGTTGTTGATGCTTGCGCAGCTGGTAGGGTTTCAGCATTAGGAGTAATACGCTCGAATAGATTGCTGCCTATAGGTGATATTTTAATATGAAAATTTCTATTAGCTATAACTGTCTTGTGGACATTTGACAGGTATAATTTTCAACTGTCGAAAATACCATTTATAACTGTCGAAAATACCATTTATAACTGTCGAAAATACCATTTATAACTGTCGAAAATACCATTTTCAACTGTCGAAAATACCATTTATAACTGTCGAAAATACCATTTTCAACTGTCGAAAATACCATTTACAACTGTCGAAAATACCATTTATAACTGTCGAAAATACCATTTACAACTGTCGAAAATACCATTTACAACTGTCGAAAATACCATTTATAACTGTCGAAAATACCATTTATAACTGTCGAAAATACCATTTACTGTCAAATTGACTTTAAATTGACTGAAGTCTTTATTCTAGATAATTTCATCACCAAAACCAAATGAATTTATCTATACTGGCAACTTGGTCATCATTGTGTTCATTCGACTTAAATTTGATAGTTGAGATTGTTTAATCACCCGATCACCCGATCACCCGATCACCCGATCACCCGATCACCCGATCACCCGATCACCCGATCACCCGATCACCCGATCACCCGATCACCCGATCACCCGATTACTCGATCACTCGACGATATTGTGGCGCCGTAGTTTAGTGGTTATAACTCTCGCACTTTGTGCGGGAGACCGGGTTCGATTCCCCATGGCGGCAATTCAATATGGGCAAGTAAATGTTACCATAGCCTCGGGTTAACCCAAGCCATGTGAGGGATATTGGAGAGATGGCACACTGTGTCAGCCGTTGGATGTTTCAGGGAGTTGTCTGGTAGAGCGCGGTCCCTAATTGGGTCTGCGTAGCTCAAAATGAGCATTAAATACTCTAGGACTCTCCATCTAAGCCATGGCCCCTCCTGGATGTAATAGACAGGGTATATGCCTGGATATTTGTGAGGCTAGCCATGTAAAAAAATATGCACATCTATGATGACTTCATCAGCCAAATGCTTACCTTATAACAGCAAATATATCTCACATAAATTACTTTCTACACTTTGCTACATTCACCAGCTTACGTTCCGTTTTAAAAAGTCAACAATTTCTTCTGGATATAGAATTTTGATCCTGCATCATTCGGCATGTTAGTATTAGTTCCTCACCAGTTGAGTGGCACCGGAAATCACAACAAGTAGCCCGAGGGATACACACTTGTGACTAGTTAAAGTGATGCAACAACTACAACTGGCATCGACCAACCGCTTGTAACGAGCCTTATGTTCTTTCTAGCCATTTTATTAACTATGTCTATGTTTGTAAAAAAAAACAACACGGCAGTCGTACAATAAAACCCAGTGAGACTAACGGCTTCGAAAGATTATTTAAACTAAAGAAAAAGCATGGGATGCTTTTTCGATGAAAATGTGATGAAAATGATTCATAAAGTGTGCGGGCTACAATTCGGAGAAAGTCTTAATATAAACAGATTCCAGGTAAAAATAATAATTTGATGACGTCATTGGGAAAGAGAGCCATTTCCCCACTTTTGCAATAAATTTGAATTTCTCAAGCATTACTAACGAAATGGCCCTTATTTTTGGTAGAATTTCTCATTAAATAAAAAAACCCCAATATCTTTGTAACCGTTAGTAGGACGGACAGGATGCTATCCATTTTCTTGGTCAGTGTTTCAAGCTCTACACAATGAAGGCAACAGTTTGGGAATCAAAATATTTTTGCACATTGTCGGGCTTTTGTAGTAATCTCCTTAACCGTTCGTCGAAAGCACGTGATCATATACATTATTTTAATCGGAGTTTTATCTATGCAATAAGTTTTTGAAATAAGTTTCTGAATAATATTATTTGAATATGCATTGCTGACGTCATGAAAATTTCTATAACCTTTCTTTTTCATTGTTCGTCAAAAGCACGTGATCCTACACACTTTTTAAATTGGCGTTTTAAGCGCTACACAATAGACGTAACGAGCAAACAAAAAGTTTAGTGTATGGACTGATGTCATTAAAACTCATATGACGGATCTTTTGCATTGTCCTTCTGCCTGAGTGGATGTTTCCACGAGCCTTTTCGACTAGTTATTTATTAACGTAATTAGTGATTAGTTAGTTAGTAATTAGTTCTGTAACATTTACAGACAAAAAACGGACTGTAATCGTGAGAAATAGACTTTATATCAATTTATTTTAATTGGAAAACTTAGCAAACATACCTTCTTCATTATGGTAAGTAAAGCAAGCATCTTCAACTGCTGCTGTATCGAGAATTGGAAGACGCAGCGTGGCACCAAAAGCCTGAAATAAACTTTTCAAAACAACATTTAAATCAGAGTTTTTGCAAGCATAAAATTTGTTCTTAGAAGTTTCGCCATGGATATACTGTGCCGTATTTTCTCTTCCGCCTGCAACTGAGATCAAATGAGCTTCTGATGACCCAATTTGAAGCCGTGAATGAAATTCTAGGGTGATAAAAATAAACTTTTATTCAAACAAGCTTTATTTAACATCTTAAAATCTAACAAAATGTCAGACATAAAATAATAGAATAATATAAAATTCCGAATTGTCTTGATCGCGTTACATCAGAACACACTAAAAGTAGTATTAAGAAAAAAAGCAGTCTTATATTTATATTGGAAAATAACTACAACAGTAAATCCATGCAGCATATTTCTTATCTTACCTACTGCTTCAATTGGTCCATCAAGTTTTAAGGGGTACGATTGAGACCTCACATTAACCGCACGAACGTTTGCTATACCAAGTATGTTTGTGCCAATGGTATCGTCTTCCACGCCAGATGTTTTAAACAAAATACTTTTCCCGATGAACTGTAACACCACTAAAATGACACATTAATCACATGTAATTCAAGTTTTAAATAATAGAAGCAAAGATGAAACAAATTTCAAATAAAAATTCTAATTTGGCGTTTCAAAAAAGTTTTAAATGTCGATCTATTTTTTGTTTTGACTGCCACGGAATAATTCGGTTGTTAGAAAATGGAATGGAATCAAATTTAATCAATTTCGGCTTTAGATCCAAACTCTGTAGACCCGGATACAAAAAATAATTTTCCTGAACATTTCCGCTCCAGAGAGGGTGTTTTTGTAAATCAAAGCCAGTGTTCTTATACTAAGTTTAAATTGATCAACAAATAAAAAAAAATCAAGGAAGTTTTAGCAATCGGTTTGTTGATCGATTCGAATATTTTCGTTTAAGTGACCATCATTTAAAACCAATCTGTTTACACAGATTTCATTAAATTTCAATGCGTTTCCTAGCAACCGTACCAATTGTCAAAATCCTTCCTTATGGGCATAAGCATGGTTTCGACAGCACTTCCACCCCCTTCATAACAAACGCTTCCTATCGCAGTGTCACAATAAATTCTTTGCTTAAGTATCAGATAATTTGGCAACGACAATGACAGTTTAGTGTCTCTTCGTAATAAAAATCGTTCTAGGTACGTCTTATCCAAAAAGGATGTAAAAAGTAAGTAGTGTGGCGTTAAAATTTATATTACAACCATTTGCCCTTCTACAAAGGGCATAGGAAATACCAAAACTTAACGACAGTACCTGGAATATCTGCTTGCACATTTGATAGCCACAATGTCCCATGCATTCGTTCCCGTCCTTGAATTTCCATCTTTTTGGTTTCACTGTTTTCCACAATCTCGATAATCTTTTCATGCACTATCTTACCAACTCTGGTTGTTGTAACAGATGTTAATTTGCCTTAAAAAGAAAGATGGAAGAGGGATTTGGGGTTGGGAGTGGTTAATTTGATAAGAACTAAACAACTTAATCTCATTTCATGAAGATATGGTTTTACCTCTTATCTCAATACCCGGTCCTAGTTTGATTGCAGTTTCAAACCGTCCTTCAAGAAAATATCGTTTGCCAGGATTAACTTTCCCAAAGTATTTTGCACTCAAAGTATTTCCTTCAAACACGCGTTTGTAAAACTTGCAAACTGGATCTTCTTTCCCTTGAACCATGCAGTCAGGGAAACGGACGTTCTCTCCATAAAGAACTACTCCACCAGTGAACGCTGAAATAACAAAATTACAGAATAAAAATGGAACACCCTACTGCCATTACTGTAAAAAAACTAAAGTAAAATATTATTTAACGTTTTCGAATATTGGTGATGCAAATTTACAACGCTCTTTTTTCAAAGTTGGAAAAACAGTTACACAAAAATATAAGAAAAAATAAATAGCATTTTTTAGTATAGCAATTTATTTATTTTAGTTATTTTGCATTAAACGATAACAACAGTCCGCTTCTTAATAATGTACAAATTTACCCTAAACCCAAAAATGAAGTTTGTAATCTTGGATGATATTACATATGAAATTACATACAAAATTACACACAAAATTACACACAACATTACACACAACAATTACACAAAAAATTACACACAAAATTACACACAAAATTACACACATAATTTATCTGGACCCATCGTGACTTTCAGAAGCCATCTCTTTACGAAATATGTGGCTTCTTGATTGTTTTTAACTGTACAAATATATTTTATCATGGATTTTTAATCTTGTTTTATGTTCTATTTTAGACCTGAAGATGATCACATAAGATCGCAATAGACTGTCTAAATAAAAATACTCATTGTTGGTTTAAATTTTTGGTAAGTTCAAATTCCCAAAGCTTTCTTGCTAACATTACGCAGTTAAAATTATTATTTGTTATTTTAGTTGATCCATTTGGATGAATTACTGCCAGCACGAATAGAAAAGCGTATGTGCAGATCATGATAAACAAAAATTAAAGTTGTCCTTCTTTGTCGACTTCAAGAAAAAACATTTTGTGGTCGTGAGATGAAAGTCAAAATGTCATATGTAAAGCTAATAATAAAATCACGCCGGAAAAACAAATATCTAGTTTTTTTTTCTTTCCAACTTTTGTGTGTTCAGGGACCTTGTCAGTGTTTCTTTGTCGGTCAGTTCTGCAATCCTTGTAGGTTTTAAAGTTGATATATATATATATATTTTTTAACCTCGTCAATTTTTTGCAAGGTCGTTGCACATACTACCACTACTGTGACGCATACTTACTTTATATCAAAGGTGGTCTATAATTTTGCAAATCTTTTAAATAAATTGAATTACCTTTCTGGTGAGATGGTGGAAAGGCTTCCGTGTCATAACTGTTTTCCATACGTGAGCAGAACGTCCGATCAAAATGAACGTCATATCTTGTTTTCCTCGCAATTAAACCTAAAATTACAAATTATACAGCAACTTGACTTACGCACCCAAATATTGAGGTGAAAAAATACCTCTTTTGTTTCAAGTGTTTTAGCAACTGGAGTAAAACTTTCCACTTATTTTCGAAATAGAAAAAAAAATTGCACCTCATAAAATTTTCTGCTAACAAATCATCTGGAAAATTTTTCCTTAAACTTTACTTAAACTTTAAAATTCAGAGCACTGTTTTTTTCTCTGTTTCTTGGAAAGATTAGTGATTGAACATTGCCTATATCTACAATTTCTAATAAAACACAAAAGAAACAAAAAAAAAGGTGCAAAATCCAAGCTGAATTTTCAACTAGTTTGAATTGTGAGAAGTTAATATCAATATGGTAGAGGAAAAAACACATACCAACTTCGTCATAAATCAGCCATGGACTATCCGTAATTGCTGCAGTACTGAACAGGTATGCCATTACACCGTCTATTGATGTCTGCACTACCTTCAGACATAAAGCTAAATCCATTTCGTTCTTCTGTTCATTAAAGTAGTATATGAACTCAGTATTGATGTTTTCCCTTCCATTAATTGTTGAGCTACCTTTTACACTAAAGACAAAAAGTTCCAATCTGTTACGTAATTGTAGCAAAAATGGCATTGTCCAAGAAAGGAAAAAGTGGGAAGTTATGTAATAAATATTTATTTCCAGATTCAATGAAAAACGCAAGATTTCCTTAGAAAGTCACATCGTTATTGTTACACACTCTTCGTTTGAATTTGAATTATTCATAAATATACTTACAACAGTTGATTTCGTTTCTTAAAAAAGACTTCAAATTGAAGATTGGACATCGGGAACTCCATCAAATTAATCAAATCTGATTGCAAAGCAGGCTTTAGATAACTTGTACCCGTTTGTTCCTGTATCATTTTAGCATCGAAGATGTTTAACGTTCCAGTGATGGCGAAACGTGTGTTTTTTTGAATTACTTGTACATCCGCCTGTGCTTTCAAAATGGTTTCCTTTCCATTTCCAGACAGCGACCATATTGATCCATCATAACATTGCTTGAATGTAGTATCTTTTATTTCAACTGCACCTTCCTTGTTGAGCATTTGATATTTTCCATCCAATGTAAAAGACTGGCAAACTTCTGTGTGGCGTATTATAATGTTCTTAATCTTAACATAGGCGTATTTCCTAATACCAAAATCAGGACCTGGAATGTCTCTTAGCACAAGCATGGTCAAGCTACTATACTTAGCGACATCGTTTGCAGCGATCTTTGGTAAATGGAGTCGAACCTCTTGCCGAAATGGACAGACGTGGGCAATAAGTGTGTTAAGGGGTTTTTTTGATTGAAATTCAGGAAACTTTGTTTTGAAGTTATTTAAACGGAATCTTACACACATTTCTGGGCTTGCTTCATATTCTGTCACCACATTTTTTCCATCTTCTACCGCGTGAGCGTATGGTGAAATTTCTTTCTCAACTTCTTCATCAGCAACGGTTTGAAAACCATCTCGAGAAGATTGAAACAGTAGAGCACCACTCTCTTTCATAGCTTCCAGAATTGGTCTAGTTGAAGCACTTGCATCTACATCAAATCCACTTGTTGTCAGTCCCCATTGAAATGATCCTATAAAATTTTTTTAATCATCTTACTTCTAAATTCCTAACTTAATTTCCAATTTATTGGTGCAACCTGTCATCATAAAAAATAAAAAAATAAAATGGAAGTATCGCAATGTTTAGATTATATCATTTCATACTTCATAGGGGAGTTGTAAAGAAACAATTTTCTATCGATTTTTAAAGCTTCATTGTGATGTGAAAATAAAATTTAGAAAATAGGGCTGAAAGAAAGTTTCCTAAAATATGCTCGTTCTCTTCTTTATGGTAAGGAAAAGTTCAAATTTTCCCTTTGTACAACCTCGCAGATTATACAATTGTGCGACCCCTGGGGGTATTTCTATCTCATTTTTAGTCTCAGTTACTGTAAATAAAAGTCCTACTCCTGTATAAAAGAGATAAAGAGTTCGGCAAGGTCAGAAAAAAGTTTGGAATTAACATTAAGAAAAAGTAACATCAAAAGAGTTTATTTACAAAATTATATGTTGACAAAAAAAATAAAAAAATAAGGCAGGTTATTTACCTGCTGTAAACTTTGCCAGAACAGCACACGCAACTTGACCAAATCGATCCATGTCTCCATTTTTACAATAAACGAAAAACTTATCAGCATTCTCAAGTAATGAACTTCCACTAGCTCTTCCAGTTACAAACGCTTCCCACAAGTTTTCATTTCCCAAAATCACTTTAACCAATGGTCCATCTCCCTTTTCTACATTTGTGGTGTCAATTTCCATTACAGAGGCATCAATCCCTGTCTCAGGATACAAAGAAGATACATCTTGACCTAACCAGGTTAGAAAGTGTACAACAGTAATGTCGTTTCTTTCTGTATCAATCGAAAGGACAACATCAGAATCTCCTCCTTGGTTTCCTTTCCATTCCTTTAGAATTTTGACTTTAGCATCTCCACCAGACAAGTCTGTGGTAGCTGATCCTGCGAAACCAATTCCGGTCCAATCTTCAACATTGTCTTTGTTAGCCATATCTTCGTAAAATACGAATGCTCTTTTCATTGTCACGCCTCGTAAGGTCAGCCAAGGAAGCTAAATCAGTATAAAAGCATAAAGTTTTTATCCTGCGATTTGCAAAATAGGATTGGCCTAAAGAAGTCCAGCTATCAATATAAAATCTTAAAGAGCAAGAAAAATTACATACAGGTGATACGGAATCCGCACCAAATCCATACAAGATCACTTTCTTTCTATCGTCACATGTGGTAATCTCAATCTTGCTGTTGGCGGTTATTTTAAATTTGTTTTCTTGAATAATGTTTCTTGACATCCCAGCACGCATAAATTTTGCCATTTTTTCTTGTGACAAATCCTTAAAGATACCTTGAAATACAGCAAGGAATGAACAGTCCCCATTAGGTTTGTACTCAGCTTTACAAGTCGTGCTCGTTGACTGTTTCGTAACAGCGCAATCAAAAAAAGATGTTACTGTTTGTGTATTACGTGCTAAACCATCTAAGAATTGAACCACTGCTTGGCCAGAAGCATCACGTTTTGCAGCTTCCACTATATTTCCTTAAACAAATGAGTTAAAGAATATCAGTCACCAAACCTAAGCATTTTTTAAAAGCACAAAACCTTTTTGTTTTGTTACACAGTGTTTCACAAATAATCGAAATATCGACGGGAAACAATGTGTTATTCTTTTTGCTTACTTGAATTTAAAGTACAAAAAGGTGAACCTTTCACGAATATACATTCTGTAAAATGTTGCGTGCGTGAAAACAAGACAAATCTTGGTAAACATATCTGAGTCCATTAAAAACATGGAGAAAGACAATGTTTTAAGAGACATTTTACTAAACAATTTATTAGCAAAAACGTCGAATAATTACTAGATTTTTAAAAACGTTAGAAAGAAAGTTCTGCAACTTATTCTCCTAATGAAAACAAAGACAAAAACATAATATTGTCAACTTGACAAGCGTGTTATTGTGGTGGATGATTTACCAGCTGTATTTCCCATGAGGTTTGTGTTTGGATGATTTACCAAATGGCAACAAGAAAAGCCATGGAATGTGTAATATTATTCGCTCAGTTTTGTTCTTATATTGTTAGAATTCTTTAGTAGTAGCTCGCTGATAAATTTAATAAAAACAGAAACCTTATAACTAGTTATCTATATTTTCGTCGTTTTTAAATAGCTTCTTCACTTTTTTATACAAAGTTTTAAAATAAAATTAACATCTATATAAACCAGCCGTTTCGGCAGGAAGTTCTACGGCGTATTACGGAATGATTCTAATCCTCTACGGAGGAGTATTTGCTTGATTTTATGAAACCTAAATAAAATGTGAAAATCAATAATACAACTATTTTTAATTTATTTAATTTTTTAAAAAGAATTATAGCTTTTGGAACTACTGTTGAGCAAATACTCCCAACACTGAAAAACTTATAACTTATGTACCGCTACACTAGACTGGTATCCTTCCGTGCTTCACTAGTCTCGGTAGTAAAAACGGCAACAAAAAAAGGAGCCCATTTTAAAGTTCTACCGGCTAAAGCCGTAGACCAATTATTAGATCCGTATACGTCTGTGTAGCAATGTAACCCTTTCTATATTTTTTAGAAACCAGCGTTTTTGATACAGTTATAGTCACAGTAGTAACTCTCGTTCGGCTTTTTGAAACCCTAAGGACATGGCTGCGTGAGCCTAAGTATTCCAAGTTCTTCTGAAAATTAAAAGCACGGAATGGCATTTTGGTTGCCATTTTAGTGGTCCCTTTTTAACCTATCTTCTAAATGCTGTGTGTTTTTAAAAATATTTGTTTTTTCTACGTTTTTACATTTTAGGGAATATTTCAAAGTATTTTTAGCCATGTATAAATGTTAAACAAACCAGCTTTAACATTTTGGCTGCAACGTGCATTGTGGTCAGTAGCTAGCTAGCTAGCAAGCTAAAGTAATATCTTAATCAGAAAATCTTTCCTTTTTCACCTAGCTATTATACTGTATGAAATCGACTTCGTGTTCTTTTCCTATGTTGAACTATTTTTAAACAAATTCAATGGCCAAACATCTAAATGAATATTTAATGCAGGCTTATACTGTGCTAATACTATGCAATTGGGAATGGCGTATTTTATCTATATTATAATATCCGTATACGCCTGCCTGTCACGGAAATGGTAACTGCGGTAGCGAGACACACAAAATGCGGTAAGGGCCACCGACTAGTTTATATAAATATGTGGATGTAAACTGAGTCAAAATGGCTAAATATTGACTTTTTAAATTCCAGATAATTAGTTCGCTTTTCATAAATTGATTCAAAAGTTAGAGGTTTCTTGTGTATGAAGTAGCTTAGAAAACAAAATTAAAAGAAACGCATGGCTCCCCCAAAAAAGAAAAATCAAAATAATAGCAGGTATTAATGGAACAAAAGGCGTAACAAAATTGCCAATATTTTTGCTATAAGCATTAAGGTATTAACAGCTTATGTTTTCACTCCAACCCGGCGTAAAGAAATGCCCTCAATCTTGTTATATATCATTTGCTAGCGTCTTAACACTTCGTTAATTCATCTTAGACAATTATATATTGGGGGTAATTACATGGAGAATTTTAGTACACGCTAAGACTTCAACTCCTAAGAAAAATCACCCACATTTCTTTATATTCTAATGTTTCTCGCTAATTCCTAAATTTCCTGTTTCTCACAAAACTTTCGTAATCGTATCTCTTCAATAATAAATACTAGTATACTCCTTAGCTGACCCTTCAATAAATGAAGAAAAAACGTTGCAAACCTTTTGTGTGTGTTGTTTCATTTATAGTTTTCTTGTGTTGAATTCTCTTCTTCTGTTTTAGCTCTGATTGTTTACTGCTCACACTTTGCTGAGCCATTTCTGACTTGTTCTTTGGCATGGCTTGCATAAAATCAACCACTTCATATTCATCATGGTGTATTGCTGGAGGATTAACTTTTTCTGTAGTTTTGCACTGCACAAATAGCCACCACGTAAGAACACACCAGATGGTAAACGATTTATGCATAATCGCTAAAGAACAGAATGAAATGCTTTTTCAAACTTATTCACGCAGGGGAAGTCTTAAGTAAATACAGTCCACTCAAACGTAGAGCGAGTGACTTGCCAATTTTTACAAAAGTTTAAAAATGTTTGAGAATACGCGCGTATTCTTGTAGGTAAAACCATATAGGGTGAGATAGGTGCTAATAATGAAAATCAAAGACTTTTCAGAAACACTTTCAAAAACGAACTGGAATTAGTCTTTTCAACTATATTCTCCCCATATTTTAAAACTTTTTCTATGAATAACACAAAATTTCGACCGACTGTTTTTTAGTCTCAACTGTTACTTACTCTTGTGTATTCTTATTCTGTTGGGTTAGCAAGCCAACCAAAAATAAACTTTATTTTGCATCACGTTTTTTGTAAACAATTTAATAACTTCTCAGTTGGTTCTAATTCTGAAGAATTATTTAAGTCTATTGTTGCGTATTATTTAAAGTAAGCTGGTAGTCTCCCCTCCCCTCCCCTCTCCCACCTACCTCCCCCCCCCTGACCGAATAGGATTAAGAGTAAAGAGGAAATACGGACCATGGCGGAAGATTAAAAAATACGCGTTTTTTTGGAAAACATTCTAACAGGGTCCAGGGTAAGGCTTTAGGTGCAAAGAATTTAGAAAATATATAAATGTAGCTACAATTTTTTTTTTGCCCAAATAGCAAATGCGATATAATTTAACGATTCCTGTGGATTATCCACATGCAACGATTAGTTATAACAAAACTCATATTAATTTGGAGGGTCATGGAAAAGACGGGCTAGCTATATAATAATATAAAATATATGGACTTAAACCAATCAGGTATATTAATTAAGTTTAAAACAAAAGAAATTAAGACTGGAACGATTTTAATGATTGAAATCGACATGGAATTGATTAAATTACAATAATTAACAAATCATAAATTAATTATTAAAATATTTATTAACAAAAATAGTGTCAAAATGGAAGAAAAATGGTAATTATAAAAATAACAAAAACATATGAAAACATATGATGAGATAAACATTACCGTTTTTTTGCCGATGTACAACCAATACGATAAATGGCTTATTTAATAGACCATGTTCGATTGATTAGCACATATGTTTTATTTCCGATTTTGAAATTGAATATAAAACATACGAAGAAAATACACTGTTGAGAAAACACGGGGGTTTTGTTTGCTGAATAAATTTGAGATGCATTTTTACGACAGTAAAAAAAAAAGAAAATAATTTTGTTTGTTATTTTTAAAAAAAACGTAAAACACGGAGTTAACTTTAATATGTAAAAATTGTATTTTATTATTGGGTAAAATGTCTATATCCTTTAAATTAACCCCTCTTTCATTTATGAAATCATTCTCAATGATATTTTCTCCATAACCGTATGATCTTGAACAGAATATTTACTTTTTCTTTCGGCAAACAATTAAACAATAACTCACGCTATTTGCTTTGCTTTGAAGAAGAGTAAAAACATTGAATGCTTAAAATATTTGAATCATGCTCATCATATTCTGCTTGAAAAATAATGCTATCCTATTTTTACTTAAAGGCAGACAGGAACAAAAATACTTCTGAGCATGCGTACTTCAAATGTTTTCACACGTGAGTGGAAAATTTTCCTTGCCGCCGTTTCGGGAAAGTAGAATTGAGTTCAACTTTTTCTTTGCGTTCTGTGAGGAAACGACAGGTAGAGAGACATTAGTTGTCAATTTTACGACAGTAAAAAAAAAAGAAAATAATTTTGTTTGTTATTTTTAAAAAAACCGTAAAACACGGAGTTAACTTTAATATGTAAAAATTGTATTTTATTATTGGGTAAAATGTCTATATCCTTTAAATTAACCCCTCTTTCATTTATGAAACCATTCTCAATGATATTTTCTCCATAACCGTATGATCTTGAACAGAATATTTACTTTTTCTTTCGGCAAACAATTAAACAATAACTCACGCTATTTGATTTGCTTTGAAGAAGAGTAAAAACATTGAATGCTTAAAATATTTGAATCATGCTCATCATGTTCTGCTTGAAAAATTATGCTATCCTATTTTTACTTAAAGGCAGACAGGAACAAAAATACTTCTGAGCATGCGTACTTCAAATGTTTTCCTACGTGAGTGGAAAATTTTCCTTGCCGCCGTTTCGGGAAAGTAGAATTGAGTTCAACTTTTTCTTTGCGTTCTGTGAGGAAACGACAGGTAGAGAGACATTAGTTGTCAATCAAATTATTTTTTTTCGTGAGAACTACGCAAAGTGTGTTTACTTTCTGTATCGAAAGGTGCGCAATAATATGAAGTGGAAATTGCCAAGAATTACCAAGATTGTTCTTATTTACAACTGAAAATAGCTGTTCGTTTAACTCAGCCACAACTCCAATTCCAATATGAAAGCTTTCGTTCTAAGAATACTAATCACAGCTTCTACGCACACCGCTCTTCAAAGCACAAGCGAAATTTAACTTGATATTCGATTTCAGGAAAAATGTTGTAAAAATGATTACTTCAGATTAGTTGAATTTTGTGTCTAATGATCGAGCATCAAGCATCATTGTTAAAATATTTCTTAAAAGTTCAAAAATAGGGTCTTGAAGATTTGTATAAAAAGAAATCTTACACGTATCCCTAGCGTAAATCGTTATGTACAAAATGAAAAACTGAACAAGAAAAACGCCCAAGTATTGTTAAAACACGCATTTAAAATCATACAGAAAGAATTATAAGAAAAACAATACCTTTCTTTGTCTACAGAAACCGACTAAATGGATCGAATTTTCCAATTAGTAAATCATATGCTGCGTCGAGTGTCTTTAAAGCACTTCTACGACTGCATAATTTCTTTTAGCCCCTGAATTCATAAAACAATTCCCAACGTTCTGAAAGAACCTAACCTTCAGCAGCCTATTAACATTGTTTTTGCTTAGAGATTAACAAATATATACAATTTGTTTGCTCTCTAAAATTATTAACTACGCAAACAAGTCTTTGGTCTAATACACCGTTCTTTCCTTTAAAAAAAGGTCTTAACTTAAGCTGAAGCTGTGGTTAAAGTTTGACAATAAACATAAGACAAGGGTGCGAGAAAAAAATAATTTCATGCGCCTGTTATGTAAGATTTGCCATTGAATACGCCAGAAAACGTATCTCGTGGAGCCAAGGGTTGTATGCTGCAAGGTTTTACGCTGTTTATGTGCATGGTTATATAACAAACCAATGAGAAAACAGCTGAGAGAGAAAAAACATAATAGTAGCGATTATACAGAAATGATTGAGTTGCAACATGCTTCAATGGTGGCACAATTGGGCATTAAAAATTGATGTACAACAAATAATAGTCCCTGGGGCACGGGCACAAAATAGATTCAGATTCCGTGTTCCAGGGACCCTATTTTTGTTCCATGAATGACTTTATTGCGTTGCAGAAAAACAAATGAAGCAATGTTGCATAGCATGCGCATAAAACAATTTTCTCGTGACCTCTTACCTTTACTTATACACACATCTTTGGCGTTTAATTCTAGCTATCTTGAACTGTCATGAACCGGCGAAAAGATAACGAAAATATAGCGAATGTTGGAGATAACGGATGCAAGTGGTCAATTTATAAATCAATTTATAACGTCACGTTGTTTATACCCCAGAAAGATATATCTCGGCATGAAGCAAGTTTATTTGAAGCATTCGCATTGTTTTTTTTTCTAGATTCCCTGTGTGCATCATTTTTTCAAAAAAAGTTTAAAATACTAGTCTGCTTATTGGCATCTAATTCGCCTGTTACAAACAAAGGTTCGAAGCGCTGTAGAAAAAATAATGGTGATATTCTACTAATTCCTTTTGCATTAAACAAGAAAGTTGCAAACGTCTTAACAGTTTACTGATTTTTGCTTTAGAATCGGGTGTAATAAATGAAGTGACTTCAACAGCAGCTGGTTCTATCATGAACAGTGGGATGATAAACGACCAGAAAAAGTAGGAATTTAACTTAGTAATTGTGTTCGTAATAACATAACGAATTTAAAGCCCTTTTTTAGAAATTGTGGTTTGATTATGTCAAAAATTTAAAAATATTATTATTATTATTATTATTATTATTATTATTATTATTATTATTATTATTATTATTATTATTATTATTATTATTATTATTATTATTATTATTATTATTCCGAATATTTATACAGGATATAGCTACTTCAGTGTTAGAAACACTGTTATCAATGTGGGTCCTGTGTTCGGAACGTATACATTAAGCATCCACCGATAATACCTGCCCATTTCCCCTCACATAGCGTGGGTTGACCCGTAGCTGTGGTAAAGGCACTTGCTAAACATGCCCGCGAATAGAAAGTGACAACAGTTCAAATGACGAAATTAATCAAAGTGACGAAAATAGTTAGTAAATTAGTATGGTGAGTGTTGACAACAGAGTTAGCATTTGAGCCACCCTTGTATGATTGATGAACAAATAATAACATAATTCCTCCTTTAAATCCATACAAGTTTCCGTACATGAATCGTTGCAGATGCAGATGCAAATTTAAATGCATTTACCGAAACTTTTGTCAAATTTTGTCGCATCTAGAGGTATTTTCTGCTAATTTTGCACTGTGTGACATTTGGTGCGGTTTTCTTTGGCTGGACAATAATTCTGAACGCTTCTTTCTTTTATTTTTAGCTCCCGTCAACATCAAGACTGAAGAACTGTTGTAAATGATTTTAAAAGAGTAGAGAGATAAACACCATATTTAGATAGTCAACTGTATTGAACCACTTCCCTACAGAACAGAGAAGTTGTCTATACGTATTGTAAATAAATGATTCTATTTTTTCATTTTGACGAAGGGATGTATAGACACGTTAATAGTTGTCAAATGTATCAAGTATAAAAAAACCATTTTTCTTCATACTCAAATCTATTTCTAGTAATTTCAAGCTCTCTTGATCCACATGAGGGTAAAAAAACGCAGCAGCACCAACTATTTTTTTTTTGCATTTTTACCTCATCTAAATTTTTTCTACATCCATTACAAACAAGGAAATATACAAGGATCTTCTTCTTTACAATTTATTCCATAGCTAGATTGGAACACTTCACTGTAAATATCACAACACAATCTACATAGCCTTAATATACTCTGTATGTGAAGCAGATGTTGACACAGCAAAATTCAAATATAAATACTTTATTATTGAGAAAAACTTTCTAAATTATAACACAAACGCTACTTGAAAGCTAGTTCGAAATTTGTGCCCAAATATACATAATTAAAACTAATAATTATCTTCTTTTGTTCGATGACAATAAAACAAATCACCGAGGCTGCGATACACTAACGAGAATTCGTCTAATTTGAGAGTAAGAAAAATCAATTTTATAAATATATATAATAGCAGTCACATCGAAGTTTGGAGACACTGAACTTGTCATGGTGGGCGGCGACTTTAATGGTCATGTTGGGAAGTCATCTGAAGGTTATAGAGGTGTGCATGGAGGCTATGGATTTGGGAGCAGAAATAAGGAAGGGGAGAGATTGCTTGAGTTTGGCATGGCAACAGACATGGTGGTTTGCAACACATCATTCAGTAAGAGACAGAGTAGGCTGATAACATAGGAGTCAGGTGGTTGTAAGACACAGATAGATTACTTCCTGGTTAGAAAGTCAGACAAGAAAGTGGTGAAGGACGTGAAAGTTATATCGGGGGAAGAGTGTGTTTCCCAGCATAGGTTGCTGGTTTGTGATATTATCTTGAAGAGTGTTAAAGAAGCCAAGGGAAAGTACAGGCCCCGTCGTAAAGTCTGGAAGCTGAAGGAAGAGATTGTAGCAAGACAATTTAGTGCAAAAGTTCAGCAGTTAGCCCACAATGGTCAATGTGATAGTGACAATGTTGAAAGTACTTGGACTACTTTGAAGAATTGTCTTCTAGAAGCTTCTGATGATACCTGTGGGTGGACGAAAGGACCAGCTAGACATAGAGAGACCTGGTGGTGGAATAATGAGGTTGACCAGTGTATAAAGGAAAAGAGGAAACTTTGGAAAGAGTGGAAGTCAGGTGGTAGTAAAAATATTTACTTAGAAGCTAAGCGTCGTGCTCGTACAGCAGTGTATAAGGCAAAATCAGAAGCAGAGAGAAAACAGATTTGCAGATGTGTTAAGAAGGGAAGACCAGCGCAATGAGGGTATTCAAGATAGATGTTGTAGGTGAGAAGTGTATACGTAATGATGAAGGTGTTTTGGCTAGCACAGAGGAGGAGAAAAGGGTAGCTTGGAAGAATTATTATCAGAGGTTGCTTAACACTGAGTTTGATTGGGATGAGGATAATTTGTCTGATGATGATGTTGTAGAAGGGCCAGCTATGCAGATCAAGACAGAATGGGTAGTGGAGGCTATTAGGAAATTGAAGATTGGCAAGGCTGCAGGAGTATCAGGTATTGTTGCAGAGATGGTAAAAGCATCTGGATATATTGGAGTTGAGCTTATTACAAGTCTTGCTAATCAGATTATAAAGGATGGTGCTACAAGGGCAAGGGTGATGCATTAGAAAGAGGTAACTATAGAGGTTTGAAGTTGGTTGATCAAGTAATGAAAGTTATTGAAAGAGTGATTGATAAGTTACTTAGAGAAAGAATTGATATAGATAAGATGCAATTTGGTTTTGTTCCAGGGCGTGGCACTACAGATTTTTACTCAGACAGCTTCAGGAAAAATATTTAGGAAAGAGAAAGAATCTCTATTTTGCCTTTGTAGATTTAGAGAAAGCTTTTGATAGAGTGCCACGTAAAGTTATTTGGTGGGCTATGAGAAAATTAGGTGTGGATGAGTGGCTAGTTACGATGGTATAGTCTATGTACAGCAATGCTAGAAGTCGTGTCAGGATTAAAGATTCACTTAGTGATGAATTTAGTGTAAATGTTGGTGTACATCAGGGTTCTGTACTTAGTCCTTTGTTGTTTGTTCTAGTCTTAGAAGCGCTGTCGATGGAGTTCAGAACAGGTTGTCCATGGGAGTTATTGTATGCAGATGATGTGGTTCTCATAGCAGAGTCGATGGAAGAATTAGTTGAAAAGTTTGAGAAGTGGAAGAAAGGACTAGAAGAGAAAGGGCTAAGGGTGAACACAGCAAAGTCTAAAGTCATGATTAGTAGCATTGCAGCCAAGTGTGACCTTGTAGTTGGAAAGTGGCCTTGTGGAGTTTGCAGGAAAGGGGTTGGTAGTAACTCAATTTTTTGTCAGACTTGCAAGCATTGGGTACATAAGAAGTGCAGTAGTATTAGTGGAAGGTTAAGAGCTGACATTCAGTTTGTATGCAAGCGTTAAAGGTGAGATTATAGAGAATGAAGTATTTCCAGCTTTAATGATGTACAACAGTGGCTCGTTAGAGATAGTTGAGAACTTCTGTTACTTAGGTGATATGTTGGGCAGTGAAGGGGGTGTTGGAAGAAGTGTTACTTGCAGGATAGGTTCTGCTTGGAAAAAGTTCAGAGAGTTACTTCCTTTGTTGACTAGCAGAGTCCTGTCAATTGAGGTAAAAGGTAGGTTGTATGAGGCCTGTGTAAGAAGTGTTATGTTGTACGGTAGTGAGACATGGGCAGTGAAGCAGGAAGATCTTGACCGTTTAGAAAGGAATGATATGAGAATGGTTAGGTGGATGTGTAACGCCAGTCTGAGAGACAGAAAGAGTCAGATGAGCTAAGAAGCAGGCTAAGTATCCGTAGAATTAAAGATGTTATCCAGATAAGAAGATTGAATTGGCTGGGGCACTTGGAAAGAATGGAGGAGGATAATTGGGTAAGAAAGTGTAGAGACTTGATAGTTCCTGGGGCAAAGCCCAGAGGCAGACCGAGAAAGACTTGGCAGGAGGTTATAAGGACAGACTTGATACAGAGGAAGTTGAGTTGAGAACACAGTCTAGATCAGATTGGAAGAGGGTCATTAATATACCCCGTCCAACCCATGCTAGCATGGAAAACGGACGTTAAGCCGAGAATGATGATGATGATGATGAAATAACTCCTCCTGAAGGAACCTTTATAAAAAGATTAATCAACCCTAACTAACGCTTTTCCAGGAAGTAACATGCGAAATAGCTTATAAGTTGCAAAACTTTCCGATCTCCGGAATCGACTTCCTTCCGCGACCTTATGGAAGTAAAAAAACAAACTTCACCATCATTGAATCTTTTAGTTTAACCCACGTAAAGTTCAAGTAAAATATTACTATATTTGACATCATAGATGGTAGAAGCCACTGTATTTTACATCCTAATTATGATGGAAAATTCCTTCAAAAGTCTTTTATACATTTAAGGCACACCGAATTCGAACACTGCGTCATGTGCTCTGATCTTCGATTTTTTTTAAAGATTTAAATAGCTTCGAGAAGTAAATATTATTGTATTTGATGGTTCCTGCTCATCTTGACCACAAATTCAAATTATTTTTAAATGCATGAATAATAACCGAAAAGGATCACAAAAAATTCGCAAAAGGTCGAACTTCTTATAGTTCGAACGCTCTGGATTTCGATTGTATTTTTTGAATTACAGAAAGTCTACTGCACATAAAATACATTCACCATGCCATTATTCGCGATAAATGAAATGAAGATATTTCAATTTTCAATTTTGTTTGGTGCGTTGTGGAGAAGTGTGGAAATTATCATTACAGTATACTCTCGTTAAGTGGTACCCCGGATAGGTAGGACGCCCGCTATATAGTACGCTTTTTCTAAAATCTCTAAGTTTCTCTTGATAACCGGGAAAAATCCTACTTATGAGGAGATTCGCTTAAGTAGGACGCCCGCTAAGTAGTACATTTTTCCTCCGTCCCTTGAGTGTCCCACTTAACGAGAGTATACTGTATTACTTTTTCGAAGTGACGCACCAGAAATAACTACGGGCAAGTGACGCGACTTGTTTATTTCTTCAATAATGTTGATAAAAATCTTAATAAACTTTACATAATTGTTCCTTCATAGAAACGTACTTGAATTCTCTCCCAAGGAGTTTTTTACTTTGTGTGACACGCGATGCTTCTCTTATCAGCACGGCTAACCTTCTCTTCAATTTTCTCAATGACAGGCAGAACACCTTGGAGAGATTCGCCTTCTTTTAATATCTTCAAGAGCTCCTACAAATGATAAGGTAAAGGGAATATTATTAAATCAAACAGTGCATTGAAGGAATTTGAAAGCAATGTCTGTATACCTGCAGGACTGGTTACAAATTTAGCATTACCTGTGATAGTTGAGAAAATGGTTTCTCATCTTCCTCTGAAATAATCGCTCTTTTAAAAGCATTGTTTCCTTTCTTGGCCTTGTTCTGAATGTACTCATCAATAGACTTATATTCCTTATTAGAGTACATGTGAGATAATTCGTCTTTCATCAACTTTAAGCCTTCGTTGTTCAGCTTATCCAGACGCTTCACGGATAAGATTGTCCATTTTTCATTCCTACACAAAATAAAATAATTTTAAATGAGCTACAAGGAAAGAAGTGGTGTTTGCATCAAAATAAAATTTTCATCACCTTCGTCATGATAATCTTTTTTACTTTTTTATAATATGCCTCTCGGGCTGCCAAACCGTTTAGATGCGATAAGATCAAATGTCGCAAATACATACTCTACTGCTTTTACAATCAAGCAATGTTTTCGTTCTTACCTTGTTCAGTCACATTCATCCAGTGTTTCATGTTATTTACATCGCTGGCAGTCACATGTTCATATGTACCTGCAACAGAAAATAAACATACAATAAATCAAAACTATTCGCTATAAAAATTCTATTGAGGGAAACTAAAGTCAATTGTTTTAATCAGAAGTTTGGAATCCCTACAAAGATTGTTGCCATGACCCACACTATTATAACGGTAATTATGTTTTTAATAAGTCTCGCCTATGGAAAGTCATAATCAAGGCGAGAGAAGAACTTGAATTTCTTGTAGAATTAGAGCAATAAGGAAGACATTTTAGAAAGATACCGACTGGCCTGATCTATTTAACATGGGCGTTAAGTATGACGGGTGTGAATTATAAAAGTGTTAATTTCGGCGTTTATTTAAAATTTTAGAAAGCACATTCAGCACCTGAATCACTTTTTCACAAATCTCTGACGTCAGCGTGTTTTTTTTGTAAAATTTCATTTTACGAACATCCCTATCTTTGTCAATATTATCTTAGAAATATGAAAATTAGATATTATTTTGGTATTTCGAAAGTAATCTATGAAATTAGCCACGATCCATCCGTTTATCGAGGCGCCAATGAGGCACAGATTCAGAAAAGATTCAATAATGAGACGCAGTGTTTATTTAATGCTCCTTCACATTAGCATTTCTATCCAAGGAAAGTCTAACTAATCCTAATAAATAATGGAAATAATAAAACTTAGTGAAATTAAGAATAGAGGAATAGCAAGTCCTTTACCCATTTCGCTGATGACACTTCTGACAGCCGTCAATCTTTTGTTAACTCGCTCAGAAATTGCTTCCAAGGACTTCTCACCATTTTGATGAGACATTGCCCAAGTTTTTATGTAAGCAACAATGTCTTGGTAATCCTTAACAGCTTGTCGAGCGACTGCACACGAATCTTCTAAAAATAAAAATTAACCTTTGTGTCAACTACACGCTGTTTCTTTTATAGGAATATGTTTCATAATAATATTATAGTAAGATTTCGGGTTAAAAATAATATGACTGTTGTTTAGAACAATAGAGAAGTAGGAAAATAGACAGCTTGTTCAGAATTTTGGTATTCTTATTGGAAAAAGGAAGTAATCGACATTTGTTTGTTGTGGTTTTTAATTCTTCGCATAATTATGCGGGAATGTAACAGCGACGTGTGCCGGCTGACGACACTTTTGAACATCATACAGTTTCTTCTGCAACCAAGGAGGCTTACTGCAATTTAAGAAATCAACAAAAACACTCACTTGGGGCAGGTTCTTCTGTTATGATTGACTTAACAGTAGGAGTTTGCGCTTTATTGAATGGATCGTTTTGTTCGAGAACAGCCCAAGGTGAATATTTTTTAAACATCAGAACGGTTCTATCGCTCATAATATGGAAGAGGGATGATCGGAACGGTGAGAGATTTGCATTTGGGATATAAGATCGCTTTTGTTGTTCGTCGCCATCTTCAGTGTTTCTTGCAGCATTTCTTATGCATCTTTGGACGTTCTCTCCTTCTTTTGTGATGTCTTTAACAAAGTCGTTTAACAACTGAGATTGTCTAAAATGCAAATTTATAACGGTCTAATGTCTAACGTTATTAAACTTATCAAACAAACTTATCTTTAAAGCACTCGTAATGTACTATGTAATGTACTCTCTAATGCTTTATTTCCATAACCCTTTACTCAATCCACGTGTTGTTTATCTTACCAGCCATTAATTTTCAACAGAATGCGTTGCTGAAAGTACTCCTATATTCCGTGTTTGTTTGATTACATTTTATTTGTTTGTCGAAACAACGCAAAACTACGTCTGGCGTTCCACGCGGCCTTCCCTTTTTACATCTACAAAGTTCTCTTCACATGCAAATTAAGATATTTGTTACTTAGAATAACTTACTCCTTTTCAGCGCCATCAAGCAGACCTTGCAGAGCCTCATATTCATCTTCGTAAGCTTTTCTCAGTGCTAAATCAGCTACTGTTCCAACGAAACCCTCCCCAAACATAACGAATCTTCCAATTCGTTTTCCTTTGAAGTATCATCCTCGCCGGTTGAAATCTCATAACCGAATTTGAATTTCAAACATTCAGGCTCACTAAAAGGAATAGGTAAAAATCATTTATAACATTGCCAGCCGGAATTTTTAAACACAAAAATATTTTATACACTTAAATTAGAAGTTGCTTTTTCTTTACCTGGCGCCTTCAATGAGAGGGTAATTTGATAGCATCGACGCAAACTTGATTACGTTTCCAGCATTTGTTTGGGAGGCAGCTTTCAAATCGCGTATAAATTTTCCTGGTGTGGATAGTCCGGTTTTCAATGTTTCAAGTTGTGCTTTTACGCCTTCGATCTTTGCTGACAAGAGCCTGTGCCCTATTTTTACACGCTGTGGCATCGGCAAGTCTTGCAATGTTACTCTGAAATTTAAATATCAATAACATTTAAAGATGGAGATCAGTTTTATAATAGCGAGTAGCAATATACAATGGCGAGTAGCAATTTACAATGGCGAGTAGCCATATACAGTAGCAATTCACAATGACAGATAGCAATTCACAATGACCGGTAGCAATTCACAATGACCGGTAATAAATTTATAATGGCCGATAGCAACCCACTTACCCTAGATACACTATCGTGATGAATAGCTTCAACGTGAGATCTCACTCTTTCAGATTCACATTGTGCCATGCAGCCCACGTCACTGACTTTATGCGAGTCTTTAACAAACTTTATACATCGTGAATTTTGTTGTTTTCTTGAGGTTGTGCATTTCTTCTCCCATTTAAGGCCAGGCATGTGAACTGAGAAAAACAGTCAATAAAATCAAAAAAATCCATTAAGAGCTGTTAAAATACAGTAATAAAAGTCTTTTCTATCTATTTAACTCTACCTGGTTTGCATTCTCTACCGCATTTCCTGGAACTAGCTTGCATTGAACGTGCTCTGTTGATTTTCGATTTTTTAGTATCAGCACTAAGTCGGTTTTATGTCCTCCAATATGGAGTTGTGAGTTGTTGACTGTGTTTGGTGATGTTCTATGAG
The DNA here is from genome assembly GCA_030067915.1 of Hydractinia echinata. Classification (NCBI taxonomy): domain Eukaryota; kingdom Metazoa; phylum Cnidaria; class Hydrozoa; order Anthoathecata; family Hydractiniidae; genus Hydractinia; species Hydractinia echinata. The sequence continues at coordinate 1,415,625 of JASGCC010000080.1, forward strand.
GTTTTGAATGTCTTTATTAAGCTGATCCACTACTCGTTCATAGGGTTTAATAAACTCATTGATGCTTTCTGTGCGACTTGGGGCATCAGTTCCCTTATTTTATTTATAAGGTCGACTTCCAGCTTAAAACAGTAATATTAAAATAATAACGCGCTGGACCAAAATCAATTATAAAATAATAAGTTAACTACAGAGGTGTCTATCTATCTATCTATCTAATCTATCTATCTATCTATCTATCTATCTATCTTTATCTATCTATCATCTATCTATCTATCTATCTATCTATCTATCTATCTAATACTATCTATCTATTTTCTATCTATCTACTATCTATCTATTATCTATCTTATCTATCTATCTATCTACTATCTATCTATCTATCTATCTTATCTATTCTAATCTATCTATCTATCTATCTATCTATCTATCTATCTATTACTATCTATCTATCTATCTATCTATCTATCTATCTATCTATCTATCTATCTATCTTCTATCTATCTTATCTACTATCTAGTCTATCATCTATCTATCTATCTATCTATCTTCTATCTATCATATCTATCTATCTATCTTATCTATCTATCTATCTATCTATCTATCTATCTATCTATCTATCTATCTATCTATCTATCTATCTATCTATCTATCTATCTATCTATCTATCTATCTATCTATCTATCTATCTATCTATCTATCTATCTATCTATCTATCTATCTATCTATCTATCTTATCTATCTATCTATCTATTATCTATCTATCTATCTTCTATCTATCTATCTATCTATCTATCTATCTATCTATCTATCTATCTATCTATCTATCTATCTATCTATCTATCTTCTATCTATCTATCTATCTATCTATCTATCTATCTATCTATCTATCTATCTATCTATCTATCTATCTATCTATCTATCTATCTATCTATCTATCTATCTATCTATCTATCTATCTATCTATCTATCTATCTATCTATCTATCTATCTATCTATCTATCTATCTATCTATCTATCTATCTATCTATCTATCTATCTATCTATCTATCTATCTATCTATCTATCTATCTATCTATCTATCTATCTATCTATCTATCTATCTATCCTATCTATCTATCTATCTATCTATCTATCTATCTATCATATCTATCTATCTATCTATCTAATCTATCTATCTATCTATCTATCTATCTATCTATCTATCTATCTATCTATCTATCTATCTATCTATCTATCTATCTATCTATCTATCTATCTATCTATCTATCTATTATCTATCTATCTATCTATCTATCTATCTATCTATCTATCTATCTATCTATCTATCTATCTATCTATCTATCTATCTATCTATCTATCTATCTATTATCTATCTATCTATCTATTTTATCTATCTATCTATCTATCTATCTATTATCTATCTATCTATCTATCTATCTATCTATCTATCTATCTATCTATCTATCTATCTATCTATCTATCTATCTATCTTATCTATCTATCTATCTATCTATCTATCTATCTATCTATCTATCTATCTATTCTATCTATCTATCTATCTATCTATCTATCTATCTATCTATCTATCTATCTATCTATCTATCTATCTATCTATCTATCTATCTATCTATCTATCTATCTATCTATCTATCTATCTATCTATCTATCTATCTATCTATCTATCTATCTATCTATCTATCTACTATCTATCTATCTATCTATCTATCTATCTACTATCTATCTATCTATCTATCTATCTATTATCTATCTATCTATCTATCTATCTATCTATCTATCTATCTATCTATTATCTATCTATCTATCTATCTATCTATCTATCTATCTATCTATACATGGTAAGTCACTTTCCTGTCAGATTGTTTACAATAATACAGCCACTGATCCAAAAAATATCGTGCAATAATCTCGCTTTTCAAAAATTTATGATAGCCTTTTTAGGATATAAGCTGCGTGTATGGTTCAGTTAGTATGGAAATTAACCAGTATATAGTTTTCACTGTTATTACCACTTGGAACCGAGTTACAAAACTTCTTTTTTTTCAATAACACATTTTGCTATTTTGATACGCTATTGTTAATTTGTTAACTTACGTAAGGTTGACGTTACCTGAAATTCAATAGCATTGATATCATCTCCTCCATAATTAGCTGATAATTTTATTTGTCCGTCTATTGTATCATAGATCTTTCCATTGTGTATAAACTCGTATTTACTAAGCTTTCCCCTGCTATTTGCTGCAATGTTTATCTTCCTTTTCCAGCGAAACCAGCAGTTTCAATGTACCCCTCGATGTATCCCTCTGTAAATGCGCCGTTCTGATAGCTGATGTACAATTTTGGTCCCATGGATTCCATTTCTTTGCCAATTGTCAATTGTAAGCGAGTGATTTTCTTGTCAACTTAACAGATACACATGTATTTTACACAAGAAACGTGTTTAATAACTAAAATACTTTACAACATTTTTTTAAAAGAATATTGTGTCTTCTATTGGATACTAGTCTTTTCTCATTTATTCAACATGTTTAAAATGTCAAAGCATTTTTTAACAATTCTGAACAAAAATTAGTGAATTTTTATCACCAATTACGTAGAACCACTTAAAAAATTATTTTAAGCCAAAAATGTTTTTTTTCTAACAGTCATGAGCCTCAAAATAAAATTATGATTGTTGTAATAAAAAAAACGTGACAATGTGGTAGAACTATTTAAACAACCATCTGTGAAAAGTGTTGAGACGACTCACGAATTAAGCCACGCAATACTTATTTCTACGTTAAATCTCAGTTATTCGCAAATTATCTTACCTTTGATTATATTTCCTTCAAGATTCTTTCGATCTACTTGGACTGTTGTGACGCCCCAATGAATGGGTTGCAACTGCACAATCATCTCTACTGCGTTGTTTTCAAGTAATATTGTCAAGGAAAATTGCTACCAAAAGATGTCTTAATTTTCCGTAAAGTCTCAATCCAGTCTCGGCCTTGATGTCACGTTAGGTACATTCCAAGGTATTCTAGATATTGCATCGAGGAGGTATTTTTTTATTGGAAGAAATTTTACGAAGGTAAATTATGCAACATTTCACGGCTTTTTAAAAAAAAAAAAAAAAATTAATTCTCCTGAAAAAAATTTTTTTGCCCCCAATTCTGAGAATAAATTTCTGTGATATTTCTCACCCACAAGCTGCGAAAAGGATTTTCACGAAAATTTACCCCCACGCCCTCTCTTATCCTATTTACGAAAAGAAAAGAGGCAGTACAATCTACTTTGTTCCGATCTAACGGTTTTGTGCAATTCAACTATACATGAAGGGTTAAGAAAAATAATTGGAGAATACACCATGGGGAATTGGTCAGTTTAGAGTTTCTTTATACAAAAAGGCCAACCCGTGAAATTAAGTCCCGTTGCATACGGGTGGTACCAAATAACTGCATCAAAATCCAGCTCACCTTCCTCACCATCATGATAAGTAAAACAAGCATCAATTACATCAGCACCACTAAGGATGCCATGTTTGTATTCAGCACCAAATGCAGCGAATACATTTCTTAATTTCATTGCAGCATCAGATTTCTTGCATGCGTAAAATTTGTTTTTAGAAGGAGTTGTTCCGTGAATGTACTGGATTGTGTTTTCTCTGCCGCCAACAATGGACAGTGCATGCTCCGCTACCGAGCCGATAAAAAGACGAGAATGGAACTCTAAATAAAATTTGGACTGTTTAAATTAAGATTAATTATTTTTGTATTTCTTAAAAGGATATACAATGTATATTTGTCGTTAACTAATAATACGACAAAGTCACAATTTTTGACCAAGAGTGATGTTGTTCAGTCTTTCCTTCCTCTACAACAGCATATGAACAAATTATTCAAATGTTTTGCAATTCGAAAAGAATAAGGCGAGAAGAAGAGAGAGAAAGCTCGGTATATGCAAGCTAAAAATAACGAAAGAATTGTTGGCCTGTGTGACTGAAAATGTTCAACAAACTGAAACTTTTAATAGCAAGACATTCACGTCAAGATATCAAGAGTCAGTGAAAAGTATTTAACATCGACGTGTTGAGGATAAGTATTAAAATGTCCATGTAATAATGAGAAACGAGCTGATTATGGTCAACATAGCTTGCCCACTTACTAAATAACAATTATCCTTTTATATATTTTGACTAAAAGCTAAAAGCGATTCTATATTGAAGGATTTCCCTCTCCTTCCTATGAAAATTTAGTTGGCTTATATATGAAAATTACACAGTGTAACATAATGCAACGTTCAAACTTTGTTCTCAATGCGTTAGTTTCTAAGATTTTCAACAAATTTAATCATGTGAATTTGAGTTACAAGAAAATCAAAAAGTTCCGACAAAGTGAAACCGCATAAAGCACGAGAAGATTTAAAAAATGTATTAGACACAATTTTTCCGCAAAATGTTTTGAGCGCGAGTATTAAACTTTGTGCTTACTTATACGCTGAAAAATATTGGATTATAGAACTTAAGGAAAGCGTTCGCGTATTCAGTTGTGGTAACTATTTATTTTTTAGAAAACTCCTAAAAAATTAGATGCCCTAAATGTGCTAATAACCCCGATTTAAATCAAAATACGTCTCGAATTAACACCCATAAAATATCCAAATATATAAACACTTGGTCTCTAATAAAGGCCCCTTCATTAGTCGGAAAAGGAATTTTATTAGAGTGGTCCTTATTTAAGCAATATATACAGTGAAATAAAGACAAGGCCTGCATTTCAGATAAGTAAAATTATAAAAACACTGACTTTACTTCGTTAGGCAGAATACAACTTAAATGTTTTTTGATGTACTGTGCCCTATTTTTGAAAGTTTTACTTTTGATGAATATGCGATGAAAAATAGGTATGTCAAAAAGTGAAAATTCTAGAAGACGTTTATTAAAAAGTGTTTAGGATAACAATATTTTCCAAGGCGCCTTAACAAAAATTTAGTAGGAAGAAGAATTTACTATTTTCTGGAGTTTGAGTAATCCTTAAAAAAGGTCTAATGGTAAAACTATATGGATACTGCAAGACAACATGGCCTATTTCTTCTCTTCAATTGGTCCACTCAAATCCAAAGGATAAGAAATCAGATCTGATATTTCCAGATTTAACGTTGGCGACTCCAAGTAGGTTTGTCCTAAACCAGCACTACCCTCTATCTTTGGAAACATGAAATAAAAACACTTTCTCCTGTGAACGATAGCATAGCTAAAAGAAAGAACAATTTATATTTAAATTAGAATTAAAGTCTTAATTCTTTACCTGATAATATGGAGAGACATTGAATGTAGTTATCTAACCTGGGAAATTAGCATCTACATCCTCCAAATGTAAACTGCCAAGCATGTTGTTTCTTCCTGGATTTCTTCTTTGTTCGTTTCAGCATTTAGAACAATTTTCATGGAGATATCGTGGACCAATTTCCAACTCTTGTTGGTGTAACAGAATGCACGCTTTTGCTAAAATCATTTAATTTGTTTAAATAAGCGTAATATTCACACAATATGAATTACAACCAACACGTATTATCGTCTGTATTTACCTCTCAATTCAATTCCTGGACCCAGCTTGAGTGGAGTTTCAAATCTGCCTTCGAAGAAATAACTTTTGTCTGCTTTAGCTTGACCATAGTACTTGATAGCCAAACTTGTTACCTTCGAACACTCGCTGGTAGAATTTGCAGATAGGGTTTTCTTTTCTTGATCCGCACAATTTCTGAAATTGGATGTTTTCAGCATAGAGTAGAATTCCACCTTGGAAAGCTAAGTGCAAAAGAAAAGCGTAGCATCATAACTTAACGACATATTTATAGAAATGAAACTACACATTCGCAAATAACCATCGCGAAACAAGAATTTCCCCAATAAGTTTTCTGCGCTGCCCATGCTTGAATTGGATCACATTTATTTTGAAAAGGTTATTTAAAAATTATTACAACGCGAAGTAGGAGAATCGATATTGTTTTTGAAGGGTTGACTTACACGCGTGTGACGATAACTATGATACATCTCTATAACTATAGCCGTATTTTGTCTGTTTGTTCGCAAGGTGGTACTCAAAGCAGCGACGCCTTCTTTATCTTGCAGCGAAGTCCTTAAAAGCGTGGTTCGATTTATTTATTTTGGCATATTTCAGTGTTCCAATATTTTTTTTATTGGTCAAGAAGTTAAAATTTAAAAAAAAAAAAATGTGTCATTAAAAATAAAAATAAAATGAAATCGCAAAACAATGTTGACAACGTTGTTTTAATTACGAACCCTATACGCTGTGATCCGTCCCGTTGTGGATACAACAAAGTTGATGACAGCGTGCTTAGTAAACGATAAATGGTAATGGTGGACATTTTGATGGAGGTTTGTAGGTTTTTGACCTTTGTCAAGTCTAGCCACGTATAAATCTTAAACAAACCAATTTTAAGATTTTGGCTACAAATGTAGATTTTTAGGGAGCATGCTCAACCCAGCTCTAGCTAGGTAAGCTAGCTAGTCTAATTTATTGCTATTCTTTTCAAGTTTTTATTCAGTTTGGTTTAAGAACTTCTTTTCACAGCCAAAATTATTTATTTTAATGTTTTGGTTTGTGGCAACTTAGCCAGATTTTATTTACATCTGGTTAGTTTGGCTACACTAATTTTTTTAATAATTCTTATGCTAAATGCGTTAAGGTAAGCTACTTATTACTGTCAGGAGTTGCCAGTCGTTACGTTTAGGTATATCAACTTTACCTTTCGCATGACCTGCTGGGAATCCGTCTCTGTCGTAAGAGTTTTCGGCATTTTTGCAAAACGAGCGATCAAACTGGATGGTTGTTCTTGATTTACTTGCCAATTAAGGCTAAGAAGAAGACGTTGATAAACTAAAATCACAGTACGTAGAAATGTAAGATAAAAAAGGGCTAAAATACGAATACAACAGCTACAAGGACAAGTAGTTAATTTTATTTACTTTGTATTTTCGTATTATAAAGGACAGCCGAAAAATCTTATTTGCAAAATCTAATTTTGTAAAACTGGATCCCACAAAAAATATAATCTTTAATTTTGTACAATAAAGAAGTATCACTATCTTACCAACATTGTCATAAGTGACCCAGGGAGGCAGCTCCAATTGCAGCAGAGTTGTACAGATATCCCATCAAACCATCAACGACTGCATTTTTAATTTTTAAGCACAAAGTAAGTTCGTTTTCTTGATTTTGATCGTTGATATAGTATAGGAATTCTGCATCGATGTTGTCTTGCCCTTGGATCTTTCCTTTCCCTTTTATGCTACATACATATGACATAAACAATGACAGATGAAGCAAAGACAGATGAGACAGAAAGACAAAACATAACTTACAATAAATTTCTTCGTTTGTTAAAGAATCCTTCGAATCGGAGGTTTTTCATTGGAAATTCCATTAAATTACCAAACACTTGTTTGATAATCTGTAGATAAGTATGCTGCACCAGTTCTAGTCTGAACGACCTTTGCATCGAAGATATTCAAACTAGCACTGATTCCAAATCTATTTGTGTTTTTCTGTACAACTGTCACATCAGACATTGCATAAAAGATGGCTTCTTTACCACTTCCAGAAATCGCCCATTTAGTTCCATCGTAACATTGTGTGATTACTGTCGTGTTAAGTGCGACCGCGCCGTCCTTTTCAAGCATTTCATAAGGATCCACAGAAAGAAATGACTGACACACATCTGATGGACTTAATTTGATCTCCTTGATTTCAACAAATATGTTGTCACGGATTCCGAATGCAGGATTTGACATTTCATTTAAAACCAGCGTTGTTATGGTACTGTATTTATATATGGCATTTGCTGCATTTACAGGGAAATGCATACGTACTTTATTTCTGTATGGACATACATGAGCAATAAGCGAATTGATAGGATTTTTTGGGACAAGTTGAGGAAAGTATCTACCAAATGAGTTCGCGCGGAACCTTAAACACATTTCGGCGGTTAACATAATTCTCTGTAACAACATTTTTTTCATTCTGGACTATATTTGCATAGGCGTCAAATTCGTTGCTCACATCTTCATCGTTCGGATTTTCGAAACCATTTCGGGAAGATTGAAAGTACAGGTCACCACTTTCTCTCATTGCTTCAACAATAGGTGTTGTTGTTGACAATCCTTCGACGTCAAAGCCACCTGTTACTTGTCCCCAATTGAAAGATCCTAGTAAAACACAAGTAAACAAATATTAAACACGCGAACGAGTTAATAGGGAACATTTACACTCTTGGCGGTTCGTGCAGTTTATAACGACTTTAATCAATAACTTTTGTAATTACACAAACATCCAAATTTTTATAAAAATAATGCTTACCAGGTGCAAACTTCGCCATCACAGCACAGGAAACTTTGCTGAATTCTTCCAGATCTCCATTTTTGCAATAAACATACATTTTCTTAGCACCATCAAGTAAAGAACTTCCACTTGCTTGACCAGTTACAAATGCATCCCACATTTTCTCATTTCCTAAGATCACTCTGATAAGGGCACCCTCTCCTTTTTCGATTTTGGTTTCTTCAATTTGCATTGAGGACGTGTCGATATCTGTGTTTTCAGGATACAAAGCCGTTGCATCTTGATTCACCCATGTCAAGAAATTAACCACACTGATCTCATTGCCTTCTGGATTCACAGACAAAACGACGTCAGAATCGCCAATTTGGTTTCCTTTCCACTGCTTAAGTATATTAATGTTTGCTTGTACACAGCTATATCAGCTGTGGCAGTCCCTTGGATGCCAATTCCAACCCAGTCATCCAACATTCTCTTGTTCTTCCATATCGCCGTAAAAGATGTAAGCTTTTTCTATCGCGACGCTTTGTAAAGTCAACCAACTGACCTAAAAAAGGAAGATGAACGCAAGTAAGAATATGGATTTAATGTATTGTAGTTCTGTTTAAGTGTAACGTCTGTTTGTTTAATGGTGTAAAAATAATCTCCCTGAACCTTATTGGAGTTAGTCCTAGACATAATCTATTTTGAAAAATAATTGACTTTTTCTTTAGTATTATTTCTATCTTAAATTATTTATTTTCCCACGCTATATTAGAAAGATTACAGCAAGTATAAAAGTATTAAATATAAAAGTTCTAATTAAGTGAACTTTATTAGAGAAGCAAACAATTGGGGGGACATACGATTTGTTCAGAGACCAATACCCGACAACATACAAAAAAATTGTGTTAAGCTTAAAACGCTGATCAAAATAATGTATAGGGTAATGTGCTTTCAACGAACGGTTAAAAATGTATTAATGACGTCATTAAACTGTTGAATGTTAAAATGGTTAATTTGCCGTATAGCAAATGAGACGAAAAAAAATTAATATTAGCCTATTAGACTAGTAAATTTGTCCGTGGAAGAATCCACTTACATCAGAAAAAAAATAGTTTAAACAGTTTTGACGACGTCACGAATAAAACGTTCCTATTCAAAGGAGCTTTTTAATAAGAGATTTGTTAGCCCGTTACCACTATTGTGTAGTTTGAAACGCTGATCAAAATAATGTATAGGATCACGTGGTTTTGATCAGCGGTTAAGAAAATATAAAGGTAAAGAATATTTTCTACATTGTGTATAGCTTAAAACGCTGATTAAAACATATCAGGAGATCTCTGATTATGTGCTTTTGACTAACAGTTGAAACAAAACGATTGGATTAAAGGAAATTGGACATTGTTTGTAACCCCCAAAGTCCACTTTGGGGGTTACAAACACACACAACGTATAATTATATGAATTAAAAATCCTTACTGGTGAGACTGAGTTTGAGGTGAAGTCTTTCAACAGCAGCTTCTTTCTTCTCTTGCAAGCACTCACGACAATCTCACTGTTAGTATTGAAGGAGTATTTGTTTCCTTGAATGAGATTTCTTGAAATACCAGCGTTCAAAAACTCCATCATTTTAGCTTCGGAAAAATCTTTGAACAAACCTTTGAATATAGTGGTAAACGAGCACTCGCCAGTTGGTATGTAAACAACGAGACAGGTTTTACTTGTTTCTTTTCTGGTGACGGCACAGCCACCAATTGAAGTGACGGTTTGTTGTCCGTTTGCTAAACTATCAAGAAATTGTACCACAGCCTGGGCAGAATCATCTCGTTTTGTGCTTGCTGATGTAACAGCTATAAAAAAATGTTTTGGTGTTATTGTAAAAGTTTATAATACAAAGCCGTATATATAAGACCAAATGGAAAAAGGCGAGTTGAAACTCCACACCGCAGTGAAAGGTAAAACCGTTTACACAATGCTTCACTGCGTTTAATTTCAGTGGCTTGTGAATGCCCAACTTTTTAGTACTTCGGTACTTTTAACCATGCGCAGTATTTCAACGCGCCGGTTTGAAATTTCACTTCGGTAATTTTGACATGGTTGAAAGTACCGAACACCGAAGTCAGTTGTTTCACTTTACTCATGTAAACAGTCTTCAAAAACACATTGTGGACCGAATGAGTTCACTCGTTCACTTAAGGCTTTATGTAAAAGACATCCAAGTTTAATGTAAGGTTATATTTTTATACACAGTAACTAAAATTTCCAAATTTTTTGTTAGTGATTATGATAAATTTCGTATCTTTAAGTTTTACAAAACAAAGAAAGTTATGAAAGTATTAATACAAGTAAAAAGACATAAGTGTATATTTAGTAATTGATTTGGTATATTACTACACTTCAGTGTCTATTTCATTGTTAAAGTGCAGAGCATTGCTTGTATCATATGCGAATTTTCTCTTTACCTTTAGGATGGTTTTTAGGTAATGAATACACAAAGATTGTACTTACTATCTTTTCCATCACTAGTAGCTTCGTTCTCTTGATTGCTTTCTTCAGCATAGGCTTTTTCCTCATCAGTTGTGTCTGCATCTTCGTCTGTTTTTTTGTTTTGTGATGCATTGGCACAAAACAGCAATGTCCATATTATGAGACCAACAAAAATGAATGACTTGGGCGCAGTCATTTTACCTGAAAAAAAAGTGTGAAAAAAAAATGATGAGAACTATTTTATAGCAAACCATGGTTTTATTGTCCACAACAAAAAAAATCACGGGTCACTTTCTCACAGCCAGTGCATTGTTCCCCTGAAGCGTGACGTTATTACAAAAATCATAAAACGTGGGTTCATTTCTTCTTTATTAAATATTACCGGAGTACCTGGAAAGGTATTTTTTTTAAAGTATCCAGTTTTAAGTATTAACTAGGAAAACAAACCAATATTACACATTTAATCGCTTGCAAATGAAATTGATAGGGACTAGTCTATTTATCTCCCCACAGTAATATTAAATGACAAAAAATAGCTGCAATGTATTTGCTCTACATACTAGTTCTTACTTGTCTCTTCCTACTGAAAATATATGTTCGCACACAAAATTGTAGACGTCATTTGTCAAAATTTTAGTTTTGAATGGGTTGCACCACTGCAGAAACAGCTAGTCAATAGATTGGACAGTTCCCTTTAATAATGCATTAATTTTCTTTTTCTTTTTGTAGTGAACTTAAAGAACACCAACTAGTACCTAGGTTTAACCATGCAACTAAACATTTACACTATGAAATAGTTGTATTCTGTTCTTATTCTCCCCGTAGGCAATGACACGTGATACTTTTAAACCAATTACGGGTTCGTATTTTGTAGGGTAGCCATACTGATTCGAGGGAAAAACACGCGGTTAACACGGTTATCTCTTCGTTAAAAGGGGGTGCATTTTTCATAAAATATTTGTTTTCTAACTTCAAACCTGACATATTGTGTAGTTTTAGGTGAGTTTGTGCTATATAGTTTAACTTTACTTTAACTCAGATACTTGTAGTCCTTTTTAATCAAAGCTTCTTCTGTGAGAGTTTGACCGTGAAACTTCCGTGTTTTCCTCAACCGAAATTGGTACCACGTGACATTCTAACCGAGAGAATATAAAACCCCCGATACTATTTGGCTAAAGTTGGCTACTATGAAATGGTGTTCCATTTTGCAACAAGAAAGTATTAAACATTCTTTTTATCAATATTTTTCGTTTTTATATATATGAAAAACGCGTTCCATAAACACGAAATTAAAAGTATAGCTAACAAATGTTCTTATTGCAGCAGATTGTTTTATACAGAACATTTTTCCGTGGTTTAGTTCTGTTTAGTTCTCCTTTTTCTTCTTTTTTCTTTTTCTTTTTTAGAAAGCAATTCTTGTCCTTCTATTAGTAGCAAAAGGCTACGTCTGTTTCGCATGTTCTTAAAATGTTTTCTACATACTTATGCTGAAACATTTCAGAAAATTGTTCTTACAAAAATGTTATACAGAATGTTTAAACTGAAAAATAAAAACATTTAAAATTTAAAATTTAAAAATAAGAAAGCAGCTACATAACAACTTGAACAACTGAAAGATATATTTGAGCTTTGTCTTTGCGCAGTTGTGTTAGAGGCGTAAGTGAAAACTCCATCAGCGGTTCATGTGGTAACATAGAAAACATGGTGAATATAACAGTGAAAACAGTTGTGTAGAGAGCTAGCAGTTAGTTGAGAATAAATATTTTTAATTCTTCATGTCAAAGATAATTGAAAAATGAATATTTGTATATTTACCTTTGTGAAGGGACCAAACTATTTTTAGAATTCTTCACAATACCAGAAAAGTAAAACAAATATACTGAAATTTTTCACAGCTTCTTGAAATGAGTGAAAAACGAGATTATTTAAAAAACAAATCATGCTAAAGTGATATGTCTGTTAAACAAAAACGGGGGTTATATCTTTTTCATACGGAATATATTCTGTATCTAAATTATTTTTAGATATTTTTTGTTTTATTATATCTTAAATTACATTTTTCGTTATATTTGATACATTTTATATCAAGTTGATTATCGTAGACAACCATTTAAGCAAGCATTTAACATTCAAAGCATCCCCCTTGAATAGCACCATGTTTACAAATATTTATGCCTATCAAACCGTGTAGTTTTTGAAATACAGACTAACAGAAAAAATGAAGAACAAACTTGTGTGTTTTTGCTTCATTAATTATTTGAGGTCATGCCAATTTCTTGTCTTCTTCTTTTTCGTAAATTGAAAGATTTTTATTTTTTTTAATTTTTTTTATTTTGCTTTAAAATCTTGGAGACCTTATATAACTTTTTTTAAAGCTACAATCCCTCACAAAAATTCTGAGACTGCCTCCCCTCCCCCCGAAGTGCAGGTTTGGCTTCGCTACACATGTTCTGCTAGTTTCACATTCAACATTGAGGTAGGGGGAGGGGGAAGCTATCATACAAACCAAGGCACATCTTATTAATTGCAGTCTCAATAATTTTTGTGAGGGATTGTAGATGGCTAGATGATTTAACTTATAAAGAGGCCGAGTACAGGTTTGTAATGAAGTAGTTTTAAATAACAGTGAGACAGTCACCTCCTAAGGGCGTAGCTAAGTAAACAGGGCCTGGTGAGGCGTTATGCTTTTTCAGCTCGTGCAAAATCTAGAAGATCTAACCAATGCAGCAACCTTATTCGGCTTTTATTAAATATATTATAACCGGGGTGAGGCGGACCCCTTACCCCCTAATTCCGCCCCTCTATAACTGTTGAGAGGATTTTACAAATTGATCAAGCTTAACATACTTATAAAACGGAACAAAATGGCAGTTATACATTTTTGCTTATGTCAGCACTTTTTCTGTGAGGTGATCGGAATCTTGAAGTTTGTCTAAAATACCACTATCTAAAGGAGTTATTAAAAAAATCCGCAAGAGGGGGTGGAGGAGGAATCCGCCCTCGCCCCCCGGATCAAATAGGGTTAAATTTGAAAGGAATTAGAAGCCTAAATGATACAACCAATATCATCGCTGTTGGCTTCAATGTTAAAGAATCAAGAGCCTCTGAGGACAAGGTTGCGTAACCAATAGGAACAAGCTACTTTAAAAATTGACATTTAAAGATATAAAACTTTACATTTGTGGTTAGAAATATATAACATATGAATAAACTGCATTATGGATCCACACTACCACCGCTAAATGCACCCCTGCGTAGATGGGTAAGTTTCATCAACAGACAAATATCAACAAATGATAAACAAAGACATTTTGAGAACTTAACGTCACCTGAGGTGCGGTACCTCACCGCATGACGCTTGCGGTTTTTTGTTCACATGGAATTTAAAAATAATACGTTTTAATATTTGTGTACAATAGACAAACCACGTGACTTAACAATAATAATAGAACATGCTTATATGAGCATACGCAACGCAAAACAACGCAGCAAATTTAACGCTATTAGCTAAGACTGACCTACTTTGGTCTTGGTATATCTCTTTGGTCTTGTGCAGCAAAGGAGAGAAAATAATGCGTACGTGTAATGTATCTCAACTATTTATGTTGAAGGTGGTTGATGATTAAAGTCATGAAACTTGCCACAGTTATAAAATGTATTGATAACTGAAAATAAATTATTTGTAGCCGCTATTGAGATTAGAATGCACATATCCCAAACATTACTATTTTTCATCATTTACATAGTATTTTAAGTTCTTCAGTTTTACATATAATATGTCCTTTTTTCTGTTAGTAAACTTGTGAGTTAAGTTGGCAAAAGTTGATTTCACTCAAAAAAAATTATCAGTAATATAACTGGGATTAAAGCAACAACAAATTCCAGCTTTTTCTAAAAATATTGGTGCTTATGTCATGTCAATGAACTTGTCAAAACAATAGATTATGCCACAAAAGCATGCCGAAGTACAAGATATTGACGTCGTTGAGATCATAATGGTGTCAGGCTGGTAGATCGTTATTTCCCTCAAATAAATAGATAAGATATATTTCGCCGTTAAATAAGAATACAAGTAAACTGCTACTAAAAGTTATAAAATATATTGGCTGGAGCAAGTAGAAGACGCAAATCGTCTTATCATCAAGCCTCGTTAATGGTTGAGCTATTTATAGCTCATGTATTTTGTTAAAAAAACGTAAAAATGAAAAATAAAAATAAACATAAGGTTAAAAAAAAATCGAGTTACGTCGTTGTCAGTTTCAAGGAGGAGGTTCTTTACAACCCTTTTGAATTGTCCTATAATATTTATTTTAAATTTATGGTCTACAATTCTGCTTCACAAATGTGGTCCTTTAGTTTTTTAGAATAGCCACTCACTTTTAGAATTGTTTTTGGTATAACGCAGTTATCTTTAGAGTACCTTGTGTCGTATTTATGCTCAATAAGAAAATTTGTCAACAAAGACTAATGGACAGGAAGCGGTTTTTATCTTAAACATGAAAACTAAAACTTGATTGATGTTAAGTTTGTAGATATTTAAAACTTCAAGTTCTTTTAATAAAGGCTTAGACGATGTGTATTTATCTGCACCGGATGCTATCCTACATGCAAATTTCTGTTAACTGTAAAGCTTACTCAGTTTAGACATTCTCCAAATGTTCTTTTTTTCAGATCAGCCGTTATCAAAACATCGACCATCAGCATTTTAAAAAAAATATTGAGCGAGAGAGTAAAGTTTTGAACGCCTAAATACTGAAATAACCAAATGCTAATTGCTGAACTAATAAAATATTGAACTGCTTAGTTTATACCTTTTTTTATTATTATATGAATATTATAAAAAGTCAAAAAGGTTTAGCACTATGTCACATGCACAACAAACGTTATTATTTAATAACGGGCGCACCATTCCCCCTCTCCCCTCCTGTTCTAATATGTTTAAATTCGTCCGCGGACACACTAAAGAGACGTCATTTTGCAGCTATCATAAAAGGTCAGAACGCAACGCAATGCAGAAAGTTTTTTGTGTTAGAACTTATTGCAAGGGAGAGTTTTTATGGTTTGCTATCGTGTCTATGAGACATAACTTTTGGAGGGGACATAACTAATGTGTATTACACAGATCATAACTACAGAATAACAAACTTGAAAAACTATATATTTGTCACACCTATGTACGGTCTACTCTTAAAGTTTGTAAACTCTAACTCAAGAATATGCCTAACGAGTACACAAAGAAGGACAACTTCCGTGTGGATTATCGAATGACAGTTGAAGGACTGGTAGACGTGGATTTACAAACATTCGTCAGTGGGACCTTGTGTCCGATGCTGACATAATTGCTGATGAACCATTTACCACTTACATAACGATAAACCGAATTACCACTCGCAAAGCCATCATACAAAGATGTATTAAATACCATTAGCACATTAGAAGATTACAGTGTGTTTTCCAACTTTGGAAACAATGTAATGATTGCATTTAAAGATGTTAATAGGGTCGTTGATTTAGAAAATATGCTGAATGAAAAACAGTCAAATATTGATAACTATTTCCAGAGATCTTAAAAGATTCGTGATTACTTTTACTGGAACATGTAATTTACAGAATAGATACTGCACTTAACCCTATTCGTGCTAGGGGGGGGGGGGGGGGGTGGCTGATACAGCCCCCCCCTCTTAAACTTTTTTTAATAACTTTTTATGTGTTTATAGTTACACCTTCAAATTTTTTTACTTTTCCTAACTTTTATTTAGCTTTATTTTCCAAAATATATTTTTGGAATTATGTCGAAGTGTTGCCATGGCAACACTTTTTTATGTTGAGTAAAATTCTGAAAAAAATATTTTTATATTTACATTTTTTTTAGTTTTACAAGTTTTTAAAAGCTTTATGTGACTTCTTAGTTTTTATTGTTAAATTATTTGGTGTTTCTATTATTGTTGTTACTAAATTCATCGCAATTATACAACAATTATTGATTTCATCGTTAGTGCTTTTTTTCTATATGTCACCGAATTTGATGACGTCATCACAAAAACTGCTGACGTCATCAAATTTTTTTTCACCAAATTGCTTATTAATATCTGGACAACACTTCTGGTATGTATCAAGTCCAACGGACAACAATTGTAGAAATTACACAAGGGGGGGCACCCCCCCCCAGCATTGAGGAGCCCCTAAAAGGTCCAGCAGGAATAGGGTTAACACACACAAAAAAAGACGAGACACATAACAATAACTATCCACCATAACAAATTATAACCTATACCTTTTTCATGCATGCAAATAAAATGTGTAGTAGGATTTGATCCATGATTACTTTTTTTGTCATCTAGTTTAACATTGCTATAAGGATCGAGTTAAAATGGCTGAAACTAGCCATAGTTATTAACGCATGTCAAGAAATTTGAATGTAAAATTGAAATTTTAATATCCAAGTTTATGTACGTTAAACGTATTTTTCTGATTCGTTAAAAAAATTGAGAAGAGTTCCGCTGCTTTGGTTTGTTGTGAGTAACTTACTGTTTAAGGATGATGTTAGGAAGACGATTTTTCGTTCTTTTTAAATAATATTAAAAGAGACTCAGTACTATAAATTTCAGTTGATGAGAGGAGCGTTTATTGAAGACACAATAAAGAAATTGGAATATTTATTTCAGTTGATGAGAGGAGCGTTTATTGAAGACACAATAAAGAAATTGGAATATTTATTTCAGTTGATGAGAGGAGCGTTTATTGAAGACACAATAAAGAAATTGGAATATTTATTTCAGTTGATGAGAGGAGCGTTTATTGAAGACACAATAAAGAAATTGGAATATTTATTTCAGTTGATGAGAGGAGCGTTTATTGAAGACACAATAAAGAAATTGGAATATTTAATTTTTGACATTCTATATTTTCGTCATAAAATCCATCACACATATAATAATATTACTTTAATTAAAGAAACCTGAAAAACGCCCCTTTTAAAGAGGAGGCCGTTGTAATAAACCGAGGGTTTGCTAATTTTTTTTTCGATATTATAGTGGGCTGTCCTTTGTAAACGAGCATTTTAGAGAGTAGGCGTTTATTAGAGTACTAGTATTTAGTCCCGTGGAATAATCCACTATAGATACCGAATAAAAAACAGCGAAATAGTGAGCGAAATTAACCATAAAATTCATTGTTCTTTTCATCAAAACGTTTAGTTGTTAATTCCAT
Source organism: Hydractinia echinata (assembly GCA_030067915.1). Lineage (NCBI taxonomy): Eukaryota > Metazoa > Cnidaria > Hydrozoa > Anthoathecata > Hydractiniidae > Hydractinia > Hydractinia echinata. Next base: position 1,433,660 of record JASGCC010000080.1, read on the forward strand.
TCACGCGGGAATAAATCAAAGCAATATGTTTTTCATATAACAGTAGACAAAGGGAATAATAAAAATTAATTACCCGTGACGTTTGTGTAATAAAGTTTACATAATTACAACAAAGGTTTTTATGAGAACAATAAAATAAATTAACCGTGACTTTTTTAAAACAAAAATTTTGCACACAAAAGACAGAATAAAAATAAAAGTTTAGCAAAAGTGTCATGTTATCGCGGCTGTTTCTTTAGAAAAAACAACACATCCACTTTGCCTGTTACAGACACACGGAACTGGCGTATTATTATATGGATATACGGAAATTTAAAAGGCGTTCTAAAAGTTGCTTAAGTTTTCAAATACTGGACAAAATATTGGCCAACATGTTGGGAGTCATAGCACGTGCCCACTGTTGGTCAACGTTTTTAGATTATATTTTTCTTCACCAACTTTTTTTTTTAATTAAACCCTTTTTTTGACGGATGCATGCCTTGCTACAATTTACGACGTCTGATAGAAATTTAAAATATAATTTTTTTGGCAGCTAAGAACCCAGATGCGTCAAAACACACAGGCAGATGCTACTTTCTTTGGCGGGCACTAAACACACAATGATGAAAAACTGGAGGTTCATTACAATATTGACGGAAATTATTAATTAAATTTAATGTGACAATTAAGAAGTCGCGCCAAACCTGAATCGAAGTGGTTAAAGGACCGGCAGGTTGAATATACATCATGAAAGTTTGTCCCCAGTGCTCTGGCGCGAAATTATTGACATGGAGTCACGTCCAGTCGCATGAAATAGATATAGAGCTTAGGTACAAGTTATCGCACGGTACAGAGTACAATATGACATATATTTTTCGAGTTCTGATATTTTTGTCTGCTTATTTTTCGAGCCTTCAGGCAATTTGAACTAAAGCCGCAAACATACAACATCCAATTTATTTGACGGTAAAAAAAGTCGGAAAGAAATTACTACAAAATATTATTTTATTGGATCAAAATTTCATCACTTTTTACCAATGAGGTAGTAAAAAGTGGAGAGTGATATCAATGTTAAAAGTGTAATCAAACTACAGAAGAAGAAATTGTATATAGAGTATGTTCATAAGGCCTCGGGATTGGTCTTTTCATAAAAAATAGAACAAGAAGCCCAGGGGCCTGAAGATTTCCGCCATTAGCCTAAAAGATTTTAAAATTTGAAGTTGATCTTGAAAACGGAGAATTATGGGGTAAATAAATCATTGAGTATTCTCAATTATTATTGTAAAGGGCCTGATACACTTGTACAATATCACTGAAATATCACTTATAATATCAATATAATTTCTTAAAATATGTTTAAAATAGAGTTATAATTTCTTATAATTTCTTATAATATAGCTATAATATGTATAATTTCAACACCTGACATGTGCGTCATAACCTCATAATTTGCTGCATGGCTATATAAAATCAAACGAGTTTGATTTTAATAATATTGTTGGTGATCTGGTTTCGAATGCCTTTTGTTTGTGTGACAATAGGTCTATTATCTGCTAGCGTTGTTGTGGCAACGATGTTATGAAATTAAATGAAATTATAACGATATTTTAACAAATTATAAGTATATTGTAGAAAAATTATAACTGTATTATAGAATATATTTAATGATATTATACAAGTGAATCCTGGCCTTAACTAACCTGCAATGTTAAAATACAACTTAATAAATAAAAAATAAAACTCATGAATAATTAATTAGTTCTGCTGAATATAGCTTTAGTCTACGTGCTTGAAAAATTGTACAGAAAGAAATGACGTAACATCAAAGATGGCGCATTATAAGACGATCTTCATTATGCTACACTGTACGAGCTTTAACTTTCGATAGCATATAAACTTTAATAAAGTATTGTTCATTGGATAATAAAACAATCTGTTGCACTGTTAGGATTCTTATTGGCTTAAAACTCATTTTAGCCTCGTTCTCAGAAAAAAATCTTTAGCCTGGATAAGTTTCGGGCGTCCAGCCTAGCTGCGCTGTCTCTATCTATCTCTCTATCTCTCTATCTCCTCAGGCGATTTTAAAGATTCCGCCTTCGCTGGCGGAAATCAAAAATAGAAATTAAAGCCAAGAGAGCCAAACTGTCATGGCGGCGAACATAGAAAGGTTTGAGTGAGTACCACTGTGTAACTGACACTGATGCGATGATGACAGTAATCTGGAAGAATCTTTTAATGATGACAACTTTATACATTCTTGCATTATATAGCTAGCTGTGAAAAATACTTTGTTGATAATGTTTATAGCTAGCTAGATCAATTTCCATGCCGGACTCATCATTTAAACACTGACTGTAAGGCTAAGCACACACCCTTAGCTAGCTATATGTCTATGTAATGTAAGTAGCTGCGAACTATCCAGTATTTTAATTGTTTTTCTTTCTGTGAAGTTCTGTAAAGTCCTGTAAAATAGTCACCTCTCAATTTCAGCTGTGCAAAAACAATGTGTAAGTTTGGATTTCGGAAAGGGAGAGCTCTTGCATCGTCCAATTGACGTTCGACTAAACTTTAGAAAATGGACACAAAAAAATTAATAAAATAAAAACTGCAACACAAACGCACTCAGTCACCGAGTCCACTCGGAAATTTTCGTTCTTTATAAGTGCGTATCTGCGTTGCAGCTTTTATATGATGCTCGGAAATTTTCATTTTTTATAAGTGCGTATTTGCGTTGCAGCTTTTATATTATGCTCGGAAATTTTCGTTCTTTATAAGTGCGTATCTGCGTTGCAGCTTTTATATTATGCTCGGCAAATTTCGTTCTTTATAAGTGCGTATCTGCGTTGCAGCTTTTATATTATGCTCGGAAATTTTCGTTCTTTTAAAAGTGCGTATCTGCGTTGCGGCTTTTATATGATAACCAAGATTTTTCTGTACAAATTCTAAAGTTGCTCCTGGCGTTCTTCACAAAAGCACCCAACCACCATGACAAACATCCATTTGTGTCAGTAAATTTTTTACACTGAATTTAGGGTCATTCACAAAAAGTAATGTAGCTAGCATGCTCGAAGAAAAAAAAGGCGGAGAGGTAGTCTAAAAGCGTATCAAAGTGTACAAGGGGAAAGGGGGTCTTCGAAGGGCTTACATATCTACGCCTTAGAAAATTAATGCAGTATTTTTACGTATCTTGTCTGCAAAAAATTTGTTGCTTATTTCAACTTTAACACCTTACACCTGCTAAAGTTACCATTTGTCCATTTTTCAAGTAACATGTTATAATTAATAACCATTAAGTCGATTTTCGGGGAGGGGTGATCGATCAGGAAAGGAAAGGGGTAAGTCGATAGCAAAGCGTACAAGGGAGTATTTTTAAATAGACCCATTATAGTAGCTAGTTTTTGACAAATTATTTTTGTCTGTTTTAATGGTATGTGACTGATTAATCCGTGAATTATAACTTCATTTTTGGATTGCTTATTTGATCAATTATTTATTTTTTAGAGCCAAAAAAGGAAAAATTTGATGGAGATCCTAACTGGAAAAATAAAGGACGTACTTGTAAATGATTTTTAAAGGAAAATTCTTTCTGATACGTTACGACCAGTAAACCACAAGGTTTTTGACTTGATGTTGCAGAGAAACTTGCCACCGTTAACATGAACTGATGCATATATCTATAGATTTTGTTTTTGGAGATTTAGTAGTTTTTTTAATAGACTTTATAGATTATGCCTTTGAATTTCCTAACCTATAAATTTGATTTTAAAATGTCTACCATTTTTTAAAAATTTTTATGTTGTATGATATATACTATGTAAGCCTTTTACATACTTTATGCATATGTCTGAACAAAATGTTATTTGTCCTAAAATCGTATTTTGTGATTTGGATTTTTTAATTCCTTTTTTAAATAAATATTTATAAAATTTTATTTGAAATGCTTCACAGACTGCATGTTAAAAATTTTGAAAGTATCAATGTGCATGCACAACAGTATAAATATAATCCAATTCTATAGCGAGGTAGGATGTAGCAGGAAATTCAGGCGTATTCTACTGTATATAATACTGTGCAAAATAATTATTTATCTTAAAAAAATCCACTAGAAACAAAATCGAATGTGCATGTAACTTGCAGATTTGAACCTGGCATAGAAGCTTGCGGAGGCAGCATGTGTATACGTGATCAGATTAAACGCATTGTGTATCCTTTCATTGTGCACTTCACGTGTTGGTGCAACCTCGACCCCAGGGATTTTCCGATATAAAAAGAGAAGACCAGCCCTGGGATCAAGGTTGGCGTTGGGGCTAATATCGCTTTGGAAAATAAGAGGTGAATATGTATCAGCTTTGAAGGAACAACTATCGTATCACGGTAAACAAGGGGCGGCAAGTAGTTGCAACTATATACTAGTATAACAGTAATAAAATCAACACAAATCGTTATTTTTAATTATCTCGATTTTAAGAAATACCATTTCTGCTATACTACTTTTTCTCCACGCTTCATTAATTCTGTACAAATTATTGAGTATGTATTGATGCCGAAGTGTTTGAGCTTTTCAACCATAATGTTTTAGCAATCAGTTCTCAGGGATTTTATATTTCTTAACAGCACTGGCACTTTTCACACCTTAGAGGGCGCAAAATTTCACATAAATAATTTTAAAATTGTCCACAAACAAGGTTAGTTCATCATATGAAAGAGCTTAAAAAGTTTATTTTTTAAAAAAATTATCGGTTTTTGAGATACAGCATTTGAGTGAAAAGTTGTTGTGAAAATATTCCCGGAAGAAAAAGGGTCGGCCATTTAGTAGTCGCATATTACCTTGATTGATTTGAAGTGATCAAATTCATGTTGATTTCAATAATCTAAATCGTCGAAGAATTCCTTTTTTTCTGTCTTAAACTTACTTACTATATCTTGGTTAAATGTATTCTAAAATGACTAGTTATTAGCCGTGAAAAATCAACGAAGGTTCGCACGTCGCAGCAAAGAAGACAATAAATGTATCGTGGTTTAGCTTGACCCGGATTTTGCCACAGACAACGGCTATTATTATAGAGACCAGTCGCTATCCCATGGACAATCCACAGGAATTAGCCAGTCCCAGCAAAGTCGATCAAAAATATATCGCTTTTGTTATTCGTAGCTTGAAGATTTCGTGCATGGTTGGCACAACCCGCTTCTGCTTGACAGAGAAAATACAGCTATTATGATAGAGAATGAGGCGGGGATTTTGTAAACATCAACAAACGCATTTGCCAGAACATCCGATATATTTAACATAACGCGATAAAGGGCATGCAATATCTGCTAACCATGGACTCCCCTGTCGCTACTTCCTTAGCAAGCGGGGAAGGGGGGTTAGTTATTTTCAAGCATACGATTAGTTTATTATTCTAGCAAGAAGTATCCAATTCTCTCTCCGCACTCGTTTCTATAATCAAACTATGATCATATTTATTTTGTGAAACAAGCTGTTTGACTACACGATAAGACATGCACTCCTGTTGGCTGCTGTCTTTGGTGACTTATGGTATTGTTGCTATGTGCCCTGAAAGAATAACACTATGCACGCAGCATCATTACATGTATTTAACAATAAAAAAATGTGTCACTACAACGGGTATAGCTTATTTGCACAATGTTCTGACATACATATGTACCAAGTGTTCCAGCAATCATATTGTGCTTCTGGTGACGATTTGTTTATCAAACATTTCTCCTCATCTTTGTTGCACTGTAACAAAATGTTTGGAAACATATGGTTATTTCTTGTAAATTTGTAAAGGAATATCATAAGATTTTGATGAGTCACGATAGAATAGAATTCAACGTGAAATAGAAACAACCATGCAAATTATTTCTGCTTGTGTGTATGAAAAAAGTTCGCCGACTCATATTTATTCTGAATTGTTTTATGATTTTAAGACAGCGGAACCCGATCCAAATATAATTTGCGTATTTAAGGAGTGTGCATGGCCTGCTGCATTTGGTGTGACTGTTTCTTTGTTGTGCGTCCCTCGTTTTTCCAAATAGTAAAACTCGTTTAACAATTAGTCCAGGTTATTACTAATGACGAGACTAACTAAGCGTCATATTTCTATTACAACAACATTTTTGTAGTAATTAAGCTACAGACTTACTTTATTGAATTGACACTTTCCCTTTAAACAAACTTTCAACTGTTCCATGGCTTTGTTTTTATCCACCACATCATCAGCACCTTTATAATCAATTTGAAACTCGGCGAAGCACTAAGTAGACAAAATCACTGCAGGATTTAGGGAGTTAAGAGTTAAGGCGGAAGGCCGACATAACTTTTACTTTATCATTATCTTTATCATTGAAATTATTTACCCACAATCCCATTACAAAAATAATGAGACAAAGACTCTTTTTCGACCATTTTACAAAGTTGGTAAACAGCATCACCTTGCGAATTCTCAGGAGTGCTACTTTTTCAGACGTATAGGTTAGGTAAGCAGCTTTAGAATTACTGTGGTCGCACTTTCTAACACTGCTTTACAAAATAATTAACGTCAGGACCACAAAGGCCCCGAAATTTGGAAAAAAAATGGCCATGCTGACGGCAGCAAGAATTAGCACATTCGGAAAGTTGGAATCTATCCAAATATCTAAATAACCTAAGATCTTAAGTTCTAAGTCCGCTGTAAATATTGACAAGTTCAAATTGCATAGATCTAATTAAAAAATCGCCTCAATAACTACTTGTGGAGACGAATTTAAAATTTGCCAACTTGTCTCAATACATTTTTGTCAGGGAATGCAGGATAGCCTCTTCAGTTCCCATAAACACCGCTATCAAGGGGGTCCTGCGAAGGGGGTCCTAGTGCATTTATAGCTACCATTTTAGTTACGAAAGCAATCACTTAACTAGACAACCACCTAAGATATCAATCCAAAAAATCGATTTACACTTTATAGTCTTTGGCATGAATCAACCATGGTTTAAACTCAAGACCTCCCGTATTGGATTTGATTGCTGTACCACAATGCTACTCTAAAAGTATTAAAGTCAAGAAAGAATCTTCGAATGTTAATTAAAGAGGAGTTAACCACTCTTTGCTTCGACATGAAAATAAAATGTGATAAAAACAATTTTGTTAAATTTTGTTTGCGGAAAGATTTGTTTCTTAAAAAATGTTGAAAGAGATACAAGCCTAAAGCACATAACAAGAAAAACTCGCAAAGTGCATGTTTCAAATATGCATGTCATATTCATCCTACAATTATTTCTCTTACCTCTTCAACACGAGGGTCATTACTATTTCTTGATTCATCTTGCGTTTTACCAACTGTGGATGGTGTTGGAGCGTCGATTACGTTGGTACTGTCTTGTGGGTTACTGGCACCTGCGGTTTTATGCTTAGGTTCATCTATATCAGGATTATCGTTTTTAGAATTATCATTTTCAGGATTACCATTCGCAGTATTGTCACCACTAGGCTTGCCACTATTATCACCATCAGAATTGTCACCATCAGAATTGTCAAAATTAATTTTATCAGGGTTTTTGTTATTAGGCTCTCGATCAATATTTTTCTTTGTTGAGTGTTTCAAAGAAGATCTCTCTTCCTGCACGTCATGTTCAGATTCATATCCTGGAAGCTGACCATCCACAAATAAAGTCTCGTCTTCGTCGCTGTTGTCGTCGCCGTCACCTGATTCAGAGGCGTTAGGCTGCGGGGTAAGCGAGATTTGAGGATGATAAGGTGATTCACCACTGGATAAGGGTTCAGATTCAGTATAAATAATGTTCGATTCGCCAGCATTAACATCGTTGTGCACTTCTTTGTGACGTTTTTTACCTTCGTAGGAACATAATCATAAAATGACCTCATAAAGAAAAGGTATAACTATGAAATCTATTTTTAAAATATTTCATGACACAAATTTTTTCACATATTTTGGATCAGTCGGATTTTTACTAAGTCGGACTGATTTCCAACTCCTCTTGAATTTTCTTTATCAACTTAGGATAAAATCAAACGCATAATTCGTACCCCCGATAAGTCGGACAATTCGCTAACTCGTACCATTTTTTGGGGTTCTTTCGACCGAAACTCAGCTTAGCTAGGACGTTTACCTCGAATTTGTAAGATTCGAAACTTATAACCTTAGAAAATAAAGTAAATAAAGTTGTGCCGTGTTTTGTAATAAACAGCACATTTTGTAATACTTGCCATCTGTTGTAATAAAAACGCCTCATTTTGTAGTGAAAAAGCTGATGCATTTTGTAGTGAAAAAGATGATGCATTTTGTAGTGAAAAAGCTGATGCATTTTGTAGTGAAAAAGCTGATGCATTTTGTAGTGAAAAAGCTGATGCATTTTGTAGTGAAAAAGATGATGCATTTTGTAGTGAAAAAGATGATGCATTTTGTAGTGAAAAAGATGATGCATTTTGTAATAAATTATCGGCTCGTTTCGTACCAAGGAAGCTGACGCGTTTTGTAATAAATTATCGGGTTGTTTCGTACTAAGGAAGCTGATGCATTTTGTAATAAATTATCGGCTCGTTTCGTACTAAGGAAGCTGACGCGTTTTGTAAGAAAAACGTATCATTGTAACAAGTCTTTTTGGTGATTTTTCTGATGAATTCGAATGTTCTGGTAATTCTGATGTTGAAATCAATGGTTCTGCGCAATGTCCTGGTGGATTTATATGTTATAGTGAATCTGACTGGGGGCTTGAATGGTTCTGATGAATATCTTGATGAATTCAAACTTTTTAGTGAAATTAGTTGCTAGTTGCTCTTTTAATTAAAGCGCATTTGTCAATGATTTATGGACTGGCAAAGCAGGTATAATATTGTATTAGCTACTATCACAAGGGTATGCACCACCATAACAATTCAAACGCCAGAATTACAACAACATTTCATTTTATCAGGATATTAGAACTCAACACATCATCTGAATCACCAGAAATTCCAAAGAATCACTAGAATACTAGATTTTACCAGGACATTAACCAGAAGCATCGGTTTTAACGCAAGAATCTCCAAAACATTCGATATTACCATTACGTTCACTAGAACCATAAATTTTCAGCACCAGAAAAACCAAAACAATTGATGCAGAACATTCACCAAAATTATCATTTTTAACAACAGAATCAACAACACATTTTATTTCAATAGGACACTCGACAAAAAGAAGTTTTATTACAAAATGAACCTCTTTTATTACAAAAAGCGACAGGTAATACAACTTGAGGTAATACAACTAAACAAATACCAATTTGTCGTTGCTGGTTGTAAAAAAACTAAAAAACTGATTTTTATCATGATTTCACATAGGATCATATAATTGTATATAAATTTTGTATTTATATGATTTTTTATATTGAAGAAGATTTGAGATATTATTACACCTGAGATTTTTTTTTCATTTTTATAATATCGACAAGTCAGACGTTCCTGAAAAGTTTGAATTATTGAGGGTTCCGCTTAACTGGAACGTTTACTAAATTGGACACTGTTCCCACCCCCCTTGAGTGTCCGAGTTAGCAGGAGTCTACTTTATTGTTGATGATTACAGACCCTCCTACCCCACCCCAACATATTGCTTTTATAACAAGCTATAAAAGGTACCTTTGTGGTGTTTTGCATCTACCAGAATTACCATTGCTGCCAGCAGGATAATTAATAACTTCATTTTCAAACAAAATTCTAAACAAATATACGCTTGTTTATAAGAACAGAAGCCAAAGAGATAAATTCTACTTTCTGTTGTTAGATGCTGTAAGATATTGAAAAATAAGCAAATTTCGGTGCTGGGATAAATCATATTAAAGAAAATTCACAATAATTTAAGAAATTTAATTCTACTCTTGAACAGGTAAGCTATGGAATCTAAGATCGACACGTTAATTATTTAATATGAGAGTATTATACTCCAGACCTGCAAAATAAAATAAAAAATAATTTATACCTACAAAAGTATATGGCGGATTTTTTTACGTTCTTTAAAAATTTTCTACGAACAGGAAGCTCCTGTAAACTGCAGATATACAGAACCATTGTTTTTGAATTGCACCTTTACGCATGAATTATTTTTTCCTCTTTCACAGATAACAGTATTAGCAACTAGTTGTGAGTTACCACATGTTTCAAAGCTTATTTGGCTCAAAACACACTAACATTCCATATATTTTGTTTGTTTGGCTTCTTTGTTTTTTGTGAAACGTAAACATCTTTTAGGAAAGAATAACATTAACCGGGATTTTATGACAACACCCTCTTTAAAAAAAGAATTGAGAACCTTCAGAAAAAGAGAAAGAAGAATATCACTAGGAAATACAAATCGTTTATGCCCTCCTCCTTCTTTTCTATTCTCTCCTCCCCCTTCTATTTGCCTCCTTCACAAAACTTAAATCAGTCGTTGTTGGGCACGCCTCACAACACTATACAAACACAATCAAAGACTATGTTTCAATCATAAACTCAAAACTCTTCATCAGCACTAATTCTGATAAAAGCATCAAAGAGTTATTGAACAAAAGAGAAACATTTAACCATATCGTGTCATGGATCTTATAGAATGTTCAACCTAATAACACGGGTGTTGCATAGGAAACAAACGCTTAAAAATAAATGAAAAATGTAAGGTTAACAACTTAGAACTCAAATGATGAAAATAATGTTTAGTGATACTGGTAGTAATACTGTCGTCACTGTTGGCGGATTCTGATGCGTTTATTTCATTCTTTGAATCCGTTAAATGGGATATATTTTAATGTTCTAAATAAGGGTTTAACTGGAGATAGTTCGTTACTTCAAAGGTTCACTCACCAATATTTGACAAAAAATATATTTCTACTTAGCTACAACTCTGAGAAATTTTACATTAAAATAAAGACTGTTGACATTGAATTTCATATCTATTATATATAGTGCTAGGTAAATCTAAGTCAAAAATGAGTTTGAAATTGTTTTTCAAAGAAAACCAAGTTAAGCAAGAATTGATTTTCGCAATTAGGGAATTTGAAAAAAAACTCGCGAAATTACTTCCATTTATTAGGTAGCTGATACTAAACAGGCGAAGAGATGTAATTGTACGAAAGAAAGTCAAATATAAATAAAAACAATTTCTATGAATAGGATATATCTATAGACATGCCTTACTTTGTATTTAATGAAACAGCAATGGAATACTCCATCCGTATACGTAAATAAAAGAAGGAAAAATTAAAAAATATTCTTAACTCTTTTCATAAAAGCAAGTCAAATTTTTTTTCAAACTTTTCACAAATGCAACACTGATATGGTCACATCATTTTTTTATGTGAGATTGAAAATTAAAACAGAGTTCTTTAGTTTTATGTGGTCCCCAATGTCTATATCTTGTTCGACTGGAATTCGTTAGATATAGAAGTTTCGTTGTGATAACAAAACTTGTGGATAAAATAAAATAAAAAAGATGAATTCACAAAACTCCTACAATCCTGGTCCTATTATTTAGGAAATTAGACGTTTTTTGGCTAATTTTCGGATAGCCAAACAACATCACCTTGGCAGTAATGCAGCCGGCAGCAAAGATTTTACTTGAAGAGGGTGTAGGCCATGATAATAGATCTAATATCTTTATGATAAAAAAAGGAACAACCAGATGAAATTAATGACAATCTCGGTTGTTTACAATATAAAAGATACACGGCGACATTTTTCCGCTTTAGGGTGAATCACAGCTTACGCAAAGAGGACGAAGTGATAGAGTACGGCAATTTATATTTACAGCGCATGTGTATTATAGGGGAAACCCATTTTAATCGTGCATTAAAAGCGCATTGGTTTAGTCAATTTTTCGTTTTCGCGAAACAAAAAACAATGTGTTGTATAAACAACACATTTTGGACTCGTTGCAATGCATATTTGTTAATGCAACCAATTAATTAAACGTTCATAGTTTTAACATAAGAAGACATTTCTGGGTGTGGCATTGTTATCTGAATGTTGTCATGACTACTTGAATGTCTTTACTGGAAACGTCTCAAAGTCTTATATATCTGTCTGAAATCCAATTACATTATTTCCAGAATAATAAATTGTTAATAAATTGAACGTGGAACTAAGCTGTTTTGCGTTGTGAAGAAAAGGTGAGTTTTTTCGTTCTTATTCCAAGATTTCTTTGCGAAATATCTTTTGGCATGCATGCTTTTTGATTTGGCTTTGGCATCTTGTAGTTTTGTTTTGAGTAATAGAAGCAATATGGTAGTTGCCAATTGAGGAATAGTTGCCTAATCTCTTTTAGTTTTCAACTTCATCAGCTTGCTAAAAGTTCATAAACATGCGCCTGTTAGGTTGCTTTGACTTTGATTTTAGCTTTGACTTTTATCCTAGGTACATACTCTTACTTGTCTTTTAAAAGGCAATTTGTTTTCTTCGTAATAAACACTTATGTACATTAGTTTAGTTTGCGTAAGGCAATACTTTAAGACGACGACTGCCGATCTCGTGCCATTCCCCATGTTCCTGTCGTCCAACCTTGTCCTTGTTATTGGGGGCATTTGTGACATTTTGTGGGAGCATACGGAAAAGTCAACATTGCTTACGTTTTTTTGTGCAGCAATAGCATATTTTGCGGAAAAGTCAACATTTCTCACATTTTTTTTTCTGCAGCGATATATCCGGAGTGCAGCGTTAGGTCTTCCGGCTAATTATATTATAATATCCTGATATATGCTGATGGATGGATTTTCATAGTTATCATCCCTATTTAAGGTGCAATGACGGACAAAAAAAGGAGAAAATAGCCTGCTTAAAAATAAGGTTGATACCGGAAAGTCCAAAAGCGTTGCAAGACAAAGACGTTGTGACCATTCATCAGTGTCAAAAAACAACTACATTGAAATGCCGATGTTTTGAACTTTGCTTAAGAAATAAAGTTTGTAAATCTACGACAAGTACCTTCCAATTCTCCGCCTGTAAGAATTTTTTTACAGGCGAAGAGAATTTGAAGGCGCAATGGTAACGTTAAATAGCTAGAACAAAGAAATAATATATATAGTAACAGTGGTTTGTTTATCTTATATTTCAAAAATCATCGAAGTTTCCTAATATAATAAAAAAGACGAAGATAACCTTATCACCCGTTTTCCACACCTTTAACAAGAAACGCTATATTTTGAGCCTTAAATAATTCTGAAATTTGATTTTTAAATAATTGTTGAAAACATCGACTAATACTAGCTAACCCTAAATATATCGTAACTAGCCCTTTAATCTTATGGAATCCCTGTAATCGGTAAAATCGAATCGCTTCCGTTCGGGTTATGCTTAGAACTTGAGACTTCCAAAATAGCTTGAATCCATCAAGGTAAAACATTCTTTAAAGCTGGTTTCCCAAATGCCTTTTTTCAGACTGCACAAGAAAATCGGGAGAATTTGATTTCAGGAATATCAAACAGAATGTCAAAATTCTAGAACTACTGTAATAGATTTCAGACAGATTTATAAGACTTTGAGACGTTTCCAGTAAAGACATTCAAGTCGTCATGACAACATTAAGATAAGAATGCCACACCCAGAAATATCGTCTTATGTTTAAAACTATGAACGTTAATTAATTGGTTGTTATGCATTAACAAATATGCATTGCGACAAGTCTAACATATACCCAAGATGTTGTTTTTTTATTCCGCGAAAACGGAAACTTGACTAAATGAATGCATTTCTCCGCAAGCGAACGATCTCTATAATAATAGCCATATTTTGTTGGTCCGGCAAAAGCGGGTCGTGCTAACCACGCACGAAATTTTTAAGCTGTGAATAACAAACTTGATACACAGTTAGCTCCCAGTAACTGGAACACCGGATAACTCGAACTTTCATTATCTTGAACCATTTTCTTGGGTCCCTTGAACTTTATAATGCTTTCTTATAAAAAATGCGGTTAACTGGAACCTCGGATTCTGATGTAATATAAATAGATAATGCTGTTTATCAATGATAATTTAATTTACAAGACACTTGCTTCCCTTTTTCCTCACCAAGGTTGCACCTTTTTTCCAGTAACGGTTGCCCCACCTCTTATAAATGTCTTGTTAAGGCGAACTATTTTCCTCGGTCCCCTGGAGGTTCGAGTTACCAGCACTTAACTGTTTTGCGGGCGGGCGAATTCTCTGTATTTTCTACGTCTAAGACTAGTTTGTTTATATTGGTCATGTGCGCTAAAATCATTATTGCTGCAAATATATTGATGTTATGTTGGTGTAAGTAGTGTTTCCGGAGAAGTGCAAGTATTAAAAGATTCTACAAAATCACAATGTATACGGCCCTTAATAATTGTATTTTCCAGCCTGTGATCGAGTTTGCTTTACCTAATGAAAAAAAATTCTTATTAAAGTCTTCCATGTCAGCTACATTTCTACCTATATTTAAGAAACTAGTACGTTTAACTGTGAGTACTTACGCTGTTGAAGAACTTAGGACAGTCATTATCAGTCATCACTCCAGCAAATACAAAACACACATGCTTACGAGTCAACTCATTTTTTTAATTGAATTACCCCACCCAATATTATTAATTTGCCACCCCTTTGCCATTTGTAGCAAACATTTTTTATCCTCCAAATTTGTCGGAAAAAATAATATTACGTGCTACTTACATAATATTAAGCTTATGAACAACTACTAGATGCATATCTTCTCCCTCCCGCAAAGCATGTTAAAAACATTTATCAATTATAACATAACAGGCACGTGATTTAAAAAGCTTACGTAATTGGTCCATTTTTTGTTGATACGGCCATACATAGAAAGAGTAAATATAAAAAGAACAGAAAAACGAAAGAAAAAACCGGAAAATCCTCTCAAGAAAAAAAAAGAAAATAAAAACAAGGCACAATAAAATTGTTTACTTTGCATGAAAAACCTGAAATATTTCGTTTCCATCGTGAAAGATTAAATCAGATAAATTGATAGTAAAACATCACACCAGGGGCTAATAAAATGAAATTCCTGTTTTTTGTGAACACTCAATAGAGGGTGGGACAAACAGAAAAATAGATTAATTATTTGTCTATTACAACTTTCTTTCAAAACATTGCCATGCCAATCATAAAAGTAAGTGAGATTCTAAATTGGAGCTGCATAGGGTGTTTTTTATAGCACACCTGCTTACGTCATTGACATCACATGTAGGGTGTCAACGCGAAATGTGAAGGTTTTTTATCTTTGTGTGTAAAGGTCACAGTTCCGGTGAGCTGATTGTAATGCCAACCAAACTATGAAATTTGAATAACCATAAAATATAGCTAGGTGTGGGTGTAAGATATCTGACTATTGTTACACCCACATGAATATAAAAATACACCGAGAAGTATTATCGCCACAACAACAAGAAATGATGCTCGCAGAAGGGTATATAATGCCGAATCTTCTGTGAGTGCAATCATTAAATAAAATTTCAGAAAGAGGTAAATAAAAAAGAAGAAGGTGAGATGTTATTACTTAGTGTCATTCTTACTTTTATAGAGTTCTGAACAGGATACTGGATTGGCTGGTAAGGAAATTGTTTCAATTGATTCAAAACTGCCAACCTTGTTATAAATGACAGTGATTGTCACTGTCATTTGTTCTCGTTTATGTTTTGTTACTTAATATTGTTATAATTATGTCTTACCAGAAATAATTTTTTTATTATATTTTCCAATTGATACGATTCTCGATGAGAAGATATCTCAAAAAAAGTTCTAATAGATGTAAAAGCCTTTATCAGCACAACTCGCACACCCCTCTGTTTAACACGGCAATTATGTAGCTAGCTAAAAGAAAGAAAAAGCGTTTGACTACGATTGAGATTGAAGGTTGGAGGTAACCCATCTCGTCCCCTTATCCCTAAAGAAATTAAATTTGCAGCAACAATAATTTTTCATTTATCAGAGAATAGTATAGAAGAGAGCATTTTTGAATAAAATGCGTTTGAGTGCCTCATTTCATTGTATTCCGCAATCAACTGCGCAATTAACTGCTTTGAAAAGCCCAATGATTCTTTGCTGCGTTTTCAGAGACTTCAGACTTGGGTGATAAGGTTGGTAAAGAAGTGAAGTTTACGGTCAGATCTCTCCAGTCGCTCCACAACTTGTGAAATACAAAATAAAAAAGATTTTTAACAATTTTTATATTTTTTCTGACTTCTCGTGATTCAAACCATAGCGCTTTACATTGAATGTTGATATTGATTATTCTTCCGATAAAATGTCTTTTTTTGCTTCATTTTCGCGCCGCAAATTACCCATGAGCATCCTGAAAGACGACACCACCTAAAAATAAATGTGGATCACTTACAGAAGTGATCCACATTTATCATTTTCGTTTAAGGCCGAACCCATTCTGCACTTCTTTTTAGCCAGAAAGTTTGTTTTGTCTAGCAACACATTACCATTGAAAAACATCAAATGAAAATTTTTAACTCAATTTTGCAGCTTTCTTTTATTAGGAAAAAACTTCTGGCTGGATGGGGTAGGTATGTAGGTTTCGGAGAAGGAAAGGGAATTAAACCTAAGACAGAATCATTTTCATTTTTTTTGTTTGTCTTATTTAACTTCTTGATTTGCTGCAAATCAGGCATGTGTTTGTGATTGGGTTAAGAAGAAATATAATGAGTGTTGATTCGAAAGCCACAAAACATTCCGAACCAACACGATAATTTTGCCCTACCCCGGCGAAGGACGAAATCATCGTTTTGACTAATTTTCGCGAAAAGATGTTTATCCACGTACATTTTAACGTACTTTCCCGTTGCAATTAAGCTGTCCTTTTGAAAAAACAGAAATTAAACGAGGCAATCTAACTGGGTACCAGGCCATTGCTCATTTCGTTGTATATAACATGGAAGATTATCCGAAATAAGCTCTGCCAAAAAATGCTGGCCTTTTATTGTAAATATGTATCTACTTACAAAAAAGAATTTCTGTCTTGGGTCACATCCATGAAGTAAAAAAAAATGACCCAGAAAATTATTTTGATTTGGTAAAAAATGGAGGAATTTGTAGAATGTCCGAAATTGATCGCTGCCAAGGAAACTGTTTTTTCTGAAGCAAACCCAATAGAATCAATACTCAAAAAGGAATCTTGCGAAAAATGGAAAATAGCTTGTGGAGATTTTAATTATTTGTCCGGTAGTCATGGAATATTTTTGAATTACGTGCTATTTGTCAGGCTTCTCATTATATGCCTCATTTAAACAAAACGCAATTGGATAAAAAAAGAGACAAATTTTATTGAGGTGAAGTTATATAAAGTCAGAAAAAGCACCATTTATTTGCACGCTAATGCATGTTGAAGCAATATCACATTGTCATCCACCAATGTAAGTTAGTTTTTATTTTTGCATATGACCAATCAAGGTACGGTAACTGGTATGGTAGATAATTATTATTGCAGACGGTCCTAAGACCATGCTGTGTTTATCGTTCTACGTTAAAAAACATAGTATTTCTGTTATAATTCAGAAGCAACAGAAGTAAAAAAAACAGTATAAACGATGACGAATCATTTAGACCATAGCGAATGAAGTTACTTTATAGCGTAAAAATGTCACTGATTGTTCATAACGATGGTATTTTAATTCTGCTGACATGATTGATTCAATTTGTGTATCGATTCGTCGCACGAATAGAGGCGAGAAAGAGAAGCGAATTTTATCGAGTGATAATTTTGTACTGTATTTTTGCTGTTGGACAGAATGATTATACAGACGAACTTTTCGTCTCGGACGATTAATACGTCTCAGTTATAAATACGGCTATTAATTTTGTATGGTTATACTTCTTTAAAATTCGACCATCATTTCATTACATGTGACATGGGATTAATTTGTAGTTACAAAATCTAAAAGATCAAACAATTCTCTCCCCGTATATATGCAAGTTATTATAATACAAACTACGCATTTTTTTAATGGATATGTCTATCCACATTCTAATCGCATCTTCGATCTAAATATTTTCTTCAGCTTGTGCTATATATAAAATAACTATATGTTTAACACGTTGTATGTTTGGTATAATTACAGGGTTATTCTTGATTCCGTCTAATTAGCAAGATGGCAACAAGGACAGTGATGTATATATAAGAATGAGAGATTCAGACAAATCAAATTTATCGAAATACACAAGCAAGCATACAAGTAAACAAACAAACAAAAAAGACAACGAAGAAATGAGGAAATGAAATATCAGTAGCTATGTTAAAACAAAAGGACTGACTATTTTTATACCATCTAAAATATTAAGAAGAGATAGAAAGCAGTTACACGCTGTGACATAGAAAAACATAAGTGCCTTAATTTCAAAGTCATTAAAATTTTGTACATATCAGGTTGTAGGAAGGCTTGCGGGATTAATTAGAACATATAAGTATATTTTAATTAAACACTATTTTCGTCACAAACTGTAGTTAAAAATAGAAAGGCCAACCCTAAATTCTTTTGACGATTAACGTTAACTGTTCTTTAGTTACCATAAAGCTAAGTTTAATACACGAAATGTAGACCCGTGTGGTAGATAACTAGATTGGCAGTTGTCAGTGCAATAACATAAGCTATGGGATGACATCATGGCAGAATGAATCGTGTTGTAAGTATTGCTTGTTGTTTTAAAAGAAAGAAAGGATTCCATGATTTAAAAGAATCGACGTATTTTTTTTAGGAAGAAGGTTTAAACAAAGCAATCCTTGGCAAAAATTAGGGGCAGTTCTAAAATGTATTGTGTGAACACTGACAGTATCCTGTTATGTTTTTATGAATGCATGTTCTTCGACGCTCATTTATGATAAGGCATACTCAACTATGAGCAAAACAACCTTAAAACAATGACGTTGATGCTTCCTTTCTGCACTTCTTACATTCCCGCCAACAAACTAAAAAAAATTGTGTAATTGTTTTGATGTTACTGCTCATTCTTTCAACTCTTACTTCTATCCGTAGATAATATAAATTGATATAAGAATGAATCAAATCAAGAACATTAAGATCGCTTCCAGCATCTTCAGTTTTGTCTGCATATGGCAGCTGACTTATACATACAGCCTTCCAAAGGTAAATCTTTTTTGTGTTGGGTTTTTTATGTATTTTTCTAGCTAGAACTTCTTAACAATCACCGCCAGCGTTGCTTTACGATTTTGACTTGCTTCATCTAGAAAGATACCGTGGAATGCGTTCATAGTTACCAGTGCACAGGTGTTCAACTTTGTCAAGATGGGTTATGCAAAATAGCAACAGTGTCATCGAAGCAAACGGTAAGTGAGTAGCTATGCGAATATTTTTATTTTTATTTATGGAAGCCAAGCAAAATGAGAGATTATGTTTTATAGAGGATATAAAGTTCTTAACATATTTTAACCCTATTCGGTCCGGGGGGGGCGGATTCCCCCCCCCCCCCTGACGGTTTTTTATAAATAACTCCTTATTGCTATGTTATATGGCTATGAAACTTATTGACTTTCAATATTTATCTAATAGACACCTGCATGCCAAATTTTTAGGTCCCATGCCTTTCAGAGGCTTTGATATTGGCCATTACTCGAAACTACCCCTAAAAATCTCTATGAAATCCTTATAATTGTTAAAATTTAATAACTCCTGTTAGGATTATCCTTTGAACTTGAAACTTGCAACACAACTTTGTTTTATTAAGAAGAATCATTTTGCATAATTTGGACACGTGATTAATCCGATTTCCCGATTTTGTCGGATTTTACCCGAAAATCGGAAAAAACTGGGTTTTCGGGCAATTTTTGGCAATATTTTATACGATCCACGTAAAAACCGGAAAATATGTTAAATAACTTTTATTTAGCTTTCAGAAACTTCAAACAGAATGCAAAAATTCGATCTGGAACAAAAGTAATTAAATTTTAAGCAGATAGTGTCATTTTTAACAAATTTCAAGCTTCTGATGACGTCACAGAAAATGTGCTGACGCAAGCAAAAATTTAATGCTGCCATTTTGTTCCTTTTATGGCGTACTATAAGTGTGCCAAGTTTAATTCAATTTGAACAACCCTATGAAAAGTTATTGAGGGGGGGCAGATTGTGCCCCCCCCGGTCATAATATGTTCGAAAAACCCCGGACCGAATAGGGTTAAGAGTTTATTATCGAGTTTTTCCTACTCCTTAAAAAATTGGTATTCGCACGAGTTTATAAATTAACAGGTCCTTTACAAGCGCCAATAATGTTGATGTTGCTATATTTGGCCTCTGTAAGAAGGTTTAGTTTTTAATGGAAAAGATTTTAATGTGTTAAAAAATGCATCACAAAAAATTAATATTCAGGTTTTTCAGAGCCAGGTAGCATATGTTCTCACTTGCGAAGTCATTCAAGTGCAAAAAAACTCTCTTATTTTGTTTCTTTTTTCGAAATGGTAGAAAAACATGTCACGTGACGTAGCCCGTTGTTATAATTCTTTATCTCTTATTTAGTGTCCTTATGTATTCAAAAACAAATGCTCATCTGACAGTGAATGTGTTTGTCCAGAACAGTCCATGATATGTGAAGACAATGAATGTGTATATAGCAAGAACCACAACATTGTAATATTTCTTATGTATTTATAATATTTGCAATTTTCCCTTTGAATTTTATTATTTCTTTAAATAAGCCTAATTTGCTTCAAATATTCTTAAGATAAATTTTAACAGAACGCGAGTTTAGTTTTGCATCAATAGAAATAAAGCTTTTTTACCCATGCCCGCAGCTCCCTGTGTTCAATATTCGAAGCTCAATATATTCAATTTCCATGACATTAAAGATGGCAGCGTTTTTCTGATTTTTTATTGATTGTTCTAATAGTCGCCTGTCTCAACACTTGCAGGTTGACTCATCTCATCTTTCAGAGCTGCCAAAATGCAAGATCGCGGCCAGAAATAAATTCTATTGCGCTTGCCATGTATCGCAGCAATGGCTTTGAAACATGTTAATAAACTTAATTATACTTATTTTGATAATTTGTTTCAGCCTAAAACAAAGGTTTGCTCCAAACATGCTGACTGTGACGGACTGACCGTGTGCGAAGACAAAAAATGCAGACCAATAACAAATTGGAACGAGTTAAAAATGTTACGTGCTTCATGGGTAGGTGTCTGGAACTAGGTTCCTTACTGAAGTAATAATTGCTGAAGGAGGAAATTATGCAAATAAGGAAACTTGCAGTGAAATCACTTTTCTTTCACCGTTAACTTGAACATCTCCTTCTTAGGACTGTGCATCGAATACTGATTGCAGTGCTGAAGAAGAATGCAGCAAAAGATCATGTGTAAAAAATAAACGCGATGCAAAAGTTGGTGAAACTTTCTTAATTCATATGAACCTAATTTTTTTTAAAAAATTGCGATGGTACACTTCACTGTATTTTTTTTTATCGCAGAACCTTTAATTGCGTGTTTTAGATAACAATAAAATGTCAAAAGGATTCGGACTGCAGTTCTGGATATAATTGCTTCGAAAAGACCTGCATATCCAACTTATTTGAGAGGCGCGTACTTGAAGAAACACTGGTAAATACTTTTAGTGAAAAAATTATCGAATACTGAAATTGCCGTGGTTGTAGTTGTCGTCGCCGTGGTCGTCGTTGTTGTTGTCGTTGTTGTCCTCGTCGTCGTCGTCGTCGTCGTCGTTGTTGGTGTGGTCGTTGTCATCGTCGTTGTTGTTGTCGTCGTCGTCGTCGTCGTTGTTGTTGTTGTCGTTGTGCTTGTCCTTGTTGTCGTCGTCGTTGTTGTTGTCATTGTTAATGTTGTCGTCGTCGTTGTTGTTGTCATTGTTAATGTTGTCGTCGTCGTTATTGTTGTCCTTGTTAATGTTGTCGTCGTCGTTGTTGTTGTCATTGTTAATGTTGTCGTCGTCGTTGTTGTTGTCATTGTTGTTGTTTCCACTTATTCATCGTATTCATTATAATTAATTTTTTTAGTGTTTAGTTAAAGCGTCTAAAAAGTTTTGCATATCAAATAAAGACTGCGACGGATGTGGACACCATTTACTCTCTTGTCAACGATTCAAGTGTAAATTGCAAAAGCCAACCAGCAAATCTTAAATTGTATCAAGCTATTATGAATTGGAACTATTTATTTTATAATAAATTTGTATGTACATTTAATAAAAACAATTATAATAATGTGTTTTAAAGCATTTTCTTGGGTTTAATGTCTCTTATGCAGCGTCCATAAAGCAAGTATACACCGTAACAGAACTTCGCTGATAGTTAGAATGTAAAACTACACTCATGGACAAAATATTACGAACCAGGACGGTTAATTTCGAATTTCGCCGACCACAAGCGAGTACATTGGCTTTCCTTATTCAAGTCGCACAATTTGAGCTTGTGAAAGTTCTCTTGTGTTCGCAGTGGATTTAGGATCTCAGGTTATTTGGTTCGATCTATTCTCTTGAAGCATGTTAATTGTCGTCAGCACGACTATTTTTTCCCCAATTTCGCGATTTTTTTGGGCGCCGACGTGGATTATTTTGTTGTGCGGGCGCGCTAGAAAATGCCAATAAGAAAATTTAAACACCCTACACCTGGCAAAGAAAGTAGCGATCCTGCAACCATTTTACCGTGGCCGTATTTGAAAAACGTCGAAAAAACTTTGTTTAATTTTGTCCATTTTGGTAGATGCATAAAGAACATCTAAATCAATGTATAATTATATCCTCTGTATAGAGATATTAACTAAATTGGTAAGTTTGATCTACACGAACCAAATTAAAACTACGTTACCAATATTTTACCATTCAGAGAAGTGCTCCACTCTAAATTGGTATATTTCATTATTCGCCATATTTAAATCATCCCCAGGTATACGCAACACCGAAACCAGAGCTTTTGTCAAGGCTAATAAAAGCAATTTAATTTTTGTGTACCTGCTTTTCTTCACCCAGTTTAACAAAACAAACTTGATAAAATTTTCGATTCGCCAAATTTAATCTGCATAAAAAATCCATTCCCACTCCCATCTATGTTTTTGTTAAGCTAAATCGTAACGTAAACTAAGATTTTTTTTTGGTCGCTTGCGTTTTCCGTTGCCCCTTCACCAACTTGTAGCTTGTGGTAGAGCGTTCTCCTTTATTGCGGAAGGTTTTGGGCTCAAAATTTACTTAGTGTCATTCTTTGTTCTTGATGAAAGCCTTAAAAGCTATAAATTTTAGTTTCTTTCTATAGATTGGGTTTTTTGTAAAGTGTGTCAATTTTTATCGAAACATGCGAAAAAAAAAAGTATATTCCTCGGTCCTGGTACTAGGTCCTGGTCCTCTTATAGGGTACGTCCTTTAAAATTGACAATTCGCATTTCAAATGTTTTTTTTGTCCACTCGTGAATTTCAACTCGCAGCTTGTGTTTAGACATGTAACAAGCAACTCGTAAATCTCAGGATCAACTTGTAGCTAACGGAAAACTCGCAAATTGACCTATCCAATAAGATAATAACCCCACTGGAATCGTTGTCAGGTAAACTTTTCCAAGCTATGTATGTGTGTTAAGACAATTTCTTCCTGTCTGCTTAACATTAGGAATTGACTGACATAAAATTTTGACATTTATCATCCGACTACATGAGTTAATGATTTGGGACAAAGAATGTTTAGGTTATCCAGATTCGAATCAATGAGTGTGACTTAAGTTTTTAGGTGAGTCAAATGTCTCAGATTACTTAACTAAACATTTTTCATTCCTATCCATTGAACCTTTCCCAGAACTTATATACCTGTTATCAAACGGTTGCTAAACAACTTGATACTGGACCACCCAAACTTTAAGAAACACTTGGAACCATAGAAAAACACGATCTAATATTGATTTGGGAGCTAAGCCAGTATTTATAATTAGATAAAATGCACGTGAAAGTAGCACTTGCTTCGTAAAACTCTGGGAAAACCTCGGACAAGTAATGCATCTCATTCTGGTAATGTTAGATCTCGGTTTATAGTCCTATATCTTAACATATTCGTGTTCTAACATTACTCTATATAATATCCTTAAATAAACGTTATTTCCTTGAAATTATATTGTGTATTTCATGTTATTACGTCTATGTGTTTTATTTCTCACAGTTGGAGCGGACACCCCTTTTTTTGATAAAAGATGTTTATAAACTTCAGTCAGCTGTCTTTTTAGTGTATAAATAACATCACAGACAACCTTTTTTAAATCGGTAAATAAATATTTATTCTTAACCGCTGTTTAACCAGCCTTGTTGCTATTTTATGCAGATGTAAAGGCTATGAAATATATTAATAACATAAAGAATAAATTCACGACATCTTACGTTTATCTGCCCTGAGTGATGTCTGTAAGCTAGGCCACAATTTTAGTGCTCTTTTCTACCTTCCTAATTTTAACATATATAACCATTATTAGACCAAAGGATGTATTATTTAAAAAGCAGGCGAAAAGTAAAAATATTTTTCTTCTAAAACACAGTTTAAATTCTGAGTTAGAACTAAGAACTCTCATGGTAGTGTTTCAGACTAAGAACTCTCTGGGTAGTTTTTCTAAAAATGTCAGAATTTTTTTCTACATCCTTAAAATAGACATATCATGCTTTTTTGCAATGATGTATCAAGTTATAGAAGAACATAGGGACTTGGTAATCTATTTTATTTTTACTCACACTGTTCTTCTTTTTTTCATGTTAACGTGTGATTGAGTCTTTCTTGTTGCCAAGCGGAAGCAGTAGAAAAAAGAGGGGGCTCAGCCCTGCCTTAAGATTTTAAAATCATGTTTTTAAAATCATGTCTGTTATGTGGATCACCTAAATGTTTAAAGACATAGGAGTAAAATATTAAGAACGTTTAATGAATATTTTTAGACCTTTTAGGGCTTGTTAATTAGTCAAGGACTGTCTGAAAATAAAAACTTCAAAATTACCCAAACTTTGAAACCAATAATAGCTTTTTTCTGTTTTCTTCATTAAGTAAGCTATATGACGGACAGTTAACTGAAAATCAATAATATATGATCAATATATTGATATATCCGCCTGGGAACCTTAACTTCGAAAGCAAATTTTTTAACTAATTGGTAACTTTTAAAATTCAAGAAAAAAGATGTGAATCTTAGTATATGAAATGAGTAATACTTCCTCAATAGTCTGGCCATCCTGTTCATCCAAATGCTTCCAATTAAAACAAAATTCATTCAAACGAATTTTTGATTAGTAATTATTTTTTGAAGTTATAAAAAGTTGAAATCAACACGTGTTTCCGCTTGTTAAAACGGTTTTCTTAAAGAATTTATTTATTTGAATTGTATTTAAAATTGTAAAGTGTGTTTTTTAAAAGAAATGCGAAAGATTAACCCCCGGATATTTTTCTTTTGTTAATATTTTTTCTTCCTTTTCTTTCTTTTACATATATTTATATCTTCATCCGTGCATCTATTGTTAACTGATCTAATAAGTTTTACTTTCCTTCTTGTCTCATTCAGCTTTAATTGACTGTTTCTTTAAGATCACTTTCATCACGGATTTCACAGGGAGGGGAGAGAATTCGGCTCTTACAGTTTTAGAATAAATTAAGGCTAAAGTAATTGAATAGCCAGTAACAAGAAATCAAAGTTAAAACTGTTAACTATAAACATACGCAAACATATTTTAAACATAGACAACATCGGAGATGTATACCAGTACGATCTTTCATGTCTTTGTAATGTTGGTTTATCTACAATTGCCGCAATTATTTGTCAGTTATAGAATGTGGCAGGTAGCTAGGCTATATTTTTTATTAAATTGTTATACTCTTGCTTTATATTGCACTGGGAAGGAGATTAAAAACTGCAATTCTATAATCCACCACATCACAGCTCATAAACTTCAAAGATATTTTCAACTTTATCTTTCTTGAGGGAAAATCTAACACTTTGTCGAGTGTTCTTTCCAGAAAACTTAACACTGATTTATACTCTATTTTCATTCTTTGACTCAGATAACATGTAATCAAAAATGACTTAAAAGCCGAGAACCTAACCAAGCCCAATAATGTAGTTTTTACATTGATCATTTGTCCAAACACAACTTCTATTTCTTGCTTCTTCTATATGGAAACCCTCTTGACGGTATTTTAGAAGAAAAGTTGTATTTACCACACAGAATGCGGAAGTGCACAAGTATGTAAAGAAAATGCATGTACAGAAGTGACAACAACATTGGAAATAGCTTCAAAACAAATGGTGAGAAACCGTTTCGTGTATCGCTGCCTTAAGTGACTTAAAAGCTTCCTTAACGTCCAAGAGATCATACGCCCTTTCCCCACCTACAGCCGTTGAACGTGTGAAGGGATACTTTAAAGATTTCTTTAGCTCATATAGAAGTTTTAAACAACCCAAAATTCTAATGTCCAACTGCTTTGCGACAATGTAGCATCTGTACACACATTTCATATTCTTTTTCTGTCTTCCATTCACTATCACCAATGAGATCTGATTCCTTTTAATTTTTAGTGTCCTGGTGTTTTCAAGAAGCTGTGTTATTCAAACAAAGATTGTAACTGTCCGTCGGAAACAATGATATGTGAAAAATACGAATGTGTATTTCAAAAGGAACATGTCGAAGTAGGAGACCTTTTTTTCTTTATAAAAACTCAGTTTATTAATATAAGAATCACTCAAAACTAAACACCTAAAATCTTGCCACTCCAGTCCAGATTTAGTTAACCAATCAATCTTTGTTGGCCATGGCAAATGGTGATCAGCAACTGCGGATACAACTTTGATTCAAAACATCCCAACTTTTTACTGGGATATTTGGAATGGACATTGTATCATCACAAAGTTGATTTTCACCGTTCGCCATGGTCGCAAA
Organism: Hydractinia echinata; assembly: GCA_030067915.1. Lineage (NCBI taxonomy): Eukaryota > Metazoa > Cnidaria > Hydrozoa > Anthoathecata > Hydractiniidae > Hydractinia > Hydractinia echinata. The sequence continues at coordinate 1,460,457 of JASGCC010000080.1, forward strand.
AGATAGAGCCGTTTAAGGCTTCACGCACTTCAAACAGTTTGAATCCCACTCTATCAGAAAACTTAGTTAAAATTTCCTTCGGAGATAAAGTTGATAGATAAAAGAAGTTCAACTTCAGCATTCTACGATTTAACAAAAAGTAAATTGCCTAATGGGAACTTTAAAAATTACGAACATTTATCAAACAAAAAGAGAATGATATCCTCTTACTTTTTCTTTTTTCCTTGTAAAAAAAATAAATCAATGCTTTCATGAAATATTGTGTGAATAAAGGTTTTATAAATCATTTTACAGACAAAAATAACGGAATGCTCTAGCCATATGGAGTGTGGCATGCTGGAAATATGCAAAAACAAAAAATGCAGAGAAGTTCGCACGTTTGAAGAATTGTATTTATTAGAAAACATGGTAAGATGATATTTCATTCACATGTTGTTGTTATGGTATATATTATATGTTGCACTCGTTTGGGCAATAATACAATTAAATAACCCAAAATTTGGTGAGGTGACAGCTTTAGTGACATTTATTGTCATCACCATTCATCTGTTACACCACACATAACTGTCGTAATTCAGGTTTTAAAAAGACTAAATAGTTTTTAATCATGCTTTGTTTTTACAATCTCTGCACTAGAAGTTGAGAATCTCTGTTGCACAACATCCGCACTGTTTTATGCGCATCCATCTAAATACATACTTCCGGTCATAACTATTTTGGTTGGAGGTTAAAATAATGTACAAATAATTGACCTTGACGAATACAGTGGTGGATAATTTCAAATTACATTACTGGCTTACGAAACGGACCTAGTAGAATGATATGAATAATCTATGATATTATTGTCTTGTTTTATCTTACAGTTTTTTCTTTTTAGCTCGGGAAAAATAAGAATTAATAGGTTTATTTCAATTGACGTCAAATATATTGATTCAAGCGAAACCAAGGTAATATGTTTCCCATTTTGTTCTACAAAATCTAAACAATTGCTGCTGTTTAAAGCTGCTCAATGTTTGCTCTATTTTGCTGATCATGTTGTTATAGCTGACGTTGTTATAGCTGACGTTGTTATAGCTGACGTTGTTATAGCTGACGTTGTTATAGCTGACGTTGTTATAGCTGACGTTGTTATAGCTGACGTTGTTATAGCTGACGTTGTTATAGCTGACGTTGTTATAGCTGACGTTGTTATAGCTGACGTTGTTATAGCTGACGTTGTTATAGCTGACATTGTTATAGCTGACGTTGTTATAGCTGATATTGTTATAGCTGACGTTGTTATAACTGACGTTGTTAGAACTGACGGTGTTAGAACTGACGGTGTTAGAACTGACGTTGATATAACTGACGTTGTTATAACTGCATTGTTATAACTGCATTGTTATAGCTGACGTTGTTATAGCTGACGTTGTTATAGCTGACGTTGTTATAGCTGACGTTGTTATAGCTGACATTGTTATAACCAACGTTGTTATAACTGATGTTGTTATAACTGACGTTGTTATAACTGACGTTGTTATAATTGACGTTGTTATAACTGACGTTGTTATAACTGACGTTTTTTGTTGTGATAAACAAAAACAAAACAGGAAAAAATTGGATAACCTACAATCGGAGGTTAGGGAAAGGGAATTTCTCTTACTCTTTGTCTGATTTGCTAGAATCAGAACATGCATTTTTTTCATAGACATTAGGGATAGGCAATGAAAAAATCAAAAAAAGCTAACTCGTTTCTTAGGCTATTGTGTTTATTGCATTTTGTGGAATAATCGGTCTCCATTGTTTCTGTAGCAACAACGTAAAACAAACACGAATTGATGTTTTTGTGAATATCTTTTATTCTTGTTTTTAGTCCATTCTGAAGAAAATTGGTAGAAGATTTTGTAAAGAAAAGTTATTTTTCTTTATTTATTAGAAAATTGAAAGAATATTTAAATTTAGCTAAAATATTTTATTATTATTATATACGAAACAGGTGTATTACCAAATTTACATTTCGTGGCGTTACCGAGATATATCAAGACTAAAACTGCCATGACTGATAATTCTTTGCATGCTAAAAGAGAGATGTGTGGATGAAACAATAGATTCCACGCATAATTTAAGGTAATAAGAAACGAAAGGGGTAAGACTGAGAAATATCTGAAAAACATCGAAGAATACGACCTTGTGAATAATTACGCCGTATACAAATGGGTTTATCATGGTATAGCAACGGCAACGGCAACCGATTTATGATTTATTTATTTCAGGCTTGAATTTGGTCATGTCGAATAAAACCGAAACCTCGCACGTTGCTCTCAAATATCACAATCAATGATAAACTGTATTTATCAATCCCCATCCTATTGCATTTGCACTGAAGATTTCAAGTGGATTAGGACTTTGTAGCATAGACCTTTCTTCTTAGGTTTATTATAATGTATTAAAGAACCTTGGATTCGCTGTGCTAGAACGCTTTGAAGAACTTTCGCTATTTCGAAATTTCGCTATTCTGAACTACATTCACTATTCCCTCGTGTGTTTGAGATTTATTATGTTTTTTAAATGGACAATCATGTACTTATATTCATTTTGGTCTCCACACCAAAACAAGCAATGAATGTATAATATCTTGTAAAGGAACAGTTTTGTTTTCAACAATGAAATTTGTGTTTATTTGTTTGTAACAGTACTTATATGGTCTAGAGTGTTTGATAAGTAATCACACGATGACCTATTTTTTCTTATTTGGCGCTTTATCTACAGTGCAAATTATATCGTAATTGCACTGTGACTCTAGATTCTTAACTGCACTCTTTAAAGAGCGCCGATAATTAAAAAAATATATATGATGTTATAAATTCGAACTATAATAAAAAAGCCCATAAAACAATAAGGTAATAAAAAGGTCATAAAACAATAAGGCTCATTAAATCTGAACAAGAGAAATAAAAACATTCGATATAGAAAAAAAAAAATTTTTAAAAGCGTTTACTTGTCGTTTAAAATAATTACTGTTGCTTTTGGATTCATACCCATAAATATTTATTTTCTGGGGGGGGGGGGGGGGGGGGGGGGGGGGGGGGGGGGGGGGGGGGGGGGGGAAATAAATGCTTCCTAAACTAACCAGTTGTATGAATATGGGATTATGTATGTGCATGCATACTGTGTAATTTGCAGAGCGGAATATTGGTAACTTACAGACCAGAATGTTTGTAATTTCCTAATTCTCTATTTCTATTGTCATATGATAACGTCATAGGTCATTTTGTCCCATGTCAATCCAAATTCTCTTTATTGAGTAGCTACTGACATAAGTGCTAATAGATATACCAAGTTTTATTCCATGACTGCTACTAACACTAACCCAGACGACGTCTTTTCAACGTTGATTAGACGTTGAATTCTGGTCGCGACGTCGCAACCAAAAATTCAACGTCTAATCAACGTTGGGTCTGCAACGTCGATGCAACCGACGTAAATTCAACGTCTTTTCAACGTTGCCCTCCGACATGAATACAACGTCGCATCATCGACGTCTTTTCAACGTCGTTTCCACAACGTTGTTTCAACCGACGTGATATCAACGTTGATACAACGTCGAAAAAAAGACGTTGTTTAGACGACAGTATAACCGACGTTTATTCAACGTCGCACTGCAACGTTGATTCAACCGACGTTTATTCAACGTTGCACCCGCAACGTTGATTCAACCGACGTCTTATCGACGTTTATTCAACGTCACACCCGCAACGTTGATTCAACCGACGTCTATTCAACGTCACACCCGTTACGTTGATTCAACCGACGTCTTATATTACCATTTGTTTGCAACTTTACAGCCGCATCTATGTACTTTTTTACATAAGAGCCGAATGTGCATTCATTCTCTTATGCTATGTTAAAACTTTTGTGACATTAACATCAGAGAAAGAATGAACACAAACATGAAACGTACACAAAACATTCAATGGATTTTTTTTTCAACAGAGCGTACCAAACGTTCGATTTATTTTTTGTAATATTTATCAGGGGGTTTTTTGTCTTCGTATTTTGAGAGAAACAAATATTTCAACTTGTATTATGGATGTGAGACATTTAAAAGACAATCCATTTTGTCAAATTATAATTTATAATACAATAATAACTGTTTATTTACTTCGCTTTCACATATTTAAACCTTTACTTTGTCGCATGTAATATCCCTCCTAGTCATTGGCGGGAAACTTTCGATGAGGAAATTTGCGCCTAAGCCCCTTTGCAAGATTTGTGAATTTCGTATCAACTCACAAGGCGAAAAGGACGAAGAACCACAGACGTGAGTAAAGTATTTCTGTACAACATATGCTAATTCGTAAACTTTGCTTCGGTCGCATTCGTAGCAGAATCTAAAGATATTTGACACATTCTAGAAATAAATCGTTTGACCCTAAATTCTTTTAAATCAAATTTTTCCATGTCGGCAAAAAATTGCCGAATGATGTTATTTGTCTGCATGTCAACACGTCGGCATTTCAGTACAAGAGAGATGGGGATTCTTCAGAATGTAAGAAAAATTTATTTCCAGAGACTTATCTCTAAAAAACCAATGCTAGCTAGATTTCTCAAAAAATATTTAATGGATATAATGCCCAGGCTGAGGTGGTCTTATTTTTTAATGTTCAGCCTGGTTATTTTGTATTTCCAGCTTTTTTTATTATTTTACAGTACATTACACATATTTGCAATCCAAAAATTTTGGCGGGAAGAAAATTTGGCAGATAACAAAAAAAATTAAATTTGGCGGAGAACATTTTCATTGACTGATTCGCGAAATTAATGCATGTCTGGCATATGCAAGCATACTTTTACTAATCTGTTTGAAAACATATCTTTTGATTCAATAACCATTTAAAATTTTTGCTATTTTTCTTTCATGTGCACCAGTTATGCTTGACACATACAGGTGGTTGGAGCATGCTGACAGGTTGCCTTATAAGAGGGCGTGCCTGGCACATACAAGCATACTTATAGCAATCTATTTGAAGATATAACTTTTGATTCAATAACCATTTAAAATTTTTGCTATTCTTCTTTCATGTGCACCAGTTATGCTTGACACATACAGGTGGTTGGAGCATGCTAGCACGCTGCCTTATAAGAGGGCGTGCCTGGCACATGCAAGCATACTTATAGCAATCTATTTGAAGATATAACTTTTGATTCAATAACCATTTAAAATTTTTGCTATTTTTCTTTCATGTGCACCAGTTATGCTTGACACATACAGGTGGTTGGAGCATGCTAACAGGCTGCCTTATAAGAGGGCGTGCCTGGCATATGCAAGCATTTATAGCAATCTATTTGAAAACATTGTGACAAAAAAGTATATATAGCTGAAGCTAAATATCAAGTATTTAGTAATTCTTAGTTATAAATCATCATATTTAAAAAGCTGCATGTTTTGTTCCAATGTAAATCCTTCTAATTTGTTTTGACTTAAAAAATCCAACTTTTCATGAAAAAGGCATATTGACTAAAATTTATTCCCGCGAAATATCTGAACTCGATCGATTCGCAAAAAATTGTGACATTTAAGTAGTCGACGTTCAGGGGAAAAAATACACATTAATCTGAGGAAATCTATTTGTCCAGCTGTACTGTAAACTACCTCCATCAATATGTGATAAGAATTTTGTTACGTTGTAGAAACTGTTATCAAACATCACAAGAACGCATGTACGTGCGTGTACGGCGTCAATCCTTAAATATGCACCTGATGCCGAAGAAAATTAAACCGATTAATTTTTAAATAATTTATCACCTCGGTGTTTAGTAATAGTTTTCTAGTAATAAATAATCGCCAACTTGTCAACAACAACTTTTATATCAGAGAGGATTATAAATTTTTCAAGCGCCGTAATAAATTCTTCTAGGTTATATTAATTTTGATTGGGTGGCAGAAAATTAGAATGGCAAAATGTTAAAGTGATTTTAGCTCAACAATTTTTAGTGTTTCTACTAGAGATCGGACTTGTGACTAGTAAAAGTATGGAATATGCATGAGTGGGTGCTTCTTTTTAAGGAAAACAGTGCTATATATAATATTCATTATATTTTTATTGTAATTTTCAACCTCGATTCCTGGACTTCTTGCACCTGGTGAGGATGGTGGCTTTTCACACATTTTATAAAGTATAGCATCATGATCGTATTTATTCGCAACTGGTATTCTTAACAAACACCCTTGTATTCAACTCTGACTTCATTAAGAAAACATACTTTTTCTCTAACCAATGCTTGACTAAAGACTTCGGTGCAACAGTTTTGCTTGACACTTTAGGTGATTTGAGCATACTAACAGGCTGCCTTATCAGGAGGCGTGCATGGCACATGAAATCGCAGCTATAAATTTGCAAATACTGCACTGTTTAACAACCTCCTCATTGCTGCGTTACATTTTTTGCATTGGGTTGGAACGCTGGAGATTCTCACATAGTACCAGTTGTGAACACTTGAAATATCGTTTTTATATTTTGTATTATAAAATTCCGTTAAGTTTCATTTAGGACGTTTTCAGCGGAGAAGTTGTGTATACTGCCGATGTTTATAATAAAAAAATGACATATCGTAGAAATGATTTTATTTCTTTTTCGCAATAACCAAGTACAAATATCGTAACACAAATATAAGCGTCGGAATCATGCTAGGGAATAGATACATGGACATGTAAACTATGGACATATAAAACTGAAGCCACAATGGCGATTATGATTTGATTCGGTCAAGTTTGTCTGTTTCTTAAGCGTTGAAAAGACGCTGAATAATGGTTTCGAGAGCATTTCCAAACAACGCAGAAACGACGTTGATTAAACGTTGTTAGGCGTTTTTTCAACGTTGAAAAGACGTTGCGAGAAGTTATTTCAATGTTTAAAAGACGTAGCGAGACGTTGTTTCAACGTTGAAGAGACGTTGCAGGGCGTTGTTTCAACGTAGCTTACGACGTTGAAAAGACGTTGATTTTACGTTGCAAATGAAAGTTTTTTTGACGTCTTTTTCCGACGTTGAATAGACGCTGGCAACCGAAAACCCGCGATTTCCCGTAAATCCCGGGATCGGCCCGTATAGTGGAATGTACACAAAGAAAGTACCCAGAGAGTAAACTCATTTCCCGAAAGATTTTCTTATTTCCAAATCTCGTTTAGACATATCGAACCATATGATAATCTCTGAGCCTCCACAGTGAGCCTTCCTATGCTTGGGTTTTATATTATAGAATTTTTTTTTTTTTTTTTTTTTTTTTTTTTTTTTTTTTTTATATATATATATATAGTATACGAAGTCTTTCAGAGTCGAAGGAGACCTTCCGCCGTTATACAACTATAGCCTATGCCTTTCCTCTATTTAATCTATTAACAACCTTTTATAAAACCTAAATCTACAACTCTTATTGAAACCTAGATCTCCATGCTTCTTGTATCATTTTTGTTCTAAACTTTTTATTCTTATTGTTGTATTATTATGTTATTATAGGGATAAGAACCATTGTATAATGGAACCCGAATAAATGTCAAAAAAAAAAAAAAAAAAAAAAAAAAAAAAAAAAAAAAACACAATCACCAAAATATAAACAAACAAAAAAAAGAATTTTCTGGCGTGTTTTTTATTCTCTGAATAAAGTTTTATTTTTATTTTATTTTTGAAAAAGTTAAATAAATGTCAATTTCATTTGTAAATGAAAAAGGCGGGATATTAAAAAACCTACATCACGTTTTAAAAGCCATTAACATTATTGTATAACACATTTAAAGAATATTATTATTCATGACATGATCTCGTACATACAAAAGCTTCCCCTATCTGGTGCTCTTTAGGCTCGTTTCCATTCGACTACATTTTCCGGTATAGGACAAAAACCTCACAAGGTTTTTTGTTAGCGCTTGCTCTAATTTTGTCGAAGTACGTGCGCGGTGATAAGAAAAATTGTCAGCTTTCAAAATGGCTTTTACACATAATTTCAGGCTCGTTTCCATTTTAGTTACGCATGTGCAATTTGACAAAATTACTGCTGGTTGAGTTAATTTTTTTTGCTAAAGAGCATCTCTTGAACTCCGCGACAGAGTTGAATTCATTCTACTTTTAGCGACGTTGTTTTGGGAACAACCAATGATATTTGAGTATTTTGACCTATTACGTAATCTTGCTAATCGTCAGCAAAAATTAAAAACATTAACATGGGTATTTCATGATGACGAACAACTAGGACATTGACCATATTCATGACAAAAAGTAATCTAAAATCACGCAGGATTTAAAACTTTATCAAGAAACTTTTTTACAAGACAACCTGTTCTAATTTGAAAAACCTTAAAAATTATTCCTGTTGATCAAACAGTATAACTTTGTAAAAGAGGTAATAGTAGAAAACGCACCCCAATAGAAACGAGCCTTTACATTCTATAAAGTGCGCCGTTCCAAAAATAACTCACAACCATTCTGTAAGGGAGAGAAGCCTACACACGTGTAATTTTAGCAGTAAAATTCTGGTGTATAGAACACTATTTAGTCTAAATAAAACGTAGTAGTCATTCACATTTAAAATGTATTAATATGCATACTTTCGTTTCTGTAGAGTTCATTATTACGTAAATAATGGATGAAGTGAATAAGAACGCGCTTTCGAAAACTCCCATATCAGTATTGTAAGATTATAAATCTTTTACAAAAAAAACAATACCGGATAAGTTTGTTTGACAATATTTAAGCCAAAGGACAAAAATGACTTAGCTGGCATCCTTTTATTTATGATTTTGTAGTTTTGGGCGAAGGAAAAAGAACAGGCAAGAATTTTTTTCCGTAATAGATTTCTTATTGAATCGCGCCACGAGAATGTTAATGATAAGATTATCTTTTGGCCTTCGCCACATATACCCTGGGTATATGTTGCAAAGCGTTTCCGCTTTAGACGAAGTCTCGCACAGTGAACAAAAAAGAACGCTGAAAGTGATTGCGACACCAAAAGGTTACTTTTCTTCTCACTTAACTGCCGTTTTTAGGTCATAATTGGTCCAAACAATAAAATTGATTTCGACACGTTACTTTGTTATGACCTTGGAAATCACTTTGGAAAATTTTGAAAATTTATAGAAAAATCATGCTGGACACAATGATGTCTTTTAAACTTACTAAAGTTTGGCATAAGTACAATACTCTGATTACAATGTATGTTATGAAGAAATCTTATGAAAATATAAAAACATCCAGTCTGAACATCCATTTAAATGTTTTTTTGTTGGTTTTCTTTTTGTGTTTTTTGTTTTTTTTAACAGAAAAGGTTATTATTTGCGTAATGAAGTTCTTAAAACCACCCGTTGTAATTTATGTATTTTCATTGGTTGATATAAAGTAAAGGTAAGGGGACACGAAGAACATTTTCATGCGCGCTATGCAACATGTCCCATAGCATGCGCATGAAAATGTTTCTCGTAACGCCACTTCTCATTTGCTGCAGCATGGCCTTATGAAAAACTTTGATTTAAATGTTCTTAAATGCTTTTTTTAAATTAAAGTACGTTTCAGCTATGGCAGCAGGAATAAGCAGAGAAATGGTATTGGCTTTACTGTTGCTGGACGATGATGAAGAAGAAGAACATGCTTTAGAACAAACAAAAAATTGTTGGGTGAAAATATGGCTCGGAAGTAGAGAGTGTCAATGCGCTTTTCATACAATCTTCAATCACTACTATCCCATAACGCAGGATTTGTTTTATAAAAGTCGATTACAATTGTCTTTTCCTCATCAGATAGCTTTTTCTTTTCGTCCGACACTTAATGTTCGACTTCTCAAGAAAAGCAATGTTTACAGTTTCTTGCATTTTCATTGGTCAATTACACTATGCCTCAAATGGTTTTGCAAAATATTTGTTGCATGATATAGGGACACGAGGCACAAATGTGCTGCAACAATAATTTTGTCCCGGGACATGTTTCAGAAGACACGAGCAACATTTGCTATGCAACAAAATGTTCATCAATTTTTTTCCCCGGAGCACAGGCACAAAATAGATTCAGATCTATTTTGTCTCCGAACTTGTGGAGCAAAATTTTTGCTCCTTGCAACATTTTTGCTCCATTGCACTAAAAAGTAGATATGGAACACGAGCAATTTTTGTCATGCACGTGCAATGGAGCAATGTTGCATAGCACGCGGATGAAAATGTCCCTCGTGCCCCTTAGGTTAAGCCGTCGACAGTTTTGGAGCTAAAAACTACGGTGGTATAACACGGAACATTTTCATCGATTAAACGCATTAAAAGGAAAAAGTTAAAAATATGCTCACTAATGCCTAATCATGCATAAATATTCCTGTTTTCGGTGCTAAGGTTAACAAAAGCCATTGATGTAATTCTTGGGCACATCGCCAGAAGTATACTTAATACTTACAAATATTATCGTTAACTTAAAAACAAAACAATACATTCTCTGTCAACTTTTTGTAAAGAATTTATTCATGCAAGTGTGTCAGTGTGTTGGTTTTTATTCATAGCTGTGTTATTGAAGGTAGCTTGGTTTTGCATTCATTCTAACAAAGAGAAACCTAATTGATTTAATTTTATTTCTTTTCTAACACCACTGTAGAGCATATCATTTTTTTGAAAACAGACAAACTATAATATATATTAAAATAAAATAATATACAATCAAGATGTTTATTCTCAGTGGCGTGTTGTGTGCTTTAACATTGATGCTGGGAAACTGCTTTGTAGGTAGGAAACTATAACTTTATGCTAGTAAATAAACATTCATTTATAGGATGTAACTTAACAGATTCGTTTATTTTCTTTAAGGACAGAAACTTTTGCCGGCAGAAACTTTCGCGTGCGAAAAAAATGAGAAATTTACAAAAAAAACTTCAGCGTTGGGCAATTTTTGGGACAAATTTCGCGGAAACACTGACGCAAATTCCAAATAAGGTTCGTTTTCGCGTAAAAAAACTTTATTTAAATCTTTATACCTAAGAAATTAATCTATTCGGGTAAATAGCATTTGATGTATTTATCATAATCAAATGTCTACTGTTTTAATTGGAATATCCGAGAAACGTTCGTAACGCCCAAGAAGAAGAAAACACCAAATTCCACTGTTCTTTTTAGGTTTATTTATTAAAAATAATAACTGGTAAAACACAGAACAACTACCAAACAATCGCCATATTGTACTTTCTTTTATTAGATGCAAACAACTGGAGTGGCGGCATTGATGAAGTGTACGACAACACTATTGAAGTAACAAAAGGAGAAGATTTCAATGATGCTATTAGAGTAGGCTCGGGTGCGTCCGGTGCATCAGGTGGATCTGCCTCAGGAAGTGGTTCCGGTATGCAAAATAAAAATACTGATCTACTACAGTTACCAGTAAATCAAGTAGACACACTTAATATGAAAGAAGCAGGTTCTCCTGGAAATGGACCAACCGCACCACCAACAAGTGGAACCATTCCAACGCAAGTCTTTCCAGAAATACCAAAAAAGTACACGCCGGATATTTCCAATGAACAAGCCCTAAATACTGGTGTAAATATACTTTTGTCGTCTGAACTTGTATCTAATGTTTGTTCCGTAATTGGAGATCTCTTTATGTCTGTGTGGACGTCTTGATTCGTCAAACTCTGACCATGAAATGTCGTGATTGGCCAAGAATTAACATTCACTTTGTTTAAAATGACCGCCAAATCGCTTTTTTATGCTAATAAGGCATGAAATAGCGATGCGAAAAACGACGGGAAAATTCTAAATAACGACTAAGAAATACAATCTCCCTTTTGCATGCAAAATGTGTCCCTGTAAAATATTTAGGGATCTTTATTTTTCGGTCAAAACCTAAAAATAGTCACAAAACATTCTCAGAAATAACAGAACAAATGATCATGCATTTCATATACAGAAATGGAGACTATAGTTTCCCTTTCTTGCGCTATTTTCAGGTGTACGACAAAGCTTATTTCTTTTCTGCAGAGAAAAAAACACAGCCAGGAGTACATTGAGTGCAAAACTGGCAAAAATTTCTTTTTGATCGTGTATTTCCAAAATTACATAATTAATTGAATCAAAAATATTATACGTTTTAATATACTTCATCGTTAAATAGTAAAATTAGTCAAGCTTCACCTCGCCAATAACAAATAGGCAATAGAGCAAAAATATTCTTTTTAACACAAAATATTTTTCGATTCTGATAACAGATAGAAGAAGCAGGTACACAGTAAGCAAATATGTTTTTTGTTTTGAAAAAAAATGTTAACCTCTTTTTAGTGTTTTGCAACATTTGCGACAGCCTTTTACAACTCTAATACATTCGTCACTAAAAATGCTGCTTATGACGATATGCAGAGATGTTTGCTAGAGAAAAAGAAATGCAATATCAACAAGGTGAGGTTATTGTTCTTGAAATGTAAGTTTGCGCGAACATTCTCTGTTATCTTCTGCCCTGTAAGAATAATATTTATGAAGAGATAGCATTTCCTAAAAGACAGGTTTTACTGTCTAAAAATGCATCTTCTTTGTCTGACAATTTCAACATGCTCTGATGTAAAAACAATCAATCAAAAAACGCGTTGATGTAACAACAGCCAGCCACAGCTTGCTTTTATGAGCAATAAGCTGTCACAAAATGTTTTGATGTCAGCCTTAATGAACGCGTCAGAAATAGGCGAGACAATAAAACACTTTTGTAATTTGACTTCGTTAGGCTATGTATTATGTATTGGCGAGTTTCGTAAATTAATAGAACAGTTGGAGGCAATTCTGCCGTTAAAATAAATTTTTTACCATACTATAACTATTATAAATTCGTGATTGCGCACGGGAGTACATAGTATTAAAAAACCTATCCATTTGAATATGAAAGTCGTGACTATATTTATTGCTAAATTGCAACTTATGTTTTCTATTTTTATTTGCAGTTACGTCATGTTCTCATTCCCTTCCTTAATTGTGTGAGATTCTCCAGTCAAGTTGTCTAAAAATGAAATTATTTATTAGAAATCACTCTTTTGCTTTTGCTAATCACTTTTCACTTTTTTTATTTTTTTTATTTATTTATTTATTTATTTATTTATTTTTTTGTTTATAGTTGGTTACAGCGTAGTAAAAAAATACTAATAAATACCAATATATATATCACTGTCGCATTAGCGGTCTTAATCCCCGCATTAGTTAGGATATCTTGCTAGGCGTTGTTCTATTGTACCTATAATTCCGTCCGTAGTAACATTTATCTCTTCTTGTCACGTTTTAGTGTGAAGGACAACACAAAGATTGCGTTCGTTCCGACTCTGGTGAGCTAAACAAATACAAGTGTTGGTATTATTGGTACAACTGCGTGACAAAATACTGCAGCTCTGATCTGTAGATGGAAGTTAATCACAGTAGCTAGATGCAAAGAATCATGACCTAACTGATATAGCACCTATAGATAAAAAAGTGTGTGTCCACCATGCTTCTTCGAGGGTTAGAACTCATGTTATAAGTAGCTAAAATTAGTGCAGAAAAATACTCTCAAAGATTTCACATAAAGAAATTATATTTGTTATTGATAATAAACTTTATGAAACTTGTAAATTAAGATAGATTTCCTTTAAGAAAAAAAAAACTTTAAATAAAACTGTATGTTTTTAAAATGTTAACATGTAGCCTAAAATGAACTGGGTTAGACGTTTATTATCCTTTAATGGGATACCATATTTCTATACTAAAATCTGTTTCTGTCTGTGTGTTTAAAATTGTAGCTTATACTCCTGCGATCTTTTCGTAATTTATTAAAAACCAGAATGGGGTGGGGGTTATTAAATCGAAAACCGCATTATTTTAATACACCACTTTGGATATTTAGTGTGGCATAAGAACGTTTTCTCCGAGCCAACATAATTTATTTTTATGTTATCTTTACCAATCTGATTTTTACTCAGCCGCGCTTGAGGTTAAAAAGTTAAAGTAGCCAAATACAGTTAGCTGCAACAGAATTTTCAAGTAATCATTCTTATGTTAAATGCAGTTGGGTAGCTACACCTTCACCTGTAAGGTTAGCGAAAGTTTATTTTTTTTAGTTCAATGAGACAACAGTTTCGGTTAACCTGTCATACCTAGGGTTTAATTTAAGAATTCTAATATCCGAAATATATTGTTAAAAAAGAAGCACATTTTGGTCAATTAATTTCGACTATAACCTAAATGCCACAATGCTCTTGGCTTATCATTTATTTTTTTACCCAAAATTAATTTTGTATCGACAGCCGCAATCAATTATAAAAGGGTTTTGGCCAAATAAAATTACTGAGTGATTGTTACAGCTGAACGGGGTGCACCGGACTGTTCTCTGTGGTCACAATAAAGTTTTGAACGGATGCGTGACTTGATTCCGTTATAAAGATTAATTTTTAAACTTTCACGGGAACTTATTCCACGAGATAAGAAAATGTTGGCAACTGTTTTTGGTATGACGGGGTAACAACAAGTTATAACCTGTATTTAGATTTCAGCTAATGTTGCGGGAAAGGTATTTTTTAAAATATATATTACAGCCAAAATGTTGCATCGTTGTTAGCGTTTCACTGGATTTGCCTCATACCGTATACCTATACTAAAGCATTACAAGTGGATGTGTGGCATGGTTTACCTGCACTCAACCTGACGTTAAACGTTGAGAAGGCTTTAAGCGCTCGCTGGATATGTGTCACACCATATACCGAATTCACGCGGATTTTCCACAGGCTAATTACTAGTATGTTGCATTTGATTTAGAAAAACAGATTCCTTCTCACATGGTAACACCAGTCTCACTTTGAAATTAAAGCCTTGTTTGTAGGAAGCGCTATTTTCTTGTCACGTCATCAAAATTTGACATAGATGATAAAACAGCATGCTAAACATGGTGGTGGCAATTTAAAAAAACTTTTTTTCACCTAAAAACTGTTTTAGGTCACAGTTTAAAATTGCAAAGGTTCGTTTAGGATAAAAACTTCTGAGTTTTTGACGGAATATGGCATAGTACATAGAAAAGCATGTCAAAAATAATAATGAAAATGTTGATATTGTTTTCACATAAATATATTGAATTTTTTTAAATCATTTTTTTTCTACAAACTTGGCTGGATTTACCTTCTATATAAAATTTTGAATATTAGTAATTTTCCTCGGCTACAGAGTCGCATTAATTCACTCACAATTTATTTGTGTGAAAGTTGTAAACAAAGTCGAGCCTAGAAAAGACCTTGACAACCATTGCAAAAATAAAAGTGTTAGTACAATATAAGACGAAAAAGCACAACACTCGCTCTATTAATTACAGCAATGAAGTGTATTAAGGCGGTTCCCCTAGAAAAAAAACTATATCGCAGAGGATTATCTTTTCTGAAGATACTTGATGAGGATATCATAGTATGTGACAGTACGACAAAATTAAGTCAAAATTTCATTGATTGTTTGCCATGGTACCCGTTGCTAGGAAAAGTATAGGCAAAATATGACATTTTGCTGCTTGACGCCTAACCAAATAACTGAATAGCATGCGTTATTTCAAGCGCCTTTTTGGCCGCGTATGTTCCTCAAGGGTCATGTGTATGGATTGAGTGTAGCGCATTTTCGCAAGGCTGACTCGTCTTCCAGAGAACTGGTATTTTTAGGACGAAAGAAAAGTTAAAACAGAGCGAAACAGGCAATATCTCGACAAAATAACTGAAAGACAAAAAAAAACGGTTTCATTTAAACACTAGGTGGTACTAATGCCTGCATCGACAGAAGAAATTGTAAAGCGTGTGTGCTTCGATCGTGAGAATTCTTGTTTCGCGTGGATTCCGAACTTAAACGGCAAGAAACTTGTTTAAAGATTATTTTATGGACATTTTTGACTTGTGGATCGACAAAAGGTGTACGGCAGCACTATTTCGACCTGAAAAGCACCAAATACTTAATACCTAAGTCTTAAGTGTAATTGGTGACGAGTCTTAAGTCTAATTGATGACGAGTTGATGACGAGTTCACTTCGGAGGTGCATTGTTAAGACAGCTTTCTGACTGCGTGTGGAACACCACATTTAATATTCAGAACTGTCATATATTGTCCTAGGAAGCCCTAAAGTATCATCTAGCTATTGCAAAGAAATAAACATCGACGGAGGGGCAAGAAAGCTGTCTAAAAATGCGAAAATGGTGGCTAGGGCGTTGCTATGCACTTATATTTGCGGTTGGTTGGAAAAAGTACCAGAATGCGCAATAAAAACCTAAATTTGTCATAAGCACTACTTGCCACGGTATTCTAAGACGAATTTGCTGTCAGAAAACAGGTAAAAGACAATTCTTGAAATTTAAACATTTTTTCTAGGGGAACCGCCTTAAAGCATTACCACAACCCTAACTACCATTTTCTCACGAAGTTAAAACTAAATTCCTGTAAAAATTTCCATGTGACGTTTTTTTAATACGAGCAAGATAACAAAAAAATTATGCGTCAAAAAAATTACATAAAGCACTTAACTAGCAATAATTACAAAAACCGCTTTAAAGGCAAGTACTTCTGCGAGTACAAAGTTAGTAGTGTCCCCTTAGCAGTAATTTCATGTGATGGTAATGCAGCAACACATCGTTACCCCCAAAAAAAACCATTGCGACAAACATTCACGGTCAGTAAAACTACTTTCTACCACCCCCTCCCTGCCACTTCAAGGGTCGCATCGTTCGCAGACTTTATTCATCAAAAACCAAATAACACATGATGTGTCCTTCGTATTAAATTTACTAAAAATCGGAGAAGAGCAGCAGAGAGAGGACGAAACCGGGAAGATATTATCTCAAGAAAAACAAAAATGAAAATACCACAAAATTATTTTTTTGTTGACTGTCACCATAAGTTCTTATTGAAATTGTTTTTTTCGTAATTAAAATCGTCTACATCTGTAAAATCCATTAAAACAACATTGCAAAGCATCAAAACATTGAAGACTACGCACACGTTAACACTGTTTTAGTGGATGCGTTAAAACAATTTAGATAAACATCCGCACTCTGCCCTGCACATCAACCCGCACTATC